>JAVMKO010000022.1:9485844-10685844 GCA_032164245.1 Sternotherus odoratus | reverse complement strand
AGGGAGCTGAGAACCGTCTGCAGTCACCCCTGGGGAAAGGGAGCTGTGTTTGGGGGCATTAGAGAAAGTAGCCCCTGGGAAAGGGGAATCAAGAGGCTGGCAAACCCCAGCAGTGCCGGGGTAAGAAGCAGCCCAGGGAGTAAGCAGCAAGGTTGGGGACTGAGCAGACCTTGGCTGCATGTTGTAGGATCCCTGGGCTGGAACCTGGCATAGAGGGCAGTGTGGGAAGTGGCACCAGCGGGGCAGTAAACTGGAAGATTGCCTGGGTCCCTGTGGGAGTGCCAGACACTTTGAAGGACTGTACCTGTGACGGGGGGGAAGCTGAGCGATCTGGCCAGAGGGCACTCAGTCACCGGTGTGTCTAGAGATGGCTGTATGGGAATAGCGGGGCGAGCCTTGTGTATGCAACACCCTTGAAAACGTTCATCCTCTCTCGGTCATGGCTAGGCGAGTGTCCTGCCTTCAGGCTCACTCATTGGCTGACAGGCGACTGGTTCTTATGACGACATGCTTCTCTTTTGTCTTTGATTGGCTGAGTATGCCGCCCCTTAATATCCTGTTGGAAGAGTTATTTGAAAGGTGGTCTGAGCGGGAATGGCCTCTCACCTGCTCATGTAGCTGAATTAAGCTGCTCTTTGATGCTCATTGTTTTATGTAACAATCGTCCCAAGACTGCTTAGGCTCTTGATCGGACTCCATATGCAGCAGCCCTTTGTTTTCCTTGGAGGTTGGGTCTCAGTCAACTTGGCATTGTGTTGGCCTTTAAAGAATACAGAGAAAATTATCTCGTGGGGTCAGAAGCTGTCTGAACTCTGCTACATCTGAAGCGCGTAGAACTGCCAAACTCCAATTGATTTCTGGGCCAAACTACAATCCACCTGACTTCTTCAGCCAGCCTGTGTACGCCGGGGCCTAAGCATAGTCCAGGTTCTGCATTGCTACCAAGTTGGAGAAGGGAAATACGTCGTGGTTTGAGTTAACCCTTTCCTGCGTATAGTGAGGAAAGGAACCAAAGGCCATGAGGAAGGCAGCTCAGAACATTCTATTCAGTATGGTTTTTTAATACCATGCTCCTCACAAAGTTGAGCGTCTGACTGGGATCTGATCAAGATCTACGAGCCCCGACGTTTTGAGCACGGGGTCCCGTGTCTCACATGAGAGCTCACACTTGCTCCAGCCTTGCTAGAGATCAGCACAATCCCCAGAGGTGTTTGCTTGAACCTTGGAAGAGCCCTGAGAGAGCAGGGCAGGCAAAGAAGATCAGTAAGTACATAGTCCTCAGTTACAGTCTTCCACCACCAGCAAGCCCATTCTACCTATACGTTGCTCTCTGGTGATTCTCTCCATTGACTTCATTGGATCAATTTCCCATTCACTACCACAGACATAAGCTAGCCCCTTAAATCTCCTTCCGTTCTCTATAGATTCCCCCTTCTGATCTAAGTCTGCATGTCCCAGTCTGTCCACTGCTGATTTATGTGGCTCCAGATTCCTCTCCAAAGTGTCCTTAATCAATGAGAGTGATCGAAACCTTGCTCCACCTTTAGCCTGAAAATCATTTGATCATGGTTCCGAAATGTAACAACCAACCCCCAAAAAGACTCCATTCAATAATGGCATAAGACAGACAGAAATGGCAAGCTAACGGCTTTAAAAAAACTAGGCCCACATCCACAACTGGTGTAAATCAGCGTCCTTCCATTGAAGTCGCCCGAGCCATGCCAACGAACACCAGCTGAGGATATCATCTGTGGCATTGTTTGCTCTAAGGAGGCGCCTGCCAGCTTAGTGGGATCTGGGCAAGTCTTTCTTGTTCAGCCTGGCTCCGTGGCAGTATATAGAGCGGGATAAACAGGTCATTGTCTGAAATGTTAGTTTGTACTGACTTTGCTGGTGCTTTCTATGTAGCCTGTTGCAAAACTCTAGATGAGTTGGTGCCCCCCGGAAGACCACAGTGTATCCCCAGGGATACATCTACCCCTGGTTGAGAACCACTGGATTATACCTTATAGTTCAAGCTCCCGATTCTCCCAGCAGGAGTCGGGAATGGAGCAGCCATGTCAGTCTAGCAAAGGCTTTTTCAGAGAGGATGGTCAGGAAGAGGTGCCTCATAAACCCAAACAGTGATTTCCTGCTCAGTCGAGGGGAGTTGTTTTCTTTAAAAAGGCAGCTGAAATCGGAGAGGAGCTGGTGTTAGTTTAAACCTCTCTGTGCTGGGGAGTTTGCTGTATGATCGAGACAGGGCCCGCAGCCAAGGTGCGCGCACACACGCTCCCATTTGAAAGCCATTAGCAGGAATATTTCTGGAGGCACATATCTTTAACCCACGTTGAAATGCACGGAACGGGCTCAAGTCTGTTTGAGTTATAGAGTGAAAATATGGCAGAGAGTCGGTTTTAAAACAGGAGGGATAGGGAAAGTTGGCACGTTTCGCACACATCCATGTGCAGCGCACACACGCTCCTGTCCGTGAACAGCCCCACACGCATTCTCACACACATGCACCCAGCCGCGTGTGGATTCTCACACCCACCCACCCACGTTTCCATATGTCCACACACGCAGTGTCACGTAAGTGTGTGTGTCACAGGATTATTATTTCTAATAGAGAAAAACCAAGAGGCCCCTCTGAGATCAGGGCTACAGTGTGCTAGGCACTGTACACACCCACCCACGGTTTGGGAGGGGAAACACACACACACACACACACACACACACACACACACACACACACACACACACACACACACACACACACACACACACACACAGCAATGGTTTGGGAGGGGAACCAGGTTCACACAAGATCACACAGCAGCTCTACAGCAGAACTGGGAATGGAGCCCCGGTTTCCGGAGACAGTGCCTTTTCTACCACACCATGCTTCCTGCCTACTCATCATCCCTGACATTCGCACTCCGGCCTGGTCTCACTGGCAGTGCTGCAGGTTCTCGCACGTTCTCCCACACACGCGTGCAGCCCCGCATGCTTTCTTGCACATGGTCTTGTGCATTGCCACGCTCACACCTGCTCTCCTGAGTCCTCACGGACCCAGCACCCTGCTGTCACATACGCACACCCCACCACCCCCAGCCGCATGCTCCCTCACATTGTCACACCCACACACACTCATTTATAACCAGTCTCACAAGAGATGACCGCTACCCTGTTTCCCCGAAAGTAAGACATCCCCCGAAAATAAGACGTACTTCCAGTTTTGCCTCTCGCTGTAATATAATGTAATGTAATTTGGGGAGCAAAAATTAATATAAGACACTGTCTTATTTTCGGGGAAACACAGTATCTGGTGCTTAGCTGAGCCCTATTACCGTAGCACTGAGTCCCTCAGTGTATTTAACCTTCCAACCCTCTCCCCATGAGGTAGGGCAGGGCTGTTATCTCTATTTTACAGATGGGGAAACTGAGATACAGAGAGGCAGAGTGACTTGCTTGAAGTCAGGCAGGGAATCTGTGGCTAAGCAGGGACGGTCTTCCTAGTCCCACGCTAGCGCCCTAACCACTGAGACAGACTTCCTTTAATCTGGGGATGACACCCATGAAAACTACAGGCCCAGTGTGTAATACCTAACATTGATCTTCTGCGGGCTGCTTGGATTGAAGCAGAGCAGTGTGTGCTGGGAGATTTTTCCAAAAGAACTCTGCTCCCAGTCAACCAGCCTAAATGAGGCCAGATTTTCAGAGGAGCCCAGAACAGCAGTTGGGTGCTGAGCACTTCTGAAAATCTGGCTGCTCGTTAGGTGCCTGACGGGGAGTGGAGCTCTCTTGAAAAATCTGTTTTCTCTTAACGGCACAATGGCGGGGGGAGGGAGGAGGTGGAAATACTCAGAAATGGACTAAAACCAAGGACTTGATACGGGAGAGTAATTGTTTGCTACTGGATGGTCTAACTCATTCTCTTTACAGAGGCTGGGTTTTTTCCTAAATAATTGATTGCTCTTATCTCGTCAGTTATCATTTGTCAGCGACTATTTTTTTTTTTTTTTGGAGAAGCTGGATTATTTACAAGTCCGCCCTGCCCTGATTTTAAACACTACCCTGATGCACATGCTATCCAAGAGCAAACACACGGTCGGATTATCTTCAAATCCTGGGCAGGCCTTGCCTCTGCTGCTGGGTGAGTTTCACTGCTGCAGAACTATTTAACATGTAGCTTTATAACAGACCCGGTCCTGTGCATCGTGGCCACCCCATTGGGCTGGGGTCAGAGCCTAGTTACCCTGGAGGGGTTCCACTGTTTTACAATGGTGTGAGGTTAGCATAAAATGGAGCCATGCAACAGGATTTGCTTTACCCACCACTCAGCTGCTACCCCCTCTGATTGAAATGCAGCTGTTTATTAGTATGAATAGCACTTGGAACACTACAATCATAAAGAAGTTTACAAAAGTAAGGAAGGAAGTATTACCGTGTTTCCCCGAAAATAAGACAGTGTCTTATATTAATTTTTGCTCCCAAAATTACATTACATTATATTACAGCGAGAGGCAAAACTGGAAGTATGTCTTATTTTCGGGGGATGTCTTACTTTCGGGGAAACAGGGTAACAGCCCTGTTTTATAGATGCAGAAACTGAGCCAGATCAAGAGACTTTAGTTTTAGAGGTATTGAGCTCTCTTTGACCTCTGAAAATCAGCCCTTGAAAACCTGCCCAGCATCAGAGAGAGAGATTCAGTAGACGAGCAGCCTGGTTTCCTAGCTTCCTATCCGCTTCTTTAGTAGATGTTGTTGCCTCTTTGTTTAATCGTTCACCACAGTGCAGCCGAAGTAAGTTGTTTTTGGAGTAAGAGTCAGATTCTCTACTGCTCTTGAGCAGCCGGGGGCGGATAGCAGCAGAGCACCAGTACAGCTGCCTGATTCTCTGGCCAGTTCAGTCGCAGAAATGGGCCAAGTGGAGTTTAGAACAGCCTGGGGGTCGCTCTAAACTCCACCAGTTCGTAACAGTCCAGCTCGGCGATGACTGGTGTTCAGTGTGCTTTGGCCACTGCCCCCCAACCCTCCCATGTCCCCTGCATCAGTTTCAGGAAGGGGAGGTGATGTAAGAGGCCGCTGAGAATGGCCGTGTGCCATAGAGAATTGTATCTCTCCTCCGCCCCCGGTTTTAGCCCCTGGAGCACAAGCTCTTTATGCGCCCTAAACTTTTTGTGTGTACCCCTGAGCATTATGGGAAGAGTGTTTTCCTCCCCTCTGAGGGTTGTGAATTGCTTCATGCTGATTGCAGCCATCTCAAAACACCTACTGACAGCCGGACTGTTTGAGTGAGCGAGATTTCAAGTGCCTCACTGAACCCCGCTGCCGACTCCACCCTGCTTTATAAAGAGCCCTCAAAGTGAACCAGAGACTGAATGTGGCTTGGAAGGAGCCTGAGGAGTGTGTATTCAGCTGCCTTTGAGGTTTGGAAAGGTGCAGTAATTAGCTAGAGCTCTATCTCGCTTATTCAAGGCAGCAAGCCAGCTCCTGCCCTCAATTACAGCCCCGCAACCACAGGGACTTAAATGGGCTGACATGGGTATAACTAAGGGCAGAAGTTGGCTTTACTGTGATATTTATACCTGGAGCCAGCTGGGTTGGGAGGTTCTTTGAATAATGTTTTCATTTGACTTGCGGCTCTGCTTTTTGATACGCCAGTGAACTAGCTTTTGTGTTAGGTTTCAGCCATGTTAGTCTGTATCAGCAAAAAGAAGGAGGAGTACTTGTGGCACCTTAGAGACTGACACCTTTATTTGGGCATAAGCTTTCATGGGCTAAAACCCACTGCATTAGATGGATAGAGTGGAAGATACAGTGGGGAGAGAGAGGGGGGCATCACTGCCCACTACTGGATGGAATCAGAACTGCTCAACTGTGTGTCAGAGACCCCATGTTGTTGCTGGAGATTCTCCATTAGCTTAAATGCTAGTGATAATAATAACGATATCTAGTTCTTATCTATCACTTTGCAACAGTAGATCTCAAAGTACTTTACAAAGAAGGTCAGTGTCATTATTAATTACTATTCTTATTTATTAGTAGAGGCTGTTTTTTCCTTCTACGGCAGGAAGACCAGAGTTCTACCCCAGAGTTCTGCACGGACCTGCGGTCTGACCCAGTACAGCCATTCTTATGGTCCTGGTGAGTCACAGATGTACTGCAGCATCCTTTCTAAGTGCCTTTAGTGTCACTTTTAGCTCTTCACCCCAGGCAGTGCTTGACGCTATCTTGATGCTGCAGTTTTTGGTCTGAGAATATCTGGCTTTTGGTTTCCAGGCACTGTGTTTAGTCATGTCGCTGTGATACTGTTTGTTTGTTCTCTTCGCTGAGTGGGGTTAAAAAAATGTTCCGTCCTTGGGGGGTGGATGCATAGATTCAAAGGCCAGAAGGGACCACTGCATAGCCCTAGAGAACTGTTCAGAATGGAAACCAAGGTGCTGGGCAATGGAGACTCTGGAGTCCTAACTAGAGCCTGAGGAGCTTATGAAATTCTAAACTCTTCAGCAAGCATCTTCTGCGCCTTGTGCTATTCTCTGGGATCTGGACAAGCAGGCCGTGTGTGTTTTGCGGGGTTTACGCCCTCCGTAGATGCCTGGATCTGGAGTTGCAGAAGTGCTGAGCACTCAGCAGCTCCCAGTATAACTCTTACAGACAGATTTTCAGAAGGACTCAGCACCCAACATGCACCCATCATTCTCAGCAGCCCTGGAAAGCCAGCCCTGAACGTGGGATTTGGGGGAAAAAATCTGGCTTTTAAGGGATGTTCCATGAGGAGTCCCAGTCTCTGATCCAAAGGACACCCTCAGTGGGGTACAGAGTGTTAAAAGCAGAGGGGAAAAGTGTGTGGGGGGAACCATCTGTCAAAATTCTTCTTTCACCAGCATCTTGGAACATAAAAGGAAAAACCCTTGTCCCTTTGTCCCCTTACTCGTCCTCTACAGATGCACGTGCAAAATCTAATTAAAATTTAGCAGAAGAGGGGAAAAAGTGACACGGGTTTTTTAGCTTTTAAAAAAAAATAAAAGCCAAGAGAGAGGATCTTTAACAAAGGCCATAATATTAACAGGGCTGATTCGTCAGCTGCTACCTGATAATATAGAGTCGAGAGAGCGTTAGTAACGTTGGAAGTCTGGGCTCTTTGTTAATTACAGGCTTTGCTAATGATTTGGAATATTGGCCGGTTCTGGGGGATGTTGATGAATAGAGACCTCTCCAAGATTTATTCCTAATTATCTCATTTGTCTCCCTCCATTACTTTTTATGGCTGAAATTTATGGAGCTATTACCGGGGACCTCGCTGCGGCTGGGAGATGATTTGGGAGAAGAGCGATGTTTAATAATAATAACAATAATAATAATAATAAAAAAGCCTGATTAATAGGAAACGGATTACCCGGCCATGGATGGAGGGGTCTTTCCCAGGTGACTTCCCCCCCCCCCCCGTCCAGGACTCAGTGACTCAGGGTTGTCTTTAAGGCGAAGCCGCGTCCTTGCCAAGAAGCCGGAGGGCAGCTGGGGCTGCTGAAAGAGCTGTCTGGAAATTCCTTCTGGCACCTGTAAGTGTCCCCCTCCTGGTCCCTCTGGCAAATTCATTGCAGAGGAGACAGGAGAAATCCTTCAATTTTTGCCTCTCCGCCCAAACCCCTTTGCACCCTCCCCCTTTACTCACCTCCACCACCATTCCTCGCACTTGCAGGCTTGAGGCTCTTGCTCTGCTGCTGCAGTTGGAGCTGAGATCCAATCCTTTGTGAGGCCAGTGAGGGCTGAATCGGGCTCTCTGGAAATCTCATCTGGTGTAACTCAGCTTAGCTCCACAGACTGCGCTGAAGTCCATGGGGCAATATCCATTTACGGCAGCTGAGGATCTCGCCTCTACTATCATTCCCCAGGTGTCTAATTGCCATCTACGTGCTGGTAATAATACTAATAATAACTAGCACTTATCTAACGCTTTTCATCACTAGAGTACAAAGTGCTTTCCAAAGGATGTTAGAATCATTACACCCATTTTATAGATGGGGACACTGAGGCACGGGGAAAATGAGATGTCTAAGATCATCTAGCCTGCCAGTGTTAGAGCTAGCCATTAAATCTAGACCTCTGGACCCCCAGGCCAGCATTCTACCTGGGAGGCCATGCAGCCTCTGTCTAAGAGTTGTGTTGATTTCCTGACCCCAGATCCCTGATATAGGTGAAGTTGCATTGGGACCCACTACAGCCAACATAAATTAGAGAGGCCACAGGGCTGCTCTGAAGAATACAAACGGTTAATACTGCATGACACATGGCAGGGGGCAGTATCCACTAAATAGGGCTGTATGTTGTTAACACAGAAAGGAGCTGAGACAATCCAGTTTCCTTCTCTACTTTTCCACTGTTCCTGCGTTTTTGGCACTCTGCTCTGATGGTGAAAACAGACTCGTCAGTTTCACAGGTTGCATCAGGGAGCTTCATTACCAGCATTCCAGGTAACTGCTTAAATAGAAATTTAAAAAAATAAAATCAGGAAAAACTTCTCCCTGGCACAGCACCAGATACAGAGACCAGTCTTCATGGCTGTGCTCTGCTAACTCCCTTGTCTAATCCCTTTTCCTGTGACTACGGAAAACTGCAGATCACTGGGCCCCTGTGTAGTAACTGCTATTGTTGTCTATAAAGGTGTGTCTAGGCTGGGAGATGGCTAGCTGCAAAGTTCAAAGGTCATCTTGGAGGGCTTCAAGGGGAGCAGTGTTGCATGCTGCACCTAGAAGTAGGCTGTGGATTGTGCGCCATTAGGTAAAGTATAAAAATCAAGGAACTTTGTTTAATACAAGCTGTCCTTGGGTCAATATAGAGAGGCTCCCAAACCCTGCTTCGTCTAGCTTCTTAACTCAGAAGACTAGCAAGGTTTGCAAGCAGGACTTGGCTAAATTGGTTTTGGTTGGTTGGTTGTTTTTTTCGGTGGAAACTTCAGGAAAAAAAAGTTTCGCTACTTTCTTAGTTTCCTGCAGAACTGTTTTAGAAAAGCAGAGAATGGGTTTTGGTTGGTTGGTTGGTTTGGGTGTTTTTGAGGGAAGAGGGTGTTTTGTTTGTTTCTGGCATTTGCTTGGTAGAAAAACAAGTGCAAATGTTGTTTCGATTGACAAACCATGCTCCATTTAAAAAACAACCCCGTACTGTTAGAAAGGTTTTGACCCATCCCTGCTTTTGAATAAACTGGGCACTGCTTTTTTCCCAACACAAATCCGGGTGGCTTTCGTTGGTAGTCATTTTGGGGGCTTGCCTTTGTTCACCTTGCAGAACTGACGAGTTGTTGCCTTGGAGTGAACTGAAAGCATCACATCTGATATGGCTGTGGTGTGAATTATGTAGCTGCTCATTGGTGTAGCTATTGATCTATTTCTTATACCCTGTCCCCAGGGTTTTTGGATGGGCGTATGGAAGGGAGGAAGGACTGGTCTTTGTGAGTCAGGCACTACTAGACTAACACTTGGGAGCTCAGGGTCTGGTCTGCCCTGGTCTGCCCTCTTGGGCGAGACACGCAGGTCCACATTTTTCAAAAATAGCTCCTGATTTTTGGTGTCTAAGTTGCACAGCCCTTTGGGGGGCACTGAGCTGCCGCCACACCCATTGCCTTGTTGTGGGTGCTGAGCCGCCCCTGAAAATCAAGCCCCACAGCCTGGATCCTGGGTGTTAGACCCCTCAATATCTTTGAGGATCTGGGCCAAGGTGTCCTGGGTGGGCGCCCAGTTTTGGAAACACTGGCCAGAAAGTTTGTGACTCAGTTTCCCTGTTATACTGTAGCAATCACCCTCCTCCTGCAACTCTTGGGGAGCCCCAGGGCTTAACTCATTACTGTCTGTGATCATGCGATGAAATATGCTGCATTAAAACACACGACAAGCTGTGCTTACTTAGCCTTACCCAGACCTGCCCTGCTGCACCTCCCCTGCCCTCTGCTAAAGAGTTGCCCCTCAGACGGGATTCTTAATGGGGTCCATTGTGTATCTGCATCAGTGCCATTGTCCGAACAAAACTATCAGTGTAATGGTCTGTGTGCTGCAAACTTTAGACAGGGTCAGCTAGAGCATCCAGGAAAGGATGAGCCACTTCTAGTCACAATGGGGACTAACCCCGGCAAACCTTTTCTCCAAATCAACAGCGGGAAGCCAAGAGCAACCCAGACACGCGGAGGGGAACTGAGACAGACAGAGGGAGGCAGAAACTGAACTCCCCATCCTTTAATTATAATTCAAGGCAATTATTTTTCTCAGCTGCACTGGGGACTAATTCCTTCCCAAAGTCTCCCAGTAAATATTTTCCCAGTGCTATCAAATTTGCTACACAAAGGCGAGCTGGGGCTGCAGCTTATCTCTGTCGAGTATTATTCCCCTATCTTCCACTGTGTAAACCTACTCGCCTGCCGATAAGAGGCCTTGCACAAAAGATCAAAGAAAGCAAGACTCTTATGGAGAGCAGGGGGGGTTCTTTTTCTTTTCTTTTTCTTTTCTTTTCTTCTTTTTTTTTTTAGTGTTGTTATAAATTTGCAGTCACAGAAAGAGCCGCTTTTCATCCCAATCACCCCGATTAAAATAATTACCCCAGGCCAGTTTCATTAGTGAAGTCTATATCAGTGCTGCATGCTGGGGAACTGTGTACTGCCCGTCTCTTACTTAGCATGCTAAGCTCCTCCCTTCCAGGTCTTGAGCCATCCCTCCCCATTAAGGGAGGACAAAGATGGCTCAGCAATTAAGGTGCTGTGGAGCAGCGTCCCTCTCTAAGCCATGCCTGTAACTTGGGGTTTCTCTTCTTGTACTCTGGGTTCACATTCCAGTAACCTGCACTAAGGAAGGATTCAGGATGGTATTTAATCATGGGAGATTTTCTATTGCAGTTGATGGAAGTTAGGTGCCTAAATACCCTTTTAGGATCCAGACCCATGGGCTTAAAAGCTAGGCGGGTAGTTCAATGAATTAGGATCCAAGACAGTATGGGTCTTTGTCCCCCTGTAGTGGCTGATCCAGATACGAGTCTACTCTTGTTACCTGCAAGAGGAGTTATTCTTTTAGCTCAGGTAGTCAAGGTTCATCCTGCAGATACTAGGTTCAAACCCTCCAGCCATCCAGGGATGGGCACGGATGTGGAAACATGGTTGCAGTCTGCCCCAGGAGTTGTCTATTGTGGCTCCGCTGGCATGAGAGGCTATGAATGGAGCATTGTCTTACCCGGCAGATAGTTTTGTGCAGGAAAACAAACAGCTCCCTGGAGCCATGTAATGCTGCAGGATTTGTCTGTGCGCCCAGGTAAGGGCAAGGAGGGGGCAAAGCAATAACACGTCCGCCAAGCGGCTGGCATTGATATCTCCCCCTCTCTTCCTGTCAGGTCCACTCACCAAATGCTGGTGCCAAGAATGGAGTCATGAGACACAGGGAAAAGGAGCGGTTTAGGAACTCCATGCAGGAAAGGACGAGGGAATTGATCTTCGCCTCCTGTGCACTAGTGCTAGGATGCCTGCTTCCAGACTCTGGAGACAGAGTCTCTTAGCTTGCATGCCAGTTTTTCTCTGGCAGAACTCCAGACTTCAGTGCAGATGTTTTGATTTACACAAGAAGAATCATGCACTGGGTGTAATGCTGTGACATTCACACATATGCCAGACCCTCAGCTGGTGCAGATCAGTGTAGCTGACCTGGCTGGGGGTGTGGGTTAAATGTGCCAGTTGGATTTGGGCTGGTAACCCTCCCGCTATCCAGCATGGGTGCAGGCTTAGTCACTTGAGTGCTGGTAGTCTTCCAGTGTCTTCCTTGTTCCCACAGTTCGCCCCGTGGACCCAGAAGAACAGAGAGGATCACTTGCAAAGAATCCTAGAAAAGCTCAACTTATTGCAACGCGCAAAACTGTGGGATGTGCCCCCAGAACGCCTAGTGATACAAATGGGGGAGACAGCACATGGGGGACGCAGTTACTCCAGAGGGGCTTTGCAGTGTGGCTGCTGACACCCAGACTAAGCAAACCCGGCGACCGATCACCCACCTTAACTCAAGCAGTGAAGACAGACCCTCAGTAAGTTCTTCATCCCCACTCCTACTCCTATACACACAGTTCACCTACTCATGCACACAACACAAGTCACACGCCCACAAAGTAGCAAACAAAACTCCCACAGCCCGATTCTCATTCACACTCCATCCCTTTTATGCCAGTACACATGGGACTTAAAGTGAGCAGAGTTGACATTCAGTTTACGGCCCTTTCTTTTTATTTATATATATATATATATATATATATATATATATATATATATATATATATATATATAAAATTCATTTTTTTTTAAATGAGAATCAGGCCTCTGAAAACGAGGGTGAGCAGATAGCTAGTGTGAAAAATCGGGGCGGGGGGGTCATAGGTGCCTATATAAGAAAAAGACCCCAAAATTGGGGCTGTCCCTATAAAATTGGGACATCTGGTCACCCTACTCAAAACTAATCACATGCTTTCTCTTCTACCTGCGGTGAGAAAGAGAGAGAGTGGTTGTCATTGTTCTTCCTAGTTAGAAATTGTGGGGCTCAGATCTGACACTGGTGCCATGCCCAGACAGGGACATACCTAGAAAGATAGATAGATTTATAGAGAGTTCTGAATTCACACCCTAGTGCACTCGCACTATGAGTTATCCTCATACCATGAGAAGTAATGCTACAAGTCATATCCCCAGGGTGTGAGTGCATCTCCAGTGCTCCTCGCCCCCAGGTTCCTATCCTAAAATCCCTCCTGTCCTCACACCTTATAAACAGGCAGACCCCCACTCCTTCTACCTCTCGCTCCCCCATCTGCCCCCAGCAATGTGAGCCAGGGTCTCTGTTGGTACAAACAGTTCCACAGAGAGATGCTGATTTGTGGCCTGCTCAAGGAGGTCTCGTGAGAGACAGCCCCAAAGGGAGCGTCCCCCTTCCCATCCCGGCCATGGGCTGTCTGCACAGATGGCAAAACCGAAATGTTATGATAAGGTATTTCTCCCACATTTCCATCTTAATAGAATTTTGTGCCTGTAATTACCCTACAAGCTTGAAAAACTGCCGGAATCCCAATTAGGAATCTGATGACATAATTGGCCCCTAATTAGAAAGATCTGACAAAAGTGTACAGTTTTTCTCGGCTCCTTTCCCCCCAGTCCCCATCCCCAGTGAAAAACCTGAATTATTTTCTGCCCCCACTCCCAACCTCTTTCTTCATAAACACAGAGCTGTGCCCCCCCAGACACCCCACCCCCAGCTGCACCATGTACCAGAGCTCTGTTTTTTCAGATCCTCATGAAAGAAGAATGCCACAGTAGGTGTTAAGCCATTTTTATATTTCCTGGAAAACTGTTTAAAAAAGAGACAGTGAGAAAGACTTTCAAAACCGCTGCCTTGGGGTTTTGACTTTGCTTAGGCATCAAGGACAGGAGCTGCAGAACCAGTGGCGGGTTGAGAAAATGGAATCCACTTACAGAAAGGTTATTCAAGCAGGGTTTTAAGCAGTCATACATGGAAGAGACAAAAATGAGTCTGAAACCGGTCTGCCGCATATTGGGGAGATTGCATGTATTCTACCAAGCAGGCACCATTTGGGGCACTAAGGGGTAACCAATCAGCTAGAAAAATGTCATTGCTATCACGTTAAGCACATATCTGGGAATCAGCAGCAGGGTGGCTGTAAATGCTGCGAGTAATGCAGCTTTTCTTCATCACGTAACGTTTACACATTATTGGGCATCCAATCTGAAAAAATCATAAAATCCCCAAAAGGGCCATAACTCATAGACACATCGTTTAATTTTGACTAAAATTGGCAGAAAGCTTCTAACCACAATTGATAATGCAACTATGTACTCAAAAGAGTGCTGATTTAGAAACTTTGGGAACTGTTTTGCCCCAGGCGATATCTTTTATGCATTTTCCTGTACTTTTTGCCGTTGGTTAAAGCAGAAGTCTGTAGTCACACGGCATCTTGCCATTATTTATAGTATGAAGTGCTTTGAGAGAAGTTTTTCTCTCTGCTATTTTTATAAAGTTATGAAGATAAAAAGACCCTTACCGCCTAATGCTAAAACACATTTTTAATGGTTTCCGCTTGGCGGGAGATTTAAGTCTAAAGCACACATGATACAAATGTAATTATCTTCTTACTACCTCTGAATACAATGGCCATGCATGTAAATTATGTCTATAACAGCAATGACTCTTAACAGAAGGACTGTAGAATGTCTTATATGAAGAGATCATGTGAATAACAAAATATAATTCTGTACTTTCATCTAACCCCCACCTATAATTATGAGCGGAGTGTCTAATGCAACTCCGCTTCGAGCCATATTTACTCACAAAAATAGTCTGTAATTTGCAGATCGTTGAAACACTTCTAGTCCCCCCTCCGAATCGGGGTCTGACGTATTCAACATGCGCTTTCGACACTTGTCACTGTCACAGTAGCATGCATGGAAGCCCTTCCTTGCATATTTACATCTCCTTGTTCCACAGGTGCTCTCACTGAAGAAACAGGAGGATGCTGCAGAAGCAGGTGCCAGCACCGTGGCTAGGAATGAGATGTCGTGGGCTAGCTATCGCACGGCCCGCGTTGACAGAGGACACTTGAAGATACTAAACTGTTGCATGATTCCATATGTCTGACTGATAATTTGCACCTTTCCAGTGCTGCCTGACAGAGGCTATTGTTGGTGGCAGTTTCTCACTCCTTTTGTTCTTAGCAAACAACTTGTAGTGCACGTTATCCGGAGATGCTCGCTGCTTAGGTGTTTGTGATCCACAGGTTGCTGATTCTGAAAGAGCTGCAGTGGGCTTGGACTACATTGGCAGTTACCTACCTTCAAATCTTGCTAGCGGTACTGAGCAAGGATTACGTGCTTCAGCTGTTGCTTGGGTCCTTGTTAATTGTCGAGTTTGGTCCGTTCTGTCCATGCCATGAATTCAAAATAAAGCCATCCACAGGCCGACGCACAACTTCCTCCTAGCCTGTCAGGTCATCTCTGATGGGTGACGATGCCTGAGAGTTTCTGCTCTTTGCCCTCAAAGCTGCTCAAACTGACTGTAACGGGAGCAGGGTTATAAATAACAACGTGCAGTTAGGTTATTGACACAGCTGATATTTCGTGCTTTTTCTTGGGATGGGAGGAAATTGCTTTTCTTTTGCACAAAGCTAGAGCAGTGTTCACTTAGAATGCATCCAACTCCCCTTCCCCTGAGCTTACCACCACAGAGCTCCACAACCCAGTAAACCCAGCACTAGTAGACTCTTACTTTGGATCTACAATGTGGTGCTGTTCTGAGCAAAACCTGTGAGGCAAACCAGTGTGAGAGAAGCCCAAAGCCTGGACTAGCATTTTGGGTACCATTGGTGGTGCAAACTAGCAATCCTGGTCCAGGGCCTGCTGAGATATTCTCCTCCCAGTGAATGACCTGGGCTTAATTTCAAAGTGCTCTAAAATGCAAATACAGAACCAGCTTGGCTTGAGAACGGATATGCTAAGCGCAGACCTAGCATAGTGTCTGAGGAGGGTTTTTGGATCAGTGGGTGAATAGAGTCCTCCATTCCCCCTGAGCGGGGGAACGCCAGCTGCGTTTTAGTTGGAGGTGCAGAGAGCACTGAGGCAGCAGGCATACAGTGCTGGGTGGGGGAGTGAACTTACTGTGTTCAGTACATGCCATAGACACACAACCCAGCAGCCAAGAGTGGGGGCACACAGTCCACAGAGCCAGATCCACAAAGGGCGGGTAGAGCCAAAGTCCCAGCTTTAGGTGTTGCTTGTGATCCACAAAACCCCTGCTCGGCTGCAGCCTGACCCTGTTCGCTGGGTGCCTAGGTCTGTGCTCTAAAAGTTCCCTCTGTGCCTACGTGTCTGCCTCTGAGCGCCTACCCTGCTGCCATACTCTGGGCACCATCTGCTGATCGCAGGCCGAGCCCCTGCCCAATTCTCAAAGCAAGGCCAACAGACTGGGAGGCAGGCTGAGCATCGGCCCAAACTCCACACCACGGGGGAGTCCGCCTCCCTTAGAGCAGTTCAGTTGAGGTGCACACCCAGGACAGGGGTGAACCTGAGGTAGTTTCCTCCCCCCAGAAGGGATTGGGAACGGGGCCCTGCTGCTTCCCAGATGAGTGTCCTGAGAGGGGAAGGAGCTTTCCCTCATAACCTTTAGCCCCAGTGGCTAGGGGCCTCATGGGGGCTGTAGTGGATGATGGTTTAATCCCCCCACATACAAATTCTATAAGGAGGGAGAGGAAGAGGGATCTTCCATCTCTCAAGTGAGTGCCCAGAACAAAGGACATTTTGGTGTGGGGCTGCTCGTCATCTCTTGTTAAAACTGTTCCACTTTAGTTAACTCTTAATTGGGCCACAGGCAGCCTGAGACTCACTCCATTGTCTGGTGGTTTCAGCAAGTCTGGGGGAAGACTCTGATTCAGACCCCCTCTCAAGTGGGGTTTCACACTGTGGGCTGTAATGTATTTTGACGTGGGCCTCCCCCTCAATCTTTCCTCTTGAAGCTGTTTCACTTTAATTAACCGTTAATTGGGCCAAAGCAAGGCACAGCTATGAGAAGGCCTCTAGCTCAAGGGATGGGGGTTCAGGTCTCCTCTTGGCCTGTGGTGGGGCAGGTCTTGCAAGAGGCCTTGCTACAGTATTCCCCTTGCAGCTGTTCCATTTTCATTAACTATGAATTGGGCCAAATGAAGGTTTAACACCAAGCAGCTCTCTGTAACACAAGGCTTAGCATTTGTTCCTGGGATCTTGATGTTCCTGGGGTGGGACCGGTCTTTGAAGTAGTGATACGCCCTCAACCTTTCCTATTGACGCCGCTTCCACTATAATTAACTCTAAGTTGCTTCAAAGTAAGCTTCTCTAGCAGGTAGCCTTCTCTAGTGTAGAAGTTTGGGGCTTCCCCCCCCATCCTGAAGACCCTGATTCAATCCCCACCATTGGTTGGGCCAGTTCTTTGAAGCAGTGATATGCCAAAACCTTTCCTGTTGGTGCCACTTATACTTAAATTAACTATAAGTTGCTTCAAAGCAACCCTCTCTTGCAAAGCTCCTTTTCTGGTGTAAAGGTTTGGGCCTTCCCCTAGGATGCTGAAGACACTGGTTCAATTCCCACCAGGGGGTGGGCAGGTCTTTAAAGCAGTAATACGCCTGACAACCTTTCCTGTTGATGCCACTTCCCCTTTAATTAACTGTAAGTGGCTTCAAAGCAAGATCCTCCACCTACCTACCTTCTCTGGTATAGTGGTTTGAGCCCTCACTGTTACTACAGAAAACTTGGGTTCAATCCCCACCATGGCTTAAACCACATCTTTGATGCATTTATATACCCCCAAACTATCCTGTTGATGCCACTTCCACTTTAATTAACCATAAGTTACTTCAAAGCAAGCTTGTCTAAGAAGCTGCCTTCTCTGGTGTAGAGGTTTGGACCTTACTCTGGGATGCTGAGGACCTTGGTTCAATCCCTGCTATGGGGTGAGCCAGGTCTTTGAAGCAGTGAGATGCCATCAACCTTTCCTATTGCTTCCAATTTAATTAACTAGAAGTTACTTCCAAGCAAACTATTCAGACAAGATTCCTTCTCTGGTGTGGAGGTTTGGGCCCTCTCCTTGAATGCTGAGGGCCCTGGTTCAATCTCTGCGTTGGGCAGGGGGTTTACAGCCTACAGTATGGGGCCCTTTCACTGAAGCTTTTCTCGAAAAAAACCAGTCACTCTTCGTCCCCCATGGCTCCGCTACCCGCCCAGGCTGTGGGAGACCCCAGGCGCAACCCCTCCTCTGCAGGGGTTGTGCCAAGGCTCTCCCACCGCCCAGGAGACCGCCCCCCGCCCCCCCCCCCCCGTCCAACCCTCCCACCTTGCCCCCACCCACCACACTTGTGAAGTGAGCGATCGCTGTTCAAACCCCCTTCTGTTTGCAGAAAGACAAGGACCTTCTGAAGGGGACCTAAACAGGAACCTCCCACTTCTCTCCTGAAGGGTGGGACAGCCGTCTCCAAATCCTAGCCCCAGAGCCCTGAGACTGGTATTTGGGTGCCCAACTAGGCTGGGAGAGACGTTCTGGAGCGCCCCTTCCACCATGCTCCTGCTGCGCTATAAGTTGGTGGTTAGGGTGCTGACCGAAAGGGTTGGCTAGCCTGCTTCAATGCCGCCCTGCTTCATGCCTGTTGTTAACCAATTGTTATTTGAACACCTTGGCAAGGTACCCTACTGACGTTTATTTGGTACGTGCGTCTTTGCTAACACTCCTAAGTGCAACCACTGAAAAAAATGTAGTTTTTGTGGAAACTGAGAAAAAAATACATTTAAAGCAGCAGCTTCCCATTGGCTTGTAACCCAGTTGGTGGGCCAGCTTCAGCAGTCCATTGTTGTCCCAACCACCCGCTCTTTCAAGTACCTCATCTTTTGGCCTTAGCAACGTGGACAAAAGCTGCCTCTTTAAACCTGGTCTTAACAGGCAGAGGGAGACACTGAAGCCGGAGCACTGACCCTTTGGGTCAACACCCTAACCACTGGCTTATAGAGCAATTCTGAGCCTTTTCCTGGCCCAATTGGTAATGAATTAAAGTGGAACAACGTGCAGAAGCTGAGCCCTCCCTGCTCAGGCGCATGGGAAAGGAGAGGTGGCTGAAAGTGGGCAGCGAAGGGGTTTAACACTCTTCTTGCTTCCCCCCCCCCCAATCTCCCAGCAGCAGAAGCATGGTGGCAGGGACACTCCAGAATGTCTCTACGAGCCTATATGGGCACCCAAACCTCAGTCTCAGGGCTCTGTGGTTAGAACATGCATTGAGACTGATTGTTCTCCACTCCCCAGCCTAGTCTTGGGTGTGAGCTGAGGAGTCTGCCCTGATGGTGGCTGTTCAGCATTGCTCACCCTGAGTTAAAAGTTAGTGGCAGTTAGCATGCATGGTCCCCAGGACAGGAGGATTTGGGTGTGGTGATCTCCACTCCCCAGCCTAGTGTTGGGTGTGAGCTGAGGAGTTTGCCCTGATGATGGCTGTTCTGCATTGCTCAATCTGAGCTAAAGGTTAGTGGCAGTTACAAAGCATGCATGGTCCCCAGGACAAGAGGACTTGGGTATGGTGATCTCCACTCCCTAGCCTAGTGTTGGGTGTGAGCTGAGGAGTCTGCCCTGATGGTGGCTGTTCTGCATTGCTCACCCTGAGCTAAAAGTTAGTGGCAGTTAGCATGCATGGTCCCCAGGACAGGAGGTTTTGGGTGTGGTGATCTCCACTCCCCAGCCTAGTGTTGGGTGTGAGCTGAGGAGTCTGCCCTGATGGTGGCTGTTCTGCATTGCTCACTCTGAGCTAAAGGTTAGTGGCAGTTACAAAGCATGCATGGTCCCCAGGACAAGAGGACTTGGGTATGGTGATCTCCACTCCCTAGCCTAGTGTTGGGTGTGAGCTGAGGAGTCTGCCCTGATGGTGGCTGTTCTGCATTGCTCACCCTGAGCTAAAGGTTAGTGGCAATTACAAAGCATGCATGGTCCCCAGGACAAGAGGACTTGGGTATGGTGATCTCCACTCCCTAGCCTAGTGTTGGGTGTGAGCTGAGGAGTCTGCCCTGATGGTGGCTGTTCTGCATTGCTCACCCTGAGCTAAAAGTTAGTGGCAGTTACAAAGCATGCATGGTCCCCAGGACAGGAGGACTTGGGTGTGGTGATATCAGTGTTGCTATCTCATTGGGATAACAAGAAGAGCTCTAAGTCTGAGTTAGGGCCACTAATTGGCCCACAGAAATTACAAGAGTCACAGTGTAGTCCATTGTGCTGAGGACTCCCCCAGGGTGCTGGGGAGTCTGGCTTACTCCCCCCTTCTGCTTAAGGAAAAGGGGTGGGAGCAGTGAGCTCCTTTCTCCGAAGTCAGTGTCCTGACATGGTGATGTGTGTTTTTCTGCTGGGGGGGGGGCAGAGGGTGCCACTAGTCTTTTCTCTTGAAGCTGTTCCACTTTAATTAACTATTAATTGGGGCAAAGCAGGGGGTAATGGTAATGAGTCCTGTGTAGCTCAACAGCTGGGTTTGTTCTAGGATGGGAGGTTCCTGGTTCAAGTCCTTTCTCTCCCTGGTGAGATGAAAGAGTCTGAAAAGGGAGCTCTGTCAATCTTTTCTCCTGAAGCTGTTCCACTTTAATCAATGATTAATTGTGCCCAAAGAAGCATGGTTTAGAAGAAGTCCCTTCTGGGGTGGTGGTTAGAACCCTTCTGGTGGGTCTTAGTGCTGATGGTTTAACTCCCCCATGTTTCCGAATGAGCAGAGAAGGGAGCAACAAAGTCCTCTCGTCTTGGTGCAGCTCCACTATAATTAATTATGAAATGGCCAAAAGGAAGGCCCTTTCACAAGAAGTCCCGTATAGCCTGGTGGCCAGGGCTGTTGCATATGGGGGTGGAGAGCCTGGTTCAAGGCTTCCCTGTCTACTTTTTCTCTTGCGCCGGTGCCATGAGAATTAGCAACTACTTGGGCCAAAGGAAGAGCTGCTTGTCACAGGTCTTGTATAGCCTGGTGGTTAGAGCATATGCTGTGGGTACTGAGACTTCTCCCCCTTGGATGAGGATGGGGCTGCAGCTGCCTCTCCTCTTGCAGCCCTTCCACTTTAATTACCTATGAAATTATCCAAATCAAAGCCCCTTTTTAAGAAGTCTGGCATAGTCTGGTGGTTTAGGCCTCCACCAGTGCTGTTGGCGACCCTGGTTCAAATCCCAGCAAGGGGATTTGAGGACCTGCCATCTTTCCTCTTGACGCCATCTCCACTTTCATTAAGTAGGCACTGGGCCGGCCAAAGACCTAGGGTCACTCTATAGTCCAGTGGTGAAGTTGCTTGCTCAGGAGGTGGATGATTCCAGTTCAAATCCTGCCTCTGATTATTTAAAAGGATTTGGAGAAGGCTGTCCCACCGTCCAGGAGAGAAGTGGGAGATTCCTGTTTAGGTCCCCTTCAGAAGGCCCTTGTCTTTCTGCAAACAGAAGGGGGTTTGGACAGAGATCGCTCACTTCACAAGTGTGGTGGGTGGGGGCAAGGTGGGAGGGGTGGGGGGTTGGGCTGGGAGGGGGGAGGGGCGGTGGGGGGGGGCCAGGTGGGGGGGAGGCGGGAGGTGTAAGTGGGTGGGGGGAGGCGGGAGGTCTCCTGGGCGGTGGGAGAGCCTTGGCACAACCCCTGCAGAGGAGGGGTTGTGCCTGGGGTCTCCCACAGCCTGGGCGGGTAGCGGAGCCGCGGGGGACGAAGAGTGACCCTTTTTTTCGAGAAAAGCAAGAAAAAATTAAGTAAAAGGCCCCAGTGGCCAGTGGTACATTTTATAAACCCCTTGCCGATGGCAGGGATTGAACCAGGGCCCCTCAGCATCCCAGGGGAGGGCCCAAACCTCCACACCAGAGAAGGCACCTCGCTGAGGTAGCTTGCTTTGAAGTAACTTCTACTTAATTAAAGTGGACGTGGCAGCAACAGGAAAGTTTAAAGGTCTCTCACTGCTTCCAAGTCCTATCCCACCCCACACAGGGGCAGGAACCAAACCAGGATCTTCCACATCCCAGGTACAAACACTAACCTCTGTGCTACAGCGTGCTGCTTGCTAGCAGATCTTCATTTGGCCCAATTCACAGTTAAGTAAAATGGAACAGCTGCAAGAGGAAAGGAGCATCCACTTCAAGGGCTGGTCCCACCATAGAGGAGACTTGAACCAGGGTCTGCACCATGTAAGGGAAAAATCCCCATCCTTTAAGCCAGAGGGATTTTCACAGCTGGAGCTTGCTTTGGCCCAATTTCAACCAGGGGATGAAGATCTGCCCACATCAACATCCCCCTTAGCTCGGGGATTAGGGCTCTCACTTGGGTGATAACAAATCCCTTTGCAAATCCATCCCATTAATTCTAGAGGGACGCCAACCACCTCACTCAGGGTTTGGGGGTCTCACTCTTGGTCCAATGATATTCCAGGCCTCTAAACATTAGGGGTGGCAATGCTGTGTAATGCAACCCCTGCGTCCCTTTGCGGGTCTTGTCCACAAGGCGGAGACAGAGAGGAGCTGAGACCTGGTAGACTTACTTGGCCCCTATTGCAGGCAAACAGCACTGTGAGTGTAAGGGTGCTGAGAAGGGGCCCACCGCGGACATAGAACTCAGAGCAGAGAAGAGGGATCTCTGCAAGTGGGCATGTTGAGTTCATACCACAGCCACCTCGCCGGGACCCAGACAGCTGAGAAGGGATGTGTTTTGCGAATGCCAGAAGCACTCGGCTCAGGGAGTGCAGAGCAGACACCATCAATGCAGACCCGGCCTCATGCCCAACACCTGAGTGGGGAATTGAGAGCAAACAGCCTTAGTGCATGCCATAGCCCCTGAGCCTGTGGGTTGGGGTGAGCAAATGGGGTATGTGCACCCCAATCCTCAGTGCACCAAGAGAACTTCCAAGCACTCCTCAGTGAAAAACTGACCATATTCACACCTGGAAACAACAGCACAAGTGTCGAAGAAGACTGGGAAGCCCTAGAACACACTAACCATGAGACTTGTGAGGAATTCATCAGCCTTGCTACTCACTCCCCTTAGGACTGATTGAATTATGACCTGACTATAGTGGGAGTGGGGGTTTGCAGTGGTGCAAATATAACCAGTGCAAACCCACTTGTGTTGCTAGAATCCCCATCACTGGTGGATTTTCAGAACATGTTGTACAAATATCTGTCAGGGGTGGCCTATGTTTATTTAATCCTGCCTTGGCATGGGAGGCTGGACTAGATGATGCCTTGAGGTCCCTTCCAGCCCTACATTTCTAGGATTCTCTGACAATACTGGTGCATGGCAGGACTTTCCATGCTGGTCCAAGCCTCATTTGTCATTGCTACAGAGTGTCTACATTAGGGGTTTGCATTACTGTAGCGACATCAGTGCAAGTTCCCCTTCTCTGGACAAATCCCAAAACACAATGCGCACCCGATAAAAGGGGTTAAACCAACCTGAATCACTGCTGGAAAACTGCTGCGCCTGTGTTTTTTCACACCTGGAAACTCGGCAGGATGCCTGCTCTGGGCTAAGGCATAAAAACGAGACGGAATGCAGCTGTGCAACATGAGTCTGCAACGGAAAGAGAATAAAAAATGAACCAGAGAAACGAGGCAGGCGGATGCAGCCGTGTCACTCCAAAATGACTTGGCTGATTTGCATCTCACTTTTTTTAAAAACCTCCCCCTTCTATGACTAAGCACTGAAAGCCGGTTGAAAGCAAAAGGATATTTTTCAAAGGGAAGGTCAGAAGCAGAATCAATAGCAGGCCTTGGTACATTTTAAAGACAGGGGTTTGTGCACTTGTGACTCCCTCCTAGCGGACTTCCAATGACCTGCACAAAAAGGCACTGCTTTTACTCCACGCAAGCACGAAGCCAGTTCCCCAGCTGGTGGAGCAACAGCAGATTACCCTACAAACCACAGCCCCAGAGCTATGGACCTGGCCAGGGAATTTGAAGGGAGTCCTCATCCAACGAGGTAAACCCTGCATGCATCCGACGAAGTGGGTATTAGCCCACGAAAGCTTATGCTTCAATACTTTAGTTAGTCTTTAAGGTGCCACAGGACTCTTTGTCACTTTTGCCTCTCCTGGGATGTGTGGGAAGAGCCGAACATTCCAGCCTGGCACACGGGGGGGCTAAGGGCCCTTCCTGGGCAGGAGTGATAGGACGCCCTGGCTTCTTGCGGAGTATTAAATTGCCAGTCCTGGGGAACAGCTACGCAGACCAGCACAGAAAGGGTTCACGGCCCACTCAGGGAAGGTCTAGTGCCACTGAACAGCTCCTCATGGGAAGTGGAAACTGCCCAGCACTAGCAGGGCAAGAACAGTCAACAGCCTGGTATGCATGGGGTTAATCAGCCATGTCCTGGAAGAGCTAGAGAGCAGAGACTGGCACAGGCAAGGTTGAGCCGCTGGGCACGAGAAGGGTTAAATGATCTGGTGCCCACTGATTCATTCATAAGATTTCCAGACGGGGGATTCCTTCGCTCTGCTGAAGACGAATAATTAATCACCATGAATGAACACTTTGCGCTTAGATCCAGAACATCTTTCACACTAGGGTCTCATTAAACATCACCAATTCCTGCCCCTGCCTATCTTTTTATCGTGGGAGGGGTACCCTTTGCAACCCCCTCCCAAAAGCCCCCACACCTGGAGCCCACACATCCACAGCCCTTGTGTGCAGAGTTAACAGCCGCTCTCTCCTGGGGCCCCTCTGAAGGGGGATTTACCAACTCCATTGTTCCCATCTCCTCTCTATACAAGAGGCTCTTTAGTTAAAAGAGACAAGGGGAGGTGAGGAGGTGCGGGGGGAGGGGGGGCTGGTTTTCCTAATTAACAATTAGCGCAGAGTGTGCTGCTAATTATGTGGTTCCATGTAATTAAGAAGCTAATTAGTGCGGTGTCAATTAAGATTTAATTAGTACCCTTGTCAAAAATACTTGAAAGAGCAGTTTATATGCAAGTACTTCAATATTTCAGCGGTCGTGATCTCTGCGGCAATCTGCTTGCCAGCCCCAGTCTGAGCACGCAAACTGCTCTTTGTGGATTATTGATACTGTCCTTTAAAACGCTGCTGCTTGTGTCTCTGTAATAGACACTTCTATTGATTCCGCAGGAAGTTCTTTTGGAGATGGCTGATCTCCCGGGGCTTCCCTCGACATGGGTGGTTTTTCCCCACAGCAGGTGGAATTAGCAGGCTGATTTCGACACTCGTCATCGGCCCTGTAAGATCTCGGCTTGTTGAATGTAGATCCAGGGTAGGCGAGGGTGACCCGGCGCTGCCTAGCCAAGATGACACATTGGCTACTTGCCCAGGCAGGACTTAATTGGCAAAATACAGAGCACAGCTGCCCAGGGATGCTAGCACCCAGCCAAAGGATACCACGGGCAATTTAGTAATAAGGAAAGGCGGGAAAGAGGGTTGTCCAGACTTTACCCAAGAAAGGGCCATGTTGGCAACATAAATCCGCATAAAATAGATCATAGCTGCCCGGAGATTTTAGCACCTAAGAGACGCAAGAGAAGCACCTAAAAACCTTTGAGGATCTGGGCTTAAGTGAGTTGCCTGAGGTCATGCAGACAGTCTGTGGTGTATCTGAGAATTAAACCCAGTCCTCTTCAATCTTAACCTAGTGCCCAAATCACTGGACCACTCAGTCTGCGATGGTGTGTTAATGGTTTTCCCTACAGGCACTCTTGAATGATTTTCTGGGCTACTGCACACTGGACTACACATTTGAGCACTGAACGGGTGCCTTTGCATAGCAACGAGGGGCTCGGTGTTTCGGCAGCGGCTGTTTGGGTGGGGCATAAAACCACGGGACTCACTTGTGAGAAGGGGCACGCTGGCTTCTGTCTCCAAAGCGCAGGGATGGACAGAGGAGAGCGCGTAACGGAGGCATAAAGGGAACACTGCAACAAAGAGACATGTTCTTGGGAAAAAGAGGTGAAAATCTGAGCAAAATTTCTGTGTCACAGGATTCCCTCACCCCCCTATGCACAACATTCATGGCACTTTCATGGATCTGTAAATCTGTATTTTTATCTCACGGGTGGACTGGCGATGCCCTGCCCCTTATCTACCCACAAGGGCCTGGCGGACAACATTCTAGGAGGGTTGAAAAAAGGGTAGTTCTCAGAAAGTCTGGAAGGTTCCACGAGATTCCAGAAAAGTCCAGAACATTCTAGGAGGTTCATGACAAATGACTCCACATATGGAATACCTGAAACATGTCACTTCAAACGGTCTGTTTTTCCTTTTCTCATGAACAAAAAAACCAAACAGCCTCCCCCCGAGCCCAGTGCCCCCCAAGCCCAGCACCTAAGGTGGTCACCTGGGTCACCTGCCCCTAAATCTGGCCCTTCTCAAAGGTATTTAGGTTCCTAAAGAGCAGGTACATGGTTATGACTCAGCATGGCCCTGCAGGCCCAAGTCACAATGCCTCTGCTCAGCTCATGCGAGGCGAGGTGGATTCCCACAGACTATGGACCTTTTACATTCCTCTCACAAGAGGCCCTCCAGGAGATAACACAGGGCACACCAAGCCAAGTGGGAATGGTCTACTGAGGCTAACGTCAGCTAAGGCTTCCCTAACCTGCACTGGTTCCTGAATACAGGGGGTACAAGATGCCTTAATTCTGTACCTGCTATGGACAGTGTTAGACAGTGTTATCAATTCTCATTCTTTTATAGCAAGTCTCAGAATATTTGGTGGTTTGGTTAAAGCCCGAGCTCCTGGAGTCAGGTGAAAATCTCAGCTTCTGTTAAAAGGGGGAAAGGGTAAGTTTCTAGCCCTCACCACTACAGAGAAGAGCTTGAAAACAGCACCCGAGTGCAGCTGAAAGGCTCAGAAAACAGAAGGCAAAGAGAAAAACCCCAACATTCATTTTTTTAAAATTTCACGATTCTGGGGGATTTCACGATTCATGGTTTTTGAATGCTTGGGATTGGCAATACTGCGAGAATGAGAGAAAACATCCTAACAGTGAGATGCACCGGACCAGGGTTTCATATGCACAGGAATGGGTGGGAGCTTCTGGGAAAATTTAAAATTAGGCTGCACAAAACCTAAGGGAGCAATCTTGGATGGACATGGACCAGGTGGGATCTGATGGCTCTTTTTCCATGTCTGTGCTAGTTTCATTCATACCTGCTTTGTGGTATTGTACTCCCTCGGGTCCTGGCTGGTTAATGCAAAAAAAAAAAATAAAAAATAAAAAAAAGGCATTCCCCTACACACAAGGCAAGTCAGACCACAACCCCAACTCCGAACCACAAGACAACTGTGTAACCTCCCTTCAACAGCTACTAGAGAGATAACATATAGCTAAGAGTGATAACATCATTTTCTTACCTTGGGCAGGTCTTCAGTCTTCTTTTGTTTCTGTCTGTCTTCACAGAGATTATTTTTTCCCAAACTGCACTGAACCTGTATTTTAACTATATACATGAATGTGAGCATTCTGGAACTTTATACATAAAAGAAATCCATTGAGTCTTGAATTCTTGAATTTATATTTTCCATTTGATTTTGCCATTTCTAGAAATATCTTATTGTTAATGGCAACATCATAGAATTCCAGAAAGGAATAGCGAGGTTGCATCACATGCAAAGATTGCTTTTGACCACTTCAATACTGAGGTGATGCCTCTAGTCAGTCCAAAGGTCTGGTGGTGGGCAGACAGCTGCTGCGTTTTCAACAGTTTTGATCTCTCATCGCTTAAAACTGCGGAAGTAGGAACACTTCAGTACAGTATCTTTATCTTGGACACAGAAACCTTTAACCTTAGATATCCCAGTGCACTGTGCTAATAATGCAAATCTTTAGACTCAACAAACAAAAAAACAACAGAACAACAGACTAAACAAAACAAACAAAAACAAAACAAACAAACAGAAACCTTTAACCTTAGATATCCCAGAAACAAAACAAACAAAAACAAAACAAACAAACAGAAACCTTTAACCTTAGATATCCCAGTGCACTGTGCTAATAATGCAAATCTTTAGACTCAACAAACAAAAAAACAACAGATTAAATTATTTTTCTAGCAACTGGCAAATCCACTATTTCAGTCAAAGATCAATTAATTGCCAAAATTAGGCTATCCCATCATACCATCCCCTCCATAAACTTATAAAGCTTAGTCTTGAAGCCAGATATGTCCTTTGACCCCATTGTTCCCCTTGGAAGCTGTTCCAGAACTTCACTCCTCTGATGTTTAGAAACCTAATTTCAAGTCTAAACTTCCTGCTGGCCAGTTTATATTCATTTGTTCTTGTGTCCACATTGGTACTGAGCTTAACTAAATCCTCTCTCTCCCTGGTATTTATCCCTCTGATATATTGTATAGAGCAATCATATCTCCCCTCAGCCTTCTTTCAGTTAAACTAAACAAGCCAAGCTCTTCGAGTCTCCTTTCATAAGACAGGTTTTCCATTCTTCGGATCATCCTAGTAGCCCTTCTCTGTACTTGTTCCAGTTTGAATTCATCCTTCTTAAACATGGGAGACCAGAACTGCACACAGTATTCCAGATGAGGTCTCACCTGTGCCTTGCATAATGGTACTAACACCTTATCTCTACTAGAAATATCTTGCCTAATGCATCCCAAGACCACATTAGCTTTTTTCATGGCCATATCACATTGGCGGCTCATAGTAATCCAGTGATCAACCAATACTCCGAGATCCTTCTCCTCCTCTGTTACTTCCATTTAGCTTATAACTAAAATTCTTTTTATTAATCACTAAATGCATGGCCTTGCACTTTTCACTATTACACTTCATCCTATTGCTATTACTCCAGTTTAGAAGATCATCCAGATCTTCCTGTATGATATCCCGGTCCTTCTCTGTATTGGCAACACCTCCCAGCTTTGTCTCATCCATAAACATTATTAGCACACTCCCACTTTTTGTGCTGAGGTCAGTAATAAAAAGATTAAATAAGATTGGTCCCAAAACCAATCCCTGAGGAACTCCACTGGTAACCTCCCTCCAGCCTGACAGTTCACCTTTCAAGTATGACCCTCTGTAGTCTCCCCTTTAGCCAATTCCTTATCCACCTTTCAGAGTTCATATTGATCCTCATCTTTTCCAATTTAACTAATAATTCCCCATGTGGAACTGTATCAAACGCCTTACTGAAATCAAGGGAAATTAGATCCACTGTGTTTCCTTTGTCTAAAAAATGTGTTACCTTCTCAAAGAAGGAGACCAGGTTGGTTTGGCATGATCTACCTTTTGTAAAACGATGTTGAATTTTGTCTCAATAACCATTGACCTCAATGTCCTTAACTACTTTCTTCTTCAAAAAATTTTCCAAGACCTTGCATACTACAGATGTCAAACTAACAGGCCTGTAGTTAACTGGATGACTTTTTTCCCCCTTTCTTAAAAATAGGAACTATATTAGCAATTCTCCAGTCATATGGTACAACCCCTGAGTTTACAGATTCATTAAAAATTCTTGCTAATGGGCTTGCAATTTCAGGTGGCAGTTCCTTTAATATTCTTGGATGAAGATTATCTGCCCCCCCCCCCCATTTAGTCCCATTAAGCTGTTGGAGTTTGGCTTCTACTTTGGATGTGATAATATCTACCTTCCATATCCTCATTCCCATTTGTCATCTTACCATGATCCCTAAGCTCCTCATTAGCTTCATTAAAGACTGAGGCAAAGTATTTGTTTAGATATTGGGCCATGCCTCTACTGTGTGGTAAACAGTGCCAGCTTCGGCTATGATGAAGCAGGGAGTGTGGAAACCTTGTGGGAAAAACCCCCCCAATGTTCAGCCAGCTTATGCTTTAGAACAGAAGCTAGGGGGCATTTCGAGGCTGCCAGCCAAGCCCAGAAAGCCTTCTGCATCAAAGAGACACAAGGATAGGGACGGACCCAGAGACCAGGGAGAAGCGCAGGGCTCTCTGGGATTTCTCTCTCTCCCCTTCCCGCTCCTCCCTTGTATGTGACTGAGCCGCCTGTTCTCCCACCAGGGCTGCCAAAATACAGCAAGACAGGGTATAATTACAGACACTTACTGTGGCCATTACACCACCGGCGCGGGTTGCGCAAAGTGACACACGACCCGTCAACTCCTTATTCACGCCATTAAGGGGACTCATTAGCATCTTCGCTAAGAAGCAAAATTACCCTCACTGCTCATTTCAAGATGTCATAAATTTTAATTTAGGACCCAAAGATAGCACAATGGGAGCGAGCCGGCAGAGCCGCGCTGACTGAGGGAGGCGGAGAGGACCTGAAAGGGCTGGTTTAATAAAAGATGGTGGGCTTCTAAGGGGCAGAGATGGGGAAGGAAGGAGAGAGATGCCCACAGATCTGGTAAGCAATTTCTCTGTCGTATCCAAGCCCAGAGGGAAGAAGCTGCTGCTGAAGGCATCGGTGCTGCCCTCAGGCTCCCCACAGCATGTTCTCTCCAGACCTCAGTGGTACAGATTCCCCCTTGAATCTCAACAGGCCAAGGCTGGTCCCCCTTTGGAGGGGTTTTGGGTCAGCCTGGGCAGGGTGCCTCTCTCTCCCCTCAGAGCTTGCCAGAGACTGTGCCAAGCTCTGTTCCCCCAAACACATTGCAGGAGTGCGGGGACATTAGTAGCGGGGATGGTAAATAAAGGACAAGTTCCCCCTCCAACATTACACGGGTAGGACCACAGGGCCGCAGCCAAACGCAGGAAACCCCAGTCTGGGCTGTCAAACCAGCCACTCCTCACGCAGCTGCTGTTCAGAAAAGCAGGGCAAGGGGGTGAGTTAAGGACGCCGCACAGGGACATGTCTTTGGAGCGAGGGGGATTCGGCAGGGTCCTGCGTTGGATTTTCTTACCCAGCTTTACATACCCAGTCAGTGTACAGCCTACCTTTGAACGATACGATTGCCGGGGTGCGGTCTGTCAGGTCCTTTCATCCTGGGGGCTCTCCAAGCGCTTCACAAACAGAAAGCAAGGGGCTTGGGAGTGAGCTGAGGGCTCGGAGACAGGAGGCCCTCAGCCCAACTCCTCCCCCAACTTGCTGCTCCCCCTAGGCAAATCACTTCCTCTTACTTGGTGCCTCAGTTTCCATATCTGTAAAAAGGGGATAATAATAATGATCTCCACTGTAGCGGGGCAGTTATCCCACTCCTGGGGGGAAAGGTAGGCTGATTGGGGAAGCGGCCATAGCTGTGGCTACACCCAATCAGGCCACATCTGGCCCCGATATAAGAGCTAAGGTAGGAGCTGGCTCACTCTCACAGGGGTGAAAGTCCTGGAAGGCACTACAGACCCACAAATAGCTTTGAGAAGGGCAAGTGGGCTACTAAAATAACCACTTCCCTGTTGTTTAAAGCTAGCGCAGGAATGGAAGAGCGAAACAGACACCTGCAAAGAACCAGATAAGGAACAATGGGAGTGAGAGGCAGCGGGCTGGGGAAGGAGCAAAGAGAAATGGAAGGGGATGTGTGAAAAGACAAAGGTCTGGAGGCGAGAGTGGACTCAGGGAGATGGAAAGGAGGCGAGGGGATGAGGAGGGCTAGTGGGAGGCGGGGGTGTTTAATCTATGTATAACTGCACAGCCATCAAGATCTAAGACTGCAGAACAAACTGCTCCTTCCAGGCCCTGATGGGGTTTAGGGGGCTTGTCTCCAGGAGGAAACGACTGCGGTGGCTATTCCAGATGTTCCTTGTGTCGATACAATGTTCCGGAATAAAGGGGATTTTATTCCAGAATAATGACATCGCTTTGCAAGTGCACTCCTTTTTCCAGAAGAGCGTCCCTATGGGGAGCTATTTTGGAGTAGCTCTTGCCGAACGGCTTAGTCCGCCAGGGCTATTCCAGTCCATTTCCCCTGTAGACAAGCTCTTAATCACAGGTTCCAAAAACCAAAAGAACCTCTAAGCATTCTCCCAGCCTATACTTTGAGGTCACACCCACCCAGACACACATACGCACACTCACACACATGGTATTCTGCACGTCACCCATGCCAAGAGGAACTGCAGTTTCCCAGAGAGAAGGGAGATTAAGGCCCCCCCCCCCGTCCCCCGTCCCCTAGTCCTTCTCACTCTCTCTGGCCCTACATGTGCCAACTTGAATATTCATGACATAAGACACTCCTACCCTTCCCCCTGTCCCCCTCCCTCCCCCCCATAGACACACACAGCCAGGACAGAACGCAATTACAGGCCTCTTAAACTTTACCAGCTACCAGGATCCGTGATTAATGAGTTGAAATGTCCACATCTTTAAAAAACAAGGGGGAAAGGGTTGAGAAAAAAGCAACTCCAATTACAGGCAGCTGAGGGAATTTGCCCCCCTCCTGCACTATAAGAACATATAGCCAGAAAGGTTATGTTAATTTCTAATGTACAAGGCTCTAATTAATTTTGGTGGCTGGGTGGATTAGTGGAGAGTGTAAATTTCAGCCTTGGCTTGGACTGCAGATAAACTAACACCGAGGAAGGCTAACGGAGCAAGGGACTCTGGTCTGAAGCGATTGCTGGGTTCCCAGGGGCCAATCGGAGCTAGAGCTGGCTAGAAAGAATACAAATCTTTCGGGCACATGAGTGCAAATTCAAAACGCTTCCCAGCTGCAAGTACATTGTCCCCGCTTGACAGAAGGGGAAACTGAGGCACAAAGGACCAACGCCTTGCCCAAGGTCACACAGTGCAGGACAGAACCCAGGAGTCCTGAGCTCTAGGGACCATGCTGCCCCCCTCACAAAACATGCTGGGTGGAAAGAGGGATGACGTGAGAGAAGGTGTTTAGATAAGACAAAGCTGGAGTGGGCTGTGTTTGAAGATGCACTACAGGCTGAAGAGAGTTTATCTATAGGCCCCCCTCACACTCTATGCAATGTCCCTCCCACGTGAGGGGCGCTTGGGAAGCAGAGGCCTCCAACACCACAGCTGCCTGCACAGTCAACCATAGTGAGGAGAAATGCTCCCCGGAGAGTAGGTTGTCCCGGCAGAGACGCCTGGGCAGGAATCAGAGGACTATGGGAGGGGGTGCTAGCTGCACAGACCCCCCTGCTGTCCCTGCAAGTCAGAGGCAGGGCAGTCAGGAGAACATCGAGGGCAGAGGCCCACTCTGTAGCCTCAAGCAGGGTCCTTTTCCTAGCTGCTGCTTTCTCTGCCACTTGCAGATACACATATTTTTATTATATATATATATAAACCCTCCAAATTCACTTCCTAAAAGATAAAAATAAGGAGGACCTTGACCTTCTCTGGCTTTAGTGAGACCATAATGAAAGGGTCTAAGCCCAGGAAGGCAAGAAAGGATGGCCTTGAAATACAGTGAGTTTTGAAAGAAAAGAAAAGACTCCATTATTCTTGCATTACACTCTCTCTCCCTCCTGCTCTCGCTCGCTCCCTCTGTCAGTCTTTCGTTCACTCGCTGCCTTCCCCCAGCCTCTCGGAAGACAGATCGTTCCCTTAATCACTCTGGAAAAGAACCCCAAGCCGATATAATATTATAATTAATTAATTCACTAAAAAGGTATTAAATTTCTTTTCCCCCCTGTGGATATTATCTGAATTCATTGACCTTTAGAAAAATCACCCTCTAATTGTAACCAGGTTCAAGTGCATTTCCAGCCTGTCCCTTTTACATTAATAATATCTTCCAGGACGCTGCTATGCTGCTTAAATATTGTATAAATTTCATTGCCCCCTCAAAAAGGAGAAAGGCATGAAATGAAAACTACAGGCTGATTTAACTGACTCTGGAATGTGGGGGGGAAGAAGGAAAGAATTCCAGTTTGGACTATGCAAAAGACAGACACCCTCCCCCAGCTTAGGCCAAGGAATCCACTGGATCCTATGTCCCAAGCCCCCAATTTCCCAAGAGTTGGTGGGTCAGAGATTTTGGAACCCCAAGATCCATCTTTCCAGTGAAAATGCAAGTCCAAGCTTCCTGGAAAGCCAGCTTTCCTAGGGGCCAAAGATACTGGGGCCAATGACCCGCTTGCTAGGGGGACAAATGTACTGGGATCTCAGTGGTTGTCTCTGCTACCTTTGTAGGCCCCCAGCACAATGGGGCCTCCCAATCTCAGTAGAAAAACAAGTGATTTCTCCAGGGGCCAGTGCTGCAAACCCCAGCCCAGGCTCCGAAAATCAGACTGGGTTCATTCTGCCTATCCTCCAATATAATCCCTGGGCCAGATCCTAGCTGGGGTTCATCAGCTTAGCTCCACTGAATCCAGTAGAGCTGTGCCTGGTTTCTCCAGCTGGCAATCTAGCCCTGTGTCTCTCTTTTACTGCACCTGAGCCTTTTCTGCAGACCTTCTGTTTAGCCAGTCACTTCCCAGCCTGTAGCAGTGCACGGGATGGACAGATGCCTAAACTCTCCAGGGGTGTCAAGCTGGCCCCTCCACCGGCGCTCCAATCTCTGCTCTCTAAGTCTCCGCCAGACGTAGCGCTGGGAGCAGTCTCGGAGGAATGCTCTCGCTCATCTCTGGCATCATCCGTTTCTGCTCCAGAGAGGTTCATGTGAGCTTCTGTCCTAGTGAGCTAGCAGCCCTAGCTGCCTTTCCTGGCCTCCTTACCTGGGCCTCCTTTTCTGTCCGCGCCAATTCTCCTGCAGCCTGCTCCCCCTTCACATCCTTTTGCCTGACCGGTCACAATCCTTTCGTCTCCGGATCTGACGGGGTCACTGGCTGGTGGCAAGTTGCTACTGGGACTCTGCTTGTTACTCCTCTCTCTTCACTAATCCTGGCTGTAATTGAGCTGTCTACAAGGGCCCATGTTTGCTAGCAGAATCCTAATGCCTTAAAAAGCCACCATGGTAAAACACTGTGCCAAATGCCTCTGCAGTGTAACTCCACTGGAGCCATGGACTCACCCAGAGAATCAACCTGACTCCTTCTCTGTGGAAGCAATTCTGGACTCAGATCAGATATTTCCTTCTCTCTCTTCTTATTACCCACGGAGATTTACAGGCAAAGAGCTGCTCTTGTTTCTTCAAAGCCAGTCCGGCTTTGCTGCCTATTCCCCACCTGAAAATGTAATCTCCTGTTTGTGACCTCATTGCTACCGTTTCCACAACAACCCCCGGTGATGTCACCAATGGAGGATTATGACTTCAGGCAGGGAAGGAGCAGCTGGAGCAGATTTACTCAGCAGCTAAAGGGGCTCATCGTTAGCCAGAAAGAAAGGAGGGGGAGGGGGGGTAAAGGGGAGGAAAATACAGAAATACCACAGGACCTAGAAGCAGAATGGCTTCCCGAAGGCATCTCTGGCCCTTCAAACCCAGATCTTAAGAGCCATCAGCTCTCAGTGAGAGAGCCCCTTGCAAAACCAGCCCCCAACCCAGTCTTTAATTCATATCCCAAAATACAGAAGCAGCCGAGTTGCCTTGTGAGCTCCCTGGAAGAAAACACCACCCATAGCCAAGAGTGAGCAGCTCCTATTGTCTAAAGAAAACCCTCCAGTCATCAGTTTACCTCTAAATAAATCTATTGTTCTCCCTTGAGCCATTGTATTATCTCTACAAAACCCCCTACCTATGCCCAACTCAGGGTTCTGCAGTGACTCTTCCTCAGGGTAATATTGGTCTTCCTCAAATGGGAGATCATTGCAGAGACTTCCATTGACTTCAAAGACCCGAGTGTTTGGCCCCCAGAATCAGAGAGTTGAAGTACCTCTTCGGTCATCTCCATGCCCCCTGTCTGATGTGGGATTTCTGCCACCTGGATACTATCCTTTGCTCCAGTTTCCTGAGCATGACTTTCTTAGACTGGGGGGACAGGGGTGCTGATTCTAGAGGTCAAGTCCCTAGAGTGACCAGGCAGAAAGTGTGAAAAACTGGGGCGGGGTAGGGAGGAATAAGCACCTCTATAAGAAAAAGCCCCAAATATTGGGACAGTCCCTATAAAAACCAGGATGTCTGGTCACCCTCCTGGGCACAATTCTTCTCTTCCCTTAGCAGAAATCAAGAGGAACTTCACTGAAACTGACGGAGTTACCCTGACACAGAGCTGACATCAATGACCTCAGAATCAGGTCCCTTGTATTGCACCTTCCCGCGTCCCGTAAGGCACAAGAAGACCCTGGGATCTCAGAAACAAAAATGAAGGAAAACTTTCTAGCCTACCGCCTGTTGCCGGATTACAGAAGCAATCCCATCAAAGCTAGGGAGAGATCCTAGCGCATTCAAATAGTTGCATTCTTTGGACTCCGTCTTCCCCAAGCTATTAGCCAAGATAGTCAGGGGTGCAACTCCATGCTCTGGGTGGCCCTAGCCTCTGTGTGCCAGACGCTGGAGCGGATGACAGGGGAAGGATCACTGGATGATGGTCTGTTCGGTTCATTCCCTCTGAAGCACCTGGCACTGGCCACTGTCAGAAGAGAGGATACTGAGCTAGATGGACCATTACTCTGACCCAGTCTATTAGTCCTTATGTTTCTAAAAACAGATCATAACCCCAGGAGGAAGAGGGAGCTCCCCTTGGGCTAAACACACCCAAAGGCAAAAAACATAACTCCCTGGCAGAGTAAAGAGTTTAAGGGGGTGATGATGTGCCATGTGATTTACACACTTATGCCTTTAAGAGGTTGGGGTGGGATAGCGTAGGTAGGGGGTGGGATAGGGTAGCCGCCAGAGTTCAAGGAGAGGGGGGTGCTTTTGCCATAGATCCCAGTGCAGGCTAGCAACCCAAGGATCTATCTAGGGATGGCTTTGTACAAGCCTCACTAAAATCCAAGCTACTAGACCTTTGCTACTATTTTTAGCCATACCACCTCCCAGGGTTTCCTTCCTGGGCCCCATTGGGCAGAATCCCAGCCCTGGAGGAGTGACATCGTGATCCAACAGTAAAGTCGTACATGGAGCATTTCATTTCCACCCCTTGTTGCAAGGAAGCCTTGGCTTTGCTCGTGCCTCTAGGGTTCCTGTCCAGCAGCCCCTCTGCTCCCCTCTGGCCTATTTCACAACCAGGCATCTTCCAGTAGCAATGCTTTCCTCCCTAGGTGTGCTGGCGGTTTACACATGTCCATTTTTAAACTCTCGGAGTCTGATTTTTCAGAGGTGCCAAGTACCCACACTCCAATGGCAGCGGCGGCTGCTCAGCGCCTCTGGGGGGGAAATTCAGACTCTTCGGCTTCTGTCGTCTCCAGACAGGTTTATTTTTAACCCTCCCATCTTTCCAATTGATGGCTCCCATGCTGACACCTCATCTGGCCTTGGGAGGGGAAGGGGGAGCACATAGGAAGCAGCTGCAGAAAAGGGGTGTACAGGGCAGTCTGCTACCGCTCATCAGAAACCTCTCTGCCTTGTAGGGGGGTGACTCTCTTTCCCGGAGCATGTGTCCCTGTCTCTAACACAACTCCTCTCTGGGAAAGGGCCTGGCCTGGCACAGAAACCTGGCTCTCCACATCTCCACCAGCAAGGACCTCACTCTCTTCTCGCTGCCCCCCACCACCACCACGGCTCCTGCCTGGGCAGTTACGGTCGAGCCCTTTGTCTCAAACCCTGAGCAATCCTGCACCCATTCAAGGTTGAACTGACTGTCCCACTGGAAGGGTCACAATGTCGGGAGAGCAGCCACAGAGCGAGCACGGTGCTGTTGATATCTAGAACTAACTCTTGCTGGTGGCTGCTCTGAGAACTTTTCCTAAAATACTTAATTAACTTTAAGGAAAAACAAACAGACAGATACATGTCCAGATTGTTGTAATGTATTTAAAGAGAGGGTTTTTTGCAACTCTTTTGCAGTTTATCTATGTAGACTGTAAGCTCCTTGGGGCAGGGACTGTATTACTCTGTCCGTGTACAGGGCTTAGCACAGTGGGGCCCTAATCTCAGCTGGGATGTGTCATCCAGGAACACACAGTCCAGTTTTCCCACACTGCAACATGAACAAAGGGCTCGAGCAGCCATGTTTTGGGAGAGCACTAGGGAGCCTGGGATATGGTTGGTTAAACTCCGTTCTCTGCACCACAGTGCAGACGCTGGTGGGGCCTGGGCCCCAAATTTCTTAACGCAAGGTCAGTAGGCCATGTGGATGCTGAAGCCCTGGGCTTGGAAACCCTGGGTCCACAGACAGGTCCCATTAACCTTGGGCTTACATTGCCATGGAGATGTATCCATAGATTAGGGTCCTATTTCACAAAACCCAGACCACCTCCAGTTCAGCTCATCACGTCTTTCCTCAGCGCAAAGTTGTCGCCGTGCGACACTGCCCAGCACACTAACCAGGGCCAAGAAAGTGTTACCATGTGTGTCTGTGTAGTCCCTACCTGTTCAGTACCCAGCAGCTTCCATTGCCCTCACTGGGGATGGGAGGGAGTGGATTCCCCATTGTTCTCAGTGTGGAGGAGAAGGGAGGAGATTCCCCATGGGTCTCAGTGTGTGTGTGGGGTGTTCCCCATTGTTCTCAGTGCAAAAGGGAAGGGACGGGCTTCCCCATGGTTCTCAGTGCGGAGTAGGGGGGTGTTCCCCAGTGTTCACAGTGGGAGTTTCGGGATGTTGTATAGCCAAACAAGGGAAATGGGGCTGACATCATTCAAACAACATATTGGGTAAATTCTCCCCCAAATCATAGCACCCACAGGCACACCCATTTTACACTGGTGCAAGAGACTATCGGGTAGGGTCAAGGAGCCCTGGTCCCCATTGCCCTATGCAGTCATTTACACCTGTGCAAAAGGGGACCATTGTGATTTGCACACACTTCGCACGGGTGCAAAGAGCTTTCACGAGCTACAGAAGAGACTGGGGATCTGGCTTAAAGCACCACCACCACCATCATCCTGGCAGCATTGCTTCCTGGTCCCAGAGTGTCCCCAAAGAAAGCACCAACAGGACTCCTATCCCGCACACCTCACCCGTGCTGCTCTCCCTGCAGGGGAGTTAATATGAATTGCAACCCCAGCTAGCACTCTCCTGCCTTTTTATATCCTAGCTGGAGCCTTGACATGGATTTTTTTTTCCTTTGGATGGCTCGTATGCTGTAATTAAGAGCCCTTCTCTCCCGCCTGCCCAAGTTCCCCATCTTCAGCAGCTGTTGTTTAACTGAAGGAAACCCCCTTTCGTCCTTTCTTCCCCCCCCCCTCCCCACCCCACCTTTCTGAACTAAAGGGATGACAGCACTCCAAGCCAGGGTCTTTTGCATTTCTGAGTTGGTTCTATTAATTGGAAGGAGGGTTAAGAATCTGCAAGGTCGTTTCAATCTACATCTGACCTTCAGAGTAATCCTCTATGCCAACACCAGAGCATGTCATTAAAATGAGGCCCTCTACCATATCCCGGCATCCCTTTATTCTCTCCTTGTGCACATTAATTGCTCATAAGTTGATTTGATCTCCCTATTCTGCAAGAAGTAAATTGCCCTCTTATTTCGCCATTTTCATCCTGTTTTCTTAATTAGGCCCTTAAAAATCTCTAGGGCCTCAGCCGGGCCGCAGGCCTCATCCTGGGAATAAATTTTGATCTCAGTCTGATAAAGAGTGAGCAAACCCAGAGATTGAACAATGTCATTCACCCTCCCCCCCCCTTCCCTCCCCTCCTCGCTATTCTCTTGACATGAAAAGGCTATCAGTTTTTCTCTGTGTTAATATAGGAAATAATTCACACTTCAGGCGCTGTTCTCTATTTAGTGTTCACACTCCCCAGATAAATCAAATCAGGGTGGTTTTTTTTTGTAAGTGTCTGAAACTACTTTCTCTCTCCTCTCCATGCCTGCCCCCCTCCGTTAACAAAAGTTTCCAAGATCAGCCGGTGAGATTTTTCCAGGCCAGGAGTCTATTTTAGGGTATTCTTTTTTAAATTCTATCCTCTGTGGGGAGCTGACCCACACTTGGAGTTTTTCACGAGTGACAGACATTTAAAAATTCAGCAGCTCCACATGAGAGGAGGGGCCTTAAAATCCCTCACTGGCAAGGAGCTCGGTTGCTGGAAGCTTTAGGCATGTGAGGGGTTTTGGTGAGCATATGCTCAACCCCTTGATTGTATTGTGGAGCAGGTTGTTACTGAGGGGGTTGATTTGTGGGGTGGTTCATGATAAAACGGAACCTCTCTCCCTCGGGTTCTTAGTTGCCATCTTTACTGTTGAGTCATACAGCCCTTGAATGGATTTATCCTCACACTGAACCTGGGGAAATCTGTTATCTCCATTTTATAGGTGGTGAACACAGCATACGTTGCCGAAGTCGCACAGAAAGCCCATAGCAGAGCAAGGAACTGTACCTAGGTTTTTTTGAGTTCCTGACCAGCCCCCTAATCCCTAGGCCATCCTCCATCTCCCGCCTCAAAAACCAGGGGATAACATTTTCAAAAGCAAAATGACTTAGGAGCTCAATTCCTGTTTCAAAAGTGATTGAGGAACTCAAATCCCCAGTGAGACTGAGGGCTTGTCTACACAACACCACAGTCCCTCCAGACTACAGGGGTGTGAGTTGTGAAGCTGGCTAACTCCCCAGCTCAGGCACAAATGAGATTTTAAAATCAATATTGCACTTGAGCTCTGGCCCAGAAGGGCTGGCATGTTCCCCAGACTCGGTCCCTTTGCTTCCAGGGCTGGGGGAACAAGGCACGGATTGCGAGAACCCGACTCAGGTGACCGCTGGGTCAACTTGGGGGAGGCCCTTGACGATCTCCAGGACGTGCCTGAGTCTGAGGAGTTTGAAGGGAACTGACTGAGGGGAGATGGCTGGGTGGGGAGAGGCAAAGTCGAACGCGGTGCCCCTGCCTGAGAACAGAGAAATAAAGAATACCTGCTCCTCGGTGGAAGTGGAAGGCAGGGCTCACACAGGCACCACTCCTCAGGTAGGCTCTGGCTTGTTTGTGAGAAATGCACCCACCTTCCCAGAGGGTTTAATTAGCCAGCTGGACTGCTAATCAGAGGCCTGCAGCTGCAAGGTGTCACCATGGTTACCGGGCACACAGCCCCTCAGACACTCAGCAGGATGTCAGAATGGGCCCAATGCAAATAGCTGGCTAGTGGGAGGGGAAGTTTGAGGGGCTGGGGAAACTGCTTTGCTACCCACAGCAGTCCTGTGGGTCAAGCTGGTTTTCACAACGAGGGGGGAGCTTCGTTTGCACTAAATTGGCCAAATTCAGATCTTCAACCAGCGTCAAGCTGAGGAGAGCCATTAGTGCACAGCACCTCTGAAAACCAGGCCATTTGCATAGAGGCCGAACCTTCACTACCCAATAGGAGAATGGTTGCTCTTCTTGACTGGTCCAAGACCACACAGTAGCATAGCTGGACAGAGAACCCAGGCATCCTGACTTCTAGCTCCTCACTGTAAGGGCTAGCCCATGCTCCAGCCAGGAGCTGCCTGCAGCACCCAGAAGTCCTAACTCCCAACCCCTCTGCTGTAACCACTAAAAGTTCTACCCAAACACCTTCCACCAGTAGATCCCAAAGCCTTTGACAAAGGAGGTCAGCAGCAGCATCCGCATTTTACAGATAGGGGAAACTGAGGCACATAGCAGAGCCAGGACTAGAACTCAGGGCTCCCAAGGCCAAGGCTAGCAGGCTATCCACTAAACCACATTCCCTTCCACAGAGAGCTCTAAAAACTGTATGTTTCAAGCTCTACTCCCTCTGGAGAGCTCAGCATGCAGGCCAGGAGTCCTGCCTCCACAACCTCACCTTTAACCCCTGAAGAGCCCCTTTGGGTCATGGTTCCAGGGCGCTAGCACCAAGGCTACATGGACACTACAAGATAGAGGTGAGAGTGCCCTGCTTGGGTACACACACTCGCTCCCATCACGCTTGTGAGCATAAATAGCAGCATAACCCAGATCGTGGCAGTGGAGACACAGGTGAGGGGAACCGCTCTGTCCTGGGTCCAACACGGCTACAACACTGGAGACAAAATTCTACAGCATTTAAAAATAAATCAAAATGGTCTGAATTCCCCCCAAAAGTTGGGCATTTGGGTGCATCTTTTAAGGGCTTCTGGCTGTCACTATTCAGCACCTGCGACAAAGGAAAACAATACTAGTCCGGTTCCTCTCATTGATTTCTTTGCAGAAGGCTAGTGAGCTCCAGCTTCAAAATCAAAACCTGCAGAGGAATATAAAGCTCTGGAACAGCTATGCCAACAGCGCCATCTTGTGCTCTGAAGTCACAAGTGCACTATGTTTCAAATGCAATAGTATTGCGCCTGTATAAATAAGGATCTGGTTTTTCTCACCAACAAGCATCAGGGGGCAAAAATTACATCCTGGGAATGATCCTGAACGGTGGATACGGACAGAGATTTCTCTATCACCAGGCATATTTGGAAGTCCGGGTTATATTCATGCATAAAGACTGTAGCTTCATTAGAGAAAACATGCATGAGAGGAGCTGTGTGTAAAAAAGCATTTGAAAATGGAAGGACAAATTGAAGGGGGTGACCCTGATCCCACTGAACTCAAAAGTACCCGTGGCTGAGGGCAGTCTGGATTCGAACACTAAGGCCACTTTTCACATCACGTGTTCCAGAACCACTGACTCGTTGTGGGACTGGCTTTCAATAGAACTCAGCTCTCATTCGGGCACCCAGTTAAAAAACAGATTTTTAGCCCCCAGCAACTCCCCGTTGTCACACTCACAGCCAGATTTTCAATAACTCAGCATGTGCAGGGCTCTTCCAAAAACCTGGCTATGTATCTAGGCACCTAAATAGTTTAATAGAATACTATAGAGTTTGAGGCCAGATTATTTAATCTGACCCTCTTACATATCCCAGGCCATTCAGTTTCCCCTTTATACCCCTATGTTGAGCCTTATGACTTCAGTTAAATGAAAGCATTTTAGTCCTCAGGTGGCTGAACTGTTGGGCACCACAGGCAGAGACGAGAGACCAAGGAGCCACCAATGCCCAAGACCCCTGAAATGTCAGGGGACTGACTAGGTGAAAAATGTCCAGGTGATTCTAACAGACAAGTCACACCCCGTGCCATAGGGAAAGGTGAAAAAAAAAACCTGATCCCTGATCTGATTTGGGGGAGGGGGAGAGAATTCCTTCCTGACCCCAAATCTGGTGACCAGAACTCACTGGGAAATTTGTCCCTGATTATGGGAGATAAGCCCTTCTGAAAATTCTGGCCCATGTGACCTTGGAAAATTCACATCCCTACTATGTGCCTCAGTTTCTCCCTCTGTAAAATGGGGGCAAATGATACAGATTTGCTTTTATAAACCACTTTAAGATTTCTGGGATGACAGCCACTGTGGAAATGCACTGGATCACCGTGGTTGCTGCCCTTTGCCCCACACAAATAAACCCCTACACATGGATAGGCTGTAAATAAATATATTTTAATGATTTTTTTCCCATTCCAGTTCATTCTTTTGTACATTTATTTATAAAACAGTAGTAAAATTTTTGAATCAGAGCACAGTGCATTAAAAAACAAAACACAAAAGAGATTAAAAGAATCCACGACTGTTCTCTCATGGCATGGGGAGCACCCCGCTTCTCACGCCGGCTAGAGCAGGGGATAATGGTGTGGCATGTTCTGCATTCCACAGCCATGAGCTGAGCACAGTATATACTGTATCTGACAGACACTGACCCCATTCTGCATACAGCACACACTGCAACTCACAGTCCATGAAGCATGCCGCACTACGGTATATACTATTGAGGAGGAGCACTTCAAAAAGTGTGTGGCTAAGTCGTTCCAAAGTGACTAGCGATTCTGGGTACCCAACTCAAGGCATCTTAAAGGGGCCTGATTTTCAGAGGGCAGGGTGCTCAGCACGGTCTGAAAATACAGCACCCAAAGTCACTAGTTGCTTTTGCAAACCTTGGCTTCCAAGCTTTGCCCTCCCAAATTCACTTCCTCTTCTGAGACGGTTGGGTCTGCATCATATCAGAAATCTTATGATGTCAGATCTTCCCACACAAATCTTGCCTTCGGTCAGATTGCAGATGCTGCAACAGACCAGGAAAATCTTTCCACTAGATGACATTGCTTCCTGTCCCACCCATCACCAGACAGGAAGCGGAAAAGCATGCCATGGTTTCAGATCTCAAGAACAAAAGAGTCAAGTGATTCAAGCTGACAGTTTAGGTGAAGGTTACATGTGTCTCCATCCCTAGTACATACCGTGTCCTGAAGCCACTCAAGCACACGGCATAATGCACACAATATACCGCATCCTGTGTTTGCTGAAGCATTAGTGCACAGTTATAACACAGAATCAACCTGCTGTGGGGTCAGAAAGAGCTTTGGATTCAAACCAGGCCGTTTATTTTCCTCTAAGGGACTCTCCTCATGAGAGCATCTGAGCAACAAAGCACACTAGGCCTATCTAGGTACATTCCTCTCAGCCCACTGGCTATGGCTCCACCAGGACTTCCAAGAATCTGTCTCTCATCCCATTGAGCATGGCTCCCCACCCGCCTTTCCTGCAACCTTACCTTAGCTCTCTGGCTAGAACTTCACCAACTCCTCCTAGACTGGCTCTGACCATGCACCAATTCCAGTATCTGCTGGATTTTTAGCCTACCTCCGCAGGTCTATATGTGCGAGGCTCTGCAGACAGGCAGTGCGTCCATAGGCACTTAACATGGATCTATAAGGTTCTATAGGTTCTGCTGCAGAGAATGCATGCTGCCTACCCACAGGCACTTACCAGAAGTCCACAAGACTCTCCGGGTGACTGTTCAAATGAGTACAGGGACACAGTGCGTCCACACAGACGCTTGTGTTGCGTAAAGGAGTCTATAACTGCTGTATTGGAGGATGCCCGCTGCACATCCATAGGCACTTAACACAAGTCTATAGGGCTCCAGGGGTCAGCTCTGAAGGTCTTCTCCTGTTCATAGGCACATAACAATGGACACTCGGAGGGAGCCCACGCCTTGGTTACACGTGGCACAACGGACACTTCATCACTCATCCTGGAGGCCCCACCCATTGAAAGAGCCACAGAAAATCCTACCCGCTCACCTCCCCCAGAACTCCTGCATTTATGCCACTGACATTTGCAGGAGCTCCCCTTGCTGGACTGCTAGCTCGGGACAGTGGCTAATCATTCCCTCTCCTGCTACCAAATATACGGGCAAGGGAACCTAGGCTAGGGACGTCCCTTACCCCTGCTCTCCATTGACTCGGACTGCCAGGGGCTGGGGATCGCCCATCTCAAGAGGTGAAAGGGGTGCTTCTTTCTCTCATTCACTGTCTTTGCCATCACATGCAACCATCATTCCTACTGGCACTTCTCATTGCCAGCTGGGGGGATGCCTAAACCCTGGAGATCATCTAACTCCCATCCCAGACCCGCGCCTACCCCAGAGCTCTACCCTACAGTGATGTTCACACTCAGCACCCTACAATCCAACTCACGAGCTCCTTCCTTCTCAGGGATTTGGCAGGTTGCGTCTTCCCTTATGCTTTTAGATCCTGGCCCAACACTAGACACCAGGGTTTGAAGTCAAGGGTGCTCTGTGTGCTTGCGGTGATCCCATCAGTGCAGAAACAGGGCTGGAGATGGGGTCTGATCTATAAAGCCAGGATCTGAGCACTCCTGAACTTTGAAGATTGGAATCCAGACATTACTAATAAAAAAAAGATATTACATTATTCTCCAGTAATGGCCCCAAACACTACAATTTGCTGTAGCCTTCCTTCAATACTTACGGCAGTTACTGGGGTATAATGTAGTAGTATTACTAACGCTGTCAATTAACCGCCATTAACGCACACGATTAACTCAAAAAATTAATCGCAATTAATCACGCTGTTAAACAGTAGAATACTAATTTAAATGTATTAAATATTTGGATTGTTTAATTGTATTGAATGTTTTTCTATATTTTCAAATATATCAATTTCAATTACAGTGCAGAATGCAGTGCTCATTTTATATTTATTACAAATACTTGCACCGTAAAAATGATAAAAGAAATAGTGTGTCAATTCATCTCATACAAATACTGTAGTGCAAGAAGTAGGACCGATTGGACTTCTAGGCTCTAAACTAAAGATTTACATTGTTTTATTTTGAATGCAGGGTATTTTTTGTACATAATTATATATTTGTAAATTCAGCTCTCATGATCAAGAGATTGCACTACAGTACTTGTATTAGGTTGAAAAATACTATTTGTTTTGTTTTACTGTGCAAACATTTGTAATCAAAAATAAATATAAAGTGAGGCGTGTACACTTTGTATTCTGTGTTGTAATTGAAATCAATATATTTGAAAACGTAGAAAACATCCAAAAAGATTTAAAGAAACGGCATTCTATTATTGTTTAACAGAGTGATTAATGGCATGATTAATTAGGCTGTTACATTTTTTTGACAACCCTAATCATTACTAAAAATGTCCCCATCTTCCCCACCTGTCCCTTAGGCTCTTACTGTAGAATACTGTTGTGTTTTCTTTTAAATAAAAGTAACACACACACACCCTATCTTTCCCATCCCAGCTGTGCCGACATCAACAGCACTGAGAAAGCAGAAAACTATTCAGCTAGGAAGCTGTGCAAAGAAACTCTTCGGAGGCAGGGATTGACTCTTAGAAGTCAAAGTGCCTGGCTAAGATTTTGGCAATCTTACCAACGTCCAATCCTCCTCCTGCTTCACACCAGGGTGGCTGCCCTATTACTCAGCGTGCGCCCAGATACACGTTTACATTAAGGATCCAAAAGAGACATTACAAAGACTGAGTTGCCTTCTGTCTAAAGAGCCCGTGCTCAAAATTATGTCAAAGTGAATGGGGGAAAGGAGCCAGTGGTGATCGTTTTGAAGAAGTTTTCGATTCCATTCTCTTAATGCAGGAGTTCTCAAGCTGGGGGTTGGAACCCCTCGGGGCGTCACGAGGACATTACATGGGGGGGTTGCGAGCTGTCAAACTCCACCCCAAGCCCTACTTGCCTCCAGCATTTATAATGGTGTTAAATATATTTAAAAGTGTGTTTAATTTATTAGGATTGTCGCACTCAGAGGCTTGTGATGTGAAAGGGGTCACCAGTAAAAAAAGTTTGAGACCCATTGTCTTAATGGACCAAATCATGTTTTGGTCAGGGATGGAAATATCCTCCTCCAATTAGCGAGAACACAGCTTGCGTTGTCAGAAACATGGAAGCAACTGGGGGTGAGAGGGGGAAGACAGAGAACAGTCCTTTCCCCAAGCAGGATAACTCCTCAATGTTTCCTTCTGAGCTCTGCAGGGCTAATTTCTGTGGTTCCTAAGACACCACGCCCAGCAAGAGAGACCCCAGCTTGAACACAAAGACGCAGGAAGTCTAAGGGGGACTTGTTGAAGGGAAGTGGTTGTTCCCTGGCAATTCCTCCTCAAAGGAATATTGGTTCTGGGATCAATCTCAAGAGGGGGCAGCATGGAGGAAGGAGCACCCACGTGAGAGATTCGGAACACCCCGGTTTCCCCATATCACTGAGCCCCTCAGTGCTGCCAGAAAATCCTGTAGAACAGAGACCTTGTTCTCCTCCTCTTCAGAGAGAAGCTCCTTGAGCAATGAACTCAGATTCCCTCTCCATCCCTCCCCCGCCGCACCCCATGCAACTTCCCCCAGCTTCTACCCCAGGCTGGGTTTGTGCTCTTTAAGGGCAGAAAAGTTCCCTCCATGGACGTTTCAGCCGAAAGCGTTTGGATCCAGGTCAACTGACCTCGTGTGGCCCTCTTCCATGTGTTCGTGATGACACCGAACACACTGAGCCAAACCAAGCGGCCCCTTAACTCAGGCAAAAATATCCCACTGGCCCCAATGGATGGCTTGCCTGAGTAAAGACTGAGAAAGAAAACAACTCAGGTCTTTCACAGGGAGCAGAAGGCACTCAAAGCCCGCCAGGATTTGGCCCACTGAGTGTTTGAATGGAAGAAGGGATCTCAGCTCACCCTGATGATAACGGAGCTTGATTTGCTATGTTCAGGCACCAGGGATCTGGGTGTGGGGGTCTCAGCTTGGAGGCTTCAGCATACAGGGGCGCATGTAAACCCCTTTTCCAGGTGTGGCTCATAGGGGAGGTTCCCACATACATATGCCCCCAGGTCTCAGGTTCAGATGCAGCCCAAAGCGATTCTCAGTAGTCACAAGTCACTCGGGGTATGTCTACGGTGCAGATGGGAGTGCGCCTCCCAGCCCGGACAGGTGAGCACATGCTCACTCGGCTCGTTAGCTCACTAAAAACCACAGTATAAATGGCACAGCACAGGCAGCAGTGCAGGCCAGCTGCCGGAGTACAAACCCGCCTCCACATGGCTCGTGACGCAACCACCACGTCACTGTTCTTAGCCTGTTAGCGTGAGCCCAGCTAGCACGTGTCTGCCCGGGCTGGGAGACTCACTCTCAGCTAGGGTGACCAGATGTCCTGATTTTATAGGGACAGTCCCGATATAGGCACCTATTACGCTCCACCCCAGATTGTTCACACTCGCTCTCTGGTCACCCTATCCCAGCTGCAGGGTGAACACACGCTTAGGTGCATTTGAAAAAGCCGCCTGAGTGCTTAATAGTGCAAAACGGCCGGCACCAATAAGTGCCGGTTCAAAGCCAGAAGCTGGTGTCTGGAAAGGCCAGTGCGGGTTTGGTTCCAAGCCAGGCGCACACGGATGGTTTTGACCAAATAGCACTTGGAAGTTTCAGGATTCATCTGAACAGACAGAGGAAGCGGAGACAGGCCCAAACTGGCATCCCAACCCCCTCCCCGCTTTTGAGAGCTAGGAACCCCCTTCCGGAGTTGGCGGCTCGGTCCCATCTCTAACGGGGCAGATGTTGAGTGGACCTCAACAGGTCCTCTCTCAAAGGCAGTGCCTTTACAAACCCCGGTGACCAAAAATGAGGCTGTTACATCCAACTCCTGCTCCCGGCTGTGAAAGCATCCCTCTGCTATCACTAAATAACTTGTTCAGATTACCCTCCTCCGCTTCCTCCTCCCCCTGCAGCCTTCCTACCCAGTAAGCCTGGAGAAACACACCTCCCTTACACCGTGAGGACCAGGGACAGCAGGCCCTCCCTCGGGAAAGCTCCACATCCCTGGCCAAAAAGGGAAGGGGAAGCCCAATGCGGGAACATGCTACGAGGCAGCCCTGCCGACAGCGCCTGGGCTCAGGAAGACGTTGAGGGAACGCAGGCTCACGTGGTGAAGCTTGGCTGGATGCACATTTGCAGCAAGGCGCTCTGAGCGACAAGCCCCCAGTTAGCCTCCGCTGGGACTGGAAGGCTCCTTCTCATACCTGACGGCCTGGCTTCCAGCCTCCGCTCCTGCACGGCGTGTGGCCTGTGGGAAGTTTAGCTGAAGGGCAAGGCAGCTGGGCTGTAAATCGAGGGTCATTCCAAGCCAGGGAGCTCCGCTCAGTCAATGACAAAGCAAGGAAGTTTGCAGATCAAGTTGTAGCAACAAGGGTCTGACTTTCCCAGTGACTGTGCCAGCGCTTGCATAGAGAAATTTATTTCTATGTAGGCTCAAGGTGTGGGTTAGGGTCCTCTTGGGTAGTGGGGGGGGGGGGATGTGTCTCTTCACAGACCAGCCTCACGCCTCGTCCTTTTCCCCAGGCTCCGAGCGGCTCCTCGTCACAGCATGTCAGCATCCTCCATACTGAAGCTGCTCCTGCGACTGCTGGCCTTGGAGGCCTCGGGGGACATGGCGGAGAACAAGGGGTCAGAAGCCAGAGGTAACATGGTGTCCTCCATCAGCATCAAGTCCAGCTCCTTCTTGGATAAAGAGGGGAAGGAGACGCTGTGGGTGGGGTCCAGCTGGTCGCGGAACCCTCTGGAGCCATCGTCGAAGCTCAGGCCGTGGGTAAAGTCCAGCTGGTAGGGTGAGGGAGGCAGCAGCGGCAGGGGGGGCTGTTGCTGCGTCTCCCGGTCTGGAGGTAGCTGGGGCTGCTGAGGCTCCATCGACCCGTCCTCTCCGGTCACTTCTTGCTTCACGTCCTGCTGGACTAGTTCTGCCACGTTCATGCCAGAGGGCGAGGAGGCGGGCAGCCCGTGGAGGCGTGCCTGCATCTCCAACTCCTGTAGGACCGAGCACACAAGCCTTACTAGCGGCACCGACAACACAACAGGGAGCGGGAGGGAGCCCCAGTAACCGCTCGGTGGGGAACCCTCCCCCCAGCCTAAGAGCTGAACTGACAATGCGGCAGCCAGGCACGATGGGTGAAAGGCGCCATTGTCATGTTAAGGACCACGGGGTTTACAAAGCCGCCAGCTACAGGCCAAGACTGTCCAAAGCAACTAGTGATTTTGGGCCCCCAACTCGAGACACCTTCAAGGGGCCTGATTTTCAGACAGGGCTGAGCACCCGCCCGTCTGAAGATCAGGATCGTTTCAGATGTCTTAAGTCAGGCACTTCTGACCACCTTCGCCCCGGCTGCCACCCACTCCAAGTACGGCAAAGACGACCCATGGCTCCCAGAACCACTAACAGCATTTTTGTGGTTACTCCCAACTCTTCCCATGGCCACTAACCCTGGTTTACTGCAAATCCTCAAGCTGCACCATCCCTTTTCAAACATCCCTCTCTGGGGACTGAACGGGTGACAAGGCCAGACGGAAAAGGGAGACAGCCGGGGACCTTGGGGGGGGGGGGGGTGAAGAGATTCCAAGAGAGCCAGCGGAAGAGAAAGATAGCAAACTACACAAAGAGAGGGGGAGGAGATGCCTGGGGAAAGAGAGAAGGAGGAAGAGGCAAAGAAGAAAACAGCCCTTCAAACTTTAACCCATGAAGTCCCCAGTCCCTGCCAGGTTTGCTATTTCGTGGCTGAATTCCAGTGGTCAGCGACCCAAGCATAGGTGAGGCAGAAACTGCAGGCTCAGTGCTTTAGTGCAAGCAGGCTGCTCACTACCCTACGTGAACTCCCCGGCTAAAGCTGGGGCCAGCATCCCCATCCAGGTAGAACTAGGTACCATGAACCCTAGGGCAACCTTCCAAACCTGGCCACCTAGTGAGCCTCCTAAATCCACACTGAGGCTCCTTAAAAACCTCCCTTTAGGTGCTCAGAGATGGATTTGGAGCCTGCCATTAGCAAACAGGTTTTATAATGTTAGCCCAAGGGCCACAGCCCGGAAAGCACGGACCGCCCCACGGCAGGGACAGCTACGAACACAGCAATCCTGGCTCCCAATGCGGTGAGCTACAGGTGTTCCAGGTGCTGAATGGAACCGCTCCCAAACTAGCTCGCCCCTGACATTGGTGGATGCCATTCAGCTGCAAGCGGAGGGCCTGACCAGCAAAGTAGCACTCCTAAGTCAATGGAACCTCCCAGGCGAGTCAGAGGGTGTGTGCAGGAAGTGGCCCCCAACATGCATGCGTGTCTGCAATAAGTGAGCTGCACAAAGAGCCTTGCGGCGGCCTGATGCAAAGCCCTCGGAAGTCACTGGGAACCTAGCCAGTGACTTCACTAGCTTTGGCTCAGCATGTGCATGGAGCCTCTCACAAGGGCAGAAACGAATCTCAGGTGATGCCAGAGTGAGTCTGGACGGAATCCATTGAGGTCAATGAAGATGCTCCAATTTCATGGCCTCAAGGGAGAAAAGAATCTGGCCCAGCCCCTCTGTGAAGGGTCAAGAACAAGATTTGAGCCCCCGAAGGTGTTTTGGGGTACGTCTACACCAAGGGGGGAGGAGGGGGTGGAAATGTGACACCTAGCTTCAGAGTCCGGGTCTGAGCTCAAGTCAACTGACCTCTTATTACAGTGTGGACATACCCTTGGGCTGGGTTAGAATGGAGGGACAGAGGGTGGATGGAAACCCACCTGGATACGGATCAACAACTGCTTATTCGTCATTTCCAGACGCCGAGAGTGAGTCTCCAGATCCCGCGACCTCTGCAGGTCCTTCTGCATCCTCCTGATGTAATCAACCGAGGCTTTCAGGATTGTCCCTTTGTTCCAGCGAACATCCCTGGGGTACAACAGGTGAGAAGTCATTACAGTCTGTGCTGTCAGCTCCTTCTAACCAGCTCCAAGGCCCGGACAAGTTCTGCAGAGCCCTGCTGCACTGAACAGGGCCGGCGACAGGAATTTTGGGGCCCCGTACGGCAGACCGTACGGGCCCCCCCGCCCCCGGCCAGTCTCCCGCCGCCCGCGGGGGGCCCCGCCCCCGGCCAGTCCCCCTCCCCCCCCCCCCCCCGCCGATCTCCTGCCTCCCGCGGCCCCCCTCCCCCGGGCCGGTCTCCTACCTCCCGCGGCCCCCCGCCCCGCCCCGCCAATCTCCCACGGCCGCCCCGGCCGGTCTCCTACCTCCAGCGGGCCCCAACCCCGGCATGTGCTGCGGCCGTGTGGCCGGCCGGGAGAAGCAAAGGGGGGCGGGGCTGGCTGCCGGGGGAGGGGGCTGGTGAGCGCGCCTCGCTCACAGCCCCGGCAACAACGGTTACAGCTGTACCGGCCCCAGACTTCAGGGGGCCCCCCCTGAAGTCTGGGGCCCGGTACAGCTGTAACCGTTGTACCACCCTGTCGCGGCCCTGGCACTGAAATGCCTCTCCGCAAATGTCATGCCCCGAATTACCTCCTAGACACGCTCATGTACGGAATGCCACTGGTCTGGGTCAATACACACATGCCATTATCCCAGTCTCTGCAAACACCAAGCACCAGATTCCTAGGGAATCCAATGTGGGACCAGACACTGATACCGATACCTGACCGGCCAGTATCAAAGCAGCTGCCCAGCTGAAAGATCAGATGAAGGAATGAAAATTCTCAGTGTGTGAAAAAAATCTGACTCAGCACTGGAACAATCTATTACCAGGAAACAGCAGACAACCATCCACCTCTAGTCCATCACCTGGCCAGGGTAGGCTTGATCGTCACACTAAATTCTCAGGTGCCTTCGTCCAGTCAAGTTTTACATGTCAAACAACGGGACTCCCCACTGCTTCTCTGGGACGAACCCTCAACAGTTGCCATTAGTTTTCTCCTGATCTACAGAATAAGTTTCATCCTCCAGAACCACACCGTTTGGCCCATCCTGAACAATTCCTCTGCCACGCACTGTCCAATCCAGGTGGAATATCTAAGACAAAGCGACTTGTACTACTTGCAGTGATACTTACAGATCATTGGCTTTCGGGATCAGCATTCCGAGCTCTTTGATGCGATCGTTGATGTTAAACCTTCGTCTTCTCTCAACTAAAGAGAGGGAAGGGAAAGAGATGGAAACGGACCCAGGTTTAGGAATTTGGAACCAGCCGCAATTCTCTGCAGCCTGTACCACTCTCAGCCCCCACTGTCCCCCACATGGATTATGGGAATCACCAAGTTCCCCAGGGAGGGTGGGTTGCAGAAGGCGTTGGGAAAGGGTCACCCCATAACTGTTCAGAAGGGACTGTCCCCATCTTAGTTCGATTGTAAGACCTTTGTGGCAAGAACTGTCTCTTTGTTCTGTATGTACAGCCCCAAGCACAATGGGGGCGTGGCCCATGACTGGGGACCTGAGGCACTATGGCAATAAAACTAAAATCACCACAAGAACGGGGTTTCTTGTACTTTCCTCTGAAGCATCGGGGACCGGCCACTGTCAGCCAAGGTACTGGTTAGACAGAGCCCTGCTAGGGGAATGCCGTATTCTCCATGGGCGAGAGGTGCTAGGCGGAATGGGCTGCTCAGACAGAGGAGTAGGATGAATGCAGAGTGAAAGGGAAACCAGCAATACAGACAGAGAGGCTTCCAGGAAAAGAATGGGGGTTGGGCTGAAGGGAACGAGAGGCAGGAGACCCAGTCCTGCCCTAGAACGAACCATCCACTCACTCAGGTTGTGATTGTCCTTCTTCTGACGCTCCTTGGCCAAGGCACGGTTCTCGGCATCTACAAGAAAGACCCAAGAGATCACACCACGCTTGTTACAAAGCGGTGTTTTCTCACCACCTCTCCCAGCATCACTCAGTACCCAACGTCAAGCGTAGCCCTCGCTGCCATCAGTGGCGCAAGCACTGACGCAGGATTTGGCCCGACCTGACAGACACGGACACACACACAGGCTGCAGTCAGAACTCACATGCGTTACCTGTCAGGTCTCTCTTCTGAGTGAGGTCGGCGGGGCAGGAACTGCTGGTGACACACACAGCCGTCGGCTGGTGGTCACCACTATATACATTCATGTGACTGCTGGACATCGGAAGCTGAAAAACAAGGGAGCATGTGACTAGTATGATTCTCGTCCAGGAGGAGTAGCGGGAGATGGGATCAGGGAGCTAAAAAGCTGGCTCAGGGCTGGCTCTCCGGTAAGAGTCTAAATCACAAGGCCTAGTGTGAAGGACACCACAATCCAGGGGCTGAGCCTGCAACTGGGAGCTGGAAACTCCTGATTCCTACTCCCTGCTCTGCCACTGACTCTGTGGGACCTTAGGTGAGTCACTTCACCGCTCTGTGCCTCAGTTTCCCTATGTGCAAAATGAGGACAAGGCTACTGATCTAATTCACAAGGGGCAGGGTGTGGTCATGTCTCGATCACTGAATCCATCAGGCTGAGATTTTCTAAGGGAGGTATTGATTTTCACTGGGGGGTAGGCACTAGCTTCCTTAAGCCCCACTGAAAACTCCAGCTATAAACATTTACAAAGTGCTAAGTAGCCTCATTGCTGCATGATATATTCTCATGGTGGGAGGCTAGGTGATGGAAAAGGAGGAGGGTTTTAATTTAAAAAAGTGTCAAATCAATCAATCTTCACCTTGCTATGATGCCTTCCATCCAAAGACGGGATCTCAAAGCACAATCAAGAAAGCCTCACCATGCACCCTGGGAGTTAGGTATCCTTAGCCCTATTTTACAGATGGCAACACTGAGAGGTAAATGGACTCGCCCATGGACACACAGTGGCTGAATCAAGAACTGAAACCAAGACTCCTGATTCCCCTGCTCCAACCGCCAGACTCTGATCCTCACAGTCAGGCCAGACATTCAAGTGGCAGTCGTCTGTGCTGGGAGATCAGGCCTCAACCCCTGCTGAGGTTGCACGATGGGGGATGGTCATGGTTGCATGTAACAGAATCGGGGGGTGGGGGGGTTAAATCAAGACCAGAAGTCTTTTTAAAAAAACAACAACAGGCGTTCGCTCCCACACAAGATACGGTTGAGATCAAAGACACAGCTGGGAGAGCTTTTAGGGCTATAGTAGAGGACGTCAGACGATTATAATGGTCCCTTCTGGGCTTAGGCACTATTAAGCCCCCCTCCCCTCCCCCCCAGCCGTTTGGGGCTCATTTCAAAGCAGGCACCTAAGGAAAGGGCTCGTGGAAAGGAAAGTCTCCCCGCCGCCATCAGCCATGCTCTTGCACTGCTTTCCCCTCCCCCAGCCCACACACAGCAATGCCAACCCCATGTTTACTGTCGCTAGTTCAGGCTGCAGCCAGCTCAGACTAGCACTTGTTGCTGACTTACTCGGCAATAATAATCACTACAACTCTAGGAGCTGGGCAGAGAGGAGAGCAGCTCAGACAGTCTGTACATACAACGATGCCCGATTTCCCACTGCTTGCTGGGCGCTGGGCCAGGCAAGAGCCAGCACTGACATACGGAGGGTGTGCGGCAAAATCCCAGGCTGCGGCCTTGACAGTCAGTAGTGGCAATCGATGCAGGGACCCCTGGGTTGCACAGAAGGAGCCAGATTCTCACTTCCAGCCGAGCTCTGCTCAGGGCAGGAATTGAGGGGACAGGGTGGTAAAGGTGGCTTCATGCCTCCCTATATTATGAGGCCAGCCAGAAGCCTGTCTGGCTGCTCTAGCTTACACTCTGAAGTCAATCAAAGACACTCACGGTGTTAGGCATGTGCATTTCCGGATTAATATAGCCCAAAACGTCATCCAGGCGCATGATGTCATCAATGACCTCGTCTATCTGGAAGAAAAAGTTACATTCTGGTTGGGCACGCGGCCAGGGGTGAGGGGTCACCAGATGAAAACGAAGAGACCGCTGAGGGCTTTCCTCAGTTCAGTGGTTTCATTTGTGATGCTATGCCCATGAAATGCACTATATGTAAGCTGGTTATCTTATATCCCACCACGCCTCCTGCTGGGAAATCCCAGCTCCCCACTCTGTTCCTTATAGCTTCTCCTCCTGAGAGAAGCCAGGAGTGGAGAGACCCTGATCACATGCCACTTTTAAATCCTTCACTTCCTCTCCCCTATTCATCCTGCTGCTCTATAAAGCCAAGCCATTTCCTTACCTCCCTCTCCGGGTTGGAGCTGATGTTGAGCATGGCCATGGGGCTGTTGGGGGCGCTGTTGCTGGCTGAAGAGGACATGACATGACCAGGCCTGACGCCTGGTGAGGCAGCAGGGGGAGGCTTCGGAGAGTGCGGGATGGGGCTGATGTGAGTAGCAAACTTGTTCCCGTAGGTTTCAGAGATATACTCCTGGACCTTCTTGTCCCGTGACTTCTGCAGATGATACGTGGTGGGGTTCTCCAGGTACGACTGAACCTAAAAATACACACACACACCCCAGGCAGGGAAAAACAATTAGAGCTCTCAACAGTCAAGATTTCCACCCTCTCCCCCCCTCAAGGAAAACTCATCTGCGCTGTACCTTTAAGACCTCTCCCGGCACAGATGGCGGGGATTGGAATTGGACTGGAGTGTTGATGGCAGGTGTGGGGGCCAGTGGCATCTGCTGCTGCATATAATGCATCACCGCCTGCTGCTGCATCCGCTCCCTCTGCTCCTCCTGCTGCGCTTGCTCCCGCATAAGCTGCATCCGCAGGCCGATGCGCGACGCCATGGCGCACGTGTGGGGCAGTCACAGCTCCTCCTGAGGCACAAAGGAATAGCTGAGAGAGAGAGAAATGGGATGGGTTGGACTGTAGCAAGAGCTGTGATAGGATTAAATCTAGCCCAAGGGACCCGGCTCTAATAGCAGTGCTCTGCTCTTGTGTAGTGCCCGTCACCGAGATATCTCAACGTGCTTCACATCGGGAGGGTCAGTAATGTTGTCCCCGTTTTACAGATGGAGAAACTGAGGCACGGGCTAGGAAAGGAGTTTGCCCATGGCCACACGGAGGAGGTCTCTCTACGACAGCTGCATCCACAGCCAAGTGACCTCTACCACCAGTGGCATCCCAGCCAAGATCAGAGCCCTAGTAGTCCATAAGGACTGCAGGATCAGTCCTAAGGCAATGCCAGCCTGTGATTATTTCCTGGGGGGTCATTCTAAAAAGTACGATATAAGGGTTAACTAGGAGGATGTTAGGTGCTGTACGTACACGTAATAAAGTCCCTGTCCAGAAGAGCTTACAATTGAAATACATAAAGCAAAGGAAGGATTATTATCCCTTCTTTACACCTGGGGAACTGAGGCACAGAAAGGCTGAGCGACCTGCAAGACGCCTGTGGTAGTGCAGGGAACTGAACCGTGGGAAGTCAGTTCTCTAACCAGTGTGTCAAACTGCCTCCCCGAGTCAGGAAAAGACCCTCTGGCTCCCAGTCAACACCGCGCAGAACAGGGCTTCAATCTTTGGGCCCCACCACAAACAGCCACAGCAATAAACCAACACCCAAAAGAGGAAGACACAAAAGAGCCATCCGCTGTTTCCCATGACAGCTTCAAAAATTGTCCTTCAGTTTGTAAAATCCTGGGGTCACCGAACAGATGGGGAAACTGAGGCATGGGACAAGAACTAGACTTTGCCCAAACTCACCCAGCAGGCCAGTGGAAGAGTTGGAAATAGAACCAATTCTCTTGAGTTCCAGTCTCTATCCACTAGTCCATGCTGCATGCTCCCCCTTCATTGACCCAAACCCCTTTCCCAAGGGATTCTGCTATATCAAGGGACCAAAGGCACAGCCCTCTGCTAGGGAAGGGGGGAGATGAGTTTCCAGTGATTCAGGCCCGATGTTCTCCACTCCACAGACCTCGATTCTATCCTGAGGAGGTCATCTTCTGCTGAGGGACAGGGAATTCAGCCAAGATTTTCCAAAATAGGGATCTAAAATGGTCGATATTTCAGCACCAAGATAAGCGAGGCCTGATTTTCAGAAATGCCAAGCACCAGAAGGTCCTGTGGGCACAGCATCTAAATTGCAGCCAAGGAGCCTCAATTCAGGCCCCACCGTTTCTTTTCAATCTTGGCCTTCGTCTTTCTAGTCCCGCTGTGCCTGGACTCGCTGCTGCCCTTGCTTTGGGAGAGGAAACGATTCAGGCCGGGACCCTGCGTGTACTCGGATGCCAGGCACTTTCATGACAAACTCGCTCTGACCTGCTGTCAAACCGGGGCCAGTTGGCAGAAGGAGAGTGAGCTCCTAATCAGTGCCAGAGCCCGATAGGAGGAGAGAAAGTAGGTGGGTGAAGAAAACCAGCAATGCATGGAATATTTGCAGTGAGGCAAATCCAGACTCCAGCGCTCACTGATCTTTATGTGCTGGTTTCTCCTGGAAGCTGGAAATTGATGCCCTGGATTGAGGGTTCCAGATATTCCTCCCGCCTACTGCCACCCACCCAGACCCAAGACTGCCTCTTGTTTTTATGGAGCACTTCCAGGTGATGTCTCTGTTGCTACAAGAGAAACCCAAGGGCCAGGAACCCAGCTGTGGAAGGGGGTGGGGAGCACAAAGGGAAAGACAAGAGAATAGGCCAGAGAGAGAAGAGGGTAAGAGCCAGTTAGTTATTCCTGGATTTCAAGGGAAATCCCTTCGATGTGCTGCTTGTGGGACCCAAAAGAAAAATATGTGAGGAGGCAGAGAACATGAAAGAGAGTAAGACACAGCAGGAGAGAGAAAGAGGAAGAAAGAAAAGAGCCTTGCACAGGAAGTGGAAGGACACAGTTTAACTTTCTCTTAGCTTACCTAGCATGACCCACACCCAGTCTCCCTTGTCCCCTAAACCTAGAGGTGCCCCCCATAGCATGGTGGGGGGGAGACTGTCAGGAGTCATTAAACCCAAAGCCCGAGTGAAACCTTAACCCTCGAACAATGCAAACAATGCCTCTTCTGTCCCGCGAGCCTGCACGCCAGAGTCTGGAGGCGAGAGAGGCAGCACGAGGCTACGCAGCCAGACACAGACAGGGCTCTTGTTTGGCCACACAAAGGGGATGGGAGCCCATTCAGGTGCAGTGAAGCACTGCTAAAGAAGCTTGCAGAGATGAGGGGGCTCCAGAGGGAGCCGCCCTACCTGGGCCATATTGTTTCTAAAGCACGGAGCAGACTCAGAGGCAGGTACAGCTGAGTGTCATTACCTCCATTTTCCAGATGGGGACAGTCAGTGGGAACAGAACCCAGGAGGCCTGACTTGTGACCATCTGCTCTACCCACCAGACAAGTGATGCCTCTCTTCTCCAAGGTTCGCACACTCAAACACTTGGGAACCCTTGATGCTGATCACCAAGGAAGTGAGAGGAAGGATGATCTTGTGTCTAAGGGACATGCCTCAGAGCCAGGACTCCTGAGCTCCATCCGTGGGTTTCGGACCAAGAACAAGTCTCCTAAATTCTTTGCGCCTCATTCTCCCTGTTTGCAAAGCGAGGCTAATGCTACCTATCTGATGTGGAAGTTGTGGAGTACATAGAGACACTGTCTGAACAGGTCGATTGTTCTTGTATACCATATCTTTGCTCCCCAGTACATAAACACACACACACACACACACACACACACACACACACACACACACACACAGCACTGGATAATAATCCAGTCCAGAGGCCAAGACAACAGTTTACATTTACAGAGTGCTTGTCCATTCAGAATGATCCCAAAGCATTTTAATAATCTAGGGGGTGGGAACATGTCAAAACTGGGCTCTGAATGGAAACTGTCTCATCCCGTTCACTATAGGGTTGCTGCTGTATTCGCAATTAATTCTCACACCACTAAAATGCAGCCACCTCTAAGAAAAAATACAAAAAGTGCTGTTTAAGGATGCCCAATACCAGCACTGCGTTTGGGAGCAAACGAGTCCAGTGGAAAGTGCAAAGGGTATCCACCGAGGCAGGATGCAATTAGCTCAAAGGGAATTTGTCCAAGACACCTGAGCTAACATCACAAAACTTGCAAAAAGAGCCATATGTGACCCAAGGGGGACAGGGCACTGGAGTACAAAGCAAGAGACAGTGGGACTGATTCTTGATGTCAAGGCCCTTCTGTGCTTCCCTGGCAGCATAAAGGAGCCTTAAAGGGTGTGGAAAGGGCCCCTGAGAAAAGACACGGCACGCCCAAGTGTGAACTAGTGAAAGGGCTCCATACGGCCCCTGCTCCCAGTCCCTAGGCGAGGGGGGGTCAGAGGCATGGGCAGAGCGTACTGTGCTCTAGTTCTTCTTTGCTTCACGAGGTCTGTAGGGGCCTGGGCTCCAGAACCCAGGCAGTGCAGAAGTGGCTTAAAGCCCCCTTCCCTCCAGCATGAAAACGGAGCAACTGAGAATCAAGCGGTAGGGTCTGGTCCTGGCACAGACACTGACTTACGGTGTGAACTCAGCCAGGCAAGTCACATCCTCAGTTTCCTCCAGTGGTAAAACAGGAACAATGATACTGACCCACTGTTATAAGATCTATTGGGGAAGAGAGAGATGCATCCTCCTCCCCTATCCCTGGCACTTATATAGTCCTTGGCGGTGCAGTATCCGAGTACCTCACTGTTGTTGTTTTTTTAAGCATTTCTCCTCACAACCCTCTGTGAAGCAAGGCAGTGCAGATGGGGAAACAAGCATGGGGACGCTAGGTGACTTGCCCAAGCTCTCACCAGAAGTCTGTGGCAGAGTAGGAAACTAAACCTCGGTCTCCCAAGTCCCAGATTAGTACCCTAACCACTGGGCCACCCTCCCTCTCTAATGACCTATAGGTGGGCACAGCCTGAGTTTTAGGTCTCAGGCAAAAGACACAGGCCAAGAGTTTCAGAAGTGCAGTGGCTCTCAACCTTTCCATACTACTGTATCCATTTCAGGAGTCGGATTTGTCTTGTGTACCCCCAAATTCCACCCCACTTATAAACTACTTGCTTACAAAATCAAACATAAAAATACAAGTGTTGCAACATGCTAGTACTGAAAAATTATTTACTCATTTTTACCATATAATTATAAAACGAATCAACTGGACTATAAATATTGTACTTACATTTCAGCGTATAGTATACAGAGCAGGATGAACAAGTCATTGTTTGTATGCAATTTTAGTTTGTACTGACTTCGCTAGTGCTTTTTATGTAGCCTGTTGCAAAACTAGGCAAATATCTAGAGGAGTTGGTGCACCCCCTGGAAGACCTCTGCCTACCCCCGGTTGAGAACCATTGCACTAGAGATTTGGGGGAGGGGGCAACTCGAGACCCCTTAAAAGGGCCTGATTATCAGACAGCACTGAGCCTCCCTGCCCCTTTACAGTGTCTCTAACTAGGCATCCAAAAGCACTAGTCACTTTGAAAAATCAAGGCCAGGGTCCATAGGGAAAAAAATTGCACCAGCTAATAGCTTATTTGGTCTTTTATCCATTTATTCCAGGGCACAACCTGTGCCAGCCTGAGGGAACAAAGAACAATCAGGGTAAAGACCCTCTTTGTGAGTTAACTCACATCCGCTACCAAAAGGAATGAGGAAATATTTAAAGGGGAAAACACAGAAGCCAAACCACCCCGGGGTTGACTTAGGAATAAATGTAGCCAGACAAATCTGAAGGGTTTTTCTATTTAAACAAAATACATAATGTTAGACAGAAGAGACGTGGGGGATACAATATATCTAGATTTCAATGAGGCATTTGATACACAGTGCCACGCGATATCCTAAGGGGGAAATTAAATCAAGCTGTCTTGGACAGAAATACGATTACATGGATCAAAAGCTGGCTATTGAACAGCAAGAGGAAGGTAATTAATTATCCGTGGTGGCTCATCTCGTCGGGAGGGGGAGGGGTGAGAGGTGCCCATGGGGTCCCCACTGGGAGGGGTATTCAGTGTCATTTTGGTTAGATGACTTTTGCAAACCAGCTAGAAGACACAGCAGAGGACACAGTGAAATTTGTAAGATGATGCTAAGCCTTGAGGGGCAGCAGAGTCAAGGGAAGTGCAGAAATAAACGCCACAGGGATGGAGAGATGCTAGAGTGGCCTGGGACTAATAAAATCAGGCTGACTGTGGACAAGTCCCAGCCAATGCAAGTGAGGAGTAATGATCATCAACATCAAGTGTCCAGGGGGGAGGAAAAGCAGCAATGACAACAAATCACATGCTCCCATTTTGGAGGCACCCAAAAGCAATGGGTAAAGTCTTGAAATTGCTTCTCTATTAAACAGCTGCACCGCAACTCTACACAGCCAGAAGAGCAAATGAAAATGAAACCCTGAATTGGAGGAGCACGTTTCATGAATATATCCCGGGCACGCTTTGGCAATGAAGCAGTTAATAATTCCTTCCACTGAGGACAGGGTGGCTGGGGGCTTATTGGAGAACAGCGGGCAGGTGAGGGGTTTCAAATCCAGCCCCCGTGAAGTTGCTTGGTCACCTCTGTGATGAGAGTGGGTCTCAGCCCATTTCCTTGCAGACTGGTATCCACAGCACAGAATCCACCAGCACTCGCTAGCAGCAACCAAGCCAAAGCGTGTCTGGACCAGAGAACTTCCTTCTCACGTGCACAGGTGGTCCCCGTGGGTCAGGGAATAGGAGGAGTTGGTGATGCCATTGGAGGCTCTGAATTTGCATCCCCAGCTCATGTCCAAGGCCAGCAGGGGCTGGAAGCGCCCAAAGAGGGGGAAGCTGTAGGGACAACCCTAGAGATGAGCAGGATGAGAGAGGGAGGAGTAGGAAATGAATGCACAGAACAGTTCTCAGCCTAGGGCATTGAGTAAGCTCAGCTTCCGCTCCAGGATGAGTCTGCCTCTCTCTGCCCAGACAGAGCCCGGGTCCTAGAGGATGCCGGTAGCCTGCTCTGGGCCCTTCAGAGTCAGAACAGGCTATCTGCTGGGGAGAAGGGGGTCCTGTGATGTGTGCCGAGCCTTGACCACCCACCTCAGATTACAACGCAGGCTTGTTCCTGACAGTCACCGTAAACCAGAACCCGCTTCTCCCTTCCTGCCCCAGGCAGAGGCTGTACATCGCTGCAGCCTGAAGTCCACACTCCCGCGGGGACGGACCCAGCAGGAGGATGGCATCCGCCCCCCATGCCCAGCAACATGGCCATCCATCCAGTCCAGACCCTGCTTCCAGCGACCGTGACATAAACGTGGAACAGCTGCGCTGACTTCAGTGGAGTTACTCCAGATTCGTGGCATCACAACAGAGCACAACGTGGCCCCTCTCCATCCAGGGTCTCACATGGCCCCTTCAACGCCATAGTATCAGAGCCCCAGCAGCGTTTGCCTCCTCACACTGCCACGCAATGCCCAAGGGACCCTGCTCCTCCTGACTCCAGGTTTCTGGGCGGGTCTGCGTTTCTCCCTCCTTGCTGAGGCAACCAAGAGATGAAAGAGATGACATGGGAGGCGGTGAACTGTGTTAGATGCCGAGTGCCTTCACCTCCCTTGGGGGGAGGAGGGGGTTTCTCCACGCCTTTCAGGATCCAGCTTGGGATTGCCACGAAAGCATCTGAAATATCGGCAGAGCAAAGACAACTGGAAGCACTGGGGAATCTACACAGAAACGTGCACCAGGCACAGAGGATCAATGCGCCGATTAGCAGGGAGCAAGGAGGTTACCTCACACCACGTTAAAACATCCTAGGGAGACAGGAAAATCGTCCACGGCGTATCTTGACTGAGGGACTCATTTACCTGGCCCGAGTCAGTCACCAATCTCTAGCAGTAGGTGTAGCTGCGCCGGGGCTGACCCCTGTGCTTAGGCAAGTCGTGCCTTGAACACCGTGGTTAAGAATGCTGCCGCTTGGCATGACCGGACTGCATACACCAAGGAAATAAATAGCGTTTAAGCCCAGGAGAGACCCCCAGATCTACCAGTCTGACCTCCTGCATCTCACAGCCCACCCCACCCCTCCCCAAGTGCAAACTGAGGTTTGCATCTAGTGAGCTACCCAGGCATCAGTCTTGATTAGCGCATCTCCGTCTTGACACTTAAGATGTCACCATCATTGTTCGTTATTTCGATGACAGTAGCACTTAGAAGCCCTATACTAAGGTCAGCGCCGCACTGTGCTAGGTGCTGTACATGCGCAGCGCAGAAAGGCCCCCCCTGCCCCAAAGAGCTTACACTCTATATCCAAGAGACAACGAGCAAGAGTCAAACGATTGATTGCTGGCCACTGGTCTCTTGGTGGGGCTGTCTGGGAACACAAACACAGCCTAGGACAACCAAGAAATCTGTGCCACCAAGAGCCTACCTCCTTCCCCTAACTGTGAACTTGCTTTACAAGAAACAGGGGGTGGCGGTGAGTGGAGAATTCTGCTATTTCCCCTTAGGAAATTCCTCAGCCAACCTGAGGAGAGGGAGAGGTGAGGGTGAGGGGAAAAGGGAAGCCAAAGTGAGGGCAGGCCCCTGATGTGAAATGGGGAGGGGGAAATTAGGCCAGTTTTAAAATAGCCCGGCCGGTTCTGCTTGGCTTCACCCTCAGTAACGCTCAGCAGCTTCTGCTTTCGCTCTGACTCACCCGCAGTGTGGGGGGAGGCTAACGGGTCTGACAGAAGGAGAATGAAAACCGCTGGAGTCACAAGGGCCCTGAAAACCGAAGGCAGCAAGCTCAGCCTGGAAAACAGCCACCACAGACTGGGGTCCCATGAACTCTCAAACTAAGCTGGGGGGGGGGGGGAGCGCTTGGAAGAGAGACCCGCCCTGGGAAAGCCCAGGGCGCTGCAGGATGTGGTGCTGGTGATTCACTAGGGGGTGCTCTTCCCTCCAAAAGTGAACCAAACCACTGGCCCAGAGCAGTGCTTTCTTTCAGGCCAGACGTGCAAGTGAGGTCCCGGCGAGCTGTGGGCCATTAAAGATTCTTGTTATTCTTTGTAAGATGAGCGGCGTTAGCCTCAGTGTCATCCAGTAACATCCAGACCAAGTACCGTCTGGCTCCCTACATTCTCCTCGAGACACCTGCAAAACTGGCACAAAACCGGCCTACGTAACATTTGCTCCATGCATCTCGTACCACCCTCGATCCTGGGATCTCAGCCGCAGAGGATGACGAATAAGTGCTAGGGTAATGCAACATGAGGCTAAATTGGAACAGGGTCCCAGGGAGATGGAAAAAGCAGGCCCCATTAGGGAAAAGGCAGAGAACCCACTAAGTCTCCTGGCAGGGACACTGCATGCATACAGCACAACAGGGGTCTGATCCTGACTGGGGACTCTGAGTGCAACCATCATCCAAATGATGATGATCGTCAGATCCTCTGATGGAGTCAGTTGGCATAGTCCCATTGGCTTTGCCATTTATGCCAGCTGCGGGCCTGGCCCGGATGGATGAAGGATACAGAGATAAAGAGAGAGATTAGATCTAGAGACAAAGAGCCATGGACAAAGTAGATCTAAGTACAGACAGACACAGAGGAGGTAGATTACAGCTCCTACCCAGACACCTTACCCATTCGCTCCACCACTCCAGCCATGTTCCCCACTTCTGTAAGCCCTTCCCTATCTCTACTAGCTCTGCCCCTCCCTGCAGCTCCCATACGACACCGAGGGGCAGAGCCCGTGCCCATCTCATTGACTGGTTCCTGCCCCGGAGGACAGGACTCGCAGGGGGCAGGCCTCTGGCAAAGGGGAAGAGAAAAAGGGCTCTCTCTCGTGCAAGGTTTTACCTGCCTAGTGCAACTCCATTGGAGTCTAAACCCAGATTAAACCTGGGCAAGGCCAGGGGGCAGGGCCCCACCTGGTTAGGCAGGGACTGGGAAGAATCTAAGCACTTGCTCCTCCCAACCAAGCCAAGTCCGCAACTGAAAGGCACCACCTGGCTGCTCTGTCTTGGGTAGCAGCCCCCAGGCCCGTCCTCGGAGCTTGTAGGGTGCATCAGTCAGTCAGCAAGGCAGCCCTGCCAATGGGATTGGGTTTCCTTCCAGCCCTGCGACCCATGCACCTGTTCCCACTGGCCCCACTCAGAGCAGTGCCTCCTGTCAGTCACTGGGAGGCAAGAGCAGAGGACTCACAAAACAAAGGGGGGGGGGGAAATGGCAGGCAGGAAGGAGAGAGAGTGTGTCGGCAACAGAGGAGAGAAAGGAATGGAAGAAAATAGAGAGAGGGAAGGAGAGGGAGGGGACAAAAGAGAATGAACGGGAAGTGGAGAAGGAAAGAAAGGAAGAGAAAAGGAGGTAGAGAATACAATTTCTTTGCTCTCTGCCCCAGAATCCGGGACAGGAGCTCTGGACACCCACCCCAGAAGCCATCCTCCCTGCTGGAAACTCAGGGCAGAGGGCTCGAGCAAACAGGGCAGTTATTCCACCACCCTGGCAAGGATCATGTTCTCAGGTTACATGGGTCTCAATGACCCCTTGGCAGGTGCTGCTGACCTGGGGCTGAGAAACCGACAGGAAGGAACTGAGAGGGGTGAGCCTCCGCTGGCTCCAGGGGCAGAGAAGAGAGTGGAGGAGAGGCAGGGACCCACCATGCTTCTGGGAGTGACACTTTCTCCCTGCAGCAGCATCTGCCATTGCACTGCGGGAGCCTGAATGGCACAAACGGGGAGCTGCAACCGAACCAAACAGCCCAGGGGCCGCCTATAGATCACTCCGCTCATACAGTGTCCCTGGATGACCCGTCCCTGGATTCCAGGCTTCTATATCTTTATGAAGACACTGGATCTCATGTCAACAGTGGGGTAGGGGAGAGGCAGCCAGGGCTGGAAGGAGGCCATGACAGCCCCAAGAACACTCATCCACACAGGGGTAGAGGTGCCTAGGGCGGGATCTACCAATAGGGGGTGGGGGGATAGCTCAGGGGTTTGAGCATTGGCCTGCTAAACCCAGGGTTGTGAGTTCAATCCTTGAGGGGGCCATTTAGGGCAATCCTACTAGTGTAGGCAGGCGGATCCTGCTAGTGTAGGCAGGGGACTGGACTCGATGACCTTCAAGGTCTTTCCAGTTCTAGGAGATTGGTATATCTCCATTTATTTATTTATTTATTTATTTTATTTAATACCGCTCCCTGTCATCAGGTACCTCCGGCCCCAGGATGGGAGACCACTTTACAGAGAGGGGAAGGATCACCTCAGAGGCCAACAATGCTGCTTACAGGGAAACATTCTTCCTGGTACCTTTAACCGGCCATCAACCACATTCTTGGTGACACAGCAGGCACTAAGGGGTTAACACCCTATTCCTGTCCTTTTTGGGTCACTACTCGTGGGCTGGTCCTTACAGTCACTGATCTGCCCCATGCTGGCAGGGCAATTCTATTACCGGACATACACCCACGCTCCTGCGGTACATGAACTTTTCTAGATAGCGTGTTGCTACGTCTGGTCTGACCCCACGTCAGATGTAGGATAACTTCCCCTTTCCCCTAGCTTCACTGCATCTCGTCTCACGACGAATGATTATTTATTGTGTGTACTGCCTCAGCAGCGAGGAGCCCCAGTCATGGGCTAGGACCCCATCCTGCAGGTGTACGTTCAGGTGTTTCTCAGAAGACCAGCGCAGCGGATGTAGATTCAAGTCAATAGAGCAACAGCGATTTACAAGAGGTGATGAGACAGCACAGGCAGCTTTCAATAGGGGTGGGGGATTTGCATCAGATCACAGCCCTCGGGGCAGCATTCGAGCGCAGCCTCAGGGAAGCCTGGAGTCATGAAGAGGGCAGGAGGAGCCGGCCAGGTCTGGTTAGCAGTGGGGCTAGAATACCTGCACAGGCGCCCTGTTGGGATCTCGAAATCTGGAGTCTTGTCACACCCCCTACGGCCATTGTCCCGCCCACGAACGGTGAGCAGAGGGTGGATCATAAACTCAGATGGATTAGGGAACAGCAGGGAGGAGGCGGAGGGTCCAGAGCAGCATGGGCAGTGGAGGAGGATGGGAAGCAGGTGCAGAGCAGTAAGGGAGACGGAGGAGGAGAAGAAGTGTCGTGACCAGCAGGAGTGGGCCCAACGATACCCAGGGCCTGGTCCCCAACTACCCTGCTGAGAGCTGGTGCCTTGGCCCCTTGCATCAGGGTGCTAAAGAGCTGCTCACTCCCCCTGCAGTCTCCAATGGCATCCATGAATTTGCTCCCTGCCTGGGGACAGAGTAGCCCCCTCAGAAGAAGCGATGCCCTGCAGTTGACATGCTCTGCGTCCCAATCCCACTGGCTGGAGCTCAGGCGAACCAAGGCACAGTGTGCACAGCCTTCAGCTTCCGATGGGAGCCTCACAGAGCCGCAGCTGAGGGTCAGACCAGGAATTTGACAGAGCAGAGAGCTGCTCCTCCCCAACTTGCAGGGCCTGTATCAGCCACATCAGGGTGGGCACTGGCCGATTCATACCTCACGCTAACACAATGCTGATCCCCCACTGGGTGCCAGCCAGGGACCAAGAAGGAAGATTCATTCCCTGCAGAATCTGGGGGTATATTCCTTGCCTAAGCCAAGGTTCAGGGCAGCTGCTTCTATCACCTGTTGGTGAATTTCCATGTTGATACCATGAGGGCATTTGCCCTCTGGCAGGTGGGACTCTAGGAACAACACATTGGGTCAACAGAGTTATGGCAGGAGAGAATCTGACCTATTTCTCCGATTCTCCTCACTTACCCCCGATACTAATGTGGTTACTCCAGATTTACACTGGGATAAAGTAAAGGACAATCAGACTCAGACCGGTTGCATTTAAAATCCATTAATCCAAAAGGATCCTGGGGCAGGGCTGGGAGTAAACCCCCCTTGAATGCCCTGTCCCTGCTGGCTAAGCTCTGCTTTCTGGCAGGAGGGCCGGGGCAGAGGCTTGAAGCAGTCAGCAGGGAGCCCAGCTGTGGGCCCTAAGGAGGGCTGGCTCACCACAGCAGGCTGGGCTAAGGGGTCACAGCTGAGGCTGCAAACTGAGAGGGCTAGAGAAGCCCTGAGCTGAACTCACTTGAGGGGTGAGCCAGGAAGGGGACAGGAGGCTGCTGCTCTGTCTCCTCACCACAGGCAGGGCACCTCAGGGGCCTGGAGACCCTGTATCCAGGTACAAAGGGGGTAACCGTTGGGGGACAGAGGGGAGCACTTTCTTGCACTGAAGCCACTGGTATACACTGTAAAGAAAGGACACAAGGGTGGAACACCAGAAGAGGGTGTGAAGACTTATTTCTATCAGCCAGAGCACAGGGGAAAGGGGGAGAGACCTGTGCAGACCCGGTGACAGATCCCAATGAGCTTAAGAAGCTGATCTTCAAATTCTACATGGGGACCACCTCACTTACCACTCAAATGGAGCTGTCTCTGGGGGGAATGCCACAACTTTTTAACAGCACACACAACAGTAGGTTTATAGAATATCTGTATGGTTCTGAATTTGGATTCAGATCCAAATTTAGCACTTTAGGACTTATTTCCAGAGTAAAGAGAAAAGAACACACAAAAAACAGCAGCAAAGAACAGCTTGGAGTTATATAGCATGGATCACAGAGAGCAGCTACACTAAGGATCAGTTTCTCTAAAGAGCGGTGCTCCATTTAGGTAGCATAATAAATGGACAGATTTTCCAAAAGACACAGCACATTTAGGTGTGAAGCCCTTAGAAAACCTGGCCCAATCCTGGACACCGAGCATTTGTAAATCTGGCCTTCGGATCTTTAGAAAATCTAGGGTCTATTGATGCTAGAAATGCTACAGCAGCACAGCAGCAGCATAGAGACTCACTAGAGCGATAGAAGGGGTTTGTGGGTCGAAGTAATAAATCCACCTCTCCTAGCAATGCCCACAGTGGGTTATATGGTGGCTTAATTATATTACACAGGGTGTGAAATTGTTCACAGCCCTGAGCCATGTAGCTAAGCCAACCTAACTTTGTAGGGTAGACCAGCCTCTAGTCTTACAGATTTGCAGGACCCTAAGTTTGTGAAGTGTTTTGGGATCCTTTGGGGGAAAATTGCTGTGTAAACATAAAATACTAGGCTTAATTCCAGTCTCATCCATTTTACACCAGAGTAAATGACTCAATCATGCCCACTATGATTTTGCAGAGAGGAAGTTTGTAGCATGGGAGCTAACAGCTTATTTCTGATATCCACAGTAAATTTAGGTTAATGGACTGAAATTCAGTGGATGATGCCAGAATAAAGAATTAATAATCTTCCTTAAAAGTATCTCACTTATTTACTGACCCACATTTGGTTGATGGATCTTTCTCATTTTCACTGGGGTCATACTCTTATTCTCATTTGCCCCAATGTCCATCTGGAACAATTCCACCAAGAACAGAACCGGTGTAACCTGGGACAAAACCGGACCCTGTCAGTCTATGATCGGTGATGCATGCTGTATAAAACCCTGGGACGAAAGCCCGCAGGGTGTGATTCCCTGCCCTTGTACCTGTGCAAAGTGAGCACAAAACAGGTACAAAAATATTACCAGTGGTGGGAATGGAAGACTGTGCTTTGGGAGGACTTCGCAGTCCTTATGCACAGATGCAAATGACAATTGTTGTGAAGCACCAGAGAATCAGATCCCTGGAGTTGTTTTTACTGACCGTTCCTGTATCTACCAACAGACATCAACTCCTGGGACATCGGGACAGTTGCTTGGCAACAGGGTGTATTTTCCAAAGTTGCACACAGCCACAGCTTAGTGACTGACCAGGTTTGTGGAAGCTGCCTGTTACCAGGCACCACTGCGCTTGCCTAGAAGCTAATTAATCGCTCAGTCGGCTCAGTACGTCCCGTGCCATAATAAAATGTGCCCTGCAGTTATTTATACAGAAGGAATGGAAGTCTAACACCCAGCACTGCGTATGGCTCAGCTTCTCCTGCCTACAGCAAGGTGCTGACATTTTGATCTACCCACGCCCCCCAGTCTCCTTCCATCCAGATCTCCCAAGCTTTGGGACCCTCCTTGGGACGCTGGGCAAGTCTGAGCCACTTCATCAGTGGAAGCGAACAAAATAAAAATCAGGGCTAAAAATAAAGCTCCTAATGAGCCAGTGTCCAGATATAGCACATGCAAAGCACATAGGATGGCTCAGGTTACAGGCCTCTGCCCTAGCCAAGGGGAACCAACTGCCAGCCTTATCGTGGTACTCACTGGGAGGCGGAGAAGGAGGTAGGACAGGCACCCCTGTACGCCTCATACAAGGTTCCCCTGCACGGTGGGTGAATTTCAAGGCTTATCTGAGACGTCGTGCTGGCCCCTCCGCTCTGAATTTCACTCCGTGCACACGGCGTGTTCCAGACAGATGGGAGAGAAGGAAGGGATGCTACCTCTTCAAGCCCAGTCTATGCTTCTGGTGAGTGGCTGGCAGAGATTCAGACTGGCAGGAGCACCGTCCCGCAGAGCAGAGACGGCGCTGGGCCTCATCACAGAAGACACATTTAATGCACTGGAAAGAATACATCCATAGAAGGACCACAGATAAAAGCTGCAAGGCAGCGGGGCCAATGCAATATCCTGGGCACGGCTAATATATGTCCAGCTGCCCAGGTAGACGCACCGCACCATTCTTTCAGGGCACGGTCTGAGTGTCCAGAGCAGAGCAGCTGCGCTGTTACAGGGAGGTGAGGCTGTGTGATCTGGTGTCACTGATACATCAGCTTTATAAGGAGTCACTCTGATTTACAGCCCTTGGCATCGGGCACTGGATGCTAAACACAGGCGGCTAGGATCCCCTATAGAATAACAGATTTGCTTGGGGTGTCCCACAGTCCTAGGGCACAGGTGCTGGATCTAGGGGCGCTGTGGCACCCCCTAGCTTGAAGTGATTTCCATCACACTCAGGGTTTACAGTTGGGTTCAGTGACTCTCAGCTCCCCAAATATACAAAATTGTTCCAGCCCCACAGAGCACAGGGAGCCAGAGTGCCCACCCCAGAGACTGATCCACAGAGCCATGTACAGCAGGGCAAGCATCCTACATACTGCCCCAGAATCCTGCTCTCAAAGGATCTCTCGGGAGCAGAGGGGAGCCTCTCTGCTCAGACACCCAACCCCAGGGACTAGCGGCGGTGCCTTCGACACATTGCAGCTGGAGACTGAACTACGAGCCACCAAACTCGTTCCACACAGGCCCGCTGAACTGGAGGCCGAGAAGGGGGAGGCTCTATGGCCCATTGCTAATCCCCTGAGCTACCCAGACATGGCTGATCATGGCGTTTTATGAATGCAAAGATCAATTAGAATACTGACTCCCCAAGCGGTGGGAAGATTGCTACAGGGAGCCAATGGGGAGTGGGGAAGGCCCGGTACATGGGGGGGAAATCTGACTTTTGACACTCAGCTTGTGCTGCTTCACTGACCAACACGAGTGTTTAGGAAAGGAAACAGAAAAAGAAATAAAGAAACGGTTATTTTCATTTCTACAAAAAAAAAAAAAAAGCAATCTTCCTTCCTTGTTTCTCTTTTCTGAGTGCCACTAAGGGAAGGAAAGGGCAGTGCCCACCAAGGCTCCGCACCAAAAGCCTCGCACAGTGTTGGCAGAGGCCCAGGAAGCAGACCCAAGAGATATACAGACACGCCTAAATAACAGGGGCACCCAAACTCAGCCCAACCACGCAGCTGCTACTGGCTCAACGCCACACCCAGTTTGCAGGGCCCTAAAGAAAGCCTGGGTGATCACCACGGTCCTCAAGTTTAAAACGTAGCGAGGGCCCACGGAGACTCCGGGGCCCAGTGACGCAGGCCTCAGCCCACGGTTTGAAAGTTGGGGGTCACAGGCTGATGGGGTGGGGGAGAGCAATCCGAGTGCCCCTGCTCTAAATTTGTGCCACCAGCGATGGGCGCCCGGGATACCAGAGCCAGGAGGAGTTGAGGAGCGGGCTCCACTCACAGCTGGCACAGACGCCGCTGCACCGCTCGGCCGGTTATTCCAAACTGAGCTCGCTGCCACAATGCACAGCTGTAGCAAACCGGCCCTGCGCCACCTCCCAGCTGGTCCCCTCCAGCCAGCCTAGACCAAGGGCTGCAGATGGCACGGAGTGCTCTATCCCAGGGAGGTGCTCCCGCTGAGCTCAGCACACAGCGAAGGCTGCACGGCAAAGCAGGTGTAGGCAGGGCTCCCAGCTGCACCCCCACACCACCCAGCTGGTGCCCCGAGGGCACAGCAGTGGCGCTGGCGTGCACCACGGGGCTGGATGGGGAGCAGTAACGGGGGAGACCCACAGACGTGGGGGTGACGCAATCGCCCCGATTCCCTTCTGAATCAAATGCCTGCTTGTCCGGTTCAGAACACCGAGCCGCTAAGAACCAGCAAGCGAGACGGGGCGCAGAGCAGAGACACTCTGTATTGAGATTTGCTCCTGTCCTCACCCCTCCGTGACCGGTGGCTTTGGTTTGCTCTCGGACACCCCGCTTCCTCCGGACAGCTTCCCCTGCCCTCTGAACCCCAGTCCCACAATCACAGTGCTCTCTAGGGGCACCGCCAAGTTGCAGGGCCTTTTCCCTCCCCACTCAGAGCTGGCTACTCTCCTACAAGGCGTGCCAGGAACACAGCCCTGAAAAACACACCCGTTTTCAGCCCCGTTGTCATCACATAGTCCCCCAGGCACCTTCTGCACCCGCACGCCCCCTCTCCTTTCCTGCAAAGGCACCCGCTGGGCTTGGGGAAGAAGGAACGTGCAACGTGCCCGCTGCTCATGAGTCTCGTTACCTGAATGCCGAGCGTGGCTCCCCCCAGCCAGGAATGGTCGAGAGATGAGATCAGATCCTCCCTAGGACGGGGACACCCAGCAGCATCCCCCCCTCGCTGCCCGGGTAAATCTGTCTGACTCTTACGCCGCTCCTGCGTTTCCTCATTTCCGCAGGGCCCCCGCTTTTAATGTAGCGCCCGGCAGCAGTGGGGGGGAGAGAGGAAGTTGCAAAAGGCCCCCGGGACGGCTTGTCTCATTCTCTTAACGTGACGAAGACATGACCACGCCGGGCTAAAATAAATAAATAAATAGCCCCAGGGGCCACGAGGTGTCACCGCATCTCCAACCCTCCTCCCGCACGCTCCGTGACCTCTCCACCTCCCGACTGCTGCCCGCGAGCTGGAGGGGATGTGGGCAGCCACCTGTGATGTGTAGGAAGGGGGCAGAGCTGCTGCAGTCACACTCAGATGCCCCTTGCATGGGGACAGGAGGTCGAGGGCGGATGTCTATAGCTCCTCCCTGCCAGAACGTAAGGCTTTGGCAGCTCTGTTCAACCAGGGCATGGTCTTATCATGGCACTCGTCACTATTATTACCCGGTATTATCCAAGGAGCTCACAGGGCTTTGCAGCCATAAATCAATTCATTAAGCTTCACAACCCATCCCACGAGACAGGTCATTATCTTCCTTTCACAGATATGCAAACCAAGACATGAAGCAAAGCTACCCACACTGCTGGAGGCCACACAATAAGTCAGTGGCAGAGCCAAGAATAGACCCAAGGAGGCCTGATCCCAGTCCTCTGCTCTAACCATTAGTCCCACACACCTTCCCTAGAGGATAATGAGCATCCACTGAATAATACTCTGCCCTTCCTTTGCAACTTCTGCCCACAGATATCAAAGCGCTATTCATTCATTAACCAAGCCATGCAACACCCATGTGTGGCAGGAATTATCAGCTACATTTCACTGACAGGGAAACTGAGGCAAAGGCAGGTGATGTGACTTACCCTAGCGCAGGAGGAGTCTGTGGGATGCCGGCCCCCACACCTGTACTTTCAGCCCTAGACTTGCCCTTTGTCCAAATGCCACTCAAAGAGCTTTACAAATTTGGAAGACTCAGAGTTTCCACAGCTGAAATGCGGCTGCCTCTGGGGAAGGAGACGCTTAACAGCAGCATAGCAATTCCAAGCAGCAGCAGGAAGAATCGTGGATCTAACTGAAACTGCAGGAGAGGGGGGAAATTTTAATAGGAAGGCTCCAGTCACCCAAGTTGGAATTTGCCCAGGACCCTGAGCCTAACATCCTTATTCTTGCAAAAAATGCCATGTTATCCTTATTGACCATGAGGGTCAGGGCCTTGATGTCACATCTCACTCCAAAGATGGCACTTCTGGCAGCAGAGAAACACCTGATATGATGCAATCATATGTTGTTACGCTGGGTAGAGTAGGTCAGTGACAGGGTTAATGAAACAGAGGCTGCTGGTTTCAGGTCACATGGCCATAATTGGTGAAACGCCATGGGACCAACTCCACTCTCATGCAGATCTTGCTTATGCTACCTTCTCCGGTAAAACTCCCCTGATTTCCCCCCTAGAACTCCCCCTTGCTCTATCAACGGAGCCCTAGAGTAGACACGGTGACAGCATTCTAACCCTTGCGTCACCTAGACCTGCTCTGAGCAGGGCTAGAAAGCCCGATGGCCAGACCCGCCAACCCGAGTCCTGCCTACCCTTGTCCGACAACCAGTGGGAGCAATGATGGGGAAGCAGTAGGGAAAGACCGCGAATGTGCACACTCATAGCAAAGCTGGGGAATTCAAAGGGAAACAAGGTGCATTTCAGAGATGAGTGAGCGCTGCTATTTGCGTTTGCCCTTGCAAATGAATCGCATTCTAGTCCAGGGGCTGGGTCTATTTGGTCAGATCCCGCACGAGTGCAAGTCAGCGTAGTTCTACTACATTCAAGGGAGCTGTGCTGATTTATGCCGGCTGAGGATCAGGACATAACAGCTGGGTCCCCGGCCCGGTTGTTGGGATCTAACGTAGGGTTAAGCCAGCACCCTGAGCCAAGTCCTGCTTTGCAGCTTGCAGACTCAGTGCTACCTAGGCAAAGAGGACATTGACTGTTGCCACCAGTGTGAATGAGGGGAGAAGCCCGGTGTGCTAGAGTTTTACACCCACCTTGCACAGGTGCTAGTGACACACTAGGGGCCTGATCCTCCCTGCACCTCGGGGAATCATTTCCACCAGGGCAGAGCAGGTGTATATCGTGGCCACTCCCACTCACTAGTGTTTTACGCACCCTTGGGCACGGAAGTGACTGAGTGCACAATATGCGGAGGATCACGGAGAATCAGACCTTAGAATTTCCAGTGGCACGGGGCACGGCTGTCAGCTCCCAACCTGACAGGTACAAAGGCTGGGCCCCCGAGTTCAGGGTGCCCTGATGGGGAGGGAGGGAGGGAGACGCGGCATTGGCTTGGCCTCATCTCTGCTCCTAACAATCCAAGCCCCTCTCCATTCTGAACACACAAACCTGTACGTTGTCTCTCATTTTTTGGTCTCCCTGGGCCTGGTGTTCTCCCACCCACCATTTGTGGTTTGCACAAGCTGGGGGGCGGGGGAAGAGAAGCACAACCGCCGCTGCTTTTGCCCCCAAAGGGGGGCAACCCACGTGAAATGACACTGGCTTCTCAGGGGCAAACAAACAGGCCAAACGGCTGCACTCGGGAAGACGGTGCCTGTGGAAAAGGAGGGGGGGAGCAGAAGAGGGGAGCAGCGGTGGCTACAAACGGAAACCCCACTGCAACATTTCCCCTGCCCATGGCACACCCACAGCAAACAGGTCACGATGCAGGACATTCATAGCTGGCTCCCATACTCAGAGGGAAGGATGGTGGCTCTTGCGTGCACACAGCCAGCTGTCCCTTCCCCAACCCCCCCACCCACGAATATCTGCCACCACCCAGGCTTCAACGGCAGGAGCCTCGTGCTCCCTGCAGCCATCGGAACACTCCAGAGACACAACGGTAGCTCAGACAGATGCGGCATTGAGGCCGGGAGCCTCTCCCTCCAAGCTGGCACCGGCGGGAACCCCCGGGGCGAGAGTCCGATTCAGAGCGGGCCAGCGACAAGGACTCAGTGTGAAGGCTCACACAGCTGGCTACACTGCCCAGGGAGTCCAGTACACACCCTCCCTTGTGGAGAGTCTATTGACCGCCTCCCCCCTTTGTGTTTGGGGTCAGAGAGGCCCCCACGGCAGGGCTCCCGCTGCCAGTATTCCCAGGCCAGCTGAATCTTTATCTTTTCACTTGTCTGTGGATTTAAATAGTTAGGAGGGACACGGAAGGCCTCTGTTTATTTACCATTCAATGCATACAGGCCTCATCCACACACTGCTGGAGAGGGGTGCGGGGCTGAGCGCCCTTCTTCCAGCACTCCTCCTAAGTCCCATTCACACCGCTCAGAACTGGGCATGTACAACTGCAAGCCAGGGGCTAGTTCTCTCCCTCTGGGGGTGGGGCACAGATCTCCTGGGCGTGCTATGCCCCCACCCTGGCTGGGGGGCCTCCTAGCTAGGGTTTAGCTGGCTGATGACAGGAGCCCCAAAATCACCCGCATGGTCAGGGAAATCAGACACACTTTATTGATTGGAAGTTGGTTTAGTGCTGGTGAAAGGCGCCGGACTGACGGCTCTGGAGAACGCAGTCCCCCGCTATCCACACAGAGCAGGGACAGCTCTGGCAGCCCTACGGCAAGCTTCCCGCCGTGGCCCCAGCCTTCCCCCGGCAGGACCCTGTGGGGCGTGAGTGGGGAGTTCAGGGTCCATGGCCCTTCCAGTCCTTGCCCCTCCTGTTATATTCCCCTCGAATACCTAGATGGGAACAACTCTGGTCCCTACTGACCCGGGGGGGGGATCAGAACTGGTGCCAGGCTCCATAGCCCATCCCCAACCCAGTCGGTTTGCCACAACACACACCTCTCAGTGTGCCATAGCAACGAAGGGGCTGGTCAGCTCATCCTGTCCCCTCTCCAAACGCCTGATGCTGACAGATTCCAAGCTGCCACGCCCTGCAATTCCCAGGATCAGGCCCAAAACGAGTGGCGAGAAGAGACCAAAAGCCTCCTTGCCCAAGCCCTCTAAAACAGATGGGTCAAAGCAGATAGCACCAGAGGTACATCCCACCCTACGCAGGCATGAGAGGAACACTATGGACAAGGGACTAGTGCCCCCAAAGGGCTGGAAGTCTTGTTTTATGTGGAGGAGCATAGGGCAAACCTGAGGAGACGTATCCCATGAGCCCACACTGAGATGACTGCTGGCTGGTTATTTACAGCCCTTGGCAGCCCTGGGAGGCTGTATCATCGGAAAGCCATCTCTGAGGTTCAGGCTAGCTTCCCACGAGGCTATCTCTTCACACACTGAACGCTGAAGGGAGGGCTGGCCCGTGAGACACAGGAGGTGAGATTAGATGATCTAACGGTCCCTTCTGGCCTTAAACTCTAGGACTGATCCTTAGTACCTTCTCCATAGCACCTGCCATCTTTGTGGTGCCTCTCAGTCACAGGAAAACCCAGAAAGGCCAATGGCAATAAGGGTTTGCACTTGCCAGGGTTCCTCCCGCAAGCTGGTGGCGTGTTGGGACTCCCGCAAGCTGGGCGCACTAATAGTGAAAGAGTCCACTGTTGGTGCGCTGGAGAAGCTGCAGTGGCATATTTCTGGAGTGCTGGTTGTGAACTGGCAGGGTGGCCTTAGTAGGCTATCAATGTACCACAGTTCACTGCTGGCATACAAGTCACGCACCACCACTGGCACACTACCTGTGCACCGTGGATGTACTAGCTGTGTACTGGCATATCAGCTGTGCATTGGTAGTATCTCACTGGTGCCTGAGCTCTGCACCACTTGCACGCTCACTGTGCATTCATGATTCACCACCAACATACTATTATTATTGTCACAGTAGTGACATTTTGTGGTGGGCACTATTGGACAGTTCGACCAACTCACTCCCACCTAGTGCAGGCCGCAAGACTAAGCGATGCGGCCACAACACGGGCGACACACCTATGTGGACACAAGGCCCTGTAGATGAAACAGGAAAGAAACCTGCCAACCGGTCCCTTGGCTCTGTGAAGGGGCTGAGACGCAAGGGGACGGAGACCAAGAGGGAAAGCTAATTGATATCGGCGTTTCCAAGCATCCTTGGCACCCGGCTGCATAAGCCCGGTGGCAAACTGTGAAATTCTGCCCTCGCTACCTCACAGCTGAAGCACGCAGGGGCAGAAAGATCGATTAGGCAGATGGACGGAAGACAACCACCCACAGATGCATGGGCGGCATCCTGGGCCGGTCCCCCTTCATGTCACTGGGGACACTCAGCCGTGAAAGGGAGAAGCAGCCCTTTAATAGGCATGGCAGGCCCCCTGGCGCCCTCCAGGAGGGGAGACCTTAGCAAATAAGGGCAGGAGGCCAACAAGCGACTGAGTCACAGGGCCTGTTTTTAGCTCCGGCATCTCAGCAACATGGACCGCTGTGTTGTTAACAGGCACTTGGGTCAGAGGCCAAATGCTTTCCCTTCCTTGCTTTAAATACCACGGTCAGAAGCAGCCCAGACATTTAGCACAGTGAAAACATCACCCCTCCAGGCGGCAAAACCTGTGCAATAGCAAGACCTGGGCCGAGGGGGACACGCAAGCCCCATTTATCTGGGGTGCACCTCCCCTTGTGTCAGGGTTACCGGAGCATCCGCAGCCACCTGAATTGGACAGGGGCTGCCCTGGGCACACAGCAGGATCCGATTCTGACCCAACGTGCCAGGCACATTTATCCCCTTGGACGAACCGCCATGGCCCTAGCTGCCCTCTGTGGAAGCAGTGAGAGGGTTAATAAATGCCGCTCTCTAAACCTGCCAGTGCCCTCACCCTCATCCTAGGTGAGGGACAGCAAAGGGGGCAGAGAGATCAATGATCAACCACACTTCAAAGAATGGCCCGCAGCCCTGCTGGAGGTCGTGGCCTCCAAGGTGCCGTATGTAGGAGGGGGAAGGAGTATGATCGGCTTGGCCCCATGCTTGCCCCTAGCATCTGGTCCTCCTCAAACACTGGGTGCCTTTGCACTCATTCCCCTCACCCCTTGACTTAGGAACCATGCAACTGCTGCAAAGGTCGCTGGTTATGTACTCAAGGAAAAACAGGAGGAAGCTGCTGGAAGCAGGAAGGGGGTATGGAAAAGACAGTCAGGGATCCCCCTAGCAGATCAACCCAGTGTTCCACTCTGCCCAGTGATCCGGCTGCCAACAAACGACACTTCAGTGCAAAGGGAGAACTACAGTGCAAAGGGAGGATTAAACATCCCAAGCCAGGAAGCGGGGGAGCGGGAGGGAAGGGGACAAGTGAGCAAAGCTCACTGAAACTAGGTCCTAACTGAGTCACAAGACCACACACTCTGGAGACACGGCAAGAGATCAATCCTCCATTTAAGATAAATCAACTCCAGCTCAGTGACCCAGGAAACAAGGCAAAGGGAACCCAGCAATGTCCAGGGACTGAGTGTTTAAAAACACCCCCAACCTTTTTACCCTTGAGCAATGGGAAAAAAATCAGAATGACCTTGGCCAAACCCTTGGGAAAGACTCTCCCCACATAAATGGGGGAAATGGCAGCTCTTCAGATTAATTTCAGCAAAGGCTGCACTTTCTAATGGCTATCCCTGGAGGAGCGATCCCCATATGGCTCATAGGAGCGGGGGGGGGGGGGAGAACCTACGAAAAAGAAGGATCATGGTCCAGTAGTTAGCCCAGAAGACTAGAACTCAAGCAAAACCTGATTCTGCTCTGACTCGGACAGGTTAAAGGAGATACACCAATGTCAACGAGAGGTAATGGGGATCAGAATCAGATCAGTACATTACGTCTGAGAGCGCATTGTGAATCCCTGAGCTGGGAATTACAGCTCCAGCTCCAAGTGTACCTGCTAGCTCCTGGTGATCCCAAACGAAAGGGACAAAGCATCCAGTCACTGAAAGAGCCCTGTACCCCTTCCTAAGGGAGGTAGACCTACAAGAAACCTCCATCCATCCCCCTCTCTCCCCTCACCTTGGCTGTTTTGGAAGATGCACCGCAGTGCTGGGAAGCAGGTAGTATTTATCAACTTGCATCAACCAGCCCCCACTGGGCCGCCGGGAGGGTTAACACAAGGTGGATTGCATGTAATTGTACCGTGCCTGCATGGCCCCATGAGTTCTCAGCCTCTCCGGACACAGGAGCTGCAGCTGTTGCTCATACCCAATAATAAACAAGTCAAAGGACAGAGTGTGACTTGACTTCCCAAATAGCCCTCAACTGTCCCTGCTCTCACACCCGGATCTACCTTTGTCCCAGCCCCCAGCTCACTTCTCAGGCATGTTAATTAGCAGAGGGCAGAGTTCCCAGTTGTAAAAATGTAACGGTCAACAGAGAATTCAGCAGCACTAGCGTTGCTCCTTCCCCCCACCCCCCCCCCACCCCTCAGTGCAAGTCCCACATTTTAGAGTTTATTGAAGGTTACGTTTGAGTCCGACACCCAGGAAAGAATTCTCTGTAGTAACTCAGATCCCACCCCATTTAACATCCCATCACAGGCCACTGGGCATATTTATCACTAATAGTCAAAGTTCAATTAATTGCCAAAATTAGGCTATCCCATCATAGCATCCCCTCCATAAACTTATAAAACTTAATCTTGAAGACAGATAGGTCTTTTGCCCCCACTGCTTCCCTTGGAAGGCTGTTCCAGAACTTCACGATACACATACAAACCAATGAAAAAATATTTCCACCAAGGATAATCAAAATTTACAGATAGGCAAAGTATGAAAAATGCTGTTTGAGAATTCAGAGTTTGATTTAATGTTGTTTATTTTGTATATTCGGACATGGCAATTCATGTTTCAACAGCTATAAAGTTTTAACTTTAACACTTATGATCATTAAGTAGTCTGACCACCATTCCCCCATCACTCTGCACACCTGTGAACACTGAAATTGATAATTGAAAAAATTGATGCTTAAAAATAAACATTGATAGTCATCAAAATTATAAAAAAAATAAAATTGAATTCTGGCAAACCTAACCATAACGAATCCACACAAGGGGCAAGATTGAAGTTCAGTATACAACCTTAAATGTCATTTTCTGACTGGAGAGTTTAGCCGTGCAACTTGAATTTTTAATATATTTTCCATCCCTCTGGATTTAAGTATCTTTCATACAGCCTGTATTTAAAATGCTTTGCACAAGTGAAAAAGCAGACTGTGTCTATAGTATAAAGTTAGAGAAAACAGTGGTGCGGGGAAAGTAGCCTTCAATCTCGGAGGAAAAGCTCTAAAGCTAGTGCTGTTCTCAGTGATTAGGGAAGCCAGAGGAATCTCGTCACATTCCCTCCCACCTTTCCAAGTCCCTTCTCTGTTCTCTGGCTGTAAACACGTCTTTGCAGGCAGGGAAGGGGAGCATATATCTGTTCCTTCCATCCCTCCCCGCCCTCTGGCTTGCCTGTGGTTTTACATTATCATCTGCTAATATTACAACACACTGTTTACCTCAGTCTTGCTGGAGCTTTGAGGCCCGAGAGTTCCCACCAGGCTGGGAGGGAGTCTGACAAATCAGTCAGGTGACTGGTTGCTCTGATTCCAGCCCGCACCAAGGAGGCACAAAGGATGAATCAGCAATTCCCTCCCCAATCGAAAACTCACCCACATTAAACACTTGATTGGCTTACTTTTCACCACGGATGACACCAGTGCTGGCAGTAAGCATCTATGGAGCTAGCCTCACCGTACAAGGGTGAAGCCAGCCTGGTCAGTTTCACTTTCTGTTTCTGCAAAGTTTCCCTTCCTGGTTCTCATGCAACAACTGCCCAGTTGTGCTTAGCTTTCAACCCTCTCAGGGGGCTATTTACATCCAAAACAGAGCTACAGTGATGGGGGAGGACAACGGATAGATTAGATTAGCTGCATGCAATACAATTAAATCTTCATGTAGAAAACCTGAAATATTCTGGGATTCCTTCCTTTAGCATAAATGACTAACCTACCTATAACTTCAGTTATACAGGATTCTTTATTTCTGGAGCAAATGTTCAACAATAAAAGTGGGGAGACACTTAATCTGCATGCAACAATAATGACCCTGTGTCTTGGGATTTATCTATACAAGAAAGTTGCACCAGTTTAATTTAAGATATGAACTTAAACAGATGAGCCTGTAAGCTATTTGGGGCAAAGGCTGTCTTTTTGTTCTGTGCCTGTGCCGTGCCTAGAACAATGGGGGCTGGGGATCCCAGACTCAGGTTCCCAGCTTCTCCCGCAATACAAAAAATAATAATTCCAGTTCAATTGGTCACACCCCTGTGTGAATACTCTTATTCCAATAAAAAAGTGGCATTTTCCACTTTCACCTATGTTGACTGGGAACGGGTTTCAGACAAATCAGGCCAAGCCACTCAAACTAAAACAAGACTGTCAACAATGGCATTCACACCAGTTTAATTATATTAGTTTAAAAACTGATTTAAGTTAAACTAGTGCAATGCTCCTATGTAGACAAGACCCAAGACAGTGGACACTTGAAAGGCATGGATAGAGAGATGCAGAGAAATGCAATGAAATCCATTTCATGAGCATTTCCATTAGGTTTGAGCCCACCTTTTTAATTCTATTGGACACACTACCCAGGCAAAGTCTCTTTAAATCCTGGGCGTCCACATTCTGTTCTCCATTACAACCGGGAGACCACTGCAATGTCTGTAGGAACTGCACTAGCACTGCATTTGGCCCTAAGTTGTTTGAATTTCTTACGTATATATTTTAAATAAAAGCTTTAAAAAAAAGACATAACCACCACAAAGCACTGAGGTGTTTTGCTTCTAAAATTAAAACAAAATAAAATAAAAAAATACTCCAAAGCCTCATGCCATGTTTGCCACACCATTTAAGTCCATAAAAGTAAGTTTTTATATTTATTTATTTATTTTATATTTATTTATTTATTTTATATTTATACTACATAACCTGAGTTAGAGCGTAAGCATATCCAATAACCCCCCCAAAACCTGCTGGATTTTGCCCTTGTTAATAATATATGATGAAAGCTGATAATATATACTCAACAATAATAATAATACCTCAAGAGTAACTTTCAGCCAAGAGCCTCAACTCACTTTAAAAATAATGAAATCTCCCACATTCCCTGGGTTGCAGTTAAGTATTACCATCCTTATTTAGGTGGTATTATTATCAATGTTCCTTCTAATTTTTGACAGGCCGTGTGCTCAAAAAAATTCTTCTGTCCAAATTTTTGTGCTTCTGTGCAAATTTGTGTGCGCGCAGTGTTTTGCCGTGTGCGCAGGGTTTAGGATCTGTGTGCGCGTGCACACACACACAGCTTAGAGGGAACAGTGATGATTATCCCACTTAGGAAAACAGATGCACAGACAGAGCAGAGAAGGAGCAGCATCCTGGAGTTAAGCTACCCAGCCTTTGAAGGCCTCCCCAAAATATATTTCAAGGTTGGAGTATGGTCTAGATTCACAGATTTTTAAAATCAGAAGGCATTTGTGATCATCTTATGTGACCTCCGGTATAACACATACAGAAGCGTAATTCTGTGGCCTCACAGACTCGCAAACTTTAAGGTCAGAATGGACCATCATGATCATCTGTTCTGAGCTCCTGCACATCACTGACCACAGACCCTCACCCACTAGTAGACCCATAATCTCTGGTTGACTTCAAGAACTAGTGTCTCACTAAAGCACATCTTCCAGAAAAGCATCCAGTCTAGATCTGGACATGAAGAAATGGAGAATCACCAACAGTTTGTTCCAGTGGTGAATCACCAGCACGGTTAAAAATGCATGCCATATTTCTAATGGTCTAGTAGTTAGAAACAGAGCAAGTTAATGACACAATCTGGAAAAGAACCCAGGAGTCAATTCGGCACCTATGGTCAGTGCTAAATTCACTTGAACTTTTCTGAAGTTACATTCTACTGAAGTTCTTGGACTGCCCTCATCACCATAGTACAAGCACTTCCCAGACGTGCACTGAGCACTATGACTAACATCGGTCACATGGGGTTCTCTCTCTCTCTCTCTTCCTCTATTCACAGGGAAATTATGTGGCATTTTTCTTTCTTTATAATGTACTATCTATAGCAGGGCGGTGGACAAACTTTTTGGCCCGAGGGCCACATTGGGATTCAAAATTGTGTGGAGGGTCAGGTAGGGAAGACCATGCCTCCCCAAACAGCCTGCCCCCGCCCCCTATCCAACCCCCACCCACTTCCCGCCCCCGACTGCCCCCCTCAGTACCCCTGACCCATCCAACTCCACCCCCCGCCATCCCGGCTCCTTGTCCTCTGATCGCCCCCTCCAGAGACACCCCCAACTCTAACTGTCCCCCAGGACCCACCCCATCTAACCCCCCCTGCACCTTGCTTGATGCACACTCCATCACAGGGGAGTGGGACCACAGCTCGCCATGCTGGGCCCGGCGCCCCGCGGCCCCAGCCAGACAGTTTGCCCATCTCTGATGTATAGGTACATTATTTGTTTACATCAGCAAAAGTAATGTTGAAATGCAAAAAATTCAAAGACGTTTGTAAAGCACATTGGCATTTTTCAAGGTGACGGGTGCTATATAAACATGAGATATCGTTGCTATGGGGATAGTCAACAGATGTCAATGTAAAACGGTGTAAGGGGGTTGGGGGGAGTTCCTTAGCGGGGGAGTCTTTGAAGATATACTATATTTGAGGCAAATTACCTGGAAGGTGCTGTTACAAACAGCAAGAAGGATTGGTCTCTGCCTTGATCTCTCTCTCTCGCCTTAATTCTCAGTGCAGGGTTGCTTCTGGAGAACAGAACAGAGGTGTTTGGTCTGATATTTCTGAAAGAAGGGATTGCCTGTATGCTGTTTGTGACCACCTGGGTTCCCAGACTGGTGTGTCTCTGTGTAAATAAACAAGTCACACCATGAAAACACCCTCTCTCGGTCTCACTGACTTCTCCTCCAACAGGAAACCTGAAAGCCCTCAAAATCTGTCAGGAGGCAGAGGCATGACATTATTCTAAATCACAGGGGATCTTACTGAGGAGGACATATGGAAAAAAAAGTTAACTCATACTTCTTGTCACTGTGATACATCAAGAAGAAAAATCCCTTTGTCTTCCAGCACATTAAAGCCCAAACTTCTCTTTCTGCACTTGAGAAAGCATTTCCTGCTATTAAAATAAGAACAGCCAATTTGGACTCTCTAGCATGGCCTCCCTCCAGCTTTCATCTTCCTCTCAGTCACTACGCGGCTCACCAGAAACAGTTCCTGGGAAACAGCAATCACCTGCCAGCTGGGAAGCGGGACAAGGCAGTGGGAACTGCCCTCTGGTGATTTCCAAAAGTGGGAAGACATATGCTAAGAGGCTTCTCCATGCTGATGCAACACAATCCTGACTTAGAAGGTGCTAATATGGTATGGTTGGGGTACCGTGGTTTCCCATCCTGGCACAGAATCCTGCAGGCATCAGTTGCCTTCCAGAGGCTGATGCACTATTAGGAGAGGCCTCAACTGCAACAGAGCAATCTCTTGTTGTCACCATGGGGAAATGTAGTCTCCATATTCATCCAGTATCGACCACGAGTACAGGGACAATTGTGTAGTCTAACTATACCATCCACAGCTTCAAGAGCTGGTACTCCGGCACGTCTGCTTCACAGCCCAGCAGCAATGCAGTGCTATGTTAGACATGCTCCAAGCCTCAATCCATGCACTCTTTTACAATACTGTAAAACACTGAGTATATCAGCTTCTGCAGCTATAAAGTTCCTTGTAAATTTCCAAAAGCAAATACCGCGCCATGGCAGGCCCTGACGGGAAACAATGACCCTAAGCCAGCATGTATCAGACCCAGGAAAATACAATCTCATGCTTTCTCCAGCCAGTTTTGCATTTTTTGCACGGGAGAGTGCTACAAAGAGTGCTACAAAGTGTCCTGCCCTGGAAAATCACAGTTCCTGACACCTTGCCAGACTTGGAATAATGGAGTAAGCAGTATCATTGACAGACAGTATGCGCTAGCGGCTAGGCACCAAACTGGGACTCAGGAGAGCTAGATTCTACGCTCAGCTCTACCGCTAACCTGCTGTCTGAGCTCCAGCAGGTCACTTCCCCTCTGTTTCCTCTCCCACCCTTTTCCCTCTAGGTGTTGCCACAACAAATATGTGCAACAATAACAAACATTACAGTAGATCTCTGCCCCCTGGATAAAGCTAGAATAGCCTGCCCAGAGGCTCATATACCCATGGGGCTCATATACCCATGGCAAGGAAGCGTCTGCATTAAGAATAGGCCAGGATACCTCAGAGTCTTCACTCCCACTGCCATCACTTCCAATTGCCCACATTCTCTCCTGACAGTATAATCCAGATCCTCCCCAAGATCAACTCCAGCAAGTGCCTTCAATGGACTTCTTTCTGCCAACTGGTGCTGCCTCCTTTCTGGAGGATGAGAAAGCATTATTGGAACATGAGGAAACAAAGAGATGGATACCCCAGCCCCTGACCTCTCCTGTTTGGGAAACACACTTACCCAGGACAGGGGGTTTGTTAAAGACTTGGCCCTTTAAAATCAATGGGAGTTTTGCTACTGATTTCTGTGGGAGCAGCCGTAGGTTCTCGAGGGGGAATTTCTGTGGGAACCTTCTGATGAATTAGCAGCAGCATGTTTCAGGGTATCAAAAGCCTGAGACTTGTGAAGTCTAGAGGCCCAGAAAATGACTGGTGCAGAGCCTCCAGCTGGATTGCTCCCGACTATCTGAGAGGTTCTCTCTCTCTCTGGAACCCGCATTGTCCAGAATGCCTACATCCCATCAGAACAATGAAACGATTGACCTAGACCAGGAACTCACTGCATCAAGAGACTGTCTCATTCCTTGCGCTCTCCCGTCTGTCTGTCTGTATCCACCTGTCGTCTCTTGCCTTATACTTTGATTGTAAGCTCTGAGACAGGGACCATCCTCTTGTTGCATCTGTACAGCGCCTAGTGTAATTGGAACCTGAGCAATGACTCAGGCTCCTAGGTACTACCACAGTATATAGATAATAAAGAACAACAATGAAATTAGACACACAGGCCTCCCCATGCTCGGAACTAAATGCAAAGCTGGGCTCTAAGATTCAGCTTTCTCTTAGTAATCATCTCATGCACACATCACCCATCCACCCAAAGACAGACACGCAACGCAACCACATGAACATGCAACACACCCACTTGCAGACACACAATTCATCAGTGTTGGTGACAGAAATCTATACGGAGAAGAAAGTCCAACTCACCCTAGTTTTCTGTGTTTAAAGCAGGCCTTTTCCCCTCAGCTAATCTCAGAGGAAGATTTACAAATACGCCATATCTATGGGCAGAAACAAGGATAAAGTGACCAAGAGCTAGCAACACAGACACTGATGGCAAGGTGGAGTTGGATGGCCCTGAGATGGAATGAGTTTGGTGGGTGTCAGTCCAGTCCCTTGCGGGCCCCATTCCAATTCTATTCCAAATAGGTTCCTTTATTACCCTCCTCACTGCAGTGCTTCCGCGCCTTCCAGCAGTGCATTAAATGACATGACTAACAGGTGTGGTTCGCTCCTCTCTCATCCTTACCCAAGGGAGAGAACTGTGCCTGGAGTGGAGAGTTTTGTTGGGGGAGGTGGGAGTGGCTTTTTTAAACGTCCGCACTGCTTTTTGCTTATGTCAGAGAAGGCAGTTTGAAGAAACACACCTTGCGGTGGGAGGGAAAGATGGTGAGGTCTGTGACCTTTCTTTGTTCCTGTGGGAGTTCGTTCCACCCCTGTACCTGGCCTCATCAGCAGGGAAAACAACCAAATAGGCTATGGAGAACTACTATTTAGGGGCCCCCTTAAAAGCCAGTTGATGCATCATGATGGAGAAGCTTGCCCTGCCATGGCCCGAGCCGTACTCTGAACTAGAAGCAGTTATTCTCCAGGGCTGTCATTCTAGCAACTTTCACTAGGACTAAATGAGCTTACAAGAAATAAGAGATCAGGTCATAGTCTGCAGCTCACCGAGTCTCCTCTCCAGAGCCTCTCTGTCGGCTACAGGTACTGGGAGACTGTAAATCTCAGCTAATCATGTCATTAAAGCAATAAGCAAACCCCTGGGAAAGCCATGCGGAGCCCGTGCTCCAGAGATCAGCAAAGAGCTGAATGCATCTTAACTGCAGGAACACCCTCAGCACCACTCACAGCCCAGGGCTGGCATCACACCACATGACTCAGTGAGCCAGGTCAAGGCACCACAACGCTGCACAGACCTTCTCAGCACACCACACAGAGTCATGCCACGAGACAGGCGGTCAACAACACACACCATAGTGAAAGCCATGACAGGAGAGCACCGGATTTCCCAGGCTGAGCCCCACATGGTACTTCTCGGCAAGTGGGGAAAGGTTGCAGGGGAAGCAGAAGGGCCATATACAGGAGTGGCCCTTCAACCCCGCTCCCCAGCGTGGTGCTGGGGAAGTCCCTTCATTGCCTTCACAGCCTCTCTGTGTTAAATTACACAGTGGGTTTTGCTGCTGCAGGTCAGGCTTCACCATTACATCCTCCAAACACACAGACACACAATGACTAATCACTTCAGTTCCTAGGAAATGCAGGGCTCTTTCTCTTCCCTTTCCAGACAGCGTTGCAGAGAGTCTACTGTCTCCCCGGGGCTGGCTTTGCAAACCTCATCGCAGATTGAGGGGGGCGGGGCCCGAGACATGTGTGCAGTAGGCCTGCTGCTCTGGATCCAAAAACAGAGGCTTCAAACAAAGCACCCGGAAACTGGACTCACGCTGTCCCACCCAGCCACACCTTGATGCAATTTCCTACTGACAAGGGCAAACCCTGGAATTGGACAAACCCAGTCTCCCTTTGAAACCATCCCTGACCTCCTCTGCAAATATCCCTGACATTAGAGTTTGTGTCTATAGACACACAAGCTGACCTGCTGCCCTTCTGCTCACCCTCCCACAAGGTGACTGGCCCACAGGACACACACTGATCACTAGTACCGCAGAAGCCGCTATAGAAAGAGCTCAAGCAGCAGTGCCAATGTTCAGATACCACAGTTCCTCGAGTGTATGAGATGGGTGAGCCATTTGTAGTGACCAGACACATGAATGAAGCCAATGTGTTGGAGAAGAATCAACATGGCTTTAGTAAAGGGAAATCATGCCTCACCAATGTATCAGAGCACAGAGAAGGGCAACAAAAATGATTAGGTCTATTGGCCAACTTCCATCCAATGGGAGATTAAAAAGGACCAGGACTCTCCATCTTACAAAGGAGATGACTAAGGGGGGATGGCATCGAGATCTATAAAATCATGAATGGCATGGAGAAAAACTGTTATTTGCCCCTTCACATAAACTGAGAACTAAGGATCACCCTGTGAAATTGATAGTCAGCAGATATAAAACAAACATAAGGACACAGTTATTCACACAGCACACAACCTGTGGAACTCATTGCCAAGGGATGTTCTGAAAGCTAAAAATATAACCAGGGTCAAAAAAGAATTAAATCAGTTCCTGGAGGATAAGATGGTCTGGGGTGCAACCCCATGCTCTGATTGTTCATAAACCTCTGACTGGCTGAAGCTGGGACGGGATGGATCACTCGATAAATTCCCCTGTTCTTTTCATTCCCTCTGGGGCACCTGGCACTAGCCACTGTCAGAAGGACCATTGGTCTGACCCAGTCTCATCATTCTTATGTTCTTAACACTTCATTGCAAGAGTTCAGCCCCTTTTTGCATCTGCAGATTGTTCACCAGTAAACACATCACTGAGCTGCTTGCTAAGGATTGCGCCCTCACTACTGCTTCAAGTATTTGGGATTCATTGTTTGCTTTTGGTACTGCACAATTGGTCACCTAAGTCACATGATTTCAGCTGTCCACTTGGATTATTCCCCAAACCTAAAGAGCTTTCAAAGGTGGCCACTCCATAGCCCTACAAGTAAGGGCAACACCTTCCCTGCTGCATGCTCCATGGTTAGCCTGCAGAGCTGTCAATCCAGCCCCTTTCACCTGCATGAACTCTACATACGTACAAATAATCAGTTGACAAAACCCTGATGCTGCAGTTGGATCCACTCAGCCAGAGCCATAAGCATGGAAGTCCAGCCCCCACCGATCTGATTGCAAGATCAGGGCCTTAGTGGTCCTGTTCTAGTGGTCTTTGAATCGGAGAGGAAAATGCTCTGGAAATAAAGCAAGCCACTACTGCTACTGACTAGATCCACCCACCTGATAGAAGGCGGGAGAGAGAGAGAGAGAGAGAGTGTGTGTCATGTTTAGGTGGCGATCCAGCATCCATAAACAGAAGTGCAAGGAGAAGTACTAAGTAGGGATCTTTCCACACAGCTCCAGTCCAAACACCCACGCACAGGAGCTCTGTGGCATGAAGTCAAATAAACATGGCAGTGGAAACGAAAAGGCAAAGAAAAAAAAGAGAAAAAGCTAACCATGTACCATCTGTTCAGCTCTCTTCAATAAAGTCTCCAGGCCCTGAGAGAGGCAAGAAGCAACCCACTTCAAAGCACTGCAAACAATTCAAGGAGAAGCCCCCGGTCATATGAAGAATCTGTTGCATTTTAAAAGAAACAATAATAAAAAAACAAAAATTTTTAAAGGGAAATTTCCCCATCATCTGACTTGCTGAGTGAGGTTCAGTGGAATCAGGAAACATGCTGGAGGGCTGTTGCAATCCTTCCTGCTTTACAATTAATTAATCAGAGGCTGTAGTTGTACCCAATCAGAATTTGGCACAGTGTGTTCCCACCGCTAAGAGCGCAAGACTGGAAGTCAGGCATCCCTGTATTTTATCCCGGACACTACCCCAAGGAATTGCTTATCGAGTGACCAGGTTTCCTGGGCCCAATTCACAGTTGACCTGAACTTTGTGGAGTCATTTAGACCAGTACATCATGGATGTGAAAACCACACCAAATCAGAAGGGCAGCATTTTACATCCACTCTACACTGGTGTAAATGGCAAGATGCAGAGCAACAGCAAATACGGATTTCCTGCCTCAGGCTCCCCACCAATAAAATGGGGATTAACAACACTTGAAGTCAATGGGAAATGGTACAGGAAAAGGGGCTCACACTGTCACTAACGGATCGGAAAGCAGGACTGGGGCCTTCTACTTCAGAAGGGGTTGGTGAATACTAGCTAGTCAAGGTCTGCAATGTGTGTTCAAAACATGTTAAACCTGCACGCAGATTAAGGTTGACAGTGCATCTTCCTTTGCGTCCAGAAAGTGCTCGCAGCTACCACAATCTGAATAATAACAGTAGCATAACAACCGCACTAAGTTATTATTAATAATGCTATTAATGAACTCCCATACAATTTGAAAAATGGCTCTGATACAGCCGATTGGATCTGATTTGTTTTGTGTATTAAAGGTTCTATGGGATCTACACAGGCATCACTCACCTCCTCCCAGATACAAGGGAAGGATCAGAATATAAACATTAGATGTAGCATAGCACACGGCGTATACGCAATCCTTCGATAAGAAAGCCAGGAATACTTGTAGCACCTTAGAGACTAACTAGTTTATTTCAGCATCAGCTTTCGTGGGCTATAGCTCACTTAGCATCCCATGAAGTGGGCTATAGTCCACGAAAGCTTATGCTGAAATAAACCAGTTAGTCTCTAAGGTGCTACAAGTATTCCTCGCTTTATTTAGGGATACAGACTAACACGGCTGCTATTCGTGAATCCTTAGATAGTAAATAATAAAACACAGACCACGTTTGTAGAGTGCTTTAAAAGCAAAAAGTACTATTGCATCCATACTGCAACCCGGCAAGGACACTCAGAGGAGCACGAAGTATTTATTCATTAATCAGTCTAAACATCCCACTATCACACCCCAATCACCCAGAGAGTTGACCCTCCCCCCAATATTTCCCAAACAAAACTGGTCAGTATCCATCACAGCAGAAAGCTCCTTCCCGCAGGACTTCGGGGGCCGCGTGGGAAGGACTTTCCAGAGTGGGTTTCATCTTGAAAGACCCGCAGGGAGAGGGAACAAGCACAACCACCACAAACACAACCACACAAGCACAACAAACACAAGCGCAGGGAGAGGGAACAAGCACAACCACCACAAACACAACCACACAAGCACAACAACCACAAGCGCAGGGAGAGGGAACAAGCACAACCACCACAAACACAACCACACAAGCACAACAACCACAAGCGCTGGCTTCCCACCGGGACAAGTTACATAAGATCCAGGAGACTCACTTTTCATCTGCGCCGCTGCCACAGCAGACCCCCCCCCCGCTGCTCCTTTCCCCCTCCCACAGCCATGGGGGGCGGCAGGGGAAAGGGGACCCCCCCCTTTGCCGTGCTCAGCCCCGACCCCTGGGACCGGGTCCAGAGGGTGCGTGTCCCCGCCCCACCCGGGTTTCCACCCACTCGTGCTGGTACCGGACTCCAGCCTGCCCCCCCCTCTCCCGGGGGGGCTACAGACCCCCCCCCCCGGGGAACCCCAGCAGCGCCCCCCCCCGGCTGCACCCCGGTCAGGGAGCCCGCTCGCCCCACTGGGGGGCACCCCAGCGTCCCCCCCACTCCCTCTTCTACAGGCTGGGGGGGGGGAGATAAATCCCCCCCCCGCCCCCCCACTTACCCTCCGGTGAAGGTCAGCGCCGGCCGGCCCCGCGCCGCGGACTTTCCCCAACTTGCTCCAAGTCCCGGCGGCCCCGCGCGCCCGGCCGCTCCCCGCGGGTGGGGGGGGGGCCGCTCCGGCCGCTGCCGCCCGCCCTCCGCGCTGCGCCTCCGGCCGGGCTCGTCACCCCTGGGACCCCGGGCGGGCGCCGCTCCCCCCCCCGCGCTGTCAGGCAGCCTCGCGCCCGCTTCCTCGCGGCCCCCAAGAGAGGGCAGCACTCCCCGGCCGCGCGCCGCCGCGGGGCATGCCGGGCCTTGTAGTCCGCCGGCCGCGGTGGGCGCCTCCCGGCGCCCCGCTGCATGCTGGGACTTGTAGTTTTTGTCCTTGTCCCCCCTCCCCCCACCCCACCATAGATGCCTGACTTAATTATTTCATCACACACACACACACACACACAGACTTGTGAATTATTTATTTCATTTTACACACACACACACACACACACTGACTTGTGAATTATTGATTTAATCACACACACACACACACTGACTTGTGAATTATTGATTTAATTACACACACACACTGACTTGTGAATTATTGATTTAATCACACACACACACACACACTGACTTGTGAATTATTGATTTAATTACACACACACACTGACTTGTGAATTATTGATTTAATTACACACACACACACACTGACTTGTGAATTATTGATTTAATTACACACACACACACTTTTCTAGGCTCCCTGGGCAGCTCTTACCACGGCCCGGCTCTGGCTTCTGGCATGACCAGGGGGCAGAGCCTTGTGGGAAGGAAAGAGGAGGAGCAGGGGCGGAGCTGCAGTGACAAAGGAAGCGCAGGGGGCGTGGCCCTATTGGAATGGGAGGAGCTGGGGGCGGAGCCACAGTCCCAGCACTGGTGGGCCCCCTATTTCTAGCCAGGTTTCAGCGCTCCTGGGGTGGGGGTCAATCTCAAACAATCTCCGTTTGTGAGGCTGCTGTTGACCCTGGACCCCAGCAAGTCTCGAGCCCAAGCTGCATTGCCCAGGACCCAGGTTACGTCCCCCCACCCAGGGCAGAAGCCCTTGGGCTTCAGCTTTGTGTCACCTGCCCCCTCCTCCCCACCCGCATCCAGGGTGGTGGGGCTCGGGCAGACTTGGTCTTTATTCCCCGCTCCTGGGGGGGGGGGGTCATGTAGTAATTGTGGTGTCAAAAGAGGTGGGGGGGGGGGTCACAATGCAATGGTTTGAGAACTTGTAGCTTCGGGTGACCAGCTAGCAAGTGGGAATAATTGGGGAGGGTGTAATAGGGTCCTATATAAGACAATTCACCTAATATTAGGACATCGGGTCACCCTATGGTGGTCTGTGCTATATGGGAGGTCAGACTATATGAGCTGATAGTTCTTGCCCAGCCTTTTGATTCTTTGATCATAAAATCTGATCTATAGTGTGTAGCTGGCCTGTGAAACTCCATGCCACAGGAGGTAATAGCGTCACATACCAGTGGTTAGATTTTGTGTTAAAAGATGGCATACTTTTATGATCACTATTAATGTGCGTCCTTATGCAGATCAGATCCCATGTAAACTGATCACTGCAGGGAGCTGGAAGGAAGTTCCTCCCTCCCACGTGTAACCCTGTCCCAGAGCAGTGTGGGAGAGTTCCCTCATCACGTGACTCATCAGGTAGTGGATTTAGCAGGAAGCGGGAGACTGGGTTTCATGGACTGGTCACCTGATCCAGTTTGTGTCATACCCCAGTGCATGCCAGTGAAATTAAAGGAATTTTTGCCTCATCTTTCCCCTAAATATCTCCATGACTATAGGGCCAGATCTCACCGCAACTGTCTGCAGCTGTCCTGCTGCTTCCCCAGGCACTGTATTGCAGTCTTTGCTGTACAGCTCACTTCTGGTCAGCCACTAGCTTGTATGCAGTGTCGTTGTAGCCCTGGTGGTCCCAGGATATTACAGTGACAAGGGTCGGGGGAATGTTTTTACTCTCTTATCAACAGAAGTTGGTCCAATAAAAGATATTACCTCACCTACCAGGTCTCTCTTGCCGCTAGAGGGCAATATAGCAGCATTGATATCACCTTACATAAGGCATTGCCCACAGCTACCACCTTCTTCATTTGGCCGATAGGACAAAATCTGGACATTGCAACATCTAGATGTGGGGGCTGAATGTTGGGATAGATTCCAGTACTTCCAAACTTTGGGGACATTCAAATGCAGAGTCAAGTCATGAAGCTCTGCCCTGCTCTGCTCCCCAATTATTTGCAAATACACATGAATGATTCATGAAAAATTAAATGAACGCCCTCCAATATTTGTGCAGTTAGTGAAATGGTCATGAACAGCTCGCGATTATGCCTGTGTATTTGTGGAAAAACCACAGACATGCCCGTAGGATAGTGAACAATCAGTGAACTGTTTGAGGATGCTATGCAAGCTGTTCGCAGGGTAATTCTACACTGAGGTCCCGATTCTGCTATGTATTTAAGCCCAGGCATGAACATGGACCCCAGGGGGACTTTAGCATGTGCTTAAATGCTTTGCTGGTTGGGAGGGGTGGAGGGAGTCTTAAATAGGATGACCAGATAGCAAGTGTAAAAAATCAGGACAGGGGGTGGGGGTAATAGGTGGCTCTGTAAGAAAAAGACCCCAAAATCAGGAGTCTCCCTATAAAATCGGGACATCGGTCACCCTAGTCTTAAAGCAATTCTGTGGGTCATACTGCTGCCTCAGTGAAGTGATCATTGATTGGTGATAGCAGAGCAAAGGTTGCTGTAATTTTCACTGGCCTCCTAATGAGACCCTGGCATTAGAGTCTCCTTCCTCCAGACAACATGGTGGCAAAGAGCCATGGGGAGAAGACAGTACATTGCGGCAGAGCATGACTGGGAAAGGAAGGGGACCTTGCAATATTGAGAGACTGAGGCTATAGAGACCCCAATAACCTCCCCAGGTTCTGGGCGTCAGTTTGGCTGCTGTTATCTGAACTTGCAGGACCATTACAGGTAGACCCTAGCCATTATAGCAATACACCTTGCTCTCTCGCACCCTCCTGGGCAGGAACATCATGACAGACTTCAAGGCATATGTTGATTTTAATGATTTATTGCAGCAAAGGTTTTTATTATTGATTGAAGGAAGGAAAAAGAGAGCCCAGAGGAAGGTTAGTTAGAAGGATCAGTCCACAGGAGCGTGAGAAAAAAAACAGACAAGCGGCCCAGCCCAAGTTATGGTGGGGAGGTCTAGGCAACGGTGGCAAAACCGATCCTGTTGTTGCCCATGTCGTAGACGGAGTAGTACTGCCTGAGGAAGACATCTCCCAGGATCCAGAGGGGCTGCCCGTTCTGGGAGGGCAGGTACGTGGGCTCAACCCCAACGGAGCAGTAGCCATTGTTCTGTGAACCAAGGAGATAAAACATGATGAGTGAGACTCAGAAGGGTTGGAACATCATGAGCACAAGGTAGGAAACTGAACGAATTACATCCAACCCGTGTAAACACACCCCTACTCCAGCACCCGCTGCGGGGATTGTGAGAATGCAAGTGACAGGCTGGGCCGTTACATAATGGGCAAGGAGAAGAAAAACAGGTGACTTCAGCATCCCCAGGCCCATACAGCATTGCTGACACCCTTTTCGTTGCAGGAGCCAGCTTAGAGCTTCCCCCCTCATCTGTTAAACGCACCACGGGCTTGTTGCTACCAGCTTGACATTTATTTATTATATTGCCACAGTGCCTACAAGGGGCTACACAAACTCTAGACACACAAGAAGAGAAGATCTCAAACTTCTCTGTACCCACTGTTTGCATAGCATCAGCCTCCTCTCTGGCTAGTCATACATCCTTCCATCCATCTAGCACTGTAGCTAACCAACTCTCTCAATCAGTCTGGAACTAGCCACTTGTACCTGCTCTTCATTGATTCTCCATCTCGTGCCCAGTCTCAATTGGAAACATTCCTTTTCTCTTTTGCCTGTCTGCTAAATTTTTCTCCCTCTCCCAGTGATTATTTAATTGTGTGCGATTATTTGGAACGCAGTTATTGTGGGAAGAATGTTATGCTAAACAAAGTGATACTGAATTGCATTCAATGTTATTCTATTGCCTCGCATTGTTCTGTACTGCATCACATTCTACCATACTGCTTTGCATTGCTCTGTCATATACTCTGTTGCATGGCATTACAGATTGCAGTGCCTTGGACTGTACTGCATGATACTGCAGTGCATTACTTTGCATTCTGCTGTGTGGCACTGCACTGTATGAGATCATAAGAAATATTTCCACCCAGTCCCACAGCTGACTAAGAATCCTGGCTCTCCTCTCTGCCCATCAGATATCAGAAGAGCTTGTCCCATCCAAACCCGTAATACGTACGCTGAGGATGTAGGCCGAGGGAGGCAGAGGAAATGAAACTCCATTGATGGTGAAGGAAATAGTCGGCAGGCTCTGGACACTGCTGCAGTCAACCACATACTGCGAAAGGAAAGGCAGTGTCACACGAACATCCTGTACCCAGTGGAGCTGGGATTCTGGGAGGGACACTGTCGCGCTGACCATGAGGAGATTCCCCGGCCTCCACTGTGCACTTTCAGCAGATCGAAAAGCTGATTATCAGGCTCATTCCTTCCTCCACCCAGGCTCTCCTAAGCAATGGGGGGTCTTACCCCGCCTCACCGGGCCCAATGTGCCGTGTTTCTCAATTCCTTCCATTCCCTGAGCATGCAGCCGCGGTTCTCAACTGCTTTACTATTGTAGGCCGTATACGCAGTTCTCTATGTGTTATGTGGGCCTCATCCTCTCAATATATATAGTACCTCTATGACCCTGAGGATGTCACATGGGCCGCCGCTGTGTGCTGATTGGGCCACAAGCATCCCGTGGACCACGGGTTGAGAACCACTAGCACAGAGAAACCTTCAGCGATTCTGCAGTGCGGCTGCTCCACCTACCTCGCCGTACTCATTCTCCTGAGCACCCACATCCTGCAGGAACTGGCTCATGAGCTGCTGTGGGACGGTGAGGAGGGAGGTTCCTGTATCCACGATGGCCTGGCAGCCCTGGCTGCACCAGCCCGTTGCCTGTCCACCGATAACGAACCTAAGGAGGAGATAAATCCAGCAGGGTGCACGGTACAAACGTGGCATGCACTCTCTTTGTTGCACATTGATCTAAGTGTGAGAGGCTTCCCGTATGCACCCATGGCTTAAGGATCCTTAGCATTGCCAACCTGCTAGGAAGCCAGGCTCCAGTGCTCGCTCTTGGGCCAAGTTATGCCTTATACTTCCCCCACTTAGTTCGGTGGGATTGCAGGGGTGCAATATGAGTCAAAACAAGGGCAGAATTCAGCTCCTTATTTTGAACCCCAAGAGCAGGGGTGGGCAAACTGAAGACCCCATGTGTTGAACTGCAGACAATGAATGAATTTGAAATCTGGGAACAAAAACTCAACTCACTCCTCAATGCCGATCTGCCAGTACAGCTCTTGAGTGACGGGAGCCCAGTAGATCTGCCCGGAATAAAGGCTGCTGTCTACTCCTCCAAAAACGACCTCCCCACCATATTGAGAGCTTGGCTGGCTGTGAGCACAAAGAGAAAGGATCAGCTGCACACAGTAATCTCTAAATGATCCACCAAAGACACCATATAGCCTGCGGGGCTGGAGACTTCCAGTAGCTCTCCAGACTTAAACGGACAAGAACATCTTTCCTGCTTGGTGATGGGGATTTGTCAGCATACAGAAAAGCCCCTTCTTGTTTGTCTTTGGTTTCCCAGCAACGCACACGGGTCTGAGACAGATCAACAGTTAACACGGGGGTGGGGAGGGGTTCAATTCAAGGTAAATTTAATGTAAACATGCAAAGGAAGCATGTCCCTCTGGCTCTTGCCATTACCTATATTCACAAGACAATACAACCAAGGCCAGTGGAGTGCAAGGAAGGGAATGCCACACTGGCCATCACCACCAATAGTGGTTACTCCTCAGCTAGTGTTTCTATAGCTGATCATGTTACCAGTCAGAAGAAAAAGGAGACAGAGAGAGAGAGAGGATAGTTGAGACAGAGAGGAAACCGAGGGGGAAAAGAAAATAAAGAAAAGCAAAGACAAACCAGGGAGAAAGACATGAGACAACACAGAGAGATGGAGCCAGTGTGAGCTCTTCAGGGCCTGGACTGCCTTTATTTCTTGGCACTGAATTAAACAGTAGAATAGATGGATGGATCGCTGGCTCCATTACCTGCTCAGATAGAAACTGAAGATTGGCTGAGAAAGTAGGTTTTCCTGCAGCATCCCTTGCAAAGCCGTGGTAGCGCCTCCTACTGCCAGGCTAGGGTAAGCCATACCCAGAATGCCGTCAAACTCAGCGTAAATGAAGTTGGTGCCAGGTTCGACTTCGCTCAGACCGAACTCCTGGTTGGTGATGGCGATGTTCTGGAGCTAAAGAGCGGACAGGAAAGTGTCACTAAGCCAGTTTGTAGCGCTGGTGTAGCCATGTCAGTCCCAGAACATGAGAGAGACAAAGTAGGGGAGGGAATAGCTTTTACTGGACCAACTTCTGTTGATGAGAGACATGCTTTCAAGCTCCAAGAGGGTTTTGGGTAGGCTGAATGCTTGTCTCCCTCACCAACAGAAGTTGATTGAAGACCAGATGTCACCTCACCCATCTGGTCTCACTGATACAACCTGTGAGGCATGGAGAGGTAGAATGCTTCATGGCTGTCGTATGGTCGAGGGGACTCACTGATGCAATTCTAGGGTCTCCTTCTCACCCTTTGCACTGGGGGGGAGGGGTGCACGGTTAGCCGAGCGGCTGGCACGGCCCTAAGGATGAGGAGCAGCTTCCTCAGCGGTGACTCACACCAGGACTAAGGGACCGCGAAAGGCCTCGGATAAGTAGCCACAATAGGGGCCGGGCCACAGTTCTCCTCTCACTCACACCAGAACAACTCCACTGTGAGAGGGGAGGCAGGGCCTAGGGATTCGGCTCTGGGTCAGTAGGTCTTGGCCAGAACAATCCTAATGATTGTTAGTCATCACTAGACTGACTCACTCGATGGATTGTTGTGTCTCAGAAATAACACCTACTGTCACGGTGTCATAGCCGAAAAACCCGCTGAGACTGCCACTGCCATACTGCAAGGAGAAGGTCTGCCCGTTGGATGAGTAGGTGGAGGACTGGCTGGGATTGAATCTTGCATGGTTGCCTAGAAACACAATACAATTTTACCACTGGTTGTCCCCCACATCTTGCTTTCCATATAAATATATATTCATATATTCATATGTATTCGTATGTGAAGGGTTGACATTACGGTTGCCAACTTTCTAATCCCACAAAATCAAACATCCTAGCCCCGCCCCTGCTCAGAGGCCCCACCCCTTCACTGAGACCCCACCCACATTTTACTACATTCCTCTTCCCTCTGTGTCTCGCTCTCCCCCACCCTCACTCACTGTCACTGGGCTGGGGCAGGGGATTGGTGTGTGGAAGAGGGTGAGGGCTCTAACTGGGGATGCAGGCTCCGGGGTGGGGCCAGAAATGAGGGGTTCAGGGTGCAGTGGGGGCTCCAGGCTGGGGAAGGGAGTTGAGGTGCAGGAGGGGCTGAGGGCTCTGGGCTGGGGGTGCAGTCTCTGGGGTGGGACCAGGGATGAGGGGTTTGGGGTGCAGGAGAGGGCTCCGGGTTTGGGGGCATGGCCCTACCTCAGGGGCTCAGGTCCGAGGTGGGAGGGGTTAGGGCTCGGGGTTGGGACATGGGTTTACCTCGGGCGGCTGCCAGTCAGTGGCACAGTAGAGCTAAGGCAGGCTCCCTGCTTGTCCTGGCCCCATGCTGTGACCCAGAAGTGGCCAGCAGGTCCGGCTCCTAGACAGGGGAGGCCAGGAGGCTCCACGTGTTGCTCTCACCTGCAGGCACTGCCCCACCCTGCCAGCTCCCATTGGCCACGGTTCCTGGCAGAGCAGGTGCCAGGACAGGTAGGGACTAGCCTCTGTCTTAGACCCGCAGCACCACTGACCGGACTTTTAACAACCTGGTTGGCAGTGCTGAGTGGAGCCACCAGTGTCCCTTTCCAACGGGGTGTTCCGGTCAAAAACCAGACACCGGGCAGCCCTGGTTGAAGTGGGGGGAGCTGGAAGCCCTGACTCCTGGGTTCTATTTCTGGCTCCATCCCTCTGATTGGAGGTAGTAACACTTCCTGAACTCCCACAGCGTTTGTGAGGCCTAATTGATGCCTAGAAAGTGTGTTGCAATCATCTGATGAAAGGCTCAACAGAAGGGCCAGGTATTCAGGATTCATTATAGGGGCTATTTTATATATAGATCGGCCTTCAGAATCCCATTGGCTGTGGCTTCTTGACTGATGAAAATTCAATATGAATTCAGCTGCTCAGGAATCAAGCTGCCCTGAGGACGTGTCTCTGTGTATTAACTGCAGGCTCTAATCACCTGGAAGAAAAATTCTTTAACAGCTGGTTGGATGAATTACTCACTGCAGGCCTGGCTCTGGCAGTATGTAGAGGGCACCCACAGGTTGGATGAGCCGGTGTCGAAGAGAACCAGGAAGTTCTGGGGTGGGGTTCCGATACTGATCTCCCCATAGTAGGATGCCTAGAAGGAGCATATTGCAATATGAATTCCAACAGAGTTCTCCCAGAGGGGACAGTGAGTCAGACTGAGCTGTGGTATAACTCCCCATGCAGCCAGAGAGTCACACCAAGAATAACGCTGGTCCATTGTACACTCTGGAGAACAGACAGTAACCCCCAAATCAGATCCATTTCCTGTTTCTTCAGGATGGTTTCTGGTGGCTGAGTGCTCACAAAGGGAATGGGAAATCTGAGTTCCAGAAGCGCCCCTTGGCCAAATGAATATGAAATGTGATGAGAAGCCTGTCAAAGAGCTTGCAAGTTAGGGGCATCTTCTTTGGCACATGGTACAAGCCACATCCCTTAAAGATAATGTATTTGGTGGTGACAGGACCCATGGAAGAGAGATGAACAGAGAGTGATTTGTGAAGAAAGAAAGAAAGAAAGAAAGAAAGAAAGAAAGAAAGAAAGAAAGAAAGAAAGAAAGAAAGAAAGAAAGAAAGAAAGAAAGAAAGAAAGAAAGAAAGAAAGAAAGAAAGAAAACCATTACTCACATCCATATACGCCATTGGTTCAAAAGCAACAGTGTAATCATTGAAACGGTATTTGCTGGCTGGATCGGTTTTGTGGTGCTTCAGATATTCCACCAGCACTCCCTTCTCCTTCATTACCTCTCGGATAGTCTTGCCTTTCTTGAGAGTCAGTCTGCACAGAGTGAAGAGAAGAGGCCAGGGGCTGAGCAGGGAAATGGCGCACCCTTTGTCCATCTAGGGACCCTACCATCATGCTGGTCCCTAAACTTTGTCCGTCCCCCCTCCCCCCGGCTAATTACGTTGCCACTCAAAGGGCTGGAGAAGTTGTAGCAATTAAAGGTTAGCCATGAACTAGCACTCCCTATAGACAGGAACTGTTGTGTTTAGCAGCGTGCCAGCTGCTGATGGTTAATTGTAGAGTTTGTCCTAGGGTTAAGCATGACTAGCCGGCGCAATGACCATGTCTTCACTGAGAGTTTAACACAGTATTAGTTACCGTGGCTCTTCAAGGGTGCGTTCTGACACGACCTACTCTGCTAGTGATAAAACCAGCTGCCGCCTTGCCGCATACTTATGCCTTGCTCCAGCTGTCTGGCTGGCTAGTGAGATACTCTGAGCACAGTCACCACCCCAGCCTCTGAGCGGAGATACTCACCTCACCAGCCCCTCTGAGAGCTGGAGGCAAACCAGGGCCAAGATGAGCCACTTCATAGTGCTTGGTTTCTCCACCAACCAGCTCCTATACGGGACACGTTCGGCACTGCAGCAGAAGTGAATTGAAGTCTAGCAGCCCCACTTTTATACCCGGGACACTGCCCCATGGTGCCCTATCTGTTTATACTTCAGTTTCCAATATCACTGCACTCACCCAAGGTCAAAACTTTCTGTGTATTTTCTTGCCCTACGTATGCTAAGAAAGTCCTGACAGCTCCACTGGCCTTTCAGTAAAAGCAAGTAGTGCCAGGTACAGTAGCATGAGGTGATTAGGATCTGATAAGGGGAACCAAACTTGCTGATAAATTAGGAAGAAAATTGGGGTGATCAAGAAGTCAAAAGACTCAGTTTAATCCCCTCAGAGCAAAGTTTCTTTCAGAAAATAAAACGTCCATTAGATGGTGCGCGTGTCTATAAAATTAAGCAAAATGGATTTTATTTCCAAGACACTTCACTGGAGTTTAAATATTTTAGTCCTTCGCCATGCTGTGAGGTGAATTCTGTTCTCATTTAAACCAAAATGAGTCCACAGCCAGATTTAGACCCTCAATCAGAGCATTTAGCTCCTATGGCTTTTAAACCATGTAAATGTAAATAACAGTGGTTAATTTAACCCTCATTTAAACATGTGCATCTTACTGCTAATCTAAATTCATCTAGCTCCAGTCCACGCATTGAATTCCATTATGTTTATGTTAAAGAGCTGTCTTGCCTCTCTTCCTACAAGATAGTCTCCATTGCTGTAGTACCTGAGCACTCCCCAAATACTGTATTGAAAAACAGAAATGGCTTAAGTTATTTCCTTGGGCCTATGATGGTTGCCAAGGCAGGGGCAGAGTGAGGACTTGCAGGTTCCCCTGCTCAGTGTAGGTGACCAGTGATAAATTAACTCAGCTGAAGGGAATTCAGCCCTTGGGCTCCCCACCCAACACACTTCTTCAGTATAAAAGTTTGGTCAAGAGAAGAGAAAGAAGTACAGTGTTTGCTCACCTGGGCAGTTCATGAACCAGCTCCATTCCTGAAACAGGGTTGCCCTATTGGCTGCAACTGGGTCCTGCCCAGACCCAAGAGCATCTCTTAAATCATCTTCCCCTGATGCCCCACAGCTATCTCCATTGATTAGGTCTGGGAATCAGTGCAAAGGATTCTGGGAACACATCCAGAGAGAGTTGGTGAGTGGCTGAATGTGGAAGGGGTCAGGGGAATGAGAATTACTGAATCTGTGTACCCAGAAGCCTGCTGCTACAAGACAAGCCCAAGAAAGAAAACAACAGAACACCACTGGCCATCACCTACAGTCCTCAGTTAAAACCTCTGCAACGCATCATCAGTGACCTACAACCCATCCTGGACAATAATCCCTCACTTTCAAAGGCCTTGGGAGGAAGGCCAGTCCTGGCACACAGACAACCTGCCAACCTTAAACAAATTCTCAACAGCAACAGCACACTGCACCACAATAACTCCAACTCAGGAACCAATCCATGCAACAAACCTCGATGCCAACTCTGCCCACATATCTACACCAGCAACACCATCACAGGACCTAACCAGATCAACCATACCATCACTGGCTCATTCACCTGTACATCAACCAATGTCATATATGCCATTATATGCCACCAGTGTCCCTCTGCTATGTACATCGGCCAAACTGGACAGTCCCTACGAAAAAGGATAAATGCACACAAATCAGATATTAGGAATGGCAATATACAAAAACCTGTAGGGGAACACTTCAACCTGCCTGGACACTCTATTACAGATTTAAAAGTCACCATACTGCAGCAAAAAAACTTCAAATCCAGACTGCAAAGGGAGACTGCAGAACTTCAATTCATTTGCAAATTCAGCACACACTCTCTTGGATTGAACCGAGATCTACAATGGTTGGCTCATTACAGACATTGTTTCTCGTCTCTCCATGTTCACACACCCCATTCAAATGCTAGAAGAATAATCCACACTCCCTGATCGGAGATAACAAGCTAGCTCAGCTTAATTGGACTAACCTTTTCACCTCCCACCTGGCTCTTACCTACTTTTCTATACTGCCTGTTTGTGAACACTTCCACTGCCTGCATCCGGCGAAGTGGGTATTAGCCCACGAAAGCTCATGCTTCAAAACTTTATAGTTAGTCTTTAAGGTGCCACAGGACTTTGTTACCTCTGCTATTCCAGACTAACATGGCTACCACCCTGATTCTTGTATCACATAAGAAACCCTACTGTAGTACTGCACGATCAGACCTTCCAGGACATGGTAATAACACTCACAATTTATGCATAATAAACAGGCTGTTCCTGGTGCCTTGAGCCCATGATACCTCTGATCAGTGAGCCAAAGCCAGCTCCCAGTTACACTCATGTAACACACTGAAGTAGCAGAAGAGATATGAGGATACCTGGGTTCTGGTCCCCATTTTTTCACTGATTCCTGGTGTAATCTCAGGCAAGTCAATGCCACATTCTGTGCCAGGTTTTGCCCATTGTAAAATATTTACCTCCTTGCAGGGAAGAGGGGAATTATCTCACCATTGAGATCCAAAGATGAAAGGCCTCTGTATGTGCAAAGTATTAACAGACCCTTCAATCTCCCCCATGGGTCTTTAGAGATAACTTTTTAGAGTTAGTATTTGAAGACAGAACTCATTTTCCTTATCCTGCTGGCCCTGAGCAATCTTTAAATCTTCAGTTTAGGTGAATACAGCCAGCTCCTGAGACTGGAATCTTCAAAGGCCTGTAATGGAATTAGGAGCCCAGATCATACTGGCTTTCGGACATCTAGACCCTTTGGACTCCTTGGAAAATCCCATCCCGAATGCATAGGACCTGACGTTTATGTGCTGAAAAGCACTGAGGTCTTAAGAAGATAAAGGGATGTTCATGTCACTGCACACCCAACACTTCCTAAGTTAGACATCTTTCCATGTGGACGGGTGGCTGAGGATTCTCATGATAATGCTAAATGGTGCCTATGATAGCTCACTCTGTTTTAGTACCTAGCCAAATTAGCTTGCAAGCTCCTTACAGCTGATGCACCAGGTCGAAAAGGGATCAAAAAGCCCTGTACCCCACCCTGTGATTCTATGTTAGTAATAAAGAGAGAGAATATGAAGACCAGCCTCATGGAGTGAGGCTAGCAGTTCAGAACCAAAGCCGACTTGTCTCAAAGTTTGGGTGGGTTAGAACGTTCCACTCCACACCCCTTCCCCCAATTCAGGCTCATCTTGAACTGAGAGCAACTGTTCAGGATGAAATTTTTCAAAAGACCTTCAGATAACCCCTAAAATTGTATCCCTACATTTTCACCTCTATGTTTTTGTGTGTGTGCATGCAAACACCGGGACTTGTGTGTGCAAACTGCATTTACACATGAAAATTAAACAGTTCTGTGTGTTGCACCCTGATCGGAGCAGTCACACTGTAACAGCTGACATTTTTTCAGCTGATAATCTCAATGCACTCTACAAACATTAACTAATTTAAGTCTCTCAATCCCCCATGAGGTCAGTCAGTGTTATCCCCGTTTTACAGTATGGAAAATGAAACCCTGATAAGTAATCGGTCAAATCCCGAAAGGTTTCAAGAACCTGCAACTCCCGTTTAATTTGATGTGAATTCAAGGTATTCAATGTGATCTCACGTGGCTTCCTAAAGGTCTCACAGGGTGTCTGGAAATCTGGTGCCATTTCAGAGGCTGTTTTGAAAGTGTGGCCCTTAAAATTAAAAGTCGACGAGGAAGAACCATATTTTCCATAAAGCTCAGTTCCCATTTAAGCACTGGAATGAAATGGCAGGAGTTTTACAAGTGTTCAGCACAGAGTAGTACCCATAGGCATGTGCACAGGGTGTGCCGGGTGTGCCTAGGCACACCCTAATGCAGGGCAACACTTGGGGGATGGCACAGGGCTGCATGCTCTCGCAGGGCAGCGTGTCTGGCTCTGGCACTGAGTCAAACACTGCTAGGAGACTCATGGTAAGGGGGCCAGAGCCGAGGGGTTGGGTAAGGGGTGGGGGCAGTCAGGGGACAGGGAGCAGGGTGGGTTGGATAGGTGTGGGGTTCCGGGGTGGTGGTTAGGGGCAGAGGATCTCTGGAGGGGGCGGTCAGGGAGCAGGGGAGTTGGATGGGGCATGGGAATCCTGGGGGTCTGCCAGGGGGTGGAGGAGTTGATAGGGGTCGAGGCAGTCAGGGGACAGGTAGGGGGTAGCATACTGGGGGGCAGTCAGAGGACAAGGAGCAGGGAGGCTTAGATAGAGGGTGGGGTCTTGGGCGGAAGTTTGGGCCAGGTTAGCGGGACTCAAGTCAGCTCACCTTGGCTTAAAAACTCCAGGCCTTGAGCATCTACACTGATGGTTAACCCTAAATTAAGAATTTTCTAATCTGGGTTCAAACCTGGGTTTCTGGTGCTTATGCTGCAATACGCAGACGCGAGTCAAATCAACCATTCCCCGGACTCCCCAGCACCCTACTGAAATGAGACTGCTCTAGACCTTTGACCATGGTGTAGAGTGGGAGATCTTGCCTGTCCACTCAGCATATCACAGGAAGTCTGAACAGCCCACCAAGACTACGCGCGGACAACCTGCAGAGCAGCCATTTTGGTCTGTGCGCTCCCATCTACTGGGGCCAGCAACATGGAGGAGGCACCTTTTGAAGAACTTCTGTGGCTTGCGCTTTCACTCCTGGGTCAGGAAATGGGCCAAGCTTCCATGACTCATTGGTGGACATTTTGACGGCGTTTCCTGACCCACCACAGGCACCTGGCAGATGTTATGGATGGATCAGGAAGAGGAGGACACAGACATGCAGATGCGGCTCAATAGTCAGGATAGCCGCTGACGCCCCCTGTGTAGACTGGCGCTTCTGGATCAGGGCCACAGGTACAGACTGGTGGGGGTCACACTGTCATGCTGACCCCTGATGACCAGCAGTGAGTCCAGAACGTGCATATGAAGAAATCTACATTTCTGGAACTTTGTGAGCAGCTTGGCCTAACCCTCCAGTGTAACAACACATGCCGGGGGCAGCCTTGCCCATCCGGAAGCAGGTTGCTAGAGCTGTCTGGAAGCAGGCCCTCCTAGACCACAGAGGTCGATTTATAAATAGGAAAGCTCATGAGTGGACCCTAGGTCCAGGCCCGAGTTTGAGGGATGTGTGTTTAGACAGAAAGGGGTTTGGGCTCATGTCTGGATCTGAGCCCAGGCTTACATTGCAGTGTAGACATTCCCTAAGTGCCCGGCTGGTTCAGAAGTTTGGCCCTGAGTGGATAACAGAGGGTACGTTTACACTGCAATAAGAAATCCAAGGCATGGCCACAGCTGGCCTGACTCGGCTGATTCAGGCTTGCAGGGCTCAGGCTGCGGAGATAAAATTGCAGTGTAGACGTTCAGGCTCAGGCTGCACGAGCAGGGAGAGTCTCGGAGCCGAAGCCCGAACCTCTACACTGTGATTTGTAGCCCGGCAGCCCCAGCCCCCATCAGCAGAGCCGGGCTCTGAGACTTGGTACTGCAGGGTTTTAATAGCAGTGTAGACGGACCGCAAGAGATTAACTAGTTGCTTTATGCTCCAGTGCATAGTTTGTGTGCCATCATAAGGTTGTGGGACCCACAAACTAACAGCTGGGCTCAGTCTTCACTCAACAGACTAAGACGACACAGGATAATTTGATTCACTGCCGTTTATTTGTAACGATACATTTGGAGAGCACTGATTGTTGCATGCGAGTCAAAGAAAAGCTATGGAAGGCATAATGAGAAGGATGCAATCTGTCCATATCAACTTAGTCTGATTCCATCAGGAAAAGGCTTCGTCCGACTCAGGTGGATGAACTGCTTGTCTAGGCTGATGGAGCAAAGCCCACTCTGTTATTGGACATGTCATAGACAGAATAATATTCCTTGAGGAAGACATCTCCCAGGATCCAGAGGGGCTGCCCGTTCTGGGAAGGCAGGTACGTGGACTCGATCCCAACTGTGCAGTAGCCGTTATTCTATCAGAGGGAAAAACAGAGAGAGAGGTCACATCAGGTCTGTTTGCCTAGGCAGAGGGCTACATAGGCTAGCCACAGGAGGCCCCGCAGAATGAGTGGCAACTTTGCAATGAATCATGGAAGCAGGGACAGGCCCTAGAAGCTCACAGTGTTGAAATGCAAACACCCCGTTGTTTTTAGAGTGCTGGCAGGAACGACAGGCAAAGAGAGCTGCAATGCAGGAGAACGGTCTGAGCGTTTGCACAGAAACCCTGCCTCCCTGCTGGGCCACTGTCGCGGTGAGATAGAAGTGTTTTACGCTGTCAAAAGAATACATACGTTGAAGACATAGGCAGAGGGGGGCAGCGGGAACTGGGCTCCGCTAATGACGAAGGTGATGGTCGGCATGTTCTGGACATTGTTGCAGTTCACCACGTACTGCGGAAACAAAAGACAACTGGGGGTTAGGACTGTGAGAATCGAGAGCAGACACTGCCCTGACAGGGCCTCCAATAGAGGTGAGTAGTACTGCCAGGTAGGGACCCTCCTATCCAATAGAGGGAGAAACCACCTTGCTCCACTGTGAACATGGGCAGCAGCTTCACCAGCCCCACACACGCTCCCCTGGCTTGCCTGGGAACATCAGCAAGGTCACATTCACCACACCTGCTTCAGACCCCCTGCTGATTTTACACTGGGCCAACTCCTCAACTGGGGTAAATCAGCACAACTCCAGAGCTGTGCTGATTCACACCAGCTGGATCTGGCACACAACTGTCGGTAGAGCTACTTCTGATTTACATTGGGGAACGGGAGATCAGAAGCTCTCTCCCCAAACTCAGGAGAGACTTTCTGTTCCCCAGATGCAATTAGTGCTGTCACCAGCTTTAAGACTCTAGCCCCTGAGGTCCTCTGGGAACCCTTGTCTGATCACCCAAAAGCCCATCCGTCTCATCTTCTCGTGTCTTGGATTCCTCGTGTCAGGCATTGCAAAATCCCTCACAGACGTCCTCGGCAGCACGGCAAGGCACCTGTGGCTCCTACCTCTCCATTGGATTCCTGAGCACCCACAGCCTGCAGGAAGTACCCCATGTACTGCTGTGGGATGGTGAGCAGAAACGTGCCAGTGTCCACAATCCCCTGGCAGCCTTGGCTGCACCAGCCAGTCGCCTGCTGTCCAATAGCGAACCTAGGGGGGGGAAATGCAAGAAACTTCATTATTGCAACTTGTCAGCAAAAGGAACGGCCTCTGATGCAGGATGAGACAAAGTTTTGGATACACGAGAACCTGCAGTCCAGGGGCCCTTATTCTATACAGCCAACTATTGTCACTGGCCCCGATCCAACAAAGCACAGAAGCACATGCTTAACTCTTAGTACACGCTTAAGCCCATCTCTGTTCAAAGCACTTAAGTGTTTACTTAAAGTGAGGCGTATGCTTAAGTCCCGTTCACATGAATGAGATTTCCTCATGTGTTTAAAGTTCAAATTGGTTTGCAGAATAGAGGCCAAGGTTAGGAACTTTTATTACTAGAACCAAAAACCTGGATCCAGATCCGATCCAAATTCCTCCTCCTCCAGAGACAGCTGGAGTTGACACAGGGCAACTGACACCACTAATTACAGCCAGAAAAGCTTCCTACGGACTGTAAGGAGGAAAGGCTCCTGCCTGTGTAATAAGGGGACGGGACAGAGGGGTTGCAAACAGAACTTACTCCTGAATACCAATCTGCCAGTAAACCTCTTGCGTCACGGGGGCCCATGTAATCTGGCCAGAGAACAGCTGGGTGTCAACGCCTCCAAGGATGATTTCTCCTCCATAATTATATGTTGGTTGGCTGGAAACACACGTGGTTACAAATATCAGACATATGTTATACAGAAACCACCCTCCTATGGAGCAGACACTAACATATATGTGGCTGGGGGTGGTGGGATGGTAGATGTGTGGTATTGGGGGGGGGGGTCAATAGTTAGAGAGAAAATAAACAGAGAGGTACTTATGGTAGTAGACAGACAGGACATAAGAATGGTCTTATTGGGTCAGACCTAGTATCCGGTCTCCCAACAGTGGCCAATGCCAGCTGCTTCAGAGAATGAACAGAACAGGTAATCATCAAGTGATCCATCCCCTGTCCCCCAGTGGGTGAAGAGAGATAGCGGTGGGTGGGTGGGTGAGCATATGTATAGATAAATAGAGTCAGATAAAGAGTGGGTGGGTAAGTTGGTGTATATATATTTATATAGACAGATACAACATGAAAGAGAAATGGAAAAATAGCATGTTATATATGGTACTGGAGGCAGAGAGGGGGTACTAAGACAGAGATCTTACCGGGAGAAATAGAAACTGAAAATGGGTTCAGTAAGCAGACCCTGCTTCAACATCTCCTGCATAGGTGTATAGGACCCCCCTACTGCCATGGCAGGATAAGCCATTCCCAAAATCCCATCGAAATGAGCATAGTAGAAGGGGCTGGTAGGTTCATTTTCACTCAGACCAAATTCCTGATTGGTGATGACAATGTTCTGGACCTAGCAGGGAAGAAAATAATTGCTCCACTATGGAATTTTACACAAAATTACAGTAACGAAATCAGAGGACTGTGCCCTCTTATGTTTCTGATCAATTCAGCTATACCCAAATAAGCCACTCTTAAACAGACATAGGACTGTCGACACTGGGATTTTCACGGATTTAACTAAATTGGTTAAATTCACACCGTAAGTTAAAACTGGTGCAAGTTTCTCATGTACACAAGCCCTTCTGATGTTCTGTATTAACAGGGTCCAATCAACAACATAAAAATCAAATGTACAAGACCAAATTCATCCCTGGCGTCACAACCCAGAAACCAATGGAATCCAATCATGGATTCATTTAGCTCATAAAGTGTCCTCAGATAAATGTCCCTGAGTCCCATGCAGTAAAACTAGAGCAACGTGTCACCTATTCTAGAGAAAAGTTTTAACAGTGACCTCTGCTGTTTTTAATACTAATGCAGTCTGATGATTTTAGAGATGCAAATAGATTAGAAAAGATGCCTTATAGCAATAGACTCAAAGAGCATAACCTATTTAACTTAAAGAGAAAGTTAAGGGGTGCCTTGATTGCACCCTAAAAGTATCTCCATGGGAACAAATATTTAATAATGGACTCTGCAAGCTAGCAGAGGAAGGTCTAACACGATCTACTGGCTGGAAATTGAAGATAGATAAATTCAGACGGGAAATAAGGCATACATTTTTAACCATGAGGGTAATTAACCATTGGAACAAGTTACCAAGGGCTGTGGTGGATTCTCCAGCACTGGCCATTTTGAAATCAAGATGGGATGTTTTTCTAAAATAGTTTTTCTAAAATAGTTTGGGGAAGGGCTGTGTTATACAGGAGGTCAGACTCCGTGATTGCGAAGGTGCCTTCTGGTCTTGGACAGCATGAATGATGGTGCGGGACAGGGCGGTGCGTATTTCACTTACTGTCACTGTGTCATAACCCAAAAGCACGGTCAGGCTGCCACTCCCGTAGCTCAGGGTGTAGGTCTGTCCATCGTTGGAAAAGGTGGAGGACTGGTTGGGGTTGAACCTGGCATGATTGGCTGGATTAAAAACAAGATCATGGTGACTCTATTGGATTTGACTGCCTCCCATCCACCTAGTGACTGCGTAGCCTGACAGGGCAGCACTTCCCAGCAGCTGACTTCCCACGGGGTGAAAGAACAGAGCCAAGAGTTAGCCCAGGAGTTTTTTGCATAACAGAGAAGAGCACTAATGCAAACCGCATCACCTCATTTTTTAACGTCTGTCTTCTGTAGGTACCTATGGGTCAGGACTCAGGGCCTGTAGCAGAGCCGGTCTCTGGGCAACCTAACAAGCGCAGGTAGCCTGCAGTAGGCTGCCTGATTGCTGTGAAGACTCAGCAAACTAGCTCCTAAGGAAGCAGCAGCAGCAGCATTTGCTCAAAGCATTTGCTTACGGCTATGATAGCTCTTGTCCCTCCCACCCAGAACATGCACCCACCAAACGCTAAGGAGCTGAGCAGTACTCACAGCAGGCCTGGCTCTGGCAGTACGTAGAGGGCACCCACAGGTTGGAGGAGCCGGTGTCGAAGAGAACCAGGAAGTTCTGGGGCGGGGTTCCAATGCTGATCTCTCCAAAGTAGAAGGACTGCAAAAGAGAGAATACGTGTGAGCACGCAGGTTCCTTTGCAGTATTCATCATTTTTAAATAACATTCTGCCCTTCTCTAACTACTTCCAGCTGAGGATCCTAAAGGTTTTTAGTGCCATTATGAGCTGAGCTCAGGGGTGAGATAAGATGTTTACCATTAATCCCCTGTTGCACATGGGACAAAGGAGTCATGGAGTGGGGAAGTGACTTACCCAAGCTCACCCAGAATTCAGTAGCACAGCCAGGAACGGACCCTAGATTTCATGACTCCCAGTCCTAAACTACAACCCTAACACCATTCTCTGGAAATGAGGCTGTGCCCCAGAGAATATACAGCAGATACATGAGAGTAACAAAGCAGAAAATAAACAGCAAAACCCAAGCGCCGCTTCTTCTACAAATACTTACAGTTTTCCAAGCCCCAAGAAGAGGTTCAATTGACTTATCACCATAAAAGAAGAAAACATGGGTCCTACTCTAATGGGACCATATGAGTACCTAGCTGTATTAGGTAATAATGTGGGTAGGTAGGTAATAAGGAAGGAATTATTTAGAGCTATAGAACAGTGAAGGAAGAACAAGAAAACCTTAATACTCACATCCAGGTAGTTGGCTATTGGTTCATCAGCAACATTGTAATTATTGAAGTGGTACTTTCTGGCTGGATCAACTTTGTGGTTCTTCAGGAAATCATCCAGCACTCCCTTCTCCTTCATCACCTCTCGGACAGACTTGCCTTTCTTCAGTATGACTCTGCGCAGAATGAAGACGAGAACTCAGAAATCAGCAAGGAAAGCGTTCATCCTTCCGTCACTGATCATGGTGTCCCTGTCACGAGGCTGTTCCCTCATCTTACGAACCACTTATTGGTCAATGTTTTACCACCCAAAGTGAGGAAGGCCGTGCAGAAGCAGACATATATTGGCCCATATCACAGAAATAGTAGAAGGCTTAAGGAAAGATAAGAGCATGACTTAACTGAATACAGAAATGCTGATGTCTGTCTATTACCTATCTACGTACTTCGATGTCCTCATCACTACAGTGCCGGCACTGGGATACTCACCTCACCAGCGCCTCTGAGAGATGGAGGCAAACCAAGGCCAAGATGAGCCACTTCATGGTGCTTGATTTCTATACCAGCCGGCTCCTAGACAGAATGTGTCAGTCACCGCAGCAGAAGTGGGCTGAAGTCTGTGATCTGGAGTCCTGACTTTTATATCGTAGGCATTGAACTCAGGATACTGCCCCCTATTCCATTCATTGCTGACACCCAATTTCCTATATCACGGCACTAATCCAATGTCAACAGCTGTGTATTTAAAAATGCATTTCTTTTCTTGGGTGCTGAGATTATAAAGCAATTAATGCCTTTGATAACAAGATCAAATGACGAAGGTCCAATAAGAAGGAAACTTCTACTTCTAACAAAGGAATACCTTATCAAAAAATCAACACATTGGAATATTATCTGTTTGCTACCAAAACTGGCTCATTCTTTTCAAAAACAAAGGCAAACATTCTTTAGAATGAAAGGAAATTTATAAATACTAATGAAGGGGCATTATATAAAGTGTCATGGGCAGGTTCTGCTATCAGTAATCCTGGTGTGAATCTGTACCAGAGCTGGTCAGGAAATTAATTTTTTCCTGCAAAAACCATTAATGAAAGAGAAAGATTTTAATTTGCATCAACATTTCTTGACCTCCCATTGAAAAACAAAAAACAGTATAACGTGTCTGCTTTTCTTTTCTTTTGTTAAAATGAAAACCATTTAAAACAAATCAGAAGTTTATTTGGAGCAAGCTTCAATTTTTGTGAAAAAGCAATTTGTTTGTTAAAAACAACAAAAACTTACAACAAAAACTTTTCAACCAGGCCTGATCTGAAGTCATCCTGACCCACTGACCACCGGAAGGCCATGTCGCCACTAGGCAAAAGCTACGTTCTTACCTCAGAAAAGCGAACACGTGGTATTGAGGGCTTATCTACATGGAAAATTACTGTACAGCCAGCCAGGGTGTGATGCTACAGGGCCCCATCTTGCTATGCAGTAACATCCCACTTGAAATAATAGGAAGAGTAAGGCCTCCAGGAACTCTCAAAGATTTTGCTGTAGCTACACAGGTGGGCCTTTTTAACCACTTCTTCGGGGTTCAAACCCCTCTGTTTGAACGGATGTAATACAAGGAAGCCCCAGGGATATTGGAGAGCAACTGGGGTGCAGGTAGCAGCGCATTGGGAATAGTGTTACCCAGGGTTTTCAGAACCTAAAGCAGTGGTAACTTAATTGTTTCACACCAGGCGGTGTCAGAAATAAATCAATGGGAACACAGCGCTTCCCGCTGATGAAAATTGATACAAGTCAGCATGCTCTTATCTAAAATTATAATGTATTGGATGTATGTACACACAGGCATAAACAGTAGGTTTAGAACATCCCAAATAATTACCAAGAATCTAAGATGGTATGCTAAAGGACTTTCCCGTCACCCTCTCCCCTGGTTCTTGTCCCGTAGACAGAAAGCAGAAGACCAGAAATCCAAAGTGTAGACAGTGCAATGTTTATTGGGGTTAGTTTCCAAGGAGGCATATTCCGAAGCTCTTCGCACCAGTCAGACTTACTTCTATACACGATAGAGTCTGTTCCCCAGTGTCCCCCTTCCCAGCTCCATCACTGCAGAACCTTGCCTGTGTCCCTGATCCCCGCTCCCTAGTCCCTGTTCCCGTTCCCCCCTTAGCAAACTTGATTCCAATTTCCCCATCCACTTCCTGTTTGACCCCAGTTTATATAGTAGTCCCAGTTTTAATCGCATTATTAAACAACAGAATATCAATTGAAATTTATTAACTAATTTGGAAGTTTTTCTACATTTTCAAATATTGATTTTGATTACAACACATAATCCAAAGTGTACACTGCTCACACTTTATATTATTTTTTATTACAAATATCTGCACTGGAAAATGATAAACAGTATTTTTCAGTTCACCTCATACAAGTACTGTAGTGCAATCTCTTAATCGTGAAAATGCAATTTTAAAAATGTAGATTTTTTTGTTACATAACTGCACTGGAAAACAAAACAATGTAAAACTTTAGAGCCTACAAATCCACGCGGTCCTACTTCTCGTTCAGCCAATTGCTAAGACAAACAGGTTTGTTTATGTTTACAGAAGATAATGCTGCCCACTAAATGTTGCTAGAAAGTGAGAACAGGTGTTTGCATGTGATTTTTGTAGCCAGCATTGCAAAGTATTTACGTGCCAGATACACTAAACATTCTTATGTTCCTTCATGCTTCAGCCATCATTCCAGAGGACATGCTTCCATGGTGATGACGCCCATGAAAAAAAATAATGCATTAATTCAATTTGTGAATGAACTCCTTTGAGGAGAATTGTTTGTCTCTGGCTCCATTTTATTTGCACTCTTCCATATATTTCATCTTATAGCGGTCTCAGATGATGATTCAACACACGTCATTCATTTTAAAAACACATTCTCTGCAGATCCGACAAAACATAAAGAAGGTACCAGTGTGACATTTCTAAAGATAGCTACAGCACTCGACCCAAGGTTTAAGAATCTGAAGTGTCTTAAAATGAGGTGTGGAGAATGCTTTCAGAAGTCTTAAAAGAGCAACACACTGGTGCGGAAACCACAGAACCCGAACCACCAAAAAAGAAAATCAACCTTCTGCAAGTGGCATCTGACTCAGATGATGAAAATGAACATGCGCCAGTCCACACTGCTTTGGATTGTTATTAAGTAGAACCCAGTCATCAGCATGGACGCATGTCCTCTGGAATGGTGGCTGAAGGATGAAGGGACATATGAATCTTTAGCGCATCTGGCACATAAATATTTTGCGGCGCTGGCTACAACAGGTACATTAAGAATGATTCAATCTGTCCATATGAACTCAGTCGATTTCCAACAGCATCCAGGAGAGACGATTTAGACAGGAAAGGGAATGCCTTCATCCATTCTGGTGAGGCCTGGTCAGCTAGGCTGATGGAGCAAAGCCCACTCTGTTGTTAGCCATATCGAAGACAGAATAATATTCCCTGAGGAAGATGTTGCCCAAGATCCAGATTGGCTGCCCATTCGGAGAAGATATGTAAGTGGTCTCAACCGCAACACTGCAGTAGCCATTGTTCTGTAAGGGGGAAAGAGAGAGAGACGCGTCTCTAGGGCTGTGTAGGCTGCACTCAGAAGTGCTAGTGGAATTTTTAGGAGCTTTGCAGTGGTTTTGAGCAGGAGCAGGCCCCCATGAGCTCGCACTGTTGGAACACAAACACCCCATCGTTTTTTGAGTGGTGTTAGAAATGACAGGCAAACAGAGCTGCATTGGGGTGAGGGGTAGGGGGAAGGTCTCTGCCTCCCTATCAGGCACCCGTGCATGGTTCATTATCTCTGTAAGATAGAAGCTGATTTTGCCTTTCAAGTAATACATACGTTGAGGACGTAGACAGAGGGGGGCAGCGGGAACTGGGCTCCGTTAATGACGAAGGTGAGGGTCGGCATGTTCTGGATGTTGCTGCAGTCAGCCACGTACTGTGTTAGAAAAGAACAAGAGGGGGTTAAGACAGTAACAACCTAGAGCAGACGCTGCTCCCAACAGAGGAGAATGGTCTCTATATGGTATCTACTGCTCCACCCAACTGCGGGTAGAAATCAAAGCTGGGAGAAGTGTTTTGCTGAAAAATGCAGTTTCAGAACTATTCGTGAACCTGATCTGATAGTTTCAGCTGGGGAAAGTTTTTTCAGGGCCAGGAAACCATGTGCCAATGCTCATGTGTTCCCTCTTTATAACTTTTAGCCCCATGGTGATGGCCCTTCCCTGGGAGGTGGGAAATCTGCATTCAAATTCCCACCCTGTAGCAGGGACTTGAACTCAGATCTCCTCTGGGCCAAGTGAGTGCTGTATGGCGGGGGGTGTTTCTCTCAGTCTCTCCTGTTGAAGCTGTTCCATTTCAACATGAAAATCAGGCAGAGAACAATCTAAATCCACACCTCTTACCCATCAGGTGACTGTCAATAGAGGACTCACACTCATTCTCTCTCTCTCTGGCACAGTAAATATTTAAGCATGTATACAAAGTGGAACAAGCTTCAGCAGAAGCGACTAAGAGCAACCCAGCCCTGTAAGCCTGTGACTTGACTTACCCCTAGATTAAACTAGCCTTGATCAGCCTTGGGTGAAAACTCCGGGATTTCACTACTAAAATGGAGGAAAAATTACTCCACTGATTAAGGCAAACCCACCTTAGGAATGCCCCTAACAAAAGTTATAACACCCAGGGCTGTAAAGTAGAGACACCCAGGCGCTGGGAAGTTTTATGGAACATACAGAAAGACCCCAACAAATGGTAAAATAGATCAGATAAGCTCCGACCGCAGAATTTATACTGACCATCTGCACAAACAAAGGAGGTCATAAATACCTTACAATTTGGGCGTGAAAGATAAAGCACAAAAAAGATGTGAGCACGGAGGAGGAAACATAAGTGCCAGTGCACAATAGGTCAAATTTTGCTACCTAGGGAGATTGAATAATGTAATAGATTTAGCAAGGTTAAAGGAGGTGGCTAGTTTTACTTATATAATGAGAATAAAAACCAATGCTCTTTGGGAACCACAGCCAGACCTAGAACATGGACCCTTCTGCACAACCGTGATTTGCAGAGGCATCAACTGGCACCCCCGGACGAGGGAATCCTGACTGGGTGAAGTTTGTCTGTATATTGGGAGCAGTGAGCACAAGAGATTGGCTTGTTATGTGCGTTCTCTGTACATTGCTAATAAGCAGATGTTTAGAACACAGCTGTGTAAGGCTCTTCACTGGGAAAAGATCCCGCAGACCCGTATGGCCCTCAGCACCCTGGGTAAAGGCAGGTACTTAAATTGACCAGGTTTTCCTCAAGCCCTGTGGGTAAGGGTAGGTGCTTTACACTCTAAGCCCTCGATAGGGAAAAGGTGGGGGAACCTAAATTAACTGGGTCACGCCTTGAGCCCTTGGTAGCATATAGGTGCGGTGCCCTAGATTTTTGCAGGCAATAGCCCAGAATAGCCTGGCCCTGTAGGTTAAAGCACTCCCCTGGGAAAGAGGAAGATCTAAATTCAAGTCCCCTCTCCAGAGCGGCGATTCAGACCTGGAGCTCTCCCATTCCCTAACCATGGGAATGGCTCTGGGTTTGATGGCCTGCCATGAACTTTTCCAACCTGCTGAAAAAACTACTAAAGTTTTTGAAACCGAACCAAATAATTCCCCTGAATTTTTTGGTTTGCTGGAGAAACTGCAAAATCAGTTATTCACCCAGCTCCAGTAGAAACCCCACTGCAGTATTCTGCCATTACATGGGAGGCAATTCAGCAGCCTCACACATGTTTTCCTGTCTGACATACGCCCACCTGTTCTGCTCAGATCTCATGCTAAGTTTACACTGGGCCAGCTCTTCAGGGTGTTTAAGTCAACATAGCTCCAGAGCTACACCCATTTATACCAACTAATGATCTAGCCCACTGACTTCAGCAGAATTGCTTCTGATTTACACTGGGGAAAAGGGAGATAAGGGAGATCAGAAGCTCTCTCCTCAAACTCAGGGGAGATTTTCCCTTCCCCAGGTGGAGTTAGTGCTGTCACCAGCTTTAAACCTCTGGTTTAAACTCCTGAGCTCCTCTGGGAACCCTTGTCTGATCACCCAAAAGCCCATCAGTCTCATCTTCTCGTGTCTTGGATTCCTTGTGTCAGGCATTGCAAAATCCCTCACAAACGTCCTCGGCAGCACGGCAAGGCACCTGTGGCTCCTACCTCTCCATTGGATTCCTGAGCACCCACAGCCTGCAGGAAGTACCCCATGTACTGCTGTGGGATGGTGAGCAGAAACGTGCCAGTGTCCACAATGCCCTGGCAGCCTTGGCTGCACCAGCCAGTCGCCTGCTGTCCAACAGCGAACCTAGGGGGGAAGGCCAAGAGACTTCACTGTGCACATCTATCAGCCACGAGAATGCCTCTGTTGCAGGCTGAGCCAAGAGCACAAGGCTTCTGATACGCCGTAACCTGCAGTTCAGTGACCGGTATTCTATAGAGGCAAGCACTGTCACGGGCCACAATTCGGCAAAGGACGGTAGCACACACTTAACTTTCAGTGCGTGCTTAATTCCATCTCTCTTCAGCAAAGCACTTAAGCATGCCCTTGTGTCTAAGTAGCTGCTTCAGGACTTAAGCATTATCTTTAAACACGTCTAAGAGTTTTGCTGAAGTGGGGCCTACGATGGACGCTTTTAGCATTACTTGAACCAAAACCCTGGATCCAAAGTCTTTTGGGAGTGTCTGAAATCTAGACCCAACCTTTATCCTGGGCCAACATCAGACCTTATGTAAGTAGTCATCTCTCTAGACTAGCTAGAGAATGACACAGAGTTCTTCCTTTGTTCAGGCTCCCGGCACAGAAAAGTTGAGTTCACAAAAGGCAAGCTGCCCTCACTCATTACAGCTGGAAAGACTGTCCATAGACAATAAGGAGGAAAGGCTCACGCCCATGTTAATAAAAGGGGTTGCAACCAAAACTTACTCCTCAATACCAATCTTCCAGTAAACTTCTTGGATAACAGGTACCCAGGTAATCTGGCCATAGAACAGCTGGGTGTCAATGCCTCCCAAGATGACTTCCCCTCCATAATCATATGTTGGTTGACTGGAAATAAAAATAGTTAAAACTATCAGACAGGGATCAGATTCTGCCCTCTGTAAAAATACATGTGGATGGGGGGGGGGGGGGCTGGGTGATGGATTGACAGTAAGAAACCAGGTTAAGGGGTAAATATAAGGTGGGAGAGAGAGAAAGATGGAAATATAAACTGAAAATACATAGGAGGGGTGAGAGAGAGCACACTTACCGCGAGAAATAGAAACTAAAGATGGGTTCCGTAAGTTGATTCTGCTGCAGCATCTCCTGCATGAGTGTGTTATACCCCGGTATGGCTACGGGAGGATAAGCCATTCCCAAAATCCCATCAAAATTTGTATAGTAGAAGGGGCTGCTGGGCTCATCCTGACTCAGACCAAATTCCTGGTGTTCAATGGTAGTGTCCTGGATCTACCGGGGGGGAAATCATTGCTCTCAGCTAGAATTTTATCCTCAAGTTTTACAATGAAAACAAGTAACCATTTCATTCTCAAGGGTGCTGGACGTTCAAGACAGTCTGATAAAGCACATCTAATGCTTCTGTAAGCAGCTGCATCTACTCCATCTGGGTGGGAGTCAGTTGAGGACAGTGTCTCAATCAGCAAAGAAAATTCAAGGCACAGCAAAATCGGGGCAAAAAACCATAGCCATAGACTTTGTGCCTAGTAATGGTCAGTATAGCTAGCATTATTGCTAACTGACCTATGCCCAGATGAACTCCAGGCTTGTCTACACAAGAAAGTTGCACAAGTTTAACTTAAATCACTTTTTAAACCAGTTCAGCTAAACAAGAGCAAACTCCTTCGTAGAAGCTCTTTTCCTGGTTTAAGAGAGGCTTTATGTCACTTTGCCTACTCTTATGCTCCTAATCAACTTCAAAGACATCAAAATAAGTCACTCAAAACAACACAATGGCATCCATACTGGGGTTTGCACCGATTTAACTAAATCGGATTAAACTCACACCTTAAGTTAAAACTGGTGCAAGTTTCTCATATATGCAAAGCCTTATTGTGCCCTGTATTAACAGGGTCTAATTAACCACATAAAAACCAAATGTACAGGACCAAATTCACTGCTGGTATCACAACACTGAGGCCAGTGGAAATTAGCTCATAAAGTGCCCTCAGATAAATGTCTTCAAGACCATTGCAGTTGAACTAGAAAGATGTGTCTCATATTCCTGCTGCTATGTGGGGTACACACTTCAGTAAATTGCATTCAAGACAATTGCATTCATTACTAACCACTACCCCCCATGTTTTTAATCCCACTGCCAAATGATGATGCCAGAGACACAGATCTAATGAAAATGCATGACGCGGATGGCACAAATTTCACTTACTGTCACTGTATCGTAACCTAAAACCACAGTCAGGTCTCCAAACCCATAGTCCAGGGTGTAGGTCACTCCAATGCTGGAAAAGGTGGATGACTGGTTGGGGTTGAACCTTGCATGATTGGCTGGATTAAAAACAAGATTGCAACATTGTGGTCATTCTCTTTGGGGGCTGCAATTTGGGCCGGTCCCATTCAACTGCAGACTAAGTGCCCTGACCAGGCAGCATTTCCCATCAGCTGACTTCCCATGAAAGAACAGGACCAAGAGTCATCCCCGGAATTCTTATGACAGAGCAAAGCAGTGATATTAAGCCAGATAACCGCAAACAGACTTTTTTTAATGCCCATCTTCTTTATTTACTTATCTTGTGCCCATAATCATAACATTTAAGGATTATGGGCCAGATCCTCAACTGGCGTAAATAAATGTAGCTCTATTGAAGTCCATTCATACCAGCTAAAGCTCTGGGTCATAGTTATATCATTCATAGCATTCGTTGTCTCCCAGCAGGACTGCTTAAACTTTAGTATACAGACTACAGTATTCTACGGTGCAGTATCTCAGCTGTAGCGTTTTGGACTACCACTTTAGAATACTGTAGTACCTTTTTAATAAGGAAAGAGTGATCCATACGGTATTCAAGGCTTAGAAAAAGAGCTCTAGGAGACTAACAGATCTCTTAGTATGGCATTCACAAATACTTTCAGAGGGGATCATTTTTGGTTCGGAAGCTGCTGCATCTTCTTGCCTGGTTGGAATTTGACTCCACTTCTCAGGAGCAATGCACCCAGGACAGGCATCTACTAAATATTTAACAGCTGAGCAGTACTCACAGCAGGCCTCAGTCTGGCAGTACGTAGATGGAACCCACAGGTTGGAGGAGCCGGTGTCGAAGAGAACCAGGAAGTTCTGGGGCGGGGTTCCAATGCTGATCTGTCCAAAGTAGAAGGACTACAAAAGAGAGAAGGTATGTGAGCAGGCAGATTCCTTCCTGCTCTTGATCATTTTCCAACATTTTGACTTCTCTAGCATCTTCCATTTGAAGATGCCAAAGGCCTTTATAGCCTTGATGGAATTAAGCTCCACAAGGGTGGTCCATTATTTTGTATATGGGGAAATTGATGTATGAAGAAGCAAAGTGACTTGCCCCATTCACCCAGGCAAGTCAGTTGCAGAGCCAGGAACAGAACTGTGATTTCTTGACTCCTAGTCCTGTGCTATAACCATAAGCCCAGTCTCTGGAGAAGACACACAATGTGTCCCAGGGAATACACAGCAAACACTTGGGAGTGATAAAGTAGGGAGGGAAAGCAGGGCAACCTAGACTCTGCTTTTTTCCCCCCAAACAGAAATAGAATTGGAAGCAGAACTTGTGTGCTCATTGTATTCCATTAGATTTTTTCATCCAACCCCCTTCAAAATAGTTACAGATTTCCAAGGACTGAAAAGAGGGACCTATTGACTTGTGACCACAGAAGTACATAGATTGACTAGGTAATAAGGAAGGAAAGAAGGCTAGCAAGACTACATAAAGAAAGAACAGAGACAGAAAGAGCCTTATTACTCACATCCAGGTAGTTGGCTATTGGTACATCAGCAACATTGTAATTATTGAAGTGGTACTTCCTGGCAGGATCAACTTTGTGATGCTTCAGAAAATCTTCCAGAAGTCCCTTCTCCTTCATCACCTCTCTCATAGACTTTCCTTTCTTCAGAGTGACTCTGCACAGAACAAGAGCAGCTTAGGAAATGGTTCATCCTTCACAACATCTCTCATGTTGTTCCTCTCTGTATCCTACCATAATGCTGTTCCTTCCTCTTAAATACCTCTTACAGCTCAGTGCGTTACCACCCAAAGCGAGGATGCCTGAGCAGAGGCAGAAATATATTTTAAAATGTCATACAATTAGTAGTACTATGTAAGGAACATAAGGACCTGAGTCCACAGAATACAGAAATGCTGATCTATTTACTATGCGGGTACTTCTACACACTCCTCACTACAATATCGATTCTGGAATACTCACTTCACCAGCCCTTCTGAGAGCTGGAGACAAACCAGAGCCAGGATAAGCCACTTCATGGTGCTCAATTTCTCCACCAACCAGCTCCTGATCAGAACACGTTGGTCACTGCTGCAAAACTAGGCTGACACATCTGATTCACAGTCCCTACTTTTATATCCTGGGCACTGCCCCCTGCTCCATTACCTGCTGGCACCCAAATTCCCATATCACGGTGCTCACCCAGTGTCAACACTTGGTGTATTTTATTTCTCCGTGAAGTATTAAGACGTTTTTTTCTTTTGTCGGGTGCTGAGATTGCAAAGCAATTAGCACCGTTGACAGCAAGATCAAACAATTAAAATCTGCTCAGAAAGCAAACCTCTGCTCACAGCAAAAGAAGGGTGTTGTCAAAATGTCAACACACCGGCACATTATCTGTTTGCTTCAAAACTTCCTTGCCAAAAACGAAGAAATCCATCGCTGGCTGCAATGAATGGAAATTTGATACAGTTCTCTCTCTTTGACCATAGTGGTTAGCCAAAATTCAAGGCCTAGATGATTGTTTTGCTTAGGAGAAGAAAGTCATGTTGGACTCAGGTATTTCTTTGATGCAATCTGGTTCACTTGCAAAGACCGTATGAAGTCCTGTTTCCCTGAAAACAACAGGAATCAAACATCAGGAGACTGTTTCTTTGCTCACAGTTCCAATCCCCTTTCTAGCTAGCACTTAGCCCCAAAATCCCCCTCTTTCTAGGCTCTATCTCAGAGCCACACTCCCAGGTCTTTTCTGAATTTGTTTCCGTGGTGTTTCTCTTCTTCACACACACTCACACACTCCAGTCAATCCCCTGGTCCTGAGTTTATTGGATCAGAGTTAGAGCTGTGTGAATAACTGATTTATTTATTTAATTTATCATTGACTGTACCAAAAAAAATATTTGGGGCCAAAGAGCATTGTTCAATCCAAAAACAAAGCCTTTGGTTTTGCTTTTGAGCTTTTTTAAGTAAAGACTAACAAAGTAGGAGTAGATTTCTAAACAAAATTTGTTGTGACTCACTCAAGCTTCATTTATAAAATATAATAACTAAATACTTCTTTGTTTATTTTTTCAACAAACAATTTGGTGAGTGGGAAACAAATTTTCAAAATGTCTTGGTTGAAACAAATCTGCATTTTTCCATTCTATGCATCTGATGAAATGGGATGTAGCCCAGGAAAGCTTATGCCCAAATAGTCTCTTCAGGTTAGTCTCTGAAGTGCCACAAGTACGCCTTTTTGCAAAACCATGGGAATATTTCAGGTTTTGCCCCAAAAAATTTCAATTCCCTGTCAAGAAAATCAAAGTGGCATCTCCACGGCAGGCAGGCTGGGACGCTCTTGTCAATTTCACATCTGCCTGCAGCTGGAGGGGGCATGGAGGCTGAGGCCCCAGACTTTCTGCCTCTCCAGTGCCTGAACTGGGTGAGGAGGCAAAGCTGCAGTCAGGATCCTTGTCCTCTCTTGCTGAAGCCACTGGAAACCTGCCAGAGCAGTTGGAGCTGTGTGGTTTCCACATATTCTTAACATCGTGCAGAGAGCAAAAGACACAACCGTCACATTCCAACGGGATTTCATTTTCTAGCAGGGAGCAGCCAGCCCCACGTTGACTGCTTCTAGTTTATGTGGGTGTAGCCGAGATAAAAATCCGCTCTCCGGCGTTCCAAGTGCTTTTCACAAATGTCGGAAGAGGAGGTTGCAGGGTCGCCAGCCCCCCGGGGTCATCCCGGAGTCTCCAGGAATTAAAGATGGAAGATTATGTCATGGGATGAAGCCTCCAGGAAGAAGTCCAGCCAAAACTAGCAACCCTAGGAGGCTGTGAGAGTAAATTAAGTAAGGAGGAAAGTGTTCCTATCCCCATATGGCAGAGGGGGAAAGTGACTTGCCCTTTATCACATCAAATGTCAGCAGTAGAGCCAGGACTGGAATTCTGGGGCACCTTTACCCCAAGGCAGGATACAAGCAACTCCTACTGATTGCAGCTGAGAGGAAAACTTGGCCCCTAGATTTGCTTGAGCTCAAAGTAGCTCATTGGGAGCAGCTAGATGTTTCTGCCCAGGAATTCAATGTCCCATTGACATCAACTCAGATTCTGTAGCAGGAAATTAGGGGTAAGTCCCCAACTCCAGGGGTTTGAAATGTGCTGGGTTCCCTTGAGCTCCATTGGCTCTTTGGTGAAATTGGGCCAGATCTGTGAAACGTTGTGGTTTGCTGAATCGGCAAATGGTTGTCAGACATTTTTCTGACCAGCTGTAGTCTTCAGTTAACAGATGGGTAAACTGAGGCCCACAGCCCAGAAGTGACTTGCCTGAGTTCAGACAGGGATTCAGCGGCAGGGTCAGGAATGGAACCAGCACTCACGATTCTCAGGCCTTTGTCATAACCACCAAACATTCTTATCGACCTTATTTTAACTAAAGGAGGGACGATTGTTTTCTAAGGGACCAGTGTTCTGCTTAAATCTCGCCCACCCTGGGCCTCTTTCCAAATCTCAGAGCGCCTTGAGATCTACAGATTAGAAGAGCTGCATACTATCAAGCCGCTAGTCCCAACAAAGGAAAGGAAGGTGTAGTGAGCCAGGTAATGTTTAAACTTGGAGATGCAGCATGACTGAGGCCACCGTACCCTACCCCACCATGTGAAGAGTGGGTGGTATTTAAATGGAATTCCTGTGGTTGCTTTAGCTTTAAATCCACCCCTACTCAGAGCAGCTGCATGTTTCTGCCTGTGACATACCACTTTGATGCCCTGCTTCCCTCAGCCATGTGTTTATTTTGCACCAAGAGATCAAACCAAAACACACGTGTTTCATGTTTGTAATGCCTTTTATTTATTTGCAGCCACCTTTGAAGGGGAGCCCAGAATTTCATAGCACAGATTTCACCGGAGAGAGGCTTCAGAAATTTGCAAAAGTTCAGTACAGAGACACGTTCAAAATCCTTGGAAAGAGGCACGCAGGGCCAGAGTTTCACAGCCCAGCAGGCTGGAGGAGAGGCAGGAGACGGTTGGGAGCGGCGTGGAAGACAGTCGGTGGTGGTTACGCTACCGGGGCAAAGCCCACCTGATTGTTGCCTACATCGTAAACAGAGTAATATGACCGAAGGAAGACGTCTCCCAGGATCCAGAGGGGCTGCCCATTCTGGGATGGCAGGTAAGTGGGTGAGATGCCCACAGCACACTGGGTGTTATTGCTCTGTTGAGAAGAAGACAGAAAGCTGAGTTAAAGCCCTTTGCTTTGGAAGCTCTGGTCATAACCCATCCCATGGATAACACAAGTACGGATATACCCAGCAGACCCATCCTATATAATAAAAGGCCAGAGGATGTTTGTCCAAAGCAGTCATGCGCAGTAGAGACGCCCCGGACAAACAGCCTGCTGGGAGTTGTAGTTCGGTGGCACAAAATGGCCGCCACGCGTGCGCCACCGCAAGCCGTAGAGACAGCCCGGACAAACAGCATTAAGCACTTTGGCCCATGTACACGGGCTGTTACACTAGTATCAAATATACAGTTCTCCGGGAGCCCGCCCAGAAGAGGAGACACAAGTAGAGGAAGGTGAGGATAGCGCCATACCGAGAGCACGTAGGCAGAGGGGGTCAGCGGGAAGCTGGTTCCACTGATGGTGAAGGAGATGGTAGGCAGGCTGTCAATGCTGCTGCAGCTAACCATGTACTGTGGAAAGATAAAGCGAGAGCAGGTTTACGCCCTGTGTACAGCCACTGCGGACAAAATGCTACAGCCCATGTGCCTCTTGAACCCCCACTTCTCCACTTCCATCAACCCGGGAACATTCTCTATAACAATCCCATGGAAAACGAAGGAAGGCCAATGTTTTCCTACAATTGAAAGGCCTCAACACCCTGAGATTATTAGGTTCACCTTACAGATGGGCAGACAGGCACAAAAAGGTTAAATGAGTTCCCCAAAACCCAGATGAGAGTGGCAGATCCAAGAAGAGAATCTAAGGGTCTAGACCACCAGTCACCTGCTTTAACCACTAGACCACACTTTCTTTAAGATGCTTCCCCTAACAGAAACTTGCTTAGCCGCAAGGTTCTTCCCCTCTTCCACTTTTAAGACTCCCTGTGGCCAGCTGTTCTCCGTACCTCACCGTAGCTGTTCTCCTGAGCGCCAATGTCCTCCATCAGCTGTGAAAAGATCGCTTGTGGAGCAGTGAGGAGGGACGTTCCAGTGTCCACAATCCCCTGGCAGCCACTGCTACACCAGCCACTGGACTGTCCGTCAATGGAGAAACTAAGGGAACAGAACACAGGTCAGGTCAGCAGGAAAATTCAGCAGCAATGTACCCATCTCTGTTGCGTGATGAACCAAGAATATGGGAGTCCTGCCATTAGAGATGTTAGAGCCACTGGTTTGTGTTCTCATGGTGTCTCTGGAACTTTTTAAGTGGGTTATCTGAAGTCCCACGGAGACTCACAGACAGTATCAGGAGTAGAAGCCAGGTATCCAGGTCTCGACCCCCAGGGTCCTCTGGCTGATCCCGGAGGACAGGTTCATCAATGGCTATTAGCCAAGATGGTCAGGGATGCAACCCATGCTCTGGGTGTCCTTAGCCGCTGTTTGCCATATGCTGGGAATGAACGACAGGGGATGGATCATTCAGTGACCGTCTGTTCTGTTCATTCCCGCTGAAGTGCCTGGCATCGGCCACAGTTGGAAGACATTCCTCTGATCCAGTACGGCCATTCTTATGTTTGTTATTATGATCAAAGCATGTTCCAAAGCCCATTGAAATTAATGCAACTGAACAGGAATGCAAGGACTCCCCTGTATGATGGGTTCAGGGTCAGGTCCTACATTCCTTCAGAAAATACCCACCACCACCTTACCCTTCAATTCCAATTTGCCAATAAGCATCCTGGGTGACGGCCGTCCAGACAATCTGACCAGAGTACAAATTGGAGTTCACCCCACCAAAGAGCAGTTCACCACCATCCTGAACGCCCTCTTCCCTAAACAAACGCACAGGGGAGAAAGTACCTGGTTATTTATAGCCATCTACAGAGTCCAAAGACAGCCTGTGACTGGGATAGCCAGGATCCTAGCTGGAGTTATAGCACAAAAACCTTCTCAGAGATAGACCAAGAACCCTGGTAGCAATGGGGTGGTGGAGACAATCTTCCCTCCTAGGTCATGTTTTCTAGACTTTTAATCATTTTTGTTTCTCTGCTCTGGACTCTCTCCAATTTGTCAACATCCTTCCTGAAATGTGGTGCCCAGAAATGGACACAATACTCCAGCTGAGGCCTAATCAGAGCGTAGTAGAGTGAAAATGGTACAGTGAAAACTAGAGATTGTAGCCCATGCGGAACATGCTACATTTGATTGGGTAGAACCTTCCCCACATGGAGGGGAAGGTGAAGGACCTCGGTGAGCTTCCCCTACTGATCAGTTTGCCCAGCTCTGAGTGGGAGAAGAAGGGGCTGCAGAGAAGGAGCACGGACTTCCAGGGGAAGGGATGAAGTCGGCTCCTAAGCATGATTCTGCCGTTGGCCCTCCTCAGGGTATGGGAGACCAGTGGAGCCTACACAAAAAGAAAAGGATTGTGGGAAATATAAAGACAGCACACAGGCTTAGAAAGACAGGGGAACGGCCTCCTCCTCCTCCTTACCCGCTCAGGTAGAAGCTGAAGAGCGGGGCACTGATGAGGTTCTCCTGCATCAGACCTTGCATCACGGTGGTGGCGCCGCCAGCAGAAATGGCAGGGAAACCCAGTCCGAGGATCCCATCGAACTGAGCGTAGACAAAGCTGGTGCCAGGCTCGGTCTCACTCAGGCCAAACTCCTGCTGGGTGATGGAAACGTCCTGGATCTGCGGAGCAAGGGATGGGAACAGCCATTACAGTCAGATGGAGCAAGCAGGCCACTGAACCTAGCAAACCCAGGGAGGAGAACTTTGGGTGCACTTACCTAACCAGCCAAGAAATCTCAGAGCACTTTCTGTGGCTATCACCACCTCCCTTTTGCAGATAGGGAAATGGGCACAAACAGGTAACGCTCTTTACCTAGAGCTTACCCAGCCCCCCAGAGCAGAGTTGAGAGTGAAAACAAGTCTCCTGACTCCCACCACTAGACCACGCTGCCTCTTGCAATATGACTACGATATGCAATATTGTGTTGCAACTTGCAATAATGTGTTGTTACTTCACTACTAGCAAGACCCACAGAGGTGCAGACATTCCTCCAAAGCTCTGCAACTAGTGGATGTCCAACTAAAGAAAGGCTTCTCAGCTCCCGGTGCCTTTCCATTCACAGCCCGGGCGTCCGAAGATTCACAGCGCTGAAAAAGGAACGCTGAGTGCCTTGGGTTTTGTTGGAAATACTGAGACACCCAAACATCCTGTTCTCCAGCCACCTTGTTTCTGAAAGCCCACTTCAAAAGCCCAGACTCTATCTTTATCATCTGGAGTTTAAAAGGGGGGGGGGAATTGGAAACTTTCTTCCGCTGCCTGCTGAAGGAGTTTGGATGCTAGCACCTGCCAGCTAAGCTCTAATAACTATGGCCTCTCCTCGGCCGATGCTATTACTTACTGTCACGGTGTCATAGCCAAAGACTCCAGTGAGACTGCCGCTGCCGTACTGCAGAGAGAAGGTCTGTCCCTTGGAAGAGTAAGTGGAGGACTGGCTGGGGTTGAACATAGTGTGGGTGGCTAGGAGTAAACACAGATCAGCAGCAGTTGTCAGCTTGTGTGAATGACAGATCCAGACTCAGAGTCCCACCCTGATCCAGATTCCACTCCCACCCCGACACAAATCCTCTCTAGAAAGGTCCAATAGTGGAAAATTTGCCCTTCCCCCTGCAGTTGTCAAACACTTTGCACCCGTTACTAATCCATTACAGCTACCACTCCTCTTCCAGGTAGGTCTAATCCCCTGCACTTTACAGGTGGGGGATGAAGGCACAAAACAGGGCAGTGACTTGCCCAATTGAGACACAACCTTACCCCACAATCCTGTTCTTTAGCCATGGGACCATCCCTTGCTCCATGCAAAGACCATCCCTTGCTGCCTGGGGTCTGAAACTGTCACAGGCGCCTACACTGATTGAAACATCTTTGGGGGACTCTAGACACCCTCAGCATACCGTTCTGTGGGGCTGTTATGGGACTGAAAGCAACTGAACAGGAATTTCTCCCCTTGGTAATACACAGATTGATTTTATTTTTAGAGACATAAACAGGGCAAGAAATAACATGGCTGCAGAAGATCCACGAAAGACAACTGTGAAGGCTTGGACGTGTGTCAAGAACAGGCGCAGAAAGATACCACACAGGGCAAAACATACCAAAGTGCAAGCAGGTAGAAATAGAGGAAGACCAAGGATGAGCTGAATGGAGACTGAGATACAACAAAAAGGTTTAAAGATGAACAAAGCCATAAAGCTGGTACAAGATGGGAAGTGGTGGACAGACTTTGTTCAGCCCTCCCACTGTGCCAGGCGCTGTACAAACAGAAACAAAAAGATGGTCCCCGCCCCACAGAGCTTCCAATCTGTGTAAATGACATGAGCTTCCATGGCCTTGGCTATCTTTCTGTTTGCTGTGGGATTTCAGGACACTCCTAGAATATTGGGGTATGAAGGGTGTCTACATTATTCCTGGCGAACAATCCAGATTAGGGCTCGGTTAGTGCCCAGGATGGGATACTGTGATCGAGAACCTCCCTCCATGGTAGAGACCTTTCCCTCAGCCCCTTGTGCATGGGGATTACTCACTGCAGGCCTGGCTCTGGCAGGATGTAGAGGGCACCCACAGGTTGGAGGAGCCGGTGTCAAAGAGAACCAGGAAGTTCTGGGGTGGGGTTCCGATACTGATCTCCCCATAGTAAGACATCTAGAAAAAAAGGGGGGGGGTCATTCTTTTCATCACAGGTTCTCCTCCTCATGATTCATGTCACTTGCCAACCAATAGTATTATTGAGCATGCTGGAGACAGTCACTACTGTCTGCACCACATATATAATCTCAAATCCCTGGTGATGCCAGGCGGGTGGATGACGACAAGAGACGATGGAATCTCATGCAGTTAGAGGCTTTGCAGATGACTCCAACTATGCATAGCTGAGTCCCAAATAGCTGTGGTTTACTAACTACAGGAGAGCCTCAGAGTAACGAATAGCCGAGTTATGACCTGACTGGTCAGCCACACACCTCATTTGGAACTGGAATAACACAATCATGCAACAGAGACTGGGGGGGGGGGGGGAGGGAGAGAATCAAATACTGTACACTACAGTGTTAAATGTAAACTACTAAAAAAAGGGGGAAAGTTTAAAAAAAGATTTGACAAGGTAAGGAAACTGCTCCTGTGCTTGTTTCAAAATGGCTAAAAGCAGCATTTTTCTTCTGCAGAGTAAAGTTTCAAAGGTGTGTTAAATCGATGTTCAGTTGTAAACTTCTGAAAGAACAAGCAGAACGTTTTGTTGAGAGTTACGAACCTCATCCATTCCCAAGATGTTCGTAACGCTGAGGTTCTACTGTACTCATAAACACACACACCTTAGCTACATACATGCGCTCCAAAACACGGTGACCACCACGAGAGGGCCCACAAACTATTTAAAGGGATAATGATTCTTGTAGTGTACAGGAATCGGATAGTATCCCTACTCGATTCCTGTACGCTACAAGAAGCAGTCCTCCAGAAGATGGGCGGGTGCAAGGTGGATATCTTATTTTCCATCTGAATTTCTCTCTCTTCTCCCATCCCCGCTCCACAGTTGACAGCCTCCATCTTTTCCTTGTCTCTGCTCCATTTTTGTCATTATTTTTCCCAACCAGGGACATACTCACATCCAGGTAGTTAGCCAGGGCCTCATAGGCAACAGCGAAGTTGTTGAAGTACTTGCTGGCTGGATCATACTTGTGGTGCTTCACGTAGTCCCTAAGCACGCCCTTTTCCTTCATCACCTCCCGCATGGATTTGAATCTCTTCAGGGAAACTCTGCACAGAACAGAAAGACGGAGATCAAGTCTCCCCTCTTCCTATTCCCCTTTTTGGTCTCACTCTTCCTGCTTCTCTCCCATAGCTTCAATAGGTCTGGGATGAGGTAGTGTAGTGGTAAGTTTTCCAGCCATTGAAAGAACCCAATGCGCTGGGACTAATTAGTGGGGTTCCACAGGGACTGACTTCATTGTAATTACCACAGGGATAAATTTGACCCAATCTCTTCCATAGTCTTGGTTCTCTTAAGACCCCCTTGAAATATGGATGTAGCACACTGGAAAGCTTAAGACACTGGGATAATTGTATCTATGTTAGGGCCAACCCTGGACTATTGTTTCCTTGGACTCAGGGAAAATGCAAAGCCATAGAAGAAAAAGCCGATCATTCTTACTTAGCACGTGTACAAACACTACTGATTCAATGATCTGCAAATCTTGGAAGGTCAGTAGCATTGTCCCCATTTTACAGATAGGTAAACTAATGCACAGAGAGATTAAGTGATTTGTCCAAGGGCACAGAGCCCGTCCATGGACAGAATGCAGGAGTCCCCCTCTCCTCCTCAAACCACTCCCCGCAACGTTCCTATTCTTTCCTTCATGCCAGCATAATCAGCAGTCGCTGTCAAGTGGCCAGGCTGTTATTCCATTCTCACCTCACCATCCCCTCGGAGAGGTGGAGACACACCAAGGCAAGGATCAGCCACTTCATGATGCTCTTCTTTTGCAGGCAGTTTCTAAACAGTCCCCTGCTTCAGTCCTGGACACAGAGGTTGGAGGACCAGGCTCCCTGCCTATATACCAAAGGGTTCACTGTTGTCTCCGCCTCCTTCTGCCACCATCTCATTCGCATATCAGAAGCTTATCAACGGTCAATAACACTTCACCCTGCGGCTTGCCCTAACAGTGCTAAGGACCCTTTATCTCAAGAACAGCTGCTTAATCAGGAGGCTAATTGCCATTTTATTTTTAAATTACTCCTTGCAGGGAAAGGTCGGAATGATAAGAGGAATCAAAGTTCTTAAACTCCCCAAACACCCAACAATCCACCAGCTTGTTCCCCCTTTATCTTCCACTTGCTTGAGGTCTGATAGTTCTATTGCATGTTTTCTCCAAAGAAGGAAAAGTTTGATCACACCCGGCGGCTGGCTTACAATGGAAAGAATAACAGGATTATAATCATTTTGGGTGACCTGCTTTGTTGCCGGCCCAGCACTGACCTGTAACTTTTCAAAAGGCCAGGCAAGTCCAAGGGTATGTAAGGTTCCTCAGAGAGCAAAACATGGTGGGGTGGGTTGCATATTGAAACAGTCTCTGCAGACTACGGGAGCTCCATTCACCTTGGAAGGCAGGAATGTCCCCAGGGTGGCCTTTTAAACACAACTAAGGGGTGAATTTTAGGGAAGGATTTTTATAATCTCAAGAGCCCCGTTTGTGTGTCCAACTGTATGCTTAGTTTGCATTTGCAGTTACACTGAGTGTGTGACAGTAAATCAAATCTTTGCATGTAAGTACAGTAAAAATAGTAGTGAGGCCAGCTAAGTACTTAAGAGATGATGCAAGGTTAGGTGAGACTCTTGCATGCAAAAGACCAAACATTCAAGTCATCATTAACCCTACAAATATCCAACTTGCCCTCAAAAGCAATTGCAGGTGCAGTAATAACTCTTAACCATAACTCTGCCCAGTAGTTACACTAAATGGAGCAGGGAGAGAGACACACAAAGTGTCTTTAAAAAAAAATCAGTTTGGTCGAAGATGGGATACCAGACACTAAAATGCCTTAATCATAATCTTATTGCTATTAAATGGTGTCACTGCAGAGCAGAGTTAGTTATCTGGGTGTCTTCACTGTGCATTCCCATTTCTTAATACAAATCTTAACTCTGAATTTCTTGGGTTTGGAGAGGATCACTGTCATGTTTTTCCCCCTTGCCTTACAGAGAGACACTCTAAACCTTCATTCCGTTTTAATTGTTTTTTGGCTTGGACTTAATACAACATTTAGAGTTGCCAAGATTATATTTCAAAAATAGAGGTCAGTGTTCACAGCGCAAACACCTCGATCCTGGGCTGGCACTGCCAGGAGGTATCAGTTGGGGGGCGGGATGGCAAAATGTGGTGTCTGTAGTTTCCATATAAATTATTATTATTAAGCAGCACTCACCTACACTCGCCAGGGTAGTTCTTGCTGCTTTGGGCAGCACTCAGCAGCTCCTGATCCTGTTGTGAGGGGAGGAAGAAATCTCTGGAGGGTGCCAGCTCAGATTTCAATGCGGGGTGAAGGACCAACTTTCAGCAGGGGGTCCAGAGGCCACTTGGGCCTGACGGAGGAGCCAGGACTCATTTGAGACCCCGCATGGCCAAGTCAAGTTGCCAATTGGCGGCACTTCACAAAGTGCAATCCCAGAGTGGAGCACTGTTCTGCCCCTGATTTCAAGGTGCCAGAGTGATGCTCCCAACCACTCCGGCTACAGGCAGTGCTACACTCCTGCAATACAGGAGAAAAGACACGCAGGACTGAATTTTTATTTAAATAAGGGGCACCTCTTATAACACAGGACTGTTGTTATCCCTATGGAGGCACAGCCCACCAGGGGAGGAGAGCTCTGATCAAACTCAATCACCTTTGGATCTGCAAGGGAGACTATCAATGGCCTTGCTTAGCATTGGAGAACGAAGCGCCCCCCCCCCCCCCCCGCACAGGACAGGAACAGCAAAACCTTTCTCACTCCTCAGCTGGAGCCAGAACCATCAAGTCATCATCCAGTTCCCATCGATGCCCTCCGGCATCAATCCCTTCCTGATCAGTATCACTGTTAGCTCCTGAGCCCCAAGTAACGTGGATTCTGACAAGCTGCCAGGGGAGAGAATTCCAGATGTGCACCACTCGCTAGGAGAAAAACCCCTCTGGTCATTTCAGCTAAACTTCAGCGAGGTTCCAGGGGCATCCGCGTTGTCCTGTTGCTGCTAAGTTCAAAGGGAGCTTCGTCTGTACCCTTGTGATTGACCGTGGTGAGTTTTGCACAGACCAGCACATTTCACCCAGTCATTCCTGAAACAAGTCCAGCTACTGGATCAAACCACCAGCATGTAGCCCTGTTTTGAGCCCATTGCACCTACTTCTGGCAGACAGCTGGGGGGCGGGTGGGTGTCTGTCTCCCCTCTTTCCCCACCCCACTTCTTGTTAAACTCACTTTGTCAACACTTGAAGGACTTTTCATGCCAATCAAGTCTTATGGAACTTCTTCCTCCGCAGTCTCTTTTCCTAACGGCAAATGGGTAAATTCTTCAGCCTATTGACCGAAGAGCAGCGTCATCCTTTGGAGCAGTTTAGATGTCTGATCACCTTGATACCTGTGGGAACAGGGGGCGGTGCAGAGCAGCAAGGAGAAGGAAGACACTCAAGCTTAATTACCCAAGCAGCAGCCCTTACCCTCCACTCCCAAGAACTTGGCTGTGCTCAGCAGAGGTATGTGCTACGTGACCCATATCCAGTCCTCTGGATTTTCATTATAAAAGGGCAAATCAGCTCACTCAAGGGGAACCTTATCACCAAGGGCCTAGAGATAAAGAGTGGAAACTGCTCGCCCCATGGGCCAAAATTACAGAAAAGCAAACAGAATGTGGGTGAGAAAGGGGCATGGAGTGAACCCTGGTAACCCCCCCCCCCCCAGCCTCCCCTCTGATTCAGTCTTTCAGAATGTTCCTTTCTCCTTCAAGCTTCGTAAAAAGAGGGCAAGAGGCCAGGTGCCTGGTTGTATCAGCTGGAGCATGATTTATTGCCAACACTAGAAATGTAAGAATTGCTACACTGGTTCAGAGCAATGATCTGTCTAAATTCAGGATCCTGTGGCCATCATTAGCAGATGCTTCACGGGACACTGCAATGAACATTATAGTGGACAATTATGGAGTCACCTACTCCTAAAGGAACGTTATTCCTGATCCCAGGCAGTAGTAGTTGATCTATGCCCTGAAGCATGACTGTTTATAGTCCTCATGTATTTTCTATCCTGTCTGAACCAAACATGGATGTTCTCATTATTGATCCAAAGATCTACTCAACTGATATCCTACCAATTTTTTTAGGTTCAATTATTGTATTTTCTTCTGTCAGTTCTAAAATGCACTTCCTTGCCGTTTCATTGGATATTGATTTGGTTTTGTCTTAAAAAAGAGGCTAGTAGGGTACATAGGAACACCTGACACACCTTCTCTATTGCATTATTTCATATTCCTCTCTCATGACCCCTTTTATTCATCTCCTCTCCAAAAGACATAGTCCCCACTCTCTCTTCACGCCGATGCCATTCCGGACTCATCATTCTACTACCCAGCTCTGCCCCCTCTCTCTTTCTGCTAACATACTTTTTGGAGTTACAGTGACCAGAACTGAACAAATCAGTGAACTTCAGAGCCATCCAGGCAATTTGGCTACACAGCACTTGTTCATTTCAATGAAAGGTGTGTGGATGAATCCTAGTCAGCTTTGACAATCTCAACCAGGATTCCAGTGTTAATTGAGAAAATAGCATAACTACACAGTGCTATTTTCAATCTCTATCTTTAGAACATGTTGTTTACTTTTCTGGCCACCACTATACACCAAACCAGGGTTTTCATTAAGTTATCCACTGTAACACTGGAGGCTTTTCCTGGAGTCATTTCCATCGGTTTAAAACCTAGTAAGCTGAATTTTATCTGCCATCATTAGTTCTTTGCCAACTTCTCTGGTCTGAACTAACCTAAATAATCACTATGTCTGTAAATAATCACTATGTCGCTCATCCCATCCCACCCCATTAATATAATAAACACTAGCCTTAGTGTAGACCTCTATGGCCACTGACTCCTCTTTCTTTTCTATCTCTTAGCCAGTTTCTGATCCACAACAGAATTTTCTCTCTCACTCCTGTGATCATTCATTTCTGAAGAACTTCTTTGTGAGGGACTTTGCCAAAGGCTTCTTAAAGCCCAGATAAGTTCTATCAGCCAGTCCTCCTTATTCACTACTTGGTCAAACAAGCTCCAAAAATTCTAGTAGATTAGAGGAGCATGACTTTACCTAACTGGAACTGTCCCCAAGTCTTGTGCTAGTTGGTGGTTTCCACTGAAATCAATGGACTCTCAGATTTCATTAAAAAAAAACATTTCTGGTACTCATGTTTGCAGAGAAATCCTGAAGGCATGACCCCTAAAGGTTCTCACATCCAAAAGCACAAAGAAACCCCAATAATAATAACAATAAATACTTGTTATTCTTTAAAAAGCTTCTGATTTTAAACCAATCTCATAATTTTGGGGGCAATACTGCCTGCAGTTTGAACTATTTTGGTACATTTCACAGCTGATAAGTTCAAACAAGAGCCTTTTATTACGTGATTGCTCAAAGCTAAATAGATTGTAGCTAGTCAGCACTTGGGAACCTCTAGTCTCTTTCTCCATCTCCTCCCATTGTCCCTTTTATGCTTTGCTCCATGGTGTCCCCTGGTGCTTGGCACAGCTTCCAAAACCCTACCAGCCAAGGAGCTCCACACAAATAACTTCAAATACACCTCCCTTGCGATGCCCCTTCACTTTCTTTCATTGGAACCAGAGGGCTCTGTATTGTATTATCCAGGTTAGATTTAAGCTCTTTGGGGCAGGAACTGCCATTCATATTCCACAAAGCACCCTCTATAAACAGTGAGAGATTTTCAAGGGCATACACATGGCAACCAGGTGCTTAAATTCTCCCCCAACATGGCGAACGTAGTGAATAACCAGGCAGAGGCCGTTGCTGGAGGCAGGACACTGGGTCTTGACGGAGCAATGGGCTGATCTCACGTGGAAAAGCCTATGTTTCATTGCTCGGGAGAGGCACAGGACTGGAACAGCAACAGGTCAGAACTGAAGTGCATTGGCAGAACTGTTTGTGGGGAGCCCAGGACTGGTAAAACAGAGTGTAGTGTAGGTCAGGATTCCAGTGCATTGGCACAGCTGTTCATGAGACCAGGAATAGAATAGCAAGAAGTGCTGCACAGGTGGCATCCAGGACTGGAATAGCAGAGGTTACGGGAGGTTGGGATAGAGGTGCACTGGCAGAACTGTCTGGGGCGGCCAAGCCTGGCATAGCAGGTCAGGATCCAGAGCACTTGCAGAGCTGCATGAAGGAAAGTGCCTGCTTACACTAGGACGGATTCTGGCCAGCACGCTGGGTCACCAACTTAAAAGAGCAACTACCCTTCATCTTTAAACTTGGCAATTCTCTATTTAACACCAAACGAGCCACAGCCTCCGCCAGAGAGTTCTCAGATTCCATTTATTCTGTATACATTCTTAGTGCACATCAGAGTAAGACATGAGCGCTCCTCAGCTCACACAGCACTAAGGCTCTTTGCCTTGAAGGTTACACCTGGATGAAATATAAACAGGGACTGAATGGATATCCATAGTAATAACCCATCGAAGTAATTACACAGAAAGACCGATCTCTATGGACAGAGCAGCTTTGAATCCCTGGTGAACAGAGCCCCGAAGTGCCTTTGCTTTTCCGCCACGTCAGAAATATTTAGTATCAAAGACACCAGTACAAGTAACGACAAGGAGAATCACACAGGATAAGAGCTTGAGGTCAACACAGATGTGCCGGGCGGACTTTAGTCACACACACAAAGGAATGAGACAAATAGGATCCCCTCTTTAGAACCAGCATGTTCCTCACACCCACTCCCTTTCATTTCCCAGCCTCCCCTATCCCTTAACTTCTTTCCCTTTTGGTCCTGTTTGGTAGCAGGAGACCGCGCCCCTTCAGCTATGGACACACAGCACTCAGCTTCAGATGAGCCAAGCTTAGGGGGAGGGAAGACAAACTCTACAGACAGGCTTCAAGGATGCTGTAACAGGTGTACTGAGATTACTACTTAGCAACTGATGAACGATACTGCATTGTGAGGGTGAAGTCAGATTGGGTTGGGTGGCATCATGCCCATAGAAAACAGGTGGGAAGTGGCTGTGGAGATGACGACTAAAAGAACTTACATTAATAATACCTAGCTCCTGTATATCACTTTTAATCCACAAATCTTGAAGGGCTTTACAAAGGAGATCGGTATCATTATGCTAATTTCACAGATGGGGAAACTGAGGCCTGGGGAGATGACGTGATTTGTCCACGGTCACCCAGAAGCAAAACTAAGACTAGAACCCAAATCTCTTCAGGACTAGCCAGTGGGCCACACTGCACATAAGGATTAACAGAAACAACTGATTGCTTGAGACACACATACCCTCACCTGTCCTAGTGTGAGGCACGGGGGTTTCTGGTATGAGAGGTACAGAAACAATTCCCTCCTCCTGCGGGAGAGAGGAGATTCTGAGGGGCAGAGGTATTTAGACAGCCGCGGTCCACTGGAGGTAAAGACAGCAACAGCTGAAATTTTTTTCCAGTGGACACAGTGGCTTACATAATAATACTTCACATTTGTGTATTTTTTTTCATGTTCAAACCACTTTGTAAACATCAATTAATCCTCACCATACCCTTGTAAGGCAGGTAACTATTACTAGCATTCAGACCCAGGGCGTTACAGTTCCTCTCCATCCCTAGAGAGAAAAGTAGGCTGTATAAAACAAACTAGAAATAGACACAGTCCTTAAGATGAGACCTATTCCCTGGCAATCACATAAATGGAGAGGAAGTCCAACTGTCTAACTTCAAAACCCAAAGAAAAAGCACTTAAAAGATGAAGCCACTCAAAAACCTAAAGAAAATCTCCTCCTGCTGAAAGCCCCCTGTGGAAAAATGGTCTTTTCCATGTTACCAGCCCCACACGGAACAGACCCGAGCAGGGACAACCCTCGAGGAAGCCCTCAGCCCACAGGACAAACCTTGAGAGATGACCTGCTCCTCATTCAGTTCAGGGGCTACTTCCTTTTTTGTGTTAGCACATGGTGGACCTCTAGGGCAGGTACTCACCCATTTACGATGCAGAGCTCCTTGTGTCCAGCGGTGTGGCATTAGCCAGCTATATAATGTTTTGGAGAGCACCTTTGACTCTGAGACCAAGAAGGTTTATGAAGGCCACTACAAAAGATGAAACATTCTGGTTTTTGCCTATGTCGTATTAGCTGAGGTGGTCACAGCACGTTTGGAGGGGAGCCACTGGGATGTGGATGATGGTTCCTAATTTAACCCACATCCAAGACACAAGTGCACATGCATTTGTATAGTTCAATAATCTGTTCCTAGCCAGGCTCACAGCAAGATGTGCAGCCATTAAAAGAACATGATATGGAGGCAAATATAGTCTTATGGAATAAGACGATGTCCTGTTTCCTTGTCATGAGCTAGAACGTTTCTAACAAAGATAAATGGGGCCACATTCATCTCCCGTGTGACGCCACTGAAGTCAGTGGACTTACACCAGGGCTGAATTTGCTCCACAGGGCAGGGAACTTTGTCTTATTTTAGATCTGTGCCAGGAATACCTGTGGTGCTCTATAAATATAAATATTTCCAAACCAAAAGAGAATCATAGAATAAGAGATTCCAACAGGGGCTAGAAGAATTACCACTGGATTACTGGCTACCTACTAGCCATTATCCAAAGCAACTTCTAATCAAACAGAGCAAGGAACTTGGTGGTGAGGAAAAGTCAAATAAAAAAGGTCCAAGCCTGTTCAACCTGCCACTGAAAACTCCCATCTTCTACCTGAGAATGTGCCACATCTGACCACTAGAGGAAGCTATGAGGCTGGATAACACCACACCACACTTGTGACCATGGAAACCTCATCAGCAGGGACTTCCCTTCTTTCTGGTCCCTGAAGCTCTAATGCAGAACAGATTAAATCAATACATTTGCTACAGACCAATGAGAAATTGAGGAAGCCATTAGAAGACTTGATTTACCGCTGGGGATGTCTCCCAGGCTCCACACACACCTAGTCATAACAACACGAAGCTGGATAGTACATCATGCCAAATGCTAGCAACAATGTCCTAGAATAGACCCTGATCCAGGCTGCAAGTGAAGTCAATGGAAGGTCTCAGCAGACTTCAGTGAGTGCTGGATTGGTCCAATGAAGCACTGTAATAGATAACATTTGCCCATAAAAAGGCAATTCAAAGCCCACCGAAGACCATGGGAGTCTTTCCACTGACTTCGGATTAAGGCCTACGTGAATACAGATAAAACTTGGCATGGCCAAAGTGGGATGAAATTCATGCTCCAAGGTTGGACCGTGAAGGGGACCATGAATGCATCTGCAACATCAGCTGCCATGTAATTCTAATATGTTTGTAGTGTGACATTTAAAGACATTCCTACAAGATCAAGCACACATTTAACAAAACCTATATCCTGACTTGTTTTACCAATAATTTGTTTTTGCCTGAATGTTTGCACATCTCTCGGCTGAGTGAGCAAAACTAGACAAGTCAACTTAAATTCAGCAGTAAGTCAGTTTCAGCTAAAGCCAATGCTGTAATGTCTGAGATGCAAAAGCTGCAGGGGAGGGTGATGTTTAAACCTTAAAAAAAAGAAAAAAAAACCTCTGGAGATTTTTCATGAAAATATTTTTATATGGTGACTTAAAAAAAAAAATTCTTCCTCGCCCCCAATGAAACCTAAATTTGGGGGCATAAACTCCTTGACAGTTTCCCTATAGTCAGTTCATATATTACAAATAATTATCTTCGGTTATAGAACAAAAATAAGAGATGGAGGGAAGCATGGAAGACAAGAGGTCAAAGACTTGCCAAAGGTGGCGGTGTGTTTGGTATTTGGAATGCAGACGCCAAGCCGATGAGAAGAATCATGGCTCTACAAATGTTGGGGAGTTCTTGACCTGAGAGTAAAGAGGTTACATGGAAACCCAGCAGCTTTACGTATCTGTAGGGCTGTGGCTTACATTCCTTGCCATTGCTCCCAGAAGGCTCTTTTTAAGGCAGCTCTACAGCATCAAAAAGAAGCTGGGTTTGTTAGCGCGGGAAAGAATCTCAGAAATGGACAGATTATGCTTGTGACCGCCAGGGCTGAGATATAAGGACATGAACCAGCTTTTCCCTTTCACGGACCCGAGTCTGTTAACATACTAATGGCAAGGATATTCTAGGAAGGTTTGGGTGGCTCTATTTACCACCCCCGAGAGTGCTTGCAGAGAACTGGATGGCATGATTCAGATCCTGCAGAAGAGGATGAGGGAGTTTCAAAACAATAAGGCAGAAGTTAATATAATTCCAAGAGCTCTTTCACGTCTCATCGAAATGAGAGGGAATAGCGAGGTGGAATCAGCGAATGCCTTCTGCTGCAGAGATTGACGTGGCCCGTAGCAAATGAAACCACACACAGAATGTCATCACTGGAACATCCCACAGCGGAAGAGAAGCAGAACGTCAGGCGCAAGTTGTTTTTTTTTACAGAAGGGTCGGATGGTTCACATCAAATTCAGCCCGAGGGTAACTGGTTACAACCACTCAAAGCCAATGGAGTTACAGCAAAGCTCAGTTTAGTCCTTTGAGTCTACAATACAAGGAAACGAGCCATGCATTTAGCCAAAACACTAGTCAGTTATTTTACACAGACTCAGCAAGGTATGTGGGAGTAGGCAATGCTCCTTAGATACGACTCCAAGCTTGGTTGCCTCGCAGCTATGCTCACACTTCCATGTTTTCTGCACTCACTCCCACCAGCCCACTACAGTGCATTCCAGGTAAGTGAGCTTTGATTCACAGCTACTCTTTCCCCATTCGTAATTCCTCAAAGCCTCTGGATGGAATACATTATCCTTTCCCATCTCACCCCCCTGCCGCCAGCCCCCACCCCAAAAAAGGAGTTGAACACCAAGCAGATCCATTCCACGTTGCCACTGGCTTGGCACTTTTCACTTTGATGCAAAGAACGTTTACAAAATAAAATAAATAGATAGAAAAATAAAACGAATAAATAAACCGACAGATGGAAAACATTTCTGAGGATCTCCAAAAAAGGCAGGTACGTACCCACCAAGGCCTCCCTGATCCCAAACCTCCAACTCCACTGGCATTCCCAGTCTTTCCCCCTGCTCCCATGTTTGTTTTAAAATCCTCCCAAATTCTCCCTCCACCTCTCCGCCGTCTCCTCTCCCCAGGCTGCCGACATGGATGCCATGAAAGCACGGGGATTGAGCCTGGGCCATGAATGGCCGGTTTACATTTCTACGCCGCCTCGTGCCGTTTCGAAGGCTGAACCCCCACAAAATCATTACAATAAATAAATAAATAACTCCTGTTTCCTGTTACTCTGCGAGGCTTTAAAAACCAAATGACCCGGGAGGAACGGGGAGAGGCGGAGAGGCAGGCAGACATTTGTAAAGTCTGCGCGCTGGAGCTGTCCCGGGATGGTGTGTTGAGCAATAGGGCGACCAGGGCGTGGGGGCAATAGGGGACGAAAGTCACGCTACACGATACACTGAAAGGCAGGGACGAAAGCCACAATGCAGCGCGTGCGCTTACAGAGGCAAGTCGGTGCTGTTATGCCGCGTTTTCCTTGAAGTCCCATCGTCTCTGGGCAGCGCCCTCTGCAAGCTGGACATGGCAGCTGTCTTTTTAAGGTCGATGACCGCGTAGGAGTCCATCCTGCTGGCTGGGTGGGCGGCAGGAAGTGGGGTGCAGGGCATCTGGAGGCCCTGGCGCCCCTTGTGGGGGTCAGCCTCCAGCTCGACCTGGATGTAGTTGAGCTGCCGCTGCTGCTCCGGGCAGGGCCGGCGGAAGTCGAAGCTGAAGACGCTGGGGGTGCAGTTGTGGCGGTGCTGCAGGAAGTCAGCCCGACGCAGGCCGCTGTGCCGGGCGGCGTTCTCCGAGTTCATGTAGTTTTGCAGGGGGTCGTCTTCGTCCAGCTCGGGGTAGCCATTCGGAGAAGGAGTCAGCGCGTCCCCAGAGTCCTCGTCCTGCCGCAGCGGCTGGCACTCCCACACGGGAGGCAAGGAAGGCAGGTTCTCGTAGTGCAGCAGAGGCGTCCTGCGGTGAGAGCAGCTGTTTAACCCCAGGTCCTCCCGGGTGAGTTTCAAGCGCCCGCCCCGCCGGAGAGACGCGCCCCCAGCAGGCAGCAGGCCATTCACATTCTCGTACACACACCTGGGCATGAGGCACTCATCCTTGCACTCGTTGTTGTTGTTAGGGGCACAGAGGTGTCCACCGCACTCCCCATGGTAACGGCAGGAGCTGTCGCGTTTCACCCTGTGCCTGTGAACCGGGGCAGGGCCCAGCACAAACTTCACCTCCCCCGGCTGCAGGAAGACCTGGGGGTTTCGGTCCTCCAGAGAGCAGCTGTGGTTCCCATGCAGGAAAGGAGGGTGGACTTCAGGCAGCGAGTGCATGCAGTGCCGGCCCCTCATCTCCTCCTCGCCGTTGGTTGTGTTCACATAGGTGTGGGACTGCGGGGAGAGAAGATGCGTTTTAGAAGCAAAGGGCGATGCTGGGAAGGGGGACAATGATAGGAAGAGATCAGAGCCAAAACTAAGGGGGTGGGGATGGGATTGAATGTGAATACAGCTGAGAATGTGAGAAGGGAGAGAGGGCTGGTGGCTGATAAAGTGGGGGCGGGGGTCTTGGTGGCTGAAAAATCTTGGAGGGGCAGCGTGCCGAGAAAGCGGGGGGTAAAACTTGACCGAAAGGGATGCAGCTGTGTTCAAATCACGTTTACGCATCGACTGCTGCAAACCAAACACCCAGCACCTGGAGACAAGAATGAGTTTTGTTTTCTCTCATGGATGTGAATTTAATTGCTAAGGGGCAGGATGAGCAGCAACTTACCAGATTTCAATTGTATTCCTCCTCACACTGCTCATCTAGAAACTGCACTGAACAACTGCAGTTATAAAGGGGAAATAACGTGGCTCTAAAGCTTCCCCATTGGTCTGGCCTGATTCAATTCTGCTCCTCATTCCCATAATGCCCCAGCCTCTCCTTTACGATCAGAGCTACTATTAATCAGTGGATTGACAGGTGGCTCGCTCTCTCAGCAGGGAATTGCGTGCTGATATCAAACAAGGGGCAGATCATTACTGATGGACCAGGGAAGCTACACCCAGCCCTCGCTGAGAGCAGCTGTTCCAGCGAGTAGTCAGGGGGTGCAAACTTGCAACAGTGAAACTAAGTAAAACAGCCACGAAGGAGCAACTGACAAGGTAAGAGGGTTCCTTAGCATTGAGCAGATGTGTGAGCTTGGCACCCCACAAGAATCCTAGAAGAGAAGCGGCAGACATGCTACGAGTTCCCTGCAGCAAAGGAGATCAGGAGACCTGGGCTTACCTGCTCATCCATCCCAATGAGGCCGTGTGTGGAGTCCTCCCCAATGGAGGAGTGTCTCAAGCTGTTCATGGAAGGGTGTCGGGCTGTGGAGTAGGACGGGACTTCACCAGGGAAGCTGTGGAATCCATTGGGGAAAGCTGGAACAGTGTACCCCAGAGCTGAGGGGAGAATTCAGAGAGACGTGCTTTAGAGGCAGAGCATCGCACTGGCCTTGCGTACAAGTGCGTCTGCACCGTGGGCCAGCTTCTCAAAGGGTCTTATTAAACAGGCGTGCAGGAAAGGCAGCGCCTGCCTGGCCGGGGGAAGGTGCCTGCCGCGGGTACAGCTGTTGTAAATATTCAAGCTACGTTATATTTACCAGCACTTAAGTCACATCTATGAAAGTGGGAAACAAACACACGTTCTTCTAGTGGAGGCTTCCCTCAGGAGCCCGCTGATCCCTAGAGAGGCCACTTGGCAGGGCTCCAGCTGCATTCCAGCTGGAGTCTGAGAAGGAGGTTGATATTTGCAGTGTTTGTTCCCATTTCCTTGGGAACAAAATATCACATCTGCAAACGAGCGGGGCTTTAAGCATGGACTGGAGGACCCAGCTCAGAGCCAGACAGCTCACACCTTCTGCCTGGGGGGATGTAGCCTTGGCTGGGAGCCCAGCACCCACCACAGAGATAGACTTGGACAAACTTCCTCTACCCCTCCGTTCCCCGGGATTTAGCCTTACAGTTGGATGCCTGGGGCGTGCGGGATAGATCCAGCTCAGTGGAGTGACCGCCCCTGGTCATGATGACTGGCTCCTCCACCACATTGATGCTATTACATTGCATCAGGTCCTGCAGAAGGTTAAAGATCTCCTCCGCCCTTGAACACTTGAAGGCAAATATCCCTGTGCAAATACAAAGAAGGGGGGCGGGGGAGAGACAAGCGCCATTTTAGTTTAGTAAGAGTGTAGTCAAGTCCTTGGAAAGTAAAATCTGATTGAAAAAGGTTTCTGTTTAACACAATACACTTAACCTGGGGAACTCACAGTCACAGGATAAGGTCACGAGCTTGACAGGATTCAAAAAGAGATTAGATACTTATATAGGTAATGGGAATATTCACCCTTCCATTAGATAGGACACCAATTTGTAAGAGGTATAAACCCTCATGCTTCAGGGTATAAGCCAAATACTAAATGTCCGGGGTTAGGAAGTAATTTCCTCTATAAGCCGGTTGTTACACAATTGCTCATTATGACGCTGCTTCCATTTTCCTCTAAAGCTCATAGTATGAGCCAATATTTCAAACAGGATACTAAATTAAACTGACAACTCACCTAACCTTGTTGGGAAAGCCCTGTATTTCTCTACGCACAAATTTATGATTTACAGGAAAATATTTGGTAAGATATTATCAATATTTAAACACACTCCGAGATGATATTTCTGTATAGCGTATCCTGTTGTTACATCACTAGAAACATAACAGCACCATTGCTAGTTGATCAATTAATTGGTGCATCTAATGTCAAATGTACATTAGTTAACTCTGCTGGAAATAAGAATGGTACACTGGGTCACAGATGAGATTCTTCACCTGTAATTTCCATTCTTTCATTTTACCTGGGGCCCGATCCAACTCCCACTGTCCATGAAATCTTTACATTGACTCGAATGTGAATTGGATTGGGCACCTGGAATGCATGAGGAAGAGAGGGGCAACTGCACCCCACTTTTAAAATGTATCAGATTAAACGGTGGCTCCCCAGAAAAACAGTTTGACCAATAGCCAGCGTGTGCAGAATTAACCAATCCCATGCTGGTGCGCATGCAGAGGCACGCACAAAAGCCATAGCAACAAGGACAACAGCATGGCAACAACTGCTGCTACTCTGCAGAAAAATTTGAAAAATATTCTTGCCAGAAAACATATGCATCCGTCTTGTTCACTGGGGCTAGGAAGGAAAGATCCACATAAAATCAGTTAAGTGAGAAAGTCTCCTATGAGCAGGAAAAGAACCAGGAAATGTATGGCTTCCATACAATTTATCTTTGCATATAGAGGACATGGATGACTCAGCCAGTGCTCTCTAAAAGCTCTCTTTATAGGTGAAGAGTGAATGACTCTACCCTATCTGTGCTATCTAGAGCTCTGTAGAAAACCCAAGTAAACATAGCAGCATTCCAGCGCCTGATCTGAATTCTGAAAAAGGCAAAGTAGACACACACACACAGATACAAGTCCCACCCTGCTGACAACCAATAAGCACCACTGAAGGTGAATCCCATTTATATAAATATAAACAAGTAGCACACAGCACTTTATAAACGCAGAACAATGATGCGGACTTTATTCAGGTATCAGAGAACTCTTCAACACACGTCCCATAGAAAGGTGGCATTTCTAGCATATCTTCAGTACCAACACAGAAGAGAAAGCCCACAGAATCACTAGCTTCTTCTGCCATCTGGGTTTTCCTTAATAGTCTCTGATCCAACTGAAACCCCGCTCCAGAACTGCTAACCTGAAGATATGAGAGCCAAATCTAGATGCGTTTCTCCATGCTGTGCATTTATAAGGCAATAGCCGAGTAACTTTAAGTCTATAAATATAAACAAGTGAGACACAATAATCCACAAGAGTGATAACACATGATGCCTCTGCCTCAGTCACCAGCTTCCAACATTAATCTCTTAATTGGGAGTATTAAATGCACATGCAAACACACTACAGTATCCTAGGGGTGTGCTGTCACTTGTGCACGTGAAGCAGGTTTCCCAGATATAATAAGCAGGGGAGGAATCAACACCAAGGAGTTATTGTGCAACTGAAAGCTTTAGACAGATTTGTTCCCCCAAAAAGATATGGCACCTTGTCCGGTCTGGCAGCGGCGTCCGCTCTCGAAGGAGAAGAGGTTGGAGTCATAACCATAGCGGCGCAGGCAAAGGTACGGCCACCTGACAGCATCGCGCTTGTACGTGTGCAAGATGAGCTCCGTCTGCGTTAGCTCCATAATCCCAGATCCCAGCGCGTTACCCTCATCGTCCACGTTTGTTACCTGCAGAGGCACCGAAGCTCATATCAGGAGGCTCACACATGAGACCTGACAGATGTAAGGCATTTGCCTGGAAGCTACTGAAGCCCCAGCACTCTCCCACTTGACTCATTAACATGCCCTGCTTTTGGATGACAGGCTGGTGAATTCATTGCTGGTGAAAGGTGCCATACTGAGAGCCTGGAGACTGCAGCCCCCCACCAGCTCAGTTAATGTGTCTCAACACAGGCATGGGGGGTGGGCACCCCTGAGTGGGAAGAGGAAAGTTCAGTCTCTTTCCAATTCTTGGCCTCTCTGCTAAGACTGTCAAATGGTTCAACCACTGCCAGCTTTTACAGCGTGGAGACCTGTTTACAGCCAATTAGGCTGAAACACACTGACTCATTTCACACAAGCCACCAAACAGCTACCATATGATGATAACTTTTGATGCCCACTGACTTGGGCCCGATTGGAAGGGTTCCACAGCATGTGAGCCATCCAATTTTCCCTTCCCACTGCATCTGTTTCTTCTCTGGCACTGGGAGATTGAATCTCGATGCCAATGCAAATGCTTCTACATCACAGAGGGTGGAACCAGGGGATTCCCTGCTTAAAAATCAGCAACTCATTTGCAAATCTTTCCATATAGGAGAAGCTCCCCGTGAAAGACGGGGCTTTAATGTGTAGGTTCCATAAAATTTGGATCGCACTTTGCAGGCTTCGATTCCCAGTGGCTGCTGTCAATTGCTGTGCTTTCCCTCTAGGATGAAGGGTATTACCTTAAACTTGGTGGGGTGGTGGTCCGGGACACTGTCTCTGCACAGGTAGCTGTAGCAGCTCCCCATGACGTTAGCATACCAGGTGAGCCCTAGAGGGAGGATGGGGGAGGGGGAAAAAACAGAGGATAAGGGCACAACCTCATTTGTGTTTTTGATCCACAATTATTGTCTCTTCCCAACCAACGACCCAGGCATTTTAGAGTGGTGGAGCAAAGTCCGTGATGGCTCAGTGGAGCCCTGTAAGTGTACGGGAAGTTAAATGCCTTCAGTGAAGAGGGGAGTAGGTACGCATGCCAGGATGCAGTGCCACAGGCAGGCCAGACAGTGCACATACACACCACCAGCCGATTTTTCAAACAGAAGAATATTTTTATTGTTATGCTCCTATGGAGCAACTAACAGCTCCAAAGGGGCTACGGAAGCTGTTCATAAAACCAAGTTACTCTGGAGTTTTGGCACCAACTACCCTTTCTACGACTACTCGCAATGAGGAAGAATTCCTCAAGCACTAGCTAGGTCGACACTAGTGTTTTTCACCAGCATAGCTACCCCGGGAGGGTATAGCAGCAAAGCGCTTCTTGCGTGAAAACAGCTTCCACAAGCGAAAGCACAATCTTGCCACTATAACTGTGTCTAGGCTAGAGATCACAACCCTGGCCAACAAAGCTATGCCAGCAAGGTCTGTAGTGTAGCCCAGTGATTCTCAACCGTCTGGGGCTCAGGACCCAACTTTTAAAAGTTCAGGGCCTGTTGTGAATAGTCAGGGGGTGGAGGCCCGGAGGGGTTTCGGTCAGGCCCTGCCCAGCACTCACCCCACAGTGACAGTTCCTGTAGCTGCTGTGCTGTGGGGCTAGCCGGGCTTGGTTCTCAGCTCCGGACATTGCAACCTCCGGGGTGGCAGCGCCACTCAGGTTTGGTGCCACCCCCCTGACTTGACCAGGTCAGGCTCGACAAAGCCCTGGCTGGGATGACTTAGCTGGGGATTGGTCCTGCTTTGAGCAGTGGGTGGGACTAGATGACCTCATGAGGTCCCTTCCAACCCTGATACTCTATGAAACTTGCGCGAGTGAAGTTGTAACCTGGCTCCCGGGGTTGCTGTGCCACTCACTCAAATCGGTCCTATCTGGACTCCTGTCAGCATGAGGGCTGGGGCAAACCTGAGTGCCGCTCAGCCCCCAGAGGTTGCAGTGCCTGGAGCAGGCAGGCGAGTCCAACCAGTCCTGAGGGGCAGGAGCTAAAGGAGCTGCCACATGACCCTTTGAAACAGTCCAGTGCCCCAATGTTGTCTTGTCCCCCAGGTTGAGAAATGCTGGTGTAGACCTAGCCCTAGTGTAGTGCCTTTGAGATAATCCAGGAGGACGGAAGGAAGTTCGGAACTCTTTAGTCCCGCTTGGTTCTTACCCGGTTGAGGCCATTAGGTGGTTTTTTGAGGGCAGGGAGGGATTCCCACTTTATTCCCACAGTCCTCTGCTGAGTGTCATGGTAACCAGGATGTCAAGAAGTCACCTAGAGTTCCGCGGAAACCGTGCCATGTTTCACCTGACAAGAATACAATCAAAGAGATTGGCAGAGAAAAGACAGACAGAGCTAGACTTTTATCATATCTCTATTCATCTTTCTAAAAAGAAAAAACAACCTAAATTAAAGCAATCATTTATAAATGTCACTTTGTGTAACACTACTGCATGGACAAATCCAATGGAGACCCAGGACCAAATCCAGTGGGGACCTGACAAGTAAAACCCGCTTTGGGGGTAAATTAGAATGTAGGTGTAAACAGACCAATCCAGAACTCACTGGGTGAGCGACATGAGAGGTAGGTCAGCAGGAAATGCAACTAGCATTGCTTACTCCCTCCGACTGCCTGCTTTCCCCCCACATCCCTCTCTTGGTTTGGAAGTTACACTCCCTTTGCCTCTCCAGCACAAGGTGCCCCACTTTGCCACATACATCCATTTTCTACCCAACACACGTCATTACTGAACTTGGCCGAGACATTTATGGGAGTTGCACCACTGCAGAAGGAACGAGGCCTGCAAACCCGCCAGGAACTTTCTCCAGCAGAACTCACACACATTGATCACTCATCTAGCATCAGCCTCCTCTCTGCCTTTCGACTAATCTGGTCACTGCTGGCACAAGGAGCCTTCTCTTCTACAACTCCTGCCATTATCAACATCGTCTCCCCCGGACACACACACCTTTATCAATTTTCCGTCCTATTTTAAATCACAGTAGAAAACTTCAACTTTTTCCTTTGCCTCTTTGTTAGGGTGACCAGACAGCAAGTGTGAAATATCAGGATGGGGGTTGGGGGTAATAGGAGCCCATATAAGAAAAAGCCCCAAATATCGGGACTATCCCGATAAAATTGGGACATCTGGTCACCTTACTCTTGGTTTCTCTCTCCCTCAACCAGTATTTCTGTCACTCCATTCTTTGGCTCTGTAAAATGTTTGGGATCAAGTGTCATGGCTTCCACTGAAAGTCTGGAAGACTCAGAACTGAGAAAATGAGATGATAAAACTACCCATTTAACGACCTTTGCAGATTCCCGAGTCAACTAGTCACGGCAGACAACACCTTGCTGCCAACTATTTTAGTTGTATCTATTTGATGCAGATACCTGGATTCTTAAGACTCTACTCTTCGACGAGCAATCCTTTGAAACAGGCCTTTTTCTGACTATGCTACACATCTGGAGCATATCCTAGTTGACCAAAACAACTTATCTGCAACTGAAAACACCCACAAGCCAGTATATCCAAGTGGGACATGTTTAGGAAACCTGTGTTTCATATTGGCTAAAACATTTTAAACATCACTTTCTCCAAGACAGTGGAAAGAACTCAAGGACCCTCCTCATTTGTTGCCTGCCTACATCCTGTACACACAAGTGCTTCAAGGCTTTTTCTGAGCTTCCATCTTTGCCCACACCAGCTGCTCCGGCCATCTGCTAAAATCCCCCATAGCCTATACACAAGCGAAGCAAAATGCCGCTATCCTTCGTTGAAGACTCAGACGTCAGTTGTGTCTTTGGCATATAAATATCTACAATACCATTTCTCATGGTTTCTTGCTCACCATGCTTGATTGGCTGCGCTGTCTGGGGGAAATGAAACCAGCAAGCACTCCTAGCCCTAGGCACACCTGTGACTGTCTGGGTCAGTGACAGAATGTCTACACTGTAACTGGAAATGTGCCTCCCAACCCCTCCCAGCCAAGCTCTGCTTGAGTTAGCATGCTAAAAGTAGCAGGATGGACAGCTGTGGCCGAGGCAGCAACTTAGGCTAGCCAGCCCAGTTCATACCCATGGGGTCGGGAGGATTTGGATGCAGGTAGCTACCCAGAATTAATTCAAGTTAAAAATCTCATCTTCAAGTTTTACACAAAGAGGACCATTTTAAGCAGAGGCCGATAATTTCTCCAAGGAGCTTACGAATAAAAAGGCACTTCTAACTCAAATGACTTGACATGCACTGAGTATTGCATCTTCAGGGTTAATCTACTGCACCGCTTTGTTCTGTTTCCAAAATTATTATAGACCCTATCTTTATGTGCAGCACACAGGTGGGGCGCTCCGATCACTCCTCATTAGCAAAAGTAGATGCATAACACTAAATTGAAAGCTTTTGGTTTGCAAGCCGACTGACAGCCGGCATCGTACATGTGAGTGAATAAGGTTCCAATTGGCACGACATGACCAGCAGAGACCATGTTAAGACAGACACCAGCCCTGGAGCAAAATGTTAACAAGACACCGGCTTTCAGGAGTCTTTAACCCCTATTTATTGTGGCTTCAAATCCCCAGCTGGTGACTTCCCACTCTGTGGGTATGCGTAGGCAGAGCCAAACTAGCTTTGCAAATAGCAGTGTGGCCGCAGGGGCCCGGGCTAGCCGCCAGGCAGGGGCATACACAGGCTGCTAGCCCATGCTGACACCCATGCTGCCTCAGCTACACGTGAGCTGGCTCCAGCAAAGCTAGCTCGGGCATCCCAACGCGGGCTGCAATCTTGCCTGCCTACTGCAGCGTGCACAAGGCCTGAATGAAATGTGACGCCGAATCCAGTCCTTCGTATCTGGAAACAAGGCGTGTATCACTTCCAAGCTCAAAAGTTTTCAGTACCTTCCTATCTGTTAAAATTCAGACCCAAGCCTCCCGCTGGGTCTTCATGCTCCTCCATGGACTCCCCCAAACTTGATTTCCTCTCTACTGGACAGTTTTCTTCCATTCCCTGAATAGTTCACACTTCTGTCCAACATCCCGTCTCTCCACAGCCCGTGGCAGAGCCGTCTGTCTCCCAGTGCCCAACTCCGAAGAAGACTCATGTCCATCTAATGGTCTGTTTAATGCCAGATCCTGTCCATACCGACTTCCAAATTCCCACACACTGCTGGAATCTCAGGTGCAAAGTTGCACAACTACAGTTGCCAGGTGTCCAGTTTTCAACCAGCACACCCGGTCCAAAAGGGACCCTGGTGGCTTTGGTCAGTGGGCCACTAGAAACCCAGTTGGTGGGGCTGGCAGGCTCCCTACCTGGCTCTGCGCCTGGAGCCCCCTCCCACACCCCAACTCCCTGCCTCCGCCCTCACCCCCTCCCACACTCCAAACCCTTCAGCTCCACCCCCCCAGCCCAGAGCCCCCTCCTGCACACCAAACCCCTCATTCCCAGCCCCACCCCAGGACCCGCACCCCAACCCCCCTGCCCCAGCCCAGAGCCCACATCCCACACCCCTCATTTCTGGCCCCATCCCGGAGCCTGCACCCAAACCCCTTGCCCCAGCCCAGTGAAAATAAGCGAGTGAGTGAGAGCGAGCAACAGAGGGAGGGAGGATGGAGTGAGCGGAGTGGAGCAGGGCAGGGCCTTGGAGAAGGGGCAGGGCAAGGGTGTTCAGTTCTGTGTGATTAGAAAGTTGGCAATTCTCCTTCATGTGCAATGCATCAGGGACACAAACAGTATTACATGAGTCAAAAAGCAAGAGATCTGAGCAATGAAGAGGGACCAGCAAAATTGACCCTGGATGCCACCTTGCATGCAGAAACGCCATTCGGTACAGGACGCCCCCGAGTGCCACAGGACATAACCCACGACAAAACCCTTGGCATACAGCACAGTGCAATCAATGAGCACCTCAAATCCATGCTTGATCACCTGAGCAACTAGCAAAACTACAGAGGCTTGGAGTGGTGAAAAGTAGGGACAGGGAAAGGGCGAGGTTTGTCCTATGCCAGCGCCCCAAATCTGGCCTGGGAAGCAGGATAGATGCCTTACAGCCCTGGCTTGCTAGGTCACCGCGTGGCAATTACAAATGAGAATAGAGGTAGCGGAGGGCTGTAAAGAGGGGGAACATTAAATTAGCACCAGCACAAAATGCAGCGATTGGCATGTGAGTGAGATTGAATGAAGGGGTGCCAGGGGTTTTGGAATGTCAGCATAGGGAACGGGAGAGAGAATACATGGGACAGGGAAGCTGATGAAAGATAAACAGGTAAATCATGGAAGACTAGCTAATGATGGAAAGGACATTAGGGGGAGGTGCAGGAGGTGCCAGGGGAGGGGATAACAGAGAGTCAGTGCAGGAGGTGACGGGGGACAGGGGAGTGGATAATGGGGGGTGGGGAGTGGATAATGAGGGGTCCGTGTAGGGGAGTGCTGGGATAACAGGGGGTCAGTGCTGGGGGGAGGGGGAGATAACGGGGGTCAGTGTAGAGGGTCGGGAGGGGCAGGGGAGGAGATAACGGGGGGGGTCAGTGTAGGAGGTGCTGGGGGAGCAGGGGAGGAGATAACGGGGGGGTCAGTGTAGGGGGTGCTGGGGGGGCAGGGGAGGAGATAACGAGGGGGGTCAGTGTAGGGGGTGCTGGGGGAGCAGGGGAGGAGATAACGGGGGGGTCAGTGTAGGGGGTGCTGGGGGGGCAGGGGAGGAGATAACGAGGGGGGTCAGTGTAGGGGGTGTTGGGGGGGTAGGGGAGGAGATAACGGGGGGGTCAGTGTAGGGGGTGTTGGGGGGGCAGGGGAGGAGATAACGGGGGGTCAGTGTAGGGGGTGCTGGGGGGGCAGGGGAGGAGATAACGAGGGGGGTCAGTGTAGGGGGTGTTGGGGGGGCAGGGGAGGAGATAACGGGGGGGGTCAGTGTAGGGGGTGCTGGGGGGGGAGGGGAGGAGATAACGAGGGGGGTCAGTGTAGGGGGTGTTGGGGGGGCAGGGGAGGAGATAACGGGGGGGTCAGTGTAGTGGGTGCCAGGATAACGAGGGTCCCGGGGGGGTCCTATAGGGCTGGGGTGTCCCAATTGATCCCTGGGGGAAGGTGCGGGGTGGGGCCCCAGGGGGCGGGGCCGATAGGGGTCCCCGTGGGGGCAGGGGCAGTGCGGGGGGGCCCAGGAGGGGTCCCCGGGGGGGCAGTGCGGGGGGGGCCCAGGGGGCGGGGCCGGGAGGGGGCCCCGGGGGGGCAGTGCGGGGGGGCCCAGGGGGCGGGGTCGGGAGGGGTCCCGGGGGGGCAGTGCGGGGGGCCAGGGGGCGGGGCCGGGAGGGGGTCCCGGGGGGGCAGTGCGGGGGGCCAGGGGGCGGGGTCGGGAGGGGGTCCCGGGGGGGCAGTGCGGGGGGGCCCAGGGGGCGGGGCCGGGAGGGGGCCCCGGGGGGGGGCAGGGGGCGGGGCCGGGAGGGGGCCCCGGGGGGGCAGTGCGGGGGGGCCCAGGGGGCGGGGCCGGGAGGGGGCCCCGGGGGGGCCCCAGGGGGCGGGGTCTCTGTACCTGCGGCGCGGCCCGGCCTCCCCCGTGCGGGCGCTGAGGGCCGGGCCCGCCCCGCCGGCCGGCGCCGTAGGGCCCCCGATCGGGCTCCGGGACCCGCCAGCGCCGTCTCCCTCCCCCCACCCCAGCGCGGGCCGGGGCCGGGCCCGGACTCGGAGCCGCCGGGAGCAGCGAGTCCAGCAGCCGTCGCCTAGAGCGTCTCTCGCTGGGAGGACCCGGGCGCGGGGGCCGCTAGGTGGCGCTGCGGACACGCGGCTCCGCTCCTGTGGCGGGGGGAGGAGCTCCGGAGAGAGGCGGGACCTTGGAGTGACCAGGGGGCGGGGCTTATCTGCGGGGCGGGGACATAGGGCTGTGCGTGTGGGAGGGGGAACAGGGGGAGGGGACTTGGGGCTCAGGGGGGCAAGGGTGGGGGGCTGGCCCTGGGGGCAGAGGGAGAGAGGGGGAGCTGGGGGGCATGGAAGGAGGGGAGTTTGAAAATGTTGCCCCTAAAAAGAGAAAGCAGCTGGAGGAAAGGGCAGTGCACTGTGCAAACCCCACACTGCACCCCGCTACACAACAATGTACATACAGCTCACAAAACCCCATGTGCATCCCACGCCGAACAGACAAAACAACCAGCACTCCGCGCACACTAGCCCCACGCCACCCCGGCCCCTTTCAGACAGATCATCCCTTTCTTCTAGCAAAATATTACTAGTAAAAACCCTCCCTTTGTCCCCAGGGATTTAGATGCAGTTAAAAGGTATGTCCCTGTTTTTCCACTCCATATATCCTGTTTGTAGCTTTCAAATATCTACACACTCCAGTAGCTGCCAGTAATGTCACAATATTAACATAAAAGAATAATTCATATTGACAATAGCTCATCCCCACATCCCATGGTAAATGCCTAAACAGATTCGATATTAATTATATTTTTACAATATTCTTCACTTCCTGTAGTGTAATATTGCTGTCTGCTATTAAACAGCTATCTCAAGTGGCTGTATTTTCCATGGATGTGCATCCTTGCATCCGACGAAGTGGGTATTAGCCCACGAAAGCTTATGCTTCAATACTTTAGTTAGTCTTTAAGGTGCCACAGGACTCTTTGTCACTTCTGCTATTCCAGACTAACACGGCTACCACTCTGATTCTTGACATGGATGTGTAGTGATCCCTGGATTGTGTGGTTTGTAAAGTACTGGGGGGCTCCTATGTGATGAAAGATACTGTTGAAATGCAAGGTGATGTAATGTATTAAATCCTAATTTGGTAGGATTTTTCCCTATAATGGCAAAGTGCCCACACTTGGTTCATTCCCCATGTATCTTCCACCACACCCTTCAGAGGCTATGGGAGGGCCCAATATTCAAACATGTGCTTTTTCCATTTTTTTTGTGCAAAGATTGCACGTGTATAGAGAGACACAGCAGAATGGAAATTGCCTGTAAGTGGAATGCTCCTGGTCCTGCAGTGAAATTCACCCCTGGGGAGGGGGCTGTCTGAAGGCATATGTTCTACGTGAGTCTTCAGAATAGATTAGAATCAGAGAGGTAGCCATATTAGTCTGGAATAGCAGAGGTAACAGAGTCCTGTGGCACCTTAAAGACTAACTAAAGTATTGAAGCATAAGCTTTTGTGGGCTAATACCCACTTCGTCGGATGCAAGCAGTCATCCGACGAAGTGGGTATTAGCCCACGAAAGCTTATGCTTCAAGACAGAATAGACTAGAGTATAAGAAATCTGCAAAGTAGCTAACATACTACCTGAATGGTAGGGAGCTGCCTTAGGAGAGGGACAGTTGGGAGGCATTACTTGCTAGGTCTGTACATCTGACAAATTACGTGGCTATTTCTGTTTTGTCTATTGGGCTGTAACAATGCTATGGGCAGGAACTGCCTTTTGTGTTTTGTTCAGCATTTACCTCAACAGGGGCCCGGTTGCACTGGGTGCCTTCTGGCTCTACTGGAGTACAAATAATAACAAACAGCACAGTGCTATGACAGGGTTGACTAAATGATTACATTTCCCAGGTTGTAACCATTCCCTTAACATGCTTAGACCACAGACTGTTTCTGTCAAGCAAAGCAGAATCTTTCACGTTATGGTTGCGGTATAATGCCTGCGCCTGTAGATGGGAGGTTAGGGGGCGATTGAAATACCTCCCTTTCTGTGTGAATAGACACAAATGACAGTGAGTGCATGGATGTGGAGGAAGCAGCACTACTACAGATTGTGCAGCAAATACACAGAGAAAGTAAAGCAAGACCCAGCCGCTCAATGGGACAAAGTCCGTAACAGCTAGCAGTCAAGATAAAGCTGACACCAAACCCAAACATGGCAGATTAACTTTCCCTGAGTACAAGTTGGTAGAATAGTTCCCCTGAGGACTCTGGTCAAGCTGAATGTGACTGGATTGGAGCTCCTTTTAGAAAACTATCCTGGGTGAATTGAGAGGGGCGGTATTCTTTGATACAGACCGAGAGACTGGCACTGATCCCTTTTTGACAGGAGGACAGCGAAGGAAATAAAATGCTCTAGAACAGGAGCAATGATACATATAGGGTGCACTGTGGAGGACTTTTCCCACCTCTGCTACTGCCTGGCAGCATGACCCTGGGCAAGTCAGCAGCATCATTTTAGCCATTTGTGTTGCAGTAGTTCTTAGAGGTCCCAGCCCTTCTGCTAGGTGCTGTACAAACCAATAATACAAAGATAATCCCCGCCCCAAAGACCTTACATTGTAAGTATGAGACAACAGGTAATACAGCAAACAGGGGAGCCCAAGGTACCAGTGAGACAATTATGATGCAGGTGATTAACTGCTGTCAGGGCTCTCCAGCTGCCTAGCCATTGTTCAATTCATTATTGTAGGCATCATGGCAGAAGTGAGTTTTAAGGAAGGAGGCTCTGCTCCGGGCCTCGGTTTCCCCATCTCTAAAAAGGGGATAATTATCTTGACCTCCTTTCCTGACGTCTCGACATGTTTGCGATCGGTGTGGCAGAATGATCAGCACAGCGAGGAGAAGCAACACCCCAGTGAAGCGGGGGAAGGAGGGGAGGGGAGAGGCAGAGGCTAGAGAACAGCCTGCAGTGCGTTCCTCTGCAGGGTTAACACCAGCCTCCTCTGCTCATTTCCCTCCCTGCCCGCGGCCATTGGCTGCCTCTGTAGGTTTAAGCTAAAAAGCCCCGTAATGAGGACCCCGGCGGACACAGAGCCAGGTTTCCTGGGCAGGCAGCTTTGAAAAAAAAAAAAAGAGGAAAATCTCCCTGGTGTTTTCCTTTCGCTTTGCTGCGCAACCTTCCCAGCCCCGCTCGCTCTGCCCGGGGCCCTTCGGAGCAGGTGGGGATCTGGGGGATCAGCCATCCCAGTGTTATGGGGCTGTCCCACTGCTGGGGGCTTTGTGTTGTATAAACAACTGTCGTCCCCCCACCCCGGAAAAAAAGTGTCTCTTTCACCCTTGTTTTCTGGTTCCCCTAGCTGGGGGGGGGCACAGGAAAGGGGCAGGAATACAAACCTCTCTGCGTCTGGGCGAGGCGGCTCTGCGCTCCGGCGCTGGAAGGAGGGGACCGGGCCCCCCCACGAAGCGGCAGGTAGGTGATCTATTGGGGTGCCGGGATTCCCAGCAGGCCGGTCCTTTAGGGGTGACATGCTCAGGGGCGCTGGGACAATTTGTGCAGTGGGGAGGGGGGGTGCGAGAGCCACTGAAGCAAACTGTTGACCCTGGCTAGGATGGAAACTACTTCAAGCGGGGGGTGGGGGGGGTGAGGGAGCACCCCTACTTCCAGCCCCTATGGGCATGCTGGGCCAAGCTCTGGGAGCTGGGCGGGCATATGGGGCCAAAGCCAGAAGGCAATATCCTAGCGTGGAGATCTCGACTCTCCCTCCCTGGGAAGTTCCTGTAGTGGGGAAGCACTGGCAGGGGAAGGGAAAGAGAATTGGGGTGGGGGTTTCAGCCTGTGAAAATAGCGCCAGGGGGTATAACAGAGACTCCCCCTCGCTACTGGGGAAGTTGCAGGAGTTCCCAGGGAATCCTGCATAGAAGAGGGGACTCCCCCGCCCGTGAGACAGGAACTGGGGGGCTTAGCTGCTTAGTTGGTGGAGACAGAACTTTTTCACTTCCAACTCACCCATCTGCCTGTTTCTGAGTGGGACAGGAACCACCACTCTGCCTGGCACTACATTCTACCCCCTTGCCAGCAGGCAGACCGAGCACAGAATGGGCAGGGGGGGGATAAAACACCCCACTCCCTGCTCCCCGAGAGGTGGAGAGACAACAGGGGCCAGATATTCAATAGAGCTCAGTGCCCACAATGCAGGCCAGGTCTGTGTATTTGCAAAGAGCTCCGCTCCTCTGTAGGCACTACTTGGTTTTCAGAAGAGCCCAATCTGTTGGGCAAATCTGGCTGTAATTGTCACAGCCGGGAGAGGTCGTCAGTGGGCCCTGAACGCTTACCATAGCTCCCCCTTCATTTGGGTACCTAAATGGGAAGGAAAATCTAGCCTTGAAATAGTCCACTCAAAAGAAGGGAGCCCTGGCTCAAGTCTACCTGGTGGGCTGTTTTGAAGCCTGGGGGTCCTTCTTCCAATCCTGACCACCTAGTGAAATGCAGATCTTGAAAGATCCTGACCCCCAAGGCAGTCCAGGGTGTGGGATGCCCCATAGTCACAGTCTAGGTTCCCTGAGGCAGGTTTCTGAGAAGCCAGGTGAGAAAGCAGGGATGTGTCGAAACAGTCGAAATCGTTCTATGCCTATGAAACAAAAAAAAAAAAAAAAAAGAAAATGACAACCAGTATTTGCTAAGTTTGATTCAAATTTTTCTGACCAACATCAGCTGGCACCGGATTCGGGGCTGCCAACCTGGATCTCAGAGGGTGATGGATGGCAGGAGAGAGATCACTTGAACATTGCCTGTTAGGTTCACTCTCTCTGGGCACCTGGCATTGGCCACTGTCAGAAGACAGGATACTGGGCTGGATGGACCTTTGGTCTGACCCAGTACAGCCGTTCTTATGGCCCTTTCACTAGCACTCAATTCAGCTTAGAAAAAAGAGAGAGAGATGCATCTGCAAATTGCTCATTATAACCTCTTGTTATAATGAATCACAGCATCTTCCCTAGAGCTTTTAGTAGAGTGGGCAGGTTACAGTATATGGTGAAAACTGAGCATAGATGATAGATCGATATATTCAAAAGTGGCCTGGGATTTTGGGGACACCAGTGGCCTGATTGGCAGAGTGCTGAGTTACTGCAGCTCCTGCCAACCTTGGAGGTGCTCTGCACTTCATCAGATCAGACCCCCGAGGCCTCAAATTGGGCACCCCACAACTAGTGGACATGTCTGAAAATGTGGGTGGAGGGAGAATGCAGTGTATGTAAACCCCTGTGGTTTCAGTTTAAACTGATTTTTACCAAAAATTTCCTGGGTTTTACAAAAAGTATGATTAATCTTTTGCTGATTTTCACTCTATTTTTGTATCATGCAAATATGTATATAAAATTTGTTTTATTAGGAAAATACCATACAGGGCATGAAATATGTGTTATGATAATACATTAGGCCGGGGGGGGTTGTAACCCCTCGGGGGGGGAGGGGTCACAAGCTGTTCTTGTGGCACCCTAATGGGAGACTTTTCTTCCAGCATTTACAATGGTGTTAAATATATAAAAATGTGTTTTTATTTTATAAGGGGGGGGGGGGTTGTACTCAGAGACTTGCTATGTGAAAGGGGTCACCAGTACAACTGTTTTGAGCACCACTGCATTAGTCTGTGTGTATATGCAAAGCTGCCTGTTGAAGTAAGGTTGTGTATTAGTCTAGTCTAGAAGATACACACCATAAACAGGTGCACACGTGTGCATCTGAACGTACTGACAAAGCTCATGCCCACCACCTGCATAGTTCAAACTATTAGCAGATAATGGTTTAAAGATCTAAAATGGGAAGAAAATGGAAATCTGTATCCGAATACATTTCAGAACACAGGGAAGTATTGGAGTACAGGAGAAAAGGATAAAGTTGAGTGTGTGCTCTGCAAATGGTGTGGCTCAATTATTAAACGTAAATATTTATAGGCTACTTGTTCTAAATCTACACCAGTAAACTGTTTATTCCAATGAAAAGTTTGATTTGGGGATTAGAGAGCAATTGTTTTCTCACACTCAGCAGTGGCCTTGTGTTTGGAGTTCTGCAGTAAACAACACTGATGAAGGGAATTCAAAACACAAATCCACTCAATACTTGCCCACCATCTTTCTGTCCACCAAAACAAACCCCCTATTTTCCCAGAAAATATACTCATTTTTTGCACTGATTTTTGTTCTTGTGATAATAAACACTAACACAGTCCCAGGAAAAAATAAATATCATAAAAACAGAAATTGCAGGGCACCTGCAGACCTCCCTTCCCTCTGCAGTGAATTCTAGAGCCTGCCGCTTGCCCCTGCCTTCCTGGGAGCAGGGTGATGGGAACAGGGCAATCAGTCCTTTTTGTTTTTTCCTCCTGTTCATCAGCCAATCTTCTAAGTTAATTATTGACCCAGGCACCCAACAGAGAAACCTGAGCTCCCTGTGCTAATTACCTTGGAGGAGCCGGTCTTAGGCCCTGAGAGGCGTGGGGATGAGACTCCGAAAAAAGATCGGTTAACTCATTAAAACCAAGAATTGCAAAAAGCTGCACCGACAGCTGGATTTAAAACCCCAGTGCACCCCTTGAGCTCTCCATACAACACTTGCTCCGCTATAAAGCTACTTTCCTGGTCTCCTAGGCACAGACGGAGCGCTCAGAATTCCAGGCTCTAGTGAATGGCATCACGAAAGGGCTGGGGGAAATCTATTTCACATGCCTTCTGGAAGACCCATCCGACCTGGTGGATGATATTTCTGTGCCTTAGAAAGGTGCAGGTTATCCTTGGGGGGGGGGGGGGGGGAGGGAAGGGTTGCAGATACTGCACAGAGAAGTGTGATGCTGGAGAGGGGTACACGTTGGGAGTATAGACGGATTTGTCCCAAGCAGAGGGGTGCGTATGGAGAACACATTGGGATGGCAGTGTGCTGCAGAGGTACGTATCAAGCACAGTTCACTGGAGCTGGGAGCAGGGCATGCTGGCTTTGAAAGCTGCAGCGTGACTCTGGTCTATCAGCCAAGTCAAGGGAGTTCAGATGGACCCTATGCTGGGCGCTGACACAAGGCATAAATTACAGCAGCTTAGACGCCCTATCTGAACCGACACCGGTGAGATTTTTCACGGCAGCTCACTTTGTCTGTCCAGCTCTGGACTCTCGCCCTATGCGGGGACTGGCTTGACGCACCGTGGATGGAGAGATGCCTTACAACCCCCACAGGCTGAACTCTGGGGCGTAGGGCTCGTAAATCCCTCAGCTTGTTCCCCTGGGCAGCGCTGCAAACCTACCACCTCCGCTCTTCCTCGGCCCCAGTCGCCCTGCTTTCTCTCTGCTCAGCGCTGGGCCAGGAAACCCAGCCGCAGCGTGTCAGCCTCTGGGAAGGCATCCAAGGAACTGTAGGAGTTGACCGAGGCGTCACATGGACATCTCGGCTTTGTTTTGGGAACCGAAGCACGGAAGGAAGCCAGCGGTGGAACAGAGACGCGGGGGGGATGGGACGGATTTCCACAGTGTAACCATTAGCCAGGAGAGGTGCCCAGTGTCCGCTGCGCTCGGTGGCTGTGGAGGTTGGAGGGGAGGATGATTAATTACAGCCCTGTGGGGGGCTCACAGGGAAAAATAATCATTTTCCACTGAACTAGAATAGACAGATTGAAGCTGCTTCCTGCTGCTGCAGAGTGACAGGATGCTAAATCCTGGGCTAACTCTGGGAGCATAGAGCTCTCACCAGCTGGGGAACTCTCCCCTACCTGGCCTAGACACGGCCCAGAGCCAAAGTCCATTCCAGCTGGGTAGAGAAATCCAATTCAGGTTCCCTCCCGCCTCAGGGGCCTCTCCCAGGGGCTGTCTGGGCCCCCTTTTAAATCCTTCCAGCCACGGCTCAGCACAGAATCCAACTCCCCCCGGCTTTTAAAAGCAACATGTACCCTTCCAGGGTCATTAGCTGGGCCAGAGAGCTCCTGTTATCTCCAGCTAACTTTCCAAGGTCTCGCGGAACAATCCTTCCTTCCCTTGAAAAACTCCCCTTTCACTAAGGGCTCCTGAGACACATGAAGTTCAGTCTGCCCCGGCATTGCTTTGCCTGCTACTGAAATGCAGCTGTTTCTGGGGTGGAACTGCACCATAGGCTGCAGATCAGTTCTGTAAGGCAGTAAACGTACATCACTAAGCACTCATTGTACAGGTCCTACATAGGCACTCAAGTGTTCTGAATGGATGAAGGCACCAGACCAATTCTGCAATGCTACCAGGCACGATATAGGTTGTGTGGGGGAAAAGAATCCAGGCGCTATATAGGTAAATGTCCCATATAGACACCGCAGGAGTTCTGCTTCCATCTAGGCTTTTTAGGACCAGCTGGGCCTGGCCTGACCAGAGGCACCATAACAAGATTTCAGGTCCCATCTGAAAGGCCTCCAAGCAGCAGAGTGCTGCTCTGCATGCGGAGGCACCAGCCTGCCGGCCCCATTAACGGCCCTGTCCCATCTCACTTTAGCTCTGTTTCAGGTCTCGCTTCCTGCTGATGTCCCTCCCGAGCCCATGGCCCCGGAGAGACCAGCCTCCCTGCGGTGGGACGCTAGCTGGCCACGCACTCACCTCCTCTTCGGACAGTGACTCCGGCTGCGCCCTGGAAGAGTACCTGGAACCCGCAGCAGACGCTGCCCCAGCAGAGGTAGGCAGGACTCCTCCTTCGGCCCCGCAGCCGCTGCTGCTTTTCCTCCGCTCCGCGTCCTGCAGGATGGTATCAGGGTGCTGAGACTTCCCCCTGGGATCTGAGCACGGGCTATGGCTGCGCCTCCCTCAATGAAGCACGTCCCTTCTCTGTTGCACCCTCTGGACGCCGTTCTCAGTGTATCTGGGAGCCATCACGTCACTTACCCCACAGCCAGCTCTGCCCCTGCGGTGTCCCCCACCCACTCCTTCTACTCCCGTGCAAGCCCACCCAGTGGCAACTGGTCCCATTTAAACCTCCCCTTCCATCCCGGCGTGGCTCAACAGATCCCCACAGCGCAGAGGACGGAGCAGGGCTAGAGCTATGTTAGCGGGGTGCAGTCTCGCTGGGCTTCTTTCGGGGCTTGTGTCAGTGGGCGCCTGCAAATACAAGGCAGGGGGAATAGTGCTGATGGGGACTATGCCAACTGCTCTCTGACAGCATTTATTGCAGGGCCGGGTTTCTCCAGTGGGCAGGTTGCTAACATGAAAGAAACAAAACCTCCAGGCACAGCTGGAGACAATCAAATTCCCTTTATTTGGGACCCAGCTCAGGACACTGGCAGGCCCAGATCTGCCTTCTCCTTTCACCTGTGCGAGATTAACCCTGCAGTGGAGCTGAACAGCCTTGTGGACACTTAAAACAGACCAAAGAATGCTGCTTTGCAGTTGAGCTATTTTTAAGCAGGGTTAGGACTAAGCAATCACTTTAGACCAGAATCAGAGAGGTAGCCGTGTTAGTCTGGAATTGCAGAAGTTACAACGAGTCCTGTGGTACCTTAAAGACTAAAGTATTGAAGCATAAGCTTTTGTGGGCTAATACAGACGCATCTGACAAAGTGGGTATTAGCCCAAAAAAGCTTATGCTTCAATACTTTAGTTAGTCTTTAAGGTGCTGCAAGACACTTTAGACCAATGTCTCAATCTTTCCAGATGACTGTTCCCTTTTCAGGAGTCTGATTTGTTTTTGTACCCCCAAGTTTCACCTCACTTAAAACCCAAAAAACAAACAAACAAAAAAAGATGTTTAAACACACTAGTCCTGAAAAATTGCTGACATTCTCACTTTTACCATATAATTATAAAATAAATCCATTGGAAAGTAAATATTGTACTTACATTTCAGGGCATATAGAGCAGCATAAACAAATCATTGTATGCAGTTCTAGTTTGTTTTGATTTTGCTAGTGTTTTTTAAGTAACCTGTTGTAAAACGTGACAAATATCTAGAGGAGTTGATGTACCCCCTGGAAGACCTCTGCGTACCCCGGGTTAGGAACCACTGCTTTAGAAAACTGCTGCAGCAGAGTATAGTAACAGGAACCACAAAATGTGTTCAGGCATATAACACGTTACTACCAAAAAAGGAACGAACAAAATCTCTGATCAGATCTTGTTGAGGCAGTTGGAAAGGTACAAGGGGACAGGGGACTTAGAAAATAACCTAAGTACACGTATACACCAAATGAGGGAAATAGATAAGGACTGGAATGAAACCACACACGGTCAGGGTTTAATTAGCCCAAGAAATCATTGGGGAAGTACGACCATCAGCAGAATGGACACAGGTTGTCAACAACCGTCTGCAGCTGTTGGTAACTCTCTGCCTCTCTGGGTTTGTGCTGTCTTTACTAGCTGTTAAATCAATGTATCCACTCAATGCAGATCTAGCCAAAGCTTGTTGTTATTGAGGTAATTCAGACTCAAGAGAGTCCCATCACTAAACATGTCATCACGGTTAACATTTGTATCAGTTACTGGTGATCGATTATTGACCAATTATTAACTCCCTGGAAATCTTTTCATGCATCTCCCGTGTGAATTCTCCAGGTCTCTTCGTGCTTCGACTCTCCCTCAGCAGACACACTGCCTGCTGCCTCCAGGAGCCATCTCTCCATCAAATCTCTCCTTCAGCAGCTGCCGCCGCAGGACTGCAATGTAAGATGTGCCATGACTTTCCCATGGGGATTCTTTATGCCGGCTACGGCTCATGCATCCATCCCTCCACAGAATGAGCCAGTCTCTCTCTTCCACACCCCATAGGCTTTGCCACCCTCTGCTACTCCGGCCTTCGCTCCCTCTCCCATATCACCCTACGCGCCTCAATCCTGTCCTGTATCAACCCAGTCCTCCACTCTGAAGACAGCCTTGATGCTTCTCAAATCCCGCTTTGCAGCCTCTCCACCCGCCCCAGTTTTGTGGTCCCCCATATTCTGCTCTGCCAACGCCTCTTACCCCTGGCCTGCTGCTGCCCCTGCTCTTCGCAGTCCTGGCTCTCTTGAGCAGAAGCCAGTGATGCCAAATTCTGCACTGGCCGTGCAACGTGGACACATGCTCACAGCGGCCAAAGCTGTGACCTCTCCAGCCAGGGCTGGTTCGAGGGGCAGGGCATCACCCCGGCCCCCAACTTCCCGACTGCTTGGCTTAGTTCCTCCACTCCTGATTGGCCAGCTGGCCTTTTGGGATTTTTTTACATGGTTATTTTTTGCTCGGCCACATGGGCTCCTGACGCCAACCAAACTCCTGGCCCTTGTGCCTACACTCCAATGCGATCCCCATCAGCACAGCGTCCAAGCAGGTCTTCCACATGGGAGCACCGGGTGGCAGGGGTGAAAACCCCCCACTGCTCCTGCTGCTGTGATGTCCTCTCTTGGTTCCTTTCCAGGACAGGTACTGCCCCGGCCTTGGGGAGGAGGAGAGGAGACAACTGCAGGCGTTCAGCGCCCGTCGCAGGCAGGAGTCACTGGGGCAGGGATGTGCACACCTTGTGCCCTCTGCCCGTCTGTGTGAAAAGGTAAGACCTTTCCATGCCCGTTCCAACCTCCTTTACTTCCAGCACATGCCAGACTGCAGCCTGGGGCCCATCAGCACCTGTGGTTTTGCCCCTTCCCCCAAGCTGTAACTGGCCAGCTCACAGGTCCCAGGGCGATTCTCAGGACTCCTGATATCCCTTTGCCTTGCAGTGCGGCAGGAGGTTGAACACAGGGGACCTGGGGGTTTTCGCCTCCAGGCTGGGGGACCGGCCCTGCTGGCATCCCTCCTGCTTTGTCTGCCACTCCTGCCACCAGCCTCTGGTTGAGCTGATCTACTTCCACCAAGACGGGAAGATCTACTGCGGCAGACACCACGCAGAGTTCTTCCGGCCACGCTGCGCCGCATGCGATCAGGTAGGCGCGCAAGCGACTGCCCAGGCACCGGGGGCTGCGTGTGACTGTGTCCCACGTTGAAGTCACCGGAACTGCTATGCCACGCTAGGCCTCGGCTCCATTTAGTCCAGTATCCCTGCCACACTGCACCAGCCCATTGGTCCATCTGCTCCTGCACCCTGGCTCCGGCCAGTGATGCTCAGAGGAAGCTGAAGGTGCCCAGTTGTACAATGCTGTCTATGGTGTGTACACAGGCAGCGGGGGTTCCTTCCTGACCCCTGCAACAACCCACTAATGCCCTGAAGCATGAACATCCCCATCTTAGCATGAGAAATAAGCTCGAATCCCCCCAGATTTTCAGGAGGTGGGCTTACAACCCAGATCCAAATGCTACCATCTCCACCCTTGGCGTCCGGCTGAGGTCTCCCTTGTGCCTTCTCTCGCCAGCTGATTTTCACAGACGAGTGCACGGAGGCCGAGGGCCGGCGCTGGCATGCTGAGCACTTCTGCTGCCTGGAGTGCGACCTGCCTCTTGGGGGGCAGAGGTACGTCATGAAGGGCGGCAGACCCTGCTGCTGCAGCTGCTTCGAGCGCCTCTACGCGGAGCTCTGCCAGGCCTGTGGCGAGCTCATCGGTAGGTAGCAGGCAAATGGTGCACTCTGAGGGGGTGCAGAGTGGGCTGAAGGATACTGCGGGGGGCTCGCACTAGCCAGCGTTCCCGGGTGGAGGGATTAGAATGAATGGGAGGCAGTGAGCCTGGGGTGGCACAGCTGAGGCCTCACTGGGAGAGGACAGGCACCTCCTGGAGGAAGAGTCTCCTGTCCTAACGGCTCTGCGGGGGCTGTCGCGCCCTGTGCCGTCCCTCAGGTATCGACAGCGAGCAGGCCACTCACCAAGGCCGGCACTGGCACGCCCGGGCCTCTTGCTTCTGCTGCAGCCTCTGCCGGAAACCGCTGCTGGGACAGCCGGTCACACCCCGTCACAGCCTCCTCTACTGCTCCGAGGCCTGTAGCTTGGAGAAGGCGTCGGCGTCCTCCACAGCCTCGGACTCGTCCGACTCCGCCTTGGCCCCCTCTCCCGACTCGACGCCCGTCTCCAGGGCCAGCAGCGAGGGCGGCAGGAGTGTCCCAGGGCCAGGGAGCGCCCCTCCGGTTCCAGCAATGGGTGGCGATTCCTGTCAGCAGAGGGCAGAGGCGGAGGGTACAGTTGCGCATGATCCGCTTTCAAAAGCGGGGGGTGGGGGGGGAAAATCAGGGGCCAGGGGAACTTTGATCCCGCGAGGCCAGGACAGGGAATTTTCCCTTCGCCGCCAGAGGCCAGGGCATGTCCTGCCAGCACGTAGTGTCAGGACTGGCCGGAGCCTAGGCCCGTTCTCCTCTTGCCCAGGGAAGTCAGCGGGGAGGTTGCACGGTCAGCAGGATCAGAATCCGGCCCATAGGCTCTACCATGACAGACCAGCCTGTCAGGCCTCAGGAACATCTCCGGGGGGGCCGACAGGGGATACCACAGGGTAAGATGTAGGGTGAGGAAAATCCTGCCCTGATTTATGCAGCCCCATCAGCTTCCATGTACACGTCATGGCAGAACTTAAGTCTCCGGCACTGTACAGCAGTTGTCCTCCAGTGGGGGTGAGGGGCACATTCAGACCCCTTTCTCTCTCTCCTTCTCCCCTCTTGCAGAGATGGAGGACTCCCCCGATCAAGCCTCCCTGCGCCCCGGACTCAGAAGCCAGGAGGGCCCCGGGACAGCATTCAAGGAGAGGAGTAAGGGACCTCCCTACCCCAGTGCGCTGGCACAAGCAGTGGCTGCTCCCCCGGGGCAGGAACGATCCTCCACCCCGCTGCCCAGTGAACTGGGTCTGAATGGACCGGGGGCCTTGGGCAAGCAGCGCCCGGGGAGCACGCTCGCAAGGCCTCAGCCAGGCGGGGGAGCCGCGCACTTTCCAATCGGTTCATCCGCCGACCCCAGCAGGGCAGCACCCCAGAGCCCGGTCCCGGCGCTCACGGACGCCCGCCCACCGGACGTCCTGGAGGAAGGAGATTCCTGGTGCCCGACCTGCTCTTCCTCCTCGGACTCAGACTCGGAGCAGGAGGGCTTCTTCTTTGGGAAACCCATCCCGACGGCTGGGCCAGCCCTTGGCGGCAGGGAACGGAGCGGCCTTGGCCGGGTGGCGGGAAGGTGCAAACCCTTGGCCAGGCTGCGAGGAAGCAGCAAACACTGCAGCATTTCCTAGCAGGGGGGAGGCTGGGCAAAGAGCAAGGGCTCCCCAGGCAGCGTGGGGGGGATGGCGGGAGGCAGAATTTGTTACTTAGCCAAGTGTATTTAACCAGGGGGTCCCCTCCCCCCAGCAGACAAGCCAGGGGAAGAGAAGCAGCCCCACGAAGAATAGGTACAGCAAGCCGGGGAGGGGAAGGCAGACAGCCCTCGGGGGGCACAGACATCCCCTCTCTTACCTCACACCCAGACGCGGGCAAAGACAAACCAGCCAGCCCGGTTTGTTCTCCAGAGCCCGTTTGACTGTGAAACGCAGGGGCGGGCGGGGTGGGGTGTGAACACAACCGTGTCTGCTGCCAGCCAGATCTCTCCACGGCCCCCTAGTAGGGTTTTGCAGGCACTGGAGGGCTCAGAGGGGCTGGACGCAGGCGGCGGAGTGTGGCTGCTCCACCTGAGGTGCCCTAAGGGACGTCCTGCTCTCAGAACCTCGTTCAGACAGGTGCGCACATTCAGGGGAGGGGGGTGGCCCCTTTCGCCAGCCCATCAGCACCAGTGGACAACAGGTCCTTCAGCTCCGGGCCGGGTGCAGCTCTCTCACCCACAGGGAGGCTCTGGACTGGACGTTGGAGGGGGACGGTGGGTTTTGAAATCCCAGAACCAAACAGTGCGCGATGAAACTCCCCCAGCCCGGGAGGTGGTGAGGGGCAGACTGTGAATGTGCCGGGGGATTCCAGAGATCCCTAAGCCTCACCAATAAAGCTCAACACCGACCTGAGAGGGGTTGGCGTGTGGATTAAGAGAAGCAGGTCCTGGGTGGGGCCCCCTCTGCCACTTGCCTGCCTGCTTCCCGCAGGAGGAAGAAGAGAAGGGCCTCGCTGCATTACCAGGGTCCAGTTGCTGCCCAAAGCAAAGCCAGGGGCTTCCCTGCCGCTGGGTAGGTCTCCACTACAGCCACGGGAGCAGCACAGCGATGCAGACGCTTCCCACAATCGCGGAAGGAATTTTTTCCGTCCATGCCACTAATGCTCTTCCCCGAGAGGAGACAGCGACCTCGATGGAGGAATCCTTCCGTTGGGCTGCCTGCGTCTACACAGGGGGGCGGGATGGTCTAGCCCAGATGATGGATTATGCTGGCGGGACAGAGCCCAGCTTTTAAACGGGAGGGGGTGGGGCTGACGTAAGGGGTCCAGATATGGAAGAGCAGGGGAGCTGCAAGTCACGAGCAAAGTGCCTCTGCAGAACGGGGTGGGGAGTCCAGGAGCGCTGCCATGGACCTGCTGTGGGACTGAGGATTATGCCGCCCAGGGCCATGTTTTCACAAGACTCTGGCTCCGATTTAGGCAGAAAATGAAGTGGATGGATTTCCCGAAGAGCCCAGTGCACTAGGTGCTGAGGGCGTGAAAATAATCCAGCCCTTAGCTCCTTTAAAAATCCCACCTTGCGCCAAGCAGCGCCGCCAGCTCCTCCTACGGGAGAAATACCCCAAATGGGATGTTTTGAAACAAGCGTGTAGCGACCCCACCGAACAGCTGCTGCCTTATTTACCAGCTTCCCCACGGACTCCTCGCAGCGCCTCCATCTGAGAGCGGCTGTATTCGCACTGGAGCAGGCGGACACAGGCACGCAGATGGCACTGGGGCAAGCTGCAGGGGGCACTCTGCCCTCCGCCTGCCATTTTATTTTTCAGAGATAAAACCATTTTCTCCACAAACAAACGTTTCACAGTTCAGGGAAGCCAAGCAGGGGCTTTTATAGGAACTCCTCCCTCCTCTCCTTCAATGAAGCCATGAGGCTCAGGGGCCCCGATCCTGGCCGGGTGAAACTGGCAAGTGTTATCCCGAGAAAGCCGTCGCTCATCACGGACAGTGTCGGCTGCAGTCAGCCCTGCCCCACAACTCCCTCCTCATCCCCAGCCCCCCCGGCACCACTTATCCATCCCCACGGCTACTGACCCCTTCGGCCCTAGCACCGCTCAGACCCCTCCCCTGCTAAATAACTCCCCCTCCCCGCCACTTTGAGTCAACAGTCCCTTTCCCATTCCGTGCCATTGTCCGGCACCGGCACCGTGATCCCAGCCCTCCCTGCCGGGGCTCTGCTCTCATCCCATCATCTCCCGCTGCAGCAGCACAAGTCTGCATCTGCTGCTGTCTCATCCCAACCAGACCCACTGATGGGGCTCCCCAGCAGCCCCCCCCCCCCCCACCCTCCCCCCCGGGTTCAGAGCCTGAGCAGACGTCTCCTGCAGTGCGGCCGCTCAGGAGCGGGCGGCGCCGGCGTCGTAGCTGCTAATGAAGCGCTCCAGCTCCTGCAGGCAGTGGCCCCCGACCTGGCGCAGGTTGGCCCGCAGCGCAGACCCCATCGCCGCCTCCATGGAGGGCTCCTTCTCCAGCAGCAGGGTGGCCACCACAGCAAAGGCCAGGCTGGACTGCCGGTAGGACTGCGGGGAGGGGAGAAGGGGAGCTCGTCAGACCAGGCCCTAAGCTCAACCCGGGTGCCTGAGATTCCCCAGATGTACCGAGACCCATAGGGCAGCCCCATGAAAATGATCAGAGTTACCCTATAACTCAGGCCCAGTGGTTCTCCCTAGGGCTGGGATAATCATTTGCTTTCATTGATCCCTGCTGCTGTCATGACGCACCTCTGCTGGGCAGCCCGGGGTCCTCTCCACGCTCCTGTCTGCCCGTTCACTCCCTCCGCCCCGAACACTTTGCTACCACGAGAGCCTTGCCAGGGGTCAGACTCTGGAGTCTCCAGCCGCAGGGGCAGCCAGATGAACTGGCCAGCCCACCACCCGGGAGTGTCAAGAGAACAGGGCCAGCCTCAGACTTCTCCCAGCCCCCGAGAGTTTAATCCACTCCCCAGCGGAGTGTGACTCCAGCAGGAAGAACACTTTTCGCATGCGTGACCGCCCCAGGCACAGGCTAAAGAAAACAAATCCAGGAGGAGGACTGGGCTAGGTTGCTTTGACTTCCTGGCACCCAACTCACTAGCCCTGAGATGCCCCTGGCTGGAAGTGGGGTTTTGCCTCCAACCTCATTCTTCCCAACCCCGGACCACGCTGGTCATTCATAGATAGACACATCTTGGTCTGAGATGCACCCCCCACCCCCTCGAACCTACTGCTCCTGCTTTGAAGCCCTCACAGCAGCTGTTGCAAGGGATTGGGGGCAAGGTGTGCAGATGTCAGAGGTGGTTCGGGAGGGGAAGGGAAACCCAGACCCTGCACACATCCAACCCTGCTCCTGGGTGAGCAAGAGGGGAGAGTTAGAACTTACCAGCTCAATTTCTTCCTTTCTGGCCAGGATGGCAGCCGAACGGAGGTACTGCATCGTCTCCGGTGGGGTGGCCCGAGCAGAGTCCCGGTGAGGACAGCCTGCGTCCTCCTGATGAGCGGCCAGCTGCTCCTGCGTTGATTTCAGACAGGGCGAGGGAAGGAGGTTAACCTGCTCTGGGGGGGGAAGACAGGGCTGGGCATTTGCGGGTACAAGAGCGAACAGGGCTACTGAGAAGTGAAATCATCCCAAAGTCAGAGGCAGTAGGGAGGGAAGAAGCCAGGGATCAGCTCTCCCCCTCGTCGCTTGCTGGAGGTGGGAGCAGGAGAGGGATGGCTGCAGAATATTTTAAAGCATTTTGCTGTGCTTTATGCCACCTGCCCCATTTTCCTGTCCGGGTAGCCAGGGGCAGTTTCCCTTTAAAAAAACCAATAGGGGATGACAGAGACGGGATGACCCCGGCCAGGTCAGCGGCGAGGAAAAGTCGCCGTTCTTGTCCCTTGCGTGACGGGAGGTTGACGGCTCTCAGCCCAGTTCACAGAGGGCAGGCGCCCGGCACAAAACCCACCGCCCCGGCAGCCCTCACAGAGCTGCCAAGAAATTAATGGCTCCCAGGGGGATGTTTCCGAGAATCTACTGTCGTGGCACCTGCTTTGAAGCACCCGTGCAAAGGATTCTGGGGGTGTTTGGGAAGCAAGCGTGGGCTGGGCAATGTCTTAACCCCTCCCAGGCCTAGGGTGCCGCCTGGGAGAACGGGGGCAGAGAGGTTGGTTCATACCAGGTCGATTTCTTCCTTTCCCATGGCAGGCAGCTCCTCTGGGATCTCAGACCAGGGGGGAGGTAAAGGAGCTAGAGCAGAGACAGCCTGGCTGAGAAGATCCGGGGCCTTCGGGTGGTCTTCCGGCTGGAGCTGTGGAGACGGCAGAGGGGATGAGGGAGGTTACATCATTCCGGCGGAGGGGGGCTGTGGGCCTGCCAGTGCGCGGAGTGAAATGGCGGCAGCGAAGACACTGACAAATCAAAGCCAAAAGCCTGGATGGGTCGTGGGAACGCTCCCCAGAACCCTTCGCCCGGGCTAGTCTCATGGCCAGTTGGGATAGTGCAGGGGATTCTGGGAACTACAAGCATCAATTCCGCAGGACGATGCAGGCAAATGGAAGTGGGTGATGCGTGTCAAACCCCACCCTATCCTAAGGCCCCAGCGCATCTAATCCAAAGAGAAGGGAGGGTCACAGTTCCTACCAGCTCAGGATCTTCTGTTTTGATGGGATGAAGCGCCTCTGTTGTTTCAGGTGGGGCTGGTGGATCAGCAGTCAGGTCAGAGCCGGCCTGGCTAGGGTGGTCTGTGGCTTCGTGGCTGGCTTCCCCCTGGACCTGTGGAGTTTTCAGACGGCATGAGGAACAGTGAGATCAAACAGTGAGCAAAACAGGAGCACCACAAACTCCCACCACGCAACTAAGCTTTGCCGCTTCAGGGGAGATTCTGCAGGGATAAAATCCCGCTGATGTCTCACAACCACCGGGAGCATTACAGAGACTCCTGTAATGATAATCCCTAGCGCCTTGCTACTGCTTTTCATCCCTAGAGCTCATAGTACTTGACGAAGGAGGTAAGTGTCACGAGTCCCATTTTACAGATGGGGAAACTTGATAAGCAAACAGTGCTACGTTTAACTTGATAAGCAGAAAATGGGATGTGTTTAACAGTGTATGGTTTCTCTTCCCAAATTGTGAAATAAGCATGTAGGTATACGCCTAATCTCAACCATATAAGTATAATATGAACTTTTAGCTTTATATGCCCAGATTCTACCCCCCCCCCCCCCCACTGCTTATGGTATACGCCCCCGAGCAAGTTGAAAATAACAGGATGTAAAATGTTAAAAACAATGAGTTTGCAGAATAATGTATTTCCTACTTTTTACCTATAAAAGTGTAACGATATTTCTGTTCGGGGAGCCATTGCTTTGAATGCTAATTCCGATGGCTCCACTTTGCTAGCAAAATAAATCTACTTTCAAACCTCACAGAGACTCTGCCTCTCCTTGAAGGTATTTGACTGTCCGTCCAGGTAGCCGAGTGCCTCATTTTGGCAACAAACTGAGGCACGGGGAGGGGATGTGACTCGCCCAAGGTCACCCAGCAGAGCTGGGAACGGATTCCAGATCTCCTGAGTCCCAGTTCAATGTTTTAACCACTAGACAACACTTCCACACCATAGAACACATGACACACACAGCCCCTAAGTGCCCTTTTATCTATTCTCTGTGTTGGGGGAGGGGGCAGACTCCTACCTCAGCAGCCTTGCACCTCTGGGTCACCAGCGATGTAACAGTGCTGCAGCGCTGGACAAATGCCCACATCACATTCCCCCATCATCCCTCTTGGCTGCCCTTAGCCGTCTCCTGCACTGCTTTAGCAGAGTCCAAAGGACTGAATGGACCATGCAGGTGCTACCCACAATCTTTTGGGCCAGTCGTCTTGGAAACTCCTCTGAAGCGCCACTGCAGCCATGCCCAGGAGTACAGGGTGTGTTTGGGAATTAACAACAATCCATTGTCAATCAGTGCCAGGTGGGCATGAGGAAGGGACAGATTAGCTCATACCAGCTCGATTTCTTCCTCCGGGAGACAAAGATCCTCCGGGCTGTCAGCCAGGACTGAGTCAGCTGCCAGAGGGCAGCAGGCCTGGCTGGGATTGTCTGCAGCCTCCAGACTGGCCCCCAACTGGACCTGCAGAGATTTCAGATGGATGAGGACTGCCCCAGGGCAGGAGGGGAGCGGTGGGTGCCGGAGGGAAGAGTGGCCCTGGAAAAACGGATGGTCCATCAGAGCACGGAGCTCTGTGGAGGAGCCCGGAATGAAATCCACCCCCATCCCATTACTCTCTGCAGTGGGGAGTGTGGCAGAGATGCACGCAGAACATGGTGTATCGTGCACGCAGAACATATCCGGCTTACTGATGCACTGGGAATTCAGGATCCCCTGGAAAACCAGCCTATTGATGCAGAGCCATCCAGCGGCCTCTGCGAAGCTTGGTGGGTCTCAGCCCAAACTTGCCCCAGACACAAAAAGTTGCCCTGACAATTTGCCGCCTTTACTGTCAGTCTCGGCAAAGTGTCCAAGGGTTAAAGGGGAAGAGGCTCCCCCAAATCCTTCACACTCGCTGCTTGACACCCTCCGGCCTGCACTGCCACAGACATCGCTAAGGATGTGGGGGTGCTTCGGAGATCCAAAGGGGAGCCTTGCACAAGGCAAGGTGGGCGAGTGAAAGGAGGCGACACGTCGGGACAAGGGGAACCAAACTCCATCCTAATCCTCCTTAGACTGCAAGCTCCTTCGGCCAGCAGGTGTCCCTTTGTTACAGGTATGTACAGCACCTAGCGCGAGGGGGCTACTGCAATGCCCTAGGGCACCAACACATCTGCTCCAGGCAGAGTGAGAAGAGCTGGGTTAACTCCTACCAGCCCAGTTCCTTCGGTTCTCATAGGATGAAGATCCTCTGTGGTTTCGGGTGAAGCTGGGGGCTCAGTATCCAGCGCAGAGGTGGCCTGGCTAGAAGAGTCTGGGGATTTCTGGCTAGCTTCCGGATGGACCTAGAGGTTTCGGATGGGATGAGGGAAGGAGGTTAGACAATCAGAGGACAGCCAACAGACAAGCTTGTGTTACCTCTGCCCAGGCCACAGCATCAAGCCACGATGAGGCTGCCAGTCCGGCACCTTTCACCAGCACCGAATTCACCCCCTCACTACGGCAGAACAATCCTCTGCCCGCTCCTGGGTCCAAGAAAGGGGAAATGAATCTACCCTTAGCCAGCTACTGTGCCTGAGCTTCATCTCAGAGTCTCCAAGAACTTGACTGAGCCCTCAGCAAGGAGATGAAAGGGGCTCTAGGAGAGTGAGTAGGCACCGAAAAGTCCCTAGGGGAAGGGGCTGTGTTATCACCTTCCCGTCTGGCCCTACCTTCGACTGGAAGCCCTTTAGGGCAGGGACTATCTTTTCTTCTGAGGCTGTACAGCCCCTAGCACGGTGGGGTCCTGTCCACACATTAATAATTAAGGACGATACCCACCTCCCTCCCCATCCCCACCCGAGCGTCACACAAATCCCCCGTGCCCAAGGACCTTCAGACACCACCTCATCCCTGGGCCCCACCCCCTTGCTCCGGAAACCCAGCCTGTTCCCCCCTCCCCGCCCGGCCCCACCGCCTTGACCTGGGCCGGTTTGGGTTCTTTCACTGGAGTCACGGAGCCTTTCTTGGATTTTCCAGGCTTCTTGGGCGCTGCTGATTTCGCCTTCTCGGTCTTAGAAGAAACACTTCTCTTTCTACTAGACTGGAGGAAGGAGAAAGGGCACAGGCTGGAATCTCTCGTGTCCTTCGATGGCCCTCCGTTGCTCCTGTATCTTAGCCCCTCAGATTCTTTACTGTGTTTATCCTCGCCACAACCCTGCAAGGCTGGGCTAAGCACAGAGAGACTAAGTGACTCACCCAAGGTCACACAGGGACACTGCGACAGAACAGGAATTGAACCCATATCTCCGAGGCTCAGGCCCTAACCACTAGGCCAGCCTTCCCAGCCTTGACTAGCAGCCTGCAGGCTTTTCTAGCTGTGGTTAGGGATTCCAGTGAGACTGCGGGCATCTCCCTTCCCCTCCCCGGCCCACGGACAGTCCTTGGCTGTAAGCCAGCGGGTGAGACTTCCCCAAGCCGCCTCAGGGGGTCGGCTGCCCAGTCCATATTCGCTTGTCGCAGGAACCAGACCTCCCAGTCCCTCGGCCGGCTTTGGCAGCGCCAGCCCATCGTTCTAGGCTGCAGGTCACCAGCTGCGGCTGGGGACGGCCGGGCTCTGGCTTTGCGGGGTTTGCTGCTCTGGGGAACGCCCACCACAGCCAAGGGCCAGGTTCTCCTCTCGGTTACGCGGAGGCAGCCCCATTGGCTTGGACACGCTCGTGTGAGGGGGGAGGATGTGGTCACGCGTGGGGAGCGCCCACCCTGTGTCTGCTCGTTGGATACCCACTGGCAGTCACCCCCGGGGCCGGCCAGGCAGCACACGCACGGACCCAGCCATGAGCGGGCTAGTTAGAAGACCAATTCCTCCCCACCAACCCCTCTGCATCCTGTCCGGCTGGGGTGCAGAGAAGGGTGAGGGGCTGGACTCTGGGGAGGGGAAGCCGACAGAAGGGTACCAGAGAGACGCTGTTCTCTTACCGCCAAGCCTCTCTCCGGGGAATGGGAGGGTGACGACTTGGATAACTTGAACCTTTCTGCAAAGAGACCAGTGGAGACAGAATTAGGCAGACAGAACCAGGGGGCAGGGATGCTGGGCCAAGGGGGCCGGGCCAGGTTCCTCCTCCTGAGTGAGGGGCAGGGACTCTGGTTTTAATACTGCTGCCCTCTAGTCCCAGCCCCACGCTGGGGGGAGAAAAACCAAACTGGTCCTCCTGAGCCACTCCTCTGCTGGGGTAGACTGCCGCCCAGCCTCTCTTGTGGGCTTCAGGCTTCCTCCCTCCACCCCTGAATCCTTCTCCTAACAGAGCCACGTGCCCGCTGGGCTCCACAACGCCTGCTTGCAGCTCTTTCCGGGACCCCTGAGACAGATCCCAGGGGATCCAGCCCCTCCGCGGCAGGCAGATCTGGCAGGACTTTCTCACCCAGTGCTGGGACACTGGATTGTAGCTCGGGATGGGGCATTGCCACCCAGGGAATGTTGAGCTTGTATGGTGGATGGCCTAAGCCCCCCCCCCGGGGGACTGACCTTTGGAGGAGCAAGACTGAAAGCGGTGGTAGTGAGGGTCGAATTTCCCCCGGTAGCCGCCTCGGAAAGGGCGGCGGTGATGCTTCCAGCCGCGGCCACGATACTTCCGGGGGAAGAAGCCATACTCCCTGGGGAATGAACAGGTGGCCCTGTGAGGAGCTTCTCTCATTCTGGTCAAAAGCAAGTGTTAGCCCTGAAGGCTCCCTCCGGGGCTCCAGACAAAGGGCGGAGGCAGGCAGGCAGGCAGCCCTCCCTCCCCCACATTCGAATCCCACCCTGGCGCTCCAACCTCCAGGCCTGACCAGTTGCTTTCACCTATCCCCAGGCCGGCACGCCCATTTCCTCCTTTCCCTGGTACCCACCGCCCTGGGAACCCCTCCCATGTCCTTCCCCTTCTCCCTCCCGATGAGATCACCCCCCTTGGAGTGGTGCTGCCCGGACAGTCACAGCTGGAAAGTGGCGGTTGTGCGAACACGCCAGCCAGGGACGAGACTGGGAGAAGTGGGATATCCGGGGATCATTTGGCTGAGTGGGCTGGATCCCAGTCAACCTCTCTGTAGGGCCAGCCTTGGAATTTCAGAGCCTCGGCTCCCCAGGCAACAAGCCCATCCCAGCATCCCCACCAGCCAAAGCACCCTGCTCCCGCCGACACCCCCGCGCCGTCCCCGCCAACACCTGCCTGTCCCAGGAGTTGCCGTGTTCCTCCCTCGACGTTGACTCGGGGCAGTGCTGGTAAGGTGGCGGGGCCTGAGAAAAGGGACACGTGTTACAGAGGTCGTGGGGGTGGCGGGGTGACCCCACCAAAGCTCAACAAGGGGAGACCCGCTCGCTCACTCTGCTTCCACCCCCCCCCCTCCCCCCGAGCAAGGAACAGAACCCAGGCATCCCGGTCACCTGATCTAAACACCAGGCAACGCTCCCCTCCCAAGGTCTGGGGATTCCCAGGCCCCTGCTTAATACAGTGATCCTGCTACTTCTCTGGCAGTGACTCATGAAATCTGACGACTCAGAACAACAGTGGGAGACAACGCGCCAGCTATAGTGCAGTACAAGAGGGGCGAGAGGGGTGTGCACCCACTGGGGACACATCGACTGAACTCCAGTTCCCTAGCACAGAGCCTGGGTCCTGCTCCTGGGGTCAGTGCCGGGAGCTAGGCGCTGAGGGCATGGCAGATCCAAGTGGAGAGATGGGCAGGTTCGGACTTCCCAGTCTCAGGACGCTGTCCTTCACTGAGGTACAGCGCGCCCCGTGAGAGACTGTGTCCAGTGACAAAGAAATCAGCTCCCACGGGTCTCCCGCAGAACACGACAGAGCACAGACTACGCGGCGTGTCTCCCTGAGCTTGCAGGGCAGGAGCAGAACTCCCTCTGGTTTGTCCCGCACAGGAGGGCTCCATTCACTTGGGATCCCCAGCACCGTAACCAGCGCAATCAGCCCTGCAGAGATTATCCTAATGTTATTCTTTGTCCCCCCACTCCCTGTCCCACGCCAGTCTGACCGCTGCCTTCCTCTCACTATCTGCACAGCACGACGGTGCCCCAGGGCTCAGCCTGGACCCCACTTACCGAGTGCCACCCATCCCTGAAGCCTTCCTCGCACCTCCTAGGTTGGTTCTCCCACCAGGCTGGCGGCTGATGGTCCTGGGGTGCCCAGCACTTGTCGTCGTCACCCCCGTAGAAGTCAGTGGGGTAGGGTTCGATGTCTCGGGAAAAGGGCTGCAAAGATCCAACACGGGGGGTGAGGGCAGTCCCGAGTGAGACACACGGGGCTGCAGGACCTGCCCTGGTGTCCGGGGACTGAGGTCTCATTCACAGGGGTTGCCGGACTGGATCAGACCTGGGAGGAGGCATCTACTCCAGCATCCCGTCTCCATCCGTGAGCAGCCCCAGCTGCTTCAGAGGAAGGTGCAAGAACCCCTGTGATGAACACTATGAATAACTGACCCAGAGGGGAATTTTCTGCCTGACCCCATCAGTTAGCAATTGTCTCATCCCCTGAAGCTTGAGAATTTGTGGCCTTCACATGATATTTTTATCCTATGGACTACATCTGTGGATGCTCTCACTGCCCCTATTCATGTCTCATCCTATTGGAAACCCTACAGAGCTCTTGCCTTCAGTATGATACCTTGTGGCAGTGAGTTGCACAGGTGAATTTATACACATGAACTAAACTGTATTTCCTTGTAGGAGCTCTCAGTTTCCTTCCAAGGTTATTGGCTGTCTCCTTGTTCTTGGACTGGGTGGGAAGGTCAGCAGGCTCCCCCGGTCTACCATCTCCCTCATTCATTATTTTACAACCCTCTCTCAGGGGTTCCCTCCTTGTTAAATCCCAGAGGGAAGGTGGGTGGGGGTGGTTTCAAATGAGCTCCCAGGGGTGTCAGCTGGAGACTTGCTATTCCATAGATGGGGGCACCTACGCACAAAGGTGCAGTGACCTGCCAAAGGTCCCACAACGGGTCAGTGGTAGAATCAGGAACAGGACCCAGGTGTCCTGACACCCAGGCCCTGACTCTCAACTCCAGACCAGAACGTGGAGCAAACTGTACGAAACCGGCTGGCTTGGAGCAGCAGCACTCAGAGGAACACCCCTCAAGCGGGCGGGGGTCTCAGGTCCAGAGAGAAGCCGCCGGCCCTTTCCCTCCCGGGGCAGGTAGCAATCCTCTTCCTCTGCCCGCCCCACTTCACCTGGGGCGCATTAGCACTTCGGGCCTTAGCTAACCCCTCCCCCCCCCCAAGCCTGATCATCCCTCCCCGCCTTGCTCTTGCTGGGAGAGAGTCATGCCCCCGCCGGTGTAACACCATGACCTGCTCCCAGACTTCATAGCCCTTGGGAGGCAGAGGCTGGGAGGGAAACGGCTCTAGTACAATTTCTCTCTTCTCCCTGCTACTCAGCAGGTGGTTCTTCATATCTTGATGAACCATCTATATTAGACACACCCTCTTTCTGATCTTCCCTCCTGACTCCAATTCTTTTTTTTTTACCAGAAGGAAAGAAACCAGGTTTTGTTTTTTGTTTTTCATGATTTAATATTTATGAAGTTGTATTTAAATGTTTCTGTTTAAATGTTTAAATTCTCTGTCCCGTGCTCCTGACCTGCCCCACCTCCTCCGACTGATAGTTCCTGACCCCTTACTACTGGGGTCTCTGAATTCCTCATTTCCTACTCCTGCAGGAAGGCTCCGTTCATGGGCGTCCCGTCCCCCCGGAGCTGTGACCTGCTCACTCAGCCAAGCCGAGACTGCTCTGGTCACTTAGACAAGCCAGGAATTCTCCCTGCCACCTGCAGCCCACACACTGTCTGCACAGCACGATGGTGTCCCAGGGCTTAGCCTGGACCCCACTTACCGAGTGCCACCCATCCCTGAAGCCTTCCTCGCACCTCCTGGGTTGGTTCTCCCATCTGGCTGGCGGCTGATGGTCCTGGGGTGCCCAGCACTTGTCGTCGTCACCCCCGTAGAAGTCAGTGGGGTAGGGTTCGATGTCTCGGGAAAAGGGCTGCAAAGACCCAACACGGGGGGTGAGGGCAGTCCCGAGTGAGACACACGGGGCTGCAGGACCTGCCCTGGTGTCCGGGGACTGAGGTCTCATTCACAGGGGTTGCCGGACTGGATCAAACAGGGAGGAGGCATCTACTCCAGCATCCCGTCTCCATCCGTGAGCAGCCCCAGCTGCTTCAGAGGAAGGTGCAAGAACCCCTGTGACGAACACTATGAATAACTGACCCAGAGGGGAATTTTCTGCCTGACCCCATCAGTTAGTGGCTGTCTTGTCCCCTGAAGCATGAAGGTTTGTGGCCTTTCTGTGGTCTTTTTATCTGTGGTTTTTTACAGAGCTGTGACCAAGCAGCGATTGCTTATGCCTGCCCCAGGAATTCTCCCTGGGAACATCCCCTGCTCCTGCCCTAGCCCCAGCTCGCCTGTGGCCCACCTCCCACGCTCTGCCTCCAGACCCAGCCCAGACCCACTTACCGAGTGCCACCTGTCCCGGAAGCCTTCCTCGCGGCTCCCATTTCGGTAATCCCAGTCGGCCACCTGTTGATGGTCCTGGGGGCCCCACTCCATTTCCTTGTGACCCATCAGAAAGTCGTCAGGGTTGGGATCCTGAGGGCAGGGTTGCAAAGATGATACATGTGGCACAGGGGGGAGGGCAGCGATGAGCATGACACGTGGAGGCAGGATCTTCTCCTTTACCTCAGTGACACCGGTCTCCACGTCTCAGCAGGTGGATGGCGGGGGGCCCAGTTCCATGGGTGGGAACTGGTACATTTTTAACCTACCCCTGGGAAATGATTCTTGAAGCCAAGGGGAGACAAACTCCTCTGATCCCACCTGTTCTTCCCGTTCCCAAAGCAAACCCGAGACACAAGTCAGCAACAAGCCCACTGAAGGTGCAGCTTCTGATGTAGGCAGGCCAGAGCTGTTCCCAGTGCCACGACACAAGTCCTGGCTGAGACTCAGACAATGGATTTACACCAGAGATGGAGCTTGCTGTGTAGCTTCGAAAGAGATGTGACTGGCCCCCAAGTCCATCTCAATTGACCGTTAACTCTGGAGCCTAATGATGGGGCCAACCACTATTTGACACCATCAGCCATTTCGCTGCTGGCTGTATTGGTGGAAGCAACCTGACCTATTTGGGGATCCTGGTCAGGAACACCACCATTCCCCTCCCTCATACACACTCTCACTCCCTTCTTGGTCTACTTTCCTCTCTTTCCCAGCGGGAGAAAGCCAGACAGTCTCCTGTCACTGGTGACCTTATCATTCTGTCCACGCTTACAACTCCCCCCTCTCCCCAGCCATGTCCAGGGCTCGCTGAACCATTTGGAAATTAACTCTTTGTCCCCCGGGGAATGAGCCAATTCTGCAATGGTCCCATCTCTGCCCCCAGCACCAGGTTACATCTTCTCCTTCCCTCCTCCCCTCCAAAGCCACTTACATGGAAGAAACCATTGGGGTGCCCTCTTCCGGGGAACATCCTGCTGCTGAAGGGGAAACCCCTCCTCGTTCAAGCCCTGGGAGAAAAGGAGCAGGGTGGGAAATGTGTGGGAGATCAAATGATTAACAACTGAAACCCCAGATAACTCAATCACTCAGCACAGACAGGTCACCCATTCCCAGGCCACAGAACAGTTCAGAGCCAGAGTTCCACTATGCCCAACTGACCCCCCAAACCTCAGCCCTTCGCACCCCACTTGTTTAGCACTGTTGAAGCCCGGCGGTTAGCTACACCGACTTCCTTTTCCATTTGGGTAACCCCCCTCCCTTTGCTTTGAGTATATTTCCCTGCCCTTAAGGCATGTTTGATACAAGACCCCAGGACCACAGCCTCTCAGCTGCTACTCATATTCCATGATTTCTCTTTCCCCAGTTTGTTGGTCAACCGTGCCATCAATTGCCTGACTGGTCACGAAATACAGGAGAGCAAATAACCAAAGACAGTCAGATTTGTGGCTCAAAGTCAGTAATAGTGGAGTACAGGGGTAAAGGTTCAATACAATACCAGTTTCCAGGAAGCCGGCTCATGCAGTGTGGTTACAAAGGAGGCCTGGGTCCAAAGCTACACCCCTCGAGCTATCCTTTTTCTGACCAACCCCTTCACAAGTAACAAGATACCGTTTGCCTCATCTGAGGCTGGATTGAACCAATCATCTTTCTACCTTGTTTTTCTGGTACCATGCTGTACCTGTTCGCTCTCTGTTCTGAACTCAGGCATTCCAGATACCAAGGGGTTGAAGGCATGCCCTGGGCTCGTACCAGAGGAGAACACTCATGTATCTTGTCCTTATCTTTGAGGCATTCTGTTAGACTCACAACAGATCTCCCTAGGGGATGGGGAGCAGGCAGATACCAGACACAGAGTTGGTCGAGTCAGTGGTTCTCAAACTTTTTCTATTGGCGACCCCTTTCGGACACCAGGCCTCTAAGCGCGACCCCCCCTTAGGGGTCGAGGGTGGGGCAGGGGCCAGGCTAGGGGGGGGGGGTGCCAGCAGCCTCTCGGGCAGGGGCTGAGCTGGGGTTTGTGTGGGTGTAGGGGTGCCAGCCCCCTGGGGCAGGGCTCGGGGGAGGGTGCCAGCAACCTCCCGGGACAGGGGACATGGACTGGGGTGCCGCCGGCAGCCCACCACGGCGGGGCCTGGGGCTCTGGTTGCTGCCGGCAGCCTGCTGCAGCAGGGGCAGAGTCCGGGTGCCGCCGGCAGCCCGCCGCGACATGGGCCCTGTCTGGGGTTCAGGGTGCCGCCAGGAGCCCACCGCCGGCCCGCCGCAGCAGGGGCCAAGCCCCAGAGCACCGCCAGCAGCCCGCCACGGCAGGGTCCGGGTCTGGGGCTCGGGGCACTGCTGGCAGCCCGCCGCAACAGGGGCTGGGTCCGGGGCTCGGGGCACCGCCGGCAGGGGTCGGGGCCGGCTGCCGGGGCTCGCGACCCCCACATAATCGGTTCGCGACCCCTCGAGGGGTCCCGACCCCCACTTTGAGAACCAATGGTCTAGAATAACTGGGCCTCGGGGCCTTGATCCTACCGCCTCCATTCACGTGAGCAGCCTTGCGAATTGGCGGGGGCAACTCCGGCAGTGCAGAGCGTCTGCAGCGAGAAATAGGGAAAATCCTCCCCCTGCCCCCCAACTCTGGCCTGAGCTCACATGTGCTGAGCTTCAGAGAACACTCCAGAAAACCTCCCTGGGCCCAGTCCTGGGCCTGCGGCACACACTGCAGATCCTACTTAACCCCAGGAGGGACCTGGGGCATGTTATTTTTAGCCACCCTCTTTCAATCCACTGCCCAAGGACTATCCCCAGCAACTAAAATGGATGCCTCAGGTTTGAATTTGGCCTCGGATCGACACATCGTAAATAGAAGCTTTTTATAAAAACTCTGAGCAGTAGAAAGGGCACTGCACAAACAGGAACCCAGTGAGAACGGTTTGAAAGAGATAAATACCGGCTTGCCCTCTGCAGACCAAACACTGGCCCATTAAAAGCCTGAAAGTGAAACTGACTGGAAGCAAAAATGAAACTGACACCCTCTATTCGCATTGTGAGAAATAGAATCAGAGAGGTAGCCGTGTTAGTCTGGAATAGCAGAAGTAACAAACACTTTCACAGGCCCTGGGAGGCAGACCAGTCCTGGCACACAGACAACCCACCAACCTTAAACAGATTCTCACCAGCAACAGCACACCGCGCCATAATAACTCCAACTCAGGAACCAATCCATGCAACAAACCTCGATGCCAACTCTGCCTACACCAGCAACACCATCACAGGACCTAACCAGATCAGCCACACCATCACTGGTTCATTCACCTGCACATCTACCACTGTCATATATGCCATCATATGCCACCAGTGTCCCTTTGCTATGTACATCGGCCAAACTGGACAGTCCCTACGAAAAAGGATAAATGGACACAAATCAGATATCAGGAATGGCAATATACAAAAACCTGTAGGAGAACACTTCAACCTGCCTGGACACACAATTACAGATTTAAAAGTCACCATACTGCAGCAAAAAAACTTCAAGACCAGACTACAAAGGGAAACTGCAGAGCTGCAGTTCATTTGCAAGTTTGATACAATCAATCTAGGACTGAACAAGGATCTTGAATGGCTTGCTAATTACAAAAACAACTTCTCTTCTCTCCGAGTTCACACCTCCAATTCAACTGCTAGAAGAATACCCCACCCTCCCTGATTTGAGTTAACAAGCTGGTTCAGACTGATTGGACTAACCTTGTTACCTCCTACCTGGTTCTTGCCTACTTATCTATACCTGCCCCTGGAAACTTCCACTGCTTGCATCCGACGAAGTGGGTATTAGCCCACGAAAGCTTATGCTTCAAAACTTTATAGTTAGTCTTTAAGGTGCCACAGGACTCTTTGTTACCATTGTGAGAAATGCCACAACTGGATGCAACAACAAAGAGCAGGGCTTGGGAGTGCGAGGTTATGGTGCTATTCCAGCTCTGGCCCTGTGACCTCACATCCCTTTCCGGGCCTCAGTTTCCCACCTGTAGAATGTGGATGATACAACTTCTGTGCCTTTAAAGCACTTTGAGAACGGGGTGGAGGGACGGACCATTCATTTTCACAAGACACATGCAGTCCTGCTAACTCCAAATGTTCCAAAATCATGGAGTCAGGCCCCCCAAAATCATGAAAAAATAATATTCTGTGGGTTCTTTCTATTTTCTTTCTGTTTTCTGGTCATACAAGATGCATTCAGGTCACAATTTCACTTGTTTTATCTTTGAATGACAATCAAGATTCTCAACTAATCACTTCTCTCCGAGTGCTGGAGCTTTAAAGCAAATCGGAAATATTGCAATAAAACCTCTAGGGCAAGCAACACTACTTGCCTTTCGAAATAGACCACTTGATTCCACAACCAATTCACTTCCGTTTTTGAATAAGGAACTTGAAACAAGTAAAATGCCCAGGCAGGCTGGGTGCAGGGACAAAGTTAGTTTTTATAAATGTCATTTTTATTTAAGATTGGTGGGGGAAGCCTTTTGTTTGAAACTTTCCCAATAAAAGTTGTGTACTTCCAAATTGTACCCTTAGGGCTTGTCCACACTTGACAGTTAATTCAGATTAAGGTAGGGTTGGGAATGAGAGCATCCACACATGGAGCTTATCAGGAATCGGTTATCGCTTTAAATTCACACTATCTTATTCTGGATTAACTTCCAGAAGAAGGGCTTCTCTGCACATGAAATAAGGTTCTGTCTACACTACAGACCTAACATACGGTGGTAGCTACATCCAAAGGAGAACTTCTCCCAACGACATAGTGCTGTCCATGCTGGTGCTTTTGTGGGTGAAACTTTTGTCGATCAGGGGTGTGTGTGTGTTTTCACACCCCTCACCAACAAAAGCACTAGTGTAGACAATCTCAGAGCAATTCCTGAACAACTGGTTGTCTCATGTTTCCACACAGCACCCAGCATAATCAGGATCTGCCAGCACCCCTACAAGTCAGACCTTCAGTGTTAGTCCTATTGACTAGTCTGGCCTATCGATCGATTGGTCTGGCCTATCGATCGACTGGTCTGGCCTGCCTTTCCACAATTAAGTAATTAGCCAAGGAGCAAAATGTGCTTTATAAACCACAAAGCAGAGGTTCCCAAACTGCAGCCCGTGACCCAGTCCTGGGCGCTCCACCATCATGGGCAGAGTTGTTTGTTTGTTTGTTGGGTTTTTTTTTTTTTTGGGGGGGGGGGGGGGGGGGGGACACCAGCAGTGATGCCAGCCACTCTGTGTGTCCAGGGCAGTTTCCCCATATGGCCTAGGTAACGGTCACCATGCCTTATAGGCTCAGATAGGTGTAGTCTTTGGTGCCCACGGTAACAGTGTAGGATGGGAATGGCCCGGCCCAGCGCGCATGCAGCCACAAGGAGTGGAGATGCCCACACTGTCCCAGCTAGGGACTGAATGCACGGCTGGGCACCTCCCCGGACACAATCCAGAGCTACACCCCTCTCTGCGCACAGCTCCCCGTCCCTGCACCTTGAGCTACCCCCACAGCCCCCAAACAACTCCTAGCTACCCCCTAACTGCACCCTGACCTACCACCTTGTCTGCACACAGCTGCTTGCTACCCCATGCCTGCACCCTGAGCTATCCCCCAACCTGCACACAGCCCCTAGCAACTCCTTGAAGAGATCAGGTTGAGTCTCACTAACAAATGTCCCCCGTTGGAAAAACTGTGCAAGGAGAAGCAGGCACAGCCATCCCATTAAGCTGACTGACTCCTGGTCTGTGCATTATTTCATATCCGTATTTACAATATTTGATTCTTTTCTAATTAGTAGAGACTAGGGTTGGGTCTTCACTTACACAGCCTGGAAATGTAGATATTACACAACAAAGTAACTGAAAACACAATATCGTGTCCAAAGCTGGGGGGCTGTTTTGTTTTAAAATCAAACACCACAAGGTGCTTTTCAACCATTTGTTAACACTGTTGTGTTGCGGAGAGTTCAGTTTTTACACAAAGTTATGTTTTGAACACCCCGCTTGGCTCTCAACAAGTGTGGTTTTACGAAAACTGTTTGGTTTCAAAGATCTTGCGGTGTTTCTCTGAGGGCACAGTGCTAGGGATATTTAGCATAACAGTGGTTTGCATTACAAACACACACACTGTTTATTTATAGGGTTATTGTTAAGTATTATAGCCATATGAACTATCATTTGCCTCAAGAAGCATTCAGAGCGGGTCCCAGGCTGCACAGGTAAGCTAGAGGGGGGAAAGTTTGGGAACCCCCTGCCTTAAAGGATTTACAAACACAATGGACTCATCCCCCTGCAGGAAGAGAGGCCAGGGAGAATTCTGCTAGCAAAAGCCAGTCGGACACCTTTGCAAGTGGGGTACCAGTTACTATAGGGTAAGGGGGTGGGGGGAAAGTTGCCCCTCCCTAGATTTTTCATAGGTCTATGTACTCCACTTCTACACACACGCTTTGCAGGACACACACACACCCCTTTGCAGGATACACTATAATCGGCACGCTGACACAACTTTGCACCCCTGAATTGTTCTGCAATGATCCCCAAGGCTTTGCAATGCGCTGGACACATGGAAATGACTACGGGCTACCCACCCCGCTCTGAATCTTCTTGCATCCCGGCTTTATCCCCCCCTCCGCCAATTCCAATTCCCTGGAACTTCGGAAGAGTGAAGAAATGCGGGAGGGGGGGGGGCCCTCAGTTCACTCACCCCAACTCCGACGGCCCTGGCCGGGCTGTCTGGCTTTACAACCCAGCTGAGCGAGGGGGTCAGGGGAGGGACTCCAGGCACCGCACCGGAGAGACCTGATCTCCCACTGCTGCGAGCAGTAGCGCCTAGGAGTAAGAGCCCCTCCCATGCCCTGGCTTGTCCGCTTCAGGGCAGCTGGGTGGGGTAGCAGCCCCCTCCGGAGCCATGTGCCCGCGGTCTCTGGCTGCAACTAACTGCACCGCGCGGAGGGGAAACGGAAAACGTGTTTCCTTCCAGCGCAGACAGCAGGAGACTTGAAGTCGTTGTGACTCCCCCACAGGGAGCCTGGGCTGGAGCCTAGCAGGGGGAGGGGGGACGAGAAAGCCCGCGGCTGCTGATTGCCCTGGATGGATGGGTGTTGTGGTCCCACCCAGGAACTGGTACATTCACACCTCAGGGAGGGGAAGTGGTGCTGGGATGTTAGGGGGAAGGTTGCACCTTTGCAGTTGTGTGAGGCCCAGGGAGCAGGCGGCAGCTGTCCTGGGGAAAACAGGAAAACGTGCCTGTCTGGAGGAAGGTATTAGCCCACGAAAGCTTCCGCTTCAAAACTTTATAGTTAGTCTTTAAGGTGTCACAGGACTTTGTTACCTCTGCTATTCCAGACTAACACGGCTGCCTCTCTGATTCCTGTCTGGAGGAAGGTGACTCGCGGCCATGAAAATAGCACCGTCAGCAAACAGTGATTTTTTTGGTCAAGAATCAGAGAGGTAGCCATGTGAGTCTGGAATTGCAGAGGTAACAAAGAGTCCTGTGGCACCTTAAAGACTAACTAAAATATCGCAGCATAAGCTTTCGTGGGCTAATACCCACTTCGTCGAATGCATCCGACCGGCTTATGCTTCAATACTTTAGTCTTTAAGGTGCCACAGGACTCTTTGTCACTTCAGTGATTTTTTGGCCATTTTATTTGGGGTATGAAGAGGGTACCAATTAACTTCATTTGATCTTGACCTTACCAAACATCACCTTTGTCCTAGCAGCGTCATTTAAGCAAGTCCACAAGAGGCGATGCTCATGTCAAGCAAAGACCATACAGTGTTATTGAAGCCACGTTGGTCCTGGGATATTAGAGACACAAGGTGGGTGAGGTCGTATCTTTTATTGGGCCAACCTCTGTTGGTGAGAGAGACGAGTTTTCCTTTTCAAGACCTGAAGCAGAGCTCTGTGAAAGCTTGAAAGCTTGTCTCTTTCACCAACAGAATTTGGTGCAATAAAAACAAAGATTAGGCCAAAGTCAGCTGAGCAAGCGTATTACCCTTGCCTGGATACATGACTCTGTCCAACAATATCTTTTCATACACACAACACAATAACTAACCCCCAAATCCTTCTAATACATTTTTACTTATCCTGGTAGTGGTAAAATTTTAACTGGTACCTGCTTGTCTATCTTTCTTTTAAACCATTACCACCTTCCTCGGTACTCAATCCAGTTGTCTTTTCATTGCTCTTCTGTGTTCTATTCTTACTTATCTGCTTCCGGTGGCCTGGGAGTTTCTGGATGGAGTCATTATCCATCTAGACCTAGCTTGTCTTAACTAGGGTAGGATGACCATCCGTCCCATTTTTAAAGGGACAGTCCTGTTTTTGGGGGGCTTTTTCTTATATAGGCCCCTATTACTCCCCACCCCCTGACCTGTTTTTTCCACAGTTGCTATCTGGTAACCTTTTACTAGGGAGGTCTGCACCTGGCTAGTAAATCATCCATTTGTCGGGTTGCTTTGCCCTATTATCTACACAGACCAAGAATCCACTGTAGATAAGACCGGCCAAACCAGCTTTTTGTTTTTTTTACAACCTCTGAAGTGGTCTTAGTAGAGTTTTGAGAGCTGTGTCAGACACAAAGAAAACAGAAAAAAATCCCTTTTACATTTTCGTATAAAACTGTTCAATATAAACTATCGACTTCTGTAGCATTATTTAAAATGCATTTAACACAGTTCATGAGACATTTATTTACAGGCCCTCTGATGAAATGCACTATATGTGCAAAATACAGCTGCAGTTGCCTGTGTTCAAGCTGTTAGTACACTGCCACCTGCTGGCTTTGGAGAGATCAACATCCTCACATCAAGGAGGCTTGAAGCTTGAACAGGCCAAATTTCCCTTCATTTAATTATTATTAAATTATTAATATTCACGTTTATTATGGAAGTGCCAGGAAAGCAAAGCAAGCCAGGACCCCATTTTTCTAGGTAATGCACAAACACTGTTCACAAATTCAAGTCCCGTATGCTTTTAATGGGACCTTGCTACTTTTACCAGTACAGTGCAGGTGTATGGAATGTCGTTAATATTATTTATTATTAATTATTAGTATGTATATTACAGTGATGCCTAAAAACTCCAACCAAGCTCAGGGTTCTCTTATGCTGGCCACAGTACACATGCAGAGTAAAAGACACCCCTGGCCCTAAAGAGTTGTCTATTTAGATTGCAAAGGCAGACAAAAAGAGTAGAAGGGGAAACTGAGGCACAGAGCAGAGAAGCGATTTGACCACAGTCACCTGGAACCAGGCACAGAACCCCATTTTCAAACCCTAATGCAGGGCCTTGTCCACAGCACCATGCTACCTCTCAACATTCCCGTGGGCTGGGCTACCTTGAAACTGTCTGCTTACTAGAGGTTTAGACCCCTATAGTGAGTTCTATGGAGAAGCTTCCCTTACTGAAGTCGTTGGAGACTCAGGGTTTATATCCCATTATCTAAATAAACTGGAGGCGGCTTTGACCCTAGTTAGTTTCTGTTTTATGAAGAGAAGGGGCATATTGACAAACATTTTCAAGTTAACTTCAGGGAGCATCCTACAATCCAGCTCCATTATCACCTCCAGCCACACTACCCTCCCGTTAGCACTAGTGCCCTCATTCAGTCTCTCCCCCTCAGTGCCTTGTACTGCCTGGTGTTAGTAGATATTAAACAGGTTTAAGATTAGCAGCCATGTTAGTCTATATCCATAAATAAGATGAGGAAGACTTTGTAGCACCTTAGAGACTAACCAGTTTATTTCAGCATAAGCATTCGTGGGCTATAGCCCACTTCATTGGATGCTATAGCCCATGAAAGCTTATGCTAAAATAAACTGGTTAGTCTCTAAGGTGCTACAAAGTCTTCCTCATCTTATTTATAGATATTAAACCTCCACCATTCTCAGACCTATGCTAACCTTTGTAGGCAAACCACAGAGTATTCTGCCTTCTAACCCAAAGCGTTTTGTCCTTTCTCTGAACTACGGTGTGTGTCCAAACACTGAAGTATATAGGATCAACAGTGAAATCTCTTACCCTGACCCCTCGAAAATATGTCCAGATGTTCAGGCACACATCCCTGGAAACTAACAAAAGATGCCTGTTACTACAGATGTGTGTTGTGATGAACAAGAAGGTAGGATATGCTTGGTTGATAAGGGGTATATTTATTGCACATTATCTGCAATTTTGGAAATGATGACCCACTAAAAGGTGTTTTCAGATCATTGGGAACTACTTGTTGCCACAGATGTTCTTAGTAATAAGAACTGGGTTAGAAATCCCTTTATAGTATATCAGTTGTGTAATCTGAGATACCATAGAAGAAATTCCACAAGCAATTAGGTAAATTGAGATACCAAAAACAGACCATACAGTGGGATCAATTGTGGGAAAGCAGCTTCTCTTCCTCACAAAGGAATTTGTCCCACACACTATAAAAGGGAAGAGTTTGGGGGGAGCTAAACTGGAGGTGGACAAGCAACTATCGCTCCCCTAATGACAAAGAGATTGGTAAAGGGTGCTTTTCTTTCCACACTCTGCTGGATCCATAGCAGACTAATAATCTCAGATTAAATAATTCAAACTGACATCACACATTATTATGAATCAGAACACATACCAGTAGGACAGACAGCAAGGCAAGCAGACTTGCAGTCCCTGCAGCTGGGATCTGGACCCAGAGAGGTTTCTAGTAAGCTTGGCAGCATTCATGGAAGCAGGGATGCAATGACAGCCACAGAAGCAGACTGCTCTTTGCTGGGTGTTGCAGCAGAAAAGAATCAGACCATGCAGGCTTGCTTCCATCCCTGCTACTCCAAATCCTGAGGGAGTTTTACTCCCTCCTTTGGGAGGCCAGGATACACCCCTCCTCCATACCATTCCACTATTGACCTACTTCCACCTAGCCCAGGTGTCTTCAAATCTACCACCCCAGCTTGTCATTGGATACTGAGCCCAGACAAGCCCACCCCTCCTGCACTCCCATTGGCAGAGGGGAGAGCAACTACATTACCTAATAGCTTGTGCATTAGCCACACATGCACATCGTCAAGAATCAGGGTGGTAGCCGTGTTAGTCTGGAATAGCAGAGTTAACAAAGTCCTGTGGCACCTTAAAGACTAACTATAAAGTTTTGAAGCATGAGCTTTCGTGGGCTAATACCCACTTCGTCGGATGCAGGCAGTAGAAGTGTTCACAAACCGGCAGTTATAGAAAAGTAGGTAAGAGCCAGGGGGGAGGTGAAAAGGTTAGTCCAATTAAGCTGAGCCAGCTTGTTATCTCCGATCAGGGAGTGTGGACTGCAGAGCTTCAATTCATTTGCAAATTCAGCTCACACACTTTGGGATTGAACCGGGATCTACAATGGTTGGCTCATTACAGACATTGTTTCTCATCTCTCCATGTCCACACACCCCATTCAAATGCTAGACGAATAATCCACACTCCCTGATCGGAGATAACAAGCTGGCTCAGCTTAATTGGACTAACCTTTTCACCTCCCCCCTGGCTCTTACCTACTTTTCTATAACTGCCGGTTTGTGAACACTTCTACTGCCTGCATCCGACGAAGTGGGTATTAGCCCACGAAAGCTCATGCTTCAAAACTTTATAGTTAGTCTTTGACATGCACATCGGTATCTTTCCCTGGCTCAGGGAGAGAGGACTTGATTTACCAGTGTGGCTTGGTTGAGGTGGTTCTGGGTAATGTAGTTTTTAAGGAGGCTAATAATAACATAACTAAATAGAGAGTTTGGGGGCTGTTGCAAATGGGAATGTCCCTGACATGCCCCCGGGAGGCTGGGTCAGTTTGAGTCCTGGTCCACACTACAGAGTTAGCTCGACACAAAGCATCTTACGTTGACCGAATTATGTAAGCAGCTACACTAAAATTTTGCTTACGCTGATGTAACTTGTTCACTACACCGACTTAATAACTCCACCTCCACGAGAGGCATTGAGGCACAGTCAATGTAGTTAGGTCAAAGCAGAGTCAATGTAGACACTGCATTGCTCACATCAAGTGTTGCTGGCTTCCCAAAGCTGCCCCACAATGCCCCACATTGACAGTTCAATCGGTGCAAGCGCTCCTCATAAGAAAGTGCCGCGCCAACACAGGGAGCAAAATGTAGACATGTAGAAGTGATGGAATTACTTTGGTGGCTGTATGCCAACATAAATTAGGTCAACTTAATTTCATAATATAGACCAGGGGTTCTCAAGCTGTGGGTCGCGACCCCTTGGGGGGTCGCTGACCCAGTTCCCGAGAGGTTGTGAGCTGTTTTTTTCCACCAAAAAGCCGCCGCCGCGATCATGATCGCTTCTGCTTTCAGCGGCTTTTCGGCGGACATGCTGAGCATTTGGCGGCTTCTCAGCGGACACTCCAGGGGTCGTGGCGCCGTGCCGCTCAGAAAAAAGGGGGTCACGCTAAAGGTAAGTTTGAGACCCGCTGATATAGACAAACTCTGAGAGAAGGAGCCTTGTTAATGTGCTGTTCATAGGAGGCATTTGGATCCATGAATAATCTTGGTCAACTTCCTAACAGTCATTGTCATTCTAATGCTTTCCATCACTAACATCTCATCCACGTCCTTTTCTTCTTTAGTCCTTAGTCTACCCACATCCGTTCTCAGAAAACCATATTCACATCCTATAAAAGCTAGTGGTTATTTCTTTGGGTGTTCATGGGTTTGATGCTGCAAACACTTACTAACCAGAGCAGGACTTTGAGATCAAGGCCTTGCACTAGTATTATTTTACATTCATTTTTCCCTATTTATCTTTCAAGGCTTGCACTTTGCACATGGAGTGTTGCACAGGGCTTGGTACTCTGCACACTGGGATTGCACACAGGCCTTTGCCCATGCACTTTGCACACAGAGGTCGCACGTCACTCCACCCCCTGCACATGGCCTGCTCCGCCCCAGGCTTGTACACACAGAGGGTTGCTTGGGGTGTAGTACTCTGCACAGTGGGGTTGCACGTTGCACATGGACAATGCACGTCACTCTGCCCTGTGCACGTGGCCTCGCCCCAGGCTCTTGCACACGCAACGCTGCTCGTGGTGTACTGCATTGCACGGGCACCTGCACGTTGCACACGCAGCGTTCCAAGGGGGGGGTGTCTCCGACTTAGTGCGTGCACGCCCAGTGCGCACGCGCAAGGCTCAGGGCGCCACGCCCCTTTCCCGCGTCTGCCCGGCAACGGAAGTGACGGAGGGAGGCCGGGCCACCAGCCGGATGTGACGTTTTATCCGAGCGCCGCGGCCGCCCCGCCCCCACCACGCGGAGCAGCCATGGCGCCGGGCGGGCAGGCGGGAGGCAGCGGCGGCCCCGGGTCCCCCCGCGAGGGGCTGCGGGACTGGATCCGGAGCGCCTGCCGCTTCGCCGCCGACAGGAACGACTTCCGCAGGTCCCCCGGCCGGGCCCCCAGGGCCGAGCGCGCTGCTGGGGGAGAAGGGGGGGGGCAGGGAACTATGACGACACCCCCCATGGGGAGATTGGGGGGGGCAGGGGCCGTGACAGTGACACCCCCCATGGGGAGATTGGGGGGGGCAGGGGCCGTGACAGTGACACCCCCCATGCGGAGGTTGGGGGGGTCTCCCAGGAGCTGTGACAGTGATACCCCCCCTGGGGAGAAGGGGGGGGAAGGAGCTGTGACAGTGACACCCCCCCGGGAGATTTGGGGGGGGGGACAGAACTGTGATGACACCCCCCATGGGGAGATTGGGGGGGGAGGGCCAGGAACTGTGACAGTGACACTCCCCCTTGGGGAGATTGGGGGGGGGGAAGGAGCCGTGACAGTGACCCCCCCATGGGGAGATTGCGGGGGGGCTCCCAGGTGTTGTGATAGTGACACCCCCCCCCTGGGGAGATTGGTGCAGTCCCCCACGAACTGTGGCAGCACCCCCCCCTCCCCCCATGGGGGAGATGGGGTATCTCCCCCACTTGAGCTGTGAGAGCCCCCTAGTGGGAGAAGTGAATCCCCTGGGAGCTGTGATAGGGTCTTCCAATGGGGCTGTGATCTCAAGGTGGGGCAGGGTGCTAGTCACGTGCCCTTGCAGGGATCTGAGCGCCTGTGGCTCCCCCCAGCTGTCAGGCCTGGTTCTGTGGCACTTACTGGAGCTGCAATGGAGGAAGCCCTTGGCTCTACCTGTGCCGGGGACCTGCCTTGGTCACAGAGGCGGGGCCCCCATAGGCTGGGAAGTACACACAGGCCTTTCAGTCAAATGGTGCGAGGGATGAACCTGGCTCCGGGTCGGGTGATTGTGAGGGGTGGGAGCAGAATGGGGTCAGAGCAAGTTAAAGGGAAACATTGGATTTAGTGAAAAATGCAGTTGTGGAAACTATCTGGAGCACACTATTGTTTTCAATAGGCAAGGGCCCCTAAGTGATACACTGAGAGGTGTGTAAGATTATAAGGAGACGCAGTTGTCTAGTAGGGCTGGTCTTCACTAGGTGCGGGAAGGATTGATCTTTTGGCGATCGATTTATCGCGTCTCGTCAAGACGCGATAAATCAATCGCCAGCGGCTCCCCCGTCGACTCCGGAAGTCCAGCTCGTCAAGAGGCGCAAGCTGGAGTCGATGGGGGACCACCGCACTGCCCGCTGCCACCGTGAGGACGGCAGGTAAGTCGGCTGTAGAGACGCTGATTAACGTAGCTGAAATTGCGTATCTACAGCCGATCTCCCCTCCTAGTGAAGACTAGGTCGTAGCCAGAACTGGGGCCTGGCAATCTGTTTCCTGGGTTCTGCACCTCTCCACCTGGGAGGAGGAAGACTGGAGTTGCAGGTAGAGAAAGGCACCGGGGCATCAGGAGTCCTGCAATCTCTTTGTGGCTTTGTTAGTGACTTGCTCTGTGCCCTTGGACAAGTGAGAGCCTTCTTGGGCCTCTACTTCCATATCTGTAAAAGGGAAGAGGATTGTGGGGGAGAAGAACCTTTCCTATCTAATAAGGAGGTTGAAGATGCTTGTTTGTTTCCTTTCAAATTTAAAGCACTTCATAAATATTATTCAGGGTAAAAGTTTGCTTCTTTAGGGTAAAGATCCCAGACACCTGAGGCAGGCAATATTTATTCTCTTACACTAACACAAATCAAGAATAATCACAGAGCATCTAAGAATTTTAAGCAGCTGTTGAACACACTCCTGAAATAATAAAAAAAAACAAATTAGAAACAATTAAATCCTGTTCTCTGCATTTCCCTTTTTTCTGTTATCAACAGAACTGCTATATGAAAAACCTGATATCTGTTTGAGTTCATCAGATCCTGCTGCTTATTCTCTACTTGAAGTCATAATTCTGCTTGCCAAAATTGTGGCAGCAGCTAGTTACCATAAGCAGGGGAATAAGCAACAGGAGCAAATGAGTTAAGACAAACATCCTGTTTTCATGGAAATTTCCATAATATAGGATGAAGCACAGGAAATACAGAATATAGATGGGAGTGGAATGGTTTCTAAACAGCAACCCATTCTTGAGGAAGCATCAAATAAAGGGGAAACCTCCACCCAAAACTAACGTTGCTTCTTCCAGCTATCGCATAGGCTTGACAACAAGATATTTGTTACTGTTTTAAAGCCGTCAGTTCTGGAACTCTTGCTCTGTACATTTACAGTTGGTAGTGTAGGTAGGAAACACTTTAATATAGGCCAGATAACACCAGTTGCTTCAACAGATCTAACTTACTATGTATTTGTTTCAGAAACCTCATAGTTAACCTGGGGCTTTTTGTTGCCGGAGTCTGGGTAGCCCGAAACTTGACGGACATTGATTTGATGGCTCCTCCACCAGTTGCCTAGCAGTGTTGGTGAGTACCTTACGCCAGCACGACATGAAGGCGTGGAACTACAGTCTTGTTATTTGAATAATGAGAGGAGACAAACTAATCAGGATAATCAGGGGTTTGGATAAAGGAGCAGCAATAGCTGTAGGAAGTTCTGGAGCTTTTGCATGTGGCTGGATTAAAAGACTGTAGTGCATGATTTTCTAGGGAGGGTGACTGCTGCAGTCAAGTCCTGGAAACTGCACTTCTGGCTAATTGGGGTTCCACTGTATGGACCTATCAGTTTTCAATATTCAAGTCTCTTTTGGGGAGGAGGAGTGTGCAAGTTAGAACAGGACTAAGGGGCTGCACAAGAGACTTCTTTAAAGTTCCAGGGCCGGCATCTCTGTTTCAAAGACTTGCATAAATCGGTGTCTGCTTCCTTTGTAGGAGACACCCCCCCCCCCCCCCAAATTGCTTTATATATTACCCCTTACAGTTGTCAGCCTTTCACTTCCTGTGGATTTAGCTCTTCCCCCTCCTTTTTCACACCTACTTTAGTGAAGCTGTACTAGTGTGATTTGCTCACTTCTATGTCCTTTTTTGCCAAGGCCTCAGGGTAGGGATGCTGTCTTTGTAAAGTGCCACTTACTGTGTGATCTGTGTTATGCCTTCTCCAAATATGTTAGGTATCTAAGACATTCTGATTAATATCATATACGGCATAATCTCAACCTACCTTATGGTCAGTAATGGATATAACGTTTTAGATAATGCTTTCTTAGCAGTGAGCCCTGACCGCCTAGCTGATTTTTGAGGTTACCTTAAGTTCTAAAATGCCCTTTAAATAGGCAAAGAAATTCAAATTACATATTTTTTTCCTTGATTTACATAATTATATAACCAGGTAAACATGCTAAAAGGGTAGGTCCTGTAAAACTATAGGTATTTATATTGTGCCCTAAAATAGTATTCAGATAAAAGACTGAACACCATCCATGCATTACCATTAAGAGAACAGTAAGGTTTCACAACTCCAAGTGGTATTCTAGGGGAAAAAATAATTACATCAGGCGGTATCTCAGTGACTTCTCACCCAATGCCATTTTAATACACTAGACCAGACACTTGGGTCTCTCTAACTCAGGGGTTCGCAAACTGTGGGTCGCGACCCCTCCAGGGGGTCGCGAGCTGATTTTTCTGCTGAAAAGCCGTTGCCGCGATCACGATGGCTTCCGCTTTCGGCAGCGCTCGGCATGTCTGCCGAAAATAGCCGCCGAATGCGGAAGTAATTCATTTGGCGGACACACAAGCCGCCGTGCTGCTCATGAAAAAAGGGGTCGCCGTAAAGGTAAGTTTGAGACCCGCTGCTCTAACCCATCCTTTGTCTGATCTTTAATTGCAGATGTGAATAAAGTGTACCTGCATCAAGTCTGAAGAGCTGTCCGTCTCAATGTGAGAGGATGAGCAAAATGATGATCAGAAGAGTTGTGTGGCGTTTGTTGCTTTTGTTCTCGGTAACTAAAAGTTCAGCAGCAGCTCTAAAATTGTATTTTAGTTCAAGCATAGGTATCATTCCACAGTGAACAGTGAGAAGAAGCCATTTAACTCGAAATGTTTGTTGTATGTTTTGTTCACGCCACTGAGCTAAATGTGTATTAATCTGTTATATTTTCAAGACTTGAAGCTGTTGCATATTGAGTTTACTTCTGTACCATGTCTAGAAGATTCTTATTAAATTATCAAAATGTGTGAAATGATGACATTCTACTGCACTGGAATTTTATTCTTTTAATAGGAAACTTCAGCTTACAAAAACAAGGTGTAAAAAAGAGTAAAGATTTACAAAAATCATAAAAACATGATTCATATTTCACACCCAAAAGAGAATGGAACAAGTCCCAATCCTGTGTTGTAAGCAGGACTTGTCAGCTATTTATTCAAAGGGAAAAGAAAATGTTTAAAAGCCCTAGGTAAACTCTAACCACCAGAAAAGGACACGGATAATGTTCAGACAGGATAAAGCTGGTGCATTGCTTTTATCTTCGAGGAATTATGACTGAATGTTATACTTGGGGAAGAAGCTGTTTGGTGTTGCATAGCATTTTAGTGCCTTGGACTGTTGCCACCATTAAGTTGTTGTTGTTGGAATCCAGCTGATAGTGGCGAGGCTATTCCATGGGAGGGGAAAGTGATGATATGGAGGACAGGCTCAGGGGCACCGCTATTTTCTAGCTTTAATCCCATGCATTGTCGTGCTACCGCTACACAAACAGTAGCACACGTTCCAGCCCTGAGCATTATGCAGCACCACTGCAGCATGGCTTCAGATCCTTTGGAATTTTATGCATGAATTCATCTATTACTCTGTGTTAAGAGGCGTTCTACATAGCACGGCCTACTGATTCAGGTTTCTGTTTTCTTTTTGGTGGCAGTGCAGTGAGGGCCCTTAAGAGCGGATGGAGGAAATAAGTCAATTTCAGCTTTATCAAGTAGTAAGTTAATTGGAAATAATCTCTGCCTAAATTTTCAGAACAAGTATTTCAGTATTCAGCAAAGGATGCTCATTGTGAACTTAAGTCTCCTCTCCTGGCAAAAGTAGAAAGGGAAGAACATTGAATAGATAGATGTTAACTTGATTCCTAAAGGTTTTTGACTTAACACCCTAACTTCTTCCGAGGACTAGGGTTCAGATAGGGGTGAGGTTATGCAGCTCTACATACAAAATTCTGTCATGGTGAGTTACCATGTTGTCTTCGCAAGCCCTTGACTGAAATAGAGCTTGTTTAACTTGTATAAGATTAGGAGCAGCCTTCACCAATACATCTAAGCAGGCCTGACAGCTGGACCATGCTACCAGAAATGGCCAGCAATTAGTTGGATTCCCAGCTATCACCTATGAAAGTCCTTGTACCTAAGACAGTCTTGTTAATTACGAGAGCATGATGAGTATCAGTTTATGTAATTATTGATCAGCTAGCAGAAGCCTGTAGTACAGATACACATAGCTTTGAGTTAAAGCCCCTCACAAAAGTCACGGAAAAGCCAACAATCTGGCCAAGTTATTTTTCCCCCTTCACACTTTGGGTTTCTCACTAAAAAGCAAAAGAAACATCCATCCTTCATTTCTGCTTTCAAGAGAATGTTTAGTGTTAAAAGAAAACTCTGTTCTTTCCAGCCTTGGCAAATATTTAAAGGACAGCAGCCTTCCAAGGATCACCAAGCACTTGGCTGTAGGAACAGTCAGCAAATATTAAATCCAAGTACAAGTTACTAGTTGTGTCTATTCATTCCCTTCTTACCTCCAAGTATTCACAATATGTTTACAGTGACCATTGTGCAGGTGACTACTTTTATATTTTTCTTTAAATCGCCAGAGAAGTGAGTGGATAGTTTCTGAGAAGGAATAGTTTTCCATTAAATTCACAACCATTCTGTCTACAAAATGTAAGAGGCAGGTTAGGATTTTGCTGCTGATCAGATTCCATTCTTGGATTTTTATGCCCTTTGTCGCCACCACCATCTGCCCCCCCCCCCCCCCCCACACACACACAGCATTCACTGCTGGATCTCCTTGTCATCTATATATAACCCAAAATGTTTCACAGTGGTCACTTCATCTTGGTCAGTGGGTTGTTTTTTTAACTCCTTCCCTTTCCGAAACTGAAACCTGAACAGAATACAGTAAAAGGGCCGTTCAGACAGTGCCCAATAACTACAATGCATTCTGTATCATGCACAAGCTCCAAACAATAAATAGTTAACAGTGGTTAAAGTCAGTCTTGGGCCCATTGGGCTGATAATTTTTTTTTTCCTTTTGGAAATGTAAGTTGAAAACATTTTTAAGACAACTTGTTCCAGTTTAAAAAATCCTTTTGAAAGCATTTTGGCCAACCATACAAAATATTCTTGGAACAACTGGAACTCATACATACACACAAAATAAAATAAGCACAATGGCAGGGATGGCCCAAGGCATACCCTAAAATTAACTAAGACAACTACTTACAAATTGGTACAGGTAACTAACATATGCAGTTTTTGATCATGAAAACTGTGCTGTGGTTTTACAAATTTAAAAACTTGCAAGAATGCTTCACATTCCCACTTGTAAATAAATGGATATCAATATTAATGTAATAGAAACCAAAACCCCTCCCAGTTTAGGTTTTATATTCCCACAGGCAAGAAATTCCTACTCAACTTCCTCCCTGCCTAATCTCAAACCAGGTGCAGAGATTAGACACAAAAGAAGGCAGCGTTCAGAGCAGGTGATGGGATTTTACCATTTACTGTTTAAGTAGAGATATTTAGCCCCCTTAAACAACTGTGCATCTTGCATTAGAAACTGCAATATTGAGGGATTGTTTGCTACACCGCTAACTGTAAATCTGTGCAAATTGTACCCTGGCAAAGGTAACTATCCCCCGACCCCTTTAAGTCTCCAATTATCAGTCAATACGTTTAAATCAGAAAGGCCTTTCCAAAACTCCTCCTACTCTACAAAAATGCTACAAGTGGAGTGTTTATTCCTCATATAAACACAGGTCTTATTATAAATAAGGTTCTTGGTTGAGAGGAGTAACCTTACTGACCTGATTGGAAGTGGCCTGAGTAACATAAAAAGAAAATTAAAAAACAAAACAAAACACATGTTCTGCCTTTGAACAAGTAGTCATTTGAGTTATTACAAACACAGAGATTTCAGACGTACACCAAAATACACCAAGTTCTGAACTTGCTGGTAAGAACCGTTTTTTTCATTCACATACAGATATGAAATGTAAAAATGTCAATGATACTGAACAGTACTTGTAAAAAACATACAGATTTGTCTGCCACTTGAATGATGAGAGGGAAATTCTTTTAAAACTCCCAACTTTTCGGTCCCATGCAAAATGTAATTGGATACAAGGCACCAAATTTGATGAATCATATAAAAATTAGTTCACAAAGTTTATCAGTAGGTAAAACTAACCCTTTTCCCAGTCTCCCATACCCACCCCGCCTTTTCAAATTTTTCATTCTGTAATACTGTCGACCTCTCCCATTTTATGCTGGGGTATTTTGATGGCAGCCAACACCCACTTGCTTGTCTCTCTCACTGGGAAGTAACTAAGCGTATTTTATCAGAAACTGAGCTTCTGTATGGCAGAGAGACTATACTAGAAGCCTTGACTTTTAAAAACAAAAATAATCTCTGCTTACGAGTCCATAGGACACATTTAACATTTTTACCATTTCCAATTTTATTTCTACACTAAAGAGTCTGGAAGTTCATAACTGTGTGGAAGCGGCACTGTCACCTGGAAGGGAACAATTCCAATATGATAGCTCAGTCCCAGACGGTTTAATATGCATTATTCCTTCTACTGCCTCACCCGTGACAACGTCTGAAGTAATCAAACGAGTTCATGTAGTCAGTAAACTACAAAAACCTTTGACAGCTTTCAATATTTTGCATTGAAACTCCTCTTCGCCCAGTGCATAGTTTAACTTGACAGTGTGGGCAGTAAGAGTAGCGTACTGGGAAGTAGTTGTAATCAACTTGCTATTGGTGAAGTTAGCCTAAAATGATGTTTTCCAACTATCTTAGCAGACCTTGGGACTTAAAATTTACAACTTCACGTTCAGGTTAAGATTTGAATATTTAAAAAACTAAGTAAAATAAAACTGGTTTACTTAAGATTTAAATACATTAAAGGAGGTGCTGGTGGTGCCTCCATATTTCAGGTTGCACATACATACGAGTACAGTATAAGTAATTCATTAATTTACAGCAGCTTCCTGTGCTTCTAGAGCCCTATCCTGCAAGGTGACAATCACGTTCAACTCCCCTTAGCTCAGCACAACAAGCCTTTCAGGAGGTTCTGTTCACCTTACAGGATTGGGCTCCTAGCAAGCCACAGGAGCAAAGGTAGGACAGAAAAAATGGTGACAATTTTTAGTCTACTGTAGCACTCTAAAAAGGTTTAAGGCTAGCTTTAGCTGCTGCTCCAGAGCCCTACAAATTTGCTCAACATCCTTGTTTTTGCATATGCAGCAGCGACCTCTTGCAAAGGGTTTCCATCAAGCTAATAAACTGGTACAAAGCAGGCATAATTGCTTAGTCGTCCAGTCATTTAAACATGAAATGAGGTATTAGCCTGCTCCAACAATTTTTTCTTTTTTAAACTGCAGAATTTTAGCTACCCAAACAGGATCAAATTCTGCTATAATTGCACCAATTTAAGGATCTGATTCTGCCAACACTTAGCATGTACATAACTACTTGCATGAGTAGCCTTATTAAAGTAAATGGGACTACTTGCATGATTCAGGTAGCACCCATATGTTATGTGTTTGCAGGAGAGGGACCTAAATCTGGAGTAATTCAATTGACTTCAGCTGAGCTATTCTAAATATATGTCAGTGTCTGAGCATAATTTGACTCATAGGATTAAGGAGGGACAACCTTTATTTTATAGGTTACACTTTTGTCAAGCATTCACTTAAGTGGACGTCACTGTAACTGCAAGTAACATCTTCATCTTATTGACCTAGACACGCAACTTCCAATCAGAATTTCTGGCAACCAGGACACTATAAAACAGTGTACAGCAGAGCGGGAGCACGGGGTGATGCTTGTATAAAGAAGCCTGCAGTAGACAAATATAAACTAAACAGCATAAAAAATGCTATACGCTATCGCTTCCAAATAAAAGCTAAATACAGAAACCTCACAGTGTTGGAAAAAGCAAGTTTAATTTAAAGTATAATTATTTCCTTCCCTACTAGAGTAAGTCATTTTTTCTGACTGCAATTTCTCCACATCTCAGCACTACTGGGTTAATCTCATATAGAGAGGCCACTAATCTCAAAAGATGTCAACAGCAAATGCTACAAATCTGCTTGGGAAATCTGATATATTGATAGCTAAATGTACACCTTCCTTCCAGCCTCCCTTCCCTCTCTGCAACCTACTCAATTCAAGTGACAACTGTATTACTACCTGAATTCAAATATTAATGCAACACACTCAGTCAAAAGATGAGCATTCATAGTGATAAGTCTAGGCTCACTGCAGTAACAATTGTAATGCTGCATTCTGGTTTGCCTTTATAGCATAGAGTTTTCTATAACAGGGTTACCATGGCAGGAGTTTTCAGAAAGTAAATTTCCCATTCTGGTCATCAGTCATAGTAAACTGTGAATCTGCTGTTTAAAAGCAAATAATTTACTTTCTGTTTAATAATGGATCCAATTTCTTCTTAAAAGTATTGAAAGGCTTGGAAGGATAATCAGTGCTTTGGAAAAAACCAATTTTTTCCCTCCACCCCATAAAAAGGATTTAAAAAGGTATTTTAGCACTTTAGCTTTCTCATCTCTACTTTTTTATTTCAAATATTGTTTGGACTAATAAATATGTCCTTTTTGTATTAGCAAAGAACCAATCATGCTTATAAATATTTGATAATCACAACTGCATGATGTTGTTTTTAAATCTTACAGAGCTCAACTTTTACATTCCCTGGGCCAAATTTGGACTGCAGTGAATTCAGTGGAGTTGAATCTGCTTACATTCTGTCTTAATTTGGCCCATTACATTTTGAATCATTACTATCTATGGGGTTTGTTTTTATTTTCTTAAATTGCCCCCCCAAAAGTCAGTACATACATCTAGGAAATAAACAAAGACCTGTTAGATCATAAGAAATAAAAATCAAATCCTTCCAAGCCTAGTTACATATAAGACTTTAAAAAATAAAATAAAAAAATAACACAACAATTTCATTAGCACCTAATCGGACTGCCTCAAATTGCTTTGCCTCCAGTAAGTAAAAACATAGAATTATGAAATTATAGTTACTAGCAAAACAAAACCAGGCAATTTTTGCAGGCTCCAAAGCAACACCTTGCTCAGACATACAGGAAACATGGGTTCCTAATCCCCAGGACTGTGAAGACCAGTGTCTCCTTGAGGTGACACGCTCAGGCTTTTCTCTGGTGACAGGTGACAGGAAAGGAGTTGGTTGCCTGCCCTGCAGTACTGCTCCCTCCCTCCCTTCTAGATATTTGGAGTGATTAACAACAACCTGAGAGGAGCACCTGTTTTGCCCTGAAGACAGGAGGTTAATCCCACCCTCCAGAACAATAGGGTGGGCTGGCTCTGTCAATTAGTTTATAGATGGGAAAATGCTGACAAGAATAAAGGAAATAAGGGAAAAAGGAAAACCAATGATTTCAGGACTTTTTACCTGGATTCTAAGTTTAAATTTCTGATGTTTACCTGGATTCTAAGTTTAAATTTCTGAGGTTTAAAATGTCTCACTGGCACACTGGATTTTTAAATTGTTTCCACCTTAGCTATCTCCATCAAACAAGACTGTCTACACAGGTAACAACAGAACCTCTTTCAAACTCTCAGGTCTGATCTTTAAAGTTGAACAAGGACAGCACAATCCTCAAACTAAATAAATGTTTAAAGTGTGGTTCTACAGAGAAAAGAGACTAAAAATGGTACCATGAGGCCCTATGGTTGCTGTGTTTCAGTGATTTCTAGATCAAGCTCAGATTGCAAATATAAATATGTTTTTACAAGTCTGCAGCTCTGCAAACTCAAACTGGGATTTGAGTGCCAAGCGATCCCTTGAAAGAAAGATGTGGCTGGCCAAATTCTACTCTCCATAATGTCTATGCAATCTCATTGTCTTCAACAAACTTGCATAAGCATAACAGATTGGAATTTAGTAAGCAATTCTGTTTATGCACAAAAAGAAGCAAAATCCAGCTCACTCCCCTATAGCGGTGTTGGCACTGTAGTGCTAACAGGAGTAAAAAACAACTCAAACTTATTTTTGCTTCTAATGTCTGCAGACAGGATTCTGAACATGTATGGGGGCAGAACTGATCAATTAGAAGGTTCCACTTTTACATGATCTCTCTCCAGAGCAGAACCACATTTATCACATTCCATATCAGAGGCGAACACTAAATTTCCAAGTCAATTCAGTCCAGTTAAAGAAAAACGCTGCCATGTGTGTACCAATGTTATATTTAGGCCCTGTCAATACTAAGAAAATGATCTGTTGCTGACAATGAAAGTCAATAATGGGCATCCTCTAGTGACAGTCCCTTCCTCTACTTGTCCTAACTGCACTAATCTGTTTTCAAAATGTTTTCAGCACTGTTACAGGCAATGTGATTAAGGCCTGGTGGAAGGTTTTCCAAGGGCAAAGGAATTTAGAAGACTCTCCAGCAAGAATGCCTTTTGGAAAGTACAACTCCACCTATTCAAGATATTTTGGGGAAACTGAAACCATTCAGATAAACACAGGTGAGACGAGATTGAGTAAGTGATTCACACCAGAGAATATAATTGACATCAGGGGAATGAAGGTTAAATGAGATTCGCCTGTACCTCTATTTTTCCTGGAGTTTTTTTTTTTTTGTGTGTGTGTGTAATCGGTACTAATTACTAGCGAATTTGGGAGACAGTTTGATAGGTTTGTAGTCTGGTTGAACAAATGGGTTGTACTTACTTTTACAGGCTGAATTTCATTTCGGTTTGAAATAGGATGAATGATACTAGGCATCTGTGGCTGTTTTGAGGAAAGTGAGTTTTACACATAAAAACAAAAAAGATTCCGACTACAATGTTGGATGACGGAATTGTACCGCCTGAGGTGCATTTTTCCGGACCTTGGAGTGGCAAACGTGGTGATTTGATCTGTTCCTGCAGTAAGCCTTTATTCCTACAAAGAGGAATGATGTGTGAACACCAATGGTTTAAAAAACTGAGAGAGTCAGTTGAGTTATTAATGCTTCCCATCATGGGAATGTCAGTCTTCTGTCTTTATCGCTGTTTTTGGACGGCACCTGAGCTTGGAGTTGTGTTTCTGAGATTCCTGCTTTGCCCTGCACTGTTCTTTGAGTGTAAAAAAGAATGTAGGCCTGGGTTTTGCACACCTCCTCCACACCACATACATTCAGTTTGGAATCATTGCAGTGGACCCAAAAACCTAGGAACCAAAGGAAGAAAGAGGACATTAGTAACGAGACCTTAATCCTTTTGATTGTCTCTTATAAATGAACCCTAAAAACAATCACAAGAAATGGGAATTTTCAGGGGAGGGGGAGAAGAGAGGTGTTTTAACCGGCAGATACTTTGGGAAGGGATTCAAGGTTAGCAAGCCTTCATAGCATTTCTATGCCATTAACCCAGTTTACCACTATGTGGTTGAGCTGTAACTAGATTTTATATTATATCCTAAAATAACCTCCTGAAGTAATGAAAACTAAAAACCTCCAAGACAGGTACAGTTATAATTCTCCCTTCTCTGTAATAAGGTGGGGAAGAGTAGTATCAATACTCATACTGTGGGAAAAGGTAAGTGTTCAGGAATTTAGAAAAACACTATAGATGTTATTCATGAATAGTCCAGTTTCAGTACATTTTGTGTGTTGTTATCTTCTCGTCCCAAGTAGGGTCAGAAAGATGCCAATTAGAGCAGCACAATCAAGTTATGTAGCACAAGAAAATGAAATGCTAACGTTACAAAGCAAGCAGTAAAGCCATCCCAGTCGGCTACAAGGAAGGGAAAGAAAAAGCAGTCTGGTCCTTATGCAAATACATGCTACTAGCAATACACTCTGGAAATAAAGCTACGGAATGGCAAGAAATTTTATTTAAAACAACTCCAACTATAAACCTTTAATATACACTAAAGTCTAAGGAACAAAATATTAAACAGACTTTTAAAATCTGTTTCCCCAGTAATAAGGCACACGCACCTCCCTCTGTGTTGTAGCAATATGCTGTGTAGTGTCCTGAGCCAAACCCTTTACCATGATGCATCACCACAGCGGAGAGGTCATAGACAAAGGTCTCTGTGTCAAGAGAGGAGAGAGAGTCCCTGCAGCAGTAAGGTTCCATGTTTAATACCTGGTCAAAGAGGACATGGACCCCAATCTTCTCACGGTGATTACGTCCAGACCACCTGCAACACAAATGCATGCAATCAAAATAGACACTTTCCAACCATAGTTCCAGCATCTGCTATATTATGGAAAAAACAGAACAAAAAACATGACTTAGAAGTAGCAAAAGTAGGAGGGCCAGATAAATTACCAGGGGGAACTAGTTCCATAGATGAAGACCTACACCACAGTGTCTCCAAAATGAGATGTTACTCTCAATAGACTGAAGTGACAAAGAGTCCTGTGGCACCTTAAAGACTAACTACTTGTCATGATTATCCCCCTTTTTATCAGCGCTTAATTTAGTTGACATATAAATGGTCATAATCAGAAACTCCATTGAATGAAGAGTCAATTTGCACCTTTTGGGCTATTTCAGGTTGCTGCAAACTCAGCCAGGCATTGAATGCACAGTTGTACTATATTAATACTTATATAAGTTGAGCAGTGCTTGTATTCTCAAAAACATTTAGGCTACACAACAGAGGTAGGGGTGTGATTCTCCACCTCTTGTACACCCATTTGCATTAGCTCTCATCAAGATAGTCCAAATATAAATAGCAGTTCAGCCACAGTAGCATGAGTAGTGGCAGTAGAAGCACGGGTAAGCTGAGCCTGGTACATACTTGCCAGTTTCAGGCAGGTTTGTACTTGGCATGGCTCAGTTGTGCCACCATTACCTGTGCTACTGTGGCTGCACTGTTATTTATACTTACGCTAGCTCAATGAGAGCTACCACAAGCATATGTCTGTGAGAAGCAGAATCGTACCCCTAGCTTGTAGCAGAAATGTAGCCTAAGAGCAAACTATCCATCTTCATAAGGACACTACATTGAGTACACAAGCCTACTTTGCTGTGAATTAAACATCTGTTGCATGTAAGATGTTTTATTTGCTTGCACTATCCAGGAAATAAGGGAACTTCACAGTGTGTATGAACCATTCATGTCCAAAGAGAAGGTAGCACATTTTCCATGCAACTATTTCACTTGCTAAACGCTACTTGTGGCCCACAAAACTCACCTGAATCGTTTAAGGTGCAGCCGGAGGACCTGAGGTAGTCTGTAGATCATTAACTGCTTTTTAGCTTCACTCAGAACAAGAGGTTTAGGAGAAGACTTCCGTCGTTTGCCTACAAAAGGTTTAAGAAAGGCATAAAACATAGGTTGGGTTGTAAACTGTCTTCAAAGGCGGAAGCGGCATGTGACAAACCCTTCCTTCTTCCTTTTTAGAGTCGTCAGCTCACAGCAAAGACTTACCAGTGAAATACAAAGCGAATAAGGATAGAGGTACAGCAGGGGAAGATTTGCTTACAACACCTGCATCTGCAACTTCTAAGCAGGAGGATTCCAACCCAATGGGTTTGTTGGGACGGGAAACCATGCTGTTAAAATATTCACAGCTTCACATTTTTGTGCTGCTTATAATCTTCATGCCTTCAGCCATCTGTTTCAAGCTACTTCTGTTAACATTTCACAATGCGATGTACAACAGGGCTGATAAAGAAATGGCTGAAGCCATAGAGCATACAGCTAGTTTCAAAGCTAAATACTACTAAGTTGTCCCCAAGTTATTGAAAAACCATTGTAGATATATTTATTGTTATGCAGTACCAGAACTGTGTATGGAGCTTTACAGGCAGATCAAAGACAGTGCTCCTGTGCTGAAGAGCTGATAGTCTAAGTTATGATAGTTTGATAAGAAATCGCAACAAATATTGTGAGGACAAGAGATACCATGGTAAGATCATGTGGTTACCGTGGGTTAGCAATGTGTGTATCTGGAAGATTTTTCACTTGTGACTGTGAGAGGGGAGAGTAAGGTGTATATGGCTAAATGGAAAAGGGGTGTTTTAAGAAGCCACTTGAAGGAGAAAGGGGTGAAGGCCTGGTGACCGGATCAAAGACGCAGTTTCAAGTGTAAGGGTCCAGAAGGGAAACAATGGAGGTGCAAGTGGGAAAATAAAAGCAAAGGGGTAGTAAGGTGTGCGGCTTGGGTGAGCAAATGGAAAACAGAGGCCCTTAAGTTCTCATCTCCACAACCATTCACTGTCAACTTCTATTTGCTATTGTTTTAAGAAAACTTTTGATCACTAACAGGAATGTAAAATTAAGAGGTGGCTCCTTGCACTGCTTTGATCCCAGGGTTCACAGAACATTGATTTTCACTGTGGGGTGTTGTATTCCATGCCATCAAGTAAAATCAACAAGAATAAAATAATTTATTCTAACTGGAGTTGATTCGTTACAGCGCTGAGAGAAGCAACCACTGCAGAGTACAGATTACGGTTCAATGAAGGTGCCACAATCAATACTTTGCCAACAACGAAAGCAATATGAGAATGAACAGTGAAAGAATCAAAAGATTCTTAGCCACTATTTACATTCTATCAACTAGCAAATTTGTTATTAAATTAAAAATAGAACTGTCTCCATAAACCCTGTAGGAGTAGCTCTCTTTGATGGAAAAGAACAAAATTATAATTAGCTACATTCTATAAAGGGTTCTTTGTACTTCACCTTAAACAGGTTTGAATTAAACAACAATGAAGGGGCAGATCCTGATGATTGCCTCTCCATTTTTACTCACATAATTGCTCAGGCCTTATTGCATCAGGACTTTGTAAAAGCAAAGAAAGGAGTTCAGAATTTGTATCTAAAAAATTAAGCAATTTTTATTAACTCTGCTTGTGTCCTACTAATTAATCTTTATAGAAAGCGATGTATCTCACATTTAACCATAAATAACAAAGAACAAACGTCACTTCTTTCTCAATGGGGTATAATTTTAATGTTTAAGCAAGTTGCTAACAAACTGAGGCAGAGGGAAAGTAGTTTCAAAGCAAAAATAAAATAAAATAAAATAAAAAGCCACTCTATTATATGTCTAGCAAAAACCTCCACCCCCACCCATCGAAACCACGGGTCCTGAAATGTGCACTTCATTTTTTCATAAAGAGAATACAGAGATAACAGACCTTTGCTAAGTCAGTCTTTTCTGTAACTCAATATTCAAACAAGGAAGGAGTATAGCGTACAGTCATTTTGGCTAGTTATGCAGCACAGTCTATCTTATCTTAAATGTTTGACCCAAGGCTCTCAAGAGACTAAGGTGAGATTTTATGTTGCTTTAAAAAAAAATGTCAAACAGCAAATATTGAAACAACTGTTCAATTTGAAGGAATTGCCAGGGGAGGCATGGGAGGGGAAGAGGTGTATTTGTTTGTTTTTTGGAAATCACTAGAGCTAAAGCATATATGCAACACCCTACACACCCCATTCCTGCCTTCAACATTTTCATTTTTACCTCCATCCAAAATATCTGCTTGCAAAATCTGGTGCCGTGTTCTACTGACACACTGATCTAACCCACTTTTATCATACTGCATAGATAGAGCAAGTAATCCTGCACTTCACTATCTTTGGGGGGCGAGGGAAGAGGAGGAGATTCATATGAATCAAGTTAGAGATGAGAGCTTTCAACAAGACATCATGTCTTGGTAGGGCAGAAGGGAAGTGTGCCTGTATAAGGAAGAGGTAACAAAGTCCTGTGGCACCTTAAAGACTAACTATAAAGTTTTGAAGCATAAGCTTTCGTGGGCTAATACCCACTTCGTCGGATGTAACCAGTGGAAGTGTCCAGGGGCAGGTATAGAAAAGTAAGCAAGAACCAGGTAGGAGGTAACAAGGTTAGTCCAATTAGACTGAACAAAGACCTTGAGTGGCTTGCTAATTACAAAAATAGCTTCTCCTCTCTCCGAGTTCACACCCCCTATTCAACTGCTAGAAGAATAACCCACCCTCCCTGATTGGAGATAACAAGCTGGTTCAGCCTAATTGGACTAACCTTGTTACCTCCTACCTGGTTCTTGCCTACTTTTCTATACCTGCCTCTGGACACTTCCACTGCTTGCATCTGACGAAGTGGGTATTAGCCCACGAGAGCTTATGCTTCAAAACTTTATAGTTAGTCTTTAAGGTGCCACAGGACTTTGTTACCTCTGCTATTCCAGACTAACACAGCTACCTCTCTGATTCTTGTATAAGGAAGCAAGTTTATTCCATGGTAAACACTTTATTTTAAAATTTATCAACAAAGATTGGGATAAAAGGGTATGAGGTGGAGGGTTGTCTTTTGTTCCTAATCAGAACCTGTCAACTTCTCCAGGGCACAGAGGACACAGCTGGGGGGGGGGGGGGGGGGGGGAGGAGGAAGGTGTGGCGCGGATGGACAGGTGACAGCCAGAGCGTCCAATAAGAAATGTACCTGTTAATTGGATTTCTGCATTTCACTGCACAAATTCAGAACAGATGGGTTGCTCCTCTCTTTATCACTTCTGACAGGCAGTACCACCGATGATTTTTGGCATCTACTGGTAGGACTGCTGCCTCCCGCTAGGGCTTGCTTTTTTTTTGAGTTAATGCTTCCTTATCCGATTTAACTATAAAGCACCTACATCAGCAAACTTTAGATCTGCACAAACAAAAACTGAAGAATACAAGGCTAAGACGCAAACTGAATAATACTGATCAGATCTGTGTGAAAGATTCACAGCAAATAATTTATCTGATGAAATTAGTTCCCTCTTTTGCTTATAGACTATCCACAAGCAGATGGCTACTTCCTCAGATTTTTATCTGAAAGTATTTAATACATTTGTGATTAAAAATACTGATTGCAAATCATGTCACACAAATGTTTGCTATTTCAACTGTGCTGATTAGTTGCGACAGGTCAAAGAAGTCACTCTATTTCTTCCCAACTGAAATGAACGTATGACACCATCATAAATAATCACGTCAGAATCTGAAATTCAGTTTTGGTGAACGTGGGTGTCAGTACAACTAAATCACATGATTATTCACAAGCTCAAAATGACTTCATTCAAAAATGTAAGCAAATGTTCTGGGAAAATTTTCTGCAGTATTCGTCCAACCCTAATATCAATCCTCAGGCCACCAGGAAAGCTAACAAGAGACATATTCTAGATAACAAGAGAGATATTCTAGTGAGATGCACTTGTTCACTTAACAGGTAATACACTAATTTGAGAGTCAAATAGCAATTGCAGCTCATTGCTAAAGACACCTACTAGTCACAAAGAAAGGTGAGCACTTCTTCTCTGACATGGTGGCACTTTAGAACTCTTTGCCTGAAAGCTACCGCTGCAGAGACAAAAATGCTCAGGTCTATAGTGCCTGAAGGAGACATGATGCTAAGTCCACACTGCAACTCACCAAGACTACACTAAAGCTCACATACTGCAGGACAAATGATAACAAACCCGGCCAGGATAGTTTGTTCATCTCTGCCATGACAGGGAAGAAAAGATGATGATAAACTTCCTTTTGTACCTGCCAAAATCTCACCTCCCCCCAAAAAATTACCGTGACTGTTTTAAGTGGGGCAGAGGAAGCAATCAACTAAAGGAAGTCATAGTAGGAGGGAGCAGTTCTAGATAGGGTCAAAATATATTCTCAGCAATCTGTGCTGCTGAATGTAAGGAATGATAAAAGGAACACCTGATCAGTTCTGAACTGGTACACAGAAGGTGCAGAAGCTATCAACAGGAAGAACCTGTACCAGAACAGAGTAGCGATGAAGAGTGTGGATATATATGTATTTTTAAAATATAACACACACACCCCTCTCTCACACATGCATCGAGGTACCAATATGTAGATTTACGCGCGCACACACACACACACACACACACACACACACACACACGTGCACTATGAACATCTCTTACCAGGAACAATGGACAGTGTATCTAAGCTGCAGGTAAAGCATCAGCACTTCACTTACTGTTGCACTGGTCACACGCATATATCCTCCCTTCCAGAGCTTCTGTTTCTGTGAACTTGGCCAACATTTCTGTCAGCATGCACTCTGTCTGGTTAACGGGGACAATCCCTTTCTCAATAGAGTGATAGCGTTCAGGGAATTCCAGGGAAAGATCCCAGAAGGGCTCAATGGTGTTGGATTTGTAGTTGCATGTTATGCAGGTGACCTGGAAAGGAAAGGTTTATACACAAATGATGTTATGTGAACACATACCTACAGTACAGGCATTTATATTCACGTGGGCCAAAGAATTGTTTGGTGATGCCCGTGTGGCAATCCAGTCCAGTGGACAGGAAACTGGGCTGGCAGGCCAGAGAAATGGGTTCCATTCCCAATATTGACCGTGACTCATTGTGTGATTTTGGTCAAGTCATTAAACCTCTCTACGTCTCTTTCCCGATGTATATGGGGATGACACTTATCTTTGTAGTGTGCTTTGAGATCCTCAGTTGAGAAGTGCTATATAAAACTGCAAAGTATTACTATACATGTCACAATAGTTCTGAACTATTTTCTGATACTGTCGCCCCTTTTTGACCCAAGTGGCTAATCAAAGTTCAGGGGCCACTTGGGTCAAAAAGGGCCCAAGTTTCTTAGGCCTTATCTATATGGCCACTTTACAGTGCTGCAACTTTCTCGCTTGAGGTGTAAAAAACACCCCCCCTCCCCTCCCGGAGTGCTGTAAGTTGCAGTGCTGTAAAGTGGCAGTGTAGACAGTGCACCAGCGCTGATAGCCGCGCTCCCGGTGCTGGTAGCGACAGTACTCCCTTGTGGAGGGAGTTTTGGTGCCGTGACTACACACCCAAGGCAGCACTTTAATGTTGCCAGTGAAGACATGCCCTTAGCTTACAGCCCCAAACCTCTCTAGCCAACAGACCCAAAAGCGCTCTCTCTAGCTTTTTCAGGGTCACACTGAGCTCACCAGCTACCTCTTGGCTTTTATGTTTTTTGCCTCTGCTTCTCTCTCTGTTCTTAGTACCTGTATCTTCTGCTTTCCCTCACACTCACTCTCTCTCTCTCACACTCACACACCCACCCTGGTCACAATACCCAGTGGAACCACCCCACTTTCCACCCATGTGGTGTTAGTTTCTGAGTAGATTCTATTAGGCCTTGTTTTAGGTGTGGCCTCTCAAGTGTTTCTTACAACTACTTAAGAGAAGGGCATGGTCACACATCAGTTTAAAGGGGTTTTAACTCAACCCATAATAAGGCAGCTTATGACAATAGACAGAATTCATGTTAACATTTAGGGCCCAACTCTCACCACTTCTTCAGTTTGTTCGCTTGTGTACTGGAGAATACTATCTATACTCACTTTCGCTGTTATGGTCAGTTTCAGTTCCTGTTTCACGCACTAGCCCTATAAAATCACTGATGCTCTGTTCTGGGAGTGTGGAGGAGGGAGCTCAAATGCACACTGTTCTCCTCATGTCCTGCAAAATGATGCTAACAAATTGCAGCAAAGTTAAAACTAAAACTAAGGCAGCAGCAAGCAGGGGCATGCAGAGAGAGAAAGGGGAGGAGAGTGTATTCATGCAGGTTTGGTGTTACTCTGGGTTCTACTCAGTCTATCAAGCAGGAAAATGACCTTTAGGAAAAACAAGATTTCTTGACCTTGAGGTATGTTCACTTACAGGGCAAATGTAATTGGTCAAAGGGAGTGATGACTAGCAGTTAAAGCAAGGGGCTGAGAGGGAAGACTTCTGTGTTTTATTTTCAGCTCCGCCACTTGCTGTGTGAGACGTTAGGGTTAGGCAAGACACTGCATGACTGTGTACCTCAGTTTACCCATCCATAAAGTGTAAAGCCTCAGATGAGACTTAATGAAAGAATGTTTGTAAAGCACCCTGGGAAAACCTTGGATGAAAGATATGATGTGTAAATGGGAGTTGCGTTGTCACACACACAGAACACATTTCTTGGCAGGAGAAGCCTAACAAATATACTATAATGGCTCAAAATATATTCTATCACACACATTACATATAACTCCATAAAGAGTTGTTAATACAGATGTCTTAACACTGTAACTGCATGTATGACTCTAGACATATATTGAACAGTATGAAACAACTGGGATGATGTTTCTAAACACAGAACATTTAGCAAAAACAAAGTGTATGAAGAGTATGTGCACAGTAGACACCTTTCAAAATGAACAGTGATTTTAAATTGACCCTTGTTTCCCAGAAAACCCAAACCCTACATCTAAATAGAGGACTAAAGGTATATATACTCTCCTTTAATATGCACATAGTTTGTATTAATGCTAATTCAAGATAACCAGCACTGGGGGGAAAATGGTTGTAATAATAATAGTGTCATGTGTTCATTTTTATGACCCAGTCCTGCAAAGTGTCTCTTGCAAGGTGCTGAACACCTTCAGGGCCATTTGAAGTCAATGGCAATTGAGGGCTTGCAGAGACACACAGCTGCTCTTATTATCAGATCCTTGGGGGAGGTAACATGAGATACTCAAGGGGAAAATACATACACAAAAGACCAGATATTGAGAGTTGCAGAGCACTTGCAACTTTCTCAGAAATCAACAAGAGTCATGGGCGTTCAGCACCTCCCAGGTTCAGTCTCAAAGTGCCTATAAATATTCGTTTTAAAACATGCTTTATTCTTTATGAGGCACTATAACTGGGTTCTCTGGCCCTCTCCCCACAACTCCCCTCCCCCTTTTTTGAGCACAGAAACAAAACAAAAAAAGCCAAATTAAGTATAAAAATATTTTGTAAAACAAAAACCACCTTGCACTAGGGCTGAGGACTTGTCTATCCTGTGTGCAACAGTCATCTTAAAAAGTGATAAAATATGGCTAAGTTCTGGTACCTTTAGTATGTGGGTTATATGCTGGAAATGGCAACAGATCCCTGACAGTTCTACTACAGTGCTGTAATAAATTCCATCACCTACCTAAGTCCTGTTTAGTATCCAGTGGCTCCACAGAAAACAGAACCTCTGCTCCCTGACACTGAAAGCAGCAGCTGGTTTCTGTGACGAGCTCTGTGCATACCTGACTGAGCAGCTGCCCGTGAAAAATGGTGTTCACCACCTTCAGGACCTGCTTGGTAAGCTTCCTCTGCGAGAAAGGGATGAGGATCCTGCGCTTCGTTCCTTCCGACTCCAGCTCCTGCTGCACTTTGTCCAACAGCTCACAGAGAAATTCCTGAGCATCCTGCTGATCATAACCTCGAAATGCTGGAATCAAACTCCACACGGAGTGCAGCATGGCAAATGGAGACACTAATGCCCACTTCCCAGACCACATGACCCTGAAGAGGGTGTGCAGTTCATGACAGAGAGAAATGTGCTTTGAACTTGGTTCCTTGGGCTGTATTAGTTCTAAACTCCTGCTTATTGAGGACCCACCATTTAAGCCAGCTGGCAAGCTTTGCCTGCCACATGACCCCATTTTATCATTCCTCCCCGACTCATTAGCAGCAGATCCATTTGCCAACTTGCCAGACATTCTAGACTTTCCATTCACGGTTTTGGCTAAGAGTTCTTCAGTTTCACAGAGGTCAAGTGTCAAAAAACATTCTCTGAACTTCTGGAGGTGACTTAGCACTTGAAGGATTGAGTTCATGTAGCATGTGTTTCCCAGATTCCTTAAGCCAGTCACACCAGGAGTCATTAGGGGCTTACGCCGGATGGAATAAAACTGTCTGAATCTGCTGCTCTGCATTCGCCTTGAGGTAGAGGAACTTGCTGCCATCTCTCTAAACTTCCTTGGAATTAAATTCTCTCTATGAACGTGAGACAGAAGTCTCGCACTCTTTCTAGGAGGAGTGTTTGCCAGTTCCTCCAAAAGTCTCCGTTTCATCTCTTGCCGCCTCTGCCTGGCTGCTTCCTTCTTTCTCTCCAATTCCTCCATTTGCTTCTTTTGTTCTAGTTTTAGCTGGCCTCTAGAACTCTTATCAAACCAGGTCCGCAGTGCTTTTGCTAGCAAAGATTGGCGCCTGTGCCAGAGAGCAGTGAGCATCTGAGGCTGTCCCTGAGGGGTCCTTTGATGGCTATACACATCTTCCCCCAAAGCCATTGATCGCAATGTCCTCCCACTTCTTGCTGATGGATCATGCTTCTGACTTCTAATAGCAGACAGAGAGCTTCTTAACAATTTCAAATCACCTTCAGGATTATCATTCAAGACATAGTCTTCACAAAGGTAACAAAACACATACAGATCATTAACTTCCATAGCCAAGGGATGCTTGGTCTCTTCAAAGTGTTTAAGTGCATGTTCCTCAATGTAACTTCCACAGGCAACGTGGGAGCATTTCAGACAAGCCCAGATAGACTCCGTGGTGTTGCAGTCCCTGCAGTGCCACTTCTGGGGATTCAGGATAGAATGGTCCTGGGCGAGTCGTAGCCGCCCAACATGTTTGCATCTATCCATGTCTTACAGAAGTCTCCACTGCTTTAACCTTGCAAGACAAATGAAAAATCATTTTAGGGCCATAGTACAAATTTAAAGTCATTTGTCTTTTGTAAAGATATAAAAAAAGACAAATGTGTCATGTCGTGCCCACTCCAATTACAGTATTTCCTTTCACAGACTGAAATACCTCTGGTAGCAATTTTTAAAAGCTATTTTTAGTATCAGTGAAAGATATTGGGTTGACAAACTCCAAAGAATGAAGCTGTCTATCCACCTACTGCGGACAGCCCAGGTGGTGCCACTGCAAGCTGACAACATGCCTTAGTGAGCCGGCACTCTTAAGATGGACAAATTTAAGGCCAACATTGAAAATGTTTTTGTGACAGACATACCTGTCCACTAGGAACTGGATTGAGATTATGAACTTTTTTTCATAAAAGCCACACATGCGCCAGATAGTTATCATGACCAAACTGGACTATAGTTGAAAAGAAAACCTGAAAGGTAAAGGCTGTAGATCACACTATTGATTTCTTGAAGTCTCATTTCCCACCATGGAATATTTTTTCCTGAGTTGGGCAGGGTACAGGAGCAAGTGTTTCAAATATTTCACTAAAGTTGAATATAAAAATTCAGCCATGATAAAAAAAATGAAACACAACCATCACATTTATAGGTCTCGTGTAGTTTATGTAGTCATATTATGGCAACCTGCGTATGTGATTGTATTTGAGCAATTATGGGTTTGGATTTTTGGCTCTTTCACTGAATTCTCCTCAGCAAACTTTTAATTTAAAGGAAGATTTGCAAGCAATATAGGTCACAGACTCACCCTACAAAAACAATGGCATAAATCCTCAGCTGGTGCAACTGTCATAGCAGTATTGATTTCAATAAGGCTACAGCAATTTACATCAGATAAAAATTGCCTCTATACTTCTAAGCTAAGGCCAATGCATTTGTTTTTAAAAAGTTGTTTGCATATTACATCCTTGCACAGAAACTGCAGGTAGAAAATACACTCCAGGATTTTTCAGTTGTGCATTCTGACATAATGCACAATTGAGTATGTCTGCACACAAAAGAAAATACAACCAATTTATTCTATTTTTAAATTCCAGATGAAGAAAGTGCAAAGCAGGGATACTGGAATTCTAAAGAACCACATGCTTCCACTTGTGTCGTCTATATCCATATGTTTTATAAATGATTCATTTATGTTCTACAAAGAACACAACCACAGAGAGTTCTTCACGCTAGTAAAATGGTTTCTTTTGTGTAATCCAGTCAGTGATCAGACACAAATGGAAAAAAATCAGGATAAAGACATGTCAGCCAGATACATACATACACATACAATTCACTACTCACTGTGTCATCTTTAAACATTCTTTTTTTCGCAACTCAATGACCAGAGCCTGGAACATCCCCATTTCAGCCAATAGGAGACTTGGCAGTTCTTCAGGAATTTAATTACTACTTAGGTCTTCATCACAAAGCAGCACAACTTCAAAGCCCTAGAAAGAGAATATTCCTGTGATACATGTAAACAAACTAAAAAAAAAAAATAGTTGTCTGCTTTAGAACACGATTAATCCCCTCAATAGTAAGAGCTATTGCAGAGAATGTATTCATAACAAGGAACAGAATTAGCTGGAAGTCATGACATTAATGCACTTAACAACCCAAATAATTGGCTGTGAAGAAATGTCAAATGGACAAGTGTGCTCCAGAATTTCATTTTTCTGATTATCTATAAATCTGCTATCACACACACAGCCTCTTCTTCAAAAGTTTTTCATAGTGGATGACCTACCATATGGCACAGTAAAATCTCAACAGGAAAACTACGCAAACTTATATACCTCTTGTAACCACTTGAATTTGATTATGCAGCAGGTATCTGTTTGCGGTTTTTTCGGGGGGGCGGGGGGACCTCTCCATTTCCTACATGTTTTTCATAATAAAAATGTATAAATGGAGAGTTGTCAAACGTAGATGTTACTACATTTAAACAAATGTAATGGGAAAAAGATGGGAGGTGGGGGAGATTGTGAACTGTATTCTGTCCATAATGGAGGAGGAAAGATAAAGATAGAAAGAAGATTGTTAATTATTGCAATAATTAAGAAGAGACTAGCTCACCTAATATACATATTATGAGACCATAATACCTCAATACAACACAATGTAATAATATCCAGCCAGACTAGCAATATGCACAACATGGTTACAGACTGTCATCATACCATTCAAAACACAGTTACAGAATTGGCATGCAGAAAGCCTTATTTCAAAATTCAGAATGCTATTTTATGGGGAATACAGTTGAAATGCAGCTAAGGAAATAGCACATTTTCCAGGGGTTTTAAGATGAGCACTGAAACAGCCAACTACAAATGGTATGCAGATTGCACATTTGACAAGTCCATGAAAATACGCCTTAGGTTCTCTTAAATTTATTATGCAAGTTTAATTTAAACTTTGCTACTAGCTTCTTATTAGTACCACCATATTAAAAAGATGGAAGATTTTAGAGGAAGTCAAACCTTTTCCATTCTGTCTTTTGTTCTCCTCTATTTGAAAATAGCAACAGAAGTGGCATCTTTAGAATTTTAATGTCTCTGCAACAGAGATACTTAAACATCAGAATAACTTTTTTTCCCCTGGCTGTTTAAAACAGCTCTGGATTTAACTGTGCCTTTTACTCGGGCTTTGCTAGTTCATTTACACATCCTGAGTAACTGGTAAGGCACTTTCAGAAATAAAGTGAAAAACAAAGAATGGAAATGGTCTACTTATAACACGTTCAAACTGTTCTTCACCACTACTACCATTTATTTCTCTTTCTGTCTCTCTCTCCTTCCTTCTGTTCCCTCTCAAATCTTGTCTGAAAATTGGGGAATAATCCTGTCTTTTCTTGGTGGGACTAAGTGGCATTGATTCCAGCTTGAAAGAAAGTAGACACTGTGGTAACACTGACAACCTTCATTTACATAAAAGAATACTAATTATGTTGCATCATCAACATCTGCAATTCTGCTCACTGCCATATGCGACAGGGTTGGGAATTTAACCCTTAAGTCTCACAAATGTGCCCAGAACTGCCCCTACAACCAAAAAACATTTGTTTCAAACGGTGTCTAGAATTTCTTATTATAAACAACAGTGAAGTGCTTCACTGGGTTCAAAAAGACAGTATTCTTAAAAGGCTTAAAAATCACCCCAATTTTCCAAGAAAGCAAAAAATCCCAGTAGGCTGCTCATTTTAAACCAAGCCAAAACAGCCACAAATAAAATACAGCATCATACAATAAAAATATGCTGTCAGGGTTTGAATTACAAGGCCTTTGTCAGTTCCTTTTATTTTTCCTGTGTAGACTAGTAAGATTTCCTGCTATTAAAATAATTTTAATTCTTTAAAAATCTTGGTCACTTAGCAAAACAGGCATTTGGAGAGCTAGATTCAATTATTCATGCCACACAGATATCCTGAATTTTGCATGTAATATTCCCAACTCTTTCTCCTTATACCTCACATTTTCTTGCGGGTGCAGGCCTAGGAGTATACACAAATTACATACAACTACTCTGGAAGTGACAACAAAGGAAGTTTTTATTTACTCAAAATTACTTAAACATCATTATCTTTTGGGTTTACTCCTCCTTCGGCATCTGTCACCAAATGAAATCTTTCCCTCTTCCACCACATTGGATTTCATGTCAAAACTGAAAAGCAGAAAAAGCAGTCTGCACAGCCAGCTGGGGTGTCTGAATAGTCTGCACTGCTCACCAAACATGCCCTCCCCATCTCCAAAAGCAACTTAGACTTGCCAGATACTACAATCTGAGCTTCAAATCCCTTCTTCAGCGCAGATCATGAATTATTGACTCATGTTAGCCATGCTCCTCCTGAGGTCTGGGTTCTCAAAGCACGAGTTTCTCAGGAAATGAGAGTAATGAAAGGACCCACCAATGTCTGTGGCTCCTATTCTGCCCACAGACACATGCAGGTAACTCTCATTAATGAAGTTAGCAAGAGCTGTAGGCACACAAGTGATGACAGAGGTTGGCCCGTTCTCTGTTTTGCTGCAACTATACAAACAACTGCCAACTACTTCCTATTTCAGAGGATGGGGGAGGGGGAAAACCCTTGAATGCTACCAACAACAGAAAAACAAGACTCAATTTGGGCCTAATTAGGCCAGCTAATTTTAAAATTTGGATGGAAATTTTTTTAATTTGTCCCTTTACTTTGATACAGGAGCCTACTTTTCAAATATGCAGCCTTAGTCTTACAGCAGAATTTTCTCTTTGATGCAAACATTCGGAAGGTCTCAGACTGGACAACAGGGAGAAGAGAGAGAAACTGAACTTCTGAATCTATCATTCCGTCAAACCTGGATATGTAGGTATCAAACGTTTCACAGTTAAAATGGTAATTGGCAAACTGAGAAGCATACCCATTCTGTTTGTTCACTGCTGCAAAGGAAATGAAACAGAGCAGGAAGGATGAGTTTTGTGATAGCCTCCTGTAAAATGCAATAGAATAACACCTTTCTTTTCTTGAAGGAAAGTGAGCCAATACATTCTTATTGTTTTAACTCTACTGACCGGACTGCTTTTTTTTATTTAATTATTTATAAGAAAATACTGCAGGAGTGTGTTTCCTAAAAACACCATGCTCTCTGAGATGGTGTTTCCATTAGTCATCTTACAAGTGAAATTGATCTAGACTGTTTTCTTTAGTGAATTATTTTGCTTAAGGCTTTTGCATGTGCTCATACGTGCAGTTCACTTGTTGGTATTTATAGCAAATTAGCCTTTTCTATTGCACTAATTTATATTTATTTTAGTACTATAGTTTGGGCACTACAATTCTGCTTCATTTTTTTCTCCTCAGCCTTAAACTTATTTGCCATCCCTAGTGTCCCAACTGTAATTTAACTGCATGAACAAGAATACACCACAGAATTATTATTAGGTTTGTTCTCATTTCTGCAATCCTCATTACCCTGACATTGGTCTGGCCTGCTCTTCTGGACAAGTAGGGATGGACATGAGCTGGAGGGGGAAAAAAAAGCCATCTACCTGGTTCATAGTCAGTCAGGTACAGAAGACTGGGACACAAATGAGATGGATGATTGGTTGATTTAGACAAAGTAAGGAGCAACACGCGCTCTTCCTCTGCAACAATCTGTGGCCACATGGAGAGAGACAAGGTCATCAGCTACCTGCATATACTAGAGGAAGGGGAGAGAACACATAACCTTCTGCTCCAAAAAGTCACAAACCTCTAAAGGAAAGTCCCTCACCGCAGTCAACCACAGGAGAATGTATAGCCTCTATTTTGTTCTCAAGCCACCAGAGAGTGAGACTATTACAATCTAATAAACAGTTAAGTAAATCTAACATTCCATTCAGGAAAAGGAAGTGCTATACATATCAACAGACAAACCAGCGCTAGCACTACCTTATTTCTCTCTGTTCAGACTCTATGATCCATCTTTCTGAAATTACAGGTGTACTGTCCACCAGAATCCTCTACTGACTCTGTACCCATATTATGTGGCTGCTCAGTTAAAAACCAAGCATTTTTTTCAGCTTTTCTTTCTCCGTGGAATAGTCACTTGGCACAGAAATCCATTCTCCCAGTTTGACTCCTACTTGATATTCTTAAACTTTCAAATCCCATTTCTGACAAGTAGCAACAGTTGTAGCAATTAATCAGCCTGTACCGAAATCATATTTTCTCAAAAACTGTCTGCTCTATGTTCAAAGATTGCTGAATTATCTCTATTCAAGACGACAAATTCTCAAGTAAATGGCCTGGAGGCAAATTAATGCAACTGCAAAGAAATAAAAAGAAAAGAAAAGGAAAAAAAAAAAACACATTAGCAAAAGCGTCAGAAGATTGTGAATATACTGCATCTTTGAAAGGGGAAGGGCAATCAGACCAGAGAATTAAATAACTGCTGTGACTCAGAGTAGAAAAACACCAAAAGTCTGGTAAATAAAACTCAAACCTCTACTACTTGCTGAGCTTATGCCATTCTGAAACATACTTTGCTAATAACACACACAACGAGGTCCTCAAGATAACTAGTGCTCTCTATTTATTCTTTCTGCGTTGCAACGAACTCATGCAAGTGTTATCTTACCTCTGTATTTCAATGTACAAAAGACTAACAAATCTTGGGGCCTAACACACATCTTTCTGCTTTCAAGAGTCAGCTTAAGTTTGAAACCATAAACACAAGAGCGATGGACTAAAACTTAACCGTAATGCCAACTTCCACAATGAGCTCTGTTTTATTAACTAACTTAAAGGAGTTCATTATAATTATGTTAGTATTAAACAATTTCCGGAGTTCATACTGTGCTGTAAAAATTTGCTCTGGGCTGAAAGTTGGTATCTTAGAATTTTCAAATAAAGGTGGCCAATGTAAAATGGAAAAAAAGAAGTGTGGAAGTGTAAAAAAAAATCTATTTAATTTTACTTCCACCTGAGAACTTCAGGTTAGTAATATGGCCTATGTAGAATTTAGCCATCATATAAACCAGGAAAAAAGAAACTAGAGTGAAGGGGCTGCAGGTGGATACTGCAATTCAGGGTGCCTTTCATTCAATTCCAAATCAATATTAAACCGAGTCTAAAAAAACCCAAACCCACAGTTATTCCAGACATTCCCTACTCCTTAAAGAAAAGGACATAGTAAGGCTCTAAGGATGGACTCAAATTCTAGCTGGAAAGGGACAGCTAGACACTGGGAACAGTGCTCCTTCCCTACAAAGTGCAGATATTTTTGAAAAGGATGGATGGAGATAGAGAGAGAAAACCTGCCCCACACTGACAGAGGTAAATAACTTCCACTGCTGAGCCTCCTGAATAATCAGTCTGATTCCATTCTGAAATATGAACAGAGATTCCCACAGAGATACTGAGACCCTGTGAACCTACAAACCAGGGGGGGAAAGGTCCACCAGATTTTTGGGGACTAAAAGATAAGTGACAGAACACATTTACCTCTTTTTCCTCATTCTCAACTTCCATTCTTCAGTGTGAAGCTAATTGACTGTTAACTGATTTCATGCAGGTAGCGTATAGTACAGCACCAGTCTATCAGACAAATTATTAAGTCATAAGATTATAGGAAATATACAGACTCAGAAAGGACTGATTTCAATTAAATACTCCTTCAGTCATAATTTCCATGTTAGTAAAAATCTGACCTGTGTGCCCCTTTAGGCAAACGACTAGCTTATGAGCCATAGAAAGCTTTTAGTAGACTGCGTTGCACTGGATGAGAGACAAAAATGAAAAGCATCTCCTTTTTTCCTTAGACTCTGGAAGCTGGGAGTACTTTAACAAAAGGATTACTGTCTCTGAAATTATTTTACATGTGAAGAAGGCACTAAACAATTCTAACAGTTTTTGTTATGCTAAGATAAATTTGGAACTTAAAAAAGTCCCAGTCTTCATGAAACAAGAGATCACACCCCTCAAACACAAGCTCATAAATGCTTATGTTTGAAACCTTGTCTTCGAAGTATACGATATCATAACAAATCTTTTCCTGCTGAAACAGCTGCTATGTTATGGGCCAAAGTTGATAGCCACCAGGAACTTAGCTGACAGTTTATGGGTTGAAAATAATCACACAAAGGCAAACACAAAAAGGGGGATTTCCTTTAGCTCTCAAATCCATTTCAATATAGCTCTCTTCAAGGTGGAGCACACCACATTTTGCATTGCTGTCTATTGTTCCAGACACCCTTTTAGAGGGTGACATCTTACGATACATAAGAATGGTCTCAACAAAAATGTATTTATCTTATTTCCTTTACAGACAAAAATATTTGCATTAAAACGGGGTATTTAAGAATTGATCTGCTCCTGCTATTTATCCCCACATGAAGTCATAAACCTCCGTGCAATCACAGTTGACTTCGGTGTAAGTAATTATGTCGTCACAAACAAAAGATTCTGACTTCATGGGGGGAAACAGCAGCAGGAGCAGATGAATGTTTAAAACAAAGATCCAGTTGTTTTGTTTAAGATCTCTACTAAAGGAAGGAAAAAATCTCAGAAGACATGTTACACAGGAAGAATTATTCTGAAGGATAATTGTTATCAGGGTTTTCCACAAGGCATCTGTTACTCTTTAAGAGATTCCCTGGGTGGCTAAATCCTCACCACGAGGAATAGTCCATTTCCCAATGGCTGTGGCACTGCTCTGTTTGACCTCATGAGGTTTTGATGCTGAAATTACACAGATTTAAAATATTTGTGGCCATTCGAAGTACGAGCCTGACTTTTCCCCACTTGTCAGCTAGCTTATCAACAGCCTCCTGAACAAGGAAAAGTATATCACATCTGCTGTCAGGACCTGAATCCTCATTTAATTTCAGGCTCCTAAACACCATACACAGGGAAGAAAGGTACTTCCCCACATTTGTTTGAGGTGGGCCTCTTCATCCCTTACAGTCCCGAAGATTTTATCCATGCCTTCTTTAAATCCCCACTGGAGCCCATCAATGCTGCCCACTTAGCAAGAAGTTGCTGTTAACATAATGAAAATTCAGACTGAAGGCTGGTCTACACTTCAAAGTTTTGCCAGCGTAACTATAGTGATTAGGAGCGTGAACAAAATAATTCCCCCCACACCCCAAACTGACAATGCTGTGATGGCAAAAAAACCTTCTGTTTTCCAGTAAAGCTTACTTTATTCTGGGAACCGGTGTCAGCTATGCCAGCAAAAGTATAATTTTGCTGGTATAAGATGCGTTTCCACTAGGAGGGCTTGCCAGTATTGCTATATCAACAACCTTTTCTAACATCAGTGAGGTCTGAATGTACTGCTCTTGCAGAACACCTTCCAAGAGGTAAATTCACACCTGAAATCAAACTCAGCTCTTCTTTAGGGCCGTGCAACATGTTACCACTAGTTCAGGATCAACTTCTGAACTTTTAAATGAAGTTCTTTAGCTTAAAGAGCCTATCATACATGTCTCCTTGCATATTGCACTCCAAGATGCATCTCATAATGCAAAACTGAGGATTAAAAATGATTTTGGAAGGTAAGAGAAATAAATGTAGGTACCAAAAGGTGGAGGTAGTCCTGGAATTGTCCCTGGAATTAAATATTAACTAGACTGAACTTCCATTTTAGAGAAGAAATTTGTACAAAAAGGAACCTGTTCTTTAGCCGATTCAATATCTGATTAACTCACTTTGCCATAGTTGGAGTCCAACTCAACTGTCCATTATGATCTGGAGAATACCAGAGGGACCGAAGAATTCCAAGTCTGATCAGTCAGAGGATAGGCCAATAAAACCAACAGCAATCCATGACAACTTCCTGTGGGGAAGAGAAAGAATGTGATACAGCTAGGTCACTGAAACCTTTTTTTCATGGCAGAAACTATTCATGGATATTATCTTGTGAGGCTGGAGGATGTTAAATTATTTTTAGATAACTTACTTCTCCATGCTACTTCTTGTTGCAGTAGAGACAGAGCCAAATAGATACAGGCACAACTCCCATTTATTGCTTACAAGAGAGCTGAATTTGTTCCCAAATCTGAAGATCAAACTGCAGACTTCTCTTTTGCTGGAGAAATCACCACCTTTCAGATCTTCTAGGCCTTTAATAGGCTGGAACGTGGCTATCTCAATGCCTCTCTCTGTGACTGTGACCCTTCAAGATAAGCCATTCATCAGCCATGTTTCAGCTTACTTTCTAAGTAAGACTCAAAGATCCATAAGGCTGGACTCTTAAAGCAAGTGGCTCACTGCTACCAAATGCCCTCATACTCATCATGCATCTCACCCCCTTCATAACAAAATGCCAAGTTCATATCTCCACTTTACCTCCCTTCTACCACACCTGCAGTAACTACCGGTACCCTATAAGGGATTTGGGGGAGGAAACAACATTCTGTCAAGCATACACAACTCTATTGTAAGAGGAAAGGGTCATGCATACAGTCTGTTTTTTGTGCTCAGACTCAATATTACAAGTCTTCTAATTCATTTTCTACCTTTCTATGAAGGAAAAACTAACTATCTTTCTCTATACCACATTACATTCATATATTACTTTTGTAAGAAAAGTAACAGAAAATTCAACCTTACAAATCAGCCTTACTTTTGAATTTCACCTGGATTTTATTGCATTCCTATCCCAGCCTCCATGTTAACTTTCTATTTTTCATTTAATTCAAAGACTGTTGAACTCTGTGAGCCATGAGGTAGAACTCTGGCTGCTAAGCAAGGTTTTGATGGTTACACCTGTTAAACCTTCAAGTAATTATTCTGACTGGAACTAATGGGCTAGGTAATTTTTCTCTATACAAGAGTCTCAAATTACAGAGCTTTGGGAAGCAACCTTTCATGCAGTGAAAAGATCACACAAGTCTAGAAGTTTGTTTAGAAAGGAACTCCCCTCAAGGTTCACTGGCTCAAAAGTTTGACCCACCCCAAGAAATAATATTTTCTGTTTCAAATACTTAAAACAGCAACAATCAAATTTGAATGCTTCCATTGACTTTTACCTGAGTAACGGATGAGTAAAAAATGAATAAAGACCTCCGGATTTGCTCACAAAATAGCTGCATTTTAATGGGATGGTCAAATTTTGAACTCACCAACTTTGAGAATGGCTGTTGAAAAACCGGGTTTCCCCTGTGCTATATGATCATGAGGTGAACCAGTACCTTTGTTCTTTGGGTTACCAAGAAAGTATAAAATGTGAAAAAACACCATTCCAGGTTCCAAAGGTCCTTGAAAATGCTTACGTTAACTGTGCATCAACCGTGGAGGTTATATTGAGTGATTGGAATGCTGTGTTATTCTCATTTAACGGCAGTTTAGAACTTAACTGTTTTTTTACTCACATAAATAAAACTTTTTCCATTTATTTTAATAGGCTTCTAAGGTGTTTTGTTTTTTAAATCAGCATCAAGTTGAGAATCATGTCAGAGTAGTCTGCATGTGAGATGTATACCGTGTTTCCCCGAAAATAAGACAGTGTCTTATATTAATTTTTGCTCCCAAAATTACATTACATTATATTACAGCGAGAGGCAAAACTTGAAGTACGTCTTATTTTCGGGGGATGTCTTACTTTCGGGGAAACAGGGTATATAGATATACTCAGGAAGCATTACATACAAACATTTCACTTGTTTCCTATAATTTCCATCACTGGGATTAAGGGCGAAAAGTCAAGGCAAAAAATTCTGCTATTAGTTACCCTGTATAAACCTGGAGTGACTTCAGAAGAGATAAATGACCAAAATCCAATACAGAAAAGTGCTTTGAGTTAGAACATTTTTTTGTTTTACATCCAGTTGTACAACACAAAGAAATAATTGCACCTCTCAAAATAAGAGCAACCGGGTTTTAGAATGTATAAATGTATTGTGTTGTCTATTTCCATAAACTATGCCAACATCATCCCAGATCCTGATTTACAAACAAGGTTTCTCTAGAAACCCCTCAGTGTAGAGACCTCACCATTCTTTAATAATTGTTATTTGCATTATTGTAACACCTAGGAGATCCAGTCATGGCCAGGACCCCACTGTAGTAGGTGCTGTCCAAACACAGAACAAAAAGACAGTCCCTATACCTAAAAGCTTTAAATTTTCTGCACATTTCCTTCCCTTACACACCAAAACTGTAACTACCAAAACAGACAGGCCAGAACGTCATGTTGTGTAAATTGGTGTCACTGCACTAAAGAAAAGTCAATGGGACTATGCCAATTTCCACCAGCTAAAGATCTGCCCCCCAGTTTTTACTTTCCCACATTCTCCAAACATTCGAGGTGCAGACTGAAAGAGATGACTGTCAGTCTCCCTCTGCATTTACCAATGCCTCAATCCTGCAAATATACGAGTTTGATAAAATTAAACAATGTCCCTAAGTATTTACAAAGTCAGGACCTAAATTCTTGATGGAAATCCGGGTGAACAAAAAGCCTTAAGAATAGTAAAGTGCTACAGAAATAAAACAAAACAAGCCATGTTGTATTTCTGCAAAGTGCCATTTTCCTTGATACTCTGCACTTTTTAATCGTGGCCAATTATCACAAATATACAGATGTTTTAAGAATGCAGAAACCAACATCTTAAAGATGGAAGATAAATTTTTAAATATATACACATGTAGAGATCAATGATTGTATTCCTATCATCTGCTGTGTAACGCATACATTCAAAGCTGAAGTTGAGTCTTATGGCTCAGGCATTATGTTAAAAATACTTCTGGATTTCATAGGCACTTTTTCTAAGAATAATTCAAACAGAATCTCTCTGGCTGTTTTGTCAATGATATTTATTAACAAAATGACAGAACTATTTTCCAGTACTGGAAACACTTTAAAAAACAAACAAACAAAAAACTTTGAACACCACACATTTTAACCTATTGCAGAAGTGTCTTAACTCAACCCTTAATAACTGTTATAACAGATAATTACTTCCTACTGTAGTATTAAAACACGTATATGTAAGAAACAACCATCTCAGAAGTATGTTTTATAGCTAGATCACAAAGATTTCTATCAGTACTGATCACACGTTCATCTGATTGCTGAAGTGCAGATCAATTTAACAACCCTCAGACATACAAGCAGGCCAACATTCTCTTCAAGAATTTCCTCACGACAGACACAAAAGATGAATTGTACTAGACAGTGAGGATTTGGTAAACTATGGCCAGTTTTCTTCTGCTTTTCCTCCTTCATTTTAATTCACATTCATCTTGGCAAAATCTTAGAAAGACTATTAACTAATCTCCTAAAATAACATCACAGCTGACACAATATATAAAATAAACAATCAGTTAATAACCCATATAAGCATTCCAGGATCAACAACTCATGTTATTTTAAAATACTAATACATAACAACAATATCCCCCTCCATAAACTATTAGATTGTGGTTTCATTATTTTCACAGCCACAATGGATAACTGGCAACTCATTTTAGACATAGTTATCGTATTAGATGTGTAAAATATTTCTGGTCACATTTTTCTCTGCTTAAACAGAGATGGGTTTAAAAGGCTTCTTCAGTACATGCTGTTTGAGACATTAGCGATTAAAACAAGAGAGTAGAAATCCTCAGTAATCTAAGTCATTTTCCATCTTTTTTGCTTCATTTACCAATTAATAACGGTTTCTCTTTTAAAACCCTTAGACTAAAAAAAATCAGGCAGTCTTCTTTATACACTCTAGGAGTTTTTAAAAATAAATATTGTGGTTAACTGGCAAATGAAGGAAAAGAAAATGACAGGAAAATGACTGAAACAACTTGTCCAAGGAAAACCTGGATTTCAAAATGTTTTCTCCAACATCTTCATCATCCCCATGTCTTACTATGTGTATAAAGCGTGTGAAAACTATATTACCGGTATATGGGTTTTGAACATCTCCTTACTCAAGGGGAGGCTTCTGATCTGATCTGCACTTAAAAAACCCTGGGTGAACTTACTGCTATGCCTGACCCAAGGCCCCCCAGAGTTTTCTAATTAACATCAAAAAGTAGAAAAACAGAGATTTGCCTGGCACTTCACTAAATTCCTCCTTTGGCTCTGCTCAGCCATTGTGCCCCACTTAAACAAGAATGTATATGGCTAACTCGCACTGTCCCAAGGTGTAAAATAAAATGCTACTGCTGCAAGGAAACTGAGGCAGCAGGCCAGTTTTCATTCTCAACCTCAGATCTGGCAGGCTGGACAGCCAATGCACACAGAATTTTTGCATCCCTATCAGCAGATTGTCTGGTAAGCAGAAAATAATACCATTTCACTCGTTCAGACCTGTTTTTGTTGTTGTTCCAGACTGTCTGACAATAGGGTTTTCTTAGCTTGTATACTGTGTGAAGGCTACCAGATGTCTCTGAGAAAGACACAAACTCCCTCAATAATACACCTAGATATTTGTGATTATATAGGCAGAAGGCAGGGGGGTGGAGGGGAATGAGAGCTTTGTCTCAGAGATGACACCACAGGCAATTGATCTCTTTGAACAATTTAAAAATCAGTTGAGATCTGATTCTGTAGTGTCTGTCATTTTAACAGATGATCTCAGAGTTTTAGAGCTCACCAAGTCAGTTAATGTCATCAGGTGACTGGTAAACTGGAGAAGAAATAAGAGGAGGAAAGGCAAAGAAGTGATTTGATTGTGATGTCACAGTCCCACCATCAACAAGCAGCTGTTCATAAGGCAGCACCACGGGGAGAGGGTTTCACTAAACACATTTTCGAATGTATACTGTACCCAAAGGAAAAATTTCTCACCCGCTAAATGTGCTCTTTCTTCCCTATTAGTCCAAAATCATGTATCAGGTTTCGTTCAATCCACTGCCCAGGAAGAAAAACGAAATGCATGAGCAAATCTTGGCGTATACAAAAGCAAAGTGAAAAACAGAGTTTATAGTTTCATATATTCAGTCGCCCTTTAAAAAAAAACAGTTGCCAGTTATTTTCATTCTTTATTTCATAATGAATGTCATATTCTCTCAAAAGAAAAAAAATTGAGACAGATATTCAGTTCATGGTGTACTTGTTATTCTTAACTAATTAAAATAAACAGATCTCCTTACAATCTTGGTCTGATTACAGATTAACCCATGACTGGCAGGATTACATAGATTTACCTCGTATGCTAAATCACTTCTGCATCTGTATTACAATATATATTTCTTTAAATCTTAGATGAACAATTTTTAGTACTTCCTGTTCATTGTATTTTCACAAAATAAATGACTAAATTAAATGTTTTGTTACTTTAAATCTCAATCTCCAAAGCTCAAATAAATGACATGCTCAAAAACAAAGCATACCACAATTTTAACCAAGCTCCTCCCTCTCGAAACACTTAATACTACTTTCAAGCTTAGAACTCCCTCCTCCCCCCCAAAATGAAACCATATTCCTCAAATCCTGAACAACATTAGGAAAGCAAGAATACGTTTTTCTAGAATCTACACATAAACAACCTTCACTATTCTCCCCAGAGTTAAAAGGCTAGCCAGCACAACCTGCTACTTTTCACTCAACAGTCTGCTTTTATTATCCCTTACAATCTGCCTAAAAACATAATGACCACCTAATTCCATAAAGCTTGAAAACCTGGCAGTCACATTCAATAGTAAGTTAATGGTTCCTTTCTACTGAGAAAACCCATCAACTGCCAACCTGAAATAGATTTCTAAAGATTTTTATTTTATATTAATAGAAATACTGTTAATATTAAATAGCAAAAGTATAAAATAAAAGAATCAGAGAGGTAGCCGTGTTAGTCTGGAATAGCAGAGGTAACAAAGAGTCCTGGGGCACCTTAAAGACTAACTATAAAGTATAGAAGCTTAAGCTTTCGTGGGCTAATACCCACTTCGTCGGATGCAAGCAAAAATAATTTGCAGTGTGCTTCCTAGTGGACAAATTTCTACTTCACAAAACCACAACTGCCAACAGGGGAGTCAGCAAAGAAGTCAAGGATTAAGCAGACATCAAAACAGAATTACCCTTTCACCCACAGAGGTGTTCTCTCCAGATGCATTAGTGCAGCTGTTTCCTATGATATGCCAGCTTTTGGAATTTGAGATTCTATACTATCAGGTGCTAAGTGTCCTCAGCTTCTTCTGATTTCAACAGGAGTTGAGAGTGCTCAACACATCACAGGATCAGTTCCAAACAGGATAAAAAACTTTAAAACTATTGGTCAGATGGACACCTTTCACCAGCATTAAGTTTCCTAATAACAGTAAAATAAATTTTAAGTTTATATATTTCTAGGACAACTGTGAATAAGAAGCATTCATAAAAGGGTGAAAGACATGTCACCTCTTAGATGAAGTGCCAAAGTTGCTACTTTCCAAGGCCATCCTTCCTCTCTAATTAGCCATTTCCAAAGTTTGTACACATTGCAAATGATTCTTGAAGTATTTACATAACTTACAACAAAACAAACAGAAGTTTGTTTTAAAACAAAACAAACAGAAGTTTTTGCAACTCAGAATTAAGGTCAATGGAAAAGTGAGACTGCAGATCACAAAGACACTGAAAGAAGGTTTAGCTGGAAAAATTCTGTCCAATTCAGTTTAATGGAAAGGGATCATGCTTCGTGCATCACAAGCCAAACCAACATTCTCAGAGATCAGACATTTCATAAGATTTGAATACCACTCAAAGGATAAGTCTGGCATTAAGAGGATTCTCATAGTCTGACGGAGTTATATTGAGTAAAGTATGTTTACAGTTTGTCAACTAAGAGTTTGACTTCATGGGCTTCAGCTAAGCAGTAACAGAAATTGTGCTTATATAGCACCTTTCACAAGGGCAGACCAAGGTATAACAAGCAAAGCTCAGTCAGAGTACGCAAATGAAACAAGTGAAATTTGAGTTTGGACTGAAAAACAGAGATAAACAGACCATGTCAAACTTCCACAGGAAATGAATTCCCAATTCAAGAGGTGCAGTAGCAGCTGGGAAGCATGGCATCTCAAAGACTTTGATACAAAGCTGGGAGCTGTCAGGAAGCCAGTAGTGCAAGAGATCTCAGTGGGCAACCATGCATATAAAAAGGCAGCAGGTCAGTCAGGCAGCAGAAAGAGAGCTACACTGTTGTATCATCTTTAAAGTTAATGTGATGATGAATTTAATGGGCAACCAATGCAGTGACCAAGTAGAAGAGTAATGTTCCGTCAAGTCAGAATGTGTGTGAGAAACACACAGGACAGGTCCTTCCGCCACCACATTAACTCAGGCTTTAAATGCGCTGGGTAACCATAGAGATCACAGGTTTGTTAAAATGCCTTCACGATTTCACTTCCCCCACAGCAGGAGAGTCACAACTTCACTAGAACAGCGGGGCTGCAGTCTGTGCTCAGCAGTGACAGCTAGCCTCTTCTCAACTCTTCTGCCATTTGCTAAAGGGGTGGGGGTTGAGGGGTGGGAAGAGGTTATAGCTTTCTACCACTCTTCCCCAATGAGCCTGCAGCAATGGGAGGGGACGGAAACACTGCCTTCTGAGCAGGGACCTCAACTCTTGAGCCAACGAGGCCAGCTACTGGGAATTAAAGGAAGAGGTTAGAGGGAATGTGTCTCTTCCCCTTCAGAAGTGCTAGAATGGCTCAAGGGAAGGGGTAAGAGAGACACCTCCAGGGAACAAATGGCAAACAACGGTGACAAGAGACACCTTTCCAGAAGTAGGGGGGGGGGGGGAGGAGAGAAAACTCACGAGGGAAGGAAAGCAGCTAGGCTCCTTGCCTCAAGTCAAAGTCCCAAAGGAAAAGGAGCAACAGACCACCATGGGCAAAATGAGGCTGAAAAGGGAAAGAGACTATATAAAAGGAATAACAGAGGTAACAAAGTCCTGTGGCACCTCTCTGATTCTTGACAAAAGGAATAAGAGAGCAGAGACAGACAAGAGGTGATGAGTTCCCCATAAAATCCCCGGGGGTGGAGGGGCAGAGAATATCTGAACAACTGTGAATTGCTTATGTTTGGGTTCAGTATTAGAGAGGCATTTTTTAGGCTATCAATCTAATTATCTCAATTCAATAGAATGCAATCAAAATCATTCAAATAAAGCTTCTCTCTAAATTCTTTACTTATTTCTTCTCTACCCCCGCATTACGAAAAGGGGGAGTTCAGAAAGAAGAGCACCTCTCAAAGATAAAAATAAATCAGAGCCCAATATTTGCTAATCAAGAGCCACAAAGGGCAAAGCTGGACATCAGGTGAAGGAGAGAGAGGCTAAGTGAGCCCATTGCCATCCATGTTTTGAGGGTCCGCTGAACTCAGCCAGTGTCCAGAGGAAGCTGGGCACCTAGAAACTCTATCCCACAGTCTGCAACCCCCTGATTTACACAACAGTGAAGAGTGTGTTTTGAAGCAGACGACCAATCAAAATTCAGTTACTCTATCATTAAATACTTCGCTGGCTCACATTAGGTTAGCCACAGTTTCCAAAACAGAACATCTCATTTTTCACTGTTCATGAATCAATAAAAAAACCCTAAATATCCCACAGCAGCTAGTGTTGCCCAGTCATGGGGATATTTTTTGTGTTGACACATTTCAAAGAGGACTGAATAGATTATACCTGTTCTATCTAATGGATAACTCTCTAAGTGCTATTATATATCTGCCACCTTCAGGAAGAGATGGTTGCTATTCTGGGGAGGAAAAAAAAAAAAAGAGAGAGGAGAATTTACAGGGCCTAGTCCTATAAAGTATACGGCTAAACCACCCTGAACACGCCCGATCCCATCTGATCTCGGAAGCTAAGTAGGGTCAGGCCTGGCTAGTACTTGGATGGGAGACCTCCTGGGAATACCAGGGTGCTGTAGGCTTAACCAGGGTGCTGTAGGCTTAACATGGGTGTGGGGCTAGCAACTCCACCCTGTAAGGCAGGGGTGGGGAACCTTTTTCCTGCGAAGGGCCATTTGAAGATTTACAATGTCATTTGGGGGCCGCTCGTTCCCGCCCCCCCCCCGAAGCCCAGTCCCCCCCGCCCGCCCGCCTGCCTGGCGGCCCGCGCGCGTCCCTGGCCGGCGGCTCCCCGAGGCGCTTCCCGGCCTCTTCGGGGGCGACTCCGCGTTCGGCGCGGGGGCGGCTCCGCGTTCGGCGAAGGGGCCGGGAAGCGCATGGGGGAGCCGCCCCCGCCTGGCGGCCCGCGCGCGTCCCTGGTCGGCGGCTCCCCGAGGCGCTTCCCGGCCTCTTCGCCGAGCGCGGAGCCGCCCCAGGTCGGGGCGGCTCGGCGAAGGAGCCGGGAAGCGCCTCGGGGAGCTGCCAGCCAGGGACACGCGCGGGCCGGATGGAATGCTTTGGCGGGCCGTATAAGGCCCCCGGGCCGGAGGTTCCCCACCCCTGCTGTAAGGGAACCAATTGCTACTGAAACACCCAACACCAGTTGGTGGCCCATACCCCGGCTGGGGGGTGACGGGCAGAGAGAGAGAGAGAGTCCTATAAAGTGCTCAGCCGCCTTTGACATCTAAGGATGTTGAGGGAGTCTCATTTCAAGAGATCAGACCCCTACTGGCAACATACATTATTCTATACTGAAAACTGTGTTGGTATTTCCATTGTGAACTCTTATTTTCCAACTCTTATTTTGTCTGAAACTTGTCAAACATCCCTCAGAATAATTTCATTTAAAGTTTATTTATAAACATTATTGGAATGTAGATCCATCACAACCACAGTAAATAAACACACCCAAAATGTTGTGAGCATTAAGAGGCAGGCCACTCGCCTTTTAGCTAAATGTGTGGTCTAGAAAGGAAAAAAAATAAAGTAACAGAAATCAAATAGGCACTGGATTCAACTCCTTATTCATCAGCCTTTAATTGCTTGGCATTTTTAACCAAAATTAAATTAAAAGGTAGAGAAGATTTTTAAAAATGAAAGCTATTAATTTATATAGACGGCACTCTAATACTTAAAACTAAGAAAACAAAGTACGTGCCTCCCACAAGAATAGGTTTTCATACTCAGGAATCAGGACCATTTCAATGTCCTAGTAACAACACACACCAAATAAAATTAACACTTTAATTTAAGACATCTCTATTACCAAAATGGCTATATTATTATTTAAAACATTCATTCTGAGCCTATTAGAGTAAATAGGATTATCTGAGTCAGTAGATATTACTCAAGTGAATAAGGGTTGCGGGATCTATCCTTTTTACCTTCTAGAGAGACTATCAAGTAAGGCGAACAAAGTTAAACAGCCACATCAATATTTGGGAAAGGGGAGGCAGCTTTGAGCCAATAGTTGAGTGGGAACATATTGAAAAACCACAATCAAATGCGACCGAAAGTGTTTAAATTGTAAGCAGCTTCATGTAATAGAACTTTCAAACCTTCCAACAAAGTTAAATGTCAAAACTACAACTGTCTCTTTAAATTGAAAAGAAACATAAAACAAGCCAAAAACTATTAACAAGCGAAAGGATACTCCACACAGGTTTCATCTCTCCATGTTTGGAAGCACAGATAGGCTGACCAGATGTCCCAATTTTATAGGGACAATCCCGATTTTTTGAGCTTTTTCTTGCATATGCATCTATTACCTCTCACCCCATCCCGATTTTTTACACTTGCTATCTGGTCACCCTTAGGCACAGACAAATTTGAGAGATTCATGACCTGACACTCAAAATGAGGGTACAATAATCAAGGGAAGTAGCATTTCAAGGCCTTTGTAGGAATAGAAAAACGAAACTACATTTTTCCCTTATGTGCAGCACCAAATCAATTCCTCTTAAAGCAGCAAATCATATACTGATGAAGGAAAAAAACCCCACCTGTAATTTAGTCCAGCTGCCAACCATTGGAAACATGTTAAAGGATAAACTACAATGCAGGTTAAATTTGAAACTCTGACATTGAAACAGGATAAATTTAAGTGCCTTGCAAAGAAGAGCTAGATTTATATATATTTTTTAAAATACAGCAAATGAAGTCAAAAATCTTATCTACCAAGACAGATGTATATTAAAGGTAAAAGGTGTAGCAAAGTAAATACACATTAGAGAAAGGTGTGAATTATTTTGTTCTTAAATCCACCCAGGCTAGCATATAATAATGTAAAAGGTTTAATCACCCAAGAGCTGTGTATGAAAAATGATTTGTTCTTATAGACCACAGTTCAATATTCAGTAAGACAGATATTGCTCTAGTTAGAAGTCAACCACAAACACCATGTAATTTTCCTTAGAACACACTGCCCTTGTTATAATTCAATTGGAGTATGTTAAGTATGCAACAGTATAATGTGAAATTCTAACTAAGTTATTTTAAAATTCTATTCTTATTAAGTAAACTTGGTTGCAGAACCAGTGTCAAGAAGCCAACCAGTTCATAGCACATTTATGGCAAGAATGAAAGCTTCAATATAAAATACACTTTTAAAAAAAGGAGAAGAGACAGAAAGAGGAGAATATGGGATCAGAGCCACTGATCCTTCTTAGGAGTCTGGGGAACAAAGCAGTTACTGGGACAGAAACAAAACAGCACTAACTGCTCTTCTTTTCTCAAGACATTCATTTAATATTTCTGACCAAATGGCACTTCGCTGTCAGATCATCTGCATAGCCATTTACAAAGGCTGCAAGAATGCTTCCCCCCCCACACACCCTTTTTAAAAATTTAAATAAAAGCCTTGAATATGTCTTCTGAGGCTTTCCCTTTCATAGTATGCACAAGAGAGGCGAGAGAATGCAACTGTAGGACAGTATTTCTTAATCAGATCTAATGCCACCCACTGAAACTGAATGGGAGAATATGATTGCACGCCTCACTTCTTGATCAAGTGTACGGATCTGCCTTTCAAAGTGAATAAGGCTGTGGTCACCATTTTTTAATTGGCTCAGCTGATACCCTATACAAGTTCTAAATGGAAGAACACAGCTGTGGCCTATAATTCTTGACTTGATCTTCCACAGAAAAGACTGAAAGAACACAAATGCACTAAAGCATTTACCCTATTAAATCAGTTCTTCTTTCAAAATATTCACTGGATTCACCATGCGAATGCTTTATTTCTTATTCAGGCACACATGATAAAGTGTTCAGTGTAAAAGCTTTCACTGCTTGCACCATAAAGAGGCAAGACGGCTGCTTTTGCTCAGGTGTTCTTGGTTTCCTAACATCACAATTTTATTTTCAATTTACCATAATATCTTAAACTGTACTATTTTCTTTTTTTAAAAAAATATTCACAAACATCTTTTGGAGGAGGTTAAGGCATTTATTTTCTCCTCTTAATTCCTACAATATATAATTGTCTAGATATAACTTACATGATTTTTAAAAATTCCACCCAAAGAAACACTTTTTTATGGTGCTGACAGTGTTTTTTCTCTTTGAAATGAAAAGAGGATACCTCACCAGAAAAAAGTGTTTGTTATTATTTCTAGTTATACAACAAAAATGTCAAGTGAAAAAACTCATACTATTCCTGAGATAACAGCATCTACATATATCAATTTTCTTTCTCTGTATATGGAAACACTGTTGAATTATACTAGCAGGAGAGTGTGGGACACAGGAGCTTCTGCAGAGGAGAAATAAAAGATATTGGAAAAGGCTTCTGCCATTTCAGGGCTAAAAATGACAGCCTTCTCCCTGAATTGCATAATAATTACCTAATTAATGAAACCCATCTATTAGGTTTTCTTAAAAATGTCTTGACTGCAGGAGAGGTGCCCCTAACAAGTATTCCATTTTCTCAAAGATTTCACACTCTGATCTTTGGCTGCCAATATAGTACTGTAGGTGTTACAGTTAATGTATACTCATTACCATGCTGTGAACAAAAACTGATGAACAACACTTATCACAAAGCAGTGAGTTTTCTCCACACAGAGGAGGTAAAACAAAGAGGGATACTAATCACATGACCCCATTTTGCCAAAAATGTATGATTTTCTCAAAAGAAACAGTAATTGAGTGCAATGCGGTAAAATACATGTTATTTTGCATTTTGATATATACTGCATGGTGATGTTAAAACTTCATGACTGCACAAAGAGCTCACCGTAGGCAATCTGAAAAATCATCACAGGGTGACAGAGTGTAAAAAGTAGGGAGCTTGACATTAAACCCACCACCTTTGTTTTAGTTTCCATAGCACACAGTAGTTGCCTCATCTTTTTCTAAGGTTTTCAATATCCTGCCTGATCTCCATTTTTCTATATTTCAATATTGCTAACTCACATGAATGAAGCAAGCAAATACAACTGCATTTTGTAGATCATCTTTCCTCCAAACCATACACAACACAATTCATGACATGCCCGTCCATGCACTGGGACATGGGGGCACACCAGTAACTGCAAAGGAACTGAAAGCCTCATATTTGTAGTTACCCAGCTGAATTGGAAACGTGAAGATTTTATCTACATTGCAGCTCTAATTTTGGGACTACCAACAGATCTGGATAAGCATGAGGTCAGTTTAAAAAAAAAACACTAGCAGTTTTTTTTCTCATCAATCTTGAATCCTCTCTTTATTTTCAAACCCAAGACCTTTCAAATCTTTCTCTCCTCTCCCTCTGATGTCACACATCCTTCATATCTGGACCACCGATCATCCAGATGATCCACTACTCCAGACCTGGGAACTTTCTGCATACCACCATGGGAAGTTAGATAATTCTTGGGTATGTTAACTCCTACAAGAATAACATGACCCAAGGAACATTAGAAGTCCTGGATCTCCCTACATAAACTATAAAACCCTCTTCCCTGCCCTTCTTCTCCCACCACTGCTTCTCCATGCCCACTCTCTTTGTTCCAATCTCCATGCACCAAATAATTTCAAAACAAATTTAAAATTTTGCATTTGGCAAAATGTTTGCATGCCTCCTCCTGATCCCCTCTATGGCACTGACTACACTGGCGATGTTTCTATAACACCATGCAATGTGCCTTGTGTTTGGCACAAGGCACTTTTCAAAATGAGTTTTCAAATACAAAAAGAATTAATTTCATCACAGGGAGCCCAGTGCTCTCCCCTGTAAAAGGTATGGAATCTGCTGGCAGAGCTTGAAAATTCTACTTGCTTATGGGAAGTAAGTCACAATGTTGCCAACTGTCATGATACTGGATGTGTTGTTTTTTTTAAGGTCTCAGCTCCTGGAAGCACGTGATTAGATGAGAGCTCTCATTTTCCTTTAAAAAAAAAAAAAAGGTTTCTAGCACTAGTGACTGGAGAGAAGAGCTTGAAAATGTTACCCAAATTCACCTAAAGGCACAAAAAACAGAACATGTCAGGGGTTTCTTTCGGCCTTTCTTTTTTCTCTTCTTATTTTAAATCATGATTTTTAAGCCACTCTCATTTTTGGAGGGCTAGCAATACTGATTTTTACTAAGCTGCAGCAGAATTTTGTCTGTTTTCTCGGCTGGTATTTTGAACCTCACAGGCAACAATGGAACTGACAAGGATCAGGTCTATTTCACTCTGTGGCTTCTTGTGAAAACTATGAACCACAGCAGAGGTAGCCATTGGAGATATTCACTGGGGCAGAGGATCAATAACAGAAGTAGTGAGAGGTCTGTCTCCTCAAGAGCCAGGAAGTTCCAGAGGAAAGCAGATTAAAGACTTGTCTACATGGGGAGGTTTTTTACATGGGGTTTGTTTTTTCTAATTAAAATGATGTGCATCAACACAATGCAATCCCTTCTTGCAAATTAGCTGGCCAATTATTATGAATTAGATAATCCACTCTGAAAGTCGAGTAAATTCATTGCAGAATGAGTAAGGTTTGTGTGGACACATTTGTATTTTGCAGTTACTTGGCAGTCCTCCAACTGCTATCCTATGCTGCATCATTTCATCCTAAAACTGACCAGCAAGGAGAGGGATGTGGGAGGTGTTTCAAATTTTATCAGACATCTAGTAGACCAAGAGAGGAAGCCTCTGAGCAGGGTCCAGAGACAGCAACCTAACAGAAATCCCAGCTCTCTTCCCTTTCCTTCCAACTGGCAAGTGAGGGTTATTTTCTCACCTGGGCATAAAGAGCAGGGTCACTCATCTTTCATCTTAATTCTTAGGCTGGCATTGTTTAGTCGTCTCTGACTAGGAGGCATCTGGTAATATTTTCAAGGACTAGTGTGGGTGGTTGGGTGGGAAAAAATGATGGGGAAAGTTACAAAAAATAAATAAATGAGGAACTGAGAAATTTCTGCTTGGAAAGAAGAAAGAAAAAATATAAGTGAGAAGAAAGTGAATAGAATGTGGGGACAGAGACATAAATAATGGGGTACGGTTAGAAAGGAGGAAATGAAGGACAGATTTGTGAAAAAAGAAAAGATACACAATCTGTGACAGAAAAGAAAATGGAGGAAAGCAAAGAAAGGTAAAGAAAGAGGAAAGCAAAGAAAGATGTTCCCTTTCGGCCACCTGCCATTGGCCACTGTCAGATAGGATACTGGTCTAGATGGACATTTGGTCTGACCTAGTATGGCCGTTCTTATGTAAGGATAAGGGATGTTGTAAGTTACGTTTTAAAATGTATTAAATAGAAAGACGACTGGCAATGTTAGAATTAAATACAATTCACAACCATTTTATTTCTTTAAATTGCCAAGGGGCACGGCTTCAAAGTCATGGTACTGTGTGTGGAAGAGAGGGGAAGAAACATGGCAATATGTCACTTTTCACCCCAGCTGGCTCCTGAATTAGTAAAACAACGTTGATTAAACTTTTCAAGCTCCTGAGTACGTGTGTATGCCCTCCCTTCTCCGCAGCTTTTCCAGCAACTATACCTGGAGTACCAGATGTTTCCACACACAGCAGGTCTATACTTAAAACACTGCATTAGGGCGGCTGCACTGCTGTAGTGCTTAAGTGCAAACGATGCGAGAGGTTCTCTCATAGGCATTATCAATCCACCACTTTGAGAAGTGGTAGCTGTTTTGACAGAAGCTCTCCTGCTGACAGCACTGTTTGCATTGGGGGCTAGGTCAGTATGCCTCCGTCCCTCAGGGCTCTGGATTTTTCACACTTCTGAGCGATGTAGTTATATCGGCGTAAGTCTGTACTGCAGACCTGGCCACAGCCATGTTAGAACTTAGAATTTAAAATTTTTATTAAAGCTAATGTTCAACATGAAAACATACATAGATTGATAGGTAGGGTACTAGGCATCTGGAGTCAGGCTGGGGTTATGGGCGATTGTAGGAAACAGGTACAGGGTTTACAAGGTACATGCATATCACATATCCAGCACAGATCCAGATTGGGGTGTGGGAGTTTTTAAAGTGTCAGTGTATAAGTGTGTTAGGGTACTCCACCCATGGGCTGTAGTGAGAGTCCAAGTCAGTAGTGATGTAGGCGATAAGTACATGGGTGGTGTGCATCTCTCTGTTTGTCAGGGAAGGAGGGGTGGATTATTTCCCTGGTCGGCGGTCTTGGCTACTCAACCTGGTACTGGCGATGTCCCGTGACGTGTTCCGTGTATATGTCTCTGGACCACCTGATGGTATCGGACACCATGAGCTGTCTCATGAGCCGGGCGTAGCACTGACTATTAAAAATGCTAGTTAACCAAATGGATGCCAAAAAGATACAGTCACTGTCACAGAGTAGGGTTTTTATTTAGTTGGTCATTCTGTAAACAGATCCATATTTGTTTGTGTTTAATCAGTTGAAATTTTACATCACTGCCCATCCCTTTCCAAAATAATAAATCTTTTAAATTTTTATACTAATGAGGGAGATGATCTATTCACTGAAATAAAGGGTGGAGGATAAATACTTTGTTCTGTAAAGCATGTGACAATCAAATTATCAGGCTGTTCATAGTGGCTAAGTGTTTAGGAGGGTGAACTGTTAATTACCTTGCATGTCAACAATAGGGCAGTTGAGACAAAAATCTCTCAGAGGGCTTGTGTGTCTGGGCTTGCTTTTCCCCCCAAAGAAAAACTTGATATTCAGACTGATAGCCACAGTGTGTGCTATATCAGAGAGCAGTGGTTCCACACAGGTGCACATCCTCCAGCCCTGAAACTGCACCCTAAATCTTCCTTTTTGCAGTGAAACACAAGGAGCTATGCTTTGCAGCTTGCATGGCATGAATTCTCTGCACAGGCTCCCACAATCCTTCCTTTCCCTCCTCAAACAGCAGCATTGTATTGACTGATTCTGCTGCATTAAGGGTTTTCCATACCTGGGAGAACAGGAGACCATAATTTGGTCCCATAAAAGGATCTTTTATTATACGATCCACCAAATATATATGCAATACTAAATGCTATACATGTGTATCAGAGGTTATATTAAAAGCATGCATTCAAATGCAAGAAATTTTAAAATTTTCATGAATTCTTCAATGGTGTACTGAATAAATTTACCATGCAATAAATATGGGCAAGTAGGCTAAAATAGTGTCAGATAGGATGGTTTATTATATTTATAAATAATATGAGGCACAGAAATCCTACAGCAATTGGCAATGTAGGTAAATGCATTTCAACATAGTTACAGAGTTTTACTGGAGCAACAGTAGTTACTTTTCATTACGGTATATTGTTCTTGCTGAATATTCACATTGCTCATTGTTGCATGTATGCTTTACAATAAGGTCTTTCATGGCAAGATGATAGAAATGGTCAGAGCTAAGGTTGCTGTGGAAACTTGATCTCTGAATTTCCTGATTTTTGTGCATGCAAAGCCCCATCCTTATTGTCACTTTAGCATACTTTGTGGCTTTAAAAAAACATGTATAAATGTCCTTTTTATAATGCATTTCGATAAATATTTTGTCAGAAGATTAGTTTGCATTTATTTTAATAACTGGTTCTCAAAAAGAGCGTTTCTCCAAGCTTTCTAAAACACTATTTCACTTAGGGCCCCCCAAGAACAATCACTAGGAATTTCAACTCAAAAGGCAGTAATTCAGGAAAGTCATAAGCCACTAAGAATGAAAATTAGAAATGGGAGAGCCATCCTTACACTATCTTATACCAATGCTGTTTTATTTCTCACAGCATATTCTTAAATGTTTTGCCTCAACAATGACTAATAAAACAGCTAATGATTAAGTGAATTCTGGCAAGGAAAAAAAAAAAAAGAGTTGCAAAGCCTGATGTGGACAAGACAGAATACTGAAAGGATTCCAAATGAGCAAACATCAAATGAAGGATTATCCTTATTTGTGAGGAATCCATTGCGGCAAGAAATGGAACCAGAGACCTTCACATCCAGAAGCAGAAAGGCTACATATTGAACTAAATGAGACTCTTCTTTTTCTGTCAGTAGTAGTCCGATGGTGATGATTAACAATATGGTGCATAAAAGATGCACATTTCAAAGACTTCTCTTTGAGGTCCCCAGTCCAAGTATTAACCAGGCCAAGCCTTGCGTAGCTTTGCAGGCCAGATCAGATGAGGCATATTCAAACCTTATCAGTTCTTAAAAACAGCCAGCAAATGTCTTGTCAACCACAACATCCTGTAACACTTACAATTTGAGTTATCCCAGAAATCACAGTGAAAGATGGCTTTATTATTGCAAAAAATTAATCCTCAGATGCACATCTGCTAAATAAATTAGTTTGTTAAATTATCAGTTTTAACATTTTATGAACTCTTCTTTGAGAAGTTGAAAATTTAAAAGAGCTATTGTTGAGCAGAGTTCACTCTGAGTCAAAGGGCAAAGCTCTTTATAAATGAATGAATGAAACTTGTATGAGGCCAAGAAATATCTACAGATCTGAAAAACTGCCAATTCCAAACCACCCCTTTTCCACTTGTGAAATCAGCTAGAATTGTTCATAAGAATAATTGCAAAAACAAGCATCTGCCCCTGGGAAGATTTGGAATGTCACGCTTTGGTGCATGCTTAAGTCAGAGAAAAGTTATAGGTTGTGAGTGGTCAGCACTGGATTTTCAAATATTCCACACCTTTTTAGTTTCAAAACAAATTTCTCAAAACAAGCACAAATTTGCATTTCACATCCAGAGAGGACAAGGTTTAAAACAAAGCCATTTCTTTGTTACCTGAGCACAAAAACAGATTGTGAAAAACATTTCGCTCCTAATTCACACAGTTTACTCAGAACTGAAATACTGCTGAGAGGCTTTTAAGAAAAAAATGTCTATATATAAACCCTTTTAGGGTGAAACCAAGTATGAGAAATTTAAGTACAACAAATATTTTGAGAAATGTAAGGGTTTGATATGCGTGTGCCATTTCAACTTTTATTGTGTTGCTACAGTTATATGAGTTCTTTCAAGCAAAGACACTCAGAAGATGACTGCGTAACTGAGAAAACTAAAAATGGAATATTTCATATTTAACTGTGCCATAGGATCCACCTGTCAAGAGTTCAACTGGGCTCAACCACATATGGGACAGAATCATACTTGTGAAATCTGCAGTCTCAGAAAGCAAAAACAGAAAGTCTAACAACACATGGTAATAAAACACGTGGAACATTACCAGCCAACAGATTCCAGTTTTTCAGCTTTCAATTTATGCACCAAAACTTTGAAAATAAAAGTATGAAGCAAAATGACCCAGATAAAGAAAGCCTGGATAACTACTAGATACCAAATCCTCCTTCAGTTTAGCTCAAAATAATATTTACAGTGCAGTAGATTGCATAATAAATATTTAAAAACAACAACAAAGCAACGTGTTGAAGATGCCATTATCAAGTCACTCAGAGCAAGCTCCAAGTATAGCTAGTTATCTTAGACATACACTAACAGAGATCAAGTACAAGACACCAGGGTCAAATTATCCACTAGCTTAAACAGACTGCTATTCTATTGACTTCAGTTAAGTAATACCCACTTATGCCAAAGGTGAATCTGGCCGATTGTATTTACACAAATTGAAGGATTTTCATATTCATGATCTCATCCATCCACCAACTTATCTGCTCTAATTCTTTCTGCTCCCCCTCCCAATATCTGCTGCCCCTTTCATCTTTTTCCTACCCCTATCCTCTAGCCTTATTCATGTTATTCCCTTCTCTTGGAGCAGCGTCTCAGATTTCATTCACCAAGAGCCTTCTCTTGCCATCCAAATATCGCTTTAAACTTGTTTCTTCCAGGAATCCTTGTAAGCTTATTGTTCATTCCAATCATCCCTCCTTACTATCCTTAACCTACTGTGTGGTCCCCAGTTTTTGCTTAGTCTTTCTATGGGTTTGATTTGTATTTCCTTAAGAAAAACTTCCTTTGAAGTCAGAGTTTTGTCTAAGTAAGGAAAAAGTACTGCACATCAAACCTCTTCACTTCAAGCTCTTCAGGGCCCAGCAAGCAACTTAATCTATATTCTGTGAAGCAGCACTATGCAAAAAGGACAGATCTTGCAAACCCATTTCAGGGGTTGTGGAATCCAGCTCTAACCGATTATTAAAACAAAACAACTTTTTTTTTTTAACGTTCATCTATATAACCCAAAGCAAGCTGACACTCCTTAATGAGAATTCAAAATTCTTTCATAAACAAACATTGCTTAAGATTAGGAATTATTTCTTTCAGGGACACAAAATACAATATACCAAATATCTATTTCTGAAAATGAGCAGCTTTTCAAAGATCTACTCGTTTGTGTATGCAAATATATACACAAATACACTGATAAGTGTATTTAGAGAGACAGATTTTAGCAGACAGACAACATATAAATGTTTTCAGATCTATCCCTTGTGAACAAAACAATAAATCTGGGATTTTCTAAATCAGATGAAGGGAAGGGGACCAGAAATAATCTACAAAACCCCTTCCTTTGCATATCACAAACTTTTAGAATTTGGACTTCTAATTTCAAATTCACTTATAAGAACATTAAGCTTCTTGCATTCCCAATAATTATGTATTCTTAGAGTCTTTTTAAAAGTACTCCAGAAACTAAGCATAATTTGAGTTCACTTTTCTTTATTGATTGGGGGAAAGAGTACATGTTTGTGGGAGGACACTCAAGCTGCTGCCAGTTCTCTAGGTTGCAATTATGTTTTAAATGAGATTTAAATGTGGGTCTGGCTTCTCAAGACTGACAGTAACAATCAAAAGAACTAAAAGGAGATGCCTATATTTCTGCCCCTCTGCTATTAATTTCTATTTCTCTCTCTGTGCAATGCTCTTGGAGAATATTGTTTGTATCAAAGAGGCTAAATCAAATAGTACTGTATGTATTTCTCTTTGTTAAAAACCTGTCAGTAAACACTCATTCCTCCAACCTCAACTTCTTCCCCCCCTACCATCACTAATGCTCGCTCCTCCCAAATAAAACAAAACAGATGGAAACTTCAAACAAAGTGAACAAAAGAGATTTTTTTGTTTCCTCTTTTCCAGAAGATAGAGGATAAAATTGTGGTAGTTGGAAGAAGAAAAGATTTTGTGTTCCCTCCTGCAACATTTACTCAAGCACAGTGACTTCAATGCGACACATGAGTAAGGACTACTCATGGGAGAGAGGGCTGAATGTCTCCAGTAGGTCATCTAGTCCATCCCCCTGATAATACTGAATTATTTCCCTTAGATGCATATACTGGGGCTTTGGATAAAAGTGGAGTTAATCATTTTATTTATAAAGCACCACCCAACACATTCTCTGCCATTGCTCAGGTTAGAGAGAGGGGAAACTTGTGTGCCATACCTTTAAAATGAACTTTAAATGTTGTTATAAAACTATATGAATTTGTTATTTACAAAGCATCATCCTCACAGCTACTATGTTCAAACAGCAGTATTTACACAACTTAAATCCTGTTAATCAAACTCAGAAGTCACACAGACTTCAATGGTTCTACTGGCATGAATAAGGCAAGGATTTAAGGAAAAGCTGTTACACAATTAGGACCCAGTTCTGGGAGGGACCTGGCCTCTTCATAGTTAGCTCTTGTTCTAACTCCCTACTGAGCAATCTACTATTCCTCTTTATATTGCCTGTTCCAATCACCAATGGCCCCAACCATGGCTCAACCATCATCCTCACCTCTCTCTTGATCCAACCTCCACTCATCATCTCTTGCTCCCAGACCTACCTTTCCCCTTCAACACTTGCCCCTGCCTCCCTTATAACGTCTGTGCCCAGGTCCCCTCCAGCACCTGCACTCTCTAGTTTTCAGCCCATCTCAGCTCCCTCAACCACACCTGTCCTCACCCTCTGAGCTCTTCTTCCATCTCCCTGAGCCCCTCCTCAAGTCACAAGTATCACCCTAGCCCCCAAAGGGCAGTAAACTCTCCTTTGGACTCCATAAGCAGCTTCTCCCCAAACTCACATTGTAGGGGGTGACCCCCCAGCCTCCATGTCACCACTTGCTCCTGTGGGCATGAAGGCCCCTTTAGCCCCTGCCTGGGGGTGGGGGGGAATGAACCCTTTTAGCTCCCCCACCCCTTCACTCTAGGAATAAACCTGCTTCATCCCCCACATTGAGCAACGAAGCACTTCACCCTCCAAACTGGAAATTAAACCTCTCAGCCCCCCAGGGGGGGTTACACACACCCCCAGCCTCTCCACAGGGAGAGTGAAGCCCCCTCACACTTCACCTCCCAAACTGGGGGTTAACCCCCACAATATCCTCCTGCACCCAACCCCCATGAGGTTAGCCCCCCCCAGCCTCACCAAAGGGGGGTAAAGCCCCTCTCATAGCTCACTCCCCAAACCGGGGGTTAACCCCCCCCAAACTCCTCCTGTGCCCAGCCCCCCATTGGGGGTTAGACCCCACAGCGGGGGGTTAAAGCCCCCCCTTACCTGATCCCCAAACTGGGGGTTAACCCCCAAACTCCTCCTGTACCAGCCCCCCATTGGGGGTTAGACCCCCCCAGCCTCCCCACGGGGGGGTCAGACGCCCCCTCCCTCCCCACGGGGGGGTCAGACGCCCCGTCCCCAGCCCCTGCGGGGAGGTGAAGCCCCCAGACTCCTATATGGGGGGCTCACCCCCCCAGTTTGGGGGTTGAACCCCTTCTCCCCAGCCCCCCCCCCCGGGGGGGTGAAGCCCCCTCCACCGGGGGGGTCAGAGCCCCCCGCCCCCACCAACCCCTTTATTTACCGCCATCATCAGCACGCGCGAGCTGTCACCGAGCGCGAGACACCCCAACCGGGGCCGGCCCCGCCCCCTCCCCGCCCATTGGCCGCCAGCCCCGCCCCGCCCCCTGGCGCCATTGGCCGGGAAGCACGCCACACACTCCGTCCTCCCCGCCCTCCGCTAGCGCTGTACGCCCCATTCCCCGACCTCACTTACGCCATCTCCGCAAGGCTCTTGTGAGCGGCCCTGCGGGGTTCTTCGGCGCTTTACGCCCGTTACCGATCACAGCGGAAACTTTCCCGTTTACTACGCCATTTACGCTGCCCAGACCGCGAACTTGTTACTAGCGTACGCGAATGGCGTAGGCTTCGCCGCTGAATTCTCCGCCGCCTTACGCCGCTTGCGTTGCTCCGGGTTCCGAACGCGGGACTAGCTTACGGCGCTTGCGTAGCCAGCCTCCTCCGTGGCTTAGGGCAATTGCGCTGCGGCATGGGAGGGGGAGAAGGGCGGAGGGGCGGGGACTCCCTAGCCCCACCCCGGGGCGGTGACGTAGCCGGGCTTTGTGAATCGCAGGCTGAAGTTTGGTTGAGTCACACGAGGGTAAATAAGGATGTTTCAGAGACAAAGACTCTTAAAGGGGCAGGAGCGCGTTGGGCCGCCCCGCCCCCCCCCGCTCTGCGGGGGGCCCAGGCTGCAGGGAGCAGACTCCCCTCCCCCTCGCTGCAGGTCACTCACTGCACGTGGTCACAGCAGCACCAGGCTCACCCCCAGGCAGGCAGCAGCCCAGGGTCCAAGGGGAGGTCATGGTCCCCTCAGGCACGTCACCATTGCACGGGGCCACGTGCAGCATCACTAGTGCACGGGGACACTGCCACATGGTCAGTTCAAGTGGTGTCCATTGCACGGGGCCACGTGCAGCATCACTAGTGCACGGGGACATTGCCACAGGGTCAGCTCAAGTGGTGTCCATTGCACGGGGCCACGTGCAGCATCACTAGTGCACGGGGACATTGCCACAGGGTCAGCTCAAGTGGTGTCCATTGCACGGGGCCACCTCCAGCAGCACCAGTGCATGGGGCCACATCAGGCACTACCATTGCCTGAGGCCACGGGGCCACATCAGGCAGGGCCACTGCTACGGGCCCACGTCGGACCCCATCATTGCACAGGAACATTGCCATGGATCCACATAATCCACTGCCACAGCGCACAGGTCACCTGAGGCACCACTGCTGCCCAGTGGAGAGTGAGACAGGGCCATTTTCTATCGTTAGCACCTACTTAAGCAACCTCAGCCTTGAAGAAGGAAGAAGCATTCCAACAGAAATCAAGACTGTCCTGGCACTGTGGATCCCAAACAATCCCAAAGGACTTCACAAACACACAAAAACGGAAGGAAAGGTCATTTTAATTGCCTTTGGAAATGAAGGGACAAGGAGCACTGAGCCTCATTGTCTGCTAACAACCTCCCTGTGCTGATTAAAATCTCTCCTTAAAACTCCTTCCAGGAATCTTTCAAACTTTCTTCATATCATCACTTTTGCCCCACCTCTGAACTATTTTAGGCCCTGCTCCTAAACAGAGATCCATGCTGGTACTTGTACTTCACTTGGGTTTTCCCCATCCTTAGACTGTGAACTCCTGCAGTCAAATTCTGCCTTGGTGCAATTCCTGTATCGTCAAAAGAAGTGAAACCAAGGGTTATTTTGGCCCTTTATATACTTACTTTGTAAAGCACTGCATCAACATACGGGCACTGTATAAGTATGGAGAATAATGGTACGTGGTAAGAACATAAGAACAGCCATTCTGGCTCACCATTTAGCTCAGGTTTTAGTTTCTCAGTATCCTGGCTTCTGACAGTGGCCAATATCAGGTGCCTCAAAGTGAATGAAGAGAGAACAGATTCTGGCGGCGAGACTAGGGACACGATCCCTGCCCATCCTGGCAGTGAGCCATTGATGGACCTGTCTTCCATTAATCTATCCAGTTCTTTTTTTGAACCCTGTTATAGTCATGGCCCTCACAACATCTTCTGGCAAAGAATTTCACAGGCAGACTACATGACTTGGGAAGAAATACTTCCTTTTGTTTGTTTTAAGCCTGCTGCCTATTAATTGCATTTGGTGATGCCTAGTTTGTGTGTTAAGAGGAATAAATAAAACTTCCTTATTTACTTTCTCTACACCAGTCATGATTTTAGACCTCTATCATATTCCCCCTCCCTCCCCCATCATTTCCTTTCCAAGCTGAAAACTTCCAGTCTTCTTAATCTCTCCTACAGAAGCTGTACTATACCCCTATTCTTTTTTGGTTGCCCTTTTCTGAACCTTTTCCAATTCCACTATATCTTTTTTGAGATGGGGCAACCACATCTGCATACAGTATTCAAGATGTGGGCGTAGCGTGGATTTATATAGAGACAATATGAGATTTTTGGTCTTGTCTATCCCTTTCTTAACGATTCCCAACACTGCTCGCTTTTTTGATTGCGGCTGCACATCAAGTGGATTTTTTCAGAGATATCCACAATGACTCCAAGATCTCTTTCTTGATGGCAACAGTTAATTTAGACACCCTCATTTTATATGTATAATAGGGATTATGTTTTCCAATGTGCATTACTTTGCTTTTATCCACAATGAATTTCATCTGCCATTTTGTTGCCTAGTCACCAGTTTTGAGAGATCCTTTTGCAGCTCTTTGCTATCTGCCTAGGATTTAAGTATCTTGAGTAGTTTTCTATCAGTAGGAATAGTCTACTAGTGTGCGATTGACTCCCTACCTGAAGCCACTATTGAGTCAGGAGACAGATTCTGTTCCTGTCTCTGCTGCTGAATTGCAGTGTGACCCTAGGTAAAGTCATTGAGGCAAACCCCAAGTTGGTACACAGGACAGCCTCCCTCTCAAAAAGGGTATGTGCACTCTGAAAATGCTGCAAAGCAACAAGGAAAGCTAACCTCCCAAGCCCTACACTGACGGGCAAAAATGATGCAGTTTTCAACTGCGTTGGCTCAATAAAGTTAACGTGACATGACAGAAAAGCCTTCTTAACACTCCGTAAGAGACAGACTCCCGCAGTTTGAAGCCAAGTTAGCTGGCCCTAGTATAGCCTAGTCAGGAGAGGGAGAAGGAATAATAATTTTGCCCATCAACACGGGGGCCCCAAAGAGCAAATGAAATGCCTTTTGCATGAAGCAGTCAATCCCCTACTTTAGAGAAGGCAGTCACTGTGCGAAGAGATAATGGGCCTAGATCCTATCCTCACATCCATGCATCCCCACGGCCGTCACTGGCATGGTACAGATGTGATTGAGAGCAGAATTTAGCCCAAGGGGTACGGCTCTGACCTCAGAACAGTAACTGGCATTAAGAAGAGAACGAACACCAATGAGGTCCAGCACACACATTATACTCTTTAAAGACATGTGACTTTGGTTACAAACGGCATCAGAGATACCAAAACCTTTCTTGTTTTAAAAGAGACATTTGCACAATTTAATGGGCCTAATCTTCCAGTCACAATTCCATAGCATTTTTTTTTTTTTTAAGAAAGCAGGATGGATAAGATGATCTGTCCAAAGAGCAGAATTTTTTGGTTAAAGATCCTAGCCCCACTTAATTACACAGAGTAAAAATGAACTAAGGGCCACACACTGCAAGCGTTACTCACAAGACTCTCCCCTGAAGTCAGTGTGAGAGTCAGGATTTAGTGAGTAACATGCCTTTGAGTTGCAAGACTGGACCCCAAACTAGCTCCCTGTGCTTCCAATATGTTCAAACTGCTAATTTATTTAAAGATTGTTTGTTGCAAATTATTTAACCAAGGCTTACGAGACCCACTGCCACGTTATTTAATTTAGAGTTAAATAATAATAAAAATGTCCATACAACAAGTTCTAGGTGTCGTAACAATTAATTACAATTACAGGCATAAATGACAAAAAAAAAAACAAAAAAAAACCCACACCCTTAGCAAAAAACAAAACCAAACCATGTATAAATAATGAAGTAATTAACTCAGCAACCAGTAAATCAAAGCAACAAAACAGCTCTTCTCTCTCCAATCCTCCAGAAACATATCTTCAGCCTTCCTCCCCAGACCCTGTCCAATTGCAGCTTGCCTGGAAGATTGTCAGATTTATTTAGGTCCAAGACTTCTGTTTTGCCCAGTTTACTTTTTAGGCAAAGGGCTGCAGTGCAGAACATGGGCTGGAGATGCAGAACATGTTTTTTAAAGAAGCCACGCACTGGTCTCTCAGGTTACTTGCTCTACTGGTATGACATAAGGCATGGGGTAAGGACTAACAACTCTGCAAAACCCCAGGGCATGGAGCTCCCACTGACCTCAATGGGAGTTCAGCAGGAGTGGCTACAGGGCCAGGATAGTTCTGCTCATTTCAAAGATGCAGACTGCTGAAATCAAGCAGAGAAGATCCTTGCCTAGCAGCTATTTACTTGCGAAGTTCCTTGGGAAGGCGTTTCAGGGAAGCTACACAAAGGTCTTGCAGCTGCAAAACAGAGGTAAACAGGCCACGCTGCTGTCTATTTAGCAAACACCACAAACCACAGAAAAATATAAAGAGGAGAGAGGAAATTTACATTCCCCAGCCAGGCAGCTACTCAATGTTTAGATGGTTTAAAGGGAGGGAATTTCCCTAGCTTTCCATCCAGATAAGTAAATCATTGCTGTATAATATTCAAGTCCTGTTGTAAATCTACAGTCTGCCTCTTGCAAACCTTTACTCACCTTAATAGTCCCACTGAAATCAATGAGACTTCACAGGTGAGTAGAGATTTAAAGCAAAGGGACCTCTATCAATTTTATCAGATCCCTTTCTAACAATGAGATGGGGTGGCAGATCCTTTGTTTCAATAGCGAAGAATCCTTCTTCTGGAAGGCCAGACTCAATTTGTATCAGAGAGAAGATTTTAATCGGTCATTAGCTATCAAAGAAGATGACACGTTAAGAACATAATCACAAGGGCACAGAAAAGAATTGATAGAGATTGTCACAAAAGGACATTATTTTCCACTGAGGGTGTGAAGTCCCTCTACAGAATCAAAGATAAATGCAGCTAAGAAATAACTTCTGCACCAGAGGAAAAATGAAATAAATTTGTTACAAACACACTTGCTACCCTTTCTGGCTAAAAAGACTCCACATCCTTATATGAAAATAAGCCTTTTTTTAAAAAAAAAATTATCGAAGTGGTACCAAAATGCTTCCATATGAATATCCCCCAAACCCACATTCACCAGTCTGCCACTATGGAAAACGAGGAACAATAAAACCCTGCTTTTGTGCGCACACAGCTGGATTTTCTACTTTATCCTTCTGCAGAAGATTTATCACCAGGACCAAGCATTGCTGTTGCATTGAGTCACACCAGCGCTAATGGGTTAACCACTGAACAAGGGATGAAACACACACTATATTTGAGACCAAGCTTGGAGGTAGGAAAAACTGATTCTACCCCTGCTATATGGAGATGAATGGTGTTTTTCTTTAGGGGGAAGACGTCTTTAGGAGATTACTGAGCAAAAGGATCCATGAGGCTAATTGAAAAAGAGGATACTGTCACTTTAAAAAAATAAGAAAAAAAAATAAGAAGGAAAGAGGGTCTCCTGGAGTCATCTTCATCTGATCCCAGCTACAGGCACCTGCTGCTGTTTGCGGATCTTGTTGAACAGTTCCATGTACTGAGCCATGGTGTCCCCTGGGCTGTAGATGTTGTCGTGCTTGTTGCCAAACACAGATGGGATTCCAGGAGTGTGATTCCCCATGAAGCTTTGCATGAACTCCATGAGCAGGTTCCAGCAGTCGTTGGCTACCACACATGGGCAGTATTCCACCTGGTAACAGAAACAGGAGCACTGAAGCACGGAGCAGTGGACGGCAGCCACACAGGAGGCAATTAACTTTGAACCCCGATACAGAACGCGTCAATCCTTTGGAGACAAAGGGATATAAAATCCCCCTCACTGGATGATCTCCCCTTGACAGTCAGCAAAGCCGCAGCATTGTCCTTCAAACTTACCTCTGTCATGATGCCTAGGAAGTAATTGACCTTATTTAGGCAGCTGGTGTGCTAGGACTGATACTCATGACTAATTGCAATATTCTCACCGTTAGGACCAGAAGGAACTTTGTGTTTCCACGGTCTATGATTCTATGTTACACTGAAACCAATGAGATTAGCCACCTCAAGGAACAAACAGCCTTACCTCCACAGATATCCCCCGAGCACTGGGCCCCATGGTAACCGTGCCAACCTTCACCAAGAAGTCACAGTACTGGTACCGCGTACCCCGGCTCTCTATCTTGTTTGCCTTGGCGTTTTGGAAGAAGCCTTTCAGTTTCACCATCAGGACGTCGAAGTTGGCATCCGCTATGAGGCAGGGGCCGTTTTCAAAGAGAGCAAAACAGCTGAGGGGATATTCAGAGTTATGCATCACGTACATCAGCTTGCCAGCCTGGCCTGGAACAAGAACAACGGTATTTTAACTGTAGAAACGAGGCTTCTTCCCTCTTGCATGCTTTCAAGAAGAAACATCTGTTAGAATCAACAAAGACAAGGACAAAAGAAATGCTATTTCAGGATTTCTGTATTCCTCATGAATGTTTAATGAGATTCTGGACACTGGGTGTGTGGGGTTGTTTTATGATCTAAAAACAAACCATAAAAAAACCTAAGCATGTCCTGATCTCTGTATTTCCTGGGCCTACTGAGATGTATGAGCTTAAAACTCAAATTTCTAACCATGTTTTGCACCGATTACTCAAGAGAGCTATCTGACTGCTAACTTTACTGCCTGTCTCCATTTACTAATTCACTCACACACACACACACACAGGCATGTATGTCAACTTGGGAAATGGGATATTTTACTGGGGAAGGAAGCTGGGAACTGTCTACTAAACTGAAGATAGTGAATGACTAATAAAGAGAGCATATGCTGAATGCCCTCCACCCTTTGTAAAGAGAGAGCCAACTCGAACAAATTCAATACTTGGAGCCAGGTTTCCTTTAACACTCCATCTGAACAGATCCAAACACTGACCCACCACAATGAATTCTCAGCAACTTTACTCCTTAGGGGCACTGTCAATTCATGTTTGGACCCAGATTCAGGCACTGGGGAAAAACTAAGAATCCTTCCAACATTTCTAGAAAACTGAACTCAAATAGGAATCTTTTTTTGTTTAAATCCCAGTGATTTTAGACAAATAACCCCTGCTCCACTCCTGCAGTATGCACAACCCAAAATCTGAGACAGAAACTGATTAGAAACAAAGGTGACCTCGATTTACACTGCCAAAGATGAGAGAAGGGCAAAATGTAAATAAAGAGCATGAACAGTGATGAGTACATTGTTAAAGCAGAAAGAATATTAGAAATCCAGTATAAGGGCCAGCCTACTCAAGAGCAGTTATACCAACAGCCCCACGAAATTAACGAGATTTGTGCAGGAGGAATTACTCTTGCAGCTAAAGGACGTTCCAATGTGGCTCAAAGGCATTATAAATAACATAGGGCTAGATTGTGACTTGCACTGTACACACAGGCTCACTGCTGACCTCTAGAGACACTTACAGTGAATCTGTAAAACCAGGACAGTTAAAGGTGAGACTAGTTGCTGGAGTCGCTTTTTTGAAGCACTCTGTCGTCCACATGCTCACTCTGATTGTTTTGAAAAGTTCTGGTGCATCACGAGGAACCAGGGTAGGGTTAGAGGGTCTAAATTTTAAGGTGTTTAAGAAAGGGTTTCCGGAGATAAAGCCCCCACTTAAAGAGTCACAACACCACTCTATGGTCTCCCTAGGAAAACAGTCCCCCTAGTCATGCCCCCCTCAGTACCACCACTTGCTCAAAAACCAAGGGAAATTCACTACCAAAAATCCTTGCAAACAGTTAAGGTTGAGCAGTGTTTCCTTGAACCCTTGCAGAATGACAAAGGGAAGAACAGATTATTACTGTCTGTAACGGCAGATTTGGGGCGTTACTCAAAGAGGGCAGAATGAAGGTTGCAGGACTGGTGAGTACTGTACCTCTGTACTGCCTGGTTTTCATCAGTTTAAATACAGATGCACTCAGAAGGTACAGAGTTAACAAAGCTTTTGGGGAGTGAATCATAATTTTATTGATGTAACATCTTTCATCCAAAGATCCCCAACCGTTTTATTATCAGCAGCAAAGTCACCCAACTCCATGTGAGGTAGGTCAATATTGTGATGTACATTTTAAACATAGGGAGAATCCATGCATCTTGTCCCTATTTTACTTTTCTTCCCTACAGCTACCACCAAATTATTTCAGGAGTGACACCCTGAACAATCGGAGAAAAGAATGGGGGAGGAAGCATTAGTGGGATTGAGACTCAAAACTGGCATTTGACGTCCTTGTCAGAAACTAAGAGAGCAATTACTTCCCTGAACATTACTCGAGTTGAGTTATGCCAATCCCAGCGATCAGCCTTAACGATCGCCACAGGGCACTTTGATCACTCCATGAAAGGAAGTGAAATGCAAACCTTGGTTGCCCATGGTGGAGGCAGCGGTGTGGTAGGTCTCACAGTCCACACTAAATGTGCCTTGTTTCTCTGCTCCCAGCAGCTCCAATTTCCTCGTTAGGATTTCAACTGTCTGCTGGACGCTCTTCCCCTCCGCCACAGGCATCTGAGACACACTGTCATAGAAGACAGGGAAGAAAACAGAAAAGATTCAGTGATCGCATACATAGAGATATAACCATGTCAGACTCAAATTCAGCCAGTCAATGTACTTATAAAGTCTAGATTAAGATTAGAAGCCAATATACATGATAGTTATCTGATCTGTAAAGTACTTGCATACTTGACTCAGAAGAGAGCATTGTGATAGTCCCATCTGACCTCTTGAATAACACAGGGCACAGAACCTCAGCCAGTAATTTTTCTGTCAAACCAATACACTTCTTTTTGAGCTATAGAACTGCTTTTAGAAAGACATCCAGCCATTAAAGAGAGAGATCAGGAGCAGCATTTGAACCCAGGCCTCCACAGGGAACTAGAACACCCAGGGAGGATAAGAGAGGTTTGAATCTGGCTTTAGACCACTCATACATCCCAACCCAGCTGTGACAGGCATTTAGAAAACCCTAAGGCAGGCAGAGCAAGCGTCACAGGCATTGGCACCACACAAGGTCCCACGGCAATGGGTACTGGCCAAGTGCCAGGACAGATGGGACACTGTAAAGATCCATTTTCCTTGTCGCCCTATAAACATACAAAACAAGCATCATCCAGAAGATTTTACACAAGGTTTTTGCACTGTTACACTGGTAGCTCCATAAACCCAGAGCACATTTGATCACCAATGTCCTTAGAGCTCTCCTATTTCCCTCTTGAGCAATATAAAGCAGGGGTGGGGAACCTTTTTCCTGCGAAGGGCCATTTGAAGATTTACAATGTCATTCGGGGGCCGCTCGTCCGTCCCCCCCTCCCCGAAGCCCAGTCCCCCCCCGCCCGGCGGCCCGCGCGCATCCCTGGCCGGCGGCTCCCCGAGGTGCTTCCCGGCCTCTTCGCGGAGCGTGGAGCTGCCCCGGGCCGCCAGGCGGGGGCGACTCCGCGTTGGGCGCAGGGGCGGCTCCGCGTTCGGCGAAGGGGCCGGGAAGCGCATGGGGGAGCCGCCCCCGCCTGGCGGCCCACGCGCGTCCCTGGCTGGCAGCTCCCCGAGGCGCTTCCCGGCCTCTTCGCTGAGCGCGGAGCCGCCCCAGGTCGGGGCGGCTCGGCGAAGGAGCCGGGAAGTGCTTCGGGGAGCTGCCGGCCAGGGACACGCGCGGGCCAGATGGAATGCTTTGGCGGGCTGTATAAGGCCCCCGGGCCGGAGGTTCCCCACCCCTGATATAAAGCCTTGATCTCCTGTTTTTAAATCACGTCCTCCATGCCCATTGCAATATGATCCCTTTGTGTTATAATACCAGCTGCGATATTGACATATCTTGTTGATTATAAGCCCCAGCTAGATCCCTGTTGGAGTATAACCCAGCTCCCTCTTTGCATTCCCTGAGCAGCAGCATCTCTCTTCACACAACACACAGGAAAACCTGTGGAACTCTTTGCCAGAGGATGTTGTGAAGGCCAAGACTACAACAGGTTTAAAAAAGAAACAGATAAATTGATATAGTCCATCGATGGCTATTAGCCAGAACAGGCAGGGATGCACAATTATGCTCTGAAGTGGCCCTAGCCTCTCTTTGCCAGAAGTTGGAAATGGGCAACAGGGGATAGATCACTTGATGATTCCCCCTGGGGCACCTGGCAAGGATGGACTATGGAAGGATCCTGAGCTCGATGGACTATTGTTCTGGCCCAGTATGGCCACTCTTATGTTCCACACCCTCCTAAACAAGGATCCTGGCTCACCCCTGTTCTTCTCTGCTGGGTGCCTTCTCCCATTATCTCCACCAAGCAGGTGCAGCATGGTGGAGCTGGCTCGAATAGTAAGACAACACCAACAAAGAGCACCGGCTGAATGAGCTGCCACGGTACACTCCCACCAAGAATCAATGCAGTCTGAATCAGCATCCCTGAGCTCATCCTGCAACAGAGCAGCTCCTAAGGAACTACCCTTTCAGGGCTCGGTGCAAGGAGCTGCTGTCTACAAACACCGGGCAGTCACTTTCATTGCAAGTAAATAAAGACCCACCCCCTGGCATGCTTTTTAACCACGCAGCATAGAAAGTCCTACCAGGTGACTCCCATGGTTCCTGAAGTCTTCACGTAGGGCTGGACTGGTCCCTGTGGAGAAGAAGGAGGCTCAGCTGATACTAGGCAGTCTTTCAAATATATTTACAGCAGTGACTTGTACATGGTTCTCTCTCCTGGGCAGGAAGCACATTTGCTATCCCAGCAGCCCCTCCCTGCCCTCTACTATCCCCAGTGAAAAGCAACAAGCAGGAAATGAGGTCATCAAGAGGGGCGGATACAAGTCTCAGGCCAGCCCCCCCCCCCGCAGGTCACAGTGTACTGTCTGTCCCCTCCTGGTTGCAGATCAGTTGCCAAAGACTGTGAGCAGCAGATGGCAAACACCAACTTGGAGGGAGGGAGACCAATCAGCACGTGTGAAAAACAGGGACAGAGGGTGGGGGGTAATAGGAGCCTATATAAGAAAAAGATCCAAAAATTAAGGACTGTCCCTATAAAATCAGGACATCTGGTCACCCCAGAGGGAGTTAAATTAACATCAGGTTTTAAGAGCCCAGGGACACATTACCACTGATTTTCCCCCCACTTTTGTTTTATTTCTTTCTCAGAAGAGTTCCGCCTGGCACTTTCCAGAGAAAAAACACAAAACAAGATGCCAAACTTTGTTGCATGTACATAAACAGCTTGTTGGAGTATAAAGAGCAACCGATAATGCTAGATTTTAACGAGCCCTAGTGGAGGTCTGCTTACTTATGCCCGTCACCCCAGTCGGGGTATGGGCCACCAACCACAGATCTCCAGAGTAAGTAAGTAAGTGGAGGTCTGGTACTTATGCTGCTGATCCTGTTCTGTCTCCCCTAGAGTAGGCTCTGCTTAGCACAGGATTGCAGAACCAGGGAAGAACCTGAGTCAATGCTCCTGGTCAGTGTCCCAGGAGGAAATTGACAAAGGCCTGAGAGAAACACATTGCAAAATCCTTCATCATAAAGATTGCAACATTTAGGAGGGGCAGCTCTTTTAAAGAATTATGAAGTCCCTTTGTTTTCAGTTTAAACTGATTTTTTACAGAATAAATCCTGGGTTTTACAAAAAGCATTATTCATTTTTTTCTGATGTTCAGCCTATCTTTGTACCAGTCAAATATATATAAAAACTTCTTTTATTAGGAAATACAGTACATGGCATGAGATATATTATGATAATACATTAGTCTGTGTGTATATGCAAAGCTGCCTGTTGAAGTAAGGCTATGTATTAGTTTAAAAGATACACACAATAAACAACGGGCCTGCATCCAAGCCCCACATGCAAGAAGTGTGTGTGCAACACACCCACCAAGTACACATTTCAAGCTGCTGGCTGATAATTTAAAGAGCTGACACATGCTAAACTAAAATGATAAGAAAATGAAAATCGCTTTTAGAATATGTTTCAGAACACAAGTATTCAAAAATTTTAATAAAACAAGAGGCGAAAAGCATGGTGTGGCCTCATTATTAAATGTAAATGTGTATAGGCTAATAGTTCTAAGTCTACAACAGTAAACCGTTTATTCAAATGAAAAGTTTTATTTGGGGATTAGAGATCTATTATTTTCTTAAACTCAGAGGTATTTCGATTTCTGTTTTAGTTGTGAAGCAAACCACACTGAATTCCATTCATCAAAGCATGAATCTACTGCATATATTTTCCCCGTCCTTCCATCAAAAGAAATGCAGATATTTACCCAGAAAAATGTTTCCCACTGATTTTCACTTGTTTTTGTTGCTGTAGTAAGAAACACCAATACATTCCTGAGATTAAATCAAATAAAAACCAAAAATCAAAGGCCCTAAGAGCCAAGTATCCAATATCCCCGGCCCCTCCACCAATTTCTTCCAGCCTAATGTATCTCAATTCATAGGTGGGCCCCTCAATAAATCGACCCTCTCGCTCTATTGCTTTGAAAGTTGAACTCTTTGACTCCGCCTTAGGAGAGGATGCTAGAAGACACTGTAAAATAGGACGGCGGCACCTTAAGAGCCGAGCTTTGCAACAGGGTTCACTAAACTGTTGCCAATTTTGGAACGGAAGGAGTTGCAACGTTCTAGGGGCGCATGCGCTTTGGTGACACCTCTCCAGCCACCCCTCCCCTTCCCTGGCGTACGCAACGCGCACACACGTGGGCTGTCTTGCAGGCCAGGGGGAGCGAACCGGGGGATCAACATGCCTAAGGTCAAGCGGCGGAGGGGCGCAGGGGAGGCGGCCAGGAACGTGCCCCTGGCCGAGCAGATGGTACAGGGGGACTCGGTGAAACCCACCACGCGGGTGAAGAGGCGGGGCAGAGGCGGGCAGCATGGCGAGGGGGAGCAGGAGGACCAGTACGTGGATGAGAAGCTGTCCCGGAGGATCCTGGAGCAGGCTCGGCTCCAGCAGGAGGAGCTGGAGGCCGAGCACTGTCCCGGCAAGGGAACCGAACCGAAGAAGGAGAAGACCACGGTGCTGGGTGAGTGGGGACGGAGCCCGCAAGAGGGGGGGAGCCGGGAGTGGGTGGGGGGAGCTGGGCTGGGTCTCTGTCGCTTGCCGTGAACGTTGCTGGGAGGGGACAGTACCCCCCGCCCCATCTGTTTCCCTTTGACATAGCAGTTTTGATGGGGAAGAGAAGAATCCCCTGCTAAATTCTCATGGGATTTCTCTCTCCGCCCCCCCAGTCTCGGAGAGCCCGAGTATTAAAAGCCAGGCCTGGGTAGACATGCCATGATACAGTGCTAAGGGCTTTCCCAGTTTTCCCAAGGACGCCCCAGAAGGCTTCAGGAAGTGGTGCTGGCAGTTCAGTAGGTGGCAGCGCTCAGTTGAAAACAAAACTCCCAGCCTAGTGGAAGGGGCCTCAAGTCAGCTCTCCCTAGGCTCGTGTGAGTCCTTCCTAGACAACAGGAGAAAGAACAATTGACACAAAACAAAAAGCCCATGCTTAGAATCCCAGAGAAATGAGCAGGAGACACTTAGGCACATGTGTAGGACCTGAAACTGCTTTTAACTCTTTAGTTAATGAAGCTTTAACGTGGAAGGGTAATTTTTAATTGCACAGCTGTTTTCCAACCTTATTGGTTGATCCCGGTGGTTGACAAGAGGATGTTAATTCTGACTGTCTCAACAGATGGCCTGCCCCTGGAAATCTCTGGTGCCCCATCCCGTAGTGGGTGTTTGACTACTATTAGAAAAGGGCTTCTGCAAATTCACCTCACTAGCCACACGAGAGGGTTGGAGATCAGAGTGTGGAGAGCTGAGTGGAATACGCTTGTTCAGCCGTTTCTTTGCAGGCAATTTCCTCTGCCCCCTGACTTGTCCAACCTTAACTGTGTCTGGCTTATTTCAGGGTCTGGATCACACGATGGGGATTCTGACGCAGAGGATGATGAGTGGCCCACGCTGGAGAAGTCTGCATCCATGGGAAAGGGGGAGTACTGTGAGCAGGTGACGGTGGATCCTGAGGATGAGAGAGCCATTGAAATGTTCATGAACAAGAATCCGCCATTAAGGTAGGAAACAAACCCCTGAGCCGTGGGATATAAGTGTTTCCCTGCAGCCAAGCAGCATTCAAATAGTGTTAAAGTTCAGAACAGCACTTTGAAGAGGTTAACTGACCTCTGGGAGGTGGGTTTGGTTAAAGCTCTGTCACTCTTCTATACCTGGGGAGACTGAAGCATAGGGGAGAATTGTCTTGCTCAGGCTCATAAGGCAAGTCTGAGGCAGAACTAGGAATAGAACCCAGGAGTCCTGACCCCCTGTGCTCCAAGCAGTAGATAATGCTTTGTTTCTTATAAAGTGACACATGCGTCGAGCCATACTGTAGCCCCTAGAGACCCAGCTGAGATTAGGGTTCCCTTTTCCTTGGCACTGTACCCACGCTCAGTAAGACAGTCTCTACCCCAAAGAGAGAAACACCCTACAGAGACAAGACAGATCAAGGATGAGAGCGGAAACAGAGGCACAAAACGGGGAAATGTCACCCAGCAGACCACTGATCAGCAAGCCCTCTGATTCCTATTGCAGAGCTCAGTCCCCTAGGCCCTGCTGCCTGGTTTGCCAAGGAACAACAGGGTGATGCTCTTCTAGGCCAGAATCCAGCTCTACATAGTTTCCTCCCCCTGTGTCTGCCAGGCTCACGCTCGCCGATATCATCATGGAGAAGATCACGGAGAAGCAGACAGAGGTGGAGACAATGATGTCGGAAATATCGGGCCATCCCATGCCTCAGCTGGACCCCCGCGTACTCGAGGTCTACAAGGGTGTCCGAGAGGTAAGAGCAAGAGCATTTGTATAGCAGCCTCCTCCTTCAAAACGCTGTACCCCGGCGAGGAGCTAGGTCAAAATGAGCCCAGCTGCTCTAGCAGCCAGTATTCGTAATCATTGTGGTGTGTGTCTTTATCCTCATGGCTTGTGCTGAGAAATATCTTCTCCCACTGCTGACGCGCAGCCATCTCCGGGGCGGAACATGACAGCTGTCACTGTACAGCAATGCTGGTGGCACTTAGGGTAATTAGAGAGATTGCAAACTGCAGGGTCTGAGGTTTCCATCCTTTCTCTCGTTATATCTGCAACAGGCAAAAAAACCTGGGGCTGTTCATTATACTCTGATGTTGAGAGGCTTTTTACCGCTCAGCCGGCAGTGAGAGAGTGCGTGCATTCGAGAGCTGACTTGAAAATTCTCTTAGGTCCAGGAGCCCTGAGAAGCACGTGAGCCTGTGAACGGAGAGGAATTTCAGTATGATTAGGTAGTGTTCACGAGGCATAGACTCCTTCTCTGCAGGCTTCCAAATGATGTAGCTGCTGTTTGCACTGCATCTTTCATTCAAGGATCTCGAGAGCTTTACAAATAACTTCGCCTCCCAACCACCAGAGTTTTGAGGAAGGCGTGGTGCTGTATCCACCCTACGAATGGAGAAAATGGCCCCAGTGACTTTCTCAAGTCACTGTAACAGGGTGGCTTGCCCCTTAAGGGCTGGAAGCCTGGCCCCAGTCAAGCCTGAGGACTGAAAGATCTGCTCCAGACCCATCCATGTTAGCAGCTTTGATGGGGCCTGATGGAGAACAGCTGGTTCCCCTATAAAGGGCAGCAGGAGGCTGCAGGGAAGGGGGGAAATGAGAGAGGCGCCTGCAGAGAAAACCCTGGCACCAGGGGAGCTGAGAACTAGAAGGCTGAACTCTAGCCAGGTAAACCTGGAGGTGACTCTTAAATTAGAACCAGGAAGGAGGGATGGGGACTTTCTACCTAAGGGAAAGAAACACTGATTGGCATTGGGGCCTAGAGGCCAATTTCCTGCTTGACGAGAGAGAGGCTTTGAATTAGGACCCAGCTCTAGGGGAAATGGCTGGATATTTCCTACCTTAGCGGGGAGAGGCACTGACTTGGGGACTGGGATGAATTGGACTATGGGAGGCAAATGTTTCAATTTGCTTTGGACTGAGTGAGGTATTAAGGGGCCTTGAAGAGGGGAACTGAGACAGGAGGAGGTGCTCAGGAGGCAGCTGACCCTGTTAGTCACACATTGAGTTAGTGATAATACTCAGTAGTCCTGACTCTTGGGGCCCTGTTCTGACTACTAAGCCGCATTCCACATACTTTCTTTTAAAGGTGCTGTCCAAATACAGGAGTGGCAAACTCCCCAAAGCCTTTAAAATCATCCCAGCACTGTCAAATTGGGAGCAGATCCTTTACATCACAGAGCCAGAAACCTGGACTGCAGCTGCCATGTATCAAGCAACCAGGTATGACATAATTGCCGTGGTTTTCCTGTTTGTGGGTTTTAGTGTGGACTTTCCACGGACCCCCGCCACATCACTGAAATCCTCAGCTTAGCCAAAAGCCGCTTGCCACCTCAGGAAACCCATGCTAGTGCTGTGGATCTGGTATTTTATGGATGCTAGAAGGAGGGGAGATTGACTCCATCCTGATCCAGTGCACAGTTGTGTTCTTTATAGCTGTAACCACTCCTAAGTAACCTGCCCTTTAACGTGGCGCTCATCCTGCCTGCAATCAGAATGAGAACTTCAGCCTGTGACACTGAGCTGGAAGCGGGTCCGATTTCAATAGTATAGGTTCCGATCCCAAGCTATAAAAGGTTGCTGAACACTGGTGGTTTTACTCTGGGCTGTAACGCAGACGAGGTGCACGATCCGGGAAGGGAGTACAGGACCGTAGTCTAATCTAGTAGCTGGAGTACCAGTCTTTAAAAAGAAGCTGTTTAGTCACTTCATTCATTCCCCTGGACACTGCATTACTGCTGGGCTTAGTATCAGAGCGTCATGCACTTCTTACCCCAGCTCTCCAAGCCCCCTAGCTGAGCCTCTTCGGAGGGTGGGGTGTATTGCTCCTGCTCTATAAATGAGGCACAGAGGATCAGTTCACCATGCGAGTCAGTGGCAGAACCCAGGAGTCCTGACTCCTCATCCTCTGTTAGGCCACCCCAACCCAGCCCGGATTTCAGCAGAACACGTGCATGCAGTGGAACGCTTGTTGGGCTTCTCCTACTGAAGCTTCAAACATCGGGTAACAAAACCACCGCCAGCAAGCTAGGTTGTGCGTGGTGGGAAAGGGAGATCCTCAGCTGGGAGTATTAGACACTGCTTCCTGCTTGACTTCATTGGTGACACTGGGATGGGGGCTGAGACTTGAGTTCTGTTTCCCGCTCCCTCATTCCTGCCAGGATCTTCTCCTCCAACCTGAAGGAGCGGATGGCCCAGCGCTTCTATAACTTGGTGCTGCTTCCGCGAGTGAGGGATGACATCACAGAGTACAAGCGCCTCAATTTCCACCTCTACATGGCTTTGAAGAAGGCTCTGTTCAAGCCAGGAGCCTGGTTCAAAGGTGAAAAGAGCAGGGTGCAGTGAGAGGAGGGTGGGTCTGGCTTGCAGTGCAGTGACCTAGTGGGGAAGGTGCAGTGTGTGAGGCATCCCTTGTGTCACAGCTATGTTAGGAATTGGTTTTTGGGAGGAGGTCGGTGGAGGACTCCGTTACCTACTTGCTCTCTTTGGCCATCCAGCAGCGGCACCTGTAACCTTTTATTTTGCACAGTGAACTTTTAATGTACGCCACAACCCCTAAACGCTCCCCAGAGCTGAACAGCAGAGAGCGAGGGAGGAATGCTGAAACCTGCTTGGTTCACTTGCAGACCTGTTGACTCAGCAGTGGCTAGATCAGAATATTCAGTTCACTAAAACGCTATTGGCACCATCAGCTGTGAAAGTGTGGCCTAAAAGGCAGCTCCCCTCGGTACCTGTCCGAGATGAGCGAGATCCATTCATGGCAGGGTGTTGAGCCTCCGTGTCCATTTGTCCTGTCCAGTGATGAGGTTGGCAGGGACACAGAGAGAGTGCAGTCCGTCCTGTGCCTCCCGCAACATTCTGTGCTCGGGTCAGGAGTGGGTTTCCAGGGATGGGGCATCGATGAACTCCCCGGAGGGGCATTCTCTCAGGCTGGACGTGCACAGAGATTGGAATGCACAGGGCAGGGGTTCGCTGGGGTAGGCTTCAGGCTCTGAGCGCAGCAAGTCCAGCTGTCTTGTGTCCAGCCCTCTTCTCCCTCCCTTCCAGGGATCCTCATCCCCCTGTGTGAGGCGGGGACCTGCACACTACGGGAAGCCATCATCATCGGGAGCATCCTTGCTAAGTGCTCGATCCCGGTCCTTCACTCCAGGTCAGTTGGGGAGGGCTGGGGGCCCCAGGGGGAGGATTGGGAGGAAAGAGTTCTCCCCATTTGCTCAGGGCGTCCCACAGCAATGTCATGGCTCTGCCAGAAACCCCCTCTGGCATTTCACAGAGCTAGGAAAGATCTACGCGGTCCCAAGGCGGGTCCGTTCAGCGCCTCTGTCCAGTCCCAAGCAAGGGGCTTCCGTCACTCCCCTGGGCAGACTGTTCCCCATTCTAATGCCTCTCCCCCTTGGCAAGCTTCTGGGCCCAGAGGCACCCATTCAGCCACAGCTCCACGTTGCTGGTAGCTGGGAGTTTCCTAACTCAGCAGCACGGTGGTAGCCCGGAGGCCACGTCCCTGCTGGGTTATCCCACCCGTTCCAGTGGCAGTGGAGGGGATTTGGCCCCATGCGGGATCAGACCCTTACAGCCACTCTTGATTCGGTCTCTCCAGGGTAGAGAAGCGGAGAGTTCAAGGGTCATGCCTGGGCGCGTAGCGAGATGGCCAGAGAGTGGTTTTGGGGTGACTCCTCTCCCGCTCAGGGATTTACCCTTGCAGGGACAGGTGGGAGGTGGTCACGCCAGCCTTCAATCCCTGGCCCTAGAATAGAGACGGTGGGGGAGTTTAAAGGCTGCCAGGGGAAAGCACGATGGTCACAGACTCCAGAAACAGCCGTGCTCTGAATTGGGAGAAGGGGAGGCCTTGGCAAAGCCTGTCCTGGAAGATGCTTCGGGGGCAGGGGGCTTGTTTGGGTTGGAAGGTGCCCAGCCCCAGTCGCGGGGGCAGCTCTGCGCTGTGTTTGGAGTCCTCCCCCACCCAGCGCACCTTGCTCTCCCCCCCGCAGTGCTGCCATGCTGAAGCTCGCCGAGATGGAGTACAGCGGCGCCAACAGCATCTTCCTGCGCCTGCTCATCGACAAGAAATACGCCCTGCCCTTCCGCGTGGTGGATGCCCTGGTCTTCCACTTCCTGGCCTTCCAGGCGGACCGGCGCACCTTGCCCGTGCTGTGGCACCAGTGCCTCCTGACCTTCGCCCAGCGCTACAAGGAGGACCTCTCCTCGGAGCAGAAGGAGTCCCTGCTGGAGCTGCTCAAATTCCACTGCCACCCGCAGGTCTCGGCGGAGATCAGGAGGGAGTTGGTGAACTCCAAGTCCCGGGACGTGGAAGGGCTGCAGCCGGTGGCGATGGAGTGAGGCTGGGGGAGAGAGGCAGGGCCTGCAGGGAGCCGGGGACTCTTCCTGCCAGGGAGAAGCTGCAGCCTACAATTTTCCTTCTTGCTCATGGCTTGCTGGGGACACTGCCCTATGGCTGCCTCCTTTACTGGACAAGGGACTCAGCTGGCGAGATAGGTCTTCGGCTGGAACAAGCGAGCGTGTCTCCGTCACTGAGATCCCCCTAGACTCCTTCCCCGTAGCCCAGGGGGTGGAATCAGGCGGTGGTGTTCACCTGGACCTTCCCTGGGTGTTAAACTCTGCAGTGGTGGAATCTGCCTGCCTCAGATCAGAAGATGTGCTTACTGGCCTGACACCACCAGGTGTCTCTGGGAGGGTGAAGAGCTCTGGGCTGCTTTTGTGTCTGAGAATAAAACCTTTCCCGGGTCGTTCAGAGCGTGCTCTAGTGTCTGGTGGAATTGGAAGGCTTCAGTTGCAGCCACTTTAATGGGACAGTCATGTGGCAGCCAGCTCCTTCCTTCCTTCTGGAAGAGGTGGTGCATTTAGCGGTGGGCACTGTGCAATCTCCAGTCCCTGCTCCGTCAGCCCCGCTGTCCCCTTGATGCATGCTGAAGAACTCTTCCCTTCCTCTCGATGCACCAAGCCTGCCTTCTGCAACTTGTTCCTTGTTTCACTGAGGATAAATTTGAAAGGCAGCCCCGGGTTCCCCTGTACAGCAGGGAATGAGATATCGCTCTCCCGCATACATCTTGGTTGCTGGCGGGTGATGCCCTGGGGAAGGATTGGTGTCTGGATTGGCAGCTGTGGACGTTTCTGTTCGGTGAGCAGAATCCGTCATTCCCCCGCCTGAGGCGCAGTCGGCACCATGCTGCTTCTGCAGGCACGGCCAAGCCGGGAAGAGTAATGCATTCGACGGGGGTTTAGCGCCAGGGGAGACGGATGGAGCAGTGGGTTTGTTTTCAGAGAGCTGCCTCCCTCAGGACAGCCACTCGCTAGCACAGATTACTGAACGATTCGCAGAGCTCCCATCAATCCGCTCCGTAGCGTTTAGCAGGAGCGGTCACAGGGGAAGGCAGCTTCTCTGTAATTACCCAGCTTCACGTTGAAAGGAGCTCTCTTCCAGTAAGTGATTGATAGCCGCCTGCAAGCCAGGAGAGATGGGGGACAGAAAGGGAAGCCAAAAGCAAGGCTGGGTGTTGGAAGCAGTTCTGCACGTAGGTGAGGAGGCAGCTGGAAAGAAGCCCCAGACAGGAGGTGACAGAACCAGGACTCCTGGATACTGTCGCTAGTTGCGACCTTGGGGATGTCCCTTGGCTACACAGGGTGTAATGAAAGGGGAGTGAATTTCCCCATGTCCTTGGATCATACCCTACTTAAGCACACACCATGCCTTGGCTGTGTCCCTTCCCTCCCCGCCACTCACGCAGGGACAGACAGTGGGCCCACCCTCACCTCTGGGTGGTACTGCACTAGAAATAATTAACAGCAGCTGAACTTACTCCTAAGTCTGAGCAAGGGAAGGGGACTGGTTATCTGAAGAGGAGGTCAGAGGATCTCTCCTCGGGCCTGCCCCCTACTCAGTTGACCCAGGAGATCAGCTAGGAGGAGAGTGGTACCTACACAGGTGTGAGTCTGGCAGCCCTTTCCCCACCCACCCGTTCTACTGGAGGCAGCCACAAGCTGAAGCTTTAAGGGGGGCAGAGCCACTGTCCTCAGGCTGCTCAGCCTACCTCCTCTGAGCCTGCAAGTCCAGAGTCCAGTCCCTGGGCACAAAGCTGAGGCCCTGAAGTCAGTGGAGGCCTTAGTCCTTCCAGGGCAATGGCCTATATGGCAATTGTCCCCCCAGCAACACGGGAGGCGTAGAGTTTGTGCCCTAGCCTGCTGAGCCAGCTCCTTGTCTGGTATCTCTAAGCTCACAGCTGCTCAGAGGCGTTCACACCAGCTTGAGCGAAAGGAAGTTGGAGTTGATCTATGTTAGTCCCCCACGAGGTGGCAGAACACAGCAGGCCGGCAGAGCGGCTGTCAGAATGGACCCTAGTCTGGACAGGTCCTTCGCTGCGGGGAGAGGAGGGATCCTCTTGCTGCTGCTCCTGACTGCAAGAGGACAGGATGCAAAATCAGCAGGACTCCTGGGTTTGATTACCAACTCTCACTCATCCTGCCAGCACCCTGAGCCTCACTTGTGACCGGCAGGGATGAGATCTGCCCCACAGCGAGCAGGAAGGCATAAAAGTGCTTTGAGCTCCTGGCGAAAGCCCTGGAGACGGCGGTGTTGGGGGAGTCGGCAGCTGCACTGCTAGCCATGGCTTGGCCTGGTGGAATCACCTGTTGTGAGGACCCCCTCCCAAGAATGGGGAGTCTGTGCTTTCTCAGCCGGCTGTTGGCTGCTCTTGTCTGCCAGGGGCTGGCATAAGAGAAGGAAAGGCCCCCCTCGCAGGGCAGACAGCAGGCTTAGGGGAAGAGCGTGGTGGTTCAGACACTTTTAATACCCTAAAGGGGTGTAAAAAAAGTTTCTTTTGCTGCTGGAGGATGTGCTGCATGCTGCAGGCTTGGCTGTTACCAGGCAGAATGGCAAGGAAGCAACGTGCTAAGCTGCCTTTCACATCATCCTCTGCTCAGGCAGCTAGAGCCCAAACCTCTCGCCACACATCCCTACGCGCTCTGTGGAAAGTACACGCAACGGCCACAGGCAGAGCTGAGATGGGGAGGGTGAGAAAGCAACGTGGTGGCTTTGACGGGGGGAGGGGAAATCCCCAAATGCAGAGAGCTGAGAAAGGGGGAAACCTCCACTTGTCAGCTTGTGGTCCCTGTTGCTAAACAGTCACTCCAGGGAGCAGCCGAGTGCCTGGGGGGCAGAGAATCTGCACCGTGATTCTCTGGCGTGCTGTGTAGTCCTTCCCTGCCACTCCAACTACCCTTCTCTAGCGCATGCTTCTATGCCATCACTTCACAGTCACCCTGATTAATTCAAGGGGTACACGATTGTCAGAGCCGCGAGTTAGCTCACCTTCCCTGGCTCACCCGGACCATGGGCGTTTGTGTTCTGCTTGGCTTTCTAACCCAAAGACTTCCACCCTGTACCCAGATTTCATGTGGCCATCACTCCACTTAAAACTGGGGCTCTGCTAGCTTTACGTCTTCCTTTGGAGCTGCTCGATCATGCTAGCTTAGCAGGATGATTGTACTCTTGCAAAATTCTCCCTGCTAGAATTTCTCTCTACCGGTGATTCTCTGCATTTTCCGGGGGGCCCCCACTCCCATGCATCTGGGCTTTTCCCCCTAACATTTGGCAACGAGAAGGGCAGGGTGGTCATGACCCCACAGCCGCCTTGTTTCCAACTCTCAGGGAGGGCCCTAAGCTCTGGAAAGCGACTCTGCCCTGATGGGGTTCCATGTTTGTCCCAATCAAGAATTCACCATTTACATGTAAAAAGCTCCTTACAACCTGCAAACTCCGCCTGGGAGCTGAGAGTCAAGCTGGGTTTCCTCTGTATGCGTTGCCACCAGTCAGAGGTTCTGCACACCACTTCCAGCCCTCAGGCACGGATACTCGTCTTATCTATCACTTAGGGTCTTGGTAACATCTGTGCGACCCTTTGTACATGCATGAGGGATTGGCCCTGTCACAGAAAGGTAGCAGAATATTCTGCCTGTGCAGCACAAATACGCAGATTCCAGCTCACTCTCTGAAGGCATGGGAGTATTCACAGCAATCAACGTTTCTAGCACCTGCAGCTCACCTCTGTGCCACAGAAGGAGCATAGCTGTGGAGGACAAAGTGCCATTTTGGAATCGCACTGAAATTAGGTAATTTGCCTGGAGCCCATTCACCTGGAGCTGCCCTGTTTCCTACACGCCCTGATTTTATCTCCTTCCTTTAGAGTCACAACAAATCGATAAGATGAAAAGCGAGATACTAGACTCCCTGTAGGGGACACTAAGTTGTATGTGCTGTACTGAAAATCGTTTGGCAAAGATACTTCAGTGAGTTGGGAGGTGGTTATAAAATCACTCTCTTCTACAGTGTCCACACCCAGGCCTTGTCCTGATCTAGGACTCCTCCCCCCACCCCATAAAAGCTTTTAACTATATAGTTCTACCTTGAGCCCTGTCCCACTTTCAAGCTGGAGCAGTCTTCATCCAACCCCCTCCACCCCGTTACAGCAGAGGAGGTTCACGTAGCCTCTGACAGGTGCATCAGCAAAGCAAGTAAGGTACCCCGCAAAATTTGCCCCAAGCTGTAGAGCGGGGGAAGCCTGCATGTTATTAAGGACCCCGGTTACAGGAGTGCCCAAGTCTCGAGTTCTCTCATGTACTCCCCCTAGGACCTGTTACTGGGGTTCCGATGACGGGGTAGGGGAGTGTCATTCTCTAATAGACCCTTCTGGTTCAGTTGAGCCACTTCTCAAGTGAGCTTAAGGCTGGGTTTTTTTTCACCTTGCCACCATCCAAGCTGCTGCTGCTACTGTCCAGGCCCCACTCTTCCCCCCCCCCCCCCAAATCTCCCCCAAACCCAGCTTTCCTCTTACCTGCATTAGATTCTCAGCTTCACAATCCATCCTCCAGTTTTTCTCTTAATCCAATGCACGCTTATCCCTCCACCATCCTCTTTGGCTCTTCCCCACCTCTTCATACCTTCTCCCATGTGAGCCCTACTGCCACTTCACACCCCTCCTTCAAACTCGCTTCCTCTCCCTCCTTCAGGAACAATGCCCTTCACATGGCAAATGATCCCACAGCTGAGGAACCAGTCCAACTCTAGATCCCTCAGCTGTGAGCCAGGTCTTTCTGAACAAGGTCACCTGCACTGAGTTGGGTTGTAAAACCTAAGCTAGGGATTAGAAAGGAAGAGAGAGCTATTGGTTGTGTTGCTGTTAGGATTGTAAGAACCTGGCTAGAGCGGTCTCTTTGTATACAGCGTGACTCTCAAAAAAGAGACCATCTAACTCAGAGGAAACTTTAGATGCTTTAATGTTTTTTTAAAACTCTTTTATTGCAACATCATATGGTCTCATCTGGTTTTCCCAGCAGTGGTATTTCTGCCTAGGGATAGTTAAAACAATTTAAATTTTAAATTAACTCATTAATATATATATATTTCCTTTTATACAAACAGCCCCCAACCATCATGTCATTTCTATCCCTTCCTAACTTGAACAGCTAGCAGAAGTCAGTGGCAGACAGCTTTCCTTTTTGGCAAATCAGGCTAAGCATGATGGGAGGACGGGATGGAAGGAAAAAGCAGCCTGACAAATAAGACTGTTTCCGGTGGAGATTTCCCCCCTCTCCTCCCTGGAGGACGACAGTCAGAGTAAGACACCATCCATGCCCAGAAATCAGTGTAAGCAGCAGTGTTCTACCCCCCATCTTAGCAGACAAGAGGCCAGCTGGCTTCTGCCCTTTAATAAAATAGTAATCTGTAAGAATCTCTCTTATCAAAGCAGCATTTTAAAAAAACTTTTTAAAAACTAAAACAGGAACAACAACAACAACAACAAAAATCTTTTCTCTGTCCATAAGTGCCTGGAAGTATTTATGGCCTATTGTGTGTGTGTGTATATATATAAAAACACTCTATATTTTCCCCCTCTCTTGCCCTCACCCTCCTGCTTTTTATTTTTCCAGTTGGATTTGAGACCTTCTGGAGGAGTTCATAGACATTTAGGACTATAGCAGCACATTCAGTATATACTTAAAAATAAGAGTGGTGTCTGAACTAGCAAACTCATCTCCTCATGAGAGCCCTGGTGGCACAGAGGATTGATGGAGGTATGTGGAAGGATGCTAAAGGCACTGTTTGAGGAAGGGGGAGGAAGTAGTACCCAGTTTCCCACCAAGAAGTTGCAAATCTTCTATTGCTTCATCCCTTGTCTGAATAGTTAGTTCATGCCTCTTGGAGAATAGCAGAAAGCAAAGGTGATTTCAGGTAGTTCAGGTGCAGTGAATACAATTCCAACCCTACATCCCATGAGCCTCACACTAAGACTCCTCCTTTCCAGGGCTTTTACCTTTAGGTACCAGCTCTTGAGACTTATCCCCAAAACAGGGAGCGCTTGCACAAAACAAGCACAAAAAACAAAAAGCCAGACCTTTGTTCTCCCTGTTAACAATGACAGAAGCAACCCTGCTATTCCCTCCCCATAAGAGAAACCCAACCAGCTTGGTGTTGAGCAGTGAGGAGATGGATTCACCCACTCCTCTTATTTTCCTCCATATGGCTCCCCATGAACTCATCTTCTCGGCCCCAAACCAAGCCACCGTTTTGCACTAGAGACTGAGGGCTGCTCCACTGCAGGAGGCATTGGGTGAATGTTTCTTCATCAGAGTAGCCAAGATAATAAAAGAGCTAGGCCTTAACTTGCGTAAAGAGCGCACGCAGAAGGGTTGGCTGTGGTTGAGGCCAAGGTTCCTTAGGAGACAGCAAACAGCAACGGTGCACCAACTATTTCAGACAAACAAACTGAAAAACTCTTTAAAACTGAAATTAGGCTCTTTCACCCCCTCCCCTGGTGTATTGTAACCCCCGCTCCAATCTGGTGAGGCAGGTTAACAATATGGACAGCAAACTACTGCCAGATGCCAACCCATCTAGACCTGCTTGAGCCTTCTCTGGAGAGGTCCCTCTGATGTTAGTGGGCTGATCGGTGGACAGCTGATGGGTCCTTGCTGCCTCTCAGGTGAGCGGAGTGAGTCCCTGGTGTGTTTCAGATGGATGGAATTAATGGGCAGCAGGTTCCACAAGGCCTCTCCCTCTGCAGCATGAGGTCCCGTTCTCATGGGGCTGGGTGACTGCGGGGAAGGGGGGTTCATCACGGGTGGATGTCTGTGACGTCTGTAGGCGTGCTGGTTATGCTGACGTCCTGGCTGTCCGGGTAGTCGGGAGTCTTGGTGGCTCTGTACTCCTGCTGGGGTTGGGAAGCCTGTTTCAGGCTCTCAGCTAAGGCTGCCTCAATCTGCTCCTGGCACGCTTTCAGGCAGTCCTGCGAGAGAGGAAAGAAACAAGACCAGAGGCTTCAATTCCACTCTGCCTCTCAGAAATCAGAGAGCCTTGTTGATGACTCTAAACAGGTGTTGGGCTACATTTCAGGCCGCAGCATCTAAATGGATGGACGGGGCTTCGTCCTAGACAGAATGTCTCCAATTTTTTTTAATTGGAGTTTATTCTTTAAGCCCCTTTAAGAAAATGCTCTGCAATGATTCCATCTCTTCTCCCCACTCTCCTGGTTTCTAGCGTCAGGAGAGGTTGGAAAGGTAATTTCCCTAGACATGACCCCTTCTTCAGCTCCACAGTATCATGGCTTTTCCTACTTGGGTTTTCTCGCTCAATGGAAGTAAACAGCTTCTGCACTGACATTTACCTATATTAATAACACGGAGCAAGGACCTGTGTCGGGCTGCACACAAAATGCACAGAGACGTTTTTCAATACTTCAAGAGAAGCTTGTTTCTTTAGTCACCTGGACCTGCCAGCAACTGTGCACATACTCACTCTCCGTCCCATTTCTTCTCCTTCAGAGCTCTCAGTCTCTGACAGAGCTGCCCAAGCTCCTGTAGGGCCCCAAATCACCGTGGCACCTTCTGTGGAGGTCAATTAAACCCACAGTTCTTGGTCCTTCGTTTCCGACAAGCGGACCAAGCTGTGCTGTGTGGGGGGAAATTAGTAATTTGAGGAACGCTTGGGAACAGTTTTCAGCTTAACTCCAGGCCTTCTGTGAAAGCTAGACCCAGACTTCTCAGACTCCAGGCAGCTATCCCAATCCAAGGTCTCATGCAAAGCAATCAGTTTTTGCAGAGGACACGAACACTGTGTTAAGACGCAGGCACATCTGCATGATGAAGTATGCGCCTCCCTAGGCTCTTACACTTTCTGTACCGTCAGAGAGCTTCATCTTTCCCTAGATTCTTCATGCACTGGGAGCCCACTACTGCATCTCTTGGCAACACTGTCTAGGATCCTGGCTCCAGGGCAGTGCTTGGTGCAAGGGAAATGCCCAGCCTCGGGGAAACATTGCAGCAAGAATTATTTTAATTAGCAGAGCACGGCAAGTATCGAAGACAATTCCTCTAGAGCCTCTGCAGGGTGAGGAAACTCCTCCAGTTTGACACTCGACTGCAGTGACTCACCAGAGTGCTGCAAAAGAGGCAGCGGAGTCTGGGGCCTCCTGCATCTCTATAAAGGTCAGAGGTTGCTCTCTGCCCCCAGTTTCTGATGAGGGATGGTGGCATTTTGCACAGGCGAGGGCTGGGGTTCTGGCCAGAGACCGGCTGGACTCGGGGCTGTTTCTGTTCACGGGATTGTGTCACACAGAGAATCTCTTACTAGGAATCCACAACTGGTTCTTAGAAACTGACAGAGGATGTGGCAAGCAAAAATAGCAACACCCACCTCCCCTTCCCCAAGTCATTTCCAGTAAGCGGAGCCTCTAGCCTTCTACCCGCAGCAACAAGGCAAAAAGAGCTGTACACAGGGCCCCAGTAACAGCCATTTGAAACCTCCTCTTGGCTAGTTCCCTGGTGTGTTATACCCGGGACAGGAGAAGGGGAGGAGACAGCCAGCAGGCCACATCTATGGGCTGAGGGGGCGGGGGATAGGCAAGGGGACCCTGGTTCGAGTTCAGCCCAGGTTGGCAGTAACCAGAAGCTGCCACTGTTGGATGGCCTCTCTGAATACAGCAGCTAGGTCGACTAGGAACCAAGACCCAGGTCTGCATCTCATGCAAGCCACCACGGCAGCCAGCCCCTTTGTGGGTGATTTCGGCAGAGATGCGACGGACTATCTAGGCATCGAGAGGGAGCTCTCCTCTGGCTCTCTGGAGGGGACTTGTTCCTTGGATGAGTGTGTCGTGGGATCCTTGCCCTGCCCCTGGCCTCCGCAACACCTGTTCTGTAAAGGAGCCCAGAATGTTCCAAAAATGAGGTCTGGTCCCATGGGCCTTACAGGAAAGGGGGAGGGAGACTCTACCCACAGGGAGACGGGCAGGTTAATACTTCACAGTCACAAGCAGAGAGCAAAGACTTGCTAAGTAGTAAATGGGCCGCACCTAGCTCCTCAGTGGTCACATGCTTAAGATAAAATCTTAATAGAACCAGGATTAATGAACCTATTGGATGCTTGAGGCCCCAAATCCTTACAGCCCAGATGCCCCTGCTAGGAGTTTATCAGTCCTGTAGCAGAGGCAGCACAGAGCAATGCAGCACAGGTAAGTCATTGCATGTCCTTAATGTCCCTGCAGCCACGCCAGCATTCATGAATTAAGCCTCAGTGGCCCAGGGAAGAAGGTTCTCCTCCTCCTCCTCTATTTAAGCAGTGGAGAAACTGAGTCACGGGAAGGGGAAGAGAACTGTCCAAGCTCAAGGATTGAATCCAGTGGACATAGCCCAAGAAAGGTTACTCCGGTTAGAGAGGAAATGGCTGTCTCTTGTACACTTAGATAGTGAGCTCCTTGGGACAGGGACGGTCTTTCTACTCTGTGTCTGTACAGCACCTAGCACAATGGGGGCTTAGTCCAGGAAGGGGGCTCCTAGGTGTTACCGTGATACAAAGAATAAACAACAGCCGAAGCTCAGGAGATCGGTCCTGAAGACAGGACTGGCATGGAGAAGTCGGAATGAAGCCGAAGAAAACCAGGGGGGGTTGGGAGAAAAAGCCATGTTGAGTGCACACACCAGTGGGGTTACAGAAGGGGAGGCAGCCTAGTAACAGCTTTGGGCCGCGGCGACTCCAATGCCCTCTAATCTTTCCTTTGTGTTCCCCCTCGCAGGCCTTTGAAATCTTCCCTGCTTCCCACCTGTTCTCCTCTGCGGGCTTCAATTAACTCTGCTCACAGGGCAGCATTCAGCCTCTAACCCATTCACTGCAGCAGCTTGAGAGCAGCTGGCTGCAAGCAATTCAGAGTTACTTTTTAAAGGCTCAAACAATAACCACTGAGCAAATAAAGTGACACCCCCCCAGCCCCCTTCTGACAATGCTAGGCTGTGATTATCCCTCTCCCAACTCCACTACAGCCCCAAACCTCCCAATTCCCCAGAGCTATCGGGGGGGAGAGTGTAACTAACTCCGCACCAGAGTTCAAGCATTCGGTGCCTGGACAGAAGCAGAGGTCAAAAGGGTCTGTGGAAGATCAATGGCTCCCCAGGTCCAGTGCTCAGAGCAAGGGATGATTGAAGACCGGGACCCTGAACCATCCTAGCTCAAGCTCCCCCGACCCGCTCCCCAAAGGTGCTGAGGGACCAGTTCCCCTCACTCCTGCCTTACGGCTCCACGCGCATCCGCCTTTGATCAAGAGTCCTGGAATGGCAAGCCGCTTCTGGCTCCCTTCCCGCCCACGCTTAGAGCGGCAGCAATCGGACACTGGCCGAGATTAGCAGCTGCCGAGCCTGTTTTCCCCCAGCACCATCAACCCAATCCCGTTAGCAGCTGTCTGCTCAGGTGGGCGGGTGCCTCCCTTTGTGTCTACTCTTCAAAGGCTCCCTGCACACCCCACCGTCACGCAGGACAAAAGGAGAAAGCGATCCGGGCCATCATACGAGCGGGCAGTCAGGGAACAGACCTCGGCATGCAGCAGCTATGCACCCCGCTGCATGCTGTGAGCTGGGGAAGTACCTCAGGCTAGTGTAGTTATGCCCTGGAAAGAGGCAGGAAAGGAGGGGGATCTTTAACGCTTCCTCCCAGGGCATCCCTGCCAGTGACTGCTGGCCAGTGAAGATTCACAGTCCCTTGCGCCTCCCTAGCCATGGCAAGGGCCAGCACTACGTATTACTAATTATCTGTATTTTGGTAGCATCAAGGTGCCCCAGCCACGGAACCGGCCCCCACTGTGCTAGGCGCTGTACAGACTCGGAACAAAAAGCCAGTCTCTACCTAGCTTCAGCCACAGCTTTCTGAGTCAACATGGTTCAGTCTAAGGACAGCGGCTGGGGAGGAGAGGATGGCAGCTGTATACAGCGGTCTGCAGGAGGTTACACAGCCGTCCCTCCCACCATTGTGATTCCGGCAGCAAGGAGAGAAGGAGCAGACCATGGGAGGCTGACGCAGGCCTGGGGGCAGGGAAACCAGATGCTCAGGGAGAGACTGGGGACTCCAAGAACAAAAACACTCAAAGGGTTACCAAAGTTATGACAATCAGGTGGTATAATGTAATCAGCATCCCTTCCATGAGTGCCGAGTCTAGGCCAGGACATAGGGAGACCTTGCGGGAGGACACTAGGCAGTGTAGGCCAAAGTTAGTCTGGGCGCTAGAGACAACCACAGGGCCTGCCTGTCTCCAACAGCCTCAGTGAAGAATCCCATTTCGTTCCATTACAGCCAAGCGCTGTCCCTTCTCTAATTTGAAGGTCACTTATGAGTAGGAGGCAGGGGAGTGGCAACCCCTATATCTGAAGCTGGAGAATAAAGGAGACCTAGACCCCAAACCTGACCATGAGAAAGAGAAAACAGCTCTCCTTCCCTGCAGAATGCGACTTCAGACTTCAGGTCTGGGCACTGAAGCCCTGTAACACTTCTTGGCAGGTGCCTGCTTGAGCGGCTACTTCTCCGATCCCTGCCTGGCCATTCCTGATGACACAGGTTTCTCTCCCCAACGTATGTACGGTATGGAGCCTCTCCTCTGTCTTAAGCCCCATCCCATGCACCTCTGCTGGGAAGCTGGGAATAAGCACAAATGCCCTAGGACCCTCTAGATCTAGCTTAATACAACTAACCAGCAGGGTGACGGTGACAGACCTTCCCTGGCATAATCTTGCAGCCCCTGTGTTGCCTTCACTTAGATTCCAACTTTTTATCCCCAAAGAGATTCCTGGTGGTCTCCCCATCCCAGAACATCAATATCCAGTGGTCTGATCAACTTGTCAGTACCTGGGCAGAGATAATAAATTCTATTTTGCATTATAAAGCGCCCAGCTAATGATTCCCAGGCCCTTTACCCAGGTGGGCAAGCATCATTCTGGTGTCCATTTTACAGATGAGGAAACTGAGGCAGAGAGAAGGGTACTGAAATGCCCAAGGAGGCACAGTGAGTCCAGTAACCGAATTCTCAGTCCTCTGATTCCCAGACCTCTGTGCCATGCTTCCCCCAAACCAGTACTTACCACCTCTGTGCCCGTAATGCTGGCCAGCAGCTCCGTGAGTGCCTCGCCGGAGAAAGAGTTAGCAGAGACAGACAGGCCGTGAATCGCTGCGCCAATGCTGCCTGTTGCAATCATGGACGGAGGATACATAGCAAAGGTGTAATCTACAAACCCAAGCAGGAAATGGAGTAACGAATGTTAGCAAGGATCCTTGTGAACGTGGCTGTGACTTGCAGCAACCTTGTAAAACTAACGAGTGTTTGCAGTCCAAGGCAGGAAGAAGCCTGGTTTAGAGGGGTGCAGTAGAGAGGACTTGGAAACAAGGGGCAAAACAAAGGGCAAAAACTTGTCTACACAGGGAAGTTATTCCACAGTAAGGTAGGGTGTAAAGCGCTATAGCTATTCTGGAGTAAGTGTCTGCGGAGACAAGCCCTAATCAAAGGAACACGTAGGCGGACTGTCAGGGATGCATGGAGACCTCAGCCTGTGGAACAGTCTCCGCCGGGGAAGTGCTGGAAACCGCGTTGCTTGGGTGGTTAGATCTAGACTGGAGAGCCCCCAGCTGGGAGTGATGCTGAGCTGGCCTAGGAAGCCCCAACAAGACTTTACCATCTCTACCTTTCGGAATCTGACATTAGAACTCTGGCCTAGAGCCAAGAGGCCAGGTGATGGGGCACGTTTGTGCCCCTCTGGCCACTTGAGAGTCCCGGCTGGGTGGTAAGAGCGGACGCGGACCACAGGCAAAATGGTAACTTTAGTGGACAGCCGACTGCACCATGCCAGGCTTTAGCCATTGTCATAATATCCTTATTGGGGCTTTGCCCTTCTGTGGCGGCTTCCAGCCAAGGGTGCCAAGGCAACTTACAAACATTAGCCCGCTCAGCCTCACAGCCCCCATGTATTATCATCCCCAGTTTTTCAGACAGGGAGAGGAACTCACTCAGAGGTTCAGGGCCTTGATTTCCCCAGCAGATGTGGGTGCTGAGCATCTCTGGAATCAGATCCCAAGTGACTTGTCCAGCAAGTCAGAATGGCAGAGTCAGGAATCAGACCCAGGTTACCTGGATCCTAGTCCTGGGATGTAACCACCATCCTGCCCTTGGCAGCTTGCTTTAGCCTGGCCAGTCCCAACTAGAGAGTTCTGCTGCCCCCAGTGCAACAAGAAGCCCCGTACCTGTGGCACACAAGGCGATGAAGGTCTGTGCGTGCTTCGTCATCAGCTCTACCTTGTCCGTGGGCAGCGGGAGCCGATGGAGGATGTGAGCCAAGAAGTCATTCGCTATCACCGACACCAGGTCCCACTTTAGCTTCTCAAGGACGAGGACCTCGTAGTCCTGAGTGGGGGACAGAGAGCGAGTGTTACACAAACACGTCAGACCTTGCTGTACAGAAAGAACTTTGCTGCCGAGAGTTAGCGAGAGCCGGTGCTTGGGGAGGAACCAGCCCCGCGCAGGACAGAAAGGGGGAAGCAAAGTTCCTGCCAGGGGACAGGCTGTGACTGTGGGACAAATCCATGCCTGCAGGGATCCAGAGAGGAAGCAACAGGCCTCTCTTCCATTCGTGCAGGTTAACTAGCGCTAAAGGCTTCCTTTACTTGAAAACCTGCTGCAATGACCCCTATGGGACAGTGCAGAACAACCAGGGTGTAGAGGGCACCCACGGACCGCTCCCAGACTCTCTCCTGAAGTAGGGGAACAGAGATGGGTACACCTCTCTGCTTGCTGGAGAAGCCCCTGGCTTTTGGCTGGGTAGCACAAAGGGACTATAGGGCAGGGATGAGTTCTGCACCTAAGAAAGCTCACCACAGTTTACAAGGGATGGCCCTGAATATTCGGCAGTGGATGCACTTTAAATGCTTACTATAGAGGGCACAAAATGAGTGTGAGGCTAAACCAAGCCAACCTACGGGCCAAACTACACAGTCCTCGCTCAACCTAATGGGCATCTGCCAGAGTAAGAATCACAGAATTCACCCAGGAGCATTAACCTTAATACCCTCCATTTCTAACCATTTAATGATTGGACCAGCTATACTGACTGCTTCACTGACTAATGAAATGCAGCCACCTCTAGGTTGGAGCACAGGAGCCATTCTACAACCGCGACACTATGCGATGTGTTTTGTTTTAGAAAAGGAAGAGTAACTTTTCCAATGGCATCTCTAGGGACGTGTCATTGGGGGATTACGTTAGAATTGGCTACAATGCCAAGCTTAGTACCCAGTATTACTGAGGAACAGGGCACTGGGGTCCTTAGGGACAACAAATGGTCAGGATGCCTACAGGCACCTCTGACAGTACCATGACCTCTAGCACCAGGCTGGGTCACTGGCTCATTACCAACCCATAACGAAGAGCACACCCCAGTCACCACACCACGTCCTTCGACATCTTTCCGTAAGGGTCTCTTGTCCCACAAATTTGACCCAACTCGGCTCAAAAGACCTCGTGAGACCCCCAGACTGAGGCAGGATGACAGAGTCTGCTGCAAGAGCAACTTTTAAATACAGAAGGACTGGAAAGCAGACAGAGTCACAGGGACTCTTTCCAACGCTAGCCTGCAGCATTTCTATAGCTCCTTCCACAAGGGGATCTCAAAGCACTTTACAGACTCTGGCCTTGATCCTTAGAGGCGCTGAGCCCTAGCGTGCCCGTTGATTTCAGCTGGAGTGGCCGCTGCTCGCCCCCTCTTGGGATCATGCTCCCTGAGCTTCCAAAGACCCCTTTGAGCATTATTTCTGCTCCAGAGGGGGAAAGTGAGACACAGAGGTCAAGCGGCTTGCTCACGATCACACAGCAAGTCTGTGGCAGAGCCAGGAATAGAATCCAGGATCTGTGGCCAACCGGTGTCACTTCCTCCTTTTGTTAAAAAATAAAAGCAAAACAGAACTAGCCATTGCATTCCATAGCCACGTCAACAGGAAAGATGACCTCTCCAGTGGGGAGACCTGCACTGCCCAGCCTCACAGGGGAGTTTGGAAGATGGGTCTATTAAAGTTTGTGTGAAGCGCTCAGATATTACTGGGATGGAGGCCATGTGAGTGCAGCGAATGATGTAGTGTCTCTACCTCTTGATATCACTTGGCCTTAACTAGGTCACCTAATTTCAGAGTGTAGTTCCCATTATCTTGAAATGGCAATAGATTACGGGGTTGATTTTGCCCCCAGAGAAGCTGACAGGGCAGCCAGTTCTGCCAGGAGAGGCAGTTTTGAAGAAGTGAGATTGATTTTTCAGAAGGATCTGGCTTAGCTTATTGAAAAACAAAAATACAAAACCCCCCACCTTTTCCCCTTACACAACAGTACCCGTTCTGAGTTGTTAAACGACAGCATTGCTCAACCTGTTTCGAATCGCCCACTGGGCAGAACGCACAATATCATCACTGCGTAGCTGCAAGGCTGTTTCCAGCCAGTGGATGGTATTTTGCTAGAATCACAGTTGTTTTAGGGAGTTGGGTTCCCTTCCCCCCAAGCTCCCCTGGATGGATTTCTTGGTATTTTATACTGACCGGCCTACTTTCTACCGTCACAACACATAAGAACAGCACTTACCCAACACCCTATACACTCTTTAATGAAATGCAGTGAGGAAAAGCAAGGAGTAAAAGACTGATTGTAAACTACAGGTCTTGAAGCTCACAGGAAAAGGTCATTTGGGATGCACCATATTACCGGAGAATATAGAACGGACATCAGGCTTGGCTACAGAAAGGGGGTCTAAGCTGCTGAAGACGACTAGCAAGAGGACCCAGAAACAGGCCTCTGCCGCAGAGGCCAGGGATCGGGAATGGGATACAGAGCTCTTCCATCCTCTCTCGATCGCTAATTAAAACACAGCCTCGGACAGTCGTGACTGAAAGCTGCTGCCTGCCTAAGTGAAATGAGCTTGCTGGGGCTCAGTCTGAGTCTTTGGGAATCGGGGTTCAAATCCCTTTCTTGTCAAGGTCACCGGGAAGGCTGCTGTGCCAAAGCTAACACTCCCTCTTGCCCCGAGACGCAGACGGTCCAGGTCAGGCCCAAGGCCTCTTTGTGGGGCTGGGGTACTGCTGGGAAAGCAAGCATGGCCACAGCTCAGACGTGCTCTGTGGATAATAAGATATGCTTTAGTCAAACAAGTTATTGAGCTTACCACAAGAGTTACTGGATGAAATTCTCTGGCCTGTGTTACGCAGGAGCTCAGACTAGATGATCTAATGGTCCCTTCTGGCCATAAACTCTAGGACTCTGCTAACAGGAGATTGAAGCTTCAGAGGTTGTCAGTCTGGGACCTCCCACCCAGCAAAGAGATACAAGACATACCAGCTGCAAACAGACAGAGGGAGTCTGTCCCAGCTGTGGGAAATGTTTGGAAGAAGGAGAACATCCCCTTTCACCCACCAGGAAAAACTGTAGCCCGCTGAGAAAGCTGGGTGCTCACCAGGCCTAGAGTGTGTGGGATTATTCCCGCCCTGCAGCGCTGACACTGATCTGGTTGTATTACCTGTCTGGGTGACTCAATTGGTCCTTTCAAGGAGGACAAAGCAGCAGCTCTTCCCAGAGTATTCAGGGAGGCTTAATACAGTCTTGGAGCTGAAGATTCTCAGCACCTCAAAGGATCAGGCCCACGGAAACTTTACGCCACCCTGTGTAATATAAACTTCTCGCTTCTCTCTCTCCCCCTCACCCCCCGCCCTACTTCCCTGGCTTTCAGCTTTGGACTGCATGTCAGAATTACTTAATCACTAGAAGAAGCACAACAAAAGGCTGCAACAGAGAGGAGAGCAGCACACCAAAGCGACAATGTTCTCAAGATCACAAACATCCTTTTCCTGGAGTTTCCTTGGCATCTAATTGGCTTGCTCCGAGTGGTTAAAAAACATTAAAAATAGGAAATTATCCTTTGTTTCTTTAGACTGCAGAGTTTATCATCACTCTGGAGAGCCAGTAACACTTTCCAGCTAGCTCTGGGAGAAAGTCAGGTCCCACTCCTGCAGGATACCCAGTGTGCAGAACACCCCTCCAGTTGGCTGGGATTTCTATTCATGGAGAGCACACACAATCAGGCTTTTCCCTAGCAAATCTGCTCTCTTGATCTCTCCCCACTGCATCCAGCACAGGTTTTAGTAATACAGCTTCTCTTGGTATGTTCCCGTCCCTTCTCCTGCCACGCCGTCACCAAAATGTGGTTCTGGTCTGAAACGTAGCCTCATAGGATCCTGGGTTTAACATCTCAGTGATTTCAGCTCAAGTGCTGAGATGATTTTACTGATTTGCAGCCCTGCAAACTCAATCTGGGTCCAACAGTCAAGCTGGGTCCTTTCCTTCTTGTAGATCTTCATCCACAATAAAGATGCTGCAGGTCAAATTCTACCCTCACTGCCTTCCATGAATCTGCATAAGTTTAAATGACTGGACTTTAAGAAGCAATTATGATCAAGGGAATCTGGATCCCTTTCCCAGCACTATGCTGGCTCTGCAGGAGTAGTGGGAGATGAAGTTCATGCTAATTTTTGTCACTAAAGTCAGCCAAGCTGATGAGCAGCAAGGTGCCACTGTGAATTTGCTTTTCACAGCAGAACCACATTTACATTAGAAACAACAGATTTGAGCAGCTCTGGCCTCCTTCCTCTCTGTTCGTTCCGCTGACTCAAAAAGTGGGTGGGAAGAGACTCCAAAGCTGCAGTTGGTCACCCAGCCTACTTAGCAACAGATGCAGAATTACTGAAATGAGCAGAACATGCAAGTCCATCTGCAAATACGAAACATTGGTTAAAATGTTTGCGTCTGTCTCCTGGGAAGGATCCGAGCTCAAGCTGAGGTCTATAGCAAAGGTTGGAACAATTCCTGCCCCCTTCCAACTCCCCAGACATAGAACAGTCACATCAATTGCACCCAAGAATTAAGCAAAAGTCAAAACTTGCCTGATCTGCTTTCCTTGGAAATGCTCTGCCTAGAGGAGTCATCACTTCCCCTAGTCTACTGCTGTCTCTCTTTCCCTATCTCTGCCTACCATGGGCTGCTGGCACGAGTAGTGTTATCTGTCTAAGGCACACTCCTGCTTGGGAGTTTAAGTGGAGGATGCTTAGCACCCTGCAGGACTGGACTCTTCGATCTAAGCTCCTCTAAGAGAGGAGCCTGCCTTTCAATGGGTCTCTAGAACACCATGTACATCGCTAGTGCTATATAAAAGAACTCTCTCCCAGCAATGCCCATATTTTCCAAGGGCTTAGCCCTGGCAACAGGGAACACAGACACTGGGCTCTTCTGAAAATCTGGCCACTTATTTTGATGCCTAACTTTGAATTCTGATCAGACACCTTGCAGTCAGGAAGTCAGATTTATTAAGGTCAAAGCCCAGGAGTGTACCCTACCAGATGGCAGGTCCTGAGCGGTCTTTGAAGATGGCAGCTGGAGAAAAGCACCAGTGAATGGGACTCTGGGAAGAGTGAAGGAGGAAGAAAAGTTACCGCTGCCACCTATGTTGGAGAATCAGCAGAGATGCCAGTAAGTTCTTTCGCTTGTAACTCTTGCATGGATTTTGCAAAGCTGGAGCAGCAGGAGCCGGGAGGGTCAGGACAAAAGCCAGACTCCTGCTTTACGGCAAAGACACTGGCAACCCATTGGCAATTTCTTCCCTCCCACCCCACTAGCTTCAGGCTAACAGCCCAAATGAAACTGCCCTGGGCTGCAATAGCATAAGCCACCTTCATTCTCATCTTCCTTCTCCTTCCCTGGGTTATGCACAAACAATTAACACCTCTGAAACCTCATGGTAACCAAGATGCCAGGAAGCACCATTGCTCTACTGCAAGCCAAAAGCTATCATCTCTTTATAACCATGGTCTCCAATACCTAGGGAGAGGACGAGACAACAGGACAGCTAATAAATGAACCAGGTCCTACCAAGCCAAGGGATGGTATGACCTCCTGACAATAGCTGCTCCCGCCAACCATCTTGTGGCTAAGTATCATCCTGCACATGCAAGAAAAGCCTCTCGCCTAGTGGTTTAATGAAAAAAAGAAAGATGGTTAGATAACGCCCTTCGACGGAAACCCAACTTCCTCCAAATGGACAAGTCCTTCATTTGCATCATTTCCTTCTGCCAAGAATAACAATCTAGATTTTGTTTTAATTGATCCTTTTTAGAATGCGGAGCCTGAGCCGGGCATCCTCTCCAAGAGGAGGAAGTGAACCTGCTGGGAAAGTGAGCCAGCTTCCCTTAGAAGGGCCCAGGAGAGTGCACCGGAAGCACAAATCTGTGCTAAGAGACCAGGATGTAGCCATTGTCCAAACGGTAATGAAGAGGCTCACCTTCCCCTCCCCACCCACTCTCATTGCAGTGTTGTGAAAGAGGAGAAGTGGATGACATTATTAGCACATAGGAGGAAAGTAGCAGCTTTCTCTGGTTTTGTAAGCAGAACATTAACTCTGTCACATCCCAACACAAATGCAAACCTCCACTAGTTCCATCCAAGGTTATCCTGGGGAGGTTGTAACCCTTCTTAGGTCGTGGAGCCTATGACCCAGCAAAAGATTGGAGTAGGAAGTCATACTACTGTCTGTTCCCAGCTAGGCTAGAGGTTACCAAGAGCAGGACTGGTAGGACTTTCAGATCACAGCCTTACAGGTGTCTTCTTTCCCAATGACCTTCAAAGACAAAGCCCTTCTCCAGGCCCCCAAATGCTCTGACCCACCTGCTGCCTCTAATCACAGTGCAGCTCACCTTCTGCTAAATCCACAAACCAAGTTAACCCCAATTACTAGAGAGACAAGTGCCCCTGGAGCTCCACGCTAGTGGGTGAGGGCTCCAGTCTTTTGACCATGAGAAGCCCATCTTTAGCACCATGAGACAGGATGGCTTGGCACCAAGGATGAAACCATTCTTGCTCATCTCAGCACGCTGAATCCTATTGGTGAAAATGTAAATGTCAGCACTGTTAACTATTTCACTGCTGAGCAAAGCACAAAAGGAAGTACTCTGATACTATGGTGATGGGTGCCAATAGAAGACCCTAGATGGATGGACAGAAAGGAGAGGTACAGTCATATGAAGAGCCTCACAATCTATGGAGCGTGGCGTCTCATTTTGGTGTCATGAGTAGGCGGAGCTTGGGTTGTGAGAGGCACCTGGCACAGTACCACTACTTATTCTCACCCAACAATACAACTCGTGTGTGTGTGCGCACGCGCTTTCACAGCCCAAGCACACACACAACTATCGGCCATTTTGGCCTTCCCTAATTGACCTTTCAGAACATCATGCCTGTTATACACTGAGCCTGAACATTTTAATTTAAAAAACCCAAACCCACAGCCCAAAATCAAAATGATTTTATTTTGCACTCTAAGGCGGCTGGAGCCACCTGAACATTGTTCAAGACCTGTGCCAGGTGACGATCAGTCCACATTTTTCAGTGATCACGGAGTCCCTAGCCTCTGTTTGTCAGAGGGGGGTGATGGACGGCAGGAGAGAGATCACTTGATCATTACCTGTTAGGTTCACTCACTTTGGGGCATCTGGCATTGGCCACTGTCGGTAGACAGGATACTGGGCTTGATGGACTGTTGGTCTGACCCAGTACGGCCTTTCTTATGTTCCTAAATAACTCCAATGGACACAACCTGGCTTCCACTACTTGGTGGGCTCAGTAGATCAGGTCAGAAATGGAGATGAGGCAACACGTGGGAGAAAGCTTGTCTTCCTGCAGCCCAAGCACCTGTTCAGTGGACAGCAACCTGTGGGCTCCAACACTGGCAATCAGGCACCTTTCCCCAGCATGAAATCCAGACACACAAACGGGCCATTGAATTTTGACCTATCGATCTCATTCTCTCCCATGGGCATGGGGAAAAACACCCTTCTCATCTCGTCTTTGAAATGCACCCCACCCTCTCAGAAGATAACTGGTGCCTCCTGCTCAGATGCTCAGCCTGCTGCTGCCCCAATCTTTGCAGGCCCAGGTGTGATTGGAGACTGAATCTGTCTCTCTGCCAGATGGCAATCCCCATCATTAGTTGGGGATTGGTCCTGCTTCGAGCAGGGGGTTGGACTAGATGACCTCCTGAGGTCCCTTCCAACTCTGAGATTCTATGATTACCACAGGACCACACACATACCGGCCTCTCATTTGGAGCCGGATCCAGAAATGAACTCCATGCAGGTAACTCCCACTATAATCCATGGGATTTACACACACGGAATATATTCAAGAACCGGGAAGTGCTACAAGGGGTGAGGTTTTATTTACAGAAGAGTCAAGAATCAGGGAGGTAGCCATGTTAGTCTGGAATAGTAGAAGTAACAAAGAGTCCTGTGGCACCTTAAAAGACTAACTAAAGTATTGCTTGCATCTGACGAAGTGGATATTAGCCCATGAAAGCTTATGCTTCAATACTTTAGTTAGTCTTTATGGTGCCACAGGACTCTGTTACTTTTACAGAAGAGTGACACCCCTGAATAGAGTTTTCATGCCCAGCAGAACCCTCCTCTACAGTAGCACAGGCAAGGAGCTGCATGCCAACCGTGGGGCCAACTCCACAGACACAATGAGCCCCTGCGACTCCTGAGGACACCTGTACCTGGCCATCACATACGGCACAATCCTCCTACTCTGGTTGTGAGCATCCTCCACCCACGTTACCGAAGCAATAGCAATCCTCCATGTATCTCAGGGGAAGCCACATGGAGGGGAAGGGAACTTCCCCCAATCCTCATTTGCATGATCATAAAAAAAATTCTCCAGTAACCAGAAATGTCAATCAGCTCCCACCTGAAGGTGTAGCGGGTCCACCCCCCACCCCGGGGACGAATCACTATTACATCATCTCACCACCCCCACTCCTCAAAAATACCCTAACTGGCAGATGACTAACCCTAGGACATTCTGTTAGACAAACCGTCCCAAGGGATGTTTGTTACACTGAAGTCAGGTGGTGAGTCCCTCCTGAAGGTCACATGTTCCAACATGGCTGAAGCCCTTTCACATTCCTCCCCCATTGACTGAGCTCCATCAAGACAACTCTGCCCCAGGGGACATCTGGGCAGCTATGGTGTTAAGTAAATAAATCTTAGTGTCACTTGAGACCATGTAAAAATGGCTTCACTTCATTCCCATTGCACTATTCCTGTCCTCTCACACACAATCCCAAATGGCAGCAAGTCCAGGACACTCCCTACATCATTCCCAACCCCTCTGTAGAGTGCCCACCACCTGGGTCTCTGAGCACCAAGCACCGTGTCTCCTGGTGGGTAGGTATCTAGGTCACAAAAGCCCCTATCACAACCCGTGGGCAGTCTCAGAAGAAAGACCAAGGGTGAGAGGACATGGAAACGCATCTCCCCAGCTCTCATCCCTAGAGATGAAGTTGCTCCTGGTTTGGGTAGATACGCACATTGACAGCACCTTCCCCATCCACTGCCTTTTGCAGTACCTGTTCTGTGAATAAGGCCCTTTGGTGTCTCCAGGGCTGCTGATCCAGAGCTACTTACCCCATTTAAGCCCCAACATGGGACAGTGAATTTCAGTGATGGGAATGTATGTTTAACATGGGTAATGTTTTCTATAACCTCAGTGTCGTGATTCTGCCTACCAGAGCAATCAATCATAATGGGGGAATGTTATTCTTCATCACAATGGGGACTAACACCAGGGCTGCACAGACCAAGGCAGAGGTGGTGGCTCTAAGTGAGGGGTGCAGTTCTACCTCTCCGAAAGGTCGTGTGTCCACTCAAGCAAGGAAGTAGAGAGGCTATTTGCAGGTCATGGAGGAAGGTACTTGGGGAAATGGGAATGGAAGACAGAAGGAGCCACAGGGCAGGTATGTCACCCAGCAGTGGCAGCATGTAGAGGAGAAGAGAGTTGGGGAGTAGGGTGAAAGACTCTATTAGGCAGAGTAGGGAGGTTACCAAGAGTTGCTGTGGTGTGATGGAATTGTCTGTGTAAATGCAGAGTTTCTCCACAGTCAGGGGCATGGTCTCTCGCAGCTTGGAAGCCAGAAGCATGCAGACGGCCCCCAGAAGCTGCAAGTGATTTTTTGGAGTAGGGACTGAAGACAGGTAGCGATCCACGTAGTTCATGGCCAAGGGGAAGACCTCCTCTTCGCACTTCTGCTCCTCACACACCTGATGAAACCCAACAGAGGAAAGGAAGTGTTTTAAACGCAGGACTCCTCAGCTCCTGTCCGTATCAGGACTTCAAAACGACTAGTTATTGTAGGGTTTGGCACTTCTGCAGAGCTTTTCATCTGGTGCTGTCTAAACACTTTTGGCCTTAAGAGCCAAATCTCTGCTGGTGTAACTCCAACATGTCACCAACAGAGAATTTGGCCCAATGTCCTACATCTCGCCTCACCTTCCCCTGAGAGGTAGGGAAAATAGTAAAATGGGTATAATGGAGGCACAGAGAGGTTAAAGACCAAAATCTTCTAAAGTGTCCACTGATTTTGAGTGCCTCTATGTCTGATTCCCCAGCTTCAAGCATCTAAGTCTTAATGACCAGATGTACTGATCACTTTCTGCTCTCCTTGAATGGGGATGCTTAGCATCTCTGAAAAATTAGTCCCAATGTGGCTACGGCTGGCCACCCAAAACCTGAGGCACCAAGAATCAGTGGCCATTTTTGAAAACTTTGGGCTAAGTGACTTGCCCAACATCACAAAGAGAGTCACTAGCAGGGCCAGGGATAGAAGCTGAGTTCAAACTCCTGGCTCCCCTCCTCTATCTACACCACACTTATGACAGGCATAAACAGAATCCAGGAGTCCTGAATTTCAGTCCCATGTTCTGTTCCCTCAACCATGCTATTAATACACTGACCATATTTATTTCCTTGTTTTAACAGAACTATACAAATATTGAGGCTTCCCCTTGAGCTATACCAAAGCTCATCCTTCTCTTTCAAACTGTAACTTTGCCTCCCTATGTACTCACTACCCACATAAAACCACATGCCAGAGACTTTCTCCTTTAAAAAAAAAATAGACTCACTTCTCATTTCACAGATTTAATTTTGGCTGCATTCCCCCTCCTTTAAAATAAGAAATGAAAGATTAGCATTTAGAACTAAATCCTGCTGCCATTGAAGTCAATGGAAGTTGTGCCACCGAGTTCAATATGACCTACATTTGGTCTTAATAGCGCAAATCTTATTAAACCGCACCCGTAAGGAATCTCAGTGATACAGCCTCTACATTCACTTTGAGCTCCTTCAACTCCTACTGAATTCAGTGTCATGCAGGATCAGGCCCCAAATCAGTTAGTTATTTGGCTAAAAGCTACCTCAGAAAGTGCATTTAAGAAAGAGGATCATTTAAAAAAAGCTGGAATCGGCACGTGCTTAAAAATGGAAACAGTCAGCTTGTCACGCCTGTCAGTGGGGTGGAGAGCGTGACAGACTGAATTCAATCCGGATTCTTTCTTCCTTGTGTAATTTCATTTTCCTGTGAGTCTAGACTATTCACTGCTTGCTCATGTCTGAAAAGCGATGGAGACATCTCAGATATTGTCTTCATTGAGTTGTTTAATGCGGAGGATTGCATTCCTTTTAATTTAGCCGGGTGGGAGGTTGTGGTGTTTTTCTAGCCAGGCTCTCTCTGACAGCTGCCTTGGAACCTCTGTTCTTTATACTGCCAGATATACGGCAGAGAACTTTAAGCTGCCAGTTTTGGGGACTGGGGTAAAGCAGGCGGGTGGGACCCCCTAGAGGCAAAAAGACAGACTGCCAGGGTGTGGAAGAGAGCATGCTGTCTGGGAGGGGGTGACCCCCCTTGGCGCAGAAGGAAATGCTGCAATTCCCCATATGCAGAGTAGGAAATCATGCTCCTAAGCACTCCGGGTTTATCACCACTACAAAAACCCAGGGGGAGGGAGGCCTCTTTCAAATGCCATCTTATCCCACTATTCCCCCTGCCTAACCCACCCCCCAAGACTGACCACCAGACCCCTCCTACCGCAGACAGAACCCCAGAAACCAGAGGCCTCTCCCCACCCCATCAGACTGTCTCCTTTGGATCTCATCCTGCAGCAAGTGACATCCCAGACCCCCTCCCAAGCTTCCCCCTCCCAACGGATACAGATCCCCCAAACCGAATGACTTCCCCATCCAAAAAAAAAATCTTCCCCCCTAACTGCCCCCACCACTAGGTGACCCCACTACATCCTCTCCTCCATTCAAACTCCAGTGAGATTGGGGTGGGTCCTCTCTCTCCTGCCGGAGCAGGGCAGCTTGTGCCTGCGGTGGGGACAAAGGGGCAAGGAAAGAAGTTGTTGCTGGACTCCAGGATAGATTTAGGGGCAGTGGGGGCAGGACCCGGGTTAAAAGAGGGGGGGGGCTCCCGTACCTCCAGCATCCAAAAAGCTAGCATCTTCCGCATGTACGGCTTGATCTCCTTCTGCACGCAATGGAAGTAGGAGACCCGGGGGCTATAGCGGTCCTCCTGGATCAGCAGGTTCTGCAGCACCCGCCGGTCCCCCAGCAGCTGGGGGTCCCGCTCCGCCCTGGGCACACGGGCCCCCCCCTCCACGCAAAGCAGCTCCATGTGCCTGGATCCTGGGGAATGGTGGGAGAGGGGGGGGGGCGGCAGGGACAAGGACCTCAGGGCCGGAGCTGGGGGGCGGGGCGGAGCTGGCGGCAGGGAGGGGGGGGGGCGCTCCCAGCCGGGGAGCGAGGCGAGCGGGCGACACCGACCCCAACGAGGTACCTCCCGGCCGCTCTGCCCCGCGCTCCCGGCCGCACTGACAGCGCCGGCTCCACTGTTGCAGTTTTTAGAACGTCGGGAAGTGAAGGGGGCGGGGCCGCGGGAGGCCCCGCCCCGCCGGAAGGAGGGGTGAGGGAGGAAAGGAGCCCGGAGTGGAAGCCCCCCCCGGGTCCCATGTCGGGCTAAGGGGCTGCCCTGCTGCAGGAGGGGGGCGGGGGCTGTTTCCCCGCTCATACTCTCTACCGACCCCGCAAAATAGTGAGATTTTTCCGCCCTCCCACAATTTTCTTGTTTTTCACCCACTGCACTGGAAAGCCACGCCCACCCCTGCCCCCCAAAATCCCCTCCTCTGCCTGACTTCATGGTCTCCTGCTACTGCGGCTACTTCCTAGCCAGTGGGAAGGGAGACTGACTTTTCACTCCAGACACTGGAGCCAAACTCACCCACTGCAGCCTTGCGAGAAGATCTAGGGTGACCAGATAGCAAGTGTGAAAAATCGGGGTCGGTGGGGGGTGATAGGTGCCCATATCGCAGAATGTCAGGGTTGGAAGGGACCTCAGGAGCTCATCTAGTCCAACCCGCTGCTCAAAGCAGGACCAACCCCAACTAAATCATTCCAGCCAGGGCTTTACCAAGCCTGACCTTTAAAACCTCTAAGGAAGGAGATTCCAGCACCTCCCTAGGTAACCCATTCCAGTGCTTCACCACCCTCCTGGGGAAAAGGTTATTTCTAATATCCAACCTAAACCTCCCCCACTGCAACTTGAGACCATTATTCCTTGTTCTGTCATCTGCTACCCCTGAGAACAGTCTAGATCCAACCTCCTTGGAACCCTCTTTCAGTTAGTTGAAAGCAGCTATCAAATTCCCCCCATTCTTCTCTTCTGCAGACTAATATATATAAGACAAAGCCCTGGATATTGGGATTGTCCTTATGAAATCAGGACATCTGGGAAGATCCTGCATCAAGACATCAATCGCTTTGAAACATCATCATGCTGCAGTGATGCCAAGTGACAAAACATCACACGGAATCCATCGGTGTCACGCTACCTCAGATAACGTGCTGGGTGCTGTACATAAGGCACAACTGAATATTGCCTTGAGTCAAAGAGCTTACAGTCCAAATAACAGAAAGAAGAAAGATTGCACTGGGGAACCGAGATGAAGGAATTACTTGCTGGCGGGTTGTTTGTTGTTATTATTTACTAGCATTAGTAATACTTTACGACAGTATCTGTCTATCATCAGTGCAACCACCAATGTTACCCAGTTGTGTCAAAACCACTCCAAGTTTCAAGATCCGTGAGCACATTATGAGTATTCCTCGTGTGGCATGGCTTCACCTGGTTCAAAACAGGACAATCTGGAACCCGCAGAACAGTTGCCAACATTGTTAATCGATTATTTCAGTCTCTTCAATATTTAATTCTGCAGTTATTTTTATCTAGGACTCCTGGAAGCTACAAGAATAATCAGATGTGAGCCTGTTGAAAGGATGCGTGCACTGGGGTTTTTTCCTCCAAAACCTATCCCAGTATTGCTAATACTAGTGCAGCTCCCCAGAAGATAGTAACATTGGGAGCTTGTATATATGAGGCGTCCGCAGCTACTGGTGTTTTTAACAGCATGTAATAATGGTTTTGAAATAACATTCTGAACTTTTGAAAACTATCTTGAGCTCTTGCCTATTTAGATCTGAGACTTTTTAAGGCAGGGACTATCTCTCACTGTATTTGGAAAAGTGCTTAGCAAAATGGGGTCCTTCCCTGATCTCTGTTGGGACTTTGAGACGCTACTAGAATCCAAATAATAAATAATAATAATTAACACCTGGCTTATCTGCATTAGTGTTCCTGATGTTGCTAACACCGCCGGAGCTGCACGAGTGTTAGCAATGATGGGAGATTTTTTTAAAGCTTTTATTACGTGTCTCTGCATACTCAAATCAAAGCTCTGCATGTGCTCAACACATGGTTTTCACACACAGTTTTCAAAACTTCTTTTAAAACCATTTTTTTCAAATTTAGAACAGATTCACCCGCTTGCCAGGTTACTTATATCTCAAGTGTGAAGACTTAACTCTGTTTTTTAGTTATCGAGCTCAAAAGAAAGTCAAAATGCATCATTTAAAAAGAAAAACATTTCCCCTTCACAGGTAAAGAATTAGAAAAAGAGCTGAATGGAATTTCTTCAAGCTTTCAAATTAAAGAAATAAAATCTTCATCAGATTGAGAGTGAGGATGAGAAATTTCAGCCCAAAAGATCAAATTTTGAGAAAATTGTGAATATGAAAGGGGAAGGGTTATAATGAAATGGCCAGCTCATATGAATTTTGTAGCTTACCACAGTGCTGTAATATGGCAACTGTAGGAACAGCTGGAAGCTGGGTGATTAATAATATAATCATAGAAGTTAATGATGGAAAATACTTTCTAGATCATCTACTCCATTCATTTGTTCCTTACTCTATTTTCTAGTGCTTTATCCAGTCTGGGATTAAATGTCTCAAAAGAAGGCGCTTTGCAAAGGGCCACATGTAGCAATTTATGCTGCAGTGTTACTGTGCTAAAACCACATTTGGTGTGCTGAGGAGTGGTAGCTGACCCCTGGATTCAGACTGGGGTGCCCAAAGTTCAGTTTATCCGCAGCAATCCCTACTAGGAGGCTTGGAAAAATGATGCGTAAATCACCGTGTTCAGGAGAAAATGAATACACCGAAATCATGGACACAGGAGATGAAGTGTCATGTACCTAAGATGGAGATTGTGATCAGTAGCACAGGTACTAGATTAGTGTAATGCATTCCAGGACGATTCTCCTGGAAATATGCTTGTATAACATTTCATTTCACAAGAACATAGGATCAAAGGAGTTAGAGATTGAATGACCAACCAGATCTTTGAGTTTATTCTTTCTCTCATCCCAAGTTGTATTCACTACCACTTCGAGGCAGCTAATACGTTCAATCATAAAAAACAGTAACCAAAAAAGAACACATTTTAAAAACTTGTTGATTTTTGAGCATAGCAAAACAAGACAAAAGTCTTTATCTGCCCTGTTCAGGAACATGGACCCTGAAAAGGAAAACATATTTTTGATCAGAGGCTCCAAAGTTCAAAATCTGTTCATTTTACATCTTCATAAACATGAAGGTCACGTACATACCAGGGTTGATATAAATCATCCTCTAGCACTTAAAACTTCCATTTACTTCAAGGAATATGGGACCAGGCATTAGATTAGATTAGATGATAGATAGATAGATAGATAGATAGATAGATAGATAGATAGATAGATAGATAGATAGATAGATAGATAGATAGATAGATAGATAGATAGATAGATCTATGCCAGTTCTAATGATCCCCCCATCATACCTATCATAGTATCTTGGTACTGGCTGCATGGTGTGCTACACAATGTTCACACACAATCTTGCAGCAACGTAGCACAGAAGAGGAATAAAGTGGCAAGAGTACGTGGAATTATATTGATTCTATCAGAGTCCTAAAATGAAAAAGGGGAATTTTACTAGGTGATATTAGAGACAAAGTGGGTGAGATAATATCTTTTATTGGACCAACTTCTGCTGGTGAAAGAGACAAGCTTTCAATCCACATAGAGCTCTATCCTGGGACGGACACGATTACAACTACACAGCATACAGTAGGTGATATGACATTCCAAAAATCCACCTCCCATTGCAACTTTCTTCCACCTTCCTTCACTTCCTGTTGTGTGGGTGTGACATATTTGAAGAATCTCTGAGAGCATTTCTGTAGACCAGTCAGATGGATTTAAACCAGGATGACCTCCACTCTATTCCTTTATTGTTGGCGGCATCTTTTGTTTTGTACACAGAGTGAGGAGGGCCTCAAATCCCACATTTTCAGTAAAAGTAATTTTCTTTAGCCAAGCAAAGGGAAACCACAGCGCTGGGTTCTTGGTCCCTACATTTTCAGGACTATGTCCTTTGAAATTGAAAGTTTCAGGTCACATACCAGACACAATGGTCTCACTCACATTTGCTTAATGTCCCATGGGTGGGTCTAACTCAGCCTGATTGTTAGAAATATGTTGAAGTTGGAGTCAATGCAGTCGGGGGCGGGGGGGGGAGGGGGGAGAGAGCGACTGGTAAATGAAGGCTGTTGCATAAGAGAGAAAGTGTTCCTTCCAGATGATGACTTGGCAAAACTGATGTATCTGCCAGCCACATTATCAAGCTAGAAAGGAAAATGACAGACTACAAGAGTTTGTGTGGAGGGAAGGGAGTACATTCCCGGAAAACCAAATTTTGGTCACTGTTGATCATGGATAGACAATTTCCTGGCTTCGGTGGTAGAGAAGTCAGAAATGTAAAAAAAGGAAATTCCTTCAGAGAAAAAAAAAATTGAGGGTTTCTAGACCTCCAGGATCTCAAACCAACAATGTTTTCCTTTGCCGAATCACAAGGGGAATCATTTTTTTGGTATGCAGATGATGTATGAACAGTCACCACCTCTAGGAGCTCTGTGGATGGGCCGCTGGTATCAAATTCACATTCAGACCACCATTAGGAAGAAGGCTGGAGAAATCTGTCAGGCTGTTCATTAAATAAACAGATACAGTTTGGGCCAGATTGTCAGTTGGTGTGAATCAACACAGTGCCATTGACTGACACTGCACCACCATGATGTTTGTTCATAGACACGAGGGGGTACATCTTCCCTACTTCTGTCTTTGCCTTTTGCAGCTACTATTCATTCAACTTTGAACAGTCCAGGGCTAGACTATCCTTTTCCTTCTCTGTCAGACCAGGACTAAAGCATTATCAATGATGTCATAGTGAAACTGATTAACATGCATGAAGGTCCCGAAAACCAAACCCACATGAATGAGTTAAAAACTATAAAATTACTGTAGGAAATACCCAAAATGAGACTAAAAAACAGACACCATTTCATGTCAGAGTTTAATAATAATACTGCATATGTTTCATCTTAGGCTCTCAAAGGTACTTAACAAATCTTAATTAGCTAAACTTCATAACCCACTTCACCCCTTGGGCAGGCCCGTTCTACAGAGGGGAAAATTAAGGTACAGAGAGGTTAAGTCACTTGCCCAAGGTTATACAGCAATTCATTGGTACAGTGGGATACAAACCAGAAGTCCTGGCTCCTGGTCCCATGATTTAAACACAACCTTTAAAGGGGCCTTGATGTCCTTTCTCATAATTTAATCATCCTATTCTCAGGAAAAACTCCCACAGACTTCAAGGGGCCTAGTATTGCAAGATTTGACCTATGGGATGCATGTCCTAATACTATTTCCTAATAATGGCAACCATTATGCTCCATTTTCTCAGACCTTGCCAAACTTTGAAGCACAAGTAACTATTTCATGGTGATATCATCAGGATGAGCAGTAGAACCCCGAATGTCACCAGTCCTTAACTGCATCATGTTGTAGAACAAGCCCTCTGAAGAAGAAAGCTTTCTCTTTGAACTGGTCGACACACAGCCGATTTAACTATTTCTATCAGGGGTGTGATTTTACATCCGTTATAATTATATTGGTAAGGATTCCACAGTACACAAGTGCTAATACCATAATAGCCGGGGAATAACCTATACCGGTACAACACCTTTATAGTGGTTTAGCTGTGTCCACACAAGTGATATCCGTTTCTAAACCAATATAGTTAAAGCAGTACAAAAGCTGTCTGTACACACATAGCTTGGGATGCTAACGGAACAGACCTAAACAGAGATAGGAAGTGGCCACTCTTATGAAGAGGGAAGTCATACGTCTTGTATTTTGACCCTGCAATGGGGCTTTGCAACTAACTAGTTGTATGACCTTGTGCAAAGCACTTGGGTCAAAATTTCCAGAAGTGGCTACTGATTTTGGGTGTCTCAGTTGTGGAGCAAGCTGGGCCTGATTTTCAGAAACGTTGAGCATGCGTGTCTCCAAATGAAGTCAGTGACTTCAACAGAAATTGTGCTGATGGACGCCAGCTGAGGATGTGGTCCAATGAACCTGGAAGCAGCGCTTCACCTGACATTTTACAAAAAGCATCAGTAGCTATTGTCTTTAGCTGTTCATCTGTCATTTTTAGCACCTGTTTCTCTGCATTTGTTTACCTTTTCCTAACATGATCTAAAATTAAATTGCATTTTCATTGACTCAAAAATGTACGAAACTCAGGCATCACCTGGTGAATGGTTGGTTTTGTCTCTGAACCAGGCCTTTTAGAAACTAACCAAAGTCAAATGGGAAAGAAAGAAAGATAGTAGAGTGAAACTAACCAAATTCAGAAATCAAACTGAGGCTTGGAAAGCCCCCATATTGAGATTATATTTAGTTAATTTTAGGGGATTATCTGTGGTTACAGTTCATGCAAATTAAAAAAAAGAGCTCAAATTTTACATATAAAATATATTTTTTAACACGCCCTTCCCTTGTCACTCCTTCTCCCCTTCCCCCACCCCGAGTAGATCACATTACCCAAGCTTTGCACATAATATTTTGTGTCCAAGATGTTTTAAATCTTTTTTTCTTTGGCTACATGTTATTTTTGTTTGCATGGCAAAGACAGCAAAATGCCTCTTGGCTCGCCAATCCAGCCATTGACAAAATGGCATGGCCCAGTCAATAGGGCAATAAACTGGTAGTCAGGACCCCTGGGCTCTCTTCCTAGGTCTGCCGTGTGATCATGAACAAATCACTTCCCCCTCTTTGTGCCTTGATTTTCCCATCTGTAAAATGGGAGTAAAGACACTTACCTGCCTTTGTAAAGTGCTATGAGATCTTTCGCTGAAAAGAGCTACTGTAAATGATAGAAATGAATGGAGTCTGAATTAATATTGAACTATTTATTCATAAGTCCCTACCCCAAACAGTTTATAGTCTAAGGCAATACTACCCTGCATCATGACAAGGCTCTGTGCTGTTCTGCTCTAAAAGAACCTAGGGAGATGGTGGGCACTCTACACCTCCAACATGCAACCTCCACGCAAGTATACGCATTACCACGGATCCTCCAGCGCTGTCCCTTTGAAATTAGTGGGCCTGTGGCCCCTCCCAGAGCTGAGCTCAACCCCTCCCCCAGTGCCGGACACAGGAATCCTGCCTCCCCAATGTTGTGTGACAGAACCGCATTGGTTCAACTGCTAGGGGACACTCTGATTGACCCCCGCAAGTGTTTAGTTCAATGATGGGTCCGAGCCATAAAGTCCAGATCTAGATCTGAATCTTCCTAAGATTTTGAGGTGTTAGTCATGGTGTTTAGTTTTGATCCATTAGAGACACCGCCAAAAAAGCTCTGATGCAGATTCAGATCCAAACTTCTTCCACAAAAAGAGCTAGGTGTAGGAGTCTGTGTGTGCAAGGGATGTATCCCTTTACCCCCAGGAAAGCAGGGGTGGAGAGTGGATGCAGGAATGTTCCCTTCCCCAAGGCTCATGTGCTAAGAACCAGGATCACGGACCTGTGGTACCATAGTAATAAACCACAGCTACGAATAGTTGAAGAGAGAAAAAGGCAAATGAACAAGCAAATATCCACATGGCGAGACCCACCCGTGATGATATTTTTAAATTAAAGCTTGTATTTAAATCCACCCAATGGACTCAGAGCCTGACACTGAAGCAGAACACTGCGGGCCAGCTTCAGAGCCTTGTCAGTGGGTGGGATTCAGAGGAAGCCAAGAATCTGGATTGGATTTGGTGCCATGCCTTTTAGTAGTATGGACCCTATTCATGCAGGGGAGGGGTGTGGCTGTGGCTCGGTGTATGTGTATATATGTAGGTGTGTAGTGGCTGCAAGGGGGGGGAAGGGGGACGGAAGAAAGAGCCCTACTGCTTTCACCCAGCTGCCCAGCACCTGGACTGCTAATCCCTTATCAAAGGGTCTGGACAGAACAACCACAGGGGATCTGAACCACAGGCAAACCCCACAGCCTTTAGCCAATAAACCTTTGCACTAAGCTTGCTAGCTACACTCAGTGCACCCTTGGAGTAACTGTCAAGGAAAATCGTGTGTTGACCCTGGAATGGCTTCCTAGAGGGGAAGAGATGGAACTGGAGGGTCCAGAATTATCTCTGATTTACACCCCACTGATTTCTGTGAGGTTTCACAGGGTATCAATCAATGCAATATTTAGCCCCACATCAGTTTCTTCCTGGGAGCAGAGGAGATCTGAGTTCTTCTAGCAGAATGGAGCTTAGTGACAGCTCCATCTTTGCATACATGGAAGAGCTGAGCACTGCAGATTTTCAGGTCTGAAACCTAAGGGACTGTCCCAAAGGATCACCCAATAGCTTTGCTGTCACCCTGTTGTACTGCAGCAGGTTGTCAACCAATACTCATTGTGTACTTCTCCATCCATCCTGATACTGTGAAGTGAAGGGACGCATCCAGCATTCCCTGCTCAAACACAGCCCCTGTCACAGATCAAAGGGAGAGGAATAACACTGGACCTATCTCTAATACCGTCCATCCAAAGATTTACAAACACTAGTGAATTAAGTCTCACTACACCCTTTGCAAGGTAGGTATTATATCCCCATTTTACAGATGGGGAAACTGAGGCAGAGAGAACCGATGTAATTTGTCCAAGGCCACACAAGGAGTCAGCAGAATAGGTAGGAATAGAAGCTTGGACTCTTCTGATGCTAATCCCCTCCGCTAAGCCCTAGACCACATTCCATAAGACGAATACCCTTCCCTGCAAATGCAGACTTCATTGTATCGCTTTCAATTATAATATCCAAGAGATCCACCATAAAAGACAATATAGATGCATCTTTTCTAGCAAATTCCTTGTCATTACATAAAGTCCTATAAATAAATCTGCTGTTACATTAATTAACATGCTAATGAAATAAGCTCTGAGAACGTACACACACACCTCACTTACATCTGTACAGAACTTCAGTGAAGTGACTCCAGATTTACACAAATGAGACCATAAATCCGGCCTTATACATTAACCATTTCATCTAGTACGGAGCATACCATTGCATACTTGTGCTGAGTTTGCATGTCCCGTACGGTTGCCTGTATTATCCCCCTGAGTTTCACACAGGGAGCGTGATTCTCCATTGCCCTACATCTTCATTACTCATTTACACCAGTGCAAAGAAGATGTAAAATGCTACTGTTCTGATTTGACCACACTAACCCGGGGGCAATGGAGAATCGGATCCACTGAACTGTGACATGCAGGTTGGGCTGCTAGCAGGATATTGTCTGCAGCAATTAAGTGGCAAGTTTCCTTCCCACTGTAAACTGACAAACCAATAGGTGCCTGTGAATAGGCATGAGTGCATCTTGATTTATTTTTGTAGCAGAGTATATTTATTTGTAAGATGAACCGACAGACCATGTCCCCAAAACAAGTGCTAACATCTGCAGTAGTGAGTCGCGTGCGGGCTGGCTCCTTGGCTCAGCTGACCAGATTGCTCCAAGATTTAGGATAATCAAAGATGTGATTTGTTTTAGAAGTGCCCATCTAGGGAACTTCATGCTGTACCTGAGCTTTTCCCCCTTAAAAGTCTCTGTTGTTACTACCCATGCAGCTCCACCAATGGGAGCAATGGTGGTAGCCTTAAACTAGCGTCAGCTAGTGCTCGCCCGTCGCCCACGGCAAATCCAGGCAACACAGCGGTTAAAACATGAGCATCCAGTGGCAAAAGGTCTACAGAGGGGTTCCCACCACTGCTATATCTACTGAAGCTGCACCAATATTAGCAGCTGTGAGAAGTATAAGGGGGAAAAGGCTAGTGTAATAACCGCACTTCGCTACTAGATAGCGCTTTCCAAAGGAGGGCAGTATGACTATCCCCATTTTTCAGAAGGGGAAACTGAGGGAAAGAACACCCAGCAGACCAGGGGCAGAGCCCAGACTAGAAGCCAGGTCTCTTCAAGTCCACTCCAGTGCTCTAACCACTAGGCGAGAGTGAGCAGGCGAGATCGCAGCTGAATCACAGCTCAGGGCTCTGAGGGAGCAGGACAGAGGCAGGATCATACTGGAGGGTCCCGCTCAGATGTGTTCATGCAGCATTTGTACCACAGATCTCTGCCCCATACCCTACTCCAGGCAACGATCATTTGCATACATTTTCGGTTGCTCTGATTTGGGGCTGTAAAGCTGCTGAGCAATCACTCTAGTTCCCGAGAGGAAATTTACCATTGGGGCAAATGACAGCTCAGCCAAGGGGACCATTTTGAAAAGGAAAGTACGGTTGTCGGCTCCCCTCTGCTGCTCCGGTAAGGAAGCCGCTCAGCCCTGTGTCCTCTCTACCAGCCCGAGTCCAGACCTGAATCAGTGATAAGCGCAGAACTCCCACCCTTCACAAGCATCAGAGCTGCTGGTTATCTCCACAGCCTCAGCACAAAGGCAGCAGGGACCATGCTTTTCAGGCCTACCAGGAGCTTTATGGTAAAATAAAAATGTCCCCTTCCTCCCCACAGGCTTGATCCTAAAGCCCACTGAAGTCAGCAGAACTATGTCCATTGATTGAATGGATCAGCTCCTACGTATGGTATTGGAGTGGAGAGCGGGTCAGATTCTGAATCAGTACCAAGCTCTCCAGAGCAATTCAAAGCCATGGACATGGCCCAAGGGAGAGAGGAAACAGAACATTATCCAGTGCATTATGGCAGATGATAGAAACTGAGTGGGTGGGCAGAGGCAATGGGTAATGAGTGAAAGAAAAAGCCTGCAGAGCACTTCTCAGCATATTGCTGAGATGAATTGCAGTGCTCCACTCCCTCGTAACCAATGTGTGAGGCTCAGCTGGCGAGGTGACAGGAGGAAATGGCCCCCTCGGGCCCAGCAGGGAGCTTTCATGTCCCAGGCTGAAGTCTGAATAGCCCACAAGATGGAAAGCAGAAATACAGAGTTTTGTTTCCCACACCCGGGTCAGAGACACGGGGATCTTTCATGCTCTGGATCTGGGTGCCAGGGTCAAGCCGGAGAGCGGTACAAAGGATTTTAACTTCCAAGCCCCATGTAGATAACAAAAAATTGGAGAGACAAACGCGCACACTGGTAAAAAGAGGAAGAGAGATAAAAGGGGGAAGGTAGAACAGAGAAGCTAGGCCAAGGGCTAGAGTTTTGAAAAGAACTCAGCCTTCAGCAGCTCCCCTTGTTCTCAAAGGGAGGAAGAGGGGGATTCACAATTGTTATTTTATGATTATTTATTATACTTCTGAACAAAAGAGGCGCTAATCATTTAGTAATGGTAATTTAGTAATAGTCTTTAAGGTGCCACAGGACTTTGTTAACTCTGCTATTCCAGACTAACACGGCTACCACCCTGATTCTTAGTAATGGATGTAATCGCTATGGAAAAGCTTGTCCAGATTCCTGACCAGAGATCCTTGGAAGGACAAAGGCATTAGAATGATTGCAGTCTTAGCAGAAGAGACTAGCCCCCCAAGCATCCAGCCTGCATCTTACGATAGCCTCAAAACATTCAAGAATGATTTCTAGCCTCTCTGGTATTGCCCTCTGTCTGGGTTTTAAACCCATGCATGCAGAAGGCAGGAACAATCTCTGAATAGGAGTCTGAGTGACCCAATCTAATATATGAAATGGCAGTCACATTATCTGCTGCTAAGAGCAAGGGATGGGCAGTGGGTAGAGTCTGACCGATCTAAGCTGGACAGGGGGAGACTGGTTGGATTATAGGGTTGTCATGCCTCACTTCAGGTAGCTATGGAGTGACCTAAGGCCCTTTCTTGCTTTTCTAGTCCAGGGAAGATGCACTATGGATTGTTGCACGGACAGGAGAGGAAAGGAGGATATAAACAGTCTGAGGATGGATAGAGAAGCCATCATCCGTATCACTTCTTCAATATCTTGCGCCCCTGCTTTGGAGATTAGGGCCGCTGCACACAGAGGGACAAGGGGTGCAGGCGTGACCCCCAGATAGGGAGCTCCCAAGGAGACTGTGACTCTAAGAGCTTTTCAGAACTCAGTTCTTTGGGTTTGACTCTCCTCTCACCTGCATCAGGGTAAATCGGGAGCAGTTCTAGTGAAGACAACGGTGTTGCACGGGGGTAAGCAAGAGAAGGATCAGGTCCTCCCACTGCACTCGGGTGGGGGAAACTCTCTTTCTGCATCAGTAGCAAATTGCTGCATAATAAACTGAGTCTAGGAAACCCTCCCCCCTCCATAAGGCCTGGGCCTCCCTGGTGAAATCCGTTGGCTCGCTTGGCTCTGCTGAAGGGCATCAATGCTTCACTTGCTATTTTGGACAGAGCCTTTTTCCTGTGGTCACGCTCCGTGGCCGAGGAGCCACACACGTGTGTGCAGTAACCACTTGGCGCCCGGTTCAAAACACAGATGTTTCGTTACTTGGGGGAAGAGGGGGTCAGTCAGTCAATCCCCTCTGGTACATGCAGCACCCGCGAACACTTCCTAATATAGAAGCAAGGATCAAGCGAATAAGCGACTGGGCCAAGCAGAGTGAAAGACAACAAGGTCTTGATCTCTTCCATTGGAGCAAAACTCCTAACGAACTTCAGTGGAAGCAGGATTGGGTCCTCCAGCGCTAATCTATTCTGCAGAAGCCCCACTTTGCTGGAGTCTATAGGAAAAGAAAGGTAGATCTGAGCATTATTAGCAAACTGCTGGGTCTAGGCAGGCCGTAAAGGCTTCCCAAAGAGAACGAACGCAGTCAATGGGCAATGTTTTCCATTTCCTATGTCACTGCAATAATACTCCCACCTAGCCATTCTCAGTGCATGAGCCTAAACATGACCTTTACATATTTGACAGTGGAGAGACAAAATGGGTGAGGTAATATCTTCTCTTGGGCCAACGTCCGTTGGTGGGAAAGACAGGCTTTCAAGATCTGGGTACGGTATTCCAAGCATCACAACTAAATGCAAGGTGGAACAGATTGTTTAGTGCAAGTAGTTAGCACATATTCTAAGAGACCATTCAACACAGAGCGGTCCAATAGAATAATTTTATTGTCCAAATTCCGAAGGCAGCTTCCATGGGGTCCCATAAGGAGATCCTGGACGTCCTTTACCAAAAAAACAGGTTGTGTCTGTAGTATGGCTACAACTACACTGCATATTTGACAGTGAAAAGCCAGCTTTGATTCCTGCCACTTTCTTTCCGTCCTATGAGGCCAAATGATGCAATCGCTAAGCGAGATTAAAAAGGGGCAGGTCATTTTATATGGATATCAAGAATATCCAGAGCTATCATAATGAATTATAAGCTTTATAGAAGGGATATTAAATCTCATACTTCAGAGCTAACCCCATCTCCAACTATTAGAAATCAGGATGAGTGCTAATGTTGGGGGCTGATTATCTCACGGTACTTATTGCGGGATTCTTACACCTTCCTCTGAAGTATCTGGTACTGGACACTGCCAGATACAGGATGTTGGACTGGATGGACTTTGGGTCTGACCCACCTCCTACACTTCTAATTCCTTTAGCAAACCTCCTAACGGGAGAATAAGAAGCACAAAGACTGTCTGATAAATAATTTTTCCAAGAGTGGTTAGTGGTTAGAGCAAAAAACTAGGAGTCAGGACTCCTGAGTTCTTTCCCCAGTTCTGCCAGTGACTTCTTCTGTAGCCTAGGGCAGGTCACGTAACCACTGCATGCCTCAGTTTACCATATGTAAAATCATGGTAAGGGTGAAAATTCAGCTCTCGGGAAGCAGACACATCTGCACTGAAGTCAAGGAGTTGCTCTCACTTGTACCAGGATGAATTTGTGTAACTCAATGGCGTTCCAGCCAATCATATTGCAGTTACTTACCCCATCTGTCTGATTAATATGTACATACCTCTCAGGAAGGCTGTGTGTGCATTAATTTATATGTTAAAACACTATAAGATGCTACAAGTGTTTTTAAATCTTCAGATAAAAGCCAAAATTCAAAGTATTCTTGATTCTCATCTCATCAAACCGTATCAATCAATACCGAGTCAGGTCAAGAGGATCTAACACTTATCCATTAAAACGATATCCTGCTATGGTATGGCTTAGATAAGACATGTGGAAAGTAAATTAGTAATTCATAAATATTTGGTATACGTTATTATTATTTGTGTTACAATGGTGCCCAAAGACCCAAACCATGCTCATGGCCCCATTGTGTTGGATGCTGTACAGATGCATAGTAAGACATAGTCCCTTCCCTGAAGAGCTGACAGTCTAACCGGACAACACAGAGGAGGATCAGAGGAGAGACGGAAGCGCAGCGAGGGGAAGTGACTTGGCCAAGGATCACACAGCAGTTCAGTGGCAGAACTGGGAACAGAACCTCTGACCTTGTCTACACTTAATGGTTTTGCTGGCATAGTTAATGTGACAAAACTTCCTCAGTATGGATGTAGTTATACCAATATGCAAGGGCTTATACTGGTATCCCTTATTCACGATTTAGTGAAGATATCCCAATATCCCAAACCACCTTGTCAGGTCAGTGGCAGAACTGGGAACAGAACCTCTGACCTTGTCTACACTTAATGGTTTTGCTGTCACAGTTAATGTGGCAAAACTATGGATGCAGTTATACCAATATGCAAGGGCTTATTCTGGTATCCCATATTCATGATTTAGTGAAGATATCTCAATATAAAGCACCTTGTACCAGTACAATTGCATCCATACCAGCATAACTATGTCAGCAAAAAAACCACACCCTTCATCAACACAGTTATCCAGTACAACTTTTTTAGCATAGAGGAGGCCTATGTCTTCTGAGACACACCCTAAGAGACTGATATCGGTGATAAAGAAAACACTCATTGCCATGTGAGGCTGAGGATTACTGCAATTAACAAGTATAAAAGGAAATCAGAGCTGGGTCACTGGAGCCTAAAGGGAAGAAAAAACAAGCCAGTGGGAAAAAAATCCTGCAACCCCCACAAAGATAACAATCAAGTGCCACACCTCAGTTGACCTCAGCTCACTCTCATTGCATGGCTACTGAAACTGCAACTTGACAAACTGACAGGGTGGGGCTACAAGCAAACTTCACATCTGCAAAGAGGATCCTTCACTGACTCCGCCCATCCCTCAACAACAGCTGGAAACAGCATGTGCAAAAAAACCCTCAGCAAAACAAGAAAACTTGAGAGAGGATGTTTTTCTCCAAAGACCCTGGGAAGGGGTTTTATTTTTTGACCTAAAAATAAAACAGAAACATTCCATCTGTTGCTCTGTCTCTCTTTCTTTATCTCTGTGCCACATACTGTCCCCTGTGGTACAGTACAGGAGACACAGGATTTGGCTGTGATGAATATAAAGGGGATTTTGTATTAAGGCTGCTGGACACAAACATACCTTCTCTTTCTCTAGTTCCCTGACATCGGATTTCCCTAACTCACAGCATGGATACATGGATACAGTGGACAGGCAATGGGTTGTTAACTACACAGCACCTGTATATGCACAAGGGCTGACTGGCAGGCACAATTCTGGTGTGTAGATGAAGGAAGAAGGCAAGATGCTACAGCTACTGGCTGCTCATAGAGACAACCCCCGACGTCCCCTGCACACTGTCAGATCTGCAACCGCTTTTTCCATAGCTCAACAAATTACACAGATACTCACATGGGAAACTAGCAGGGGCTGCACATGTGGCTATGACCCTATAGTAGCAGTGACAGAAAAGCCACGTCTGTGCCCCGGGCCCTGGATTCCACCCACAGTCAATGCATGGCTCCTCTGTGCAATGTTCTTTTACTGGAGCTTTGCATTTGGCCTGCTCTTTTCCTCTCTCATTCTTTTTTTTTTTAATTACTCCTGTGTGGGTCTTTAGGAGATCTTTGCAGATGGTGGCCTGAAGTTTCAAAGCCTAATCAATGCATCCCAGCTTCTGCATTATCGAAGCTCCCAGAGGACGCCCTGCGACACACGTCCATGCCAGAAAGGTCAGAGATAAGTAAAAGGTCCTTTTGTGCTCCAAGCTTCCCCGCCTGCAGTTTGTTGTCTGGGTTTCCTAGAATCTATCTCCTTTTGAAAGAAGAAAGAAAAAAAAAACACAACTTCATGTTGACAGCGACAGATAGCGCTTCAATCGGCATCTGGCGCTCTGCTTCATAACGCCCAGGGAGCCTCGCCTGCGATGAGCAGCCAGGGCCCTGCCTGTAAGGATGGCTTTATTCTCATTGCAAAGGGCAAGAGAGGCCCTTGTGGCTGGTTGCATCTTCAAAGGTGGTCGAGCAATCAAAGTTGCATGTGATCTACGTGACCGGCTTGCCTGTGAAAATGTGCATGTTCACAACAAGATGGCTTACGCCTTGGAACTACGCCCCTAGCACTGCAGAGCTGAAATGTAATGCATTGGCACTCACAAATGTGCTACTTATGTTGCACGTCTGCATGAGAGTACATGAACAAATGAGGCTCATACAGGCTGAAACGCATCTCTGCAAGGAGCCGTCACATCGCCTATGCACCGCTTCAGCCTCACGTCAGTCCTCCAAATAGCGCTTAAAACGGTGCATAGGCTGTGAGCCCATCCCATAGTGAAAGGTGCTACCGACATGTATTGTGCGATGAATAAACATGATTCATATTAAATTATCAGTGTAATGGAGTGGTCTGCCTCTTTGCCAGCCAACCCTATCCTATTAGGCCTGCCCACTACATATGCAATGGGGTGTGTGTAAAGGTAGAATCAGCTGAGTCTGGAGGCGCTGATTTCCTTATAAAGAGCGGCAGAATGCACTCAGAGAAGGGGATGCTCAGGGAGTTAGGGTATGTCTACACTTGCAGCTGTAATTCCCACCTGGAGGAGACGTAGCCCTGCTAGCATTCTAAAAACAGAGTGTGGATGCAGCAGCAGGAAGGGATAATAGGCGGGGAGAAGATCGGCGTGCGCAGGTACTCCACTCTATTTTTAGCATGCTACTTCTGACTGAGCGAGCTCAGGGACGTCTCCTCGAATCACACCCCCAGCTTGAAGAGTAGGCCGACCAAAGCAGGGAATGGCTGCTGGAGGCAAACAGACTCAAACAGGAAAAACCAGGTCTTTGGCGAGATGGCTGGAGGCAGGGAAGGCCTGGAGGGCCCCTGGTGGAAAGATGGGTAGTATGGACACGGCAGATTTGAGAACTTTATTTTGGGAATGATCTTTGTTGGGAGGGGTGTGGGTGAGCCAGAGAAGAGTTGTTTGATTTAACAGGCTCTGAGCTAAAGAAGAGGGAAAATGCGGCAGGGTACCCGAAGAGTGACTTCAGGACATGGGGGGCTACTTGGGAAGTGGTTGGTCTGTTAACAATCAGCAGTTAATTACCAAGTGCTAATTATGAATTAGATAGCAATCCCAGCATGTTAAGCACTGGACATCTTGTACAATGACACAAATTGCTCGACCCATTTTGTTGGATTAATTTTGCAATCCACTTGCCCTGTCCATAACAATCTAGAGCATTGTTATGGCTCAGAGAGGTAACGTCTGGTGGGGGTTTCTTCTCTGGCTGGGACACAGCTTGTGGCTTTTGATCTCTCTGGCATAACAATAAGCAGAAATGTCCAGTAACGGGTTTGGGAGAGCAGGACAGTTTCATGTTCATTTGCCTATGTCTCTGATATTTTTAATAGGTGGTAAGTTACAAATTAATTGGATGTAAGCAGTAAGGAAGCAAAATCTGCATTAACTGAGTTGAAGAGATATGGGGGAGAGGCATTTTTCAATAGTGGTAAACTTTTAATCTAACCGTGGTCTCACAGCAGTTACTGGGAATTTGACCATGGACGTCAGAGTCACATCAACACTGAGTGCTCTTGCAAATCCCACACACGTGGTTAAATGCAGATGAATTAATTAAATGACTCTAAAAATGTAGATCTCCATCCACCAAGTAGTGCAATTATTATGATGTGGTGACAACGTCAAAGAACGTTTGGGATGAACTTCACGTATGAGAAGTGGAAGAGAACTCAGGTGTGGTCTACACTAGGAACTTATGTTGCTATAAAGACGTCGCTTCGGGGTGTGGAAAATCGACAGCCCTGAGCAATGTAGTTATACTAACCTACCCCCCGGGGTAGACAGCATTATGTTGACAGGACAGCTTTTCCCGTGGACATAGCCACTGCCTCTTGGGGAAGTGGAATACCCACGGCAACCAGAGGAGTTCTCCCCCCCCGGCATAGGTAGTGTCTTTACTAAGTGCAACAGTGATGCAGCTGCACCACTGCGGTGCTAGAAGGGTAGACAAGCCTGAGGTGCCCCTATAATTTTTTTTGTAGGATCTTTCTTGTCTCAGCGTGTGTAGGAATGATGCTAATGGGAGTGATGATCACAAATTAATACAGCATCTACATCCCTTTGTGTTCAGACATCACTAGAATTTAATAAGTGGGAGGTAGTCTGCAGTCAGATCACTTCCTTACTTTGCCACTGACCTACTGCATTACCTTGGGTAAGTCAGTTAGGTCCAAATCCTCAGTGCTATTTAGGCACCTCACTCCCATTGAAATCAATTGCAGTTAGGCCCCTAAATACCTTGGAGGATGTGGGCCTTCCTCGCTCTCTACCTCAGTTCCCTATCTGAAAAGTATTTTGAGATCTGTGGATGGAAATACTATAATACCTGGCTTTTATAAGAGCTAAGTGTTATTTATATTTGGTGGGCTGTTAATTTCCAACTGCAGTGTAAATACAAGTTGCTTATGTCTTTAGTGGAGTCAAAGGCATCTAGCATTGGTCTATGAATCCTGTATTTATCCACTCTTCCTCCCTACGTTCCTTCTGTAGTTTCCATTGGAAAAGCCTCTTATATGGTATTGCTGTGAGCTCTTCAACAGCTGCCACTTTTTATTCCCGTTACAGTTTTCACAGTGGACGAAGGGAGCCCTGTGTACAGTTTGTGCTTCCTTGTGTTGAACCGGTCGAGTGCTTTGGGATACGAACTGCACTGTTCAAAGGTGTCAGATAATTACAAAATGCTCTGTTTTATTTAGTGAGAAGATGACTCATGGTTTGGTTCGTTATAGTGGTGATAAGCTTAAAAAGGACATTACACAAAATAATGCAGAAACAATAGGGGAAATCAGCACACAGAAGAGGAAAACAGTCTTGCTACACAAAGCCCCATCATCATCATACCACACACTGGAACCCCAACCCTTTGCGTTTAGGTGACACTGCCAGTTATTCACAGGCAGATAATATGAGAGGAAGGATGGTCCTGTGGCCTAAACTTGGATTTAAGAAATTGGGGTTCAAATCCCAACTCTGTCTCAGGCTCCCTGTGTAAATCAAATAATCTCTCTGTGTCTCAATTACCCATCTGTAAAATAGACATCATCCTATCTGATATATTTCTTCCCATCTGCGTAGATTGGAATTTCTTCTTGCTATGGGTATGTGCAGCTCTTTGCACAGTGAGACTCAGAGCATGGTTGAGGCTTCTAGATGTGACTGCAATTTAAATCATCAATACCAACAGATCTCTCAAAGTTTGATGTCTCCAGTCTGTAAACTTGGCAACTAAAATTCTGTGGAGTTTCTAACCTGGATAGGAGAAAGCCTTTTCTGCAGAGATTAGATTCTTGCCAGAGCAACCAATCCCCACCTTCTTCAGTACCCTTACATAACAAAAATGTCCCCTACAACAATTGGATACTCAAGGTTTGATTATGTTTGACTTGTTTCAGGACACTGCCTTATATCACATGCAATAGTAAGTCTGAAAGGTAGGGCACACAAACACTCATCTGAATGTCATCTATAACCACATACTCATCAAGACAGAGACCTCCAGAAAGACCAGGCACCGTGTGTTGGAAAACCCCAATAAGTCATTCCACCAAGAGACGAGTCGGTTTAGACACGCTGGTTTACTCAGATCATTATACTAATTTGATATGTCAATGGACAGTGTATTTCTATTTTCAGGCATACTCTTTGTGAATTACCTTCCTTCAAAAGTCGTTTATAAGCCCTTCTTCCTATGTGTTTGTATAGCACAGGAGTCGACAACCTTTCAGAAGTGAAGTGCCGAGTCGTAATCTATTCACTCTAACTAATGTAAAGTTTCACGTGCCAGTAATACATTTTAACATTTTTAGGTCTCTTTCTATAAGTCCATAATATAGAACTAAACTATTCCTGTATGTAAAGTAAATAAGGTTTTTAAAATGTTTAAGAAGCTTCATTTAAAATTAAATTCAAATGCAGAGCCCCCAGACCAGTGGCCAGTGTGAGCGCCACTAAAAATCAGCTCATGTACTGCCTTCGGCATGCGTGCCATAGGTTGCCTACCCCAGTATAGCACCTAACACAGCAGGGCCCTGATCCTGACTGAGGCTTTTGAGAGCTACCGGCAATACAAAGAAGAAGCAATAATAATGCATTGTTGGGGGTTTTTTTTGCACCCAGTGGCCATCAGATTCCCAGCTGGGTTTTGCTTGATACAATTTTGTCATTTCTTTTTAGCCTGTGGCTTTTGGACCAGGGCTTCATCTGCTGCAAATCTGTGGGGCTTTGTTGACTTCAGCTGGAGCGAATGCCCAGCCCTTCTGAAAATCCAGCCCGAAGTGTCTCAAGCTGAGTACCCAAAATCAGAAAATGTGAGCTTCAGTGTATGAATCCCAGCAAGCACCAAGAGCTGAATTGCTCTTCAGTGTGCCATTCCTAATTGTGAGTGCCTTCGTTTGCTAGTAGCAGAGATAGTCAATACAAATAAGACACACAAGAGGAAGACACTGGGCCAAAATCTGCTGTCAGTTCTACCCAGGCAACATCACTAATGTCAACTGGTGTGTATAACTTTAAAAAGAATTCGACTCACTTGGCCCCAGAATATGCAAACCTATTTTTACCACCCGTTAGTCCAGGGCCTGCAACTATATTATAGCTGCCCATAACTGTTTGTTTACTTCCTGCAGGGTGTAAATGAAGAAATGGAAAATAAATGCTCAATAACGATTAACTTAGTTCACCTGCTCAGATTGACGGTCGGGTGCACAGCTGACAACTGCAGTGGTGCCCTACACACAAATAGCTTTCTACTCCCCTTCTCCCATCACTTTTTGCATGTGCAAATCTGGCTCACCCAAGACCTTGCACAAGCAGCTACGTGCTGGAGGAAGATGTATCTGGCTGCACACACTGATGCTTCTTTAAGCTAGGTTTGCAAACCACGGCTTTGGAGGTGCTAAGCAAATGCAGCATCTTGAAAATTGAGCTTGCGTTGGCTGTCCTGAACCACCAAAGGGGGTTATTTAGGTCTGGCTGAGGTGCATCCTTTTTAGCAATTCAGTCTGTGCTGAGATCATAGAGAATTTTAAAGAGATTCAACAATGTTGGCAAAGGCAAACCCCAAATGCAATGGAAGAGTGACCAGAACACAATGGAATAGAACATTGCGCAAAACATACAAATATATAGGCCTACATGTACTCATATATCAGTTTACAGTATAAGATCTTTCTAATCTTTCTTATGGCACATCTGCTTCTGACATGCAGGGTTCAGGTAAGCGTGAGTGGTCGTTCATAATGCCCGTATCTTTCCGCAACAGATATTGCAGAGATAATGGTCAGGCTCACAAATAACGCTGTGCAAATAACACATTTTTTTGGCTTTTTTTTTTTGTGGCCATTTCAAAAACCTGAAAAGGAAAAATTAATTTCAGGCTGAACCAAAACCAACGTTTTTCAAAATTTTTGGCAAATCAAAAGTTTTTAAAAATTCATTTTAGGTAGAGACAAGCAAACACATTTCATTTAAATTTTGAGTATTTTTAACATCTTAAATTAAAATAAAAGGAAATTTCAAACAAAAATATCAAAACATTTCCTTTCAAAAATATCAGAATAAAACGTTTTGTTTTTTTCCAGAATGTTTGCTTTAGGTTTTTTTCCGACAAACTGTTTGGTGAATTCGACACGCATCTGCAAACCGCTTGGTGCTGCTGAGTCTCCATTGTTCACTGAACAAAAGCTTAGTGTGAAAAATTTCACCCAGTTCTACTCACACGTTTGTTGGAACACGCACGTTGACAGATGACCAGCAAAGGGGAGGGGGAAGAAAGAAGTTCCATGAAATGCAGGTCCCTGGTGCTACTGTGATCTATACATATGGTACCAGTGCTTAGAGACCCCAGGCAGGATCAGGGTTCCATTAGGTTATTCCCCTCCCTGGTTCTGCTTGCATTGATTAATTAACTGGGGAGCCAGACTGGCCAATATTGGGGTCACAGGATACCCCCCTGCATGGCTCCACCCTGCCCACATGGAAATTAAGGGATCCGGTGCTTCAGTGGCACCACAGACCACTGCAGGACTGGGACTGCAGGAGGACTGCTGGAGGGGACATGCATACTTGCCTCCAAAACCACATGGAAGAGCTGATGTGCTAAGGAGGGTTCTGCCAAAGCCCTGAAGGTCCAGCCACTGGTGGAATAACTTTGGGAAATGTCCACAAAAGGGCCCCCAGCTGGGTTTTCTGCTTTCCTGGGGTTATTCGCAAGAAAGTGGTTGATCCGGGCCTTGGTGGTAAATGAAATTAAATATACCAGACCAATAAAGGTCAGAGCTTTCATCTTATCCTTTCACCGGCTTGGTAAAAATCTAAACAGGGCTGGTTTGAAAGGTACTTTCCACAATCCTTCCCTCCACCTGCGCTTGCCTATTCTCAGTCCCTTCCTTCCCTAAAGTAAGGGTGTGTGTCTGTGTGAGGCCACATAGTTGAGTTTAGGATTAATTAGTAATTTTTTAATTAAAAACTCTCCCAGAGCAAAGCCCCAGCAGGGCTTCTCTGTGAGGGTGCAATCCAAAACCAGCTTACGTCACTGAACCTCTGGGCAAGGGCACATTTGTGTTTCCATGAGAAGAGGCCCTGCCTGCAAAGTGCCGGTTGAAGGCAATGACAACTGTAGCTGCAAAATTAATTGCCCACTGAAGCCCATAAGGTGTGGACGTATTGCATGTGGCCACTTGCATGTGTAATGCTGGTCTGCAAACCCACAACAAAGACAATTTAGCTCTTGTCTGTTCCTGAGATTAGCCCTGATTCAGCCACCAGCAGTAGCCTGCTAGTGTAAACCCTACGAGTAGCCAAGGAAAGATGCAATTTGCACCCACTGAGCCTACTCTGATGCAAATAGCGGCATTGTCTGACTACACTAGGAGTTTGAACCTGTACAGCTACATCCATCGCCGGCTACTGATGGCTAAATCCCAAGTATAGACAGTGCTTGAAGACAGGCAATATTTAGGATGACCAGACAGCAAATGTGAAAAATTGGGACAGTGGTTGGGGGAAATAGGAGCCTGTATAAGAAAAAGACCCCAAAATTGGGACTGTCCCTATAAAATCGGGACGTCTGGTCCCCCCCAGCGATACTGCTACTAACTAAACACTAGGTTATGCCCAGTCATTTGCAGGTGTGTCGGGGAGAGAATTCAAGGATCCAATAAAGGGAGTAGCAATGAGGCTGGAACACGTGCTCGCCCATCCGCCTGCTCTTGCTCCCATTTAAGTTCATGCTTTTGAGACTCCCGTGTGGGTGCTCTGTTAGTAATAAAGAATGACAGAGCTTGCAAAGGGCCCGGGCGGCAGACCTGCCCCAGCTCCCACTTCTGCTCTCAAATAGGAAGTCGATAAACCTCACTCAGTTGCAAAAAAATCAGATTTCAAAACCTTTCTGAAAAGGGCTCCAAGTCTCCCAGCCTTCCTCTCGTTAACCCTTTCATGAGGCCAACCTCCTCCCAGCTGCACCTGAGCGCTGGCGAGCAGCCGGGCCGGGTGACATCCGACACCCCTGCGCCGCTTCGCTCAGATCTTTGGCCTTTTTTTTTTTTTTCCGAGCCGTTGCTTATTTTCTCTCGTAACGTTGCTTTTATCTCGGGGCCTATCGCATGTCAAATCTGCTTTCATCAATAATCAGGTTGGGGGTGGAAGGGAGGAAAAACTGCTGTCTCAGTTAACAGACGTGCACACACACACAAAAGTAGCAAGAAAGTAGAAACCTGATGCCGCTGTAACCCATCGCATGGCAAAATTTGTCACTTTTTGACATGCTCAGCTCCTGGCAGGTAGATCCAAAATATGTGGGGCAGCATGGTTTATATCAGAGTTCATCTCCTCACCCCAAAACCCCGATTCGGGGGTGCACATCCCAAGCCACTCATCTCAGGAAGGAATGGTTTTAAGCCACCATTGAGCCTCTCATACGTCAGGCCTGTCCACCCACTGGCATAATTTAGAGCAGCCCCAGTGGCTTCTCTAACTTACTCTACCTGCAGTATCTCCTTATGGATAACTCCACCAGATCAGAATAGTCAGAGTGTAGTGCACTCTGGTCACATTCCCTCCAGCTTCTGATATGCCTCTATCACCTGGCACTGTCAAAGGGACATGACATAGAGCTTTTATGCTAGACTTATGCTGCAAAATTTCCCTTCACTGTGGGAATCTGATAATAGAGGGTTCTTCAATCTAGCTGACGAAGGTATAACAAGATCCAATGGCTTGAAGTTGAAGCTAGACAAATTCAGACTAGAAGTACAGTCTGAGAAGATATTTAACCAGCAGAACAACTTACCAAGGGTTGTGGCGGATTCTCCTTCACTCTCAAGTTTTACATCAAGATTGAATGAACATAACATGAGAACACAAGAGTGGCCATACTGGGTCAGACCAAGGGTCCATCCAGCCTAGTATCCTGTCTTCCAACAGTAGCCAATGCCAGGTGCCCCAGAAAGAATGAACAGAACAGGGAATCATCAAGTGATCCATTCCCTGTCGCTCATTCCCAGCTTCTGGCAAACTATGTTTTTCTAAAAGACATGCCCTAGTTCAAACAGAAATGAATGCAGCGAAGGCCTATGGCCTGTCTTATGCAGGTTGTAAAACTAGATGACCACAAAAGTCTGATCTGACTGTATAATCTATGAATTGGTGGAGATATGTCTAGGGTCCGGCCCCTTTACACTGACAGTGATGTATACGGTTCGATCGTGGCTCAAAATATGGTCTGGGGTGTTCTTGTTAGACCGTGCTATGGAGTTATGATAACACGGCAGCTGATTCCAGGTCAAATACTCTAGAGTCTGTTCCAGGTGGGTACAGAAAACCCATCCAGGTGGGAAGGATTCCATGTGAGCATGGGAATCTGGTACAGCTTTTCCTCTCCCTCCTTATCACCAATGAAAGAAACATCAGTGCAGGCTTTCACGATTCATGCTTTTCAAATAGGGTGACTGCAAGCAAACCCCAGCCTGGATTATTGTGCTTACTTGAATGATATTCAGTGTCAGTGAATTCACCACTATGACTAATTTATATTTATAGGCTTTTCAGCGCTATTTGTGAAATGTTTCCAGGAGAGATAGCACCTTCTCCCTTTTCTGATCAGCTCAGTGTCTGCAGCCATTTCCTTCTGGTCTGGGGTTGGCACATCTGACATAGGGCTGGTGCAAAGAGACAGCGGGGACCCAGAGAACAGACACAATGACTCAGCCATTGGAACACAAGAACAGGGTCGCCCTTAAGGGCAGGCATACAGGGCAGCTGCCCTGGATGTCAACTTTTGTGGGCACCAATCGCTGTGCCACCTGGCCCTGGTGGAAAAAATTGGCAAAACGAAGGGCCAGCTGTACAGAGGATTTGCAAGACCAGAAGTCCACCTGGTCTGTTATCCTATCTATACCAATGGCCGGTGCCAGCTGATTCAGAAGAAGGTGCAGCAAACCCCATAATGGGCAATTTCACAATAACCTGCCCCGGGGAAGACTGTTCCTGTGTCCAGGCAGTCAGTGGTTTGGTTTGAAGCATGAGGGTTTATCACATCTCTAACAAAGTCTGCACCATCGTGCTACAAAAACGTGTCCCCAGATCCCACCTGCCCCATACTTCCCTTGTGCATGCCGTTCCCAGCAGGAATCATTTGCCTTCAGGTGGGGAAATGTGCACGGAGGCCAATGCTGGCTCAGCATGGCTGCAGACACGCATCAGCATGCCGACCGTGCCCCAGCGCCCTTGGCAATGTGCCACTGTGCCTCCCCTCCACCTTTGATGTAATTTGCAGTGGGCCTCTGCAAGAGGTGCCTACCGTATGACTTTCCACTCCAGGCAGAATCTGGTCAGCTCACTTCCGCCCTGTGCCCTCAGGGCTGGCTGTGGTTTTCCTGGAGCACTGGCATGCGCAGCACATACCCGAACCTGACCCATTGTGTCTAGGTGAACAGGTGTTCGGTGCTCCCCCCCCCCTCCACTCTTTCCCTTTGCTCTGTCTCTTGTATCTTACCCTGATTAAATCGAACCTCTTCAACCGCCGAGCCAGATGTGGGGACCCTGCTCATTTGTTACGAAAAGGAAAAGAAAACGAGATTGCAAGCAGTGACAGTTGTTCGCAGGTGAAGTGTGACCTGCAGCCCCTCGCGCACCTCCAAGCCACAGGCTCGCTGCTGGGTGCCGTGGGAACTCTGCACGCTCGCTGCCGAGAGAACCTGGGAGCCCCCGAGTGAGTTAGGAGTCAGTTGTCATGTTAGGAGCTAGCTGCCAAGCATAGACGCCAGGCTAGGCGCAGGAGAGTCGGTTCAGATAAAAGATGTACCCCAGAACGCGAACAGACCCCATCCTCAATATTCACCCCAAAGCAGGCCCCATTACACCCCAGACTGACGGATTGCTCTGCTCCTTCTGATTCCAGCCTCAGAGAGCCCTCTCCCCATCTGACCCCAGCACAGACCTCATCACGCCAGCCCCAGAGAGCCTCCGCCCCTGTCTGACTTCAGCACAGTCTGTATTTTTCTCTGCCCTCTCTCTGTTAGACCCTGTCAGGCATATGCCTCACTTCCCCAAACCCAGGGGGCTCGCTCCCCCTCGAACACCAGCACGGACCCCGTCTCCCCAGCCTGAGAAAATCAAACTCCCCAACCAACACCAGCTCACACACTGACGGAGCCTGTCTCCACGGCACGCTCCACATCGCCCCCTGCCCCACTTTCACTAGCCTTCCTGTTCCTAAACACGATCTCACCTAATCTGAACTCTTTCAAATTCACTTTTAATGCGCTAGAGAGCACAGTTAGTTCCCAGAATGCCACAGCCAGCCAGGCTGGTCAGCGAGGTCCCTCTGAGTGCAGCCCCCCTGGGGACCAAAGCCAGATGTCTGTTTGGGGCAGGGTGGTTAGGGGAATGAATAGACCCGAGGGGAGGAGAGTCAGTAAATCTGCTGAGGCGAGTTAACAGGGGTTAAAAAGAAAACTTTAGACCTAAAGAGGAAGAGATGGAGACATAAGGGAGGAGGGGAGGGAGGAAGGAAGGGAGATTATATCCGACCCCATCCCCAGAGCTGGGAGCGTGAACAGACAGAGCGAGCCGTGAACCCTATCATTGTCTCCCAGCTGGTGCAGATCCCCAGAGACAGGCTGCGGGTCGCAGCCCTCTCGGAGCAGGGCTGCTTGTCTGTGCGAGGCTTTATCAGTAGTTATTTCTCTCTCTCTGCTGACTGTCCATTTCCAAAAAGGCGGGAGATGGGCTACGCAGAATCAGCAGCGTATCCTGAACAGCTGCCACCCCCCAGCCCCTATCTCTGCCTGTCTGTGTCTCTCCGGCTCTCCACTGCTGCTTAGGATGTCCCACGAAGAGCAAAACTCCTACTGCCTGGTTAATGAGTGGAAACGGGCTGAGGAATGAACTTAACCCTGCACCTGAATGATCTTAGATCTCAGAGGGGCTTGGATTCAGGGTTCCTGTTTGTCCCCAAAGGCTCGAGACTCCCATTGACTTCAGTGGGCTTTGGATCAGGCTCTTAACAAAGATGACTGGGTAAACCTGGGGCAAAGGGATGATGATCCAGGTGTTGGGCCTATGTCATGGAGCCAGAAGCCTCCTTTCCTCCTAAGAGAGGTGCGTGAGGGAACTACCTAGTAGATGAAGATGGAGCCTGGATTCCCTTCCTGCCCCCGGCAACAAAGGCAGAGCAGTGGGGGAAGTTGTGACTGACAGATTACAGAGGCTGCATGGTCATCTCACTCCAGGAGAGGGGTGGTTTCTCTGTAAAGCAAAGTGAGGCAGCCCAGGGTCGAGACCCACTTTTCCTGTCCGCAAATATGATGTGTAACAATCATCCATGAAAGTGCTACTCGTACAGACCCCTTCCCCAAGGCTGCTGGCTGCTTACGTCTGTGCTTGCCAGCATTATCTCAGGGATACTGCTTCCTTATAGCAACCTATTACCTTTGCCAAAGTCCATGGCAGCTTTGGAAACTTCTTGCTTCCCACTAGCCAGAAAATAAACTGTAAACTTCATAGAGGGACCTTTTTGTGCCATAACATTGAAACCCCGCGAGTTCCAAGTCAACACCAGGTTTATCTACAGGGTTCCAAGCCTTTTGCTCATCCGCTGGTGTTCTTTTATTCTTTGCTTACCTCTAGGATGAAAACTAACAGAGTAACCCGATGGGGAAATCAAACATTTGCAGGGATGCCTTGGAGATGAAGGGTCGTTGGAGACTCTTTATGCACTCACTGTAACAAAGAGGGTTCCTTACAAACAGCTGCACTTTTATTTTCAGAGGTGCTGAGCAACTAGAGCGCCCACTGAAGTCAACGAGTGCTGCAAGAGCTCCGCTTATTTCCAAATCAGGCCATGAAGAAACAGCACTGCTGATCAAGGGACTTTTAAACCCTCTCTGCCTTAGGGTTTCCTACTCAGGCGTCTTTTCCATGAGAATCCTTTCCTGATTGCAATGAATAAACCCCAGTCTTTGTCCTTTGTGAGGGTCTTTCTTCTGCTGATGGTGAAAATTCAAATCCCACCTGAAAGCTGGGGGCGGGGGAGCCAGATTTGATCAAATAAGAATTGGCCCAAACTCCAAGCAAACCTGTTTGGAAGTTTTGATAAGTTTACTTTTGTTATTATATTTCATAGATTGCTGTTGTCTCTGTGTTTCCAGGAATCCAGCTGGGAAAAAGACAGACCCCTCTTAGGACATTCCCAGTTCTGATGTGCAGGTTTGATAATACCAGCTCTTCTCACCCACAGATCTCAGTGTGATTCACAACGGAAAGTCAGGATTATTATCCCCATTTTATAGGTGGGGAAAACAGAGGCACACAGAGGTGAAGTGACTTGCCCAAAGTTATTCAAGAGGCAGAGCCAGGAAGAGAACCCGGCTCTCGGTCCCAGCCCAGTGCTCTAGCTGCTGGACCAAACTTCCTCATAGGATATAGGAGGTCCAGATTGCGCTGATAAGGTTCTGTATTGCGGTTACTTTCCTGACTCTTTAGAGGTTTCCCCATTACTCCTGGAAGTGTCTCCAAAAGCTCATAAAGCCTTTGGATTCCACCTCTTACAGGTCCAGCGGCAAGCCATGCTCACAACATAAAGGGTCTTGAAGTCCAGTTTACTGATGCCCCCTGGCCATTCAGAGCCCCACTGAAACAAACAAAAGGCTTCCTACAGCCCGGGCCTTATGGAAGAGCTCAGAAAGGCTCCTTCAGTCCAAATCAAATCCATAGCTTTGTGCAGCCAAAGTTCAAGCACTTCATTGGGGAGCTTTTCCAATGAGCACACTCCTCCTTTGGTCAAGGAGGGCAGGGCTCCATGTACCAGCCCCTCTGGGCCACTCACAGTACACCCCCGTAGTATGCGGAGGGAATCATTTATGATGGCACAGCTCTGCTATCGTATTAGCAGAGAATAGTAACACTCTTCCCTAGCTCAGGTCCCTGGGATCCCAAACCCAGCTAAATTCCTGACGCTCTTCAACCTGGAGGAGCAGGATTCCCTCCCCCAGCCCCACCCAGCAAGGGCACCACCCGCCATGTGGTTTCCTGAAGACGATAGGCAGCTCGTCAAAGGCACCGGCAAGAAACCCAAATGTGGTAAAGTGCTGAGATAAGCGGCCCTTGTCGAGTGAGAGAGCTGTTGGCTCTGGGCCTTGGGAGCCAGACTGTCACTGCACAGGGCTGGCAACACCTTGCTCTCTGCAAAGCGATCAAAGGCACATGCAATGCGGCACTGTGGCTAGGGTGCACCTCTGGCTCAGAAGCAGAGATGGGCTTCCTCTGGCAAGCTGTCAGCCACAGGGGGAGGTGCACAAGTGGCTCAGACATGAAAGGATGCAGACATAGTCCTGTCTCCCTTTCACTCCAGCGCCAGGTTAATCAGGGAGATTATGCCCATCTTACTCCGCACGATTTACACTTGTAGTCTGAAGGCATTTTAAAAGGCTGTTTAAGGCCTGGACACATGGCTGAAGTGAGACATGGGGGAAGCCGAGCCCATCTGCAAATCTGCCAACCTCAGACAATCTTGGGTCTGGTTCAGTAGACACAGGGTTAATTCTGTTCACCCCCTTGGTGTCATGGCAACAGGAGGTCACATTCGTAACCAGGGATGGACCAGAGTCTCAGATCCAAAATTTGAGGAGGGCTGGATCCAGAGCCAAATTATATGGCTGCCTCTCACCCCAGTCTCTCTAGTAGGTCGCATCAAAACCCTGGAGCCGAGGAACCTCAAACTTTGGATGGGTTTAGATCTGGGTCTAAGTAGGCAGTTCAGGACCTGTTTCTCATAAGAAGAGATCTGGTTACATGGACATTTTGTCTGAGGGCTCATTCCCACAACCCAGGTTGCAAGGGAGAAGGAAGAAGCCGGGACTACAGCCAGACTCTGGAATGAAGAGGAGTTTTGAGTCTGAATTTTCTGAACCCAAATGTCTCCTGCTTACCCTGCCCCCTAATGTTTGAACCAGAAACTGTTAATAGAACATGGCCTTGAGCTCAGCTTCCTCTTCTATTAATATCAGCCTGGGAGGAAATCAAACTCTGTGCTAGATGTCAGGAAAACAGAAGTATGGATCTTTGCCCAAGTGGGGGATGTGGAGTTACACCCCAGACTGTGTGACTCTGTGCCCCCAAATGGGTATCTGGATCCATGACCTTGAGGGGATGTGGAGTTGTGTCCCGAGTGGACACGTGTGGACCTGTGCACCGTGTAATAAAGTTGTGACCCACAGAAGGGTTGATAAGAGACAGAACTTTATCTCCTGCCCTAAATCACCTGACATACATCAGACTCACTGACAATTCAATACCCCGTCACGTGACGGGGTTGGTATCCACTGACACGCTCCTGAATGGCTGCATGGAAAAGATTCCATGCCATTGAGAGGGGCTGAATAGATCTGCTATGGGGTTGCGATCTCTCGTCCTTTCTCAAGATTTGTATGGTCAGGATGCTGCAGATCAAAGAGGCTGGATACAATCCCTTATATAGCCAAAGCTCATAGACTCATAGACTTTAAGGTCAGAAGGGACCATTATGATCATCTAGTCTGACCTCTTGCAACGCAGGCCACAGAATTTTACCCACCCATTCCTACAATATACCTCACCTATATCGGAACTATTGAAGTCCTCAAATCTTGGTTTAAGGACTTCAAAGTACAGAGAATCCTCCAGCAAGTGACCCATTCCCCCTGCTGCAGAGGAAGGCGAAAAACCTCCAGGGCCTCTGCCAATTTGCCCTGGAGGAAAATTCCTTCCCGACCCCAAATAAGGTGATCAGCTGAACCCTGAGCATGTGGGCAAGACTCACCAGCCAGACACCCCGGAAAGAATTCTCTGTAGCATCTTAGATCCCGTTCCCTCCAACTTTCCATCATATACCACCAGGGCCCTCTATTACCATAGTCAATGATCAATTGCACCGCAAATGCTCCTACCTTTTAAAAAACAGAGATTCTCCTCTTCCTCTCCTGTTTGTGGGTGAGGTCTGGACAATGTATTGTACTGGACCCACAAATAAATTAACATTCCAGCCCTCAGGCTCCCCTCAAAAGTCAGAGGATGTGAATACAGAGAATCCACAGCAATCACAGCTTCTGACAGGAACAAGAGTGTTCAGGGGCACTCAGAAATCAATGATGCTTTTGAAGGCCAAATCGTAGCACATGGGACAATGCAGCCAAGACTTCCTTCCAGAGTTACTGTAAGAAGAATAAACCTGTGCTTGGCCCAGTTATCACCACAGAGAATGGCTGGGCCACTGGTGTTTCCTGATGTCAACTAGGGATAATTGCAACCTAAGCCCCTCTAGCTGGAGCATGCTGATAAATGAACCAGAATGGCGTCCAATTCCATGCAAGTGGAGAAGAATAGATACAAGATCATAGAATCCCAGACATTAGAGACAGAAATGGCCTTTATTAGGTCATCTAGTCTGTTATTAATTATTAAACATCAGCAACTCACTCAGTGATGTATAGGACACAAAATGCAAAAATAGGACACATTCTCCAGGTCTTTTTCCAGCCTTGTGATGGGGATTTCTACTAAGCCTTGCCGTGCCAAAGGAAGGCTGGGCCACGGACATATTGACTATTTTACTGTCATTTCTCTGCTTCAGTGTCTGTGCTGAATCCCCCATTCCACTGCAACCCCAGTGGGCTATTTCAATTCGCAACCTACCTGATAGCAACCGGAGGGGTTGTTTTGGTCCAGTGTCTTTGGAATGCTCTGTAGCCAACAGACAACAGAGACCTTCTGGTGAGGCGAGTTGGAGGAGGCTTTCCCGAGCCAGGGAGGGACGGCACAATCATGACTGTGATGTTGAGGATGAGGAGTTCTATCTGATGAGGCGGAGATTATAAAGACCACATGCCCTCCAGCTGGTGCTAAGCATCTGTGATGGACAGACTCTCCCCACTCCTCAGCTCCCTTCACCGTGTATTGTGCAAACTGATCGGAGCAGGATGGCTGTTCCAGCACATCCACTCCTTTGCCTGTGCAAGAAGGAAAATCTTGCATCTGACCAGTGATAAGATCCATTGAAAGTTTCCTTTCCCAGCACAGCTGATCTCATAGTAACCTTCAAACCCTAAAGCTTCAGTCAAATGAAGAGAGAGAATAGAACAGAGCACAAAACCCAGTGAGTCACCGATTAGGCAGGGCCAGCTGACCAGAGCTCTGTAATAGTTCTCGGCAGCAGAGACTTGGGACAGCCTGTAGGTATGGGTCTACATGCCTGGTTGATTAGACATGGCTCTGTGACTCAGAAGCAGAGCCCTGTGCTGCTTATAGACCAGAAATGAACAGCTTTTAATGCGGGAGTCATCTAAAAGGTCCAGCAAACAGCAGTATTCCCAGCACCCCTTTTAACTCACAGATGCACCTTGGGGTTCCAATCTGGCCAGCTTCTGGGTCTTTACAGGGTGCTCTAGGATCATCCCGGGAGAGCGGCGTGAAACAGCCAAGGAACCCTAGATTTATCATCTCTGATGCCTCAACAAAAATAGAGGATAGAGGGAGTGCAGGACTGGAAGCTAAGAACACCTGATTTCTAATCCCCACCCTGACCCTGCCTCCCCTCTGTGACCTTGGGGAAATCACTTCTCTTTTCTTCTCAGTTCTTCAACTGTGCAATTGGAAGTACAATACCTACCTTATCATGAGTATCTAGTCCAGCCTCCGGCATCACACAAACCACAGAACTTCACCCATGCATTCCTGCCTGCAGCCCAATAGCTTGTGGCTGAATTAGAGATTACCTTTTAGAAAGCTATTCAATCTCAATTGAAAGACTCCAAGTGATGGAGAATTCACTACTTCCCATGGGAGGCTGGTCCAGTGGTTAATTACGCTCCATGTTAAAAATGTGAATTTTAAGTCCAGCTCTAACTTTATTGGCCTAAACTTCCAGACACCGGGTCTTGTGCCTTTGTCTGATAGACTAAAGAGCCCTCTGTGTTGGTATTTGTAGATTATGATTTAATTACATCTTAATCTTTCAACCTAAATAGACCAACCTACTCCTTAACTCGCTCATTTTAAGGTGTGTTTCCCAGACCACAGACCATGCTTTTCACTTCTCTCCAGATCCCCTACAATTTTTCCACACACTTTTTAAAGTGCAAATACCAGAATTGTAGACAATGTCCAACAGTAGATTCACCAGTGCTATCTAGAGCGTCAATATCACCTCTCAACTCTTGCTCAATATTCCCCCGTTGAAGCATCCAAGGATCAGGTTAGCCTTTTTTGCCACTCCACCATACTGGGATTTCATATACAGCTGTGGCCAACATATCAGTGAGAATAAAACTTAGTAGGTTTAAATAAGAAGCTATTGATCTGAATAATTAGAGCATCCATAGTTACAGTAGATAGGATTAGTATAATAAAAATAACAATAACAACATGATTGTAAGTCCCCTGTTTTATGATTATCTCTCCTCCATGGCACAAGCCAACTGACTGACAGTTAGGAGGAAACTTTCTCTGTGGATAGGTTATTCCATACTTGCCCACTGCAACATCCTCTGAACATCTGGTATTGATACATAACTAGATGAACCCCTGATCTGATTCAATCTGGCAATTCCTACATTTGTAAAAGATTTTCAGCAGCAGAAGGCTGAAGAAAGGATTTTTTCTCTCCTGGGTTTTGCAAGTCTGGAGGGTAACAATGTCTTTCAAAAACCCAGGAGGAGCCTGAAGGTATTCTGGTAATGCGCTGCCCTCTCATGGCAAAGGTAATTGAAGTTATGTTTTGTTGGGTGAACATGGAAGCGTGTGGGTTCCTTGTTAGCTTGCTAAGGAAGGTGGGGCAGAGATGAGGATACCCAGCCCCATATAGTACTTGGGAAATAAAGGTGCCTGTTTTGTAGGAGATCTTACTAGACAAATACAGACTGGGACTGGACAAAAGACAAAAACAAAGGGAAGGAAATGAACTCTTTTCAGCAGCTGGTGCCACAAGGTGAGCAAAGCATCAGCAAAAAAAAAAATTTCAGATGTCAATCAATGATTCTGTTACTTCTCCCCCCAGGTGATGCTTTTCAAAGTCTGCCTATCTAGCCATAGATTTTAAAGCCAAAAAGGACCACAGATCATCTAGCCTGACCTCCTGTATATCAAAGGCCATGGAATTTCACTCAATTACCCCCTATATTAAGCCCAACACCCTGTGCCTGACTAAAGTACATCTTCCAGAAAGCCATACCATCAAGATCTGAAAACATCAAGGTTATTCATCCATGTTCCTATGTGGCCTCCTTTGTCATAACAGCCGAGTGCCTCCCAAGAGTAAAAATGAGAATGTCATGGTCTAGTCACACCTAAGGAGCCTGGAATCTCTGTCATTCTTTACACACATGAATTGAAGTTTTACCGCTCCTCCTTTGAGATCAGTGAGCATTGTTATAATCGTTCAGCTGAAACACAGGGAGGTTATATGAGCTTGCCTGCCGTCAAACAACAGTTCAATGAACACAACCCAGGAATCTTGATTCCCGCGCCTCTCTCTGTCTGACTAAATCATGCAGAATATTTCCAACACAATTCATAACACCTGACATTGGGAGTGGGGAAAACTATCCCTTCCCCCAACCAGGCGGTCCTGCTGAAGAATACAATACTCAGTACTTAGCTAGTGATTTTCATCAGTGGATCTCAAAGCACTTTAAAAAGGAGGTCATTATCGCTATTCTACAGATGGGGAAACTGAGGCACAAGGAAGGGAAAGTGACTTGCCCAGGTTCACCCAGCAGGCTGGTGGCACAGCCAGGAACCGAACATAGTTCTCCCAAGTCCCAGTCAAGTGTTCTACCCACTAGACAACACTGCCTCTCCTATCACAACTTTTTTCCAGGTTTTTCCCCCCATCTCTGTACTAGGGCCAAACAAAGCCACTGTAATATAAAGATCTACATGCTTCATTTCAGAGCGGGGTTTGGTTCTTCAGCTGGGTCTGAAAGGTAACTTGGGAAGGAAAGAAAAAAAATACCTACCCGTGGCCAGAGAATAAAGTAATGTCAGTAAACCCCACAGAAGGGACTTAACTGGGAAGGTCCCATTATTTGCCTAACAGCTCCCCACCATGATTCAATACAGTATTGCAGTCTTCAAAGCAAAAAGTTGCAGATCAAGGGGTGCAAACTGTTGCTCCAGAGTCAAACATATCAAACAGGGTCGGGGCACCCAAACGATTAGCCATATTGGCAACATGACAGGAGCAGGGAGGTTGCACCTAAACTGAAATTTAAAGAGTGGCAGTCATAGGAGCCCTCAGTCTGTGGAGTAAAGTGCTTTGAGATTCTTTGGTGAAAGAAAACGAGGAATACTTGTAGCACCTTAGAGACTAACCAGTTTATTTCAGCATAAGCTTTTGTGGGCTATAGCCCACTTCATCGGCCCACGAAAGCTTATGCTGAAATAAACTGGTTAGTCTCTAAGGTGCTACAAGTATTCCTCGCTTTCTTTACGGATACAGACTAACATGGCTGCTATTCTTGAACCTTTGGTGAAAGAGGCAATGGACATGATTATTAAGTGTCACTCTTGGTTATTGGTATGGAATTTTTAAAATACTACAGTGGAGTTTCTCTCCCCCACCCTTTGTTGTTGTTGATGCTGCTGTTGCAGGGGATTGTTTCTGTTTTGATACACGGAGTTTGTTGTAGGGCCCATATCGCACTGGGGTGAAGCGATTTCCCCTTTGTTTGTCAATGAGATAAAATGTCTTCACACAAACAATAAAACCAGGCCTTAAGAAGGGTGGACAAAGATGTTCACATCAGATTTCAGTGATAAGCTACCCAAACAGAGTCTTCCCTCTGTTTGTTTTTACAAGACTCAGCCCAGTCTTCCTGTCTGTCACAAGGTCTAATGAAGCCCTAAATTTGCCTAAAATTCCCCTTTACCATAGCACTCTGAAATACTAGATATTTCAAACTATGGGGAAGGTAGGCTACCAGTCTTGAGGAGAGCAATGTTCCAATCAAGTAGCGGGAAATCTAAGGCCTGAGAAGATAAAACAAATAGCAATAACAAGAAGAATGACTAATAATGCTTTGCATTTATATCACACCTTTCACACCAGGTTCTCAGTGTAATTAACACAGATAGGTAGATATTAACATCCTTCCTGTCACATAAATGGGGAAACTCAGGCACAACAGTGCCTTGCCAAGGTCACTGAGTAAATCAGTGACAGAGACAGGACTACGTCCTAAATTCTAACCACTAGATAACACTCCCTCACTCTGTACTTATCCCTTACAAGGGCTCCCTGTTGAATGAAATGTCTGTGTTTCTGGCCCCAGTCCTCTAAGGACAAGGAGAAGCTGAGCTATTTTTTGTGGGATATTTCTCTTGGACTTAGAGACTATTGATGTATTTACACGGAGTAAATTCACCACTGCTCAATGCTCTGGTGTGGTTCTTGCTGTTCATATGCTCTTTCAGCCATCACCACTCCCATCTCTCCATATTAGCATTTCACATCCATTCCTAACCTGGGTTTCACATGATGGAGTCCCTAGCTTGACAGATACATGACACACAGTGAATTAATATCATGGCATCCCAGAGGTGCATCACTTTCTTGCTATGGATTCAGGTGTGCCATGTTACAGGTAGGTACCAGCTGTTCCATGTTATGGATAAATATCAGGTAAGCCAAGCTACAGCTATGAAATCAGACATGCCATGCTATGTACCACGTAAGCCACGGTGGAGGTAGGTATGAATTCAGGTGTGCAGTGCTAGTGGTATATACAAGGTATGCCATGCTATCTCTTGGTTTAAGAGTCAGGTATTATAAACATTACTGGCTAAGCCTGACCCTGGGCTTTAGCTCCAGGCAGTAGCAGTGAGTTGAGGTTTTCAATCCAGACTACCTAGACCATTCCTTCCCCGTTTCACCCAAACGGCATCAGACCCATGCCAACAGTTAACCAGCGGATTCCATCCTAAGGTACCAGCGTTAAGTCCTCTCAAAAGTCACTTTTCCCATGTCCACCTGTAATCTTGGTTCCTGCTTTTCAGAAATGCTGGGCCACTGACACTCCATTTACAAGATGCAGGGACTCTGCACCTGTGAAAATCATGCCCCGTGTCTTTTGCAAGAAGACACAGACATCTCAGCTCCTCAGTGGGCCGAAAAGCTTCTGCGCCCCCACGCCAGCACTTCTGGCAAGGCCGCACACACCTGCCGTGGGCTATAGAAGTTACTGCGTCACTGGTTTGTTGGGTTCTGACACCAGTGGCACAACAAGGGGATATATATACATAACAAACCCTGCACCAAGATCTACCTCCAATAAACAATCACTCCCGGTCAAGCAACCACTGTGAAATGTTTCCAAGATTCTTACGTTCGACCAACCTCTTTGTAACCAATTTTTTCCTGGTCCTTTGTTGTTTATGATATGAGATCTCTCTTTCTCCTTTTTCAATCTACACTTTACAGTAAAAATGCAACTAAGTTGCCTCCTACCTTTCTTGACAATCAGGAAATTTGCTGCACCGGACATGTTTCCTTTCAGCAATCCAGTCTTTTCTCTCCTCCACCCCCTTCTTTTTCCATGGGTTACTGTTTTCGCTACCATCGCTTCTGAAAAACGAGCGCTGCGTGGAAGTTGCATTGCAATCTGAATTGACCGAGATCAGGACCTTTAATTTCCAGCGTGGCAGCTGTTGTTTACATTTCTTTTTTTGCAACACAGTTATTGGTTCCGAAGATGCTTCTCTCCCCCCCCCCCACATGTAGTTAAACAGGAAGCAAGAGGTAGGAGCTGTAGGAGGGGGGTTTCCTGTTCTGTAGTTTCTGAAGCACAGAAACTGACATTCACCAAAGTTTTGATCACAAGATCTGAACACCCTAGAAGGGAAATTGAAGCTGTGCTCAGAAAGCACTGCTTGCTGAGAAACAACCTGAAGAATATTTCAAACAACCCAACCAAGTGATTTAGGCCCTTCATATGAGCTTAACAAGAGACTTTTTTTGTAGATTCAAACTGTCCATCTGTTGGACATTGAAACTCAGCAGCATGCTTTGAGATGAAATGTTCTGCCTAAATGTCAGACATTTTATTGTGATTGAAAAAGTGGTAAAGAAATGAAACTATTAGCCAGACTGAAATAAAATAATTGAAATGGCATCAACAAGGCTAACAGCAACTTCAGCTCTTTCCAGTCCAACATAAGTAGCACATTCCCTGAAGGACAAATTATTGCTTGACCCCTTATATCAGAAAGGCAGAGCTCCTTTTTTAGGAGAGTCTTTTAATTTCTACTGCAATTAGAAAGAGTGGATAGTTTCTTTGTCTAGACAAGTACCTCATCTTTTGCATGCACGTGCGTGGCCCTTGTACCCTATAAGTAGGGTACAGATTGAGTGGTTCTTTAACAGATTTGGGGAGAGATCTTGTGGACCCAGCAATTTGGGGAACAGTATTTTGGGAGAAACAATGGAGAGAAGGGCTACTACAGCAAGGTTTCCAGGATCTTCAGGAGTGCACTGGACCAATCCCACACAAAGTCCTGTCTTCTTGTGGCTGGCCAAGCCGTGAACTGGACAAATAAATTAACAGTGCACTCGCAAATTCCACCCCTAAGCCAGGCTCTGTCTTCCCTTGATGCCCTTTACATCACTGGGTCTGTGCAATTCACACTTCTTGGAGCTGTTTCAGGTTCTATCCAGGCTCAGAGGAGCCCTCAGGTCCCCACTAGCTTCCCCATCACAGGTCCCATGCCAAGGGCTTATCCCTGCAGCTCCAGTCTCTCTTCAGGACTACAAGTCCCATAATGCCCCGCGCGGTCACGCATGCGCGTCATCGCCCATGGATTCAAGATGGCGGACACGGTGTCCAGCGGCTCGGGCACGGTAACGGCGGATACCGGGTGGTTAAGTTCCTGGGGAACGGCCAGCGCACGGGTCCAGGCGGCCGGGGGACCGGCTTATCCGACACGGGTTGAAACGGCTGCGGCCCGGCTGGACGGCTTCGAGGCCGGCCGGGCCGAAAAGAGGGAGCCTCTGATTGGCTGATCTGCTGGAGGAGGCGGGGTTAGGGTTTGGCTTTCGATTGGCCGAAGGGCTCATAGGCTGATTGACCTCGGTCGCTGCCAATCACAAGAAGATGGGAGAGGGGAGCGCGTGGGAGGCTCTTAAAGGGACAGTGCAGGGCAGGCGTGGGCAAACTTTTTGGGCAGAGGAGGGGGAATAAGGGGGTCCTGGGGCGCCACACGTGGCTAGTGTGTAAAGCAGAGACGGGGGCCAGCTTCCCTGGGTGCTGCTCCTGGTTTGCTACAGACTTGCTTTCCCCTCCCTGTTTGCCCATGTGTAGGAGGGGGCCAGTGACCTGCTCCTATGTAAAAGGGAGTTTTGTGTGTCTTTGAGACACACAGAGAACCAGGAAATGTAAAACAGCCATAACATCATCCTGCCATAGCAAGTGGGTAGCTGAGATACAGAGGTATTAATGGGCTGCTTTTCAGAGGCACTGCACACCCAGAACCACCAGTGAATCACATAGGAGGTGCTGTTGCTTGTTACTTCTCATTTACTTATATTGTTTATTTGGATTTCAGTAGCAGCTCAGTGCTTACCTAATGTACAAGACACTAGCCCTAACTCCAGGAGCCTACAATCTGAGAAGGCAAGCAGACTGTGAAGGAGAAATCAAATAAACAATAAGTATTTGTTAAATCAAGGCAGAGGTGGAGGCCTGGCTCCTAGTATCCTGCTGTAAATACTACACCATACTGCTCGGATAAAGTCCAACACAACTTGTAACATGTTGGAAGTTCTGCCCCTGAGCACTCCAAATTGTTCCGGAATTGAGAGTCTAATTCTAGTCCTGGCCCCTCTGGCAATTTAGTGTGATTCCTGACGCTTATTTCTAATCTGTTCTTTTGCCGGATTGGAATAGGAGGGGGTATTGAAGTCAGGGCTGATGCGATATTGGCAGAGTTGAGGTTTGGGGAACTGCTATTAAACTCTTGCATGATATCTTTCTGTACCCTACTCCTCTGTGATCAAGTGGTGGTGTTTTTCACTTCTTTGAAGCCATTGTTGACATCTTTTTATTAACAGTCTCCCTTTTTGTGTGTGTGGATCTGTTTCTATAGAGAATAGGAGGCAAACACTCCACAACCCCCGCAGATAACTATTACTTGGCTCGGAGGAGGACTTTGCAGGTTGTGGTCAGCTCCTTGCTGACAGAGGCTGGGTTTGAGAGTGCCGAAAAGGCAGCGGTGGAAACCCTGACAGAGATGCTACAGAGTTGTAAGTATCTGTATCACAGACACAGCTATTTCAACCAATAAGGCAGAGATGTGAGAAGCCAGTGCAGTTTCTGAAACAAAATACAGTGGTCTTAAAATCAAGTATTCCCACTGGAAATAAAAATGAGCACCCATGATACAGCAATGTTGCTATAATGTTAACAGACCTGACAGATCACCAGAGTAGTTAATTGCTTCTTAAATAATGAAGCTTTACATTGGTCTCTTTCTAAAGTTTAGGGCAACATTTTCAAATAGGCTTCCAATCTTAAATGTATATATTTTGCATGTACTTATTCATTTGTGTAATCAAGGTAATTGGAGAGAGGATGGTCCAGTGGTTAGGGCACTAGCCTAGTACTTAAATTTAGTTTCCTGCCCTGCCACAGACTCCCTTTGAAACCTTGAGCTAGTCACTTAGTCTCTCTTTCCTCCTGTTCCCCATCTGTAAAACAGGGGTAAATAGCTCTGCCCTGCTTTACAGGATTGGTTTGAGGATAAACATCATAAAATTGGTGAGGTGCTGATACTCTAGTAAAGGGGACCATAGAAGTACTTCGGATAGACAGCTATGCACCTAACTTTCTGATATATGTGCTCACTGCTCATTATACATGTTTTTCTGAGTTCACAAACCTGGGATTTTGCATGTTTGTAAATGAATGTGCTGCAAATTTTGTAGAAGCTGTCTGATTATTTGATCTTAATGTCTCCATTAAGTAACACAAGGCCATTTTTTAACAGTGGAATTAAAAATCCAGCAGTAAGGTCTTTTGGAATACAAAGTATTTTCTTTCTAACCTCAGTGAAAGGGTTCATTGAAGCTCTCATCAGGTATAAGTATCTGAAAGCAGGATTAGTCTGGTATAAATCTGCAAGCCATTGTCTGTTTCAAATGTCCATGTATTTCTGGGCGTTTCTTTCCCAGATGTGTCAGAAATTGGAAGGAGCGCCAAGTCCTACTGTGAGCACACAGCAAGAACTCAGCCGACCCTTTCAGATCTTGTTGTTACCTTAGTCGAAATGGGTGAGTATCAGAATGGTTCACAGCAAGCTCCAGTGGTTGCATCATGAAGACTGGGGTTGGGTGGAGGGTGTTTTGCTACGATTGCTCCTGCTAGTATTAGAACATGGCTTGTTTGGCATCCTCCAGCCTGGCTAAGAATAGCATTGCCTTTCAGATTGGGGCTAGTGAGATCGTGGAAATAAATGTATGTATCCTAGCTCCCCAGGGCTTACAAGGTCCATTAGTGTTACAGAAGCAGAGTGCTAGGTTCCTGAGAGGTTGGGGTCCCTCAGGCATCTTTGGATCCTCCGCAAGCAATCGGGTCCATTGTCTCCCTCAGTCTCTGGACGTCAAGCGAGGCTGGAGCAGCTCCAGTCTCCAGGGCAGTCAGTGGTTGTGGCTGGCCCTCCGCAAGGGCTTCCCAGGCACATCCTTCCCCTACAGCTGCCAGCCCAGACTGAGCTGAGCTTCCTCCTTTTATACTCCCAGAGCACTTGGAGCATGCCCAGTCCTGTGGGGGTGGGACTTCCGCTGTCAGAGTTACTGGCCTGACACTGCCTGGGCTAGTGCGGGGTAGGCCAGTCCCTCACAGCCTCATTTTGATGCCCAGATAGGTATAAATATAGACTTAGATCATTTGGAGTTCTGTCCTATTCCCATTGAAGTAAATGGCAAAATTCCTACTGACTCCGTGAGATCAGAATTGAGCCAAGAAGCAGTGTTTTGTATATGGGCAAGCACCCACATTCGTCAATCCTTGTTTTGTGGATAATAGCATGATTTCTGTTTCCCCATCTCCTGTGTTTCAGGGTTCAATGTAGAAACTCTCCCTGCATATGCCAAGCGCTCCCAGCGGATGGTCATCACTGCACGTATGTGGGGCATCATCTAGCACAGGAATTAATTTGTACTAAGCATGTAAATTGGTGCCATGCAAAACAATAGTAGATAAATAATTCAAAGTTTAAAGGGATTCTGTCAGGTGATGTTTGGTTGAAAATCTACATATAGTAAAACCCAGATTTTATGGATCCTGAGACCAATAGACTGTTTCCACAGGACTGTATTTTGTTTAAAGTAACATTTTTAACAAATATGTACCCTAAACATTGCAGAATTGGGCAAGTGCACAACAACCAGAAGGTGAAATTGATGACAAACGAAAGAAAAATTGACTAACCTGTGAATCCACAAGTCATTCTGTGCCTGGAAATGTTTTTGACCATTCCTAAAACATTGGGGAGCGTAAAATCTTAGCTTTGGTGTACGCCCACCTAATGTGTGAATGCACTTGTATTCTGTACTCCACCAGCCCCTCTCCATGCACCCAAAGAGTTTCTGTTCTTTTGAGGCACGGTGGAGAATACTACTACTGGAAGAGCAGTTTCTATTCAGCTTGTAACTGACTGATGATAAATGAAGATATAGGGCACCATTTGTCAAAATAGCTTCTACTTTTCCAGTGTTACCCCCATTGAACTTCTCTGTATGATATTTGCTGTCCACATACTTATGCAGTGGGCTGAGTGCAGTTCACTGTCAGTTTAAACTAATCATTGTTCCTTGGCGTGATCTAGAATGGAGTGTGAAACTGTAGCCTAAGGGAACTGGTCTGTCCCTAATTATACTATATATAATCTATAGCTAGAGATATCAGCGCAGTTTCTGCTTACACTCCTCTTATGCTGGGGATTTGGCCGAACAGTGATGACTAGGTTTTTACTATTTAACTGCAGCGCCTGTAACAAATCAGCCCGTGACTCCTAAAGCCCTGACGGCTGGACAGAACAAACCCCATCCATCGCATATTCCCGGCCATTTTCCTGAGTTCCCAGATCCTCACACCTACATCAAAACTCCGGTGAGTGGAAAAGACTTTACGAAAGATGTCATTCATTGTCTCTTTGGTATTGCAGCAGCAGCAACTTAAGCACTTTGAGTATAGACCTGGTACCCATTTATCTAGGACACTCTCTCATTTACTGTGAATCATTACAGTGCTGGAAGTTCACTGGGCTGTAGGTTCTGTATTTCTGATCTCTGCAGGGCATTGTTTGTTGTACGCTCTCTCTTTTGTTGTATCATCCACTCACAAGTAGTGTCTTTAACTTGAGCTGGCTGTCCTGCATCCAGAGCTAGTACCTGCAAGTCCTAAGTCTGTATATCTCCATGTTCTCTCCCTTCCTGCCTAACAGACGTACCGGGAGCCAGTTTCAGATTACCAGATACTACGGGAAAAGGCAGCATCGCAGAGGCGTGATGTGGAAAGAGCCCTGACTCGCTTCATGGCAAAGACGGGAGAGACGCAGAGTCTTTTCAAGGATGATGTCAGCACGTTCCCACGTAAGGGCTATCTAAGATGCCCAATGCTAGATATAAATGATTTCTTTATCTATCTTAGCTTCTTGCATGGCCCCCATGTAATTTCAGAGTACTACAGACTCTTTCCTGTATTTATCCTCACAACAATCCTATGGAGTAAGGAAATACTGTTAGTCCCATTTTACAGATAGAAGACCGAGTCTCAGGCCTCCTGAAATCTATGGGAGATCATAAAATTGAATCTGGGTCTCCCAGGTGCCAGGCTGACGTCCTAAATGAAGTTCCATCCTTCCTTTCTGGTGCCATGTCACCAGAGTACCTCTTCCATAAGAGGCATGATCTGGTCAGGATGCTATGTGCGAGGACTCTTGGGTTCTAATCCTGGCTCTGTCACGGACTCACTTTGTAACCTTTAGCAAGTCACTTCCCCTTTCTGGGCCTGATTTATAAAAGTGCCGACCACCAGCAACTTCCTGTGAAATCAGTGAGTTGCAGGCACTCAGCTCTTCTGATTATCGGGTTTTCTGTGCCTCAGCTTTCCCACCTGCAAAATGAAAGTCGTAATATCCACCTTACCATGGTGTTTTGGGTGATCATATCTCATACTTCAGGGCATAAGATGATGGATCCTCTTTGGGGGTCATGAGGAATTCCTCTGTCTGGTGTTCTGCATTGTTCACATGCCCAGAAGCATTAAGAAAGTTGTGCCCCTTTCTCTGAGGCATCAGGTCCTGGCTACTTTGAGATGAGCGATGTCTTGTTCCAGGACAGCAGCTTCTATATTTCTTGATTCCAGATGGTGGAAAAATTGGCAGGGTGTGGGGTAGGGAGGGAGAGGTTAAACACTTTTGGGGATTTTTTAATAATATATTTGCTTCAGTGCTTCCTGACAGCTTAGAAATAAGACACATTTAAATGAGAAGCGAATCTCCTAAGTTGCTAACCGTGCCCTCCTTTCTCCATCCCTAGTGATTGCTGCCAGGCCTTTCACGATACCGTACCTGACGGCGCTTCTCCCCTCTGAGCTGGAGATGCAGCAGATGGAGGAAACAGATTCATCCGAGCAAGATGACCAAACGGACACAGAAAATCTCCCCCTCCACATGAGCACGGTATGCCCAGGATCAGAAACTTGAAATGCTCCATTGTGACCCTCTTTGGGTCCGATTCTCCTGTCTTACTCTTTGAATCATCATTGACACCTGGGCAGAGTGTCAAGTGTTGATTTGGGTACCGTTTTACGTCCCCTTTGCACCAGTATAAATGACACACAAAATGCCATAGATCTTTGTCATGCTTCAGCTCACAGAAGAGAGTCTTCTGGTTGTTCATGTTGGATCCAGAATATATGGTGACTCTTTCATTGCTATCTCAGAGAAAAGAGGCTTTCCCTTGAATCCTGTAATGTTTCCATAGGCATCTACTTCCAGTAGGAAACAAGGGTCATCTCCCTTAGTGCTGCTCATTGTTCATTATCTCTGTTGATCTTGGTTGCTGTGTGTCTCTGGTCTGCAGACTCCATGGTTCACTGCAGACTTGGCTTAGCTTGTCCGAACTTCAAATATTTATTGTTTTTACTTGGCAGGATGATTCAGGAGCTGAGAAAGAGAATGCTTCAGTGCTACAGCAAAACGCATCTCTGTCTGGCAGCCGCAACGGAGAGGAGAGCCTAATAGACAATCCCTACCTCCGGCCAGTGAAAAAACCCAAGATCCGCAGGAAGAAGTGAGCTGCAGCAAGCTGACTGCATGGAGGAAGAGGAGGCTCGCTGGCTGTCTTGTGGAGATTTCTTTTGCTGCTATGAATAGCGCAGGACAAAGAGGGGAGATACTGTTGGTCGAGTGGCTGAAGCAGAGGGATGACCTTCTGTACATACCAAACTACACTTTTTGTGTGTGTGTGTGTCCCTGCCCTCATCTCCCACTGGCTTGGTATGGTCAGTAGAGAAGGAGAATGGAAGCCACCAGTCCTCACACTAGAATCGGACCATCTACCCCAGAAAACACTGAGTTGCATCTGTGACATTCCTCCTCTTCATGGGAGGGATTTATTCTGTAAGGAGGAGGTATGCAGAAGGGTTTTTCACTGCGTAACACTTCCCAATGGGCTGTGCAGAATGCAAGAATATATGTGCTTCCACAGGCTGGCAGAGTCCTCGTCTAGACTTAAAGAAAGACTTATCCATTCCACTCTGCCTGTTTGCCTTGATGTGCACAGGATTCATACCATGGTCCCTTGTTAACTATGATTTCTATTTGAAACAGAGGTTGGTGTCCATATCTTAAACTTCCTAGAGTCTGAGGTTGTCCAGAGCTGGGGTTCCTGCCATGAAATCCAGATCCAAACTTTCCCAAAGTTGCTGAATATTCAGAATTGTTGGTGTTTTGGTTTCATCTAATTCCCATTGCATGTATATCAGGGTCATGAGGGAGACTGCCCAAGTATGCCAGTTATTCTAGTCTTCAAATGTGGAGGTGCAGAATATGTTTACCCTATTCTTTAAAGTGCATTTATAGTCGGAAAATTCACTGCGGTCCCGTTCTTACTCAACACATCTGTCAGAATGGTTCCCTCTTAATCAATAGATCAGTTTCTTGTGTCTCTTTGTCTTATCGGTGCATTTCTTTGGCAAAAGTCCAAGATTTTTACACCTGTTAGCCATAGTGATGGATTTCTCTCTGCTTTGCGCAGCATCTGCTAAATTCACTTTGCAGAGGCTTTATTTTTGAGGAGAGTGTACAGTAAGAGGCAGAAGAATCCCTGGTGCATTTTCAGTTCCCAATCTTTGATTATAAAGTTGGCAGTTAAAAGTTGATATATTTTTTTAAAATCTGGTAAACTGAGTGCATCTGGTATGTCACTTAAGGGGAGAGGAATAAACCCAGAGCTCCAGAATGGCATTCTTTTCTGACTACAGCTGCATTTAAAAGCAGTAAGCATGCTATTTATACCGCTCCAGTTCGAGAGTATTTTCCAGCTGTCTGATCAGCAAGATCTAACAGCTGCTTCAGGCTCTCTTTCGATTCTGTTTGGTTTCAGTGCAAAACAAGTCCCCTGAGAATCTGCCAGCTGTTTGAAACCCACTGTGCTATAGGTTTTGGAATACGGAGTGAGAATTAATTGACGGACTGTCCTTAGGGCTAGTATTATGGTCCATTTTCTCCTGCGGAAATACAGGGCTTTTATTCACTGGAAAGACTCCTTTTCTTCAACAGTCAAAAAACGCTGCTGTTTCTAGGATGACCAGTGATGTAGGGGTGGTATAAGTCTGCATTCAAGCCTGGATCATGAGGCCCTAACTTAACTTTCATTCAGCCTTTATTCAGGCAAAACACTGATTGACTTCAACAGTTTTCCTGGAGTAAAAACTGAGTAGAGAGACTCCATACTGCAAAAGCACCTGTAAATATATGAACCCAACCAGGGATTGCCCCTAATACTAAATAGCTTTCTCTGACTGTTAGTGCAAAATGAAAAGATGCTTCCGTGAAAATATTCAACAAACAGCCGAGATTTCATGGCAGATGGAAAAATTGCACCCGTAGCGGTTGCAGAGGTCAGACTATCAATTGCAAATGGCTCAACTCTTTCAGACTCCCTTATTTAGACACTGTTATTGTTAGAAGCAGGAAAGGCTTTGTTCTAAAGCACTACCCTCCCAAAATTGGGCTGCCCGAGAAAGAAAAGTAGGCAGCATGTTGATGGTGTAAAGCATTTTTTAAATTAGTTTTTGGAAAAATAGAAATTAAACCTTGTAAAGCTATTGAAACTGAAGGCGAAATTGATCAGACCTTTTTTTTTCAAAGGGAATATGTGGAAAAGATCCTGAGATGAAAAGGATCAAAATCTCATTTCCACCTCAGTAAGCTCTCCATCTCTGCAATGAAATTGGTCGTGCTCAGCCCCTTGTCACTCCACTAACATCTGGCCTACTGCGCATTTGGGCAAGGAACCAGGAGCCTGTGGGAAATAGAAGTGTCTTGGTGCTCTACCTCCCTTTCTCTGTTAATACAGTTGCCCTTTCACCTATCACTCTCCAGCTACCTAGAAATAAATCCCTTTGTCTTCCATTCTCTTCCCTCGGTACTAGCTGGTTTGATGATTCCTTGAACAATTCACCACGCTGCCTCATGAAACTGATCAGGAAGCAATGACCCCTGCAGGCTGGCGGCATTGCCTAGGTGAGAGAGCAGGGTGCTGTTCCCTTATGCTTCAATAGTTCACCCACTGGAAGTAGTCTTCTTGTCCTCCCAGCTGCAGGACAAGTGTGGCATAGGCATGTGCTAGGACATGTTAATGGGGAGTAATCACAACAGCCTCTTCACTCAAGCCAGTTGTTGTGCTGAGACCCTGATTTCAGAAGGCAAGGGCTCTGTGTGCTGTGGCTGAAATGATGGAGTGAAGAAGTGTCTGTGATTGGACGTGCCTTGTTCTGCTAGAATCCTCGTCCCTTCAGAAGACGACTTTGGCCGAAGCAGCAGCTGTTGTTAGTTAATGGTGATGTCGCATCCCTCCCATGTCTGATAGGATGAGGGTCAAAATTGGTTGCTAAAGAGAGATTCTTAAGGCAGGTTCTGGCCTTTGCAATGTAGGCTTCATTCTGTACCATCCCAAGTCAGTGGGAGATTTGCCGTTGACTTGAGCAGGATTGGGGCCTAAATGCCACCAGTACCAGCATGTAAAATCCCTTTTTCCCTGAGGTAGAATTATTCCATCAAGGGAGACTCAGAATCGAGCCAGAAGCTCTTAAACGTTATCCCTAGCAAAAGAGCCCTGCATGTGCCATTGTCAAGCCTGCCAGCGCATTTGTTGTATAGAGGAATGTATGTACATACAGACATTGTATATTTATAAATTTATATTTTTGTTTGGGCATTTTGGATAAGGCTTTTTTGATGATACAAATCTGAGCTGGACAAAAGTAGAGTGAAAATAATTATTTTTAAGTTCATAATAAAAGAAGTTCTTCCTCTAATAGCAGCGAGTCACTGTTGACGTGTGAACCTTGGATGCACTTAGGGATTGATTGAATGTCTGTCCTGTGATTAACAGCTTCCCCTGGTTGTTTGTATTCAACTTCTTCCTCCGTGTTCTGGAATAAGAACTCCATTGAGGCCAGCCCTGGAATTTTGCCATGTTTCTGAGCTGGAGAGCAATTCGTGGTACTGAAGACTATCCCTGCTGTCTCACTGCACGACTGGTCTGGGGTGTGGTACCCCAATGCATTATTCCAGTTTTACTCTGATCTAGCACGTTACTTTCATTGGAGTTCAAAAAAAAGGAAGCCCTTGCAGCTCCTTGGGTGACTCGTAGAGGAGCGTGAAAGGATCTGTGTGAGCGGAAGACTGCACGGGTATGCAACTGAGGTTGAGTGCTAGGCATAGTCCTCTGCACTGAGAATCAGGGCGTCTTAAACTCCACTTGCAACTGCTCCTTTCCCCACAACAGCACTGGGTAAAGGAGGGTTGAGGAGATAATGAGCATGTCTTCACAAACCTAAGGTTAAGACTGATCCTCATCACCAAGACTTACTATGGTGCTTACCTATACACTCCCCTCTTAGGCCCCATGTATGCTATGAGGCAGAGAAACCATGGCCAAACAGCAATGTGTCATTAATGCAGGATTTCTGTCCCCTGTGCTCCCTGTTCCACTCATAACTTTAGTCACTGCACGTGAACTAGATGCAGCACTGTGCCCGTCATTAACCCTACTTTATGTAGGCTGTGGGCTGTTGTTAGCCTGGACTGAAATTTGCTCAGTTTTTGCAAATTGTTGCACTCCTCTCCAATGGGTTTCATTTCTCCTCTCTCCTGAGAGAGGGCTGCGGAGTATGAGAACGGGAAAGCCCTTTCTCTTTTCTAATTTGCCAAGCACACAAGGAATTTGCCTTGTCCATAAATATGCATGCAGCTGGAAGCCTTTACAGCTGAGGCTGCAAGCACTGGATGCTGGACACCGTTGATCACAGCAGCTGTGTGGACTGGCAAAAACTATTGACGCTGCATATGAAATAGCTGAGCTAAGGAAGTAAGTATCAAAAAAAAAGTGATTCCCCTATGGGGAGAATAGTCCCACTGAAATTCCATGCTGACTGTTCCCTTGGTGCACTGAGCAGGTGGCCCATGAGATTATTGAGGCTGGAGGGGAGAAAGACAGTATTTGACTCTAACATGCGAGACAGAATTTTACAAGATGTTTGGTATGAATCTCTGCCAACTGCGCTCAGAAGTAAGGCTATTGGTCCTGACCGTAGACAGAGAAACAGCCCCTGTGCATAACTCTTGTATGGAGTGAGATCGATTGAGCTGGAATGCTTCGAGAAGAAGAGAAAATGTTGGTAAGAAATAGAAGAGATGCTCACCTTTTATAAAGCTTCCCTTTGGCTGGTGGCCAGAACTGGGGAGCATACTCTCTGTCATGGCAGTTTACGTCTTTTTGTTTAAGGTCCTGAAAAGACTGAGCTCTGGCTCTGTGGTTCAGCACAGAGGAGGCTGAGGTGAAGGAGAAGGGGGAGTATATTCGAGATATGCATAATCTAGCTCTCCCACCCTGTTACGCAAGCAGCGATGGATAACTGCTCTACAGCCTTGACTTATTTTAGCGATTAGTCTATCTCCAGGCCATTTGTCACTCTCTGAAGGTAGTGCTGTTTTTTTGCACCTGGCATGCTTGGGTCTTATCAGGGGCCCTCTCTTGGCACATCTTGTATCCACCCCCCTGTATCTATCCCCCTCGGTCCTTCTCTTTTTGTGTGGTGCCAATATAGCCTGGGTGCCAAGGGGATTAAAGTTTCTGAGGAGGGCAGCGCTGCTGAAGTTATGCTAGAAAATGGAGAAGCAAGACAGGCCCTTGCTGAACACTAGGTGCTTGGGTTGACATTCAGGCGCCACTGAAGTCAATGGGACTTTTGCTTGGGACTTCAGTGGGGCCAGGATTTCTCTTGGGTGTCTGAACTGGCTGTTAAGGGATAAACACGTTACACAAAATGGGAGACGGGGGAAAATCGGCACCTGGGGCCAGATCCAGGGCCCTGAAGCACAGCCATTGACTTTAACGGGAGCATTCCCACTAACTCTCAGACTCTCCCCTGTACAAGGGCTCCTTTGAGCTAAAAAGCTGCAGGATCATCCCAGTGTAGGGTTATTCTCCAAGGTCTCAAGGCCAGCGTGGCAACCCCAACGTGCCCTCTGGTCTCTGTGTCTGGCACACAGGGCCCGGCTGGGGGAAGTGGGCATGGCCAGAGCTTCCCTGCACGCTGATGAACCTCGGCTGCCATATTGGCCTGGATCCGCCTGAGACTGTTGGGAGCCTGGAGCCCAGAATTGGGGATGTGCGAAGAAGGATGGAGACACCGCGGCCAAACCCGCCGGGGGTGGTGTGTCTGCGTCCCCACGTGCAGCACAGCATCGAGGGAATAATATTGTGTGTGATAACATTCTAGTTTGGTTCCTTCAAAGCCATTTTGAGGGCTTACGCGGTGCCTGGCATTCTGCCGGCCCTCTGCCTCGGGGCATTTCGCCTGGAGGGAATTGGTGCTCTCCCCTCCCTTAGATTAATTCGAAGGGGATCCAGTTCCAGCTTCCCGCCCTCCCCCAGCCTTGGCATTGGAGGTGTTGATGCCCTTGAATAAATGAGCTTTTCTTTCTGTTTATTTTATTTGGCTTGGGTTGGGGGACACCGTTCTGCTGTCTTTAACGCAGGTGTGTAGGTTCCACACTGATAAGGATGTACCTCTGGTACATAAAGCACTTCTGAGCTCCCTCTGGTGCCATTTGCTTGGAAGGAAAGATGGGAAAGGTGTTGCTGTGGGTTGGTGAGTAACTCTCTCTGCCTTTACTGATTACACCAGGATATAACGTCCCCGAAGGGCTGGTCCCCGAAGCAGCAGCCTTTTGTGTTGTAGAACTTGTCCTAGCAGGTGTCCGGGTAACAATGTACACAGAATAGTTGTACCTGCTCAGGGACTGATTTAAGCTTTGAAAGGCTCCAGTCAAGTTTATTGTAATGCATTCTCCTTCTGTCTTGCAGGTTTGGCCATTCTGCTGCAGTTGCAGCTGGGTAAGAGCATCTTATTCTTTCTTTTTGTGCACGGGGTGAGGATGAAACTTCAATACAGTTGGAAAGAACAAAGTGAACAAGGAGTACTTGTGGCATCTTAGAGACTAAGCCATTTATTTGGGCATAAGCTTTCATGGGCTAGAACCCACTCATCAGATGCAGAAAGAATGGTTTGCCACCTCTTCAGCTGGTGCCAGTCGATGTAGCTCGATTTCAGTGTAGTTATGATTCACAGCTGCTAAGGATCTGCCCCACTGATCCCTCCTGATTATTCTTTAATGTCTCCCTTTATTGGCTCCATCCCTTCTTTGCTCCTTGTAACAAACAATTTCTGACTTGAAGAATGGGCACGCATCTTTCATCCAACTCAGTATTAAATTGGAGCAAAGAGCAAAAGAACCAGTACTCTTTTCTCTAATGCTGACTGATAGCTGAGTCTAGTCACTACCCTGGGCCTTGCTTTCTAACTAAGCAAGATTATCCTGTTGACATACATAATTGTTCTGCTCTGAGCCAAATGTTTATCTCTGAGTTGTGGTTGATTAAAAGGGAATGCCCAAACCTTGGTGATATCTCGAAAGCACAGTTTACTGATATATTTGTCACTGGGAAACATGTGGTGGGAAGTTGTTTGAATGGGATGTGTGACTGATTCCTCGATGTAAATGCAGATGCAGAAAATATACATACCAGGATAGCATTGCGTATGCAGAATTTGTGAGCAGAAAGTGACTGTTAAATGAAATCCCCACTCACACTCGGGACTGGTGCATCTATTTGTAGGATCAGAGGGTGTGCAAGAAAAGGCTAGAATTTCCTCTTGTTACCCCAGTGTTGCTCCATTGAAATCAGTGGATTTACCACTGCACTAACATTGGTGAAAGGAGAATCACATGTCTGATTCTACTCTCAATAACACCAGACGTCACCATCATGAAACAAGCAGATATTTCCTTCCTAATATCTGTGATTTGCCTTTCTCCTGCCAGGTTCTGCCTATAAACTTGTGTGTTACTTCACTAATTGGTCTCAGTACAGGCCGGAACCTGCCAAGTACTTCCCAAACAATGTGGACCCAAATCTGTGCACCCACTTGATCTACGCCTTTGCAACTATGAATCAAAATAAGATTGCCCCATATGAATGGAATGATGAAGACAGACTCTTCCCAGAATTTCAAGCACTAAAGAAAAGGTCAGCACTTTCCAATGTACAAGATTTAAAGCAAATTTTACTTTTAAAAAATACTACTTGTTGCCAGGCAAAATTGAGATTTTTCTATCAGCTATGAAAAAAGATGGCAGAGGAACAATAAAGAATTTCTTTATTAAAGAACAGAAATAGTTTAAAAGATATCTAGCCGCAATGCTTTCATTAAGGGCTCTATTCCACAACCTTCATGGGACTTGACTCAGTCCTGCTGGTTTTGGAGGAAACCATGTAAGTGTGCCCCAGTGTGAGTCAAGGTTTAATGAGCAAGTCTTAAGGATTGATTGTATTTTGCATTCAGCCCCATTTTCAGATTAGTATATTTTGGATGCATTAGGTTACTCATGGCTGGAATGTGGTTTGACACAGGAGTCCAGTTCAAATGTAACATTATTATTATTATTATTATTATTATTTACAAAAACAGTTTAAACCAAAGAGGAGGTGAGGAAAGCTGTGGCTGGGCATTGCATTGAAATTTAGGAGATCTCAGTTCAGATCCCAGCTCTGCCAGACTTGGTCTTTCTGTGCCTCACTTTTCCCATCTGTAAAATGGGGGTGATAACTTTTTTTTTTCTTTGGGTCCCACCCTTTGTGCATCTTGTCTGTTTAGACTGTAGGCTCTTCAGGGAAGGGTCTGTCTGTTTGTACAGCACCCAGTACAATGGGATTCTAAGCTGGCTTGAGGCCTCTAGGCAACACTGTTACCAATGCTGAATGATGAGAACCAAAAAGAACTGAATAGGTTTTCTCAAATGAAAATTAATAACAACAACAAAAAGTTCACAACTGAGCCAAGTCTCAAACACAACCAAGTGACTGCTGCTTACTGACCTTCCTTTTTCTTTTCTCGTGTCACAGTAACAACCAACTTGTAACCAGCCTGGCTATCGGAGGGTGGAACTTTGGCACTCAGAAGTGAGAACTTTTCCCTTGACTTAATGACATAGATGGGGAAGACAATGCTGAGACCAGGACAACACACAGCCTCCTGCTGCTCCTTTGGAGTCAATGGGAGCTTTGCTATTCACTTCGCTGGGGATAGGTTAAGGCCCACAATGATGATGGGAATGACCAGATATAAACTGTGGTAGTGACTGGGTAGCTGAAGAACTGGGTGCTGATGATGCCGTGGGGTGCTGGTGATAATGGGGACGGGTTGAAGAAATAAGAAGAATGGCAATGAATTATGAAAATATAGATAGTTAATGGTGATTAGACATTTATGATACAAATGGCAGGTGATTGTGGAGAATGGGTAAGTAGGGGATGGTTAGGAAAAGTTAGGGTGGATATTGCAGTGGCTGGAAATCCCAAGTGGATAATGGGAACATTAAACAGAAAATGGTAATGCAGCAATGATAGGTTCTGATCTGGTGGGAATCTTTCCATTGACTTCACTGGATGGCGGCTCAAGCTGATAGTGAAGATAAGGGCTAGGAAAGTGATTAAGGGTACTCTGAGTAAAGAATCAAGCAGAGAATGGGATGGTGGTTCTAGAGAACACACGACAATGGTAGATAACAGGATGGGATGAATTTTGGTGAGGATAGTTTCATGGTGGAAAAGGAGGATAAAGATGAGGGCAGAGTGAGATAAATACACAGGTCTTCATACTCTGGAGTTTGGTAATAACAGAACTTATTAATAGTGGATTATTGGGTACACATTGCTAATGGCAACAAGGGAGGTGATTAATGGAAGTGGGTTTTAATTAGACTGCTGTGCGCTAAGACAAATACATTTATAAAAGAGGAACTGAACAAGTTTGCATGTGTTGATACAAAAAGAAAGGACCAAGTTGTCTAAGAAATATCTCCTTTCAGATTCACTGAAATGGTTGCCTCACCGGTTAATCGTAAAACGTTCATTGACTCAGTGATCGTGTACCTCCGTAAGTTTGGGTTCGATGGGATCGACCTGGATTTTGAATATCCAGGTTCCAGAGGCAGCCCCCCTGAGGACAAACATCGCTTCACCATCTTGATTCAGGTGAGTAACCAGTGTGCTATCTCGGTTATTCTTTATGTCAGCTGGAGTGAGACAGATCTGAACCACCAAGCTGTGTATCAGCAATGTTTACATTGGCACTGCATGATTTGAGTCCCCTTTTAGTTCCTTGAGTCCCACTGTGAGAGATCGCCTTCTCGCCCCACTCCACAAACAGGCAGGAGACTCTTCTGTGACTCACTAGTGCTCTTTATTCACAGTGCAGCTTAGTGCAAACCCCACCACCTATTATACACCGCTCTACAGTTTAGCTTAGTTCTTTACAGCTCAGGGAAACGAGGCTCCAGCTCAGGAAGGTAACTCCCTTCTTCCTGGATCACAGGGATCCAAAGTCTAAATACTTCTCCCTCCTGCTTCCCTAGCCTCCTTCTCCCTCTCTAGCTCACTCCTCCACACCACCACCGTGGGCTTCCTGCCTGGCAGGCTTTTATCCCCCTGAGGAGGCTGCCAGGTGCAGCTCATCAAGCCTGAGCCCTCTGCACCCCAGGTGGCTAATTAGCCTTCTCTGCAAGGGGAGGTTTGCAGGCTTCTGCTCCCTCTTAAAGGGCCAGCTGGGCTGGCTTAGGCACTCCTGGCCAGCACCCTCCCACACCCACGATTGTGGAAATACGATATCCGACCTAGTTTAAGATATTCTTCCATCTCGCAAGGGCTTTGTGGACAACTAGACATGGAAGGAACATTGTGAAGATCTTCAGGAGTTTACAGATCAGGCTGCTGGGATGTTTCTAGATAAATATTCCCAGCTGGACACGAATGACATTTTTACAAGAATCGCTACCAACACTCATCTCCATTTTCAGGAAATGCTGGCAGCCTTTGAAGCTGAGGCCGCAAGCACTGGACAACCAAGGCTGCTGATTACCGCAGCGGTATCTGCTGGCAAAGGAACTATTGATGCTGGATATGAAATTCCTGAGATAGGGAAGTGAGTAGACTGGTTCCCACATTGTGCTTAACATGCTATTGACCTGGTTCTGTGCCGCCGTGCCCCTTGCATCATCATTAGTTCCTGTGCAAAATAGGTGGGTGCAAAACACTACTAAATCACAGTAGTAGCGTTTACACTCCCTTTGGGCAGATGTAAACGATAGTGTAAGGTTCTAAACAACAGAGATTCCAGCCAAAGTCTTGTGCAGACCTAAAGTTTAGGTCAACGTGGGATGACGTATTGTCTGCTGACTCATTCGTCCAGCAGGAATCCTGTTCCTAACTGTTGTTTTGTTTCATTTCATTTAAACCAGGCTTCTCGATTTCATCAGCGTGATGACCTACGACTTCCACGGAGGCTGGGATCCCGTCACAGGGCACAACAGCCCCCTCTATGTAGGCTCCACCGACCATGGGGACTACAAGTACTTCAACTGCGTAAGGGAACAGACAGCAAACTCCCATTTTATTTCCCCAAGAGGGCGCTGAGGGTAACAGGCACTGGTGGTAAAAACGGTTTTCAATTTGGATCTCTGCAGGAATATGCCATGGAATACTGGAATGATAACGGTGTCCCCGCCGAGAAGCTCGTGATGGGATTCCCCACCTACGGGCGTACCTTTAGGCTTAGCGGCAGTGGCACGTCTGTTGGTGCCCCAGCAGCTGGAGCTGGGTCCACTGGGCCTTACACCCGTGAAGCTGGTTTCTGGGCTTATTATGAGGTGAGAAGTGTCAGAAAATTACGTTTTGTGGCCCAGATCCTGAGCGGATGTAAACTGAGCTAGTTCCACCAGTCCTGATTCCCATGCAAAACCAAGATGCCTTTGCATCACTCTGCCAGTGCAAAGGGGCCGTATGCTCACCTTAAGGTCCCCTTTACATTGGTAGAGCGGTAGGGGAACCTTAGTGTAAATGAGAATCAGACCCATTGATTTCAATGGAGCTATGCCAGTTTGTAGCCACTGAGAATCAGGCATCTTATGCTGTGTGCTTTCATGATTTATAGGTGACATGTTTTGTTTTTACTTAGGCTGGCTGCTAAGCTTCTCTCTCTTCCTGTACAGTGAATGGATTCTCTTCCCACTTAAACCAGTGTTGTACTGCAGGGGCACTGGTAGGCCAGATCTTCAGTTCTGGAAGAGCTCAGGTCCCGAACGGGAAGTGGGGCAAAGGTGGCTGGACCACCCCACCTTTATATCCATTTCTTCTCCTCTATTCCCCAGGCCAGTTCAGTCCCTGAATCAAGTTAAAGACTTCTCTAAGCTACTCTTGGCTGTCGCAGAGCCTCAGGGGCTATTCTGGAGGATTATTAGAGTACATCTATGATGTGATCACCTCCTCTCCTTTCAGCTGTGTGTCTAAGGGCCGTAAGGCAGGGTACACCAGTTCTACACCACCAGAGTAACTCCTGGCTGACCACTTAGGCTTCCGGATTGCAGACTGAACGGGGGGAGAAGATCTAGCCCATTGACTTCACCTTTTGGCTCCCGAATGAGGTCCATTGTGTGTTAACCCCATGCTGTTTTGGCAGATCTGCACGTTCCTAAAGAGTGCTAAGCTAGGATGGATTCCGGACCAGAAAGTCCCCTATGCCGTTAAGGGGAACGAATGGGTTGGGTATGACGACGTGTGCAGCTATAAACACAAAGTAAGACCTTTAACATTTTAAAGTGAGCTTTCCTTATGCTCTGCTATGGCTATTAGGAAGCACTTGTCTTAAATTCTGTGCATTTCAGAGTCTCTTGATAAAGGGAGATATTTTCAGCCTCGTTCATACTGCACTAAGATGCTGTGAATGTAATGGGAATGTTTCCCAAAGCATTCGTTTTTGAGCTGGGACTCTACTGCCTAGCAGTTCTGTGACCCATGGCTATCTAGTCCATTACTGGTTTCACTGTGTGCACACTGAGATTCTTAAAGGAATTCTTAAGCAGTTGTGGACATTTTATCAACAGTTGTATGATTTTTTTTGATAGGTCAAATACCTGAAGGAGAAAAATTTTGGAGGTGCCATGGTGTGGGCTATTGACCTGGATGATTTCCTGGGCACTTTCTGCAATGAAGGAAAGTATCCTCTAATAAACACACTGAAGAAACTCCTTGAAACAAATGGTAAGATGGTGCTAATGAGTATTTCCTATATAATTAGCAGATTCAGTACATCTTTCTCACGCTACTAGGGTGAAATTCCCTCCTCTGCAGAGGGCCAGAACAAGGACTAGTTCTCAATATATGTGTTAAGTAGAACACAAGTACAGTACTGCCTGAATTTTTGGTTTTGTGCTAGCCCTCTGCACAGAGGTGAATGTCACCCCGATAACACACACACTTGAAACCAGATCTCCTGTTTCCATTTGGTAACAAAGAGTCCTGTGGCACTTTAAAGGCTAACTATGAAGTATTGAAGCATAAGCTTTCGTGGGCTAATACCCACTTCGTCAGATGCAAGCAGTGGAAGTGTCCAGGGGCAGGTATAGATAACTAGGCAAGAACCAGATAGGAGGTAACAAGATTAGTTCAATTAGGCTGAACCAGCTTGTTATCTCAAATCAGGGAAGGTGAGGTATTCTTCTAGCAGGTGAATTGGAGGTGTGAACTTGGAGGGTGGGGTCAGGCCTTACCTGTGGAGGGTGGGGTCAGTCCTTTAGTTCAAGTTATACAAGATCGTACTCTTAGTCCAGGAGTGATAAACAAGATAGACGGGCATACACGGGGATCGACGGGCATACAAAAGTACATGTGTAGATGACATCTGGATGAATCCATGCATCTTACTGAATTGTTAATTATTCTTTATTTTAGATCTGATTGTGCCCAACTGCCCTTTAGACGTCCCTCCACCAGACCCCACACCTTCTCCAGATGACGGTACAACTACCTCCCCAGTTACTCCCCCAATTGAGGGGGGAGATGGATTCTGTGCTGGCAAACAAGATGGTACCTATTCTGACCCCGAAAATAATACTAAATTCTACGTGTGTGCTGGAGGCAGAACTTATCAGTTCACCTGTGCAGCTGGCCTCGTCTTTGATGATAGCTGCAAGTGCTGTAACTATCCAAAATATTAATCCCAGCCCCGGCTCAGAACCAACACTGATGAGTAACATACTGCAACTCAAATCATCCCCAGCAGAATCCCTCTTGCCCTGTTAAAAAAAGCCTAGTGGTGGGGATAAGGCATTAATGTGCACGTTGTCCGTCAGCTGTGTGATTTGGTGATCCTTCTTTTAACAATAATAAATAATCATCTCTCTTATATAGTGTCTTCTCTGCTAATGCATCGCAAAAGTGCATAGGCCAGATATTCAACGCAGGCCGAGCCTGTCTTCGTCAGACTTTTCCTAAGACATCTCTTTCTGGTTCAGATTTGTTTCCTTCCCCATCTCCGCTCATATCATTTCTAATAATAATAACTGATTGTTATCTCACTTTTCTTCCCTCAATCTCAAAGGAAGGTAAATCGCCTTATACCCATTTTACAGATGGAGAATCTGGTGCATAGAAAGAGAAAGTGAATTGCCCAAGGTGACATGTAGCAAATTAGTGCCCAAGTTGAAAACACAACCTAAATCTCCTGATACCCTGTACAGTGCCCTATCCCCTGGGCCAACCAAGTCCTTATTTGGGGATTTACTTCCCTCCCCTGCAGGTGAAGGTTACACAAGACGTCTTCATGCAGTGGTCTAGCCTGCTTGGAAAAATGTGGGAAATGAATAGCTGCAGTAGTTGTACAGCCTACAACAATCTATAGCTCCTAATGGATGTTAAATTCTCTGTGGTGCCCCTTTAAGCATCTGAAGACTGCAAGAAAATGAAGGTCCCTGTGGCTTTAAGTCACAATAGAACATCCATTGGAAAGACAAATCACCGTAGCTAATCTCATTGAATTCAAGTGGGTACCTTGAATTTACTTTTCATAATGACACTAGCTACCTCACAGACATAAAAAGCGCAGCTGGGCTCTTATTCTTCTCTCACGGACACTGGTGTAAATCCAAGAGTAACGTCACTGGGCAAAATCTAAATAATAAAGATAATAGGAGCGACACAGTAGTAAAATTGATGTAAAGAAGCAGAGACTCAGGGCCCTGATCTAGAGGGGTTCTTGACAGGCCTCCTCAGAAAGAAGGTGATACATGTTGTTCTATTCAGTTCTTATGCTGTGTCATAGTGCCACAGACTCTAGGGTATTTTTAATTCACAGAAAAGGCCCTAACAAGAAGACACCTTAGTACCTGTGTTGCAGGGTACTTTAGAAATTTCGTAGAAATGAGGCTCACACACAGTGGCTAGATGAAATAAGTGGTGAGTTTATTGAAGGTCCCGGCCCTTTAGCGCTGGGGGCTTTTTTCAGCGCGGCTACGGAATGGAGGATTTTGGCACATCGGAGCAATGCTCAGGTCAGAAGCTCGACACACAAGGGTGTGTCAGCACAGAAATACTCATACTCATTTGCATTTCATATCTAACTCATGAATAGCTAATCAGATGTTTTGCAATCTTGCCTCAGTTTACCTGTTTAGTTTCACACAAGCCGAGTTTCAGACAGACCAAGTAAACAGCTCACACAGCTGCAAAGCTCTTCTCAGACGCATACACATGAGATAACAGGAACACAAAGCTATTCCCAAGCTGATAACCTTAATTATGCCTTACCCTGGAGGTGACTTAGAAGCGTAACTGCGCCCCCTAACGATTGCTGTTACAATAATCTTCTCCTCACTACAACCTGCTGTTTTTCATACCAGTTCATGGTCTTTAAGCTGCCACAGGACTTTGTTTCAATTGCCAGGAGATTACCCTGCCGTTGCAGGTTGATTGCACTGGCTTCTGCCAACCACCTGGCTGTAAAATACCAGCCTCCTAAGAGTAGCGTCTCGTTTAGCCCCTTGCTCTTGCTGTTCAAGGTTTTTAAGGAAACCGAGGGAAATCACTGGTTAGTGGGGCTAGTGTGTCGTGTGTAACTGAGGGTGGAACTGGGGCTGAAAAAAATCAGACACAATCCAATCGGTCCAAATCCTCAGCTGGTATAAATGGCTGTAATGCTGCTTCAATCAACAGAACCATTTACCTCATCTTAGGATCTGGCCCCCTGACTTAGAAGCAATCTCAGTATTTTCTTTGAAGACCTTCAGTTGCCTGGCTTCCCTCACAGGCTGGAACTGAACACAGGAAACCTGAAATTCATGGAGTGTGATTGCCTAAGTGACGGGTTCATTGTCTGGGTGGTTATTTCCACTTGTGGTTCCATCATTGCGACAGGGAGTAGGCGTTTGGGAGTAGGGAGTAGGTGCCTCTCTAGACAGTCACTGTGTAGGCTGAAGAGGAGATATCTCAGGGGAAGCATTGTTTGTTTTACCCCATATTCTCTCCTGAGAGTGGCAAAGGGAAAAAAAATCTGGGGGATTTATCATAACCTACTATATAAACCCATTCAACAGAGATTTGGGCCGGATCCCATGTGGGTATAAATGGGCCCAGCTCCATTGACTTTCAGGGGACTGTTCACATCAGCACCAGGATCTGGCTCAAGGTTGCATGAGTATAAATGAGGCTCAGTTAGGTCCAATGGGTCAGAACTTCACCATGTCCCCCTACTCGTCCATGAATTTTAGTCTTGGTGAAGCTGAGGAAGAAGCAGTTGAGAGGGGTGAGAGACAATCATACTGGACAAAGGTCTGCATTTAGAACATGACATGGAATGGAGTGGCAACATCCCATGGCAACATTAGAGGGATCTCGTGCAAGATCAGGGAGCTGGAGGTATTGGTCTGTGAGAAAAGATTAAGAGAGCTAAACAATGTCCACCGGAGCTTGGCTGTACCGCGAGTAAAAGGAGGAGCGTAGCAGTGTATAAACGTTTGAAAGATGTAAACCGTGAGGGAGGGAGCAGAATGATTTAGTGTGATACCCAGTGGGTTATGCTAGGAGCCGTGGGACAAAATGAAGAAAGGGAAGACGAGTATCGGGACAAACTTCATCCCACTTCTGTAAATGGAAGGAGGCAGATAATTAGTAACTGGGACACTTAACCAGCAAGAGGTTCCTTTCCATTCTGCCTCTCTTCCTCTGTCTTGTCTGTTTATACAGTGGTTTCTAGGGCAGAGACTGTCTCTTACTATGTGGCCAGCACAATGGGCTAAGCCTTTAATTGCTTTGGTAATATTTAATCATGGTAATTAATGCATCGATAAAGTCCAAACTAATGGTGCCATGGTACATTTCACCATAGGGCCTGCCCGGCCTCATATGCTCTTTCTACCTACCTTATGTAATTTAAAAGCTGTGGAGGAGTGAGTGAGCCACTTACTGGTAAATGGAGTAATGTTGGTCAGAATATTTTGCTCTTACCTAAGCTGGCCACTGGTTTAGAACAAGTTTCACCAGCTGCCTTTTTATGGTGCAATTCTGGTATGAAAACATTGATCTGATCATGGGGTTTATGAGGGAAACATTCAGGAAGCAGAGAGTTAACAAATGCAAGCTCAGCTCCTTTATATATAATAGGTAGAGGCAGGGGGCAGAAGAAGCAGACTGCTGCTCTGGGTTCCACTGCAAGGATTTGCCAGGTCAGTGGTTGTATGCAGGGTGTATCGAGGAGGGGTTCATTTAATTTTACCTTTGTTTTCTGAGTTGATTTGTAAGTTTTGGCAATGGGTCTAAATTGGGGACATAGGAGACTCTGGAAAGGTAACTTAAAATGCATGATTTATTTTATAGGTTTGGTTTTTAAAATATTTTTTTTACCAAGCACATTGAGAAAGTCCATGCATGTGTCTTATAACTGCACATTACACACTTGATTTTATGTGCACAGAGACGCTGCAGTTATTTCCATGTGGTTTTAAACTAGTGTTAGCAGAGCACTAATACTCTTTCCTGTTTCAGTCCTGTCCGCACTAGGACCCCATTCTAAAATTTTACATCATTGTTATGTCCAGTTCAGCTCCAACAGTGGGGACAACATTGGGAGCAGTTGTACTGGGGATCGCTGGAATTTCAGCTGCTGGGTCACCTAGGCTTCTACTGTGTTGAAAAGAATTGCATGAAACACAGAGAGCTGCCTGGAACCTTGTCTACCCCTGCAACTTCCATTGTTTCTCCCATGTTTCCTATCCACGTCTTTTCTTCTTCTTCCCCTTTATAGATAATTCCTGAAGCCAAAATCTGAGGCTGAGATGGGGAAGATGCTGCTATGGGCTGGTGAGTAAATCTGATCCCTTCCCAGTGACACTCTAACCCTTACAGTTTGGGGAATTCCGTCCTAGAAATTGAAAGGTGTGGATGAGATTCAGACAAATCTGTAGCCTTCGTAACATTGTGTTATGCGGGTGATCAGAGTAGATTTCAAGATGCGGGGGTGGCCAACCTGTGGCTCCGGAGCCACATGCAGCTCTTCAGAAGTGAGTCGGCAGCTCTTTGTTCAGGCACCGACTCCAGGGCTGGAGCTACAGACGCCAACTTTCCAATGTGCCGGAGGAGGGAGGGGGGCCCCACTGCTCAACCCCTGGCTCTTTCACAGGCCCTGCGCTCTCCCCACCTCTTCTCACCCTCTCCCCTGAGCCTGCCGTGCCCTTGCTCCTTCTCCTCTCCCCAGGACCTCCCTCCCCCCAGAGGGGGAGATGCTGAATGGCAGGGCTGCCGGTGGGTGTTAGGTTCTGGGAGCGGGGGAGGTAATGTGGGGCTGCTGATGTATTACTGTGGCTCTTTGGCAATGTACATTGGTAAATTCTGGCCCCTTCTCAGGCTCAGTGTGGCCACCCCTGTTCTAAAGGGTCCTTCTAGCCTTCAAAAATCTATGAAACAGCAGCATCCTACATGGGATGTTTCAGCGCAGACTTTGCTCTAATGGATCTTGGCTACCTCATGCTTAACTGGGAAGATTTACCTGCGTGCAGAAGGCCTATGCAGCCCGTTGTGGACATTAATGGGGGTTTAAATGGCGCTGCCCCTCTGCACAGGAATGAATTTCACCCTAAGTGGCTGGGTGCCAAGAGTACAAAGTGCCAGACTGAGTTATTTTCTAATGCATTTTCATTTGGTTTGCAGGCTTGGCCATTCTTGTGCAGTTGCAGCTGGGTAAGAATGTCTCGTTCCTTGTTTGAGTGTCGGGGGGCGATAATATAAATAGAAGCAATGGGTCAAATCCCCAAGTCCCTGGTCAGTTTTCAGCCATTCCCACTACAGGCAAAACTGTCACTGAAGTTCATGAGAATTTTGCCTAAAGACTGAGGGCATGATTCTCCTCTCCCAATGGTGCAACTCCGTTGCCTACAAAGGAGCCATTCCCGACTGACAACAGGGCAAGAGTAAAATCAGGCGCTGACTACAGGCATGTCGTGTCTTACGCGAGGGTTAAGTTCCACGATTACTGCGTAAAGCGGAAATCGCATATAGCCAAAACCCATTGAATTTAATGGTGGGGGTTTTATCGTCCCCCCCCCCTTTCTTTTTTGCTGATCACGTAAAGCTGAAATTGCGCATGTTAAATGCGCGTAAGATGCGACTTGCCTGTATGGACTTTAGGACTGGCAAAAGATGAGAAAGTGGTGCATGATCTTGACAAGGGGAGGAGAAGCTTTAAACTAACCTGGTGTTCTCACAGGGAACGAACGTATGTATATTGTAGGGCAGCTGGTGTATGTTATACATGTTGCACTCACATGCGGTCCTTTATTGAATTATATACGATCTAATACAGGGATGCTGGTGCCGGGGGCACTGCCACACTCCTGGCTTGAAGTAGTAATAACAACCCAAATACATGGTTTCCATGGTTTTCGTCATCAGCACCCCCACTATAAAAATTGTTCCAGCACCCCTGAGCTAATATAAAAGCGGTGTCATTTGTCTGTATTGCCAGTCACACACACCTGTAATAGATATAGTAACAGATGTCATATTGTCTATGAGGATGAAACGTGTGTCCTATCAACTTACATTGTCTGCTATGAACTGGGAAGCAAGAGAACCATGCAGAATCACTGAGGGGAATCTGGAATACCGACTCCATTGATAGTTTGGTGCTTAGTAGCCAAGGAATGGCTGGACTTTTAAAGGTATTTAAGACGATGCCTAAAAATGTAGCGAAGTATCTGACTTCCTGGAAGCTGGGTGCTTTGGAGCTTTTGAAAATCTTACTAGGCACTTTAATATCTTTAAACACCGCCTCCCCACTCCATGCAACATAGGAATTTCAAGTTTACAGCCCTGAGACATCAGTGGTTAATACAGTATATACAGATGGGATCATGGCTCACAAATTCTAATCAGTTGATTGTGTCACCATGCAATGTTTGGGGTGGCTGTCAGCCCATGAAATCACTAGATTTATACACCCACTTATGGTGTATTGCTAATGCCACTGGTGCCATTGTTTTCTCTCTCTTTTTTTTTTAAACCAGGCTCTGCCTACAAACTTGTGTGCTACTTTACTAACTGGTCTCAGTACAGGACAGGACCAGCCAAGTACACTCCAGAAAATGTGGACCCATTCCTGTGTACCCACTTGATCTATTCTTTTGCTGGGATGAATAACCATAAGATCACCACTGTGGAATGGAATGATGAAACCCTCTATAGGCAGTTCAATGCCCTAAAGGAGAAGTAAGTAATGTCTAATGTGTAGAGGATTTTAAAAATTAGTTCATTTAAAGGTGACATATGCATGAATAACATGGGGTTTTGTGCCCCTTTTTGTTTCCTTGTGTTTAAATTTTTTTTCCTGCTTGTTTTTTATTCTTAGAAATAACCAGGATGTCAAAATCATATTTTCTCTTAGTTTTTAGTTGAAGGACTTTTGGGTGACTCAGAAATGTGGATTAGGACATGTGTCTGCAAAATCCTTTTTTTTAAAAAGAGCATTTAGTTAAAGCAGCTGTTAGTAAAAACAAACCATATCCAGAGTTTTATACTGTACAAATCACTTTCCTTGGCAATTAAAAAATTAGCCTTCCCTGATATCTTTCATGTTATAACCCTACTAGTTCACCGGTTGTCCACAGAGTTTCCTGGGATAGAATAGGTCTGACTTTATAAGATAAAGAACAATCATGGTCCAAACAACCAAGAAAAAACAAAGAAAACTAATCAAACTGTAAACCTTTCCCAAGAGTTTTGGTCTTTGTTCATCAACAAGTAGCAAAACAGGAAGTAAATGGGTTGTTTTCTTTACAATTCACTTGATAATTGTTGTTTAAAATTCTGCGTAAGGCAGGTTTAGATTAATCTGGTTGCCTCATCATACCATGAAGATACACCGTAAACACCAAAGAGGTGTTCAAATCGGGAGTTCCAGAAAGGCGTGTATTATGATATTCAGTTCCAGACTTCAACCCCACATACATTTTGGAGTGTTTTTTTGTTTTTTTTTTGAGTTTCAGGCCTTTGTTCAAACCCATCTCTATATGTATCTGTGTTGAATCTGTGAATCCAAATCAATTTCATGCCAGTAGACTTGAGGGCCATGAGCAAAGGAGAATGGGCAAGGTTCTGACCTCCGTCAGAGGGGTATAAATCTGGAGTAACTCAATTAAAGAGGTGTGAATAGAGAAGATTGTTTACAAACTGACAATAGACTTTTTTAAAGAAATAAATTACTATCTTTATATATTTTGTTCACTTAATCTCCCCCCCCCCCATACTTTTTCCTGCTATCTAGAAATAAGAAACTTGTCACACTCCTGGCTGTTGGAGGTGGAAGCTTTGGTACCCAGAAGTAAGAACTTTTCTCTTCATTTTTTCAGAGGGTGATGGTAACGGCAAGGAAGAGGGTCCTATATGCCTTTAACAGTTGTGTTGATTGTTAACGAAGACAGTGGCAATCAAAATGAGAAAGTATAACACACAATGTGGAATAGAAGACAAGGGTAACAGTAGTAACAACAATAATAATGATTAGCTCATCAGAAAATTTCAAAACGTTTTACAAAGGAGGTCAGTTTCGTCATTCCCATTGTACAGATTTGGAAACTGTACATGGAAACAGAACCATGAAGTGACTTGCTCAGTGTCACACAACAGAGCAATGGTAGAGTCAGGCATAGAACCCAGCTCTTTAGAGTCCCAATCCAGTGTTTTATCCATAAGAGCATGTAATTTCTTACTGCCTGAAGAGGAACAGAATTGGCTGGACAGAACATTGGGCTGGGACTCAGGAGATTTGGGTTCTATTCCCAGCTCCCCCACTGACCTACTATCTGATCTTGGGCAACCCAGTTATATTGATAGCCTTCACAACATCTCCTGGCAATGAGTTCCGCAGGTTGACCGTGTGCTATGTGAAGATTAGTTTAATCCTGCTGTCTGTTAATTTCATTGGATGTTCCCTAGTTCTTGTGATTGAGGAGTAAATTTTCCTATTCACTTTCTCCCCCTTCTCTGTATCTTTTCCAATTCTAATGTCTTTTGAGATGGGGTGACCATTTTCACACGCAGTATTTAAGCAGTGAGCGTACCTTGTGTACTGACATTTTTCTGATAAAAACTGAATACGTCAAAGGCTGGATGTACCTAAAGCCTACTGAATTCAACAGACACTTGTTAGCTTCTGTAGGGTTTGGATTATGTGCTATGGGATGAGTCCTACAAGGTGCTGAGTCCTCTGGTCCTATCCAGCAAAGCACCTAAACATCTGCTTAACTTTAAGTATGTGAGCAGTGCCAATGACTTCACGGGGACTACTCCTGTATTTAAAGATGGGCTTTGCTGGACTAGGGTCTAGGGGTTCAGCTCATGATTGAACTTATGCTTAGACCTCTGTTTTATTAGTAATCAATGGCTAGCTGATAAAAAGAGGAAGGCAATGCTGCAATGATATGGATGGGGGAGAGATGAAGGGAAAAGGTTTAGAGAAGAGAAATCTGATTACAAAAACAGTAATAAAAAGCATTAGGCATCAGCAGAGAGAGAAGGCTGTTGAGATAATAGATGGTGTGATGAAAACTATGGACAGTAGGTCCTCAGCTGGTGGAAAACAACATAATGCCATTGAAGTCAGTGGAGCTACCTTGATTCACACTAACTCAGGATCTCGCCATCTGGAAATACTGGAGGACCAAAAATGGGTGGGGCTAGTAATGCAATCGTCAGACAAAAAATATTTCTTTCAGATTTACTGCCATGGTTTCCTCACCGGCTAATCGTAAAACATTCATCAATTCAGTGATTGATTTTCTCCGCAAGCACAAATTTGATGGACTAGATCTCGATTGGGAATATCCTGGTTCCAAGGGAAGCCCTCCAGAGGACAAGCATCGCTTCACCATTTTGGTTCAGGTACTGGAGTACTATTGATAGTCTGATCCAAAGCTCATCAAAGTCATTGGAATGTTTTAGCTAATTACTGATGTGTAGCCCTGTAACTTGTCAGTTGGGCCTGAAAAGTACTTGTTTTGACATGAGATAAAGGGTGATCACAGATAACATTAGGGGTATTCAAACCATTTGCAGACGTTGGCAAATTTTTTAAAAGGCCTAATTCCCATGAAACTGTTCTTTATCTCAAGTGAACAAGACTGACCATTGCTCTTTGTTTTATACTTGTAGGAATTGGTAGCAGCTTTTGTTGAAGAAGGACAAAGAACAAGACGAGCAAGGCTGTTGGTTTCAGCAGCTGTGTCCGCCAGTAAAGATACCATTGATGCTGGATATGAAGTTGCTGCACTGGGGAGGTAAATCAAAAAAGACTGTGCGCTGTAGGGTCTGTTGGCTTGATTTTGGATTTACTAATACAGTCCCAGTAGACGTCATTCGGTAATAATCCTGAAGGTTTGCCTGTCTTTCTCTTCTTTCCTATCCACATTAAAGTATAATTCAATGAAATCAACCCCAGGGTTAATTCGGATCCTAGTCCAATTTTATCCAAACCACCAAAGTTTGGGAGCTTGGATAAAAGGTTTCAGTTTAGGACCCTCTCTACGTCAAATGGAATAATCCAGTATCTAAGGATGATCCTGAAGGACTTGCCATCTTTATCAGAACCTAGCTTGCCCTGTACTTCTTTAGTCTGGGTGTACTTAAGCCAATGGATTCCTTACTGTGGCATTTGTTTTGTTTGTATTTAGGAGTCTCGATTTTATCAATGTGATGACCTACGACTTCCATGGAAGTTGGGCTTCTGTCACGGGACACAACAGCCCCTTGTACAAGGGCTCAGATGATAAGGTTCCCTTCTACAACTGTGTAAGAAAACAAATAACAATACAGGGTTAGATCCAAGAACCACTGAAGTCAATAGGAATCTTTCCACCAACTTCAGTGGATCAGATCCAGTGATTGGTATTTGTCTGGGTTAAAGGTCATGTCACTGTAAAGGGTTTCCTCCCTACAGGAATATGCTATGAAATACTGGCAGGACAAGGGTGCCCCCGCTAAGAAACTCATGATGGGATTCCCAACATACGGACGAACTTTCAAGCTTTCTACAACAAATACTGGAGTTGGTGCTCCGGCTTCCGGTGGTGGATCTCCTGGGGCCTATACCCGCGAATCTGGTATCTTGGCTTACTTTGAGGTAAGCATTACAAGCAAGTTAAATCTATCGCTGGCTCTTCCATGGCCCCAAGTACCGTAGTGTCTGGGCACCTCTCTTTAATGTATTTGTCCTCCTGACCACCCTGTGAGCAGAGCAGGGAGATTATCCCTGTTTTACGGATTGGAAACTGAGGCACAGAGAGATTTGCCCAAGGTCACACTGGGGAGTCTGTGGTGAAGCAGGGACTTGAACCTCGGCCCAAGCCAGTTCACTAACCACTGTACCATCCTTCCCTCCCTACAAGATTTCTAGAGCAAACTTGATTTTGTATTTGTTTATACTTTTCTTGTATGTGACAGACACTTGTAATAGACAGGGCTATAGATTGCTTAAAAGTCATCTCTCTCCCCCCCCCCCCAAAAAAACCAACCCTTTCTGTCTCTTGTTTAAACAAGAATGTGTCCTCATATGTAGTGAATCAGGCTCACTGGCTGTTAATGACTTGAATTTACATAGGTTTGCACATTCTTAAAAGGAGCCACTACCAGATGGATTGACAAGCAGAAGGTGCCATATGCCTTCAAAGGCAGAGAGTGGGTCGGATATGACAATGTGAGGAGCTTTGAGATCAAGGTAGGTTCTTGTTGTTTTCACAAGACCCTCATTAGAGAGCCTGGGATACAGGAACATATAAGTGTCCCTTAGTAGATGAGACAATGCCAACTTCTGGGCAGAGGCATGGGGTCAAAACCTCAGACGATGTAAATCAGTGTGGCCCCCTATAAGTCAGTGGAATGAGGCTAATCTACACCAGATGGGGATGTGGTCTTCTGGGCAGATCTTGTTAGGAATGGAGTGGTAGGGTTCACGAGGAAGAAGACTGAGAGCTCAAGTGGACAGGTTTCAGAGTAGCAGCTGTGTTAGTCTGTATCCGCAAAAAGGAACAAGGAGTACTTGTGGTGGAGACATTACATTTCTTCCTAACATTTATATAATTGAAATTGCACTAAAATACTATAGAAACTTCTAAGGAGAAATGAATTTCTACACTGGTAAGGCCTGCACTGTTGGTTAGACAGGCATAACTAGAAATAACAGTTGCTTTGAGTAAAGTTTCCCCTGTTCTTAGTAATCGTAAGTGATTCCACCACAGAAGGACGATCCTATATATATTTCTCTGAAGTCTGCTCTGTACATTCTTGCTGTACTAGGCACATATGGCTGATATGCTGCACACTGGGACCTTTCTGTTTATGACTGTAAATGCATTTTTGTGGGCCACTTTATTGCTTAGCAGATACTATGCTTCCTTTGAAACAATTTCTGGTTACCTACCTGGTATCAATGGAGAGTATCAATGGTATCAAAGTTAGAGATGGAAAAGACCTCCTAGGGGGTCATCTGAGCCACCCCCTCCCAATTCAGTGTTGTTTCCTAAGGCACATTTTTTAAATAGCAGTAGACGTTGCACATAGCTGTCTGTTCTTCTTTTGCAGACCCAGTTCCTGAAGCAGAAGCGCTACGGAGGAGCCATGGTTTGGGCTCTTGGCATGGACGACTTCACTGGCTCTTTCTGCAGTGAAGGAGCCAACCCTCTTGTAGGGAAGCTGAAGGTTCTCCTTGGAAACTGAGAGCCAAATCGTTGGACAAGGAAGGAGCATAGCAGGGAGGGAAACATCATCATCTTGATTGTCCAGGGACCTGATCCAAGGTCCACTGAAGTCAAGGGGAGTTTTTCTATTGACTTCAATGGGTGTTGGATCCAGGCCCTAGTTGCAGAAATGACTAAAATCTGTTTTCCTTAATCTGCTGTTTTGGGATTCAAACACCTGTAAATAAATTTTGTGCTGACAAAGCTGCCACTGTATACGATGATGCAAGGGCCAAGTCGACATTCTGGCTGTGGAGCGGAAGTTACTGCATTCAGTCTGGTCCTTCAGACCCATTCCATATGCTGACATAGTCTATATATGAACCCCGTCATGAAACACCAGACATCATTCTAGTTGTGTATGCAATATACCAAGAGAAACCTAGCTCCAAACCCTTTTATCCCCAAACCTCCAAACTCCGGGGAAATTCTACATTTAGATCTCTATAGTGGGTCAAACAAAAATTATCAATGACCCAGAAATTTGGGGTATCCAGAGCTGGGACCATGTTTCAGAAAGAGTTCAGATCCAAGCTGTCCATAGATCACGTAGTCTGGCTATCCCATTTCAGTACTGCATTGATTCTGAATCTTGGAATTGCATAAAACATGCTGTGCATATTTTGCTTTGGCGCCCCGATTTAATGTGTCTCAAAATGATGTAGCATTCCTATTGTAAGCATTCTCGGAGTCCCCTCCATTCTAAATAAATGCAACCAAAAGCAAGATAATATTGCCTTATTCATGAGAGTGTTTTGCTTTGTGTTTGTGGCACCATATGAATGCCCTTCCGTTTTCCTTGCAACATCACAAAGACAAGCTATTTTATGATTTCATCAGTGCAGGGTGTCTTGCACCTTCCTCTGAAGCACCTCCTGTACTGGCCATTGTTGGGGACAGGATATTGGAGTACACCGGCCATTGCTCATGTCTGACTTTCACTGCCCAGGTCAGCAGGCGTTCGGAGATCAAGTTCCCAAGCCCAAACAGGATGAGTCACCTTTAGGCAGCTGTAACGCCAGCTGATTTGAAAGAGAAACAATTATTCTGGAAAAAAAATTGGTTCCTTCCACTTCTGAAGGACACAGCTAAGCCGAGTGTGGAGAAATAGGAGGCTAAGCCTGAGGCGAGCAATAGGGGGGAACAATGCTGCTGGAGGGCTGGTGCTGTGTCAGGAATAACTGCCTATGGGGAGAATGGAGAAGAATACATTGAGTTCCGGAACATTACGGATACAATGCAAATTCCAGCTCGCTTCTGTAGATATTTCTTGGGGGCTGTGGAGTGTTGTTAGCTTGGAAGAAAATCTGAGCGGCTTTTTAGCCCTTTGGCTCTTCTCCAGTCAATTCTTCAGTCTTTTTCTAAAGCAAGTTCAAACACACAAGAGGGAACCTGGGCCTTTCAGATAACAGCATTTATACCATGCCAGCACTGTGCATGTGCCAAGGAGGAGTGGTTGATAGAACACGTAAGGGAGAGTCCAGTGGCTGTAGAGATTGGGCCATATGTAATCTCAAGGTAACTGTTTACCATCCCTGTGAAGGTCACTTGCATTAGTTCTTGGCATCCTGGTGATACTGTACTGACTACCCCTCTCTAGGAAACCTTCAGCTCTTTCTTATATAACCCGCTCTGGGACACATGTTCAGCACAAGCAAAGCAAGAGGCAGATAGGGGTACCGTTGCTTCGGGGCCCACACATCCCATACAAGTTCTGCAATTCAGGGGCCAGATGTGTATCCCTTTCCAGTGGTAGGCAAAAGGGGAAGGACAAAATCACCAGTTGATACCTACTTTAGCAGCAGAACTGGAGTGGGAGGGAAATGATGGCTTGATATCATCTTTCTGGCTACATGGGGGCAATGTGTCAGGCTGTTGCTTGACAATATTTGTCTGTTATGTGATGTTTCTGTCAGTGGTCAATTGATTATTTATTTGAAACCCCCTGGCTGTCTTTATCAAGGCAGATACAATTCCTGGGTTAGAGCCAGAGCTGCAAGCCTGGGATCTGGATCTAGTTTCAGATTTTCCCACAATATGGAGGTATTCTCAATCTGGGGCCAAACCCTCAGCCAGCATACAGCAGCCTAGCTCCCCTGTAGTTAGATGGAGTCACACCAGTTCACACCAGCTGAGGATCCAGCAGCTGGAGAGCTGATTCGGGACCATCTCTAGTTCTGATCAGTAAGTCCGGGGTTAATGTCGTTTTCAGGATGCTGGTTAGACAGCCAGGTAGCTAAACAGTCTCCCTCCATTCAGTCATGAGCAGTAACCCCTAATACCACCCTCGATGCTCTTTCCCAACAGGCTCTGCTTACAAGCTGGTCTGTTATTTCACTAACTGTTCTCAGGACAGGCCTGCTCCTGCCACGTATAAGCCAGCACATGTGGACCTATGCTTCTGCACCTATGTGACTTATGCCTTAGCCACAGTGAGCAACAATGAGATCGCACCATACGAATGGAGCAGCGACGTCTTCTGCCCACGGTTCAATGGTCAGCAACACCTAGTTCCTACGTCTCTGGGCCAGCTCCTCTTCTGGTGTGAACTGATGTTGTTCCATTGGCTGTAATGGAGAGACGCTGATTTACATCAGCTGAAGATCTGCCCTTCTAGAAGGAAAAGCTTGATTTAAAAAAACCAAACAGCTGCCTTGATCTCTCTAAATATATTTTCCATACTCTCTCCCATAGCAACAAGAAAATAGTCACCGTGCTAGCCATTGGAGGATGGAACGTTGGGACCCAGAGGTGAGTTCCCTGCGTTGTCTGTGGTGACTAGGGATGGAAATGAACATTCTGGTGACATATTGGTGATAGCTGTTGATGGGCCCCTGGTCAAGAGCAGAGCCAGAGCGGGTAGCGTTGATGGGGATAATGATAGTGAGAATGATAGGTGATGGCGGAAGAGGAGGGTGGCTATGGTGATGAGGAGAGTCTGGAGGGGATGAAGATAAGGATAGTGATGAATCAAAGTCTTCATGTGGCACTTAACATGTTCCAAAGATGAAATTTACCTGTCCAGAGGGCCAGCACCAAATAAGCTCCTTTTTTGGGGGGCCTCGATGGGGTGCATAGGGCTTGGGCTGACCCTCTGCATAAAGGGAACATTAAAGGTGATGACAAAGGGACACTTGCGTGCCATAGGCAACTCTGATGACAGATGAAGATGATGTCAGAGACAATGAAAGGGAGGCTGACTTGGGCTGTGACGGCAGGGAACTGCATTTACAAAAGGGGTGACCAGGAAAATAGACAGAGGAGTCGCTGCTGATGAACAGTAGGGTTGGGAGTCAAAATGAGGATGATTTTCTCAGCCTAAGAAATCCGTTCTTCCCAGGTTTGCTACCATGGTGGCCATAGCCACTAGCCGCAAAATTTTCTTCGACTCCATCATCGGGCACCTCCGTCAGTGTGCATTCGACCTGGACTTTACCCTCCTGAGGACAATAATCACTTCACCATCTTGGTCCAGGTGAGATGCCAGTGTTTTTGTGCCTAAAACAATGGGACTCTGGCAAGTGGTCTTTGAGCAAGGTAAATATTTAATAACTGGTATAACAGCCCGTGTACACAGGCCAAAGTGCTTAATGCTGTTTGTCCGGGCTGTCTCTACGGCTCGCGGTGGCGCATGCGCGGTGGCCATTTTGTGCCGCCGAACTACAACTCCCAACAGGCTGTTTGTCTGGGCCGTCTCTACTGCGCATGATGGCTTCGGACAAACATCCTCTGGCCTTTTATTATATAGGATAATAATGTCATAAATCCCTAGGGTGCTGAGGAAAGATTAAAGCTCATAGAGGGTGTAATTTTAATTCCACAAATTCCAGAGAAATCTAACACATTGAAATAAATAAATCTAACCCTCTGGAAAACTTCCTCCATTGAGAGACTATCTGAAAGATTTTGTGTAGCTGACTTGGTGCGTTCACTAGCTGAGTTGTTTCCCTATGGCAGTGAAGGCTCTCAGTAATGTGACCTGTAACTTCACAGAAGAGTAGCAGTCCCATGAATGTTGTACTGCGGCTGTTGCACAGATGAAAATGCACTGAAGTCTGTGGCTTCTGAATAAATGTGAGAAAACAATATAGTGACCGGTGTAATGGGACTTCCCACACGAGGCACAAACGTTAACCTCCTTGCCCCTGATTTCCTAGGATGAATTTAAATATATTATGCTGTCAAGAAAAACGATGCATTTCTGAGTGTGATGTTGTAATAAGAGGAAGCACAGTTACTATGAGGACTGACAACAGTATGCTTAAGAAATAACAGCAACTGCCGCTGAAGCTTCTGTGTTCAGAGCTATAACCTGCCAGCTTTTGTGTGACAAGGGGTTTCCCTTTTATTATAATGGTTTCAGAAAGTAATACAGGCCTGGCATGGAAATTATCTATCCATCATAGGGTTTTATACAGCTGTCCCTCATCTGAGCAGCTTCCATGTAAAATCAATATCAATAACAAATTCTCCAGTGGAGTTTATGGAATTTCTGGCACTTTTCCCCCTTTGGGATAAAAGCTCTGCTTGGGACTGGGCTTTTGTTTCCATTTTTGGCTATATTTTATTAATCTCCTCTAGGGAAGCAGCAGAGGGCTTCTGGCTAAAAGGAAGTGTCAGTGTTGGAGGATCATTCCAGTGGTGGAATTACAAGTTTCAAAATCCATTTATTCTTCGAGAGACTTTCAAGTATGCAAGGGAGTGGGAAGAAAGAATACAAGAAAAGGACAAACATGTGCATCTTCAACCCCTTCCTAACTCTTCCCGCAAAACACCTCTATGTCATGAATTCCAGTTTGTATTGTAGATGTGCCCTGGGGCAGCTTGCATTTGTAGGGTCCTCCAATATGCAGGGGAAAATAAAACCTTCTATTTTTCATTAACACCAAGATGACTTTTTAGATCCACAGCCAATGACCTTCTGGCAGCATCTGTCTTCCATCACAATCTCTGTGAAAGAGCAACAGGTGGTATGGGCCAGAACCTAAAAGGCTAACTCCGTTTGATTTCAGTCTACATGACTAGGAGCCTCAGGCTTATTAAGAGAACATAGCCATGTGCTACTGGCTGGAAATGCAGCACCAACACTATTACTGGCATTCCAAATCTAGCCACTGGGCCTGATCCTCCACTACTTTGCTTATTCCTGCACATTCTGATTTGCTAGCCTTTTACACCCACCTTGCACTACTGTCAATCACAGTGCAAGACCCAAGGCAGCTGAGAATCAAACTCACTAGAACCAAAAGCCGTACTGTTATTTAAACTCCCCCCTCCCCCCCACGGGCCACATACACTTCGACACTGGAGCATGTTCTAAACCTGACTTAAAAAAATAAAAATGTAATGACACCAATTGAGCCCTAATGTAAGCACTGGTCGGTTCTTTATGAAGCAGCCTGATTTTGGAGTCTGAGGAGCATAGCAGAACTAGTGACACATCCCAATTCTTGGTGCAGCTTAAGACAGAACCGAGAAGCTTAACTGGAAAGGAAAATTATACGCTCTGATGGGTAGAGATGGGTTCAGCTGTAGTATAAGCTCAAGTAGGCCAATCGATTCCGATGTTTCCTGAATTCTTTATCTGTAATCAGCTAAAATAGAAATAAATATTGATGGACATGACAGCACAACATACTGATGGACATAACATATTGATGGACATAACAACAAAGTAGAGCACATTGTAAAACAGTGTTGAAAGCAATAGGCAAGTTTAAGAAGCCTCAGTGTGGATTGTGAGTGTGGTTTGAACATTGAATCTCTACCACTTGAGTTACAGGACTAACTGATTAGCTGCCAGCAGTATTAGCCTCTGTGTGGATTAGCATTAGAGGAAAACATGAGACATTGCATTAGCATATTTCATGAGGTTCCTTATGTCCTTAGACCGGAACTGTCCTGTCCTAGATAACTTACTGTTTACTGTTTCAGTCCTCTCTCCAGACCCATTCTTCATAAATTAGTCCCTGCATGCCCAACTGTAACTTCATTAACAGTCATGTTTCTTTCCTATTGCTCCGAAGCCCCTTGGATTTCTAGTAGTTTTCCTCTTTCTCTATGTATAGCATGCTGCACAGGGAGAATGACGTTAGTCCCTCTGGGTATCTGTAGGATTTCTGTTATCCGATGCCTTGATCAACCAAATCCCATCTCAAGAGTAAAGAATAACGATGTGGATACCTATACATAAATTCCATACCTCTGTTCTTAGAGTCCTCTTCTGCAGCATTGGTACTAAAGACCAATCTGGGGAGCCAAACTTCATTGGCCAGGTGACTTGCTTGTGTGGCAGCTTGTCTGCTTCATAAGTTCCAGGTCTAAAGGAAGATGAACACAAAATATATCTCATTTCTGCAACTGACTTAGACATGGAGTTTATACTCTGCTGGTTTACAAGTGCCACATTGATCCACTAGGAGATGTGCATGATATGGTATTTGGTTCATCATACTGGGATTCTAAATCTTGAGTAGTCATTACATAAGAGCGGCCATACTGGGTCAGACCAAAGATCCACCTAGCTCAGGATCCTGTCTTCTGACAGTGGCCAATGCCAGGTGCCCCAGAGGGAATGAACAGAACAGGGAATCATCACGTGATCCATCCCCTGTCGCTCATTCCCACCTTCTGGCAAACAGAGGCTAGGGACACCATCCCTGCCCATCTTGGCTAATACCCATTGATGGATCTATCCTCCATGAATTTATCTAGTTCTTTTTTGAACCCTGTTATACTCTTGGCCTTCACACCATCCTCTGGCAAGCAGTTCCACAGGTTGACTGTGCGTTGTGTGAAAAAATACTTCCTTTTGTTTTGTTTTAAACCTTCTGCCTATTAATTTCATTTGGTCGCCCCTAGTTCTTGTGTTACTTTGCATTTATCGACATTTGAATTTCATCTGCCATTTTGTTGCCCAGTCACCCAGTTTTGTGAGATCCTTTTGTAACTTTTCGCAGTCTATCTATCTTGAGTAGTTTTGTATCATTTGCAAATTTTGCAACCTCCCATTTGTGCCTCTGCAATCCTATCCCTTAATGTCTAGGCTGGCTTTCACCTTGTTACTAAGGGAGTGAGAAACAGATTTATGGTACCCAGGGAAGAGCTCTTTATCCAGAACCGTCTGCGGAAATCGTGATGACTTCACGGAAAATGGGGCAAAGGCAGGCTGGAACTTTTGGTCTTTGCCCCATGCTGATTGATGTGTTCCAGGGGCAGGAGTCACAGTCTGTTTGTCGGGCAACAGATTCAAAAAGAAAAGAAAAAAGAGAAAATGTTAGCACCGGGGGGCCTGATGCTCATTTACAGTGTGGCTGCTCTGACCATGTCAAGGGACCTGAAGGTGATTGCAAATGTAAATGTACGCACATTGCCAAAGCAGTGTAAAGCGGTGGGAGTGTATATAAGAATCAGTACAGGACCCATATATTTGAGGAATTCTCTAATTTTGTTCCGTTTTTTGGATTGCTAGAGGTGCTTTCGCTGAAAAGCACAAACCTTAAAGCCAGGCAGTTTTCTTGGAGGTGTCTATGAAACTTTCCTACTAATCTTATATCAGTCTGTGCCCTATCGCTCCTAAAAATATTATCTTCTGGGAGCAATGAAGGGATCTGCAGGTATGTAGGATATTTCTGTGGAAACCTGCGATTACAGAGCATGCAGAGTTTCGTCTGTGTTTTTCTGTTTAACTGATCCACTCTATTTCTGAAGTGCCCATCACCACTGTATCTAGATACCATCTGTAATTCACAAACAGCATCTATTTCTGATAAACATCCTCTTGGTTGAGAAAAGTAAGAACAAAGAGCTACTTCAGCAGGTTAAGAAGTGCAGGCAATGAAAGGAACAGAAGGTTTCGTTGTATTTGATTATTTTATCTGCTGTAGGGGGGATAGTTGAATACTTTCCCCACACTTCAGCATGTCAGAGTAATCTTTAATAATTTATATATACACACACACACAATGGAGGGAGACATTCAATACTTGGCAGAGGATTGGCATAAGATCCATCCATTGCTTAATTTCTGTTTCTTACGTGGAATTCAAGTGGTGAATGGAGCTCTAGCCTTTAGCGTAAGGGTGAATTTCACCCAGAATGAATACATTTCTAAACTAACAATCCTTGTAGAAATATCTTATTTTTATAGAGCTGTGTCTAGTAAATGAAAATATTTTCTCCCCCCAAAAATTTCAGAGTAAGACTCCTTTTAGGTTTGTGGGAACCTGGGACCAGAATTTGCCAAATTGCTCAGCATCCAATGTGCACCCAGCATGTTTGGTGATTCTGAAAATCCCACCACTTATTTAAATGGACGGAGGGATGCTTTGGAAAAAATGGCCCTACTTGCTTAATTCTGTCATCAAATATCTGCAGGAGCCAGCAAAGTGAATGGAAATTGAGCATACATATTGCAGACACTTGTGATGGAATTACAGTGCATTCATTTTTTTAACCACCCACAGGAACACACAGCAGCCTTGATGCACAGTAGAGAGTGCTTTTCTTACCTTGCAATCTGGTGGAAAACGTAGGGCTGTTCTTGCTCCCAGTATGTAACCTTTGATGCTCTCTGGTTTATGAGTCAAGGCATATACCATGCTACTCCTCTGTATGTAAAAAGCAGAAGCGTGCTTAATGCCAGTTACAATTCACAGCAGTTTAAGGTTTAATGCATTTGAGCAGCTAGAGACCAAACTGTTGTTAAAGTCTCTTATCTCACGAAAAGGCTCCCCCCCCCCCCCCAATTTTCACTGTTGCAGTGGGATGTGATTAAAGCAGGAGATGGGAATCAGATGTGGGTTCAATTCCTGGCTGTGTCAGGGGAAGTCACTTAATTCTCTTTCAAGAATAGCAGCAGTGTTAGTCTGTATCCGTAAAGAAAGTGTGGAATACTTGTAGCACCTTAGAGACTAACTAGTTTATTTCAGCATAAGCTTTCGTGGGCTATAGCTCACTTCATCAGATGCATAGAATGGAACAGAAGAAAGACACATTTATACACACAGAAAGAAAGAAAAAGAAAAATTGTACATTAGCATACCAATTCTAAGAGGGCTGCTAAATGTAGATGGTCCATTATCAGTAGGAGAAAAAAAACACCTTTTGAAATGGATTTCTGTTGTCAGTGAAATTAACTCAGGAAATGCAATCAATTACTGTAATGTTGCAGAACGACTCACCTCTTCATTGTCGTAACTCCCGGGCCCACGATAGGGGTCCCCTAGGATGGGGACCAGCTGGTTCCCCAGTCTGTCCGGGGCATGGTGAAAGGGGAAAATTTTCCTCGCTTGACATGATCCAAACGAGTTTCGCTTCTGCACCGCTACAGATGCAAGAAAGAGAGTTAGAGCAAGCACGTGGGGATCTGCCTCCACCGCGTGGGGTGTGATTTATCCACAGTGGGGGGCTTGGGATCGCATCCCTTCCCCGCCATCTGTTCAGCACCGACCGGGGAGCTCAGGCTGGGCCGGGACAGGGGAGCCCCCCCGGGGAGTGCCCGGGCTCGGTGCGGGCAAGGGAGCCCCGCCCCGGGAGGTGCCCGAGGTGGAGGCGGGCAGGGGAGGCCCGCGGGGGTGCCCCGGCTGGGCGCGGCTCTGCTCACCGGTCAGCTCCCACTCCCAGATCATGCCGCCCGCCCGTGTGTACGGCCCGTTCCCATGGATGCGGGGGCGGGGCCCCGCGTGGAACCGCCGGGCAGAGAATCCCGAATCAGTGTGTGTGTGTGTGTGTGTGTGTGTGTGTGTGTGTGTCCCCAAACTGTAAACCTTCAGGCCAGGGGGTGCAGCACCGGTGTTTAACCCCCTGGCACACAGTGTGGTGGATGCTTTCCAGAGAGATGTCTTATAACTGGCGGTAATTAGGCAGCTGGCACTAATTATCACTGCCTATCATTATGACCAACATTGTTTCCTTGTGCATCCCCCGTCTGGCTTTGTCTCCTGCTGCCGTCTCTTGTTTTATTAGATAATCATCGCTCTGGGGGGGGGGGGCAAGAATCGTTCTTTGGTTCTATGTCTGTACAGCACCTAGCACAATGGGGTCCTGGTTCATGCCCAGGGATCCTAGGTGCTATCACCATACAAAAATAATGATACAAGCAGAGCAGAATAGAATAGAATAGAGCAGAATAGAATAGAGCAGAATAGAATAGAGCAGAGCAGAATAGAATAGCAACACCTCCAGTATGTCTTTTTTCCCCCAAAGCACCAAAATAAATCTCAGTTCTTCCAAATTTTCTCATGGTTTCCCCTCCTCCCTGCTTAAAAATCCACCTTAGTCTGGGTTAACTCTGCCAGCATCTTATTTCTCATCTCCTCTATGTTTGAGGCAGTAGGAGCTGCTGTCACGGTTGTCAAAGTGTGCAGTTGGCACTAGTGGGTAGAATGCTGGACTTGGCTCCTTGTGGGAGGATTTCTTCACTTGTTGGCCAGAAATTTCCCACTATCATTAATATGGGCGCTGCTCCCTTGCTGGGAGCAACTATGGGAGTACTAGACAAGACTCTCGCAACCTCTGGTGTTTTTACCATTGTGTTTTGTTCTGCTCAGCAAAGGTCTAGCTGACAGTGTGATAAACCAGTGTTTTAAATGGCACATTTCACACTTTGGGACACAAGCAATGTTGGTTGGTTGGTTTGTGCGTAAGCCTTTGGTTTAGTATTTAGGAGTTCATTCCTGACTTTGCTATAGACTCCCCTGTGTGACCTTGGGCATGTCACTCTGTCTCTCTAAGACTCTATAGACTCCCCTGTATGACCTTGGGCATGTCACTCTGTCTCTCTAAGCTCCCCAAAATGGGGATAATAACCCTACCTTTATCTTGTCGTGTGTGCTTGTCAGCTCGACCGTAAACTCTTTGAGGGCAGAGACTGTCTCTAATTGTGTGTGTATATAGCACCTAGCACAATAGGGTCGCGATCTCAGTTGGTGATCCTTTCTGAAAATTTCTGTCCTTGGGGGACAATTAATATGCCACATGATCTAAAAAGAAATCTCTCTATATAAAAGTAAAATGGTGTATGCGTGTATGTATGTATGTATGTACGTAAGCTTACTCCTTCCACACCGTTTGAGCCAGAGACTTGAAATTTGGTACAGTCTTGGGGTCCTAACGTAAGAGTCGAAAATTTTTAAAATCTCACCTCTGATGCCCCCCAGGGGTGAAATTCTTTAAAGGCCAATCACATCAGCTGGGCAGCTGCTGTTCTCCGTGACATAGTTATGATGTCATAATACCCCCCTCCAATGGACCCTGCACTGGCTCAGCTCTCTGCCCCTCTCCCCTCCAATGGAACCCTGGAATCCCTCAGCTCTGTGCCCCCTCCCCCCTCCAACGGAACCCTGGAATCCCTCAGCTCTGTGCCCCCTCCCCCCACCAACAGACCCCGGAATCCCTCAGCTCTCTGCCCCCTCTCCCCTCCAACGGAACCCCAGAATCCCTCAGCTCTGTGCACCCCTCCCCCCTCCCAACGGACCCCAGAATCCCTCAGCTCTCTGCCCCCTCCCCCCTCCAACGGAACCCTGGAATCCCTCAGCTCTCTGCCCCCTCCCCCCTCCAACGGAACCCTGGAATCCCTCAGCTCTCTGCCCCCTCCCCCCTCCAACGGAACCCTGGAATCCCTCAGCTCTCTGCCCCTCCCCCCTCCAACGGAACCCTGGAATCCCTCAGCTCTCTGCCCCTCCCCCCTCCAACGGAACCCTGGAATCCCTCAGCTCTGTGCCCCCTCCCCCCACCAACGGAACCCTGGAATCCCTCAGCTCTCTGCCCCCTCCCCCCTCCAACGGAACCCTGGAATCCCTCAGCTCTGTGCCCCCCTCCCCCCTCCCAACGGACCCCGGAATCCCTCAGCTCTCTGCCCCCTCTCCCCTCCAACGGAACCCCAGAATCCCTCAGCTCTGTGCACCCCTCCCCCCTCCCAACGGACCCCAGAATCCCTCAGCTCTCTGCCCCCTCCCCCCTCCAACGGAACCCTGGAATCCCTCAGCTCTCTGCCCCCTCCCCCCTCCAACGGAACCCTGGAATCCCTCAGCTCTCTGCCCCCTCCCCCCTCCAACGGAACCCTGGAATCCCTCAGCTCTCTGCCCCTCCCCCCTCCAACGGAACCCTGGAATCCCTCAGCTCTCTGCCCCTCCCCCCTCCAATAGAACCCTGGAATCCCTCAGCTCTGTGCCCCCTCCCCCCTCCAATGGAACCCCGGAATCCCTCAGCTCTCTGCCCCCTCCCCCCTCCAACGGAACCCTGGAATCCCTCAGCTCTGTGCCCCCTCCCCCCTCCAACGGAACCCTGGAATCCCTCAGCTCTGTGCCCCCTCCCCCCTCCAACGGAACCCTGGAATCCCTCAGCTCTCTGCCCCCTGCCCACCTCCGATGGACCCGAGTTGGGTTTGGTCGGACGGTAAGTGAGGTGGAGGTGTCGGGTTTGGTCGGGGGGTGAGGTGGGGGTGTCGGGTTTGGTCGGGGGGTAAGTGAGCCGGGGGTGTTGGGTTTGGTCTGGGGGTGGTGGAAAGGTGTCTGGGTGGGTGAGGGGTGAGGTGTGGGGGTTGGGGTTGGTGGGGGGGTAAGGTGGGGGTGTTGGGTTTGGTTGGGGGGGCAAGGAGGGAGGTCGGGGTTGGTCTACGGGAGGAAGCGAGGTGTGGGTGTCGGGTTTGTTTGTGGTGGTAGGCAGGGGTGTCGGGTTTGGTTGGGGGGGGAAAGTGAGGTGGGTGTGTCAGGTTTGGTCTATGGGGGGTGAGGTGTGGGTGTTGGTCAGGGGCTGTTGGGGTTGGTAGGGGGGAGATGTGGGGGTGTTAAAATGTGAGTCGGGTTGGTCGAGGGGTAAGTGAGGTGGGGGTGTTGGGTTTGGTCGGGGGGCGGGGGTGTGTGTCAGGTTTGCTCTCTGCCCCCATCCAACAGACCCCGCACTCACTCAGCTGTCTGCCCCCTCCCCACCTCCGACTGACCCGAGCAACGCCGGGTATTTTCGCTAGTCTAAAATAATAAAAAGTGACGTTGAAGTCACTGTCCAGCAAAACAGACAAACACAGTAGGGCTTATGCTACAGGTTTTTATTTCAGGACTCTGGGGCTTCAGGGCTATGCATAAAGCAATAGGGAATTTGGATCGAAGTCATCTGCTTGGAGATCCTGGTTTATGCCCAGTTGCAGCAGCTGCAGCTTGTATCAAAGACCAGTCCAGTTTGGCAATATTGCTCATAAGTGATGCCATTCAGACAGTTCCAGAAAGCATTCCTGTTGTTGGCAACAGGGTAGAGGCCGTTGGCTTTGCCAGCACAGAACCCACTGCCACCGGAGCTGCTGCTGCCGCTACCAGAGGAGCTGCTGCCGCTACCAGAGCTTCCACTGCCGCTTCCTCCGCTACTGGGAGCCTCTGTGATTGGAGCAATGGGCTGAGCAGGAGCAGTGCAGCCTGAAACAGAGAATGACGACCCTCAATACAGATCGGTCTATAATGATCCATTATTTTATAACATGGCCAGTCACTCTAGTATCTGACCTTGGTATTAGATGCAGTGCTTGGAAGCAGAGCAATACCATGCACCCCTGCTGTCTTTGAGAGGTACAGGCCCCCTGTGCGGTGGCTGAGCCTCATGATAACTGCATCAAAAACTGGAAGAAGAACTCGATCCAATTCCCACTGAGATCTGTGGGAACCTTTTCATTGGCGTAAGCGGGTTTTGGATCGGGGGATAAGTGGGTACCTCCTTGATGGATTCAGCGGTTCAGACTCATCTCTGTTGTAAACCCCTTGAAATCAGTGGCATTACTGGGCAATCAGGGCCCAGAAATGTAAAATGAGCTTCAAGTAAAAGGAGATTGATCTCCAAGGGGACCCACTAGAACAGCTGTTAATTTTTTCCAGAGTAGCACATTGTTTAGAACACAGATCTTTAAAAGGGTCTGCCAGATGGCAGGGGCACCTGTAAACTAGCAAGAGCAGTGAGTCACCTTATTAAACCAGTTTGTTGGTATCCCAGCAAATTTGGTTTCTCTAAAGAGCCATGTTTAGACAAGAAAGTAGGGTGGAGAAGTCACAAAAGGAGAACTTAATGGGAGGTGAATTGTGGGGACGGATCTAAAATAGCTTCTCTTGGGAGGGTGTAGGTCAGCATTATATACACCAGTGGGAGTATTCAAATTCTCATCTACGTCTGAGGAAAGGGTATTAATTCTGGGAGCCCGTTCTGCTGGAGTCACTCACTGGTGCTCTGCAGTCCAAGAGCATTCTTCAAGGTGCTGATCAAGGGGAATTTGCCCTGGTTGCAGAACGTGCCAGTGAAGTCATCCAGGTCGATTGTCCACACCATAGCACCCCCAAAGTTGTTCTTCATTAACCACTGAGCCTGTTAAGGGCCAGAAAAGAAGCCAAGATCAGTCCAAACCCTACAAAAAAGGGGGACTCAGGGAACTACAGTGATGCAGAATGGGATCCCATTGGTTTTGAAAGGTCAGAAGGTCCCGTCATACCTTGAGGTTGAAGCTCTTGATGTTGTCGTATCCCACCCACTCAGTGCCTTGGTACGCATAGGGGACATCCTGAGGAGTATCCCACGCTTGAGTGGCTCCATTCTTCAGGAAGGTGCAGATCTAAAAACAGTGAGGGTGAAGCAGAAACAAAATCATCCATCGCGGCTGCAACCACATCGCCAATGGACAGAAACGGGACAGCAGTTTTGAAGCAACAACTCTTGTACAAAGTAGATTCACTTGTTTTCATCTCATACTTTATCGGTGGCCTTGTGGGCTCCTATACTCCGGTGCCTGTTCTCTAGCACATAGTAAACAGATATCAGCTTTTTATGGTCAATCACTGAGGAGCTAAGCTACGAAATTTAATTCACATTTCGTACTCCGCTTCCAGGGGTGTATAGTTCCTGAGTTTTGGTTTGGGCCTAATTCTAGCAGTAACTAAGGAGAAAGAGGAAAAACAGTTAATCTATGATGTGGATTGATTAAGCATTCATTAATATTAGATGTCACAATCGTTTTTCGGTATACTCGGTTACAGTGATTCCAATAGAAGTATTTATACTCTGATTTATATGTGATGGCCTGAGGTTGTGTTTTTTTTAACAAGCAGATATTTTTGTTCACTTGTGCACTACAACTGCATGGCACACAAACCTCGTAGTAAGCCCAGAATCCAGACTGTTTTGTGTAAGGTCCAGCAGGCCCGGGTCCTGAGCTCGGCGCGCCGACAGCCATGTTGGATGGGTTGCTCAGGATGAAGGTGTGTCCATAGGCTGGGAATCCAACAATGAGCTTCTCAGCTGGGGCACCGTTGTTGCTCCAGTAATTCATGGCAGAGTCCTATAAAAACATCCAGAGTTAGGGACTCTGCATCACAAGTGGCTGGTAAATTCTTCCATCACTGCAGTTCTCAAGGATCAGTTCTTTATTATTAATCTACTATCCAAAACTGTTGGATCCATTCAATTAAAATGTTGGGTTTCAGGCTTAGTTCAGTTATGTGACCATAGGCCTTAACGATATTGGTCAAGATATACTTACAATATTGAGATAGATATTGCTGCCAGTGTCAGCAGGGCCTTGAAACAGGGGGCTGTTCTCTCCTGTGTATCCCTCCCAAGAGCCATGGAAGTCATATGTCATCACGTGGATGTAGTCCAGATACCTGGGGAGATAAAATTACCTTCACCAGTGTCTTCATCTCTGAAGGGTTCATTTTCTCATCAACGGTGGCTTTTCAAAGCCTAATAAGAAGCAGTGATATAAACAGCCCCTGTATTTTTGGCGTCTACTTTAAAGATCCTTTGTAGATAAAGGATGGATTCTGCTTTAAGTGCCAGAAGTTCACTACAGATTCCAAATTTTTCAAACTTCAGCAGCTAACGTCAAGCACCAAAATCCATATTGGTTTGAGTTTTCAGAGGGGCCGAGCCCCAGAGCCCCCATAGGTTTTAGTGGGTGCCCAACACCTTGAAAATCAGGGCTTTATTTAGGTGCCTAATTCAGCAGCTAGGCTTGAGGCTTTTGGACATGAGGCTGGTTTGCACAGTGGAATATATTCATTGTCTCAAATGTGGCCTGTGCTTGAAGTGTGAGAGGGTGAGTGTATCTGAATGCATGGTACTCACTGGCCAAGCTGAGGAATCTGGTAGCCTGACTGAATGTTAGAGATCCCTGCAGCCACAGCAGCGGTGACCAGCAGCCTGGGTTTGTTCACTTGTTTGGCTTCCTGCTCGAAGGCTTCCAGCATTTCCTAAAGCAGAGTTTTAAAAAAAGACCCCATAATAGGTTAGGAGCAGCATCACTGTGCGCTGGTCGCCCTCAATGTGCATCTGGTGAATTAGAAATGGCCCCTTTCCCTCCTCGAGACTTCTTACTGCAATGACTAGGTCCATTAGACTGCTCAGTTTTGTCCACCCAGGTTTTGTTAATTCTGTCTGGCAATGTGGAGGAGAAGGGTAAAATTTTCAAAAGCGTCTACATGAGTTAGGCTCTTAAGTGCCACTTTCAAAAGTGACTTAGGCACTTGAGAGCCCAAGTCTTGAAAAATCAATGAGGACGTTTAGACTCCTAAGGGCAGATTTTCAAAGGCACTTAGGCACCTAAAGATGCAGATTTTCAAAAGCATCTAAGTGGGTTAGGTGCATAATTCCCATTTAAATTAAGAGGAGTTAGATGTCTAATGTGCTCAGGTGTTTCTGAAAATTACGCTAGGCACCTATCTGCATTTTTACACACCTAAATACTTTTGAAAATTTGGGTCTAAGTATTTAGGTCACTTCTGAAAATGGGGCTTTATCTTCTAAGTCACTTACACACTTTTGAAAATGTTACCCCCCCCTTTAATATTCATCAGCTGTGAAATTGCAAGTGCTAAGGACTCTTCCATATGATCATAAATCTACATCTGATTTACAGTCAGATCCTGCATTCTTGCCTATCCTATAGAATCCCATGCACATTTGCTGAGCTGAGTATTAATTGATGAATACATCGTTATGCTAATATCACCACTGTTTGGTAATATATATATATTTGCATATTCTCTCTGGAGCATTTGTAGTGCATTGTACAAACAATGTCACATTTTCTTCTTCTTGCTGAGGTTTCTTTCAGCACCGAAGAACTGGTTTCCTCCTCACCTGGACCAGAACGGTGAAGAGGCCTTTATCCTGAGCAGTGCTGCCTCGGGAGCCAGGGTACTCCCAGTCAAAGTCTAGCCCATCGAATTCGTACTGGCGCAGGAATGTGATGACAGAGCTGATGAAGGTCTGGCGAGTCTCGGGAGTGGAAACCATTGCAGTAAATCTAGGGAGGGGAAAGGAGTCAGGTTGTTGCATTGCTCGCTCCCTCAAATATTCAAAATACCAGGATGCAGTCAAAGAGAAAGGGATGGGTTGGACTTACGGAGCTGTTCCAAAATTCCATCCTCCGATAGCCAGGAGGGTCTTCAGTTGTCCGTTCCTACAAAGATCGAGATAGGAGGTATGAATAAAGAACAAATGGAGGAATTATGGTTTGGTATTACCCACTGTATTGTAATTGCCATCCTGAGACAGAAGAGAAACTAGTGTGCTCTGAGTTCTGTTGTGTTGCCTTGCCTTACTCAGTAATACTTAGCTCTTTATGGTGGTTCTTTTCTAGCCATAGAGGTCAGCACAATTTACAGAGGAATAAGCATCTCATTATCTCCATTTTACAGATGGGGAAACTGAGGCAAAGAGTTGAAGTGACTTAGTGGCAGAGCCAGGAAAGGACCCCAGATCTGAGTCCTATCCACTGTGTTACATTTCACCCCTAAGTAAGTGAGCTTTAGAAATTGATAAGCCATCTTCCAACTGATCACTCATTGTTGAAATTAGCTCAGTTTGATTTAGATCTGTATTTGATGGGAACACATTGTGTGTGTATATATATATAATATACATAAATAGAATATACACTTGGGTATATTGCTTTAAGTTCCCAGGAGTCTATTTTGGATATAGGATCATAGTAACTGAAGGGAAATAATTAATGATCTAGACATAAATTTTCTGCTGTACTATCTCCCTCTACAACAATACCTCAAATCTTTCAGGGTGGTAACTGTGGTATTTTGGGACTATGCCTAGCACTTTGAAGCAGCCAAAGACACTGTCTCTACATTTCATGCTGAGCCTAGTGCAGGCTGGTCAGGACTTTGGGAGTCCTGCCAGCACTGTGCAGTTGCCCCTGCAATGCAGACATGATCCATAAAGCTAGCAGTTATGTATGCTTCAGTCTGGAGTCTCAGTCCCTTGTTCATAATAATGCAGAGGTTTTTTAAGGATCTCATGTATGCAGTCAGGTGTTAGATTTGTGCATTAACTATCTTTAGTCTCTTGCCATTGGGTTACTCACTGGTTTTTCAAGCCATTGAAGGATTTGTAGAGAGTCAGGTCGTTCCATTCAATGGTAGTGATCTGATTGTTCTTCATGCCCGCAAAGGCATAGATCAGGTGAGTACAGAGACATGGGTCGATGTTATCAGGCATGAAGCGCCCAAGGCCCGGTCTGTACTGGGCCCAGTTGGTGAAGTAGCATGTCAGCAGATAAGCAGAACCTGTTTTCAGCCAAGAGGAGGGGGAAATGTTATAGGGATATCTGTCATAATAAACTACCCTGGTTCATGAAAAGGAAGCATTGCAACAGATATGACTCTTTCTGGCTACGCCAAATGGGACCTCAAAGTAGAAATGATGATAATGTTCTATAAGGGAGCATTCTAATCCTTTAAGACCCAACTCTGAAAACACCGACTACCGGACACGGTGCTGCTTTGAAGTAGCTTCAGTGAAGGCAATGCCGATAAAATAAACCCTGTATTTTAATTTTGGGCTCTCCTTAAAGCTTATCTTGCGCCACATACAATGTAGGTCTGTAAGGAACCAAGGGATGGGCTATATCTAAGCGTTCATATTTATCTTATACTTTCCTGTTTTCCGATACTTGCCATTGTAAATGAGCTATCCTAAGAAAATAAGCATGGCCATATTGAGTCAGACCAATGGGTCCTTCTAGCCCAGTATCCTGTCACTGTTTTGTTTGGATCCATTTTAAATGAGCCTCAGACATTGAAAATAGTTATATAGGGCTTAATTCCTGGGTGGGACATAATACAAGTAAGATATGCTAAATATCAAAGAACGAACAAAGTCATATGAGAAAAATACTCACCCAGCTGAGCATTCAGCAAAAGCGCCAGACCTGTCAAGAAAAGCAAAAGTAAAGAAACTATCGGAATAAAATGCAAAATTCACAAACAGTTCACAAGCCTAGGGCTCAAATACCTCCAATCAGCTCTAGTCATCAGATGTCATTTTGCACTCAGGAATAAGATCTTCCCAAGGACTTACCTTGAAAACAAGTGGTCAAACCCTATAGCTGTATTTATAAAGTCAGATAATTGACCGATTAGTCCTGAGGATAGGAGTGATCAAATATCATGGCTCAGGCTGTTAAACTGATGCCTTAGGTCAGAGGTCTCCAAACTTTATGAGACAAGGGCCATATTAGATTTTTGAAGGGGCTTCGCAAGCTGGAGTGACTGTGAAAAGAGTCAATATATGCAAATATATGCAAAATCCCCCCTTTACTCCTCCGGCCGCTGCCGTCCTCCCCCCGCTACTCCAGCCGCTGCTGCAGGGGCACTCACTCCTCTGCACCTGGGGCCGTGGAGCAGCAGATCGTGGGAGTGAGGGGGGGCAGCAGTGGCTTCCCCATGTGCCTGCTTGGCTGGAGGGCCAGACAAATCGAAGCCGCGGGCCGGATGCGACCCCCGGGCCATAGTTTGGAGACCCCTGCCTTAGGTGGTCAGGAAGGAAGTTTCCATCCTATGCCCAGCATTGCACAATTGGTTGGCACATCATTGGCAGGTTCTTTGATCTTCTTCCAAGCACAGGCACTGTCCACTGCTATGGGCAGAGCAGTAGTCTAGGTCAGTGGTTTTCAACCCTTTTGCATTTGTGGACCCCCTAAAAAAATTTCCACTGGAGGTGTGGACGCCTTTGGAAATCTTAGACATAGTCTGTGGACCACAGATTGAAAACCACTGTTATATGGTAACGACAACCTTTTGTGGACTCCTTAGACATAATCTGCGAACCCTCAGGGGTCCGCGGACCACAGGTTAAAAACCACTCGTCTAGGTGGACCCAATGGCTTAATTTAGTATGGTGAATCTGATCTACAACACATGCTTGAATGTAACACAGAATGAGTGCTCGGTGATGACCTACTGATGTGCTAAGTCTCTTTGCAGAGTAGAACTGCAGTTTAAAGTGATCAAGAATATAGCTGCACAGTTCTTGTGTAAAAAAAGGTTACAAGCCAATATAAAATAATACTCATGGACTTACCGGTGAGGAGGATCAGCTTGGCCATGATTTACTTCTGTACTGATCCAATGACGTTTCTCTCGTCCTTTTATACCATTTGCCTCCTTCTTTATCACATGGTCACCTTGTCACCAAAGAGACCTGAACGATGTGATATCTAGAAAAGTTTAATGGTTAGCTAATGGATAAATCAACAAAACTTTCCAACCTGCCATTTTCTAGGTAACCTATATTGTATAATAGTCTTTCTAATGTGGAAAGGGTAGACCTAAGGAGATATAAAAGATAAGCATAAATTTTCCAGTGCGCTGGTTCTTATATTATTTTAATGTCCCTAATTAAAATCTATTGTAATGTATTATTTGCAATGCAAATAATCTTTTAATAGGTTTGTTGAATGTTACTAGATAAAAATAACTGTAAATATGGTTATTTGAATGAGATTGGAGATGCCAAGAGAACCAAAGACTTTACATAACTATTGTGGTGTAGTTAAACACTGTTAAAATCATAGGCCGTCACTCTAAATGTCAGGGTTTTTCACTGGGCTTGCTTACAAACTACGGGGCTCTGTAGGGAAGTGTGCAAACTAGGTCTAGCAGCAGCCAGTTTGAGATCAATAAGTAAGGGGGAGTGAGCTGCACATCACTGTTTTAGGGAGCAGCCTGTTTTCTCTCTCTCTGGTGTTGGGTTGTTGTGTGTTATTGTTTTGAATTCTAAAAAATAATGTTTTGTTGCAACCTTCCAGCAAGAGTATTTATGTTTTTATATAACTTCTCTGTGTGTATGCTATGACATCCACTAAGCCACCCCACTTCCTTTAAGTGGGAGTGGGACTTGAATCCCAATTCACCCCAGAAATCAACGGAGTTAAGCAATTTACTAATTGTAAGATGAGATCAAAATTGGGCCCAGTATCTCCATCTCTTGTGCAAAGCAAACTGTCTTCCCATGTATTCTATTTAGCTGAGTTAGATTGTAGAAATAGCCAAAACCCAAAATGTGAACTGGATTAATAGATTATAAACCCACAAGGGACGATTGTGATTCTTCTGACTTCTTGTCTCACACAGGCCATTACACTGCCTTGAATTAATTCCTGTTTGAACTAGAGCAGATCTTATAGAAAAACATCCAGTCTTGATTTAAATATTGCTAATGACAGAGAATCTATCTCCGCCCCAGATAAATTGTTCCAATGGTTAATTACCCTCACTGTTAAAAATTTACACCCTTATTTCTAATCTGAATTTGTCTGGCTTCAGTTTTGTCATTTGTCCTTGTTATAACTTTGTTTGCTGCATTGGTTTGATTAAGTCACTTCTTAACTTTCTTGTTGATAAGTTAAATAGATCAGGCTCCGTGAGTCTTTCGCTATATGGCATATATTCCAATCCTTTAATCAGTCTTGTGGCTCTTTTCTGAACCTGTGCTCTGTGGAGCATGAGGCCTGCAGTTGTCCCTGGTTACAGAACAGAAGGTGGACGGTCTGGAGGCTTTTTGATGGGCACACCCACACAAAAGTCAAGCCCTGTTAAACCCTATTGATCTATCTGGATCAATCTTTAGTCCTTTTTGCCAAAGGGTTGGTGATTTACTGGGCTATAAAATTGATTTACTGGGTCGATATGCACCATGAAGGCTCCTGGTCAGCTGTACATTTTCTTCCCTTTTTATTTATTCCGTGTCAGGTCAGATTGCCACCCTGTAGAAAGTCTTGTAGAGGTATTTACAGACGAGCCTCAGCATGTGAAAAAGCTGGGATTGCAGCCTCATTGAACCTCCTGTCAGCAAGTGAATACAATTAGAATGATAGGCCAGATAACATCTCATTTGTGTTTTCCTTTCCTGATAGCCCAAATAACTTATTTCCCTGACAATTAATTCTCCAGATAATAGAGAGCCAAAGTGGGGAAAGTAATATCTTTTACTGGGCCAACTATCCGTGTGAGAGACAAGCTTTCGAGCTTACATAAAGCTTGTTTCTCTCACCAACAGAAGTTGGTCCAATTAAAAGACATTACCTCACTTACCTTGACTCTCTAATATCCTGGAACTAACATGACTACAACAACACTGCCGACATACCGGTAGCTCCAGATATTTTCCAGTTAGCAGGAATATGAATATTCACGGGCATGTGTATGTAGTGGAATTGGTTGGAACTTTGCTTTTGCTTGCTTCCAAGCTTTCTTCCTAATCTGTTCACCCAACAGCTCAGCCACTGGTTTTGCAAACCTTTTGGGGAACTTGGGCCTGAACTTCAAGTGTGTAGAACTTCTCCGAGTTGTCACGTTCATTTGCAACCTTAGCTCATACTGGAAACGCATTGTCACAGTTCAGGGCAACTGCATCTTGTGGCCTAGCAAAGACACCCATGCTAGGCTCCCTGCTCCTCAGATGTCACCTATCTTGGGTGGAGACACCTGACCAGGGTTTCCCCAGGCTGCCCAGTCCCTGACGCACACTGTTCAATGTGAGCTTGGTGAGGATGCTAGCTTGGGTCTTGGGAGATCCAGGTTCAATTTCTGCTCCACCACAGACTTCTTGTATGATCTGGGGCAAGTTATTTAACCTCGCCATGCCTCAGTTTCCCATCTATAAAACAGGGACAGTGGCCCCACCCTGCCTCATGGGCTGTTGTGTGGATAGATACGTTAAAAGTTGTGGGGTGGTTGGGTATTACAATAATGTGGGCAGATCACTTGGAGACCCTACTTCCATATCTTGTCAATGAAAATTCAGCTGCTCTTTAAGAAGATGCAGTTAGTCACACAACGGGGCTTTAAAGCAAAAATGCAAATTGCACACACTGCTTTACCATTGAGAAAGCATTTTGCTAGTGCTGGTGAAATGCTCCCTGCGTGAAATTCACTCCTGTGGAGGAGGCCAACACAAGGCATCTGACAAGCCCCACTTATGCCCTATTTTGCGGATGGCAGTGATGCATAAAGCTTTCGCCGGGACTCCTGTTCACAGGAATTCAGCCTCTGGGAATGGGACCAAACACTGCACAAGAGTGTTGCTGTCTATTTTACACGGCAGACATTTAAAGCCATGTACATTTGCTCAGTAAAGGAGAAAAAGCCTTCCCCTAATGAAAGCCAAGAAAGAGAGAGAGGTAGCATGGTCCATGGATTCTATTCCCAGCTCTGCCACTGTCCGGCTTCTGTGACTTGGGGCAAGTATCTTCACCTCTCTGTGTGTGTGTCTCACATTTTATGCCCTAGGTGTGACTGTCTACCTGCCTGTAAGGCGCCAGCCCAACTTTGGGTGCCATGTAACTAGATATAGGAGACGTCGAGCTCTGGAATGGGGTCTGGGATCCTAATACCCCTGATGTCCGGGGCTGTGGAGGGCTCAGGACCATCCCTGTATCAGGTGTAACTTCAACCAGATCACATAGCACTATGGAAGCACTCAAAGTGCTAGTGGAGTTAACAAACCACAGAGGGTGCGGCTACTGTTTTTGCTGAATGCTTTATTTCATCAGAATGAATCGGTGGAATCTTGCTCAGATTGGGACGGTTAATTAGTTATCAGAACCTGATCGTTTTATGCCCAGTTGCAGCAGGAGCAGCTGGAGTCGAAAACCAGCCCAGCCTGGCAATTTTGCAGGTAGGTTTTCCCATTCACGCAGTGGTAGAAGTTGTTCTTGTTAGATGGATCTGGGTAGAGGCCACTGGCCTTGCTAGCACAGAAGCCAGTGCCACCAGAGCTGCTTGAGCCGCTGCCTGAACCGCTGCTGGGGTTGCTACCAGAACTGCCGCTTCCACTTCCACTGCTGGGAGCTTCTGTGATTGGAGAAATGGGCTGAGAAGGGGCTGCGCAGCCTGAAATGAAAGCAGATCATTATGATTCCATGATAATTCTGCCAGGAAACGGGCCAGGTTTGCACTTCATTCAGGGCGAGCTCTCTATCTACCCACCCGTTTTCATCCCCCCCCCCCACCATTTCAGCATCCAAGGAGTCCCAAGAAACACATTTTAGTTCCTGAATTCATATCCGCTGAAGTTTTGTTAAAATCAGATCTGGGCTTCTCATTGCTTCATTATAACGAGGAAACTAAACCATCACATTCAGATTTGGATCCAGTTTCAGCTTCCAAAGAATCCCAAAGTTTAGGTGTATTCATTCCTAATCTGCAGCAGACCTGTCTTCCCCACTCCTAGCTCCTCCCCATAGCTCTGTTAATAGAGCTCAGTCTCAATTCTGCTGTTCCAGATCACTTAATTGCAGGCAGATACTATCAATTGTACTGAACTGTGAACTGTTTTTGCCTTGTGATCACATCTCAAAAGACCAAAAGCCACGTTTTCATATCATTAATTGTGACTTGGATTGAGCAAAGTCTCAGGGAGATGAAAAGCTGTAGAATAAGTCCCCTGTGTCACTTAACAGCTGACTGTGCACCTAACTCTATGGCATTCCCACAAAGGGGAAAGGGTAGAAATGTTCTAAAATATGGAATTGTGGATAGTAACTTGTCTATATATTACTACTCTTGAGAGAGTGGCTATTCAGGGGTGCATTGAATCAGGCCAAAAGTAGTAATATACACCCCCGATAGCATGCTGATTTCTCATCTCTGTGTGGACAGGGAGTTCATTCTGGGATCCCGTCTGGCTGGAGTTACTCACTAGCGCTCTGCAGTCCAAGAGCGTTCTTCAGAGTGTTGATCAAGGGGAATTTGCCCTGGTTGCAGAATGTGCCAGTGAAGTCATCCAGGTCCAGAGACCAAACCATAGCACCTCCAAAGTTATTCTTCATCAGCCACTGAGCCTGTTCAGTGCCATGAAAGAAGCTAAAATCAGCCCAAATGCTAATGCTGACCTCGTCTGGCATTAGTACATCAGAAAGCCTCACCATACCTTGATGTTGAAGCTCTTGATGTTGTCATATCCAAGCCACTCGTTGCCCTTGTACGCATAGGGGACGTCCTGAGGGGTATCCCAAACCTGGGTGGCTCCATTCTTCAGGAAGGTGCAGATCTAAGCAAAGTGGAAGTGAGAATTTTAACAAGTGTCCCGTAAAAAAGAACAAGTCCAAACTGTGACAATTTCTTTGACAGACTCGTTAATTATGACCATAAGTATCTTCTCTAAGGATCTGTACTCCTTAATCAGCTTCATTTAAATTAATTTAAATAACCCCAAGAGATGATGTGGAAGAATTAGACACGCGGCAGGGAAAAGAATTAGAGTAGGCTCTCTGATTGCTTTACCTTGTGGACTCAGTAATTAATAATCAGTTAATTTACCCCTTGTGTCTAATAAGGCATGGCTGAGGGTGCATTTTATTCTGTTTCTGACACATTCAGATGAAATTAGCTAGAGTAATAGTCTATTTTTAAATCAGGCAGAATAAATCACTAATAATAAGGTATTCTATGAATCTAGATCTTTGTTTCTCTTCTCTTTGTCCATGAACAAACGGTAATTTTTTATGAATTAGTGAGCTAGCTGCAATTAGTCAATGGGATCATTTGTTAGAACTCATTTCAGCCTATGGCACATGGGTTAACATTACTCCGTGAGTATTAGTGATTTAATATTTGTGTGGTGGGCTTACTATGAGGTAGTAAGCCCACCACACATAGCCTACCTCATAGTAAGCCCAGAATCCAGACTGTCGTGTGTAAGGTCCAGCAGGCCCGGGTCCTGAGCTCGCTGCGCCGACAGCCGTGTTGGATGGGTTGCTCAGGATGAAGGTGTGTCCGTAGGTTGGGAATCCAACAATGAGCTTCTCAGCTGGGGCACCGTTGTCCTTCCAGTAATTCATGGCATAGTCCTACAGGCAACAGGCAAGTTAGTCTCTCTAAGGAACTGCAGACTGCAGTGTTAATTCATACACCTCTACAATTGTAAAGGCTGGTGTCATTACAGACCAAGAGGAACTTGGCCCTAAGCTTTCAAAATCTACTTACAACATTGAAGTAGACATTGCTCCCAGTGTCAGCCGGGCCCTGGAAGAGAGGGCTGTTCTCTCCAGTGTATCCTTCCCAGGAGCCATGGAAGTCGTATGTCATCACGTGGAAGTAGTCCAGATACCTGTGGGGATCATTAGATACATCTATCTCCGATCCTTTTTAAACCACTGACTGGTTCATTGTCCTGTTAGTGCTGGCTCCGTGGTGGTGACACTGGTCATGTTCCCACTTCCTGCATGCATGGCTTCTCCACAGCCTACCCCTCTTCTCCTGCACAGTAGTTCTACTCCTTTTTGGGTCTTGTGCCCCTTTAGGGTGGGATGAGGATTTAACCCATAGTGCCCATGAGTGCTTAGAACGAGGTGGTAAGTGCAGTTGTGTGCTCTGAGGAAAACTTTCATAGGCTCAGTGCACATATCAAAAACGGGTGACCTAATGACTTGCCCTGCTAATCAACATCTGAACATCAGATCCTTGTGCCGATGTCTTGGATATCAATTTATCTTCTGAAGTGGAACTGTCCCCATAACACTCTCCAAGGGTTGGTAATGACTAAGATAGAGGTCAAATTCTGACCTAGCTACCCCTGCTTGGGAGCAGGCAAATGATGGATATTTGCCTTTTTCAGAGGTTAAAAGAAGATTTCAAAAGGAGGCAACTCAGCCATCTGAGAGAGTGGTACTCACTGGCCGAGCTGAGGAATCTGGTAGCCTGACTCAATGTTAGAGAGCCCTGCAGCCACAGCAGCGGTGACCAGGAGCCTGGGTTTGTTCACTTGCTTGGCTTCCTGCTCGAAGGCTTGCAGCATTTCCTAGGAGATGGGAAGGGAAAAGTGAGTGATTAACTATCACCACCAAGGCTGAGTCCTCATGGCTGCAGAGTGCTGAACAGAGAAGTACTCAAACAGACGACAATTTCCCCTTTCTGTCTCTAGTGTGTGTTTTGAGGCCGTCCCATCCAGTGCAACCAAAGGAAAGCCAGCTTCATACTGTGATATTCAGGGATGGAATTAAAGACATTTGTCTGCTCTTAGGAACTTAACTTTTAGGAGCCTTGTTGCTGTCAAATCTACTGAAATTGTGACTCTCAATGCTTTCAGCTATTTTGACTGGAGTCTCTTACACTGAGGAGCAGATAGTCCGGTGGTGGAAACATCAGGTGAGGATATGTTATTTGTATTGTACTGGCGAGTGCTGCAATGAGATTGTCTCAGTGGTCTCTCTTTGAAAAGCAAATGTGTAACTTGTCTTAAATCAATAAATCTAACTCATCCAAGCTTTCTTCTGAATTAACATAGAATCTGGTTCATTGAGATTCTGATTTGCTGTGGCTTCACCTGAATGTCATTCCACGTGAATTTCCTTCTGGCTTCTCATTAGACAATATCTGATTTCCACTTTACCTGAACCAGGACAGTGAAGAGAGCCTTGTCCTGAGCAGTGCTGCCTCTGGAGCCAGGGTATTCCCAGTCAAAGTCCAACCCATCAAATTCATACTGGCGCAGGAATGTGATGACGGAGTTGATGAAGGTCTGGCGGTTTTGAGGTGTAGACACCATCGCAGTAAATCTAGGGAAGCAGAGGAGAAAAGAGTCAGTGGAAGAAGCTGCTGGTGGTTCTCATCTATCTCTGCAATACCATGATGCAGCCAGAGGAAGTGGATAGGTTGGACTTACGGTGCTGTTCCGAAATTCCAGCCTCCGATAGCCAGGAGGGTCTTCAGTTGTCCGTTCCTGCAAAGGGAGGGATTAAAAAAAAAGTTTCACAACTGGTAAAAATATCTAAGCCTATTTTTAGTCATAATGGAAGGGCCAACTTAATCAATTACCTTCTTCCTACTCTTAATAATGAGTGACCTATTTGCCACCTTAAGCTGTATTCCCTTGTTACATGGTCTGATGACTAAATCAAGACAAGATTAGGCCCACCCTTAAATCCACAGTGGCTCCATACTTGTGAGCTGACATGTTCTCTCATCTTTGCTGCTTGCTTCTTTTCTTTGTATTCTCTCAACCAGAGCTAGAAATGTCATTGATCTGCACTTGATCAAGCTGCTCTCTCTATGTGGAGAGTGATTTATTGCCTACGGTCCTCTAGACTTGGACCATTTTGGAACAGGGAGGTTGCTACATGAACTTCACTGGACATCTGTGAGTATTATTGCTGTCCACTGTAGAGCTTGTCTGTGACTTACTTGCCCCTAAGAAGCAAGACAAGGGATTTCTCTTTATTCTAGATACCTACTGGTTTTTCAAGCCATTGAAGGATTGGTAGAGTGTCACATCATTCCATTCAATGGTGGTGATCTGATTGTTGGACATTCCAGCAAAGGCATAGATCAGGTGAGTACACAGGCATGGGTCAATGTTGTCAGGTTTGAACTTCCCAAGGCCTGGTCTATATTGGCCCCAGTTGGTGAAGTAACATGTCAGCAGATAGGCGGAGCCTGCAGAGAAGAGGGGGGAGAAGTTATAGGGGAGTTTGCATTAAGGGCAGACCAAAATAATATGAGAAACTCTAACCGTATAAAAAATTGTAGTGCATCTTTCTTCACTATACTAGACATGAGGTACCACTTAGGCCTTAGTGTACACTGCAAATGTTCCATGATAGTTTTATGTTGTACTCAGAGACAATGCCACTGGGATAGGTTGTATTAAGAATTTAGTAAATAGAGATGGACAGTCCTAACTGCAGATGATCTAAATTGACTGATGGAAAATTTCCTTGTGATCTAAGAAGTCAATCACAGGCTAAACTAGGATGTTCAACCTTACATGAGAATCGGCTCTCTGAGAAAAAGTTTTGATCTCATCTTCCTTCTAATTTTTTATAATTAAATCCTTCAAGCTAGCAGTTTGTCAGTAATTAAGAGTGTTGGTTTGGGATTTGTGAATGACCGTGTTTCTAGGAGGCTACTGCTGAGTGGTTTACCAAAATGCTAACTTTCTTTTTGTTTTTATGTGAACGATGGATTCATTCCTCTTCTTGTTCTACAACATAACAGGCCACATTCATCCCTGCTGTGACACTGCTGAAGCCTGCAGAGATTCCAGAAAGCCCCCTTAGTTTGTCAATGGTATCTGTTTCTTTTATACCATTTCTTAATCTGCTTTAGAAAGAAAGCTACTCAGTTCTCTCTCAGTTATTCAAAGCTGATTACCAACAGGTTCTCGTATGAACCTTACATATTGCTTTAATAAGTTAAATACATTAACTTAAATAGATAGAAAGGGTGTACAATTGATTGCATGCTGTTTTTATCTGTCCATCTACTTTAAGGCACCTACAAGTAGTAAACTAAAAGAATATAGAACATATTGAAATATCCTCCTTTCCCAAAGGGGAAACAAAAATCATAATGTGTTTATAGGAAAAAAAACCAAAAAACCTCCTCATACCTATCTGTGCATTCAGCAGGAGTGCCAAACCTTTAAAGAAAAAGAGAATAATTACATCATTAAACCTGGAAATATGCAACCACTTGACTGGTATCAATGCTGCACCTAAAATATCTCCTGTGCTCCGTTACTGTGCATTTTAGTATATGGCAGTAATAAAGAAAGCAACTCTTCTTGGTTCATTGACAACTTTTGAGAATCTTTGAAGTGTATTTTACTATTCAGCAGCTGTTTAAACAACACTGGGAATGCATATAAAAACAATGGAAATATCAAGCAGTGTGTTTATTTTTGCTTTCTAATGTTTGCTTTCTAACAGCAAGTGTTTAATAAAATATATATAACTTGTATAACAGATTGTTATAAGGTACCATTATTATTAATGTCTTTAAGGTGCCACAGGACTCTTTGTTACCTAGCTCTTATAAAGCACTTTTCGTCCATAGAGCTCAAAGTGCTTTACAAAGGTGGTCAGTATCAGAGCACAGAGGGAGGAGATCACTTGCTCAGGGTCACTCAGCAGGCTATGGCAGGGCTATGAATGGAACCCAAATCTCTTGACTGCCTTGCTGGTGCTCTATCCACTAGGAAACACTGCCTCCCTCTTTGTCCCTTGCAATAGATAGATTTCTCTCCAATTATGCAGGTGGGAAAACATCTTGCTGTGTTTTTTAATTAAGGTTTATATTTACAAACTTCCATTTTCCTTTAACTAGTCTCTTTGTAAGTCTTTTAAAACATCTCTCTTTACATTTTAGCTTTGCTCAGAATTTTTGCTGCACTTGTTTTTAGATTACTTATTCCCTGATACAGGGGTTCTGGACCATACATCAAATCATATGAGATTCCCTTTCCAGGTCAGGTAGGCATTCTGGTTGGGGGGACAGGGATGACCAGGTAGCCAGTGTGAAAAATTGGGACACTTTTCCCCGCCGGGAGGGTGGGGGTATAGGTATATAAGGCAGAACCCCGAGTGTCTGGATGTCTGGTCACCCTAGTCAGGTGTCAAAAAGGGTCGGGGCAGACTGCAGAAAGGCAAAGACTTAGGGGCCATAACATCTCTCAGGTGACATCATCATTTCCAGTGCGTTGTCACTTCCTGTGACATCAAGGTGAGGCAGGACTTCCGGCTAAGGTGCTCCCAATGACATCACGATCATTGTCCATTCCACCAATCTCCTGGTCACCTAGCAGGAGGTCCAGTATACTACTGACATAATAATACAATAAAATCCCAGCGGTATTAAATGAATCATTTCACAGGAACTCCGCTCTCTAAGCACCTATGGTTACTCCATTCCACCCCTTTATGGGAAAGACACCCGAGCCCTCTCCCAAAACCCTATCAAATTGTTGTCCTTGGCGTCTCAGTATGCAGTGGTGTTGTGAGCTGTGTTGGATATTAGAGAGACAAGGTGGGTAAAGTAATATTTTTTATTGGACCAACTGTTATTGGTGAGAGAGAGACACTTTTGAGCTTACACATTGCTCTTCTGCAGGACTAGGAAAAGAAAACTTCTCTCTCTCTAACAGCAATAGAAGATATTACCTCACCCACCTGTCCCTCTTTGAATCTCAGGTCATTTTGGGTATGTCTACGCTGCAAGTGCGATTCCTAGCTGGAGGAGACATGCTCGTGTTCACTTTGGTAGAGTGAGCGCACTAAAAACAGCGCTAGCTCTATCATGGGCGGTGAGAGTGGTTAGCTGCCCCAAGTTCATGCCATTATAAGAGAAGTTACAGAGCTGGACTTACCGGTAAGAAGCATCAACTTGGCCATCTTGCCTCTGTACTGATCCAGCATTGCCTCTCTCTGGCTTTTATGTCTTGAGCTTCCCTCTGGGCCGTGCTATCCTACTATCACCAAAGCCATGGGAAGATTGTGGCATTTGATGATTAGCCGCATGTAACACATGCTAAAATGGAAACCAATATTTGCGGTACAATGGACCCGTTTGAGAATCCGAGTCTAAGAAAACAGTGTTATCAGTCTTTCTATGTTACAGAGCTGATGGACCCTGGTAGAAATAGATTACAGTGTTATCATTGTTGGGAATGCTTTTTCTACTGATTAATTGTAGATTATATAATAGATTACAGAGTACTAAATAATTACTGTACAGTCACACTGTGCACTGGTCATAGATATGGTGTTAATATAATCGGTGTATACTAGACTATAGATTTTCTAGTCTAGATGGATTGGCCCAGCCAGGGCACTGGGCTTAAGGACCTCCTGGGATGACGAGGAAGATGGGGAGTCTTGTGATTTGGCTGTAGAGTTGAGCCATGAAGATGAGGCCCTACAGCTCCTGAGGCGCAAGAGAGGGCTTGCAGACCAAGAAAGCAAGACGATGGTCTGAGGGACTACAAGGAGAGGGTGTCAGGCTGAAAGAGTTAATCCCAGAGTGGCCAAGAGGAGGCGCTGACAAGCGCTGAGCTGAGGCCCCCATGACACCTTGTTAAAAAATAAGATTGCATCAAAGAGAATACCAGCCTTCCAGTGGGAGCGTCCCCATGGCCCAGAAATCGGATTAGTCACTGGGGTCAAAAAAGAGCAACAATGACATCATTGATGTAAACAGAGCTACCCTGGTGTCAAACTGGTGTAAAGATCAGCAGAATCAAGCCCTTTACTGCAGACATGACACAGAACTACCAGCTGTCCCTTTTATATGAGTGATGTTCCAAGTCCTATCTCACGTTGGGATAGCTCAGTGGTTTGAACATTGGCCTGCTAAACCTATGGTTGTGAGTTCAATTCTTGCCCCATTTAAGGATGTGGGGCAAAAATCAGTTGGATGATTTAGTTGCTTTGGGCAGGGGATTGGACTAGATGATCTCCTGAGGTTCCTGCCAACCCTGATACTCTATTATATGGTTGCCTCTTCATTCACACTGGGGTATTTCAGGATGGGATAACTGGTCACCAACTCCTTGTGACTGCATCATGCTGCATTGCCCATGTAGCCTTCTTGCTCAATATCCACCAATGTCCAAGCTTAGACATTGGAATGTGAAACACAAGCATTATTAGTGAAAATACAGGTGTAAAAACACAGCACAGACACTCAACCCTGTATTATGCAGTGTTCTGTAATAAAACAAAGTGACGGAGAATTTTCACGGAGTCACCTAGACTTTTTTTAGAGACTCTGGGTGAAAAAACGCAAAGGAATTTTCAAACTCACTCAAAAGCACATTCATAAGATTAAGTTATTCTCTGCAAGAGAGCAGAGCCGCCTGCAAAAAATTTTCCAACATGCTTTTCAGGGGGTGTGATGATAAGAGCGATTCAAAAACAAAACTTGGGAAAATACCAGTAACCTTCGCATATAAGGTCTGTTTCTTATATAAATCCTTTGTCCTACCCGCCCTTGTTACTGAGATTAGTCTGGATGTTGTGGGAAGGTAAATGCAGAGAAATCAGCATAGCAATGGCTTTGTTCTATGAAGGAGACGGAGTGATAGGGAGTATTGTTTTTCAGGCTTGAAAAGGACAGAAATAAAAGCCAACGTATGCATTTGAAGGTGGTGTTGCAATAGGCACGTTTCAGGTTTGCCACAAAGAAACTTATTGTAGAGAGAGGTGAATTTTGATTGATTTATTGAGCCGGATTCTCATTGACACTATGTCCACTTGACACCACATGGCCTGTGTAAAGGGGCCTCAAAGTGAGTATGAAGAACGTTTGTATTAACTACCCTGCTGGCTTCATTGCTCAATACATCTCCGCTGATGTTCCTATGCTCAGGGGCAGGAATCTGGTGTACTGCCATGAAGATTATGGCGACTTTCTCTTTGTTTGACCCTCCCCCCCAACATTCTACAGCTCTGATTTCATGGACCTGCGGGAGCCATCTCATGTCTAGCAGCATGTTCAGGGTTCGAGCATAAAAGGAGAGAGCCAAGACAGTGCAACCTTCAGCCGTTATTCCTTTCTCCACATGGACTATTTTTCTCATCAAGCACTTTCTTAAAGTTCTCTACGTTCCTAGACATTACCACAGCCTCCCTATTGGAAAGCTATGGAAATAGCTCTTTTCTCACATTTGAGATAGCAACATTAAACACAAACACCATACTACAATGTTAAATATAGATGCCTATTACACACTCTTAAAATCTCTCTCGTATATATAACTTAAAACAACTCCTTTTCTCTTAGTTTGGGAACTAAGATATTGTCCTCTGTTGCACAAAGTCCTGTGTATACTTGCAGGCAGTTCAAGGTTAGAGTCAGGGTATGACCAGAGGCTGCCCTGCACTTGGTTCTTCTGGTGGAGTAGTGTTTTAAGAGCCTGTTCCAATACCTATTGGTCACTTAGCCTGTATTCCTCCTCTGTCCTGCTGATCAAGTCTCATGTGTGTGTATATTTCATGTCCATTTTTATGTCTTGTGTTCATAATGTCTATATGTATTTGCAGTATCTGTGCAAGACATGTCCTTTCACTGCTATGCCATATGAACAGAGATTTACCTGCTCAACACCTGTAGCTTATTTCCAGCTTCATTAAGGCCCAGTCAATCCTTGGCTAGTCAATGTTTCAGCTGGTGCTGTAAAACTTCACAGGACTAGAACCGGGGTCTTTAGAGTCTAGGACAGCTGATATTGCCAGTGGGAGGCTACATAGAGTTATCTACAAGGAGCACTGTAGAATTAGGTTCCTCAGGAAGTACCGCCCAAAAGGTTGAGAGAGACAGCACCCCGATGTCTTCTAATTGGCCCATTCACACTCCTTAACCCCGCACAATGCTCCAGGAAGCTGTTTGGGCAATGCTATAGATCACTGGCCTGCTGTGACTCCAGAGTTCACCTTGTTTTCTGATCTCCGGTCTGTGACCCCAGCCTGACTCTTGTCTCCTCATTCGAGCATGGTAATCACCTCTGGTTTCTGACCCTGACCCTTACCTGTTGATCCTGGCTCTAGTAATAACTCTGATCCCTGCCCCTACTGCCTTGTGGCTGCCCTTGACTACTTGTGGACACCAGCCCAGCTGTGACCACTGGGCCAAACCACACCACCTATGTCCTGATCCATTACGAGGGCCAGTTAAGATGGTGCGTTTGTGGTAGGAAACAGGCTGAGACCTGCTAATTCATTTCACACAGGCCACCAAGAAGCTGTTGGAGAAGTCATATGACTTTCTCAACGTCACCCAGCAAATCACTGCCAGAGCTGGAAACAGAACCAGGAGACTAGGAGCCTAATTTTCAGCTGGTGTTATAGAGTGCATCTCTATTGACTTCAGTGAGGTTTTGCCCATTTGCCCCAGAAAAGAATTTGGAGTTTGATTCCTTGTTCCCTACTCCTCATATTTCCCAACCTCCCCCTATTAGACCAGATAGCACCATTGGTCTGTGTTTTCTGGCCAAGCTCAGACAGTGGGAGCGTGAAACACTAGCAATGCTAGTGAAAATGGTGTTGTAAAAGCATAGCATAGGGATGCCCTGTGCCCTGAAATGTTTTGTAACAACCTGTAAAATGAAATGATGGAGAATTTCCACCAGGTCATCTAGATTTAGTTTCATGAGATTCTGGAAAAGCCCACAAAGGACCATATTACATGCTGGGTCTGAACTCACTCAAGAGCAGATGAATAAGACGTAGACAATCATTTCAAATTATTTTTATCTAATGGATGTGAGAGAGCAGAGCTTCCTGGGAAATTTTCCCCAACATGCTTATCAGGCAGTGCAGTAATGAAAGCAGTGTGCAAAAAGACATACTGTGGAAAATACCAGTCACCTTAATGTATAAGGACTGTTGCTTTATGTAAGTCCTTTGTTCCACCTTCCCTTGTTACTGAGCTTGGTCTAGGAATTAATCATTCTCCTTGTCCACTGCAGGAAGAACAAGAAGTAATGGGCTTAATCTGCAGCAAGGGAGACTTAGGTTAGATATTTAAAAAAGCTTTCTAACTATCAGGGTAGTTAAGCTTTGGAATAAGCTTCCAAGGGAAGTTGTGGAATCTCTGATGTTGGAGTTAAGAGCAGGTTGGTCAAACACTTGTCAGGGATGGTCTAGGTTTATTTGGTTCTGCGTCAGTGCAGAGGGCTGGACTAGATGATATCTGGAGGTCTCTTTCAGCCCTACATTTCTATGACTGTGGGAAGGTAAATGAGGAGAAATGTGAAAGTCAATGACGGCAACAGTGGCTTTGTAGAATGAAGATACAGAGCGATATGAAATATTGTTTTTCAGGCTTGGATAGGTCAGTATTCAAAGTTACCTTTTGTCTGCCCCACTCCATTACAGGGGCCAGCGACTACACTGGGTGGGCTGGCATGAAGCATTGGGGTAAACCAACACTTTGCTGTGCGATATGCCACTCCACTAAGAAATCGTTTTGCTTTGCCTCGGGGTGCACCTCATTTCAGATTCATCTGGCAGACTTAGTTTTAGATTTAGAGTTAGTTGGGGATTGGTCCTGCTTTGAGCAGTGGGTTGGACTAGATGACCTCCTGAGGTCTTTTCCAGCCCTGAGATTCTATGATTCTATGACTTTCCCCACTGCCCCAAAATGGTGAGGAAGAGAAACAAGTAGGTGTTGGCCCAACTGAGGTATAAACAATTCCGAAGGGAAAAAGAGGAGAGATGCCACAGGACTGTTTGATTGTGTATGGAGTATTAGAGCAAGGGCTACACACTGATTCTATAAAAGAGCCAGACTTAATGGACTGAGGGTGATGCTTCTTTCCACTGAGAAGAATCAAGCCATGGAGCAGATGCTCCAAGTCAGCCAGGGAGCACATGGTGTTTGCCAATGTATCTTCATAGAAAGGAGTTAGAAGATTATTGACATGATTGTAATACTGCTTGGTATGACGTCTAGCTGCACTCATGGGGGAAGAGCCAACACTGACTTCCTGATGCTTTTCTGTGTTCTTGGTATAAAGACAATTGAAATCTGCATAACTAGATTCTGGTATGGCTTTGTGATGTGCTTGTGGAGATTAGAATTCCTTTTTCTCTTTTGCACTTCTCCTTGCCCATTCTGGCACTCTCTGCTTTCTCCCACCAATATTTCATAGTTTTATCCATTATCTGCTGAATTTTTGCTTTGTTTTCATATATAGTAGATTTCAAGCTTAGGTTTTCATAAGCAAATGCACCATGCCATGGATACCTAGGGCACTAGATTAATAATACATAATAAATATTATTGCTATGTGGGGATTTGGCTGGAATTGTTGGGTGTGATAGCAGGCTTCCATTCAGGCTAAATCAGGGAACAACTGTCTCTTTGTTTAGTGGCAAAAGAAACGCTGGAAAACCAACACCCAATGACTAGACCGCATGCTCCACTGGACAGTGGCTGGGCCATGTGATCCAGGAGCTTTCTCATGGATCTGAGAACAAACACAGAGTTGGAGATTACTTGGATAGCATTTGTGTGTCAGAGAGAAGCAACAGAGAAATACCAGTGGAGCAGACAGAGACGGAAGCCAAGACACACCTAGAGACATGTGTGTACTGTGACTGTGGGAAAAGATCAGACAGCTTTTGGGCAAAGTGCTGGCCGGAAAGAGGCTTGGGACTGGGAGCAGAGAAACTGGCTCATGCTGTTTGATTCCTACTCTGTTTAAGGAAACAGAACTTTGTACATTGCTTGTAAATAAGCATGATTGCATGAAAATACCTGACTCTATCATCAATTTCTCCTCCTAAATGAAACAACCTGTAAGACCCTGAATTTTGGCTAACTGCTTGGGCCAAAAGGGGCAACATTGTTAATAATAAAGCTTTCTCTATTCATTCCCTGGTCTATAATGGTGAAATCTGCCAGTATTCCTAGTGTTCCCGTTCTTTATGCAGGTAGTGTTGCATGGAGATTTCATGAAGACTTTAATTCAGCCCGGAACATACTGGGAGTACGTGAAGAAGGACTAGTAGAATTACTTTTATTGTGTATTTCCAAGGAGGCTTTTAAAGATATAATGTCATTGTGTGCAAAGAGGGTGTCTACTTATTCTGGGCTGATTCTTAATGCCATAATACAAAACAACACCTAGCTCTTACATAGCACTTTTCATCTGTAGATCTCAGAGTGCTTTACAAAGGATGCCAGGATCATTATCCCAATTTTACAGATGGTGAAACCGAGGCAGGGGAAGTGGGGTGACTTGCCTAAGGCCACACAGTGAGTCAGTGGCAAAGCTGGAAACAGCGCCTAGAAGTCCAGCTTCCCTGGCCAGTGCTCTATCCAGTATGCCAGCTTGTATCCTTTAAGCTCCCTTCTCAGCAAACCAGGAAAGGGAAGCAGTCTCCCTCTTTCATTTCAGGTACCATATTAGTGAGAATGTGTATCGCAAAACTGTTTGTTCAATGGCCGTTTAATCTATGTTGCCCAATAGGCCAAACTCTGCTCTGTTACCCCAGCACTACCTTTGTGCGTATGCAGTGACAGAGACCACAGATTGTCATTTTAATGCAATGTACGTTTATTGAGCATTCTCTCCTCTGAGGTCTGCACCTAGTGCCACGAGGTCTGTGAATCTAGTGGGGGTGCTTTTCATGCCCAGTTGCAGCAAGAGCAGCTGGAATCGAAGACGAGGCTGGCTTGGCAGAACTGCAGATAGGTTTTCCCGCTCATGCAGTGGTAGAAGGCGTTGCTGTTACTGGGATCTGGGTAGAGGTCATTGGCTCTGCTGGAGCAGAAGTTGCTGCTGCTATTGCTACCGCTGGAGCTTCCACTGGAGCTGCTGCTGCCTTTGGAAGGGGCAGCCGTGGCTGGTTGGTTAGCACTGGTACCAAGGGTGGTTGCTGGAACCTTGCAGTCTGAAAGAAAGAAAATAGGCTTTCTTCTAAGCGTCTGAGGCATGGCGGTAGATGTGCCTCTCAAGGAGGGAGATGAAGGAGGACAGGATAGCAACTTCACAGATGTGTTTGGGGAGGTTCTTCCTTGCATGGAGGATGTGGAAGCAAGTGCAAAGGTGCCTGTGGGATAAGGCAGCAAGCCAGTGCAGAAGGCTGACTTCAGTAGCTGAGCAGAGGGCAAGCAGCACAAGAGGATGTGAGAGCAGATAAGAAGGTGAGGAACAGAGCTGTAAAGGGCCTTCAAGGGGAGGACAAAAAGCTTGTATTTGGTGTGATGGAGAAGGAAGAACTAGAGGAGGGATTCAGAGCGTTGGTGGTGGTTGGGGAGGCAGGGGTGGGGGGGGGCTGGCATGGTCAGAAGCAGCTCTTTGAATAGACCTGAGAGAGGGAGGTGGGTGTCAGCATGGCCAAAGAGAAGGAGATGCAGGCTGGGAGAAGAGTTCAGAGGGATGGTGGTAATCTCGCTCCATGCCTCAGGAACTGGGGTGTTACTCACTAGGGGTGGTGACACCCAAGCCAGATTTCAAGGCGTTCATCAGAGGGTATTTGCCTTCCCCACAGAATGTGCCAGTGAAGTCGTCCAGATCAATAGCCCAAACCATGGCACCTCCAAAATTGTTCTCCAACAGCCACTTTGCCTGCGAGGGAAGATTTTAAAGCAGAGAGTAGTAAATGCATCAGTAAAGATACTCTAAGCCATGCCTTCCCTTGTGTTGAAGTCCCTCTTATCTGAAGGTTTCAGGGCCTGAGCTTACAGCCTTTGCTCACATTAAAGACTGGATGTCAATGGGAATAGAATAAGGGCTGCAAGCTAAGTCTTTAAATAGCAACCGAGCTGTTGCAAAGTCTATTCAAGACTCCCATTGACTTCCATGGGCTTTGGGTCAGGTTCACAGCAAACGAGAGAATTAAGTATCGGCTGTAAATTGTGCACTTTATCCCAAGGTGTTAACACCATACAGCGCTGGCACCCTGATCATTTCCTGCCTGAGCTAGAAACCTGTAGGAATAGCAAGGACATCCAGGCCTCAGAGGCCTGGGAAATTCACTCTTATCTCAGTAGACAGTGGGATCCTCTCGGCTGAGGAAGAAGCAATGTAGAGATCCTGTAAGACGTTAGATGACAGACAGCAGGTTTACCTTGATGGCAAAGCTCTTGGGGTTATCATACCCGATCCACTGATTTCCTTTGTAGGCATAAGGGACATTCTGAGGGGCATTCCACACCACGGTGGCTCCGCTCTTCAAGAAGGTACAGACCTGGGACATAAAAGTTGTTTGTTAAGGTGGTCCAGGAAGGTCTGGGATTCTACCGTAACTGATCTAGGGGCCTATAGCTGTGTGTTCATCCAGCTCCTTCTTCTCTTTGGACTGACTCAGCACACGGCATCCCATAGGTCCCACCAGGCTGTACCACCAGCTGCAGACATCCACTGGAGGTCTCCCTCCTGCTGTCAAGAAGCCACTGTGATTCAGAACCTCATGTCACTAACATTGCATTAGAAAGAGGAGAGGGTCTCTTAAAAACCCTGGACACTGTTTCCTGTCTCCGGTGCCGATTCCTGCTCCAACCACTAGGCATGACTCCTGTTCTAGTCCTTAGGCTGTGACAGGGTGACAATTCTGCAGTCTCCACTGTAATTGCAAGACTGCAGGTCTGAATCAAAACTGAACAGTATTATTTAGTAGTAGTTGTATTGTGGTAACACCTAGATGAACATTCGTGGGCCAGGGTCCCATTGTGGGAGGTGCTGTATAAACACGAAGATGCCCCCTGCCCTAAACAACTTACAGCCAAAGTAAATATGATAATGGTTCCACCCAATGAAGGGGTGACCTGTCTGCTGGCAAAACTAATGGAACTCACCAGAGCAAGCAACTCCTAGAGTAGCTAAGTAACATTTTTGCGACGATGACCCAAGCTCTTGTATATTATAAAACGTAGCTGTGTTGTTCTGTTCCCGGGTGTCTCTGTCTGAAACGTTGTTTTTGCAGACACGTCCTCCAGTAGAAATACTGTGCAAACCGCCACAGCTAACAATCATTCTAATTTGCTGCACCCATTTTCATAGTTTTACCTCAAAGTAGGCCAGGGTCCCGGCTGACTGGGTGTAAGCTCCCGCGGCACCTGGCCCAGAGGTGGGGGCAGCCAGGCCATGGCTGGAAGGGTCACTGAGGGTGAAGGTGTGGGCATAGGCTCCGAATCCAACCATCAACTTCTCAGCTGGGGCACCATTGTTCTTCCAGTAGTTCATGGCATAGTCCTAGAGGAGACGGCACAGTGAGCCAACCAGGGAGATGTTTCCAAGTCAGGGGAATCATAGAATCTCAGGGTTGGAAGGGATCTCAGGAGGTATCTAGTCCAACCCCCTGCTCGAAGCAGGACCAATCCCCAACTGAATCATCCCAGCCAGGGCTCAGGGAATGTTCCCAAGCCATGAACTAAGCTGCTCCTGCAGAGGAATGATGTGATGGGAGAAAGAAAACAGCACCTGCCTTTCTGTGTCATTACTCACCACGTTGAAGTAAATGTAAGATCCTTGGTCAGCAGGCCCTGCAAAGAGAGGGCTGTTTTCCCCCGTGAACCCTTCCCAGGAGCCTCTGATGTCATAGGTCATCACGTTGATCAAGTCCATGTACCTTTTGAGGAAAAGCAAGTGACCAGAAATATCATTCTAGGGGGTTATTTTCCCACCTCTGAAGAGTGTGCACTGAATAATGACCCCATCTAATGCCGTCAGACAGCATGGATGGCTTCAGGGCTCCCAGCCAGCTGAATTTTTCAAATTACAAACAGTGCATGGCTGAGTCAGGAGTCAAACTCCCCCTTTGTGTAATTCTGCTTGAGCTAGTGGATTTTCATCACTGGTGAAATCTGTCACAGAGCAGGCCTAAGAAATGAGTGTGTGTGTGTGTGTGAATTGCATGGGTGGGAGCTGCTGGAACCAGATTGTGCAGTTCTGCATTTTAATGTGTAATCTTATAGAAGAAAGTGAGCACTTGTGCTGGCTTAAAAAAAAGCAGACTTGCAATTGATAGAACAACAGGAACTAGAAGTGAGAGGCAAAAGTGCACATGTAAACGTTTACCACTGGCCAATTCTAGCCCCACATACCCTGTTAGAATCTCCCACTTAAACCTTGTGTACAATCTTTTCTGCTGTCCAGTGTTATTGCTACTTTCTTCCATCTGCAAGTGCTGGATGGAACTCCCTGCCTGAAGACATAGTATGGCAAAGCACACAGCTGTGTCAGGTACTTGTCTCTTGATTTTCCACTGCAGCAGTTTCAGTTCATCATTTGGTCTTGGCTGAGTGGTTTCCCACTGGGCTTAGGAATTAACGAGACACTTACTTGGACATCTGTGGGATCTGGTAAGCTGTTTCAATTGTGCCTTTGCCACCTGACACAGCTGCAGAAATCAACAGCCTGGGTCTATTGCTCTGAGCAGCCTCTTGCTCATGTCAAGCGAATGTCATTGCTCATGTCAGCGAATGTCAAAAGCACTGATGGTCTTCACATGGTATTTTCTTTACCCCAAACCACATAGGGGCATATTAGTAAGATCCCTTGGGAAAATGAAGTTAGAGACTGTTTCCTTGTTAAATCTGTTGGGGATTATTTACCAAGGGGAATCTTTACTGTGGACATCTTAGGATATGATCCCGAATTCAGGAGCTCTGCCCTCTCAAGTCACAGTGCCAACTGACAGATGTTGTAACACTGCAATATTTCCAGTTCTCCTGGAAGAATGAAACAACAAAACTTGATTTCTTTCAGATCATTTTCTCTGCTGGTGTAAATGCACACAGTGCATCGAAGTCAATGGAGCACCACTGCTGTTTGCCAGCTGAGAATCTGTCCTGTCTTATCTAACTAGCTAGCTGTAGGCGTAAATAACCACACTGGGAGTGTAGTCATGGCAATGACATATGCAAATTAGGTGCACACTCGCACACACTTCAGCTAGTGCAATTACACACCAACGTTTCTGGAAATCTGGCCCAGCATTTCATATTTCTATGCAACATGACTAGACTGCAGAACACACAGTCTAAAATATCAGACAATAATCATCACTGAATGGTTTGGTTCATTAGAAGATTCAGCTTGTTTATTGAGAGAAAGGATTGGAAGTTTCTTCACATTATCTAACCTGTGGAACCAGGAATTTTGTCTGCAAGTCCATTAGGGTATCCAATATTAGAGAGAAAGTCACCACTCTGCCTTCTCAAGAGGTGGCTGTTTAGAAAAATAAATCTTTTATCTGCAGCTTTTAGGATGAGATGGAGAATGCTGGTTTTGTTACTGTCTCAAGGAACAGCTTCAGCCTGCAGATTTCAAAGAGTTACAGTAATTCTAGTTCTCCTGTATTCAGGAGTCCATGGAGACCGTTAGCAGCTAAATCAAGTCTATTGTTCTCAGACCTTTAATTACTGTACTAACTAAAGAGCTGTGCTTGTTTCCTTAGCGTGTGAGCTCATCTGGAGCGGGGACTGAACAGAGCATCACGCCAGATTTCATACAGGGTCCTGCAAATGACAGGGCAAGACACCCATAAGAAATTACAGAGGGAAGTAGGCCTGGAATCCCATATCTGTCCACCCCGTCACACTCTGTTGAAAGCAGTTATAATTTTTCTGCGAGTATCTGCTTTGTTGACTGTTGATCCCCTGGCCTGATCTTGGAGGGTTTATAGTTTTGGGTAACATATAATTTCTTTGCTAAGCATGCTTAGCACGTTATGAAGTCTGTTTCAGCAAGTAGGAGAACACACACAGTCGATTTTTTAGGCTTTTCTATGGTTAAAGGCTGGCTTTTTTTAGGGGGAGGCCTTGTGGGAGTAGTCATACCAAAGGCTAAATCTTAGCTAAAAGCGGGTAGGCCCAGGAAGATAAGCCCAGATCACAAATTCTAAACTTTCATTACAAGACACAACCAAGTAACCACGAAAAATACAGTACACCACAGAATTCTGCAAGAAGGGAGTGTCGGGGTGGGGGCGGGGACTTTAGCAGTCTGGTAAGATGGCAATAACTAGGTAGTGGGACCACAATAACATATAGGAGTCATTAAGAAATGAGTGATGTAGTTTGCTAATATTCAGGATTAAAGGCATAGCAATGGAAAGCCGGAATGCCCCATGTGGATAATGGGCAGGTGTTAATCTTGTTATGGTCATGGAAATCGATCAGCTACGGTTGTGTATCGGATAATGTACATAAAGGAGTATGGTATTTTCTATATTATTAGAGCTAGCAGCTAGACTCTAGCTGCTAGAGTCTGTAGAATAGATATAAAAAAGTGAAAGGCCACCAAGGGTATATCTACACTGCAGTTAGACACCCATGACTGGCTCATGCCAGCTGACTTGGGTTCTCGGGGCTCAGGCCCAGGGGCTGTTTAATTGCTGTGTAGACGTCTGGGCTCGGGCTGGAGTTTTGGCAGCAGGACTCTGTGGGGTGGGAGGGTCCCAGATCTTGGGCTGCAGCCTGAACACTGTGAGCCAGAATCAGCTGGTGCGGGCCAATGGTAGGTTTCTAATTGCAATGTAGACATAGTGTTCTAAGTCCCATAAATCATGAGCAGCTTGTTCGTCTGATTAACCTCATGCATTCCAAGAGATTCTCTTCTGTCCTAAAAAGATGAAAAACGTCAAGCCAAAAATAGTTTGTTGTGTGTGTGTTTGTGAAATATAAGAGAGACAGGATGTGCTACATAGCAGGAAATGAATGTTTCCTTTACCTAAAAGAAATGAGTTTAAGGTTCATTGGTTCCCCTATATTTTAAGAGCCGCATAGATGTCTTGACCCCATCTATCACAGCCAAAATTCCCCCCCCCCCCCCATCCTGCTCAGGTCTCACAGCACTTTACACAGGAGGTCATTAGCAATTTTCAGATGGGGAAACTGAGGCACGGATCAGCTCAGTGACTTGTCCAGCCTCACCCAGGACCCCAGTTACAGGGCAGGGAACAGAACCATACCCCTGTCTGTGCTTTATTGGGGCATTACGGGGATTAAGTTGGGTGATGTAGATTGAGGTCTGCTGATATGCAGGAGATACAATCCTGTGTGGGAATCTAGATCATTTGAACCAATACTCTCCCTTCTGAAATTCACATTTGACCTCACGTTCTGGCTCTGACCCATATCTACTCTCATCCGTCACTTAGAACAGTGGTTCTCAACCAGGGGTATATGTACCCCTGGGGCTACACAGAGATCTTCCAGGGGGTACATCACCTCATCTAGATATTTGCCTAGTTTTACAACAGGCTACATAAAAAGCACTAGCAAAGTCAGTACAAACTAAAATTTCATACAGGCAATGACTTATTTATATTGCTCTGTATACTGTACACTGAAATGTAAGTACAATATTTACATTCCACTGATTTATTTGATAATTATATGGTAATCAAAAATACCATATTAAAATAGTACTAGTGGCTGTGACACTTGTGTATTTTGATTACTGATTTTTTAAGCATGTAGTTTTTACTTGAGGTGAAACTTGGAGATATGCAAGACAAATCAGACTCCTGAAGGCAGTACAGGAGTCTGGAAAGGTTGGGAGCTAGTGACTTAGAAAATACTATTTCTTTCATTTACTTTTCACTTGTGTGTGTGGTCTCTGTGTGTGCACACAGGCTTGAAGTGAGTGCCAGAGATCCCAATGGGAGACACCTGGGGTAAATCTCATTGCCTTCCCCAGCTGCAGAGGGTTGGGGGGGGAGGAAGCAGCTTGCAAGCCGTGATTGGTGGAGAAGGTAGGTGTGTAAAATCAGGAGCCCTTAAACTGAAGATTGCAGGGGGGGGGGGGCCTTTTCTTCCTGCTGCACATAGGTGGCCTGTTAGGGAAACTCAAGGAGAGAGGTTAGAGCTGTGTTGTCCACAGCAAAATGGAGTGTAGTTTAATGTAGGAGAAAGCAGGCTGTTTTTTGTTCTCTATATTGCCAACAGGCATTTTCTTTCTAAATGTTATGCAGTGATTTGTAAGTCTTTGGTTAGCTAGAGGCCTCTTTTCCTCTTATCTCTTAGTCAGGAAGCAGGGAACTATAGGCAAAACTCAGACTCCTATAAAATCACTGGAAACTTATAAATGTAAAGCTTCTAACAAAGGAAACCAAGCTGGTGTAGGGGTTAATATGCAGGGTTGAGAGTCAGAATCTAGGTTTGCTTAGGGTCATTTAAAAAAAAATAAGGGGATACTATAGAGTGGCGGGGAGGCTTGATTCTTCTGTGGATACACTTTGATCTCAGACCCCTTAGATGGCAAAATATGACCCTCTTTCTCTTGAAATCATTCTCCTGTTTGCTGTCATGGGGGGGAGTTTCAGGTGTTGGAGGCAGTATGACACTGATGCAGAGATTTTTCAATCTGTCTCCATTCAGAAGGGAAGTTTGTGAGGAAAACTAGCTATAAAAAACTAATCTCATGTGTAGCTAGAGGTGTTTGAAGGGCTCTGAAAACCCACCATGATCCATCACCTGATCTAAACCCAGGTGTCTCTGAGTTGGTGGTCTATGCAAACAAAACAAGTATCTAGCTTAATTCTGTTTTATCAGTCCTCTTACAAGATAAGCTCAGCATTATTGCATATAACAATCTCAGGGTCTACCTAATTCTAAGGGGTAAAGGAAAGTTCCTTTGGCTATATGCTTCCTGGGTTTGCATTTAGAAAGGCTTGCAGATCTATCGCTACAGGAGACAAAATGAAAGCACAAATGTAGAAATGCAGTTTGACTCTGGAGGAGGGGTGGCTTGGAAGCAAGCTATTGAGTAGGGAGGAGAACAACCTGCCTCTAAAATATAAGCAATCCATAGAAGACTCCTGCAGAAAGGGATTCTGCTCTTGAGGGATATCCCCAGACTCTGTGGCAAGGGACCCCAACATTTCCTAAATTACACAAACACTTTTAAGTTGACTTAAAAAAAAATAAGATCCCTTAAAAGCTGCTGGTGTTGCAGAATAATTGGATAAAACAAGAAGCAAGGAAAAGGACTGTTCTTGTGCATAGTTTACTTCCCCTATCTGCCAACAAGCCTGTGAACAGGGTGATGTTGCCACAATGATGATGAATCATAAAGCCACTTTTTAATAATACTAAACAGACATGCTTACTGGGATAAGGAAAACAGTATTATTCCTAGAGACTTTTTCCTTTTTCTCTCACTTAACTGTAGAGTTTCTGGCTTCAACCCTCCCCAGTCCTCTCCTGCCTGGCTTTTGCTATCAATTGAGAGAAATGGGACACAGATGGGTCTATTTGTGCAATTTGTCACCAACCAGTAGATGTCGGTGTTGCTTGCTCTTTTATATGAATTTGGCAAAGTGGTGTTTCCCTAGCCTGCAGAAGTTGCATATTCACACCAGAAGAAATGTTCACAAACAGTGGTTCAAGTCTCAGTTTTGACTCCAGGAAAGCAGCATCTCTAGAGGTTGCTAACCATTCATTGTTCCCAGGGCCGGCTCTAGCGTTTTTGCTGCCCTAAGCAAAAAACAAAACAAAAAAACCCAGGTCACAGGGTGGCCTGAGCAGCAAAGCAAGGGGGGGGGGGAACCAAAAAAACCAAACCCAGGGCCCAGAGCAGCCACAATGGCAAAGCAGCAGCAGCAGCAATAACAACAAAACCAAACCCAGGGTGGCCCTAGACTGAATGCTGCCCCTTAGAATCTGCAACTCCAGGCACAAGCTTGCTCAGATGGCGCCGGGAGCCAGCCCTGTTTGTTCCAAAGCAAATCAAGATCCTGAAGTCATCCAGGGCCCTCTGTAGATTTACAAATGCTGAGTTGTGTATATATTAGTCTTTATAAAATATCAGTGGGTCAAGGCAAATGCAAGTCATGTCTAGGCAGTGACTATTATGCAGTGTCAGTAGGCAGCTGTAGTCCCATGTGATCTTTATCAGTCGTGGATATATGGAAAACTAAGAGCTCCATGGACCTTATCTCCCAGCCATGATATGAGGCCCCTAACGTTTATACTTGATTTAATTTCTCTCATAACATGGCCAACAGAATGACAACTCTGGAAAATAGCTAGGCTAAGCCATTGAGTAGAGATGAGATACAAATCTTGAAATATGAAGCTAAGTTGTTAGTTTTAGCAGCCATGATCAGGGCCAGACCTCTTTGTTAGCTGGGAAAGTTTCTTTTTCTAGGCTAGATCCTTATTTGTGGAAATGCAGGTACAGACAGGAAAATGACAGGGCCTAATAAACTTATTGTTGGCACAACCAACTGTATTCAAGGCCAATTACACCAGTGAGGAAAGAAAAAAGGTTTTCCTTTGGACAATCACTCCATTGATATTTTGGACAGTTTGTGATGAGGAGAGTGTCAATTGCAATAGCATCAGATTATTACCAACACTCGATTTTTGTGTCCTGTTTCCTATGAGCCATAAAAAAAAGTCTTTTTATGGCATGTGTCAATACATCCCACCTCTTAATCTACCAATGTTTGTAAAGTACCGATCATCCTATCTGTGCAGTATGAAGGAACAGTGAAAGTTAGTCAGAAGGGACAGTCAGTTTTCTCTTTATCCTGCTCTGTGACAGGGTCACTGGCTTCTACCTTAGAGTCCATTGCAAGATATTCTGTTTCATGGAAGAATGGTTTGATGATGAGTGTGTGTGTGTGTGTGTGTGTGTGTGTGTGTGATTCTTGTAACTTTCAGTTTAAAGTGCAAAGGTCACCTTGCAAGTGTGCAAGGATCACCCTATCTCCTATTAGTGAGTTCAGCACCTAGGACTTGCTGTTGAGAAGGCTCCCCTGGCTTCATTAGATCTTTGACAGCTGTATCTATCAGGAGTTAGATTTTTAATCCCCCAAAGGAAATCTTTGTTCTATGGGAAATTACGCTCAGTTGATCAAATCTCTGATCCCATTTTTTGTGTGTGGCCTTCAGATGCTGATTTTTACTCCAAGTGGTTCTGTATTAAGCAAGGATAGATCTTTGAGCTTTTTGACATATAGTTTATTAATCTATATAAGTAGGAAAATTTAAACCCAGATTCATGTGTTTGTGGTCCCCACCCTTCTCTTTATGGTGGACAGTTTTAGCTGTAAAGCAGCCCCTTAACACTTAAATACGAAAAGCAGCCACTCATGCATATATTTAATAACAAAGGTTACGGTCTCTGGTTAACAAGGTTTTTTTCCTCATGACCCGAGGAGACTGCTGCTGCCGTTCAAGTTGTATACAATTGTTATCGTAAAGACACCCCAGCAAAGCTAACTCAGATCTACTCTCAAAGTAAATCAATAGGCTTCCGAAACCTACAGTGATCACTTCCCTTGTATATATTGGCAACTTTTGCACTTCAGTGCAAACTCATTGTTTACCAACGTTCAGCTCACTCTTCAGTGTCTGTATGAGAGGGTAAGCTCCTTGTTGGCAGAAAGAGCCGCTGAAATCATCCAGATCAATGGCCCAAACCATGGCCCCTCCCAAAGCACTCTGCTTCAGATACTGAACCTAAGGGAGGGAAAGGAACAAAAACAGTTAGATGCCCCAGGGCTATCTGATCTCCATCAGGTGGGCATCTCCTTTCAATATGTTCCTAAGTGAGAAATAGCCCTGATGAGGCAAGTGGGGTGAACAGGACAGCCTCTCTCCAAACTTTTTCTAAGATCTTGAACTCTTTCCATTTGGGCAAAAGGCTGTTGACATAGGCTTTCTTGTGAATCGTATTTCACACCTGTTCCCTGCTTGACCTTCCTCCGGGGTTCTCAGGGAGGGATTTCATTGTGTTGGTGCAGGGATTCTCAAACTTGATTGCACCGTGACCCCCTTCTGACCGCAAAAATTACTACATGACCCCAGGAGGGGGGGACCAAAGTCCAAGCCCCACCGCCCCTTGTGTGTGTATGGGGGAACGGGCAGCTTCCACCACACCGAATGGTGTTTGCTTGTCGTATCAATGGAGCTATGATAATACAGCTGTTCAAATTTCTCCAGCTACTTTTTATTTAATGTTCCCGTATGGCACGGGCTGGCAGAACCTCCACCTGAGTGGTGATGGGATCCTGATATGGCGGATGAAACGCCATGCACGTTGCCCAAAATGAAGCCGTTACTCTATCCAGTTGACTTGGCCAAGTGGCCACACCTCTCAGCAAAATGTAGCTGTCATACTTATTGGCACCAGACATTGGGTCGCCCTCGTCCCAAAATGAATGGTTAGGATCCTCCTTACCTTGGTTTTAATGCTCTCCATGTCATCATACCCTACCCACTGGTTCCCTTTATAGGAGTAAGGGACCTTCTGCTCCTCAATCATCTCCGTGGTGGCCCCTTGTTTAAAGGTGCAGATCTAAAACAAAACACATTGGAGACAGGATGAGGTTGTGGGTACTGGGTCGGAGGCAGCGTGACGGGGGGAGGAAATGCAAAGTAGACTTTTCCTCCTTGGCCTGCAGAGTGAAACCATTTTCATGTTAGAAAACTGAGCACGACTTGCCTTTGATGATGCAAAATCGCAGATTATTTTTACGTCTGCTTCCCTCAAAGTAAGCTCAGATGGCAGAAATACGCTCCTTACCTCATAATAGGCTAAAAATCCTGCTTCTGATGTGAAAGGGCCGGGCAGTCCAGCCTTGGAAGCCTGGGCCCCGACGCCTGTATCCAGCGTGTCAAGGGTGAAGCTCCGTCCATAGGTTGGGATTCCCATGATGATTTTCTCCCCAGGGGCACCCTTTCTCTTCCAGTGTCTCACTGCGTTGTCCTGTTTTGAAGGAAGTATTAAATATGTATTTGGCAGCTTAAACCGAGACCCGGTTGTTATACCGCCCTGTACAAATTCTAAGGCTTCCCAACATACGGCGGCCTACACAACTCCATTTTTACAGCAACATGCTTCTGGACGTTGAACTTCTCCATGCAAATGGTATCTGTCCGTTCTAGCCCTGCTCCATGGCTACAGGGACAGGAAACCATCCGGCACATGGCATTGTAGCCATTGAGAGGGCACAAGGAACCCCAATTTTCCATGATCAGACATTTTCACAAGCTACTGGGCTGGCCCTAGAGTGGCCAGGAATAGGTGATAGCTGTTTGAAGACTGAGTGTCTGAAAGGGGAGACAAAGACGTAGGCTCAGTGCTATTGGTTAGTTCTTACCAGTCCCCTGAGCTCTCAGACACTATCTGGAGCCCCTAGAGAGATGCAAGCCAGAGCTGTGTCATCCGGAGTGACACCGCTCTGCTGAAGAACCAGCCATCGGGGTCCTGATCTGGTCTAGGAGAGGTCTACATTAGTTTACCTTCAGTAATGGAGTTACTCCTGGATCTTACTGATGGGAGATCAGAATGTTCGTTCTTGCCACCCCGTCCTCCCCTCTTTCTGGACTCACCACTTGGACTGCTCCGTTGCATGATGTTTTTGTGTATTAGAACACTGGGTCTCAAACTTTAGCAACCCAAAGGCCTCCATTTTGATTTTAAAGTTTTCTTGGACCTTGGGTTGCTAACCCTCCCTGTTTCACTAGAACTCTCCTGGAGGCTACTGAAGCCAAACCAGGAGACTTTAGGCACTGAAAGTCCAGCAGCACAGCGGGGCTAAGACAGGCTCCCTGCTTTAGCCCCTGCTGTTCTCTGGCTTGCAGGAGGCGCTGAGAGGGAGGAAGAGGGAGGAATACCCTCATGGATCCCCATTTGAGAAATGCTGTATTAGCACAAAGGAGCCAGATTTCTTCTCTTGATTTAAAGCTGTTTTTATGCAACGGCCACTTTTGGGCTTGAACGGTGTTACTCATGACTTTCGGCTCACATCTACGCTGGAACCGCCAAACTCCTCTCCTACGTGATCCAAGCCAGACTTAAACCCCAGACCACACCGGACTTACCTGGAGACACTAAATACAGTTTTAAAAAATATACATTGCTGTCCCACCCTATCTGCCATCACGTAACTTTGGGCAGCAGATTTTAGCCCAGCAGCAACATCCGAACGTCTTCAGGGGAGCTGGAAGGATGTGATCCTGCTGTTGATGAACCTCATCCCATGTGCCCTGTCATCTGTTGACACTGAAAATTCCCCTTGATCTGCCTTACTGTGTTGTAGGAATGTTGGGAAAGTACAGGGCTGTTTTTACTGAGGCATGTGGAGGAGTCAGGGAGTGGTGTCTGTTGAGCATTGCTCACAATCACGAATTTCTCTAACTACTTCCTCGCTTTCAGAACTTGTGTTGCTTGTAAAACTTTAGGTGGATGAGGAGAGGGGAGACAAAAAGATCTTTGGCACTTACAACATTGTTGTATGCAGCAGTTCTAAGGTCTTTCCTTCCCTTTCTAAGAGGACTGACGTGTCCTGTAGTCTTCTCCCAGGAGGCCCCATGGAAGTCATAGCTCATAAGGTTAATAAAATCCACAATCCTGCAGGAAAGGAAAAAGAGAATGAGAAGTTACATAACCCAAAATAAACATCCCCAAAATGTCACACAGGAATAATGTGTGGAGAGGGATCGACAACCTAATATTTACATTCAAATCGGGATTAGGTTTAATAGTTTTGAGGCTGAACTGTAATCAGAGATTCATAGAAGATTAGGGTTGGAAGAGACCTCAGGAGATCGTCTAGTCCAACTCCCTGCTCAAAACAGGACCAATACCAACTAAAGGGCTTTGTCAAGCTGGGCCTTAACCTCTAAGGATGGAGATTCCACCACCTCCCTAGGTAACCCATTCCAATGCTTCACCACCCTCCTAGGGAAATAGTTTTTCCTAATATTCAACCTAGACCTCCCCCACTGCAACTTGAGGCCATTGCTCCTTGTTCTGTCATCTGCCACTGCTCAGAACAGCTGAGCTCCATCCTCTTTAGAACCCCCCTTCAGGTAGTTGAAGGCTGCTATCAAATCTCCCCTCACTCTTCTCTTCTGCAGACTAAATAAGCCCAGTGCCCTCCGCCTCTCACACAATGTGTGTGTGGGTTTTGGATTCACTGATGAGCAGATATTTTCATTGAGCTGTTCACGAAGATGCTGAGGTATTTTTCCTGATTGGTTAGTTATAGCTATCTAGGAGCCTTTGTATAATAGTATCACTGGATACACTTACTTGGAGATTTTGTCGACTTCGTAGCCTGTGTCAATATTTATCCTTCCTGCGGACACTGCAGTACTAAGTAGAAGCCTCTCTTTTCCGGTTTTCTGAGCTTCCTTCTTAAATGCCGTTGCTAGTTCCTAGAGGGTATAAATTAGCAGCTTACCTGAATATCCAAATTAACATAGGAACTTCCCACCTTGGATTAGACCGGGGGCACATCTCACCCTGCATCCTGTCTGACATTGGTCAGGACCAACTGCTGCAGAGGAAGGTGGAAGGAACCCTGCAATGAGCGTTCCATGGGCATCCCTATCTAGCCTCTCTGAGGTTCGCTTCTGATTTGAAGTCAGGAGTGTTTAGATCCTTTCTGAAAGTCCTGGTGGGGTTCTTTTAAACCAGATTAGTTTACCTCTGGGTGTTCTTAGGATCAGTATCAATGTTCCAGCTTTTTTGTACTAAGCCCACATTTCTCCATCTCCCCAGGCTGGAGCACATGGGTTGTGGTGAAAATGAGACACGGAAGGGTCCCCAAAACAGTGTGCCCGGAGGGAAAGGAATTGAGCTATGATCCTAGCAAGTGACTGCGCAGGAGGATTTCATGGGCATTGTTCAGACCTTCCACAGTCTGACACAGCATGACTGTGTTGTTGCTCTCCAGGGTGATACTTCCTAAATGTTTGTGTGCTTCTGAGTTCCCTTGATATCCAAACTCGCTCTGAAAGTGGTTTCATCTCTACGAAAGACGGACAAAATTCACCTCCCCGGAGATCTAGCTCCACTGGACATGTGATGTGCTGGGGGAGGTAGGCTGTGAGCTTGACATGTAGGGTCTGCCATTGTTGGGGAGCCTTTTGCAGACTGTGACCACACTCCCTAGTATTATTGTACCTGAATCAGAAAAGTGAAATGTCTCTTATCCTCCCTCCCTGGGTAAATCCAGGCTACGTCTAGTCCGTCAAACTCGTGCGTCCGGAGGAACTGTACCACAGAGCGGACAAATGTCCAGCGATTAGCAGCCGAAGCAGCCATGTCGGAGAAGCTGGAATGAAAATGACATGCCTCCTGTATTCATGTATATTGTAGTATAGATTCTTAGTACAGTTTGAATGGGCTACACTCAATATGCACGTCACAGCTGCAAAATGTCCGTTACAAGGACAGTAATAACGCAACAGCGAAGGTACCCTAGACGTGCCCCTACTCCTTTACATCTGCTCTTGGGGGAACCAATTTCCTCCTCATTTAACCTCCATGTTTATAAGTTAAATGTTTTCCCAGAGCTGGAGACGGTGGGTTGGAGCCCATCGCTGTGTCATTCAGGGGCGACTCTACCCATCTCGCTCGCAAAAAACAACAACAAACAAACAAAACAACCCCCCCCCCCCCAAAAAAAAACCCCACTCGGACTGTGCCGCCCGAACCAAAAAAAAACAACAACAAAAAAGAAACCGCTTGGACTGTGCCATCCGAAATGCAGAACTGAAAACCCCCGCCCAAAAACCTGCTTCGACTGTGGCGCCACAAGAATGGACGGAATGCTGCCCCTTGGAATGTACCGCCCCCGCTGGTGCCTGGAGCCGACCCTGTGTGTCACAAGGGTAGATGAACTTGCACAGTCAGAAGTGGAATAGTCCATGCAGATTCCGGTATTACCGTTCAGTTCCCATGCGTGAGCCTCCAATGGACAACAGGGTCTTCAGGTTCCCATTCCTGTGGGTGAGGGGGAAGTGCATTGAAACGATGGGCGGTTGGCTTGGCTGTCTTTTGGGGAATCTTTCACTCGACAGACTTAGTTCCCTTCCCACCCACTCCCCCCGGCTGCATGCAGGTGGTTGTCGTGGGGAACAAGGGAGAGCACGGCACTCAGATCCAGGAGCACAGCAGTCCCTGTGGGACTGCCGTAGCTAATGTAGTTTGGAGAGCTTTGGATGATCTAAACTATGCCCGGGGCAGTTTCAGGCCAGGCCTCCCCAGGATGTGTGGAAAGCGGGTTGACTCGCCTGCTCAGGCTCTGCTTAGCTGCGAATCCAGCTCCGAACCGGCTGCTGGCGAGAGGTGGGGAGCAGCTGCTCCCCTTGTGCTCGGTCACGGAACTGGGCTTGACATGAAAGCTCTGCAGTGGAGCTTTGTTTAATTCCCTGCCCTGGAAGCTTTCTGTTGTTTCTGGCTACATCCACTAGCCCCCCCTTTTTCTCAGGGATGACATGATGCTCCCTGGGAAAACTCTCGCCCTTCGACCTGCGGGTGGAGCCTTCCCTCCCGGCGAGATCCCGGACGCGCTCCGTGTTACTCACTTGGCTTTAAGGCCATTGAAAGCCTCGTAAAGCGTCACGTCGTTCCACTCCACGGTGGTGATCTCGTGGTCACGCATGCTGGCAAAGGCATAAATGACGTGGGTGCAGAGATGGGGGTCGATGTCATCGGGGTGGAAGCTCCCCTCCCCTGGCCTGTACTGGGCCCAGTTGGTGAAGTAACAAACCAGCTTAGAGGCAGAACCTGGGGAGACAGTGGAAGGACGGGGTGCCAGGTAGATTGCTGTGATGTCTCTACCACCTCCCGGGGATCTTCCCACAAGACACCACCTATGAGGCCCAAATGGCCTCTTTAGTCCTCTAACATCAGGACAGCTTTGTGAGAGGATTGCAGGTTCTATTGCATTTACTTTGGGACCTCAGGTGCTCTATTATGAGAGGCCGTAACATGGCATGACTCTCTTACAGGGCAGCGGCACAATAGAAACTTCCTGGGGCACCCAGGCCCCACCTGGTAAAATAACCAAGCTGTGATCCACAAATGTACTGAGCCTCTGGCAGCTCGCGATGCTAGAAGGTGCATCTCTTGTCATGTGATATCCGGGTGAACGAAAGCCGAAGGAGAAATCTTGACTTCAGTTCTGAAGGATGAAAGCCACTCTGTGATTAATCCCCTCCCCTTCCCAGTGACTGAGGATCGTGGTGCACCTTTGTGCAATGCTAACAGACAGGACTGTAGCCTGCAGAGATTCGGTATTTATACCTCAGAGACGTAGATAGAGGAATCGATATTGACCTCAGAGCAGTGAAGTGGGGATGCTAGATTGCCCGTGCTCTACAGTAAAACAGGGGTCACGTACTCATTGGAAGAAAGGGGGTGCATCTGACTTTGCCATGGGTATAGCTGGGATTAAGGGGGAAGGAGTGTAGGGGAAGTTTTGGCCGGTGGTGGTCTCAGGTAGGGAGGCAGTGAATGTGCAGCCAAAATGATCCCTACAGTTCCTCCTAACCTTGCAACTTCTCCCCTTCCTTTTGAAATGACTCCGTACCCTTGCAGGCAGCATATCCATGCAGGATGTGAATAGGCCTTGCATAGCTTTTTTGGAACTTTGTTTTAAGAAGGACTTTCCTCTTCCGCTTTCGAATTGCAGGTAGGGTGACCAGACAGCAAATGTGAAAAATCGGGACAGGGAATGGGGGGTAATAGGAGCCTATGTACGAAAAAGACCGAAAAATTGGGACCGTCCCTATAAAATAGGGACGTCTGGTCACCCTAATTGCAGGGCCCAGTACAAGAACCAAAAATCCCACCCAAACTGGAGTACTTACTAAAACCCAACAACTTTTTTTCCCCATCCCATGTGATCAATCACGTTTCTCTTGGCTTCTGTAAAACCAGGTGATATAAGTTGACTACTTACCGCATTGTAGAGACAGCAAGAGAGCGAAACCTAGAGAAATACAAGAACAAGGATAAAGTGTACCATTGACCTCCTGTGGACTATATGAGAGTAAAGTAATATTGGTGCTTTGGATGATAAATGCCCCACCTACCTGCTCCCAAAGAGGCATATGCACATGTCTAAGAAATCTTCCCAAATGGCCTTAACGATACCTCTTTTTGCCCCCGCAGTTTGGTGCCTACAATTATTTGTGGGTTCAATTTAGGCCACTTAAATGTCAAAGCCCCTGATTGCAAGCACAAATTGCAGATGTGGAAAGGAAAGCCAGGATTTGGAAATCTCACTTTTTAAAATCTCTTCTGAATGTTTAAGAAGTTTTCTGCTTTGCCCTTCACATAATTAAAAAAAAAATTAAGCCTCTTTCTTGCTTTAAAATTTGCTTTGTGGTGGCCCTGGTCACAATCTATTAACAAATGAATCCCCAAAATACATTCACCCCAAGTGCATGGTTCTTTGAGATTTCACCAGCCAGGAATCCCATCCCCTCCATTTCACCCGATGCCGTACAATTTAGGGACTGTTTAATGACAGCCGGCACGGGAGTTAAACTAGTTCACCAGCTCATCTTACCAGCCCAAATGATTGCCTGTCCCATGCTGGGTCATACGGCTCTGCTCTGGATTCTGTCACTGTGGTGTGGAGGAAACAGTATCTGACTGCAAAATGGTTGGTCTCTGCTTTTCATTGTCCCTTTTTATATCTGTCTGCCACAATAACCCTGATTTACAAGAACTCAACCAATTGAGTTCTCAGAGAGACAGAGCAAATAAGACTGTTCCTTTTCAAAAAAACATGCTATTTTTAGTGCAGGAATTCTTGTGCAATTTTAGCATGCACTGTGAGTGTGCGCGCTTATGTAGGTTTTGCAATACCTACCCTCAGCCTGGCTCTATCCTGATGTGCAAACAAATGGTGCCGAGGCCGGGAGAGGGAGATCTTGGGTACACATTTCTGTGGTTTATTACTGTTCTTGAAGCTGTAGAGCAAAGACTCTTTAGCCGTGCGTAATCTCCAAGCCTTATTCTTTTATCATTGCATTCAAGTTCCCACTGCAGTAAAGTTGGCCCCAAAGGGGCTCAGACTCTGATAAGCCTGGTTGTTTTTTCACTTCTGCCATTGCGGCTACTTCACCAAGAGGAGGGTGTTACGAGAAACTGTTTGGCTTGCTTGGATTCCCAGCGTGACCTGGGTCAAATCACTTCCTCTGTGCTGCTGAGGTCCCAACAGTAAAATGGAGATCATGCGTCACTGAGCAGTGGGACTGTTTTAATGCGTTTGTTTGTCAACCAGTTAGCACCTTCTGTACCAGGCTCTCTAAGGATGGAGGAATGGCCACTCTGGATCAGACCTTGGGTCCATCTAGCTCAGTGTCCTGTCTCCAGCAATGGCTAACAGCTGCTCCTTCAGAGGAAGGTGTGAGAAACTCTGCTGTTATGGGATAACCTGGCCCTGTGGGAAGTTGTTTCTTTTCCCCATAACTCTCCATTGAAGGTCAGCTTGTACCTTGAAGCAGGAAGGTTTATATTCCTTCCAAAATTCCTGTTTGATTTCTAAGAGGAGCAGCAGCTGAGCCAAGTCTGTCTGTAGGTTAACTCTGTTTGCTTGAATGGTCATAGGCCAGGATTGAATTTACCCCATGGCTGAATTATCACAAGAGTGGTGGGAACCAACTGCATTTGGAGTCACTCCAGCTGACAGTCGCTGCCTGTATTTCTAATCATTCAGAAAGATCCTTGCCGCAGTAATGTGACCACCTTAGGGTGTAGGTAAGGCCTAAAACTTCATTTCATCTGGATCAGTCCACGTGGGCAATGACGGGTAACCTGGGTTGGATCCTACAGGCTGGTCTCTCAGGGCCTCTCTGTTCTCTTCAGGAAGTGAATTTGTGAAGGCTTAGTGATTAGATACCAAGTTACGTACCTCAGACATATCAAAGGCAAATGAAACCACAGTCCTTGGACTCCTGGGAGAGGAAGAAATCAGATGCTCTTGATGTGTTAGGAGTCCCAGGCAGTTAGTCATTCCCCTAGCAGATGTAAGGCCACCTTTATTATCTGCTGTTGAATATATTGTGAGTCGATCCCTAAGTTTATTGGCTTGTCCCATCCCAGAGATCTGTGCTTGTGTCAGGATTTCTGCTTTTGAGAGGGTCACTGGCCCAGTGGTAGCAGCAAAGTCGTGGCCAATGGAAGACCTAGGTTTGTAGAGCGGGCTTAACAGTTTGGTATCAGAAAGATCACTTGACCTTCTTGTGCATGATTTGAAAACCATCTATCGTGTCTGAGTTGAACCTTCCTGGGTAAGCGTGCAAGATGGAGAAACAGCTTGATACCTGTGGCAGACCGGACTAATAGCAGATTGTGTTCTCCTACAGTCACTCCAGTACATCTTAAATTTATCTTGCTGAGCTAAGATAATATGGAGCTGAGATAATGCTTTACTGTACTGTCTAGTGAACCACACATCAAACTCTAGGCTATTGTATTGATATAAGGAGGCCATAAAGCTCCTCATTCCTTCTCTCCTCCCTGCCCCTTTTTTAGTAGCAACATGAGCTTATAGGACCTGACACTTCTACCCAATAGAAGAAAGGTACAACTACTTCATTTAGAAATGAAAGCTTTATTTTCTTGGAGCAAACAAACATGAAATAAGGACAGAGGATGAAACCAGGATCTGAAAGACCAATGCAAAATGAAGAAATAAACACACGGCACTTTGAAAATCCATCAGCCCTGGTGGTCGGTGCCAATATTTTGCTTCCGCTCACTCTCCTCTCTAACTCCGACCTGCATTGGTGCGATGGTTGTTGCCCCGGAAAGTAACTCACCCAGGATCGAGAAGAAGGTTGTTGGGTGCACTTGCAATATAAACCATCTCCTAAGCTCTGATTTGATGGCAGAGGAAACTAAACTATCTGAGCTGATACAAATTGATCTCTTATTTAATTCTCCATGAAGGTGATTTGAGGCTCTTGGCTTTTAAGGCCAGTTGCAACATTTGCATAAGTAGTCGAAGATCAACCCCTCCGGGCAGGACATTCGGAAGGTGTGCCTGTTGGCACATATGTAGAACATGGTGTGGGCCTCGGGAACAGCGTAGATCCCATTGGTTTTATGGAGGCAAAACCTGCTGGTGGCAGGGATAGATGGTAGGGTGGTGAAGCTGAGGGTTGAGGGTGAAACAGTCGGCGGTGACGTCGTGGAGCTGGTGGTGGTTTCCGGAGCAGTCGTCGTTTGACCCAGTCCTGTGGAGGCATTAGCAGAAGGAACAACATTATCGACATCTACTAGTCAGAAAGAAAATGGAACGAAGGCAGACATTTTGTGGTCAATCCCTTGGAGGTTTTAGACAGCTTGGTGGTGGTTTAAATGGTCATTCGGTGCTACGGGGCTTTTTATTGTGAAATAGGAACGAGCGATGATAAGGTGCCGATAGCTAGATCAGTGGCTCTCTAGGGCAGAACAAACCAACAGGACAACCTTTTGATACGCCGCAGTTGTTGTGGACTCAGCATAAAGTCCACAGGGGCTCTAACTCCGATTTGGGCTAATCAGACACAAAGCTGTGATGCTGGGAGGGGTCTCTGATGTGGGCTCACTTTTTAAACTTCCCACTCTGCTTTGGGCAGGTTCGGTGGCTCAGCTCATGAGTCCTAGATGCAAACTCTTCCAATTCTATGGCTCTAGTTACGGGGCTTTCCCCCCAGTATTCTCTCTGGGCTTGTATGAGTGAATTTTAGGAGCCATAACAATGTGGCCTAATGCAAAGCTTTTAGATAACTTTCATCAGGGTGTTTTGTGTCCCAGGCTCCCCTCTACGGGCTGGACCCTGCAACAGTGACGCAGCTCCAGTCTTTGTGCTCTAAACCAAAATCTGGCATTTAGAAGAAAAAAGGTGTATTACATAAATGTTTTTGTCATTAGGGCTTTCCTTGGAGACCATGAGAGTGTTCAGAGGAGGCTAAGACTCTGCTGCAAGTTTGCAATTCATTCTCTCTCCCTGCCCCTCCCCCCCCCCCCAAAAAAAAATCTCTTGGCCAATAATAAAAAACATGTGTCAAGAAGATAATGCAATATCTGTATGGGACCGACCATTAACTCATGCTTTACCGCAGCTTAGTTCTTTCTTCAGAGTTTGCAGAAGAGGGTACTGCCCCTGGCCGCAGAACGAGCCGCTGAAATCATCCAGGTCGAGGGCCCAGATCATGGCCCCTCCCAGACCTTTGTCCTTCAGATACTGAACCTGGGAGAGGAAAAATCTCCAAAGCTGTGACATTGGGTGCTGGTGGGAGATGGAAGTTAAAACATCTGGCCTCTGTTAGATCTCCAGAAACTGTCACTCATCTAAGGAGCCTCTTGCCAGTCCAAAACACCCTGCCAAGAGGCTGAGACATGGATGGGAGAAGGGGCAAGTGCATGCTAAAAGCTTGCCTATGCTTGAACCATTGAATCTCCATGTTGGCAGGAATCCCTTTTGGGTTAAGGGTGCTCATGCGTGGGATGTTTGCAGCCCTGTGCTGCTTCCTGCTTGGTCTGAAATCTCATATGGTCTTAAGATTCTGTTGCCAGGGTGGATCAGATTCAAGTCGTGAAACTTCCCTGCCTCAGAACATTGTCTGGATCCTCTCTCCTACACTTACATAAAAGGAAAAGGATTGTGTGGGCTGCTCCCAGGAGGAGTGGGGGGTGGGGTGGGGAAGGGGGGCTGTTTGCTGAATTCACCTGCTGATGGGCCAGTGAGTCCTGTGAATGTCACTGCGAGTAGCTTCTATGTTTTTCACCTGCAAGGCTTTTGAACTCCCCTGGCAATGTGACAAGACCCAGCTGTGGTACACAGCTCATGCCCTTCCCGTGTATCACTATGCACTCCAGCTACCAAGATAGGAAGAGGAGACTCTTCATTCTAACTCAGTCTGCTTCTCCATTGCTCAGTGCTCTCACTTGGGTGTTAGCCATCAGACCACGCTTCCGCTTATAGCACACCACATACGTTATCTTCTAGTCTCATCTTTTGTTGTGACTTCAAGTGAGTCACGTTCCCTTTCTGTACCTTGATTTCCCCATCTGTAAAATGGGGTAACACTTAGCCTTCCCAGAAGGTTGGCAGGACTGGAGGCTTAACAGGTTAACTTTGGTGAAGTGCATTGGGATTCTCAGATGCATAGTGCCAGGGACACACTAAGCATTGTTTGCCGATACGCACAAGGAGGCAAAGTGGAGCCCATCTCTCTGGGCTATGGGAAGGTTCCGACAGCCCCCCTCCAGCCTTCCGCAATGTGTGGCGATAAGAATGCATAGGAATGACTTACTTTGGTTTTAATGCTTTGCTGGTCATCATACCCCACCCACTGATTCTCCTTGAAGGAATACGGGACTTTCTGTTCCTCGATCCTTTTGGTGGTGGCACCTTTCTGGAAAGTACAGATCTAAAAAAAAAATACAGATATGGAGAGATGGGAAGAGACCATCGAGACCGGCTGCTTCTCTGAATTAATACAGAGGGGGATGCCGATTCTCCTGGGGAATATTACAAATATTATGTTTGCCAACAGAAAAATCAAAGGGGCAGTTTCAAGGCAGCCTATTTAAATCATAGTAGCATTTAACGAGATGCTTACAGGAAAAGTGAATTCTTCCATACCTCATAATAGGCCCAAAACCCTGCCTCTCGAGTGAAAGGGCCGGGGGATCCGGGCCCAGAGGCAGGGGCACCAACACCTGTCTCGGAGGAAGAGAGGGTGAAAGACCGTCCATAGGTGGGGATTCCCATGATGATCTTCTCAGCTGGAGCACCCTTGTTCCTCCAATATGTCACAGCATAGTCCTGCATGAGGGGATCAGATATGACGTCTCTCTATGCAGCAGTGGTGCTGGAACAGTTATTGGAGTTTGCACCAAACTGTGATACAGCCAGTGAATGCCTGTTGGCTGGGGCTTGTGACACAAGTTTTGATACGTGGGTAAGGATGCAACATGCAGGTTTGTTGGAAATGTGGCTTTTCAACCATTTCCTGCAGCTGAGCTCTATTTATTGGTTCGGAAGGAGGGGTCAGCTACAAAGGTCTTTGACACTTACCGTGTTGCTGTATGCAGCAGGTCCAGTTTCGTTCTTTCCTTCGTAGAGAGGACTGATGTGTCCTGTGACCTTTTCCCAGGAACCGTGAAAGTCGTATGTCATGAGGTTAATGAAGTCTAAGGCCCTACAAAGGGAGAATAAGGAACCAAGATGACATTGATTTCCCCTCTGTGATAGAAGTGTTGCAAAGCATCCTGGATAATAGAATTTGGTCCCACAGCTTGACCGTCCTCTGTAAAACTGCGTGGCTGGATAGACTCACTTTGAGATGTTCTCTACTTCATAGGCTCCATCAATGTATCCCTTCCCAGCTGCCACAGCAGCAGTCAACAGCAGCCTCTCTTTCCCTGTCCTCTTGGCATCCTCCTTGAATTCTTCAGCCATTTCCTGGGGGGAATAATAGCCCCCAAAAAACCTCAATTACCCCCTATTTAATTGTGCTTTCCATCTTCCCCCACCCCCCTTCAAAAAAGGCAAATCTAAACTAAAGGAGAGACTGCACATGTCTGACAAACACAGTGAGAGTAGGGTCCTGAGCATTCTGGTAGCTGTGGGTCACACCACTTTGATCAATTTATTCACATACTCAGGGCTGATGCTGTGAATGATTTAATTCTGGGAGGGCACAGGTCTTGATTGCAGATTTCAGGAAGCACATTATCAAAGTGGCTGATCAGTATCTTCTGACACTGGCACTTCTGGTGGGGATTCCCAGCAGGCTAGGAAGTTCAATTCCTGACTTTACCTGTATGCCCCTTGGACACACACGTCCCCCACATTTTGGAGATCTGTGAGTTAGAGAGGAGCCCAAACATTGGATCTAAAAAACATGGTTCGGATGGTTGAATTTCTTGACCCTTTCAGATGCAAGCTGTCTGTCTCTACCTTACAGAGCGCCCCAGTCTTCACTTCAATTCTGCAGACGGTGTAGTGTTTGCAGGTGGAACATGAGGACAAAGCACATGTCCTGACTCCTTAGATCTCTGCCTTGGCAATGGAGGGAGGGGATATACTCCTAGGTCTTATTGTACCTGGACCAGAGCAGTGAAACGCTGTTTATCCACAGGTGGGCTTCCCCTCGCACCTGGATATTCCCAGTCTAGGTCCAGACCATCAAATTCATACTTGCGCAGGAACTCAACCACAGAGAGGATGAATGTCCGCCGATAACCAGGCGTGGACACCATGTTGGAGAACCTAGCACGGAAGTGACACGTTGACTATCCCATCCGTGCTGCTAGCCACCCGCTGCCAATTTGGAGGCTAGTTTAGAGTTGCTGCGTCAAGAAGATAAACTCATCAGCATGAAGGAGAGGACTGGGTATTTTAGGGTATTCATCCAGCTCTACGTGGGTACATATTCCTTCCATCTGCCTGTTCTTCATTGTGTTTTGTTTATGTTTAAATTGTAAACTGTGATTGTGTATCTTTTGCAGAGGGTTTCTGTCTGCAAAACTGTAGTCTGAATGTTAGGTGTGCGCAGCACTTTTCATTAGGGTGTGCACCCAGGGAGCCCTTGCCCCACCCCATCCACTCCCTCCCACTTCCCGCCTCCTGACTGCCCCCCTCAAAACCTCCAGCCCCCCCACTCCTTGTCCCCTGACTGCCCCCTCCTGAGAACTCCCCCAAACTGCCCCCTAGAACTCCACCTGTCCCCCTGACTGCCCTGACCCTTATCCACACCCCATCCCCAGATAGACCCCCCCCAAGTCTCCCATGCCTATCCAACTGCTCCGTGCCCACTCACAGGACCCCCAGAACTCCCAACCCATCCAACCCACCCTCGCTCCCTGCCTAACCCAACAATGGTGTTGAGGCTAACTACAGGTGTGTTATGAGGCATTCAGATACTATGGCAATGGGGGTCATATAGGTGCCTAATGTAGGTAGATAGAAGGCACAATCTCCTTCCTACATGCTACTGTTCTGACTCTCCTGGACTTCACAGGATATTGAGGTTTAGTATAATTCACTCTCCCCCCCACCCCCCGCCCGCCTCATACTTTGCATGCAGAAAACAAATATCTTCTCATCTTACTTTTCAGAGCCAAAATTCCAACCACCAATGGCCAAGAGGGTCTTCAGCCCAGGATTCCTGGGGGGGAGAAAAGGTGGCATTAAAAGCAGCTGAAAAAGCTCAATTTCATTGTCTCCTTCGCACTTGGTCTTGCAAGAGTTCTCTGATCTTAATAAACACAGCCATAATCGATCAAGTATCAGAGGGGTAGCCGTGTTAGTCTGGATCTGCAAAAGCGACAAAGAGTCCTGTGGCACCTTATGGACTAACAGATGTATTGGAGCATAAATTTTTGTGGATGAATACTCACTTCATCAGACATGGGTATTCACCCACGAAAGTTTATGCTCCAATATGCTTGTTAGCCTATAAGGTGCCACAGGAGTCTTCGTAGCCATAATCTGGACGCTTGATCTGGGGGAAAGCTTCCATACTTCTGCAATGTAAACACCCTTAAATTTCCTATAGATAAATGGGAGGGAAAAGAAGTTGGGACATCCCTGAAGTTTAAGGAGCTGTTCCCAGATAATGCTGAGATACTGAATGGTGGGTTTCCCCCTCTAGTTTAGCTGCTGCCCCAAGGCTCGATAATACATTATATTTTACTGTAACCCTACTGAAAACCTGTTTGTGTCCATTCTGTGGATCTTTCAGACAAGAACCCATCTCAGATGCAAGAAGTTGGACTTTTTAATACTTATGGTGATGTCCACATGAGTCACATCCACTCTTCTCGTGGAGAGGATAGGTTAAACACGAAAGTCCTTGGGCCAAGAACTGACTTGGTCTTGTACACTGCTGAGCGCATGATAAATAATGATTCCAAAGGAGTTTTCTCCCTAGGTGAAGCTAGAAACAGCCTTAGCTTAAATCCCAGGTCTGCCTCCTCCTTCCGGATAAACCCAGAGTCCCCATTCCTTAGGGGTGAGACCTCAGGAGACAGGCCCCTCTCTCCTTTGACTCACTTGCTTTTGAGTCCGTTGAAAGTCTTGTAAAGCTGCTCATCATTCCACTCCACGGTGGTGATCTGGTTGGTGTTCATGCCAGCAAAGGCATAAATGAGATGAGTGCACAGGTTGGGGTCGATGTCCTCAGGAAGGAAGCGTCCCTGCGCTGGTCTGTACTGGGACCAGTTGGTAAAGTAACAGACCAGTTTGCAAGCAAAGTCTGAGGAAATAGGAGAGAGGTTTCAAGATGCAATGAGGACTGAGGCAAGGAATCAAAATGTGATGCACCCCTTCAGTTGGCTGATAACATGGAGCCTCCTGGGCCCTGTTGAGTTCATTGTACGGTATTCAAACTCTTGAGTCCTGGTTCCCCAAACCCAGAAGGACTTGGAATTCCCTTCCAATTCCTTTCCTGTCTCTGGGGAATGGGACTGGTCGTGCTTTGGCACCGAGGTGATGAACGCTTTTGAGAAGAGGTGGGTTGCACCTTGGTGTAGAAATGGCCATGCTAGGCCACACTGCTTTGTACTTTGTCCCACAGCGGTGGCCCGTGGCCGCCCCTCTGAGAACTGCAGTACATCCATGATACAGGGCTTTGAACATCTAAAACATGCCAGTGTTACAGCTCTAGAAGAGGGTCTGTTGATAGGACAAGAATCGGCTAAGTAGGAACAACCTCCACTGCCTCTACTCTAAAAGTGAATGTGTTCCACAGTGTATGGGCCACTCGTGGGGGACAGTCTGGGAGGGCAGCTGTCTGTTTGCCACTGCTCCACAAGCAGCATTGCATCCGAAAGCAGCTAGGGATGGGCTCACAGAACTTTCATACAGGTAACTGACTCGAGCGTATTGGTATCTAGACCCCACTGAAGTTAACGAAACTTCAGTAGGTTTTGGATTAGGCTCACAGAGACCACTTCAAAAATTAAACCTCTGAACAAGGAAATGGCTTCCTGAATCCCAGCTAAACACTGGACCTTATTCTCTTACCCAAAGTGATTTCTTTTCTACTACCCATGACACTCTTAAGAAATGGATGATCATGGAAAAGGCAACTTACTGCACTGGAGAAACAGCAAGACAGCTAAACCTACAGCAAAATAAAAACAGAAGAGAAGATTATTTAAAAATCCCTCCCCCAGGCCTGCAGGCTTCAAGTCTCATGTTACAAAGTTAAAATGTGCAGAAATGCAGAAATTCTCCTACTATAAAGAAGTTTAAAATCCATTTCATAACTAATGACTACCCATATTCTCTTGGACTCATTATTACGGAGATCACTGACTATCTAACGTATGCCACTGCACCTTTGTTCTGCTTCCTTGTTCCCCACCTGGGAAAGCGGTCATGTCTTGCCTTACTTGTTATAATGGGACCTCGGCTCCTGACTAGGTTACTTAAGTGCTATAGCAATACAAATAAAGTCAAAACCACAGAGAACCACATGCTGTAGTGTCAGTTCCAAAGACAAAGTCGCTCTTAGTCTCCAGCCTTGGCACGTGGCAGCAAACACTGTTGCATATTGCAGCTGAACGGAGCTTAGTTTCTGCTCAAGAATCTTACCCAGGAGAACTAAGAGAACTACCTTGAAAAGTAAATTAACTAATTTGCAGGGAGAGGTGGATTAAGAGCACAGGGCTGAGAGCCAGGAATTCCTGAATTCTAATGCTAAGTCTAACAGTCTGCCCCTACGGCCTTCAGAAAGTCCCTTAAAGTTTTGCTAGCTGCAAGATAGAGGATAATACTATGTTGCCTTATGGGGGTGATAAATGGTTCCTCATTTCCACCAACACGACTGAAGTTAAGCAACCGAAGAACTGATGTAAGCGAACATTGTTGGGATTCAGTTTAGACACATGCAACTTTTCTCTAACCCACTTTTTAGTAATGGGTGTTTTGCAGGATGCAGTTGGCCTATGCTAATGTCTTATCCATGACGTGGGTGAAGAATACATTCTACAGTCTCAAAGCCAAATCCCATAAACTTCAACCGTCCTGTTCAGTAACATCCCACATAAATTCAGCTCCAGTTGCAAACTTACCGACCCAAACGAACGCCAGGCCCATGGTGGCTGCAGATGGGCTGGGCTGGGTTCTGTAGGCCTGGGATGTTTCTCTGGCTGCAGATGGATGCTCAGCATTGGCCTGACCTCAATCTTTCTCTTTATACCTGATCCCACCGAGGCAGGAAAGCCGTGTTGAACTAAGAGGCGTGCATGCTGCCAGTCTGCAGTTAAAGGATTTTGCCACAGGCAGGAACTTTGCGCAATCTCCTAAATTTTCAAGGGCAGGTTTTGCAATTGCACTGGTGATCACAGAATCACAAGATTTTGATGATCTAAAGTCATTTCCTGAGGCACATGTTCTGTTTGGGCTAATTATACTTTTAATTCACTGATTCTTGGCAGGAGCCCCGCTGTAGTTAAGAGCCACCTGTAAAGAACTGCAGAATATGGTGGACAACAAAGAGAAGCTGGTTAGTCCTGTCACATCCAGAAACGACGCTACATAGTCTTGCGTGCTACCTACTGGCACATTATCTAGTAATTACTTGCATGCATACAGACCTCTCTCTTGTACAGAGCACTCCTGTAACACTAGTAGAAAATGTGGCTTTTAACGAGTTCCTACAGTACATTCCCAGAGGGAACTCACCCTTGTGTTGAATAAAGACAAAATGATCAGTGCCTCTCGGCTCCCTGCAGTTGAGTCAAGCACTCCCAAAATATTGGAAACCATGTAAAAATGTGGCCAAGAATCAGGACCTATTGATCCCATAGCTCTTTTCGTAAAGAGGGATAGGAGTCTGCCATGGTGTTCCAAGTGAAATTTGTAGTATTATGGGCCAGCTGCTGCCGTTCACCCCAGAGGTGGCTACATTTCAGTGGTGGGCTGTGCATACTTAGTTCTAGCAGGTATGCTCCCACCTGTAAAATGTATCAGGTCATCTATTTATTGTGCCTCAATTGCTCCCAGATCAAACTTGCTCAGTTTACAAGTGAAAAGATACTTTTACTGACTTTACTGACAAGTCACAAACTTGCTCTTGGATCTAGAAATCCACCTGGGTTCCTGCTGTCTGACATCACAGGGAATAAAGATTCTGTGGGTGGAACTTAACTGACCATTCTATTGAATGATGCACAAGACAGAATAAAATCTGGATCACCCTCCATGGCTGCAACAGTTCTGCAAGAGGTGTACCTGCCAGGAAGGCCAGCAGATGTGGCTTTTAAGACCCACAAGGAGCAGCTATGGATTAAGACAGTGGCCTTTTCAGTCACTTTGCTGTTATTAAACTAGTGACTGCTTTAGGTGGGTCTGTAACCAGCTAGTGAAAGAAAACAAAGCCCTAGAACAAGTGTGGCAAGTGGAAATCTGTTTAGGACATTTGTTTAGGATGAGATAATTGCCATATCTTTGCTTAGAGGCAAGAAACCAGTTGACTTTATATGAGGCTGGAGATCTTGTCACTGGATTCATCAAATAACCCTTTATGCACCGTAGAGCACCAGGAATCTATACAAACCTAGGGAAAAAACCCAGTCAATGGAGAACAGTTATTTGGATTGCCTTGGGTATAACTAAGCAATGAGTGTCTTGCAGTCTGCCAGGGGAAAAGATAACTTATTTTTTGATGAACGCAAAGTATTAGGTTTATTTATGGATTTCTTTATTGTAGGATCTGAACATCTGATTTTTCTTCCTAGATATTGGTCCATAGCAAACCAAAGCACCAGGGATTCCGGCCATGTGATCAGCCTGCCCGGACTCAAGGGCAGAAACTCTGGACTGTAGCTTCAGTATAAATCCATATCCACAAGATGTTCACTTTTCCTTGGATTTTGAATTTGCAGGAAAACTTGCATATGTTCAGAACTCACTGAGAACCCACAAGCCTGTGACTTTGACATTCATAACTCAAAATTCTTCATAGATGAGCCGTATAACATAGCTCCTGACTGCACATGGTCATTAAGTATTCCAGTGCTCTTTCTACCAGACTGAGTAGAAGTGGGTATTAACCCACGAAAGCTTATGCTTCAATACTTAGTTAGTCTTTAAGGTGCCACAGGACGCTTTGTCACTTCTGCAATTCCAGACTAACACGACAACCTCTCTGATTCTTAACCCCAGTATCTTGACCTAACTCCAGTTCTGGTGCCTTCCATTTTGGCTTTCTAAACTTCCTCTGCCAGTTCAGTGGGAGACAGTATCTTTACACACTTCTGTTGTGTGGTGTTGCTGTTTGCTGTTAACTGCTGCTGTCAACTGGAAGTGGCTGATTTTCAGTGAAAGGTGAAGCAATCTGATCCTCTCTGTTTAATTTGTGTCTGAAGCACTTCTGGATTAAAAAATAGATTTAGTAGCAGTGATAGCATTAACGGAGAAGGGAATTCAAATACTACTTGGAGAAAACAAACCACTGTTGTAGGAAATATCTATACGAAAGGTAGTCAGAGAAGGAAAACCTAGTTTCACCCAAAAACCCTTGAAATTGGTTTTTGCAGGGTTCAAAATCGACTAATTTTTCACTACTTGGAATTTTTTTGAGATTTAAAAAAAATAAAAATAAAGTGAGAGGACTGGGAAATAAAACTTCAGTCATTTTTGAAAGAAGGGAGAAGGGACGAAAGGAAAAGGGGAAAAATATTCAGATTTTGTCACAACTGTTCAAGTTAGAAAGCGTGTTTTTCTTAGCCTTATTCCCACACTATGGCAGGGTCCGCTTAGAACCAATGATACGACCGAGGTATACTCCAACCGATGCGTCATTCCACCTGTCATTGGAGGCATTTTATACCTACTGCCAGGTGTTAAGCCTGGCAAATCCAGGATGAATTTAAAGAGAATAGAACAATTTTAATTCCTAAAGTGAGTAATGAAGAAGAACTTAAGGAAATAACTTAATGGAGGCCACTAACAGTCGGATCAATGTGGGTGAGACGTATACTAAAATATTGGCCAAGAGATTATCTGTGGCCATTAATATTTGCAATAGGCAAAAAGGATTTATATCTGCCCCAGGGTGTGAGGAGAACATAGCGATTTTAAATAATTTAATTAAAGGGGCGAAAAGGAATAGGGATGAGATCGCTATTGTATTTGTCGACATTGCTAAGGCATTTGATTCGATAGGACATGGCCATATTATAGCTGGATTAAAGCGATTTGGGGTTGGTGATCATTTTATAAATATCATCCGGGACTTATATACTGATTGTTTCACTAGGGTATGGGTGGGTGAGGAAAAAACTAAGTCTATTTTAATTAGAAGCAGGGTTAAGCAAGGGGACCCCTTATCACCGATTTTATTTAATATTGCGATGGACCCTCTTTTAATGAAATTGGAAATTGAAGGGAAAGGTTTTTATATTCAAGGTAGGAGTATGACATTGTTAGCTTTTGCGGACGACGTGGCAATTGTAAGTAGGTCTTATGATGGAATTAAGGAGAATTTGAGAATTCTGGAAGAGTTTTGTAGATCGACAAATTTGAAAATTAATGTAAAGAAAACTAAGGGATTTCATATTTTAACAAAGGGAAAAACATTTGTATAAAAAAGACCATTTGTCGACCCAATTTTTTAAAAAACTGCCTAGTTCTAATGTGTATAAATATCTCAGGATTTGCCCTTGATTATAGGTTTTTTGTTTAATATTTATAACCTTGACTTGATCATAGCAGATGTATTTTCTAACCTGCTATCTTCAGTGTTTAATTATATAATTACAAAATAGAATAAACTTTAATGATAGGACCTTATGTGTGAAACGAATGCAAATAAATAACACAACATTGGATTCTTCAGGAGATTTTAGTTCATATGTACAAAATGCCTTGAAGCTGAGGAGCACTGTGTTGTGGATGATTTAGCACTGTGTCCGGTCTCTTGCTATGTGCAATACCATACTCTTAGTTAATGCAAGGCGTCTGTGAATCTCTGTTCCAAAAGAGGAAAAGGCTATTGCCTAACCTAATCTGTGTGATAAAATCAATGAAACAAGGGACCACTTAAAAAAAAATAGTTGCAGTTCACAGCCTCCGCTATCCAGTCTTCTACCTCGGGGACTGTGTATGAATTATTACAACAGGATATTGAAACTGGAATAAGGGGCAGCTCCAGCCAACGCTATATGTTGTGGCCATGTTGGTCCTAGGATATTAGAGAGACAAGGTGGGTGAGGTCATATCTTTTTCTCCCCAATGGAAGTTGGTCCAATAAATATTCTCTCACCTAAACTCAGTCCGATGCAATCATCCAGTTTTCAGCTAGAACTACATATGAGACGCACTCTGCTTTTTTCTCCTATAGCACTAGTGCCATCTATTGGGTGTTTAGGTTAGTCACAGTGAATAAAATAATCCACAATTTAAACATTGGCTGGAGCCACAGGCGCTTATGTCCAGGAGAGCCTAGCTCAAGTATAGGGTCTGTTTTCCACAGAGTTTTCTGCTGGATGCCCAGGCTTCCTGATGGACAAAGTGAGGCACAAACAAGTGATTTTTGTAAAGGTCCCACTGAATGAGCAAGTGGCTCAATCTGGATTATGAATTTTTGGAGTTTCTGGGCTGTAACCGTTTTAGGATAGATGAGCTGGTCTCTAGAGCAGTGCTAGGTGAACAGCCGCCTCTAGTCATTACATTTCATCCATCTTTCTGTTTGGACATTCTCTGAACAGACTTTCTCCAGAGGAGACTGGATTTCAGTGATACCAGGGTAAAGCTTCAGAGGGGTAGCTGTCGCTTTTGCAGATCCAGACTAACACGGAGTCCTGTGGTACCTTATAGACTAACAGACATATTGGAGCATAAGATTTTGTGGGTGAATACCCACTTCGTCAGATGCATCAAAGTGACGAAGTGGATATTCACCCACGAAAGCTCTGTCGCTTTTTCAGGGTAAAGCTGTGTACCCCTGTGTGTGGGGGTGAGGGAGGAGGCAGTGGTACTTGAGTGTGTGTCCTCTTTTTGCTCTGGTGTAAAGAAGTCCTGAAAGGATTCTCTCCTCTTCTCTACCCCTTCCCTCATTCTCTGACCCCAGGCTTATTTTATTAGAAATTCAGGCCTGTCTAGGAGGGCAGGACCCAAGGGATAACTGGAGAACTAACACAATGGGTCACCAGAGAGTAAAAATTGAGCAATCTGGAGGAAAAGGAACGATTAGTCACCGTTGCTTTGTTAGTGTAATTCACCGGTGAGTGTTACAGGTACTCCTCTATGCCAATGAGCAGATGATGACAGTTGTTACCAGCCCATCATTATAAAGCCGTGGCTCTTTAGCTTAAGATCATGCAATTACCTCTGGAGGTCCCTGGTTCACTCCCTCAAAAGGGTGGCTGTCCATTAGCACCTCCTTAATGTCAACAATGAACATTTTGGATAAAAGGCTTCTCTGTTAAATCTTCAATACCCTTCAGCTAAGCAGGTGAGTGCCCCATAAGCCTCCTTTGAGGCGCCCAACAAATCCTCCAGCAATAATAAGGAAGGTCCCCAGAGGACATTCCTGATACTTCCAAACCACTACAACTTCAGCTAGAAGGAGTGTCACTCTCCCACGCATTTGGTGCAATCGTGGCTGTATCACAGCCATGTCCTTAAAACCCACTTGCTAAATCAGGATAAAATCCAAAGTGGGAAACTCCTCCAGACCAATGCTCTGCCAGGACCTTTGCAGCATTCAGTCAATACTTAGTTTCTTTTAGAGGACCCAGAAAAGTGTATGCGAAATTCTGCTTTTCTTCTGAGTTTTCAGTGAAAAATTACGATCAAAAAGGGCGAAGGGCCAGTGGCATTCAGATCATCTTGTTATTCATAGCTCGTCATGGCATTACTTTCACTCCTGTCTGCTTGCGTAGTGACTCATTAAACTCCTTGGGATAAGTTTTGTGGAGGAGTGACCTTGGAGCACCTAATATTGGAGTTTGCTCACTGTGGTGAAACACTTGAGTGGCGCAAGGGAATGAGCATCAGAAATGTTGACCCTACTTCGAGACCACATTGGCGATTTATTTTTTGTCTCCCTCTGTAGCTGGGCACTGATGTCCTCCCCTCTGCTTTGCCCATATCTGGCCTGAGCTGCCCCCTCCTGGGACATGATTCTGATGCATTCCTTTCTGGTACAGATAAATAGTGACCCTGTTTCCCGCAAAGCTTTTTCTGATCCCTGCGTTAATTCCCCTTATTGAATTTCAGAAGAGTAGGCTAGTTAAGACAAGCCTGTCCCAGGCATTCATGCAGACACATTGCATTAATTTCATTTGCTAATGTAATCACTTAGAGCGAGTAACTACATAGGCCTCCTTTAGGTTTTAACTTGGTAAATATCAATAACAGGGCTAGCAGCGGTTATGTTGCTAGCAAAGTATCAGAGAGGCCATTTTTTGGTACGTGGTTCAGTTTTACGGGTGTTATAATAACTTGATGTGTAAACACAGCTGGGGAGAATGATTTTCCCGAGTCACATGACCCATCAGGCATTCTTCACTCTGCATGTGCCACAGGGATGATGGCATCTGGTGTCATGTTACTCATTGTGTGAGTAAGGGGATAGCTGAAATAGTAAGAATCAGAGAGGTAGCCGTGTTAGTCTGGAATAGCAGAGGTAACAAAGTCCTGTGGCACCTTAAAGACTAACTATAAAGTTTTGAAACATAAGCTTTTGTGGGCTAATACCCACTTCGTCGGATGCAAGCAGTGGAAGTGTCCAGGGGCAGGTATAACGTGAGTAAGGAGATAGCCAGGGATCTGGCATCAGCTCAGTGGTCGAGCAGTTCAGGAGTGGTATTCAGCCTCCTGCTCTCCTTAGACGATGCAGATCATTTTGGGCTGGGAGAATGATTCAAAGGGGTTGGGGCTTCTGGCGCAGTGGTGGCAACTCCATTTTTACAGGCCAGCTGTGAAGAGCCAGCGAACCGGGCACCTGTTGTAGGTGTGATAGGAAGAAGGCCAGCCCCATATGTGCAGAAAAAATAACTGCATGTTGGGGAAAAAGAAAATCCCTGGATCAAGGCGAGAGTGCCTGCAAATTTTACAGCCTGGGGAGTCCGCATCCACGCACCACAGGGAGAAGAGTGTGGGGATACTGCCGACTCATGAGACCACTATAGTGGGAGCCCCAACCCAGCTGATCCAAAACTAACCTGGCACAACAGCAGTCCACATACAGAGCTCCACACCAGCCGCGAGGAGACGTGGCCCATCCCGAAGCATCCAGCGCCCCAGGAGCAGAGGATGGAGGTGGAGGACTCAGTTCTGTTTCAGATCAATGGAGGGGAACCAAAAGTTGAAACGCGTCTGGGTTGGCTCATCCGGAAGATAACCACATTGAGTCTCTTCAGCCCTTTGCCTATATAAGGCAGTCAGGAGGGAATCCGATGTCTTTTTTTATTAATGTCATATGACACCTGTTGATTTGTTTAAAGCCAGGACTCTATTTTTAAGCCCCGCTTCCTCAGCCATAGCCCTTGCTGTTCTGCTTCATGCCCAGACCCTGGATGCTCGGCCCCTCTTCTCTGTAGATCAGAGTCGAATTAAATAGATGCTAACTTCTTAAGAGGCAAGTCACTCCCGTCATCGATAGCCCCTGTAATTTACCCCTTGCTACTGCACATGACTTACAAAATTCTGTGGCTGTATCAGCTGCCCCCAAAAGAGCTACATCTACGTACACCAGCATGTGCAATATACTGCAGAACATGCATGTGCTCTCTTAAGCAAAGGGAACGCCTGATGAAGAGTGTTGTGTGTTTGCCCTTGCTCAGCAGCAAACCTCTAGATTTTTCTCCTCCTGCTCTTGGGTCATGCGAGCAGCCATCAGTGGGACCTGATCCCAAGATCTCTGGACTGGGAGCTCTTACGCCGTGTATTTCGAGAACCCTAGTCTGTTCACTGGAGGCACTGAGGGTGACTCGGCCCTTAGCCGGCCATTGTGTTACGCTTGGATCCATTTCTCTCAGTCCCAAATGAGACAGTCCTTGGGTTAGCTGTAGCCCAACTCTAAGTAAGCTACAACAAAGAGCTCAAACAAAGAGGGCCTTTCCTAGGGTTCCTGGCTACTGACCTCCCTTTCTCCACTGGATACTGTTGAGGTAGCTCTGGCCCCACCACTATCCCACCTCCTCTAATTACTTATTTATTAAGCTTTTTTTCCTGCCTGGCACCTCTGCGTACCTGACATCTGCCACTTCTCCATTAGTCCTTGTTCACAAGCTCAGGAACCTAAACCATCTGCCTAGGTAACAGAGATAACAACTGTCTCCTATTAAACATTTACAGGACGTAACAAGAAGAGTGGATCGAAGCAACAGATGCGGAGATGCACCTGCCCAGCAAGTTAGAAGAGCCAAGAGAAGTTCCATGTGCTACTCATGGCCAACTTAAAACTGATTGTGAACAACCTATTTCTGCCATTATTCTCCTGGCCTGATAATCCTCACCCTGTGGGGCATCGGACTGCAAGCAAAAGGACAGTGGTTTCTGTTTCCTGCACTTACAAGGGTATTGCTACTTTTGGGTCCCAGGGTGCTGAATTTCAAACAATTAAACAATCCTTGGATCATAGATACTTGGAAAAGGAAGTCCCCTTTACTAAAATAACTAATATTAAAAGACATAAACAATGTTTGATGTCAACTACCCTGAAAAGCATTAAATATAAAAAAAAATAAACTTTCAACTTGAATCCTTTCCTTGAATTTTCTTGAAGCTAGAGAAATGTGCACTCAATTCTAGAAAAAATTACATTATTTTCCACTCTCCATTTCACCACCAATATTACCAAACTTTTTTGGAAGTGGGTTTTGTTTCATAGGTCCCTTTTGCAAACACTAGCTAATGTGATTTTCTTGCGGTGCCTCTTTCCTTCTTTCATTGCTAATTGTTAGTTGGGATGGAAACAATTATTTGAATGCTGAGGAAAATAGTCTTCTGATGGAATACTTATCTGTAGAAGGAAAAGAGTTTAATGAGGTGTAGGAAAATTGTAATCAACCAGTATGTGATGTGGAATGTATGTGTTATGCAGATACGAAATTAAAACTGAGCTCCACACAGTGAGCTACCAATGAAATGCACTTTACTAACAATACGCCAGTACAGACAAGGATCCTAAAAAGAAACATTTATGTCTGTAATGAATAGTTCCATCATCGGATGACGCATGATGGTCCATCTTGGTTGTTACTGGGATATCCAGCTAATGCAGTAATAATGATCTTCAAAGTGAGTAAGGGTAGAGAGGTTGTTTTGTAAGTAGTGGGGGCGGACAATCCTATTTTGGTATACACTTAACATCTCTACAGTACCTTTTTTCCTTGTCATTGACCAAGTTTCTTGGTTTAGTCTCCTCTTGTTGGACAATGTCCTCATCTGAAGATTCCCATCCCTGTTTAGAAACCAAAAAAAAGTCAAAATTATTCAATCTTATTGACTTTGGAAACTAAAGTCCTACGTCAACTACATCGTTTGGGACCAAGTCTTCTTCCAAACTTCCATGTACTTGGACAGCTTCCCAGGAGAAGGGAAAGGTCACAAGGTCTGGGAGACCATACACTGTTGCTTTTACTGGGGAAGGATACCTCCAGCTCACTGTTGACTTCTCTAATCTGAAAAGCAATTTTGAAGGAGGGGTTCCTTTTTGTTTGTTTGTTTTTGTCTCTTGTAAAGTTGATATACAAGGTTCTTCAACCAATACACTTAGAATGGAGATGGTTCTGAAGGCTTTATCCTATCTCTATCACTAATTTTATGTGGATTTTTTTGTTTTGTTTTGTTTTTTGGTGTCTCTTCCCTTCACAACAATCTCCACCGCTCTATGAATGCTTTCACTGTGGGAGAATTTCTGCCTGTCAGGAGACCATGGTGGTATGAACCTGGCAATTCATTAAAGTAAACCAGCTTCAACTTGGTAGGTTCCAGATTTCTATGGGGGGCCTACATTATACTTCTCCAATCAGGAAACTGAAACAATACCATGTGACTTACCATGCCTGTCCACTCAGAACTAAGAACAGCTTAGATTTCAAATGCTTGTGAACTGTTTGCTGACCAGAATTACTCATGGAAATTATTCAGAAATAATTTCAAATACCACAGACATTCATGAAAACCTATTAAACTCAAGGTGTATGGCCAGTCTGGAAACAGTAAAAGAGGTGAAATTCATTAAAAAAACTACTGATTATTTACCTTGTCTAGAGATATGTTCTAGGGGGCAAAGAGCCGGGTTAATAAAGAGAAACATTAACAAGTTTGGAGTTTGCAATGTTGTCATAGCTATTTTAGTCCCACTATTCTAGGCAGAGATGGTGAGTGAGGTAATATCTTTTATTAGACCAACTCGTACTGGTGAAAGACAGACAAGCTGTGGAGCTTACACAGAGCTCTTCAAAAGCTGCACCTGGGAGTTTAAATTCATAACTTTGCTAGCCACTAAGGCTATGTCTACCCTAACACTTTTGTTGGTAAAACTTTTGTCAGTCACGAGTGTGGAAAACCCCCCCCCCCCCACTTCCCGACCAACAAAAGTGCGGGTGTGGACAGCGCTTTGTTAGTGAGAGATGATGCCTTGCTGTCGCTCATTGAGGGTGGTTTAATTATGCTGGTGGGAGAGCAGCTACACGGGACACCTTCCAATGGTGCAGTTGTAGCAGTAAGGTCTGTAGTGTAGACATAAAAATCATGGACTTAATAAAGACACTGGGTTATGACTCATTACAACAAACGGAAGCCACTAGACCCCTTTGTCTACTGTCTGCTGGGGTGTTAACTGCCTGCTTCACCTTGTATAGTTCTTGCAACTGTTAACTCCTGCTAACCAATCTGTTCCAATTTGTGAGACTAACTTAACCTAACCTAAACTTGTAGTGTAGACAATGCTTTGAGTACCTTTCCTAGGCCTGAAGAAGAGTTCTGTGTAAGCACAAAAGCTCGTCTCTTCCAGTAGAAGTTGGTCCAATAAATTATATTACCTCATGTACCCTTGTCTTGCTAAGGTCCTAGTTAACAATTGCTTGCTGGGTGGCTTGTTTACCGGGTACGTGGAAGTTGGAAAGCAGGAACTGAGTGATGGGGACTATCTTAAGGCTCTCCTGTTTTACAGAACAGTTTGAAAAGCTACTCACTGACAGAGCTGAGTTGGGCACAACAGAGGAGAATCTGTCAGAAATTCATTGAGCAGGGGTTGAGTGTCTTGATCACCTACAAATTTATTTCAGCATAAGCTTTTGTAGGCTATAGCCCACTTTATCGGATGCATAGAATGGAACACACAGTAGGTAAGACATACACACCCAGAAATTATGTAAGTTGCCATACCAATTCTAAGAGGCTATTTAATTTAGATGGGCTATTATCAGCCTCTTACCATACCAATTCTAAGAGGCTAACTTCCACCTTTACATATTTTCTGGGTGTATATATCTTACCTACTGGGTATATATATCTCGCCTAGTCAACCCTTTGCTCAAACAGGACCTATCCCCAGCTAAACCTTCAGGGTTTCAGCCCTTGAGTGCCATGGCGCAGTGAGTGAAATGGACCAGACTCAAACTCCCTCCTTCACCCTGTCCACAAAGATACGTTAACATCCTGCAGAGACCCCAACAGGGACTTTTATTCTCTTCCCGTTTGTAACATAACCACATGCTCTGAGTGCTGCAGATTGACCTCCCTTCCCCCCAGCACACACGCTGCAGGGGGTTGGGGGGGATGTGTTTATAGCAGTGTTGCCAACTTATGATTTCATGGTGAGCCGTCCCATTGTTAGTGCTTATATTGAAGTCCCAGCTGCTGGAATCATGAAATTGCATGACAAATGAAAGCTTTCGCTTCTAAAAGGAAATGTGTGTGACTCTCCTCAAGATTGCAGAGGAAGGCTTTAAAATATGGAGCGAGTGCGACCTAAGGGCTCAAAACCCACAGAGCAAATCAAAAGAACCCAGTGTTCCCCCCCCCCCCCAATGATTTTTAAGCCAATCATTGTCACTTTTGGAGTGGAGGTATGCATGATTTTTGAATGCTTGGCGTTAGCAATATGTACATGTGTGTGTGCATGCGTGTGTTACTGTGAAACGGATCTTATTTTGGCTTCCCCTGGTGGCATGTCTGTCCCTTCAGCTCTGGTCCTCCCCCAGCGCCAGTTCTGGATCTGGAGGGGTTAACAGCTTTGTGTGTGTATGTTTGTCTCCTACGTCACATGTTTATAAGCAGCTTTCACCAGCCTCCTCACGGGGAGCTGATCCTGCTGACGTGTGCAAGTCCGGCCACGTCAGACGCCACACAGGCAGGAAGGGAAATGCATTCCTTTTATGGGCTCAGAGCAAAGCAAAATGCCTTGGCTAGGATGGAGGGGAGGGGCGAAATTCGGAGAACAGCTGGTCTCCGTCAGTAATCTCCTACTAATCTCTTAAACAATACTTCCCATAAACACATCCCAGGACTGGCAAATCTCTCTCCTGAGCTCAGCACAATTTTCCCCTCCTGTTTATTGCTGAGAACTGCTTGGGCAGAACGTTCTTCCTGGGGGTATTTTTAGTAGACTTCTGATTTCTCTCCAGTTTATTCACTGGTCTAACTTCTCCAAGGTGGCTACAGCATGATGCTATTTGAAATTGAGCGACGCCAGCTGTGCTTAGGGCATGACTCTTCCGACAGCCTGAAGCAAGATGCTTTGGGAACCCAAGAGTTTGTCTTGTAACTAGAGAAAGGGCTAGAATCTAAGCCCCAGATCTGAATGAACACCACATAACTCCAGCTAGGGTCTGGGCTTTAAAACAGGCCAGACAAATAACCCTGGATCAGAGCACCCCTAAACTGCCATATGGATCTGAATTTGTCCAGACAAGCCAGTTCGGATCCTGGCCTTTGTTACTAAGATGGGCTGAACCCAAACCTCAGAACCAACATCCCCCTTAGTTTCAGGGAACTTTGGATCTGGACCCAAACTTCATGGTAAATGCCAATCTTTCTTTCTTCAATAAAAGGTCTCTTTTTGAACCCTTGGTCCCAAGCTGGGACTCCAGAATCTACACTGCATAATTTGGGCCCATGTTCGACCACTCATAGCCCAAACTTCCTAGTGCCCTCCCAAAATGTGGGTGCTCTAGCCCTTTGCTCCTGGTGCAGGGTGGGAAAACATAACTGTCCCCCAAACTTGACTGTCCAGGGAAAAAAGAAAGTTGGCCCTTGGAATTGTATTTTGGAGGACTCCCAGAGCATGAATTCAGTGCGGCTGTGTCTACACTGCAAAGCAGTAGGGCTTGAACCCTGGGACCTGGCTTGACTCAAGCTCAGACCTGACACCCCTGTAGGAACTTGAGTCCAAGCCTTGGCTTAGCACAATTTGTGTGTTTGATCCTAAATTCAGACCCTGGCCTTACACTGCAGTGTAGATATGCCCTCATTCTCTGCCTTCCCTATAGGTCTGACGGTGCTGTGAGCAGTGTTAAGTTCCTCCTTTAATGTGGCTTTGCAGTGAGCTAGCCTGTCTTTCACTCACCTACGCACATTTTTAAACGGCTTTGAATGGATCAGAGAACCATGTTCAAATCCTGCTGGGGGAGAGGGTAGTTAACCTCATGACTAGTTCTCTACCCCTCCATGTATCACCTTATCATGCTCTAAGCCAAGCCAGTTGAGTACTATCATAGGCAAACACAATGCTTACATATTGGCACAGTGGAAAGCACCTTTATTTCCCCTTTTCCCTCAGTACGATCCTGAGGCCCCTGAGAAATTTGGTCTGACTTGATTTTAAGGAGTGTTTTGCCATAAGGGAGGGTCACGCCCCGGTCTCTAATCTCATAGGCGCAGACTGATTGGAAACCACCAACCCAGCCAGATTACATGGCCAGGCCCATGAAGGCTGCACTAGAAATGCTCTTCCATTGGTCGAGCCTCGATCGGAAGGTATGACCCTGTGGCCTATGCATTTATTTATAGAATTAATCATAGTGTCGTTAGGCAGCCCTGTGTAATTATAGAGCAATCAATGTAAGGTAGGTACTAAGCAATAGAACTGTGGGTGATTTTAGACTGCGAAGGCCCAAGGTGTCTGATAAGTCACTTACCCCCCAAATGCGGTTCTATGATGCACGGCATAGGTGCTATTTAAAATGAGGAGTTTGCCTTAATGCTAGGAGCTGCCACAAGGGAGAACCAGAATCTATTCCACCTTAGGCCCTCTCAGCCTCTAGGCTGGCAGGGACTGAGCACGAGGAAAGAGGAGCCTCTCCCGTCGAGAGACAAGCTCGTGTCCTGAAACTGGAATCAAGATCTGAATTGCTCCAGAGTGTGGGGTGTTTGGGTCTGGGGTCTTTAGTCCAGCCCCATTCGATAATGGGCTAGCTACCAAGTCTGGCTCTGGATCTAAATTCTCCAAAGCGGGTGATTAGATCCAGAGGTTTGGTTTGGGCCCAGCTCTGCTTCATATCACACAACAGCAGGCCCCATCAGCCAATTAAGAAGTGACAACAAGCCCCAAAAGGCATCTGCCCTCTGTCAGATGGCGGCAGGTGGGCGGTGTGAGAATGGGAAGGGGAAGAAGCCGGGACCCTCAGGGCTGTGATCAGGCAGATGACTTTGCTATACATGAAGACTCAAGGAAAATGATCCAACTACTATACCTCTTATGGTGGTGGTGTTAGAAGCGTTGTACCCTTCGGAAAGCTCCGTTCCTGCCCAGCACTCTGAGTAAGCCCCCTTTAGCACATGATGTTTTGATACCCGGCACCATTCCAAGGGATCATGTCTTTGAGCCTCTATCAAACTTGCACAGTGCATCTTTAGACTAATCTGCTGAATGCGTCTAGTCGTTTTTCCTCCTACTGGCTTCAGGGGCTGGTAACCAAAATGGGCTTTAAGAAAAACATCAAATATCGTCATGAGGCTTGCAATGAGATCGTGAGAGGTTGACACTGAATTTCTCTGCCCCCTTCTATTGGTGTAACTGGGAGGAGAAACTAAGTCCTCATGTCCAGCTAGCCCTGAGAGGGAGGGAAAAAACAGCCATTTATGGCAGATAAAAATGTGCCAGGCAATGTTTCCTCTGAGCTCTGGAGTGGCTAGGATAAAATACATGGGCTATTATTAGTTCCTCTTCACCATGGAGAGCACCTGCAGTAGCCCCCTTCCCGGGAAAGCTGCTCAGACCAGAGTGCTCTTGAAAAGGGGTGGGAGTGGCAAACAGACATTTCAGACCCTGGTATGGTTTGTTTACTCCCCCAGAGCCAAACTCCTCCTGCCTCCATAGATTTCACGGACCTGTACATGAGGCAACTCAAAACTGCTGGTTATCCTGGCAGGAGCTGGAGTCTCAAAGCTGAGAGCTGTCTGCCAGAAACATCTAATAAAACCAGAGTCGACACAGATCACAGAAATTCACTCAGGGAAACTATCTCCCTTTAATGCGTCAGACACTACACTCATCCTTCGCTCGATACTAGCTAAATTCTTTGCTATTTTCAGGTGCGTAGGGCCAAAGCCAATGGAGCACTGCTGATTTACACCACCTGAGGACCTGGTGTTTTACTGACCCAAACAATAATACTTTGTGTTTGTCCAGCACCTTCTAACCAAGGATCTTCATGTTTTACGAAGCCGGCTACGCACTACTAGACTGTTTATTAAGGTAATGGCCAGGCGAGTGACATGCTGAAGTGTCACACTGAATTGGCAGCAGTCAGGAATAGCTCCCAGTGTCTCCTGGCTCCCTGTCTGCTGCTCTAACCTGTAGACCACGCTGCCTCACGATGAATCAGTTGGAGTTGGAGAGGTTTATTTTAAAATGTAATCTCTGGCCCCATAGGTTCTACCCTGCATTCAGTTTTGATCGTCTAAGCCAAACTCGCATGGATAATTTGCCTGCTACGTGTTAAACCTACAGAAATAGCAGACAAATTGTACGAGCACCTAATTACATATAACTGGAGAGCGAGTCCTCAGAGAAACATGCAATGCGCTGTATAGGAAACTCCACCACAGGAGAGAACATAACAAAGCAAACCTCTCCCTCTCCCTCTCCCTTCCGTTTCAGCCTCTGAACTACAGGGACGTGGGATGAAAACCCCCACCCCGTGCCCTGTGCGCACACTTTTTGGTTCAGCTGGAGGATGCTGTGGGGGACGTGATCAGCAGGCCTCGGGTCGCCTCACTAGGGACATTCCTGCAGCCCTGTTCCCAGTCTCTACCTCTGCTGACCGGCTCCGTAGGTCAACACCTCCCAATGTTGAGAGATCTCAGAGCAGCTTCCCAACAAAGCCACTATCATTATTGCCGTTTTATCAGGGGAAACTGAGGCATCGATGGAGGCCATGACTTGCCTGTGGTGAGACACAGGTAGACGGCAGAATCAGGCATAGAATCTAGGTTTCACAAATACCCGTTTAATGCCCTATGCAGTGGACTGCTCCACTTAGTCTTGTAACCTAGGAGACAGTTACCTAAGAGCCGGACTGCACCGTTGGGTACGCATCATCTTCCACTCAGTGACGCCTCCTCTTCCAGAACTGGCTAGGCTACTCCGAAGCTTCACAGGCCCTGCATTTGGCCTCTGATGTGACTAGAGAGAGGGGACCCAGAGTGACAGCAACACAAACCTGAAGTATCTGAACAGACACACCAACAACAGCATTCTTCTTTCCTGTGTGAAATACACCCTCTGCTGCAATCTTAGGGTGCAGGCACGCACAACTAGTCGGCAGATGTCCACCCCCTCAAAAGGTCAGCGCAAAGACAGACTCTCTGCCCTGAGGGTCAATGGGCTTAGACTCTGCTAGGCCCACGACGGGGAATGAATTCCCAGAGTCGAGGGGCCCGTCCCTGTAAGACGCCAGAGGTCCCAGCTGACTTCACCTGTTGTAAAGGTGGACGGGGAGAGGCAGCTTTAGCGATCCATGCCAACGGTTGTACTGCGCCTACAAGCGACTGCCTCAGGAAGCCCCTCTGTATTGAGAGCCCCATGGGGGAGGTCCAGTAACAGACATCCCAAGCTGCTGGTACAAAGTGGCCTTCTGCTTGTTGAGCAGGACGTGGTGGTGGTGGGGAATCAGAGGTGCCACGGCTCACGGGCACCCGCAACTCGCATGGGTGATGCTAGAATGGCTGAGCAATTAGCTGCATGGTTGGGAGCTGCCACCTGGCTTGACACTGTCCCTTTAAAATTTAAGGCTGGTGAAACAGCACCTCTCCAGCGGGTGACATTAGCAATAAGGGCTGCGCCAGGCCAGCAGGCAGAGTTGTGGGAAAGATCTTAAGGATGCCGAGAGGCCAGCTTTATATGTGAAGTAACAGCCTGGCCCCAGCTTGCATTCCTGAGTCCCTGGTCACGCCTACCAGGGGAAGGATGGGCTAGCGGTTAGAGCACCAGCCTGAGCTCTGGGACACCTGGCGTTCAATTCCTGCTCTTCCTCAATCACCCTGTGTGACCTCTGGGCAAGTCCCACGGTCTGTCTGGACTCGGTTCCCCGTCAGTGCAATGGGGATAATAGCCTGGCCCTCACAGGGGTGATGGGAGGATCCATTCTAGATGGTGAAGGGCTCAGATACTGTGGTGATGGGGCTCATAAAAGTACCTAAGATTGATCCCTCCAGAAACCCAGCTCCTCTGGTTCCGCTCATCAGGTCTCATTCAGCAAGGCCAAGTGGCTTGCCAGGGACAAATCACTCCTTAGTCAAGTGGACTCAGAAGAACGCAAATGTGCCTGGTTCCCAGCTCAGAGGACTAGACCATGCCCCTTTGGTGAGCTATGGAAGGGTCTCCTAATCCTTATCAATGAATTGCTTAGTCAGAGGGGCTTACAGTGCGAAAGCCAAGCAGGGCAGGCAGGGTTCCGATCCAGCCCAGGAGATCTCCCGGTCTCTGCCCCGGCATCTCCATTTTCCTCCCGAGGCCGCCACTGACGTCTCAGATTCAGCAACCCGGATTCCCCTTTCCCAGCTGCGATGAGGGCTTCCTGATGAAGCAGCTGAGCGGTAACAGCCTCCGAGCAGCCTCAGGAAGGCGAAAAGTTTCTCCAAAACATCCGTTCTTTTATAAAGAGAAAGTGCCGCAGAGCCAGGGGCTGCCAAAGGCTTTTGGACGAAGTCCGGCTCTTGACGGATGCGTGCCTCGGAATTTGAGTGTGTTCCCCGCATTCCTCTGGAACAGTCACGTCCAGCCTGGGGAACGTGAGTCGGGGGGAGGCTTGTTTGAGGAACAGCACGAATGTCACTGCAGGTTGGCAAGCAGTGCATTGACTTCTACCCAGGCTTGGAGGGGCGCTGGAATAGTTTTTGGAGTGGGGGTGCTGAGCTGTACCCCTCTTGCCCCGTCCATGCTCTTCACCACCCCCAAGCGCTGGGGCCGGGAGCAGGGCCATGGCTCCAGGAAGAGGGGATGCAGACGGCCACAGCTAGGGGCAGTTGCAGAGCCCTGGGCATGGAGCCAGTGGCCAGGACCCCGCATGCGGGGCTGGCGGTGGAGCCTGGGTGCCGGAGGCCAGGCAGGACACCGGGGCTGGCAGTGGAGTCTCCGGGACCTGTGGCCGAGCAGGGCTCCGGGACAGTGGCTGAGCAGGACCCGAGGCTGGCAGCAGAGCCCCTGGGCAGCAGCAGGGTTGGTGGCCGGTGGCAGGGGTGCAGGACCGGCAGCCAGGATGCCAGGCACAAAGCCCGGGGGTGAAGCAGCACCCCCCGTACTGCTACTTCCTGCGCCTATGGGGGCTTGGGAGCTTTGCGGATGACACTGAGGGCCTGCCAGATACACCCAGCTGAACAACGCGAAAACAACATTTATATTCATCATTTGTGCTCTGCACTGGAAGGGCATTCAAGGCTGTTGAGGAAGACCTGGGGCGGAGGGGGAAGAGGGTGTAGACACATGCCGAGTTGTTCCCTTTCTTCCCCTGCAAGACTAAACTATCTGGAGGATTCTGGGCTCTGTATTTTTCAGGGAGTTCATCTTATTCCCTCAAATCAATTCCCCTCTAATATAAACTAAATCAACCATGTTCGTAAGAGAGCCTTTCCAACACTGGACGTTGAGGCTTTGATCCTGCTGTCCTTACTCACGTGAGCCATGTCTACCCTCACGAGTAATTGTATTGACTCGTGTAGAACTGGGCCCTGAGCTATAGCAAGCAAATCAAATGCTTTCCTCAGCTATCCCTGAGCAAGCTGTGTCCATATCAGCCTAGTGGTGCTCTCCTAGGAAGTACACATTTTCTCTGTTCAGAGGGGAGAAGTTTAACCCTTCGCTGGCAAAGTATCCTCTGTTTATGGGAACATATTGTCCCGTGAGGCGGGGCTAGGGATGAAACGCAGGGACAGGCCTGGAGCAGGCTGTTCTGCTCCTGTGTATGATCCAGCAGCTGGCAGGACGAGCCATGTTTAGCTTGAACATATTTCACTTCCAAACTTGCCCTTTCCCTGATAACTCCTGTAACCAGTTCCTGGGCTTCAGGAAAGTGAGACTGGAGCAACGTGCAGCATTGAGCAATAGAACAAGTCCTTGGAGATGGCCCAAGGTTTTGAGTTGAAAACTGAAAATGGTTCAAAGTTCCCCCTCCCCCCCCTTTTCCCCCAGCCCCGCACACACTCTGAGATGACAGACTAAACACCCTTCTCCCTCCACTTCTAATATGGATAATATAATGCCCCCAGGAACAACACCAATGTACCAGCTAGCGCTGTTTTGAGGTGCTTTGTTAGTAACAGAGAGGGGTCCAGACTGAAAGCCTGGATCTAAACTCTGGGGCAGATTCAGAGGGTTTTTGCCAATAGCCCCTAACTTTAGAGCGAGCCAATCGCAGCCCGTGTTCCAAACACCCTGCACTTGGGGATGAGTGCTGAATGCAGAGCTGTATGGTTTCTTCACCCTGGCCCACCTCTGGTTTATATTGCGCCCCAGCTGTTTGTGGGTTGCAATGGGTAGAATCTACTAAAAGTGTGTGTGTGTGTGGGGGGGGAAACACCATTGCTTTCCCTCCAAGAGCTTCCAGTTGAAGAGTGCAAATGGCATCGGTGAGGAAAACAAAGGGGATGTGTCACACGCCATGGCTGCTAGGATTAAAGGTTCTGTTCTTGGTTGCTGTAGGTCAGCCCGCTCAAGCCCTTTTGCTAAGAGAGCAGTTGCTGGTCGAGGGGTTCAGTCTGATCCCCCAGGCCTGCCTGCATCGCTCCTCTCTGCCTAACCAAACACCAACCCTGCGTCTGCTGCTGCCTTCCAGCTGCATTTCTGTGTTCGCTGTTAGCTCCCGCCTCATTAACGCAGCGTATTGGCCAAACCGAAGTCCCCGTGCAATAGGAAGGCGCCGATTGCAGGGCAGGAGGAATCCAAGCAGCAACACTTCCCCCTCCCCCCCCACTCTCCTCACCCAGGTGCAAAGAATTCCAGGGCAGTGCCAGACATGGTGAGGAACACTTGGGACTAGTCTTTGGGCCTCTTTCCAAGTCCCCCCGCCCCTCCTTCGGCACTAGAAGAATCTCCTTCTAAATTTGGGATTAACCCTCTAGTCACACCCAGGTTTGGATGCCAGAGCGTTGCTCCATCTGTGCGGTGATTCACTCTTCACAGGGAGCTGGGAGGTTCCTACTGCATTCTCAGCAGCGAGGAGCAGAGCCAGGGACTGTTCTTGGGGTGCTTGTCTCCGTCTCTCCTCTCCCTGACATCTGTCCGTCTGTCATGCTTAGTGCACCGGCCACCATGGTCTCTGATCTAGGGGTAGATTCTCGCCTCATGCATACACTGCTCCACCAAAGCCCCCCACCGGGTGGGGGAAGACCTCGGCCAGCACAGGAACAGCATAGCAGCCATTGCATCCATCGCAAGCCCGGACATCGGCGCAGGACAAGATGGGGGCGGGTTATCGGAGGAGGCCTGCAGCGCATAGTCCTATTAGGATTCTGGCCGGTGCCAAGTTGTCATCACTTAAACCAGTCAGGGGTGGTTTCAAGCCCGGGAGCAACCCAGAACCTGGGGAGTTGAAGGCCACTTCTGTGCTCGTGTTTCCCGGGCTGCACCTTGTATGTTGAATCTCCTGGAGGTGCAGCACAGACTTGGACTCTCAGACAGCAGCTGATCCCACGGTTCTGCATTAAATATCCCACTTGCCCCGCTTTCCATGCATGGCTTCCCCTCCCCGTAGGTATCCGATTTCATATGACTCCAAGAGCCAGGTCCCCTGGGACTCAATATGAAGAGCTCTACCCGCTGTCTCTTTGGGTGTGCAGTGTCTCTGTGGCCCCTATGGATTGGTCACCTTCTACTCTAAGCAATTCTCCGTAGACCTTTAAAGACAGACGGCATACAAACGTGTCCTGCTCCAGAGAGCCACCCTATCCCAATCAGGGTGTCAGACAATTTGGAGCTGGTTGTTAAATTCACTCAACTGCTGCTACAGTGACGTCTGCCATTCTATTCTTCAGACAATTGAGTTGCTGTGGTGCGGAGCAACATGTTATTCCACATTAATGCTCTGAATGCTGCAGCAATCTTTACTGCCGGTGTGCTACTTTGGCAGCTACTCAGTCGCACTGGTGTCCTCTGGCCACGTTCCAGTTCGGGGGAGGTTGTTACGTTCTAACCACCTAGAAATTCCCCTCCTGTAGTTTCAGCTGGAGGCATTCTTCTTCTTTTGTTTTAACTTCTCTTTTTCTAAGAAAAGAACAACCTTTAGGTAGCCTGGCTTTATTTCAGGGCAGTGTGAAGTGGTTCCTATATATAGCACTCTGCCATCACTTAGAAGGAAAGGTGCTGTCAGTCAGTATATAAACAAGAGATGGACCTCAGTGGGGAGGTTTGGATTCAGACTCTGAACTCTTACAAAATATAGGGTGTTCTGGGTCAGCCCATTTTAAAGCTGGGTTGAAATAACAGGGTAGTGTTGTTCTGTGGATAGGGACTTGTCCTCCGAGTCAGAAGATCTCCGTTCTGTTCCTAATGCTGCCATGAGACTTTGGACAAGCCACTTCACTGCTGTGTGCCTCAGTTTCCCCTCCCACCTGTTGGCTGTCTTTTCTATTGAGCCTGTAAACTCTTTAGGACAGGGGCAGCCTTCGTAGTGCCTAGCACAATGGGACCCTGATCCACGCACTGCTGTCATACTAATTATGATGAAGATGGGTACCAGATCCAAATGTCCCCCAATTTTTGTGGGGGGTGGGTGGGTAGAGAAAATCAGAACTTGTGCTCTAGTTGGAGTTGCCTCTAATATTTATTTATTAGGGGACTTTTCTACAGAAAGAGGAAGGAGTAGCCCAGCTAACAAGCGTCAGTGTGTTTGTAATAAGGTGGAGTTGCCTGGGGGCCTGCTGGCCTTCTGCATGTGTCTGTGTGTCGAAACATGCGGTTGATCTTGATCGCAGGAGGCTGGAACCGTGGGAAGATGTGTTTGAGAGAGAGAGAGAGAGTGATTTTCAGGGCTCGTCAAGCAGGATGGTGAAGTCGTGTTGAGGGGCAAGCTTTGTTGCATTGCTCTCTGCTTCATCTATCTCCCCAGCACTTCCTTTCTCTCTCTGCTCCCCTGGCCCTCCCGCTGTTCCATCCAGTGCTACTTCCAGCTCTCTTGTGCTAATTCTTGCTTGTTCCTCATCTGTTAGAGAAAGGCCTCAACCAGGACTCTGGATCTGAACATGCCTCATCTTCTGAGTCATCAATCTAGCTGCTTTGTCTGTAAAACCCCACATCTGAAAAGCCTCAGATTCGGGGATGTTTGGCTCTGGATCCAAAGGTTACTGCTTCGGCCTGTTTCTCGTTTGTTTCTGCCCATGCCGCCTCCTTGGGTTTTGCTCTGCAATGTGAATCACTGACACAAGCAAGGTGGGGTGGGAGGAGCTGCATTCTGTAAAGAGGATGTGGAAAAACTTTAACCAGATGCGAGGAACAGGAAACCCGCTCCGAAATAGACAGTGAGATCACCAGCTCACCTTCTCTGGCAAGATTTCTGCATGGGGGTGTTTCTGCCTGGGCTTGTTCTCCTGCTAGCCTGGCACTCTTTGAACTCACAGCTTGTTCTAAGATCAGTTACTGTAAAGAGGTGAAGGAGAGCACCATCAGCACAAGGGACCTGATGTTCCACTCTCAATTCTTTCTCCCTGAAGTTAGCTGGAGCTGTGGATATCCAGCAGCTTGGGAAACTGAATAAATTTTCTTCTAATTTCCTTAAGACTTCTGGCCTGATTTTTCAGTCACCACCACTCTTCCATTGAGTACAGTAAGAAGGTGATGTCAATTGCTTAAAGTATCTCTGCATAGACCCTGATTCATGAAAAGTCAGGTATGTTTTACAAAGGGAAAAATTCCCTGGGATAAGAAAAGTGAAGTTCAGCGGAGCAACCCTGGGAAGTTACTTCCCTTTGGGAAGGTTGTTCGCACTACAAAAACAACTGCATCCAAACCCGCTTGTGAAATATGGCTGTCACCCAACGGTGTATAAATGCATTCTTGCCTGGATGGACAGGGAGAAAAAAGATGTTGTCCTCGTGTTTTATGGGCCTGTCTATGTTCCAAGTCTCACTGTGCCAGTGCTGTGCCTAGTAATACTCCCTAAAATGTCTTATCCTCGCCACAAACACCGTGATGGAATCATGTTCCAAAATGATTGCAGCCTAAGTAAACCAACAGCACAAAGAGCCAGCTTTTCAGAAAGAGCTTCCATCGGCTAGATCTTCAGAGGAGCTCAGCACATTGGGTGCATGTTGCGTTCTGAACTCTTGGAAAACACACTCTCAAGAGTCATTGTGGGAGCTACGGGGGGCTGAGTACTTGAAAATCTGGCCCTTGCTGCCAGATAATGATATGCTTTGTTTTCCATCCCCACAATTTTCCCTGCATTGATCACGTTAGGTGACAGCGGTGACGTTTCACAATCATGTGGTTTTAAAAGTGCTCTGTGTAGGCAGAGCTTTATAGTGACCTCTGTCTCCGGTGTTCAGAATCGGAACGGGCTCACTACCTACAGCTGTGTTTAAACATAGTGGCCTTGCCCACCTAGGTCCCCCTACCCAGAAATTTGCATTGATTTGTCTTTATTGTTGGCGGACAACACCTTGTTCCTGGTATTATAACCACCATGGCTAGACCAGTTCTGAGCAAGCCTAAACACTAGGGCTTGAAGTGGGCCAGGCTGTCTAGGACAGATAAAGATGAGCTAATCTTCTGTATTATTGTTGCTTGGAAACAGACCTTATGTACTGATACAAAGTGGCAACATAATACCAGGTGGGTTGCTGTCCCTTTGAAGAACTATGGAAAAAGTATATATTTGATTTCCTTTACATGCAAGTGGTCAGCCTGTGTAGGTGCCTTGGCCTGCCGAGGCTGGGCTCCGACTGCGGTTTGAAAACCAATTGTTAATCTTTATTTAAACATGGTTCCAGCAAAACCGGTTTGAAATCTGGTTTGACGGGTTGGGATAAGCAGGGCCACAGGCTGTCTGAAAACACAAGTCTGCACTTGTTTCCTACCAGACGGGTTTTAAATCTAGTTTGGCTAATCAACAAACTCCGATTTTAAAAATGTATTTATTAAATAACCTAGCCCACTTGCCAGCCAAACCCATATCTGAAACTGGTTTAGCTGGAATGGTTTTGAAACCAAATGAAAACTCCTGATTTAAAATAATGTCATTTTTGCTGTACGTATCCAAAGCAATTGGCAGATATGTAGGACACTGCCCTGAACAGGTTATAGTCCAAAGCAAGCATCCTGAAACTGGGTGGGAGGGGGACCGGACTCCTGTTCCCACACAGATTCCCATTGGTATTAGTGGGAATTTGCATTGGTGGTAGGGTTCATGTACTGCTGGAGTATAGACTCTTCCTAAATCAATGGAAGGGGTTTCTCTGCTGATTGTAGGTAATTCACCTGCTGGTAGCTTGGTCAACAGAAGAATCCTTCCAGCAACTTAGTAACATCTCAACTGGAGGTTAGGTTGACCTAACTATAGCGTTGAGGGTGTGAAATCTTTTACTGCCCTGAGTGATGCAGTTGGAATGAACTACATTTTAGGTGTTGATTGGACATTAGTTAGATAAGGCCAACACACAAGGTGACACACTGGACAATAGCATGCGCCTGAGACAGTGCAGGAATATTGCCGATGAGAGAGGCAGGAAGGTTGCTGGAAGAACTGCTGATTAAGGAGGGATATAGCAGAGAGGGTGTAGCAGGTCTGAACTGAGAAACAGAGTCCTCACACAGTTTGGCTAGTTGGTGAGGTATGGGAAGGACAAAACCCCAAACTTGTCGACTGTGATCAGGAAAACAGTTGTAAAGACCATTGTTAGCACCAACTTTATTAAAACATACAGTTTTTGCTAGCACAGTTCTGATCCTGCAGTGGGTTGGGTTTCAAGAGCAAGACCTATTGCTCTTCCCATGGTAAAGAGAGCCATTGGCCCAACGGAGCCCAGCACTGAAGACAGCTAATATTCTCACATGATCCAGATAGATTTCTCTGATTTTGAATACCACAAATACTACACAGAAAAGTCCTTCTCTAAAACGTGGGTTTTAATATTTCCTTTCTCCCAACTTTTCATTTTTTGGGTCAAATTAGTTTGTAAACTCTGCAGCAGGAACTGTCTACACTAGAAAAGTTAATACATTAGTAAAATAATGCCGGTTAGGAATATGATTTTTTTAATCCAATATATTTATCCCAGTATAAGCCCAAGTGGGATTGTCGTTACATTGGTATAAAGGTGCCTTATACTGGTATAGTTTATTTTGCTTTCCAAACTGGAATAAACTATAGGCACTTTTTATACTGATAAAACTACGTCCACACGGGGGCTGGGAGGGAGGTTTCTGCTTTAACTGCACCAATATAGTGAAAGCAGCAAAACTCTTTAGTATAGGTTACATTGTGTGGGTGTTAGGCATTATACAGTCACAAAGGGAGTCCTGAACTTAATCCCAGTAGGGGCCTTTAGGCACTGCAGTAATATAAATAACTTCATCCTACACTATCCATACTCTTATCTCACGCATCCATGTGCTTCTCTAAGCGTCACTGATCTTTAAAAAATAGTCCTTTAAGTGACTTTAATCTTTTGGTTTATTTCAAAGCCTAAAAGGACAAATCTGGTTTGTAGCAAGAGATTTGCCTGATTCCTTGTACTCATTGATGAATGCAATGGCAGATGGGTCAGGGAGGGTAGGACATTGCTGTTACTTTGCTCCACCTTCAGCAGTGGTTCTCAAACGTTTGTACAGGTGATGCCTTTCACATAGGAAGTCTCTGCGTGTGACATCCCCCTTATAAATTAAAATATGTTAACACCATATAAAATGCTGGAGACAAAGCAGGGCTTGGGGTGGAGGCTGACATGGGTTTGATGTGGGGGCTCATGACCCCCATTTAATAGCCTCATGATCCCTAAGGGGTCCCGAGCTGCAGATTGAGAACCTCTGAGTCCTTCAGGCTAGTTTGACACTGGGTGAATACCGATAATTTTTAGATGAGGCTCCAAAGCTTTCTTAAGCTACGGCCAGTACCAAACTTGGGTTTGTACAAAACTACAGGAGATCATTTATTTTTAAAATAAACTTGTTCTAAACAGAAACAAGAGTTTTAAACTCCCCCCCCCCCCCATCCTGATCTGTTGTGTGAATGCCTGCCACTGAAGTACAGCCATTTCTGAAGTGTAACACTATGGTAATTAAACAGCACACAGCAACAAAGAGTGTATCTCCTGATCCTACAATGGTCTGATTCCACACAAACACACACCGATTTTGCAGTGGGGGTCTCGTGCAGATCTGATTGCATAGAAAATGTGGTATTTTTACTTCAGTTTTAATGAGAAAAACTTAAAAACACTTGTGAATTGTATCACCTGGCGCCTCAAATCCTCTCTGCTGAGAATGCCAATATGAGGCGTTAGGGATCATAATGTCTTATGTGATACCTATGCGCAAGGAACTTGACTGAGTGGAGCCTTTGAAATATCAGTTTAACTCTCTGTGACTGATCAAATCAGGCAAAGAAGGAGAGAAGGCTGAATTTGTCTGAAATTGGGTTCCTAAAAAATGAAACCCCAAATAACTAGTCACGGTTGAAAATGTTGGATTTAATATTCTTAATGCAAGTTTAGATTCTCAAGTACTCATTGGGGAAAAGACCAACTCTTCACATATGCCAACCTAATCCACCCATAGTGTGTAACACCACCTACTTCACAGGGATGTCTGGGAAGCATAGCTGAATGAAGAATATTTATTAAATGCTCTGAGATCCTCACAGAAAATGCTGCTTTTGCCCAAGCTGTGTACACACCCATCTCTGTAACAGCTAAATGCCTTTCCCCATGGAGAGGATTATCATGTATTTAAATTTATGCACCTCTATCCATATGCTCTTGGCATCCTGGACATTAATTGAAAATTAATAAGCAAAGTTCAGAAGTCCATCGCAAAACAGTCTGCTACCAGCAAGTCCAACAACTCAGGAAAAAAGCTTATAGAGTTGCTAGTATAGAATAGTGGGGAGTCAATTTCATATAATGGTAGCTTGAATAAAGCAGTGATTCTCAACCAGGGGTAGGGTGACCAGATGTCCCAATTTTATAGGGACAGTCCCGATTTTTCGGTCTTTTTCTTATATAGGTTCCTATTACCCCTCATTCCGGGTCCCGGTTTTTCACATTTGCTGTCTGGTCACCCTAACCAGGGGTACACGTACCCTGGGCGTACATGGAGGTCTTCTGGGGGTACTCATCTAGATAGTTGCCTAGTTTTACAACAAGCTACATAGAAGCCCAGCAAAGTCAATACAAACTAAAATTGCATACAAACAATGGCTTGTTTATCTTGCTCTGTCTATTATACACTGAAATGTAAGTACAATATTTATAGTCTGATTTATTTTGTCATGAGAGGGTACAAGAGAACGTCAACAATGTTTCAGTACTAGTGTGCTGTGGCCTTATTTTTTTGGTCTGGTCTTGTAAGTGGGTAGTTTTGAAGTGCGGTGTAACTTGGGGGTACTCAAGACAAATCGGATTCCTGAAAGGGGTACAGTTGTCTGGAACGCTTTTAAGCCCTTTATACCAGGGGCTCTCAACAATGCAAAGGCCACTGCGGTGCCCAGGCAGTCCATGTGCCATTCTTGTCCCTCGTCCTACAGCCCCCCCCCCCCCCCAAAAAAAAATCAGGACAGACCCTAAAAATAGCCCCCCTGGAGCTCTCCCAGCCCAGCTGCTATTGTCAGGCTCGCAGAGAGCCTGACTTTCCCAGCACTCACGTCACTCCTTCCACCCTGCTGAGGTCACAGCTCATTAGCATAGCAGAGCCTCAGCCAATCAGAGGGCTGGCCGCTGCTGACGCCTGGCGGGGAAGGGGTATAAAGGGTCCGGCTGCGCTGCTCTCTCTCCGAGACCAGCGCTGAGCCCGAGTGGCTGGTGAATTAACCCCTCCCTCCCCTACACCAGAGCCTTAAAGGGGCCGCGCCGTCCTCCGAGCCCGACCATGAGCCAACGCTGGAGCGGGGTCAGCAGCTGCAGCAGCAGCCGGGCGGACATGGTGCCCGAGATCGCCGCCGCCGTGGGCTTCGTGTCCAGCCTGCTCCGGACCCGGGGCTGTGTTAGCGAGCATCAGCTGCAGGTCTTCAGCGGGGCCCTGCAGGAGGCGCTCACAGGTGAGGTGGGGGGGAAGAGTGGGGGGCGCCCTATTGGGTGCTTGGGGCTCCCCCAGGGGCCCTGGAGGGGGGCACCCTATTGGGGGCTTGGGGCTCCCCCAGGGGCCCTGGAGGGGGGCGCCCTATTGGGTGCTTGGGGCTCCCCCAGGGGCCCTGGAGGGGGGCGCCCTATTGGGTGCTTGGGGCTCCCCCAGGGGCCCTGGAGGGGGGGCGCCCTATTGGGTGCTTGGGGCTCCCCCAGGGGCCCTGGAGGGGGGCGCCCTATTGGGGGCTTGGGGCTCCCCGACTTGTGCCCTATTGTGTGTGGGGGGGGGGCTTGTACCCTAGTAGGGAGGGGGGGCTTATCCACCATATCCCTACTCTGCCTTTAGGTCCCCAGTCTCCCTGGTGTTCATTCTGTGCCACGTAAGCCTACGGTGCTGTAGGATTTTCATGGCTATTTGCTTTTTCACCCCCTTTCGGCCCATGTAATGGTGAAACACAGGACAGGGATTACTGTGGCTCTCTCTCCTTGAGAGAAATTAACGAGTGTCCTAAACCAGAACGGTTACACGAGTGTCCTCACCTCGCCACTAATACAGCTCTGTTGACACACAACACCGTCCTTCTCCCCACCATCTGTGTCCCTATAACATAAGAAACTTCTTTGGTTGGGGGTGGGGGGTGTTCAGCTGCATTGTTACATCAGGAGAAGGCAGGTCTGGAAGTGGATCCGTGCTTCGCTGGGACTGGGGTAAGGGGATCAGATGAAAACAGGATCTTTTTGTGCGGCTGGGAGTGGGAGCCCCTTTGTTTCAGCAGCTGGTGTCTGGATCTTGTTTAGTTACCTTGGGATTGCTCTGAAGTGCATTGCAGCAAACCGAAAGGGTCCCTTTGATTTCAGTGGCGTTGCATCAGACCAACACCTCAACTTTGTGAGGAGGGGAGACGTTTCCTCACTTTGTTCTTGGGCCATGAGACCTTAGGGCTCAGCCTTTGCTCCACTATCTCCAGTTGAACATCTGTGTTGCTAACCACCCCCCAGAGAAGTTTGTTCCTCTCTAGTCTTCGTTTCACACGGATGTTGGACTAGATGATATCTCCTGAAGTAAGACACATCAGGATAACAAATACAAACTAACATGGGAGCTGGCTGTGGGGTTTATCAAAACTAAATTCATGGCGCTACTTGTGGCAGAACTAAACATTGCTCATGTACCCCAGTGTTGAGTTCGGTAATACTGCCCCAGCCCTACCAAGCCAAAGCCCTGCATGCATATGGACTGGGCTCCAAGGCAGGCAGTTGCTGTACTGCCACACAATCACAAATGAGATGGAAGATATCGTTTGTGTAGTCCATTGTTGTTTCATTCCCTATGGTATTCGAGCAGACTGACCGGATTGGTATAGTTAAGGTTAAAACAAGTTCATTGTGCTAATGCCTGGAGAATCCTAGCTCTCAATGTAAGTGCAAACAGCTCATGTGTGAACAAGTGATACTTAAGATGGGCCTCCATGTTTTTGGGGGAGACTGTTTTGTATGATGGGTGTTCTGTAAGTGCTTGTTGTCCAGTTAGCTCCAGCAGGGTGTGCATGTCCACTTAGAAATTTCTTCTCTTCTTACAGAACATTATAAACATCACTGGTTTCCCGAGAAACCCTTCAAAGGTTCTGGGTATCGCTGCATCCGAATCAATCACAAAATGGACCCCATTATCAGCAAAGCAGCTAGCCAGATCGGACTCAATCTCCAGCAGCTCTATCAGCTCCTGCCCAGTGAGCTCACGCTCTGGGTTGACCCATATGAGGTGTCTTACCGGATCGGTGAAGATGGATCCATCTGTGTTTTGTATGAAGCAGCAGCGGCAACACCTGTGAGCTCCTATGGGATGCTCACCTGTAAAAACCAGATGATGATGGGTCGCACAAGCCCTTCCAAAAACTACATGATGACTGTCTCCAGCTAAACGCTCCTGTTGTTCTTACACTGCTAAGACATGGGCTACTGTATACCTCACTGGAGGATCTATTTTTAAATGAAGAGCTATTTATATTTTTTTTTAAAAAAGCAAGAAAATCCCAAATGAAATTTAAATATCAGACACTGCTCTATAGCAAAGCAGTGTTAGGTGCCTTTTTTCTTTTTTTAAAGCTGTTGCAAGCTTATGACTTTTTATTATGAAGCCAATATCTACCTAGTTAGTGTTGAATGACAATTTGGGTGGGTGGGCTTGCCTATCTGGGCAGCCTGGGGTGGAGGAGCCGAAGGGAGTAGGGGGAAAATACAGCATTTCTAAAGAGTATTTAACTATGGAGTAAGCGCTGAGCAACTGTGAATGAAAAAGCTAGAATGCCTAGCAGGGGGGCTTTTATAGATACTGTAAACATTGACCCCCATTGAGTTGACTGGAGTGTCGTGACCCCTGAGAAGGCTATTCTAGCCTTGATTGTTGATTTTAAAAAAATTGCCTACTCCATTACACTGATCAGGGGTTGCAATTTCATCACCTCTCTGCCCCCATTCCCCCCCAAAAGCCTGAGCAATTTGTGGCCTAAAGTTTCTGATCTTTAATCAGTTTTGACTGAGCCCATTGTTCAGGATTTGGCCCTGAAACGGTTCGGTAGTTCCCAACGCACACTTGTAATTCGCCAAAGTGCCAGACCGATGTGAATTGATCTACCTGCTGGGGAACACGTTACCAGGACTTTGTCTGTTCACTGCCTTTTTACTGTCCATCTGAAGCCCCTGCCAGTGACCCGTTAAGAGGTGATTAAAAACACAAGGCACTTAAGACTCTTTATTTTTAATGAAACTTCCTCGGGTTAGTTTCAAAGCACTGGGTTTTTTTGCCTTTGTGTTTGGAACTGGCAAGTGATTTGCATAACTAGAGCTGTTCCTTCCCAGCCTTTTATGACTCAAGTTCTCAGACACTGTGCAATATATTTCCAGATCTTGGCCACTCTGGAGAAGGAAGGGGGTTCCTCTTTGCCACAGTTTTCTCCCCCTCCCCCCCCCCCCCAACTCTACCTTTTCAAAATAAGATACTTAACTGTTTTTGATCGCTTCCCATGTGCAAACTTGGGTTCAGGTTTTTATAGGGTTTGTACCAGCATTTGAACTCCTGGCCTGGAAAACTTCCCTTCATACTCTGCATATTATTAAAGAGGCCCAATGGCCTGTCCTGATTCCCCCACACAGTTGAATCATCACTGAAGAGATCTGACAGGCAAAGCTGAAGTTGCATCCCACAGCTGTAACTTCTCCGTCAGCAAAGCAGAAGTTAGACTGAAGCGCTCTAGAGCCTTTTGTGAGCTGACAGTGAGCCTAATTGTGCAATATTTTACAACAAAGGGAATACGTTGAAGCTTCTGCACTGTAAATTTCCCTTCCAAGAAGAGTCTAATTTTAAAGTGCTGTGTGGGAACCTTCTTTCTTATCTGGTGTCTTGATGAAAACAGATGAGCGAGAACTTGATAGTTCTCAGAACAAACAACGTTCGCTTTTCTACACTCCCTGTACGTGGAATTTCCCAAATACCGGTACTTGATTTGTTTCACAATATGGTGTGATGAATGCAAATCTATCTTTACATGCTCCACTCCCTCCCTCCTACTAAAAATAGTGCTTTTGGAAAAAACCAAATTCCTACACTACCATTGTTTCAATCATGTCCCCCCCCCCCACCCCTTTTTTCCTCCTGTTCTTTTCTTAAAAAGAAAATCCTACCAAATTTCATGCTGTTAACTCCATGCCAGGGATTAGTATTAAGTTTTGTTTGCTTTAAAACCAACCAAATTCAGACGGACTCAGTTTTTTGGTAGCTTGTTACATGTAAAAGCTGTGAATTGAAGTGTGTTCCCTGTTGCCTTCTCAAGCCTGTTGCCGAGCTGAAGAACTGTATCTTAGTATCTGTTGGGTTTTCTCCTCTTTCATTGTTTTTTAAAACTGAGCTGGACTGTTGAGCGGGACCCGCTTTGTATTTGGTGAAAATGGTAGGAAGTTTGTAAGCTATTTTTTTTGGACGGGGGAGGGAATAATACTAATTGTATAGTCGTGTTTTATATATGAAATGTACAGACACACTGACAAATGTACACTTTTGTTACTTTAATAAATATGTAGCAATTTAAAAGAACAATGTGCTGAGAAACTAATCTGTGCTGGTGGATTGGTTGGAGCTCAACGTTTAGGTTAGACCATAACGCCCTTTTGCAACGACACTGTGCACAGACATAACATGTGTGAAGCTGTTTTGAGCCAGATCTCTTTCAATGAGCTTAAAAAAAAAAATCTCCCAGGGAAAAGAACCAGGGTTGACCTACAGCCGGTTGAAGTTCATGAAACAATATCAGTGAGGTTTTGAATTGGACACCAGTTCCTATCCAGGATGCACTGTGGTGTCAATTGGCTGTCCTTCAGGATCATAAAGAACATGTAGGACTCCTGAACCTCTGTTTTGATGCTTCCACTAAGGTTGTTAAAAATCTGGAATTCTAGAATGAGATGGTGTCCTTTTAGGTCTGTTCCCCTGCCACTGTGTGAAATATCTGAGGGCCCTTGTTAGCATGGCTTGAAGGATCCCAAACTACATGGTGTCTACAGAGCACCTGGGCAATCCCAAGTAGACAATGTTCCATAAACCAGTTTCCCTAAAGCTTGCTGTCATCCTTCCACATGGACAAGCAGTAGATGCTTTCTTGACAGAAGTCCTAGAGAGAGATCATTGGCTAGAAAAACCTTTGATCCAGTGACTCCAGTCCATTGAAGGATCTGCAGTGGTCATGAAAATGGCAGCTAGAGTTGATTCAGGGCCTAAGGCTACTTTGGTCTGACTTCTCTCCAATATATACTGTCAATTCAATGTCCTTTTGAGAGGTGGCTCTTCAGTGCCTCATTCTCCAGGATGGCTGCCGGAGGGGAGCTGTAAATATGGTATTTAGGGAGGAGAGTCGAGCGGGAATGTTGAAGAGGCTGTTTGTGGCATGGTTAAAATTGCCCCTTTTTCAGGCTGGAATCTGAAGCCCATTAAAATCAATGAAGACACTCCCATTGACTTTGATCTCAAACCCACTGAAGTATAACATTGATGGACTTTGAATGGGATCCTGTTATTGTATTGTGGTAACACCTAGGACTACAGGTCATGAACCCACACCCCATTGGGCTAGGTGCTGTACAAACAGATCAAAAGATGTTGCTGACCTAAAAATCTAAGGTAATGACAAAGGACCAATGCACAATAGTACCTGCCTCAGATCCATATAACTAAGGCTCCCCCAAGGGAAGATAAAGTGGATTCTTCCCATTTCTTTTTACCACCTCAGTACCTCTTTAAGGAGATAACTTCTGTATCATGGATGCAAAGTTAGGTCAGCCGCGGTGCTGTGACAGTCACTGCTTCGCTTGAAAGTCACCCCTCAAATAACACTTACGCAATATCTACACAACAGGCACTGTTGTGCCTCAGCTTTGCTGCTGTAACCCTGGAGCATAGGCCCAGACTATAATGGTGTTTTTCCATTGCTGTAAGTGCTTCCCCCTTCCTGAGCGACAGGTGTTAGGTCAAGGAAAGAGATCAAGGATTCTTTAGTCAACCTAGCTGTGTTTATACTGTGGATTAGGTCGGCATAGGTAGGGCGTACAGAGGTGTGAAGTTTTCACCCCACCCCACCCACTGCCATCGCTCTGTTGATGTAATTTTTAAGTGTAGACTAGACCTTTAATTGCCCACTGCTTATGAAATGGGTTTTAAAAAAGAACGGCTGCCCTATTCAGTTGCTGATTACCTAGGAGTATGTAGGTTCAAGGGTTCTATTTAGAGTGAGCTGTCCGCCCTCGTAATGACCTAAGTACAATCATCCCCATTATACAAGGTTGTGTTCTGAGTTTTCAGGTGACACTGTGACTCACTCCTTTTTATGGTGCAATCCAGATAAAAATACAGCTTTATGCTGCAGAGTGTTAGTAAGCAGTGAATGATATTTCCACAGTGCCCTGACTTCGCATGGGAACACTTGCCCTTTAATAAGTCGTTATATTAATCTTAAAAGATTTGTATCCGCTTTGCAGTTCTCCTTTAGGTAGAATAAAATTGGGACCATCTAAAGGATATTTTAATGGAGTTTAGCAATTGAAACTGAACTTGGGCCAAGATGAACTATATATGCATTCACGTACCCCATAGTCTTTTGACACTTAGCATTTCAGTCCCATTGTAATACCACCTCTTATACAGTGCTTTTCATCAGGAGATCTCAAAGCACTTGACAAAGGAGGTCAATATAATTACCCCCATTTTACAGATGGGGAAACCAAGGCACGGAGAAGGGATGTGACTTTTCCAGGGTCACCAAGCAAATCAGGGGCAGAGCTGGTATTTGAACCCAGGTTTCCATATCTACTAGGCCAAACCTGTCTCCCTGATTAACAGAATTCTTTCATGTCCCAGGAATAGGACACTGAATTGAGAGTCAGGAAACTTGGGTTCATTTCAGTGACTTAACCTCTCTCTACAACTCACCTTTGTTAGGTCTGTGGATGAAAAGCAGTGAGTAAGGGGTAACTGAAATGGTGTTTTTAAATGCATGTCCTCCTTTGGTGTGGAGTTCCTTTCTAATTGAATAAATATTTTTCTTTTTTTTTCATTGACACTATTGAGAGATCCTTGGGATTAGGAAGACAGACATAAGGTGGACGGAGGTGATCTGAGAAGAGAATTTTGCCCATTCTATAGCAGTGTGCCAGACCAAACTATTGTGGGGTCTCCCTGTTTTTCTGGGTGGCTGGATGCGGTTTGTAGCTAGAGACAAGGCTTGAACAAGCACCCACATGGCCTATGCAGGCCCCATAGCTCTGTCGGGTGAGACAAAGAAAAGGCTGGCAGGAGCTGTGCTGTGCCTCTCTCAGCTGGAACAATGCTTTTTGCACCTCTTACAATGGCACCAACAGGGCTTGTTAACCAGCTCTCTCCTCCCCTGCCAGATTGAAGCAGGCTGTATAAAAGATCTTAAGTGAATAAGAAAAGCCCTGTTTAATCAGGGCGATCTTTCCCCTGATGAAATCTGGACTCCGTTTTTACCAAAGCTTTTTGGGGTGAAGGTTGCTGTAAATCTACAATAACGCCCCCTGGGTCTATTTTGTTTCTTGTACGGAGGAATTTTTCCATAAACAAGGGTGTATGCCCGCCTGTGCAGGGATATCTGAGAGCTAAGCCCTTTGCCTTATAAACCTGGCTGTAAACTTCTTCCTCCAATGAGGACGGCCAGTTCATAACTCTTGCTAGCTGGGTACATGCTGCTAATTCCCTGGCATCTCTCGGCTCAGCAGTGAGGGGGCTAAGATTAAGGGCTTCAGGACAAACTCAGGGCTCAAACATAGAGGAGCTCTCTGTGTGATCTCCAAGGAGGAATCACTTCACTGCTGAAGTGCAGCCACCTCTGGTGTGGAGGACAGCAGCTAGCACACAGTGTGAGAGAGAGAGAGAGAGAGAATAAATTTACCCTTGTGCTTTTGTATGCTAGTTTTAAGATTTTATGAATATTGATTAATTCTCTGGCTCCCAGGACTCGTTTATACTACAGTAGTACCTAGCAGCTGCATTCAGGACCCCATCGCCCTAACAAACTGTACATGCACAATACGTAGTATCTGAGTGCATCACAAAATGTCAGTTAGTTTAGTCTCAAAAATTCCCCCATGAGGAAGAGAAACAACCTCAATTCCCCTTCTGTAAAATGGGCATACGTGACTTGCCCAAGGTCACGCCTAGGGAGCTTGTGCTAAAGCAAGGAACTGTATGTAGATCTCTCAAGTCCACAGTCCAGTGCTTTAAAACACAAGACTATCTTTCCTCTACTGCTCTGCTCCTTTGGAAAGTTGAAGAACTGACTAGGACCCTCCTGGGATATGAATGCAGGGAGTGAAAGAGTTGCAGATCTGGGTCTTTCGGGAGGTAGTGCAGTTACAAGCTTTTCCCCATCACAGAGGTATTGGCCGTGTGTGTGTGTGTGTGTGTGTGTGTGTTCCGTTTGGGCGCATAGTGGGCTTCTGGCCCTAGGAAGCACTGTTTGGGCTGGGAATGTTTCACTGTTGTTGTTGAGGGTTTAACCCTCCCAGGCAGGCTGCTGGTGAAGGCCTCAGCTGTTTTGTTCTGTTTTTTTCCCCTCCAGCAGCTGGTCGGGGACAGAAGTGAAACTAATAAGAGCTTCAGGGCCTTTTGCCCTAGCCGGGCTGTTTCCCGGAGAAGGCACTCAGCCCCCAGGTGTTTCCTGCACTGTCTTTGTTTTCTGATTGGGGTTGCGGGGTGGGGGTGGAGAAGGGAGCTCTCTATTTTGGCGCTGCAGAGGCCAATCAGGCAGCAGCGTGGGTGAAGCTGTGAGCTCTTGTATCTGGGGAGACGTAGCTGTGGCCTGAAGCCAGCTTGCAACACCTGCCTCCCCGAGCCACGGAGGCGGAGAGGAGAGGAAGCCTGGTGCAGGCTCAGCGCGCCTCGTTTGCTTACGGGAGTGGGTGGTGTTTTACCTGGAGAGTCCAGGATCACAAAAGTGCATGAATCACACTGTCTGTCTCCTGGAGAAGAGATTCCGGAATCTGATAGGGAGGCATTGACTCTCACACAGCCGCACAATCTCAGTGCGTACACTATTCTTGTGCCGCTAGTGCGGGTGGGCGAAGCCCCTGTTTGCACGGGTAGAGCTTCCTCCGACTGGAAATGGGGGTGTCGACTGTTCTGGTGCATATAGCAGCTTTGTCTAGTTCCAGCAGTAGGTGACTCAAATCAGGGCAAATGCCAAGGGCAGTCAAGGACTGTGTTGTAGTCAAAGAGTTCATGGAGAGAAGGAATCTACTAGCCTGATCTCCTGAACCTCACAGACCACCAGGTGGTTCCTGTACCATGCACACAAATAGTGCTGGCTTCCCCCAGTTTCCTTGATGGGACCAAATACACTCAGCATTGAGAGTATGTAAATAGACGCCCCCCCCCCCCAGACTCCCATGACTGATAGAGGTGGGTCCTGAACCAAATTTCAACACAGGTGGGACAAGCTTGGACTTTGATCCAGACTTTGCATCTGGTCCTGTGTCTACAATGGACCCAACCAAATCCCTCATTCGCTTGAATGTTGAGAGATCCAGGTGTTGACTTGGTGCTTAGGGCCACGTCTATTGTTCTTACAAATCCTGTGAGTTCTACAGTCGTCATAAAGGCTCCCTTGGCCCCAGGCTCCCAACCATCCCACTCCCTAAGTGATCTGCCATTCAGTGCCATTTTGTAAGCTAGCAGCTGGGTGTCTACTCTAGTGTGTGTACATACAGTGAGCTTGAGTAGGTCAAAGCCAAATGGCCAACCCCAATTGTAAGCTCTTTGGGGCAGGACCCGTCATGTTGTGTTGTGTGTGTGTATAGCACCTGTGTGCAGTGCGGTCCTGGCCCATGAGTAGGGCAGCTCGGTGCTACCGGGTCACGCAAAATAACTAATTTGTTTCAAGTTTTTAGTTTTGGCTGTAGAGAAACCTTGCTCTGAGCAAAGTTGAGCTGTGGAAAATATGACTTAAAGAGGGTCAGCTATATTTATGCAGATACAAGCATATGTGTACACACACACACACACCAGAGACACACACCCACGCACCCCGTTCTCTTTGGCATGCTAATGTAAATGCTTTGTGTTCTGTCTCGGTTCTTTCCTTGGGCTTGGTCTAGCTGGAAGAATTCCAAGATCAGAACTGAGCAGACTGAAGCGCTGTTTAAATGTTAACAAAAAGTCCCCACGAACAACCGCAAAACCTTCCAGCCACTGAACAACACAGCACCTTCCTTCAGCTCATTGTCTGCTGGCTTCCTTTCACACAGCCGCCCGGGGTGGAGAGCACAAAACACGCGCTGTGGTCGGAGGCTCTGTGATGTGCAAGCTCTCTCCTGTTTGTTTTTTCCTCCCCGTTTTTAATTTTTTTAAATAATGTCCCCGGGTTGGAAGAAAGTAGGCGGCTGTCTCCATTACGCTTCCTGAAACACGGGCACTTCCCACAGAGAACAATGGAGCCGGGAGGCGTCCTTCTCCCTTGAGTCACTCCGTGCCTCGGCCTGGGTGAAGGAGGCCGAATGGCAGTAAGTGACGTTCCTCCTCCGAACAGAGGGACGCGCTCAAAGAGCCGATGACAGTGGTGGGCTAGGGCAGGGCTCAGAGAGCAGCTTTCCTGCTCTGGCTAGGAGGGCTCTTTGGGGCAGAAAGTGTCTCTTACTTTGTTGTCTATACTACAAAAACACTGAGATAACTGAGCCGAGATGAGGGCCTCAAGCTAGGCGCTTAATGTACACAGAGATTGGTGACACACAGCCCCATCATATATGAGACTGTCTCTTTCCCTTCCCATCCCTTTTTCCTATGTAGATTGTAAGTTCTTTGGGGCAGGGACTGTCTCTCCCTGTGTGTCTGTACAGCACCTTGCTCAGTGGGGCCCTGATCTCAGCTGGGATCTCTTGATGCCACCGTAATACACGTAATAAACAATAATCCTCCTATTGCCATCAAAAAATAGTATTTAAAGTAATGTAAAGTGAGTATTTGAGGTCCATGGAAAAGAAACACTTGGGTAGGCCCAGGGTGTTCTCCATAGAACGTTTGTGTTCGCAAGCCTGTCACCCTCCAAACACCACAAGCGCCTGGTTAAGGGAGTCCTAAAAGACCGACAGATGGGCTCCCATGGGAGCGACTCTGTTGCTTTTTTGTCTCCCTCTCAGAGCCCTGACAACACAATTCCCTCCCCACCCCCCAAGCCCTCCTCCGGGGCCTGTCTGCGGCATTCTCATTTACGACCTGTTGTGGGATAAAAGGGGCTCGTTTGCTGTGACACGCAACCGGTGTTTGGGGGCAACTGTTGCCATCTGTCTAGTGGGGGACGATGCGAGGGGTGGGGGGAGACGTGGAGGGGGAGGTTGTGTTTTGTCTCCTTTCAGGCAACGCTAAGCTTGCACCTTTTGTCTCTCAGGGGGCTGGGGGGAGCTTGGGAGAAAAGTGGCCTCTCTTTGTTTGTTCATTACACAGGTCAGGGCAGAACTTGCATCTCTAGCCGGGGGGATTTGCATGCCGATTCCCTATTCGGAGGAATCTGTCAAAGCTGAACAACCTAATGGCAACCCCCTGCCCCCCGCCCTGTACCCTACCCCAGATAGCCCTCCGTGGGAGAGGGAGTAGTCCGGGCACGTCCCACGCTGTGCCAGCCCCCGATAGCAGGGAAAGCAGCTCTCTGATCCTATCTCAGTCTCTTTCCTGCAGTGATTGTGGCTTTGGGGGGCTGCCCATGATGGATGACCTCAGCACCTCGCCTCCCCCGGGGAGTGCTGTGTTTACTGAGTTATTCCTCCCCCACCCCTTGCCCTCTTTCATGGATGGGAGGGAGTGGGACAGGGAGGGGGGGGGGGAAGGGGAGAAATGTAGGCCAAACAGCTGCATTGCACATCACATTGCTGGACTAGACCAGCCCTGACCATGCTGGGATCCTCACGGGGAATGTCAAGGGGACAGACATACAGGAGACCTGCACAGATCAGATCACAGATTAGCTGCGCCTGTGATCCTGCCCAGCCCAGTCCAGGTGATTATTCACTGGGTTGGCCAGTGGTGATAGTGAAGAGGAAGTGGTCAAAGCATAAATAGCCTGCATTCGCCACCCCCTAGGGCGTTTGATATCTGCCTCTCTTACACTGGTGTCCCTGCATGAGACGGGTATCGAGTGGACTGTGAATCTCATGGGAATTGTGTTTGTTTCTTGCCTGGTTTTTGCACTCTGTGGTGCGGCTGTCAGGCCCTTAGCTAGTCAGGTTCTACTGAGTCACCCCTCTGGGCCCATCCCTGGCCAGCCCTGACCTGCTGTTCCAGTGAGTTGAGTAGTTGAGTGTTTCGGTGTAAGAACTGGACAGACAAATTGCCTGGGACTGGGAAGACTGAAGCAGCTGCTGGGTATTCACAGCCATGTACCTTGGGAGCTTTGACTCAAGAGGGGGATGCTGAGTACTATGTACATCATGGTGGCCAGGGCTTCCTGTTGGTGCCTTCCTCCTCATCCCGAGACAGTTACCACTCTGGGTCTAAACCCAGCTTGTACGCAGCCTCTGGAGATGGCTGTGACTTAAGAATACATTGGCCTTACTACCCTCATGCCTTATCTTTGGGAAGAGAAGGTTCCCAATTTGCCCTGTATGCAGTGTCACTGTTGGTGTCCCGTCCCTCCCAAGTCTTCTGGAAAGACAAAGGAGTGGTTCAGGTTTCTCCCCCCACAGGCAGATATGGATGTTGTGGTCTATGCTTAGGAGGCTAAGGTGTGGCAGACGGACAGACACCAACCCCAAGAGTGAACAGGGGCCTCAGCTAGAGAACCTCTAGAATTCACATATACAGGCCGAGCAAAGCCAGAGAATTCAGCCTGACGTCTCTCTGCACATCATGTCCGGGTGCTATTCCCTCCTCCAGGCTCACACTACTCAGGGGTACCCAACAGACAGGCCCTTTTCATCTGAATACAGTGGGGTGGACCTTACGGGTGACAGTTCAAGCACCATTGAATCCTTAGCATCTCTGGTGGGTGCAAACATGGTGGTGGATTTTGATATGCACCCCGGGAATGGGACCACAATCCAGCCGTTCATTCTTCATAGACAAGCCAGCAGGTGGAAATAACTCTTGGGTCACTGCTAAGGTTTGAAAGGATGCCCCGGAGGCAGTAGGCCTTGCAGTCCATTCCTGATCCCCAGAACACCCAGCCCAGCTGTTTAAAAATGTCCTGGAGGTGAGAGCCCAAGAAACCTGTGCTAATGCCAGTCCTCTTTGTGCTGACGTTGGCACCCAGCACTGTAATAACTCAGCCCTGCGAAGACTGAGGCTCCCTTTGGCTTTTCTATTGTCTGAGTACAAACGCTCCTTTAGGGACATCTAGAAAACGTGTTCCTGGGAATATTTAATATGCAACAATGTCAACAAACCCATATTATGTCCCAGGGCATCTCCAGCTGGCAAATAGAGACTAAGGCACAGCTGAGATGTTTTTATTTTAAAGCTGGGAACATTTCTCCTCCGACAATGAAGAAGTTTATTTCTATTATATCAAACGATTAAATAAAAAAGTGAAAGCACTAAACTAAAGCAGAGCAGCTGGGCTGACTGATTCATTCACAGCATTGTTAATTAATAGGCTTTGGTCGAGCCAGAAAATAGGCAACCTTGCTTATTCAAAAGAGTAAGGGCCAATTTCCTCCTGTTCCAACAGGGAAAATCTTCAGTGGGATTAGCTTGAATTTGACCCAGTGTGCTTGTGAAGAAAGTTTTGTTGAAGTTTTATCTGAGACGAAGCACTGACCTAGTGGTTAGAGTAGGTGACCGGCGTTCAAAGTGCTTGGGTTCTATTCTTAACTCTACCACACACATGCTAGTAACTCACGCGCTCCAGTCCTCTGTTTATCTACCTGTAAAACAGGGTTAACTTTCTACCCATTTGAAGTTTAATTTATTAATGTTTGAAAAGTGCATTGAAATCCTCCGGTTGAAGGTGCTGCTGATATTGAAAGTATTTATTATTAACAGCAGAGATGGGGAAATAAAGATCTATCTGGCTAGATACTTGTATGGCCTCCATCAACGTAGTACCTGAGTCCCTCCCACCCAGTTGACTGACTAATACCGATGTCAGTCGTTCAACTGTTCGTTCACAGATTGTTTTTCCTTTACAAATGACTGGCAAACACACACTGTTTTCTGTGGAATCCCTGGCACATCCAATCTCTTGCCCTCCCATCCCTGCCGGTGACACACACCTCTCTCTCTCATGCATATGTACATGCCGATATAAGCACACGAGGAAACATGAGCATGTACCTACACGTTCCCAGCTGTGCAGGGAGCCTTGTTTACTTCTTTTTTTGACTGGGTCCTGAACTGCAGCTATTCAGAGACAGACCCAAAGAAGAGAATTTGAAAATACAAAAGGAAGAGGAAGGGATTTGCTGTCAGAAATAAATCTTCCCCAACAGAGCGGGTCTTCTGACTAGTGGAGAGAACACCCTCCTTGTACCAGCCTTGCCACAAGCTCGCTTCTCCTCTAGGTTGGGTAGAAGCCAACAAAAATATTCAGGGTGATTTTAAATAGGAGAAGGAATGGAATAAGCTGTCCAGCCCACCTACACTTATTGTCACCCAGAGAGAACAAGCTTTAAACAACTCAGCTGATGTCTCAAACTGGGAAATGGGCGTGTTGGAACATGTTAGTACAGCATGTTTGATAGGGCATCAGGTCTGGACATGCAGAGTTAGAATGTTATAGGGCATGCTAGATCATGGACATTCTAGGGTATGATGGATCAGGTCAGGACATGACTCATTAGATTAGAGGCAGCCAGAACAGGCAAGATCAGGTTAGGAGATCCCCATTAGTATATCACAGGGCATATTCTGCCCACTTACACACAGGCTGAGTCATGTTGCGGTGTACTGTCTGCAGTAACCATGCTTCATGCAACACGATCTGTCAGACAGAGGCTGGCGTATGATGCACATCACATTAGGTGATGTTTTGGCAGGGGGAGGAATAAATGGCATTTTCGGAGGACAGGTGGGGGCAGGCATTGATTCTAAGAAGGGATCTGTTGCCAGCAAAAATAAAGCCCCACACCCTTGTGGATGGGTGTATTCAGAATAGCCCTTTATTTGTGCAGTGCAGACAGCCAAAGCAAACAGACACTTTCTACCTTCAGGCCTTTGATTGCTGGGACCTGTGGGGGTGGAAGCGCTGAGGTTGCATTTCGATTTGGTGTGAAGCAGTGTGGCTATTTTTCGGTTCAGCGGGCATATACTTTGTATTAATCTCTGGGTTCTGCAGCTGGGGACTCATTTGCAAAAACCCACTGGAATCTTCGCTTGTTAGAAATGCTGTTTGCTCCCCTTTCTTTAGTGGTAGGGTGCACTTCTAGAGCATCTTTCACCCGAGGATGTCAAAGTGCTCTGCAATCATTGATTAATCAACCCTCCAAAACCTTCCCAGCATTATCCCCATTTTAAAGATGGAGAAACTGAGGCACAAACAGTTGAAGTGATTTATCCAAGGTCACACAGCCGGACACTTGATTCCCATTTCCACACTCTGACTACTGCATCATGCTCCCTCTTACTCATTATATAATCACTAGCATGCAGTGCTATGGTATTTGCTACCTGATGGCTTGGATGTTTGGCATTCAAAGGCTGATGACCCGTGACACTCAAGATCAGTGGGAGAGCTGGAAATAGACCCTAGGTTTCCTGTGTTCTTCTCTGTGGCCCTTTCCACTGGGCCATGCTGCCTCTCTAAGAGAGGAGCCTCCTTTTTCCCCCTCAAATGCTGAGATGCTGCCCTGAGCTTAGAGCTGCTGCTGCATTGACCTCATCTTTGCTCTTCATCACACATAACTTATAACTAGCGAGGGAAAGCCAAATAAATGCCCCTCCCAGATCTAAACTTCCTGTTCTCAGGTGCTACAACATCCCCTGTGTGTCTGTCCTTGAACCTGTAAACTCTCCTGGGGCAGAAGCTGTCTTTGGTTTGGGTATTGTACTAGGCTGAGTGCCCTCTTGGTATAAACTATAATAACTGGCGTTGGGCTTGCAGGACTGTCCTCCGGCAGGTCCCGTTCTAAGCGATTGAGACTGCTAAGGGGAGAAGCAGGAAAACAGAGCAATTGGGATAAGTAAGAAAGAAAAAAAAGGAGAAAACAACAGAAAAGCACGAGAGGAAGGCCGGCGCATAGCGGTACACAGCAAACCCTGCTGGGAAAGGGGATTATAACCAGATGGACAGGACCTCTTACAATTCTGTCACTTTCATCATGTAATTGATCCCTTATGTGATCAGTTACCCAATAGAGCAGGGGTGGGCAAACTTATTGGCCCAAGGGGCCACTTTGGGGTTAGCACTACATAGGGCGACCAGATGTCCCGATTTTATAGGGACAGTCCCGATTTTGGGGTCTTTTTCTTATATAGGCTCCTATTACCCCCCACCCCCACCCTGTCCCGATTTTTCACACTTGCTGTCTGGTCACCCTATCTCTACAATACCCTTTGCCTGACTTGAGGATTAGCCCTTTGGAATGGGGGTTATGGGATCCTTTCTCTGGTGCTCGTTGGGGGGCCAGGACCCCGGTGTTTTGTCTCTGCTGCAAACAGAAATGTAAATAAAAGGGAAAGGGCTCTCCTTCTCCCCCTGAACTCTGCAAGCATGGCAGATGTGAGCTGGAGCACTATCTCCAGGGACGGACACACACTCTCCCTCTCTCTCTCTGCCCCCCTCCCCGCTCCCCTCTCCGCTCCTTTCCTCAATACAGTTCTCCGCAGCAAGGCAGCAGCAGGACAAAACCCCAGGCTGGAGCAGGGGTCAGAGTGAAACACTGCCAGGTTAGAAGGAGGAAACAATGAAAAGCAAACCCGACCCACCTGATTCCTGACCTCCCCAACGCAAGCATAGACCCGGGGAAAGCCAGAACAGCACAGCGAGCCCTGCGGGAGACCATGGCTTCCTACGTGGAAGCCCCTCTTTGGAAAATGCTTTGGTCCCCTGGCACGGATCAGTCGTGAGGGTCTTGATGTGTCTTTGAAGCAGAAACAAAGCCGGTCTTGATATTTATGGCACGCGCGCGGTTACCGTATAATGGTGCGGGGTGTACTGTACTGCGAGACAGATGGCAGGTTAAACAAAAGGGGAGACAAGAAAGAAAGCTGAATAGATTGGGAATTTCCTTCCCCCTTCCTTCTGCCTTCCTACCCTCCAAAAATACTGATTGAGGACTTATTTGTGTACAGGAAGGAGAAGGAAGGTACCCAGTGCCAAAATACACTGATAAGGCTGGGGAATCAGTATTCCTGTGTTTGTTTCCTGACTCGGCTGTGTGACCCAGGATAAATAACCTACTTTCTCCATGCCTCAGCTTCCCCTTCTATAAAATGGGGATAATATTTCCCCTACCTCCCAGAAGTGTTGCAAAAATGAGAGAAAGCTGAAGAACTTTGAAGGCCTTAAACGAAAAGCACGGCACCAGAGCAAAATATTTATTATTTATTTCCTTGTTATTAAAGGAAATAAATGTGCTTTTTGAATGTTGGAAGTCAGCACTTCCTGTAGTTCTGGAAGAGATAACACAACGGACAGCTTATTAATAATAATAAACAATTAATAATTTGCTCATCTCTAGCCCCTTCCCGCTGAAGATCTCAGAGCCTTTTATAGAGAGTAAGGAACTAAGCCTCACAATACCTTTGTGAGGTGAGTGCTGTTTTCTCAGTTTTACAGATGGCAGGCCTGGATGTTTACAAATGTTGATCTTAGCTACAAATAAACTCAGCTCAGTAGAGTCACCATCATAACAGAGAGCAGATTTTTGCCTGTGGCTGATAGAAATGACGAATATGTATAACTGCAACCTGGGAGAAACCCAGCCGAGAAGGGAAAACACAAAGCAATAGGCAGCGTGTGTGAATATGTGTACACTTCCCTTTGTTATGACTCAGACTCTGATTGTGCAAACATTTGCCCACATGCTTACAGTTATGTGAGTAGTCTCACAAATAAGTTTGTGGAATCAAGGCCTTAGATAAATAGACAGAGATTCTCTCTCTCTCTCTCTCTCTCTCTCATTTTTTCTATTGCAGCAGTAATGTTAATCATTTTCAATGGATTACTCATTGTGTTGTGATTTTCCGTGTGCCTTTTGTACTTTTCTTGGGGGGGGGGGGGGAGATAGATATAGATGTAAACAAAAACATTCATGTGTTGAAACAACAATTCCAAATAACTTTGAGCACCTAGGAGGTGTCTAAAGTTGTAACTGGGGGAGGTTTAAAACTAGACTAAAACAGCCAAGCATCTAGGTCAAGATTCTGAGATGGAAACACTGATTTTTAGGGAGTCCAACTTTTAAGATATTTCACAGATTTTCACAGGAGCTCAGGGCACGAGATGCGTGTTGGGTGCTGAGTTCTTGTGCAAAGTATGCCCATCCGGGGGAGTTGCTGGGAACTGAGACCTTTGCAGAACCTATACGGGGGTTGAGCTCTTCTGAAAATCTGGCTTCCGCGTGTGGTGGGTGCTTCTGGAAATATGGTTCTGCGGGGCCGATTTGCAAGGGAGAGGAGTAGCTGCAGCATTGCTTGGGGTTAATGAGCTCAGCACCTTTGAAAAACCAGGCTTACGGTGAGCGCCCTAAAGGGGAGGTGTCCGAAACCCGAGGGTACTTGGTAAACTGTTTTGCTGAGCCCTCTAACAATCCCCTTGCTGTGTGCCCCAAGACCGACGTAGCACGCTGCACCACCATTGCAGGGGAAAGCACTACTGGATTTTTATTTCTAGTGATCTAGGAAACCAGGCAAAGACAAAGGTCACACACACCCCTCCTTCCTGCAGTGGGTGGGAACACCTGCCCTGGATAGAGGGAGCTTTGCCTGCTCCCATCCCCACAGGGCAGCCTGTCGTACCAGCCTCTGCCTCCTTCTCCCAGCAACAGTGAAAAATCTTCCCCCCACCACCCAGGGCTTACTCCACCTACTCCACCCCCCCATGACAACAGACCTCTGATTGGGCAGCTGAGGAGCCTGGTGGCCCAATGGGGGCCTTCCCCTTTGGGGGATTAAGGGGGGGGGGAGGCATGACTTGGGGTGCTGTTAAAGGCTCTGTGCCCACTACAGAGGCAGGGTGGTGGGGGAGAGGCCCCTTAGAAATCAACAATCCTTGAAGTGGCCTTTGGTGGTGGGGAAGGGGGGGGGGTCGGGGGTGCTTGCCAGCTGCTTGTATTCACCAGGGCTGCCCGCCAGGCAAAGCCTGTTTGCAGGGTGTTTTCCCAGCCCTGACCTGCTTTGCAAGTCCCGAGCCTGTTTTATTAAGGGAGCGGGATACTAAAGCCCCCTTGTTGGTCCCGCGGCAAGTCAGTAAGCCCCGGCCAAGCTGGGATCTCCCCACCCCCTAACCCCCACCCTGGGTTTTTCCCAGACAACATGCATGGAGCTGTGCATGCATTCTGAGGCTGTCCAGGGAAAGGGCCCTCTCCCAGTCCTTGAGCCCCTTGTGAAGCTGAATATTAAGGGCCAGGTGTAAATTGGCCTCACTCCATTGGAACGAACGGGCCAGATCTCTGGCTGGGGTAAATCTGCCAAGCTCCAGTGGCTTCTCAGCTGGTGTAAAGCTGCAAAGCTCTGTTGTTACCCATGGGTCTGATCCGCAGCGGGCGCAAACAGCATCACTCCATTGGTGTTAACAGGCCGGGTTCTCAGCGGGCATTCAGTGGTGCTATGCTAATTTATACCACCTGGGGACCTGGGCCTGGAAGCAGAATCAGCAGAGTCCCACCTGCCTGTGACCCAACCCCATTAGCTCTGAGACCCACCTCTCATCACACCCCTCGTGGTGTCGGCACCCCAGCCCCCTGCCATGTAAACCGGATCTGCAGATCCCAGTGCAGCTTCGGTTTTGTTTCCTTCACCCCAGGCCAAATTCAATGGCTTTGGGGATGTAGGATGGGTCAGCATTCAGGGGCCTCCAATGCAAACCTCCCAGGGTGTCCGTCTCGCCTTTGCGCCTGTAGGGCAGTGTTATTTTTGGAAGGGCAGCTTGGTTCTCCAAGGCAAAAATCTGACGCGGGAACAAAGAGCCATGTGTACAGGGCACTCAGGCAGCTTTTCCAGCACAGGAAGAGGAGGGGGGTGCTGAGCAACTGACAGGGAAGGAATTTACAGCCCTCCTTGCAAGAGAAAAACTGTCCCACAAATGCTCCCTGCACTTAGGATGACCAGATGTCCCGATTTTATCGGGACAGTCCCAATTTTGGGGTCTTTTTCTTATATAGGCTCCTATTACCCCCTTCCAACCCCCATCCCAATTTTTCCACCCTTGCTGTCTGGTCACCCTACCCAAACTGCTTCAGGGCCATGTTTCCCATTCCTATCCCCCTCACTTTGACCTGGATGAATGGATGCTACTATGGAGAAGGAGGACGGGTAGTGAGCTGTGGTAGATTTCTGGGTGGTTGCAGGCTGCCTCTGGCAGGGCTTGGAGACTGAAGGCAGATGTGTGTCGGGTCACTTGCCGAATGCCAGGACCAGATATGCCCTGGCTGGGACTCTATGAGGAGGGCTCTTGCCTTCTCTTCAGTTATCCCAAACACTTCATCCCCGGGCTTATGCTGAGCCTAATCCTCTCCACAAAGAATCCATCTCCGGGAGGCTGACCCTGAGCCTGGACTTTGGGAGTTTAGTCAGTCCCAGAGAGTGCAGACACATTCACTGCAGCTGGTATTTACCTACATCCAAACCTTGACAAAGCCAGGGACACAGTCACTGTTCACCGTCTGCTTCCCAACGATCGGGAGGGAAGTCAGATGTGTGCACTTAGTGACGTGATAAGACGGGGTTGGGGGTCAGCAGGGAGACCCACTGGGCTAACACCAGCTGAGGAGGTACCATGCACCTGATGAGTCACTGATTCTCCCCCTCTGGAAATTCAGCAGTCACTGTGTGTGAACAACTGTCCATGGAGGACTGGTTGTACCTGCTGGGGAGGGACTGTCCGGGACTGATCCCATTTAACGTGTGCTCCCTGTAACTCCCATGCTAGTGACAACTGGAGCTTTCGGATTCCTGCTGTGGGGTTCCCTTGTTGCTTTGGCTCCGCTAGCTCCACAATCCAGCATGACCCCCAGCGGAAAAGGGTTCACGGCCTGTCCTATTCACTGGCGCACCAACACTGGGAACCCTCTCCAAACCCAAGAGAGGCAGAGGGACCTTTCGGTACTTACCCCCAAACTGAGGTGTTTGGGTGGTCTAGGCCGGCTGCACTTTTCTCCTCCCACACACTGTTAGAGATTTAACATAAGGTCTCGCTTGACTGCCGTGAGTCCTCTGTTGGTGGAGCCCCCAGAGCAGTGGGTCTTGGAGCTAACACCCCACTGAGGTGCGTGAGGCAGTTCACACCTCTCAGAGCTATTGCACACTCAGCCATTGGGGTCATAGTTTCAGGATGTTCTTTGCAACTATGAAGGCTACAAACATTTTGTTTTTGTTTTCAATGAAAGTTGTGGTTCTGACCCTGATCCAAGCACCGCGGCCCCACGCACTGGCCTCTAGTGGCCCTGAATTCCCAGCCCAATCTCCAGGCATCTGCTGTTGTCAGGGTCAGCTTCAGTCAATCAGAGGAGATGATCAAGCTGATAAGAAGGGAAGCAACAGAGCCCTGTAGCTGGTGGGGAGGAAAATCACATGGTAATGGGGTGTGCAAAGGACGGTCAAGGCCAGCAAACATCAGTCGATACGAGGAGGGCACGGATAGCTGGACATGGTGCTTATAAATTTCCGAATATTAGCTGCCAACCCCAGCCCTGAATTTCACGTGTGCTGCCTGATGAATACGTTTCCTTCCAACTCCTAGACACACACAGAGAGAGGAGCGTACTGAGCTCCAGTGCATTCAGGAACTGACCTGTTTAAAGGTCTCTCTCCTTATCTGGGTCAGGCTGCAAGCTGTTCCTTTCTTCCTGCCCCATGGAGCAGATGCTGTCGGCCCCCCATGGAGCAAGTTAAGGAGAGACACTGCCATTATCTCCCATCTCCTGTTTGTGTAACCTCGGCTCGGCGCACCTGTGTCAGGGCAATTGGGTCAGGTCTGGTAGTCAGCACCTCGCTGCAGCTTTCTCTGCCCCAGTTTCTCTGCCAGGCAACCTCCTGCCTGGCCGACCCGACTATTCCCGCTGCAGCAGCTCAGCCGTTGAGCTCATACGTCCGGCCCACGCTGGGTACACACAGGCTGAGGAGTTTTCCACACCTGGCCCGCTCCCAGTATGGGCTGAAATCTGTTGTCTCCGCTGGACATGACCCAGATGGGTCTGCATGTGTGCAGAAGGGATTATCTTTGGTTTTGTGACTGCTAACGGACTTGTATTGTGTTTGCTCAATGGTTCCATTGGTGGGTTAGACTCACTTCTCATCCCCCTCCCTACCCCATCGTTTTCCACCTCCGGGGGCTTCCGTCCTTCCTGGGGGGTTGCCGGAATACCGCGCAGGTTAGCTCAAAGTGCTAGCCACTACCAAGAGCAGAGTGAGGAGTACCCAAGTGCCTGTGGGCTTCATCTCTAGCTGGCACTGGGAAGCCACCTGAAGGGGCAGTGTGGGCCATGGGGTTGCCCCCACCTGAAGGCAATGGATTTTGGGTGCAGGTAGGAAGGATGGAGAGATAACGGGCATGGAAAGGCATCCCACCTGGAGGCAGCTGATCCAGTTATGGCTGTACATTAGGGAGACCAACCTAGAAATCTCTGGGAATCTATTGACTCTGTATCTCAGGCTTGTCCTATCCCCCCTAGGAAGAGCCTGGTTCTTAGGTGAGCCTGATCTGAAGCCTCCTTCACCTCACCCCATCCGCTTCTCCTCTGAAAAGAGAGCAGCTGTGTCTATCCCTAGATCCTTGTATTGCTCATGGGCTTGTAGCTCGGAGCTGGCCTCTGTTCTCCTTCCAGGCTCCAAGGCCCTTCTTCATTTTCACAGGTACTGACTGGCTGTGCCTTGAATCCCGCAGTATGCCCTGTCTGCCTTCTGCCTTCCCCTGGGAGGGGGCCAGTGAAGGCTGTCAGGGAGCCTGGATTCATGAATGTTTTGGGGGGATCCCTGGAGACAGGCGCCTCCTCCCAGACTAGATTCTACTGGATACATCTTTCTTCCTTTCTCCCCCTCCTGAGTGCTTGATGGCCCAAGTCCAACCCTCCCGAGCATGAAGCAGTCAGCTGGGGTTTTGCTCTGCCATTGACTTCTTGTTGAGTTGGAGGCACTTCAGCCGTAACCTACTCCTCCTGCGGGGTGCGGACGGCGTTCTTCATCGGGGCTTCGGAGAGGTGGCAGATGTGTGGGTATCTGGGGCCGAAAAACTTGGGTCCCACATTCCTATCCCAGCTCAGGCTTTAAAAACAGAGCAAGTTGAATGCAACTGACGTGCAGCACTGACACCTAGCGTCAGAAATACAGTGGTGCCTAAAATTTTTACTCATCACAGTAAATATGCATTTAAAATAGAGGTGGGCCTTACCCTGTGAATCACACTGCCTCTTTGATGCTTTGCTTGAAATCAACACCAACCCAGCCACTGGCTATAGTAAGGGGTGCAGGCAGGGCTTAAATTCTCACACAGTATTTCCTGCCCCTGCCCCCATATGACCCTGTCCCATTCGGGGCTCCAGGCTTCAGCTCCTGGTGAGGTTCCTGCCCTCTGAAAAAACATGCCCCTTTAAGGTTAACATCTCATGTTCGGTACCCAAAACCACGAGTCACTTCAAAATTTAGGCTTAAATCTTTATAAAGTTCTGGAGCATTTGTTTTCAGCCCCAACTCTAATCGCTATCCAGACATTCAGAGCTTGGCCTCTGTTTTTTGCATTCCTGAAACACGTTCCGTGCAATTATAAAAAGGGTTTTATTGATTGGTATGATATCTACAGTTCATGCTTCGGTGAGAGTACAGATTCCTTTATATTGTTAGCATGCAGTTTAAATGTGGAGGGTTTAGATGGCCTCTTGAGCTCCCCAAGTCCCCCAGAAGCTCACCTGACCCTTGCTCTCTGCCTTGTCCAATGAACCCAGCTGGTATTTAGGCTTTTGTGGAATTCAAATTCACCGCCAAGATTTTTTTTAAAATGGGACCCCAATCTGGGCTGGGGAAAAGGGGTGTTTCAAACCAAAACAATCCAAGGGGATTGATGCTTAGAGCAGACTGAGCGTTGTTAACCTGTGAGTTCCTCAAGAGAAAAGAGCAAATAATTATACAGCCAGAGAGTGACACACTTAATAAATGCAATTAACCACAACGGGAAGGCAGAGTAGGAATTTGCGATAAGGGTGAGTTTGGGCAGCTCCTTTCGTTTGACTGCGACATCTGACTGGGCTCACACACAACCATGAAACCAGCTTTCCAGAATCAGATTGTCTGCCTTAGTTCTTAGTTCTCCCCTGGCACCCTCGGGAATTCCCCTTTATAAACCAGCTCCTACATCTTGCTAGCTACACAGAAGCCTGCAGTGTGTCTTAGGAGGATAGACCCCTGAAAGTTCGGCAGTCTCATGTAAGAGGAGACCAGTAGATACAGGATGTAAGGTTACAGATCCTCAGCTGGTGTAAATCAGAATCATTCATAAGAACATAAGAATAGTCATACTGGGTAAGACTAAAGGTCCATCTAGCCCAATATCCTGTCTTCCAACAGTGGCCAATGGCAGGTGCCCCAGAGGGAATGAACAGAACAGGTAACCATCAAGTGATCCATCCCCTGTCACCCATTCCCAGCTTCTGGTAAACAGAGGCTAGGGACACCATCCCTGCCCATCCTGGCTAATAGCCATTAATGGACCTATCCTCCATGAATTTATCTAGTTCTTTTTTGAATCCTGTTATAGTCTTGACCTTCACACCATCCTCTGGCAGGGAGTTCCACAGGTTGACTGTGCGTTGTGTGAAAAAATATTTCCTTTTGTTTGTTTTAAACCCGCTGCCTGAAGTCAATGTGCCTACACCCATTTATACCTGAAGTTCTGACCTATAGATTACAGCCATTTTTCCATTAGAATTTTCTCTCACCCTTCCTCTCTGCTCCTCTCTTCCACAGTCTCGCTTTAAATGATCCCCATCCTGTCCCATGGCCTGTTGTCTTTTTCCACACTACTTGAATTCTCCTCCTCCCCCCTCTCTGATCCCTTTATCACAGTTCCTCCTCCACAGAACATGAACTTCAAAACCATCCCAGCTGGCATCAAACTTTCAAATCCAATGCATTTGAACGGAGACAACTTGAGTCCCCTCCAGGCAACCCACCCATGCCACCCAAGAGAACGGATTGACTGGTTAGAGAGAGAACCGAAGGGTTTTTGTAGGACAAAGCAGAGACCTGCCTCCATGCTGGTGTGGCTTAAAAGAGTAGCACCTAGTGGGTGGAGCTAATGACACATCCCTCGTACTCTGACAGGGAACCCTGAATAGGCCACTACTGCGCCACCCATATTACGCTATTGCAGAAGCCGAATCAAACCATCAAGCCGCGTTAAAACGAGAGCGACGGCCCTCCCCCAGCCTGGATTACTGGAACAGGTGTGGTGCCACCCTGAGGACAGGGGGAGGGCGGGATCGGGGTTAAATCTCAATGACCTCAGCACGCCTCAGGCAGAGGGGGGCATCTGGGGGCACCGCGTTCCGTTGGATCTCGTTCCCATCCAGCCGCAAGACCTGGAGCTTGGAAAAGTTCATGACGTCGACCACTGTGCAGAAGCTGCTGATGGAGAATTCTGCAGGGGGAGGAAGGAGACAGAGGGTTATGAGACAGAGCCCAGAACTCTCTAGCTAGTGTTCATACAGTCCTGTTGGAAAAGAGCCATGCCTAGGATAGAGCAGTGCCAACATGGTAATAATAGTCATAGCAGTGGACACGACTAGAACGCCTAGGCACTATGGTATTACACTTGTTTAGACAGCGCATTGTATTGCAATGTCTTGCTCCATAGTGTAGACACGGGGCCTTTGAAATTCAGCTGAGAACCACTCTGCCCCCTTTGTCCCCTCCCACCTCCACCAAAATCCCTCCCATAACTAAAAACCACACTTGTGAGGTTTGAAACACGTATTACTTTGAACGAGGACCAAGACTTTCAGAACCGAGGAACAATTTCTAGACACCTTCAGGAGACCTGGTTTTCAGACAGCGCTGAGTGATTTCTCGCTGCAAATCAGGACCCTTAAAGTTGGGCACCCAACAAACGGAGGCTACCAAAATCACTAGCCATGTCTGAAAGGGCAGAAAATACCCTGGTCTTGATTCTCCTCTCATGTATTCCTGTACAAATCAGGAGTCGCCCCACTGAAGTCAATGGAGTTACACTCACGTAGCAGAGGGAGGGTTCAGACCCTGCCCCAAGGGGAAGGGGAGTAGACTGCAGAGCAGGGCTGGGTCTGTTTCCCTGACTTCTAGCAAGATGGCTCTGCTAGCAGTGAAGTGAGCTGCTGCGATCCCATGAACCACTACAGAGCCCCAGCAAACCTTGAAACCCCCCTGTTGTGTCATGGGAGAGGGTGTGTTTTGGAGAGGGGCATGGTGCTCCGGCTTCCCGTGCAGCCTTTGGGAAGGAAGAGAGCAACCAGGGGGCAGCAAAGCTCCAGGACTTGGTGGAGACTTAACAAATACCTAGCCAGGGAGAGAGAATTCCTTAGCACAGATGAGCCTTGTTTAAAGTTGGGGAGGTGACTGATGTATTTCTAGGTACACGTACAAGTTCTTTCAACCCCTGTATTGTAAGAATTAAGTTCATTCGTATAAGAGCTCATCTCTTTTTTTCTGGCTCATCGTGGAGTTGTTGCTGCAGAAAAGTATCCGTACCGGGGGCCTTGTATTCTGGGGTTTCCCTGGGTGCTGTGAACAAGTCTCCCCATTGGTGAATGCAGCCAACAGTAGCAGACTTGTTCCCTGGCCCACCTGCAATCAGAAAGGAAGATGGGGGAGGGGGGAGTGCAAGGATGCCACCCTCCCTGGCTAGTGCGACAGGGAAAAAGCTCTGATAGCCGCAACTCAGGGCTTGAAACCCTGAGCTGGGGCAGTGGGTTCTAAGACTCTGGGACAGTTGGGAGGGACGGGATGGTTTCAAACAGTTGTTTGGAAAAAGTATTTGCAGATAAAAAAGTGATTTATTCTTTAAGTACCTTTAAAATGTACCTAAGTACTTTAAATGTTCTGCACTTAGTATTTGAATTTAAGTAGTAGTATGTTGAGTAAGTCACCATACTTACCTACATGGGAACACGCAGTGGCATCGAAAGGCTCCAACTAAGATCCAAGCCCCATTGTGCTAGGTGCTGTACATATAGTGAGACACAGCTTTTGCCCTAGAGAGCTTCAGAAGACAAGACAGTCCATGGGTGAGAAGGTTAAATGACTTGCCCAAAAGTCACACAGCTCGTCAGTGGCAAAGCCAGGGGGCAAACCATCCTGAAACCTAGTTCAATGCCCTATCCACTGGACCACACTGCCTAAGTGTCAGTCATTAGGATTTGTAAAGTTCTTTGAGCTCCTTGGATGGTGACATTAAAGACAAAGTGGTATTGTCCACCGGAGACGAGTCAAGGGGAGAATGTTTTCCATCCAGGAGATCACATCATTATCTTAAAAGCTCAGCAGAGGCCAGGCCTTTGTTAAAACAGAACACTGCCTCTCGATTCTGTGGATCTGCAGCGTTCCTCATTCACTACAGGGAAATAAAGGTCTTCTGAGAACCCCACTGAATACTTTCAAGTTCAGCTGCTAAAACAGCCGCAAAAATGCCTGACAAAATAAACAGGAATTGAGCGCCGGCATGATTTAATGCCATCTATGCGCAGACTCAACAACTGCACATGCTGAAAGCAAACATTTGGAAGTCTGTTCTCATTTTGTATGTCTGTCAGTTCCCCCAGTGCAGGGCTATGCGCTGCCCCTAAAACAGTCGATGACATAATGAACACTTTTAATTAAGTGATGCAGGCAGTGAGGCTTGTTGCTCAGGTTTCTCTGATGTTACAGAGCATCCTGATTGCCGGGCTTGTCAGGGGAGTTGAAGCAGGAATGGATTTTTCCAGTCATTCCACTTTAAAAAAAATATGTTCCGTTTGTTTTCTTATTTTAGTGAATTTCCCCCTGGTGAAAGACACCAGGTTGGTTCTGGAGATGAAAGGCTTCTGTTTAGCCACTGAACTGGGGCAGCACAGGAAATAACAGGGCAAGCTTCCCACACATGATGCTTCCACTGACCCGGAGAGGCCCCTTTTGGGGTGTCTGTCTTAAGGGCTTATATGGCCCCTGTTACTATAGTAACTGAGCACCTCACAATTTCTTAAAAATGGATTTACCCTCACAACACCGAGGTGAGGCAGGGCAGCGTTCTTATCTGCATTCTACAGATGGCAAAGCAAGGCAAAAGAGACCAAGGGCTTGTTGAGACACAAAAAATAAACCGGAAAAAGGTAGGATGTGAATTTTAAACAGATTAACTAGTCCCGATTCACTCCTTGTGGGGGTGTTCTTATTCTGGAATCAGAATGCCTTATTCTGAATTAGTGTAATCCACTTGGGAGGCAAACTGAAATAAATAGGAGTTAGGCACGTAAGTGCCTTTGGGACCCTATTGTACTAGGGGCTGCAAAGACTCCTAGCAAGAGACAGCCCTGCCCCAAAGAGCTTGCATGCAGATCTCAATCTCGGTTGGGTCTACAAGCAAGACAATAATGCATAATAAGATGAAAGCCCTTCAGGGTACTGAACATCCTTCAGAAAATAACATTCATGACTTGTCAGCAATGGACCGAGGCTGGATTCGAAGTGGTGACTGTCAGGTGAAAGGTTCCTGAACCCCCCAAAATAGCACACACAGAATCTCAAACAAGATTTTTCCATTGCCTTTGAGGGGGGAACCAAATTTTGAACAGGAACATTGCTCCTGTGACTTGGATGTCTTGGAGAGAAATCTAGACACTGACATGAGACTTTCCGATGTGAAAGAATCTGCCCATTACATCAAATCTGGTTTCGGTGATCCAAAGTTTTAGCATAAATGGGTCCAAAGATGAAATCCCTGATGGTGCCAAATTGGAGAAATTTTAAAGAGATGCTGATGGCAGAAATTTAGTGGATCCCAGTAAGGAGGGATAGAGAGGCAGACAGAAGGGAACAGACTAAACCAAGCATCTTTCTTCTTTCTATGTGTCTTCCTGGGATCCCTCTGAACGAAGAGTCATCTGGAACCCAGTAACCTTTGTGTACTGGTTACTGGAGCCCACGTTGCATGTGTGCTGGGAATATCTGGAGATGTTATTAACCAAGTAGCCAGCACGCAAGCTACTGTTTAGGGTTGCATTCCCTCTCCAGTGTGGGCCTGCAGAGCTTCCATTGATGGCAGCTGGTTTCTGGGGACCAATAAGTGGCCTTAGGAACGGAAAAGAAGAGGTGGGGCACAACGACTTTCCAACCAGGAGATGCTGCCCTTACAGACAGGAGTTCTGCCGCGGCTAGTGACAAGTGGTGTAACGGCCATAAAAGTCCCAGACAGTGTGCACGAGGGAGTCCTCCGAATGAGACTTCACACGGTACCGGGTGTCTCTTGCAACATGGTACCCTACTGTTAGGGTGACCAGAGCTCCCAATTTTATAGGGACAGTCCTGATATTTGGGTCTTTTTCTTATATAGGCTCCTAGTAGCTCCCACTCCTGTCCCGATTTTTCACACTTGCTGTCTGGTCACCCTACCTACTGTCCCAGTGAACCAGACTAGTTCCTTGGCTCTGGTGATTCACATTCAGCTGTGTGTATGCTACATTGCAAAGGTGTCTGGAAACTCCATAGCCCCTATGAGGGCCACAAGCAGGTTTCAGGGGGTCCGCCAAGCAGGGCTGGCATTAGGCTTCCGGGGGCCCAGGGCAGAAAGCCGGAGCCCTGCTGCCTGGGGCTGAAGCTAAAGCCTGAGGAACTTATCTTCATAGAGCCTCTATGGTGTGGGGCCCCAGGCAATTGCACGGCTTGCTACCCCCCCCCAACGCTGGCCCTGGCATCTAGATATGCAGACGAACCATTGTTGTGGCACAGACGGGCCATGGAATTTTTATAGCATGTTGAGGGGGCCTCAGAATGGAAAAGGTTGAGCACCCCTCCCTTCGACTGTATTATGCACCGGCAAAGAGGAAGCAGACAGAAGCTCAGCATTGAGTAGGGGGCATCCTACCCTGATGGAGACCCACCATCAGACATTTGGTCAGGCTTTAGTGTCACTGTCACCCAGGACACCCCAGCTAAATCCACACTGGAGTTTCTTGGCCAATGCAGCTGGATGTAGTTTCTGTGCCGAGGAGGCTGCCGGAAAGGCCAGGCATTGGCTATATTGGTGATTCATGCTGGGAGCAGCAGGATGGAGGAGATGCACAGGGAGGGGAGCATCACTATTTTTGGCTTCCGAGCCGGTAATGTCTAGCTGTCAGTGCTCCAGCCCAGGAGTGGATACAGGATTAAGTTAGGCGGAAGCCCAAATGCCTAGATACAAGTGCACTTCATGGGCCAAATGCAAGCTGGAGTGAGCTGGTGCAACTCCCACGGGTCAAATCAGTCTTGGTGTAAATGACAGAGTATACAAGGTGCAAGTAAGTGGCAAACTAGCAAACCTTGCACTGATCTGGCATTCAGAAGGCAGCCTTTGCCCGAGCACATAAATGGGAAGGTGCACCTACACCATATTCCCAGAGTTAGCTTCAGGTCTGGTGTAAGCGAACAGAACCCCCACTATGGTTTAAGAGGAGTTGTGCTCACTATTCAGGTCTGAATCTGGGCCCCATAGACTTGCACGCCCACTGAGCGTGGCGTAAGTTACACCATTTGCCACTTACCCCTCCTTCCTGATCAAACCTGTGTCAACTGGATTCAACTCTGCTCCCACCCATTTACACCCACATACGTGAGAACGGAATCTGGTGTGTCACGTGCACCACGGTTTACATCCTGGTGCAGGGACCCAAATGTACGTCTCTAGAATTATTCAGCTGTGCACCAGCATGAGGGAGAGCAGAATATTATCCTTTGCATGGCAGGCGAAAGACGAGTTTCTTTCTGTTCTTTTCACACCTTTTCTGTTGTGCTTTTTTTGCTCTTTACACAACAAAAATTCATATAACGGAACCACATGGGCGCACAGCTGGGTCCCAAATAACTGTGTTTACTCGATGTACACAAACACGCCAGGCCTAGCCTCCTACATGCTGCTGCTCTCACTGGCTAATATAGAGGACACAGTGAGCGCCACGACGAGGTTCTCAAAACATTTAAAGGGCTACTATCCTATCCTTATACACTATGCTTTCTCATGTCCTCTTCTCTTAGGGTGACCAGATGTCCTGATTTTACAGGGACAGTCCTGATTTGGGGGGGCTTCTCTTATATAGGCTCCTATTACCCCCCACCCTCATCCCGATTTTTCATATTTGCTCTCTGGTCATCCTATCTTCTCTCAGTGGCATCCGCCATCCTCAGTGCAGTCACATCACTTCTGCTCAAGATGACATCTGACCTCTGACCATTTAACTCAGCTGGTACTTTGTAATCACGAACGTCTCTCAATCTGGTTGTTTCCTCACCTTTAAATTCTCGGTGGAGTTTTACCTCAGCCTGCAGGATTTTAAAAGCTGATCTCACAGACCTGAGAAAGACTTCCACTGAGGATAACACCTGGCACCAGAGCACCGGGCACCCCAGCCTTTCAAAGCACTTTACAAAAGTACCATGTAGATGGGGCAAACTGAAACACAGCGCAGGGAAGTGACTGTCCTAAGGCCGCCTAAGAAATCATGGGTAGAGACAGCAATGGAATTTAGGTTTTCTGAGTCCCAGTCCCTCTGCTCAGGCCATTAGACCAGGCTGCTTCCCACAAACAATGCCAGAACCTGGCTCCCCCCTCTCCCTACCATCTGACAATGGGACCCCCTAGCATCAAGAGGTTGATGTTGGGACGCTGCTCACCATTGATTTGGTTCCCTTGGAGGTAGAGGTTCTCGAGGTTGGTGCTAACCCGGGGGATCTTCTGGAGCCTGTTATAAGACAGGTCCAGCTCTAGGATGCTGCTGGCGTTGAAGGTGTTGGAGGAGAGCCCGTCATTGGTCAGGCTGTTGTGAGCCAGCCTGATATAGAGCAGCTTGGGGGACACCTTGAAATACTCATCAGGGATGGTGTAGATGTAGTTGTGCTCTAGGTAGAGCTGCTCCAGAGAGATGGGGAGGCCATCGGGGAGCTTCCTGAGGTGATTGTAGCTCAGGTCAACAAGGATCAAGGACTTTAACCCTTTGAAAGAGGCTCCTATATCATGGATCTGGTTGTGGCTGAGATACAGGGCCGTGAGGTTCTCCAGACCCTCCAGAGCATTGGATGGGATCCTGGAGATCTGATTGTAAGCCAGGTGGAGTTCTCTCAGGGACCTGGGCAGGGGGCTGAGCATCTTGGTCAGGTTGTTGTTATCCATATACAGCCTCTCCAGGTTCTTGAGCTTGGCAAAGACCCTCTTGCCCATCTTCTCATTGGTTATCTGGTTGCCGTGCAGCGCAATCCATTCCAGCGTCGTGGCGTTGTCGAAAGCCCCCTCTTGGACAGTGGTAATCTGGTTGTTCTGGAAGTAGACGTACTTCATCCTGGAAGGCACAAAGGGAAGGTACCTCAGGTTGCGGCTGTCGCAGTACAACGCTGTGGAGAAGTTGGGGGGGCAGTCGCACTCCTGGGGGCACTCCCGGGAAATGGGCTCGGAATTGAGCTCCGCAATGGAGGACCCAGGCAGGCCATAGGAGTAAGGGGGGACCTCATCCTCGTAGTACGGCACGTAGTTATAGGACACCTGGCTGCGGAGGTACTGATGCAACCAATACATATCTTCTTCGTCTTCATACTGGCCCAGGGAGACCCCACACAGCCCAGCTACTATCAGGACAGAAGCCCAGTGCATTGTGGAGAACCCCATGGAACCTATATGGAAGGGGAAAAAATATGAGCAACTTTAGGTCAGGCACAAGTAACTAGAAATGGAAAGCAGGAGGGAGTTTATCATGGAGAGGCATGGGGCCTAGAGCATTGGAGAGGGAACCAGAAGACCTGGGTGACATTTTGATAACTTATTTATTATTATTTATTATTATTATTATTGTATTATTAAAGTAGTGTCTGTAGATGGTACAGCTGAGATTGGAGCCCCATTGTGCTAGGAGCTGTACATTGTAAGAGTTCCTGCTCCCAGTATATACTGACAAGAAGTACACAGGATGGAGGAGAGACAGAGGGGAGGGGAGAATGACCCTGCAGACTGAGGAATCTTTCAGTACATCCTACAAAGCGCTTGATCAACATTCAACAGCCTGGCCTCATTGTCATGGGGTGACTGGCAGGATGGAGTGTGGGCTGCTCCCAGAGGGTTCCCACTACTCTGAGCATCGTGTGAGACCAACTTACTGTTAAGGTTTGCCCTGCAGAGGGAGAAGGCTGCCCTTGTGCTTACAGCCTTGTCCAGAACTGTAGGAGACCAGACTTCAACTCCCATCTCTGCTCCACTCTTCCTGCGCCATCTTATCTCTCTCTGGGCCTCAGTTTCCTATCTGGAAATGGGGATAGCAATCACACTTCCTAGTCTTTCTCTGTCTGGTTTATTTAGACTGCAAGCTTTGTGGGACAAGGACCGTCACCGCCTGTATGTACAGCCCCTAGCATCATGGGGCCGTGCTCTTGACTGGTGCTACTATAATCCAAATAAGAGTGGAAGATCAGAGGTCCCTTTACAGGCATACCCAGGCCCATGCAAAGCTGTGAAATTGGTGCTCACTGTGCATTCTGCTCTGGATTTGCTGCCCCTGCAGTGCAGACAACCTGTCCAAACTGGGCTTTTGGTGAGGGCGTCCCCAGACTAATTATCACAGGAGGCTTCTGGGTTACTTGTAGCAGGCCGGGCAGCATCCATAACCTGGCTCAGACAGACATACTGACCAGAGCTGCAGGAATGGGGGGAGAGGGATATTTATAGCTCCGGCTCTAGTGAGGGATCCCAGCACTTCAGACAAAGAGGGTACAGTCCTGCTCTGAGCCAGACTGTGCATCGCCACCGAGGCACACTGCTGGCTGGCAGGCTGCTCGTCTGGGAAGAAAAGAGGGATTGAAACACTCCGTGGGGTGTTGGGCTCTTGGGTTTCTTCCATTTTCCAACCGCACAGGAGCTCCTGCAGCCGATGGGGCCCGTGAAACGTGGTGCGTCCCTGAGTCTGTGTGCGGAGCAGGAGCTTGACATGCAGGCTGCTTCAGAGAGCAGCTCTCCTCCTCCTCCCATTCCAGGGGTAGTTTGACTGGCAAAATACTACTCCTGCTTCCCGGGAAATGGGCTTCCTCCCCTCCCACTAAAGGTCATCTTTCCCACTGTACAGCACCATTCCTCGGGGGTCTGTTCCCCCATTTGACACCATTCCTAGGGGGGTCTTCCCCCAGTTCTTAGGTGTCTCCCACTATGTGGCACTGTCCCCGAGGGGGAGTCTCCACCACACAGTATTGTTCCTAGGGGTACTTTCCTGCAAGTACACACCATTCTGGGGCGGTCTTTCCCCCAATCTACCCCTTCCTAAAGAGTCTCTCTTGCATACACAGCACAGTTTCCCTCTGTCCAATGCCAACTCTTCGGGGTTTGTCTCTCAACCTACAGCCCCCTTCCTATCCAGCTTTCCACTGTCCAACCTCATTTCTACAGTGGGGTCTGTATTCCTTTCATGTATAGGATAAAACAAGTTTAACTTCTTCATCTGTCAGCAATGAATAAGCTGGTCCCAGTTCCACTGGCTGCTAGTCTAATTGGGATTGTGTTGTGTAGGGCACCTTGCTGGAACAACCAGAGTTGGACAGCATGAGCTTCATCCATCCCCATCATTGCCACCTTCTCACCCTGTTAATCAGGTAATATCCTTCATCTAGAACCCAGTGCAGAGGCAGGTAGACGTTGTGCTAGGTAGAGGAGATGGTGGTTGGGGGTCTGGAGCCTAGAGTCTGGTGTGAATCTGTCTGTCTAGCTTGTCTCACTCCTCCCTGCCAGGAATTTAACAAGTCACCAACGAAAAAAAGGGCAAAATTCCCCTAGTAGTAACTAAAGCAGCGGTTGAGGCTCAGACCTGCACCATCCATGTTGTTGGCGTGTGATTCACATGGCTCCCTGTGTCAGCATTGTGCCATTGGCATGGCGAGGGGGGTTGCATTCCCTCTGCGGTGCAGGTATGCAAACAAATAATAAAAAAAAAGGCAGTGCAACCCATAATAAATACAGAAATCAACTTACCAGACTCAGAGTCCCTTTTCCAAAGCCTCAGTGTTCGTCTGCCCGATCTCCTGTGTATTAAAGAGCATGTGTGTGTCTCAATATGCCAGGGATGGTGCCCGCCCCGCAGTCCTGATCAAATATTGTGCTTGCAGGTCATGGGCGCTGCAGGGTTTTTCTTTTGGAGTGACCTCCCAGCGGCAGACAGTTCGCAGACTCGAGTGAAGATGCCCTACCACTGCCTGACTTTATAAATAACCTGCTTTTTTCTCTCTCCTCTCTCACTCTCCTCTCTTTCCTTGTAGAGGCTTTGGCAGTTTCCAGCCTCTCTCTGTTTAACAAGTTAGTGGAATCGTGGGTGTTGTTTGGAACAGACTTTTGCTAGGTCGCCTGCATTTCTCATCAAACAGAGACGATGAGGCCTCTTTGAAAATAATAATAGTAATCAGGCTTTGGGTGGGGGGAGATGCTGAGGATGAACGGCTTAGAAACAAAGCATCTTTAACATTTTCACGGTGGGGGGAGAGATGGCAGAATGGCCCACAGGCTGCGTCCCTTGGCTCTGGGTCAACAGCAAGGCTTGATATTTTATTATTCTACTATTAAATAGGAATGTGTCACAGAAATATTTATTCTAATGAAGCAGCATCCAAGGTACATAAACTACATACCAAAAACCTAATGTCACACTAAGGATTTGTTTTCACCTGCTACTGAAATGTGCCAGGTTGTCAGTCTTGCTAGCTGGAGTCCTCTGCCAAGCCACCTGGGAAGCAACATAGTTTCTTGCTTAGATATTTCTATAGCACCCTTCCCCACAGTATCTAAGACATACAGCACATAGACTAGGACTTGGGAGTCCTGGGTTTCTATCCAGCCTTTTATGATCCCCATTACTGTAATATCTGGGCATTGTACCATCTTAAATATTTATCACATGCCTTTGCAGTAGGGCAGTGCTACTGTTCCCATTTTACAGAGGGGGGACCTGAGGCCCAGAGACTTTTAGAGCTTGTCTCCTCATGAACGTTAATCTGGAAAAGGTAAACTGTTAATTTAAAGTGGATTCACTCTTCTTGATTAACTCCACATGTGCATGCTCTTACTCCAAAAGAGCTTAATCCGCTTGCAAAGTGGAATAACTCTCATGTAGACAAGCCCGAAGGCACTTGTCCAGATTCACACAGCCAAAGGAATTGGACTGGAGCCCTCCAGAGTCGCATGCTATCTACGGCCCCACCCTTCCTGCCTAGGGGGCTCTGCTCCCGGTTCTGCCACAGCTAGTCGCTCAACTTCGCTTCGTGTCTCGGTGCCAGTTTCCCCATCTGTGTTATGAAGCTAAAGCTCCTGACCCAACTTTGTAAAGCGCTTTGAGATCTGAGGATAAAATGGGCCTATACAAAGGCTTAAATATGATTATTTATCCACCAGATGGGCCATGGCCGTCCAAGCTGCTTCCAGATTCCACATTAGTCCCTGCCAACTCGCCTCTGGAGAAGCAAGAGGCCTTTGTAACTCGGGGGCTATCCGCTTTCACCAGCTCTCGATGCACGTGGTATTTTTAAAACTTCAGGACATCATTATTAGTTATTCAAACATTTCCTTCCGCTCCCCTCACGAAAGAAAACCCAATAGATCCTCACCCAGCTGCTAATAACCCCCAAGTACAGCAGCAGTAGTCAGGGCACCGGGGCTAGGATTTCTGAAGGAGCCCTGGAGTAAATTCAGCAGGCAATGGATGCAAAACTCCCTTAGGGGGTTGTATTTACATAGATTCCTTTGAAAATCCCAACCTAGATGACCGCTGCTTTTTGGGATGCTTGCAGTGACCCTAAATAACCCCTAACGAATTGCTAGTAGGAGTGCTCATTGTAGCCGGAAAGAATGGGGGGAGGGGGGGATTCATGGAAGTTATTAGGAAAAGGACTGGTTGTATGGAATCATTGTCCTACGGAGCAGCTGTTATGTATTAGGGCAGGGTGTGGCCGGAGAGATCAAAGGGTCACCCTTTCTGTAGCAATATGAATGCAGTTCAAAGCAGAGCTCTCTCCACCCCGCAGTAAAACACCTGCAGCTGGTGTCAGCTAACTCGGGCTCACGTAGCCCAGCCTGCGGGGCTATCCAGTTTCAGGGTACGGCAGAGGATCCCAGAGTTGGACTCCAGCCTGAGCCTAAATGTCTACATAGCAATGAATCAGCCCCATAGCCCAAGCCCCATGAGCCTGAGTGAGCTGACCCGGGCCAGCTATGGGTGATTAATTGCCATGTACATATATCCTGAAAGAGCCGGCCTGGTCTGGAGCTACTGTGAGAAGCTGGGCTGTATTTTTGGCAGAGACATCCCCACTGCCTCATGGCATGTTGTCAACTCCACCACAGACAACCCTCTGAAATTCAGGTTCTCATCAACCCTCTCAATCCCAAAGCTGGCCTCTTGACGGAGCCCCAGGCTCCCCCTGAATCCTTGGCGGATATATCAGATCACCGGCACTATCTGCCTCAACGTAATTGTGTCCTGAGAACTCTGCAAAGTGTCACTCCCATAGCCCCGTTCCTCAACCTTCCACCCCACAGGACAACGTGGAGAACAGGAGAATCCCCCAACTCCCACGCCCACAAGGGACGGGCCTTTGTCTCTCCCCCACATCCTACCCCATGGGATGCAGGGAGCATTTCCCCCAGGTGTGCAAATTGGTGATCTTGAAAGCACAAACTTGTGCTCCCCCAGCATTGTGGTTTTTGGCACTGGTGTGTAAGTTTGCTCTGTGTTAATGCCCAAGCAATAGGGTTTTTTTTTTTGCTGGTCATAACACACCTGGGTGGATGATTTCTTATTACGTTGAATGTCACTGGAAATGTCATGAGGTTATTTAAAAATTTCACCGAAGCCTCGACTGAAGCAGGATAAAATCCCCACAGAAGCGTTCTCCGAGCCTTGCAGCGTACATCACTGGGCCCTGCACAGAATCCTGAGAAAAGCCTTACGCTACGGTAGATGCATTGTCCGCAAGACTGCCTTAGCTTCACAGCAGCATCCCTGACCCTGTGTCCTTCACCAGTTTGTGAGTTGGGTAAATGCTATTATGCCCACTTTACAGATGGGAAACTGAGGCACAGAGAGACTAAGGCATTAGCTTCATTAGGAAAAACGATGTGTTCTTAGCTTGAGTTAGCTAACATGAGGTGAAATCATAACAAAGACCTCTTGTGGTCCCTTTCAGTCCTATAATTAGTGTTAAAGCACTGACTTGACCCTAGGCTTCCCAAGTCTGAGGCAAGGGTCCCCTGTCCATTAAATCAACCAGGAAGTTCTAATTTGAGTGCTGGTAGGTGGATCTCCATTTAAGAGGGAAAGAGCCTATTTGCTTCACACAAGCTGTCCTTGGTGTAACGTGAAGAGCAACACAATTGTGAAGGGGTCTCCCCTGCTGTCGAAGAGAGGAAGTGCACATAATAATGTACATTATTGTGAGACAGGTGAACCAATGTCAAATCTTTGGGAATTCAAGATACCACTAACACCAAGAACTTAGTAGGCTGTTAAAAGGGTTAGACATTTCTTTGGCTAGTGAGAACACCGACTCTTACATTACACAGGGTACATACAGTATAAATATTATACACTCCTAGGGGTGAGTGACAGTGGGGAGGGTACCACCTAAGCCTAGAACACCTTCCCGTAGAGACCCAATAATCTAGGACCCAGGCTTTTCTTGATAATTTCTCATTAGCCTCGTATATTTTCCAGAAGGCACTGAGTGAGTCTGATGGTGAGAATGGTGCACATGCCTACACAGACAGATCAGCAAGATCCAGGACATGGTGACTCCAGAACATCAGGACAAGAGGTAGAGAAATAGCCCTTAGCTGACTTCAGACTCGGCAGCTGGTCTCTGCAGGGCTCTCAGGCCTGATGGTTCCTGACTGGCACATCGGAGAGTGCATCCACACAGTCTACTGTGCCAGCGCTACCACCCTCCATCCTCTTTGAAAGGCAGAAAGGATGCTTGCATTGACACTGACAGAGGGGACCCGTTGTCCAGACAGATCTGAGTCTCTCTCTCTCTCTCTCTCCCTTGCTCATTCTCACTGCATCCTGGAAAAGGCAGCTAACAGCAGAGGGATGGGCAGCCGATCTACAAGCCACTGGAGGGCTCTGCTGGCCAGCAAGGGGGTTGAGTCCAGATACTCGGGATGGGCTGTGCTCTCAAAGAAGAGGCAAGGAAAGGCAGATTCAAAGGGAATGTGGACCATCAATCAGACCCATATTAGAGATACCGCCTGCTGCTGTACGAATGTCCAATATTATCACCTAAGCAGCACAGGCCCTGGTCACTACTTGGATGCTTGAGCTGCAGTGTGTAGGAAATAGAGCTAGTGATCCAACAGGCGTCGCCCTTCCTTCTGAGTTAGTGCAGAACAATTGCCCCACCCCCTGCATGCCCTGTGCTGCTGCAGTAAGCTGAGACCTAATGCCAAGGGGACGGGCCACTAGTGGTCATCAGAGGTTCCCAGGGGAACTGCCAGGCTGTGAAGCACAGGCTTTGTGCCCAGTGCTAGCATAAGCTGAGAAATGATTTAATTCCTTTAGCTTCTTATAAGAGAGTCTGTGCCCGTGAATGGGAGTTTGGGGGTGGGAATGGCCTCTTAGCCTGGGAATGTAAGTGGCAGACACAGAATTCAGTCTGCTCACTTGTAGGAGTGTCCTCTGGGAAACCTAGCACCTCTCGAACCGTGCTCCCTTGTATGGATTGCTTAAATAAAAGCTTAACCGTGGAGGAGGAGACTGGCTGGCCCCCCCCGGGGGGGCTCTTTATTGAGAAAAATAACCTAACTACAAGTCGTGCACCATTGACATTTTGCTCGGTGACAGTCACTGTTCATCTGTCTAGTCCATTTAGACAGTAAACTCTTCCCAGCCTGGACCACGTCAAATTCTGTGTATACAGCACCTAGCTCAAAGGGAGGCCAGTCTTGACTGGGGGCTCTAGGCATTATTACTATGATACGTATCTGAACCCCCACCCTCTGCGCCATCATTTCATGCAACTGAGATAATTTAAATCAATCAAAATTGAAAAAAATGCTTAACAATAAAGATTGATATTATCAGTTAAATTATATTAAAATATTGAATTTTGCCAAGCCTCATTCTAATACTGCTTTCCAGAAATCCAAAGGTCATGATAGGGATGGGAGGGTTAATTCTCCTTGGACCTGCCTCTTCATCCATGAGCTCACTTTTCCTAGTAATAGTTTTTTCAACCCAAACAACATTCTTGAATCGAGATTTGAGAGCGTCGGAAGAGAGAGACGGTCACTCGGAGACAATGCGGCTACAGGGAGCAGTCCCAGCGCCGCTCCCGGAAACTCTGACTCCAAGGAGAGTTATTTGGTTGGTGTTTTATGCACGATGCTTGTGTTTCACTGGAAAGTTTTTGCCACCTTGGATCCCCAGGCTCTCTGGGGTCACACTGTTTCCATGGGAGAGTCTTTTATTTATTTCATTCCAGGGTAAACATTAGTGTCTTATTCTAGAAAACTCCAGGCCAAGAACTCAGAGTGGTGCAACACGAGAACCCCCTGTTAGAAGAGTACACAAGTCCCACTCTGCTTCTAGCAGCTGGCTCTGCTGGGCTGGGGAATTACAGTTTGCTGGAGCAGCCTCTGACCTGTCCCACGGTAATTACAGCCCAGATCCTAAGGGTAATTAACACTCCCTTCGCCCAGAGACTGGGGGGTCAATGACAGGCTGGAGACATCGTCTCCTCTCTCCCGCAAAAGCCAGGACTCACTAATGAGAGTCCCAAGGCCTCATCAAGGAAGGAAGGTCTCTCTAAACCCCCCTGGCTGGACTCATTTCAGAGTCATTCTCTTGAGGGATTTCACAGCAGAACCTCCATTATTTGCCCTAGACATCCACTTCCTCGCCAGCCCCAGGAGAGGACAGGCTGGGTCCCAGGCCAGGGAGGTACTCTGCAAGCACAAGACAGGATGGATGTGAAGAGGATCTAATTTGAGTCATGGGTTTTTTAAAGTCTGACATCTCATGAACCACCCAAGCCTGGGAAAGCTGGGACCATGGCGATGCAGCATGAGATTCTAGCCGTGGAGGGTATAAGATACCATCATCCAGTCAATGGTGCCTGGGATCAATGGGCCAGGTGAGAGGGTTTCTGGGATCCTCAGCATCCCCACTCTTCTGGGACTCTGTATTCAGATGATCCTCCACTATCTGAAAAGAACTGGATGTAACTCTGGAGAACTGCCACACACTCCATTAGACCAGCTTATCTGTCTGTCTGTCTAGCTACCTAATCTTCACCCTTCCTGCCTTCCTTACATTTTTCCTTAGCACCCATCTCCCTGGAACCTACGTTTTGCCTCCTTATGGGTCCCAGCTGCTTTGGACTGTTATCCTTGTAATAAGAGTGACCCTGAACACCCATTATGTACTAAGAGATAGAGTAACAATACCCACGAGAGGAGGACTCACGGTGCCAAATTGACTTGAAAAGGGCGGGTCTTTAATTGGGGAAACTGTTACGGGTGCAGCAGCAGCTTCCAAAGGCCCTCCCCGTCCTCAGGGTGCATTAGCCAGAAACAAACGCCAGGCACTCTGAATACCGAACGAGCTGAACGGAAGGTCAGTTATTAGCATGTAGAGAAACAACTTTGAGACGAGAGCCAAGAGAGGCATTTGCCTAAGATTAGCCAAGTGCAAATCCATTCAGGAGCAGAGTCAGTGAATTGCCAGTTGTGCTTATTTCTGGGAGGTGGCTGGGTTTTTGCAGGGTAGAATAAAGAAATGGGAATGCACCCACCTGGGGCAGCTGCATTTTCATTTTTGGGGGCTCATGTTGCCCTATTGTGGTTTATGCTGTCACCCTGGATAACACAGTGCGGCTCCATTATTTTTCTTTTAATACCCCCCTCTTGGCAGGCTGGCCCTTTGCGGAGGTTTCATAACGATCGCAGGAAACATTCCAAAGATCACAGCCCACTTTCTGGTTCTGCAGCTCGGATGCACTTTTCTAGGCAGGGGTTTGCTTATGGTGGTGTGCGAAGTCGCTCCGGGATGTTCGCATCCTAAGGCCAACGTCCCCACAACACCCACAACCCAGCAGCCCTAGAAAAGAGATCGGGAAACCCAGGTTCAACGGGGGGTGTTGAAGGACTGTCTTCCACCAGTTCTGCTTTGAAGTGGTCTGAGAAACCACAGCAGTGTCCCAACCATGGGACAGTAAACAAGCCTGAGCAGAAAGCGGGCAGGGATCCCCAAAAGGGCTTCAGACTGGTCAAAGAACCTGGCCACAGTGTATTAACAATATGTGAAGTAGGGTTTGAATGGAGACCAAGCTTCCCAGGCTCTTACCCAGACGATGACAATGCAGAATTATCACATCCCGTGGAATTTACCAAGACAACCCTTTCACCTCGATACTCCCATTGGCTGTTTCCCTCAGAGCTATTTCCCTCTGACACAGGACTGGCTATGGAACCTGTTTCACTGGGATTCAAGGAGTGTCAGGTCTAGAAAGTGTGGGATAGACAACAGATCCAGACCGCTGTACCTGGCTTACATCTTCTCCTGTTTTGCAGTGCTGGGAGGGACGTCTCACAGGCCGGGACATGTCTTGTTTGACATAAATCCTGCACAACTCCACAACGGGCCTTACAGTGCTGTATCGGAGATCACAATGTGGACTCTTCTTTAAAATGCAGTAGCAATTTTCCTATTTATAATCAGAGGGGTGCTACAGCTGTCCGCCCCCGCCCCGACCTTCAGCACCTAGTCCTGATGCCATGTAACAGATGGCAAATTTCACACCGGGCGATGGGAGATTTAGCTTTCCAGCAGATCTCCAGGGAGAGGCCAGGTGTATGTGGCTCGTTCTGCTTAACGGCTGTTATGTATGACTTTGTTGTAGGGTTACAGCAGCCATTTGGCGGAAGGCAAGCTCTCTCCCTCCCCCACCATTCCAGCCTGTGGCATGGAGACTGATGCTCTGAGTGCCAACAGCTGTCAAAGGAGCGAGGGAAAAAATGTTGCATTTCCTTAATCACCATTTTGAATTCATGTTTTCAAAGAACCATGGAATGCTTTGCACATCTCAGAAGCCTCAGTGTCCTGAGCACAACAGAAACCGGTTCCTTTATGTCCCATTGACAGCTGGCTGAGATCCCTGGAAGGCAAAGCCCTCTGAGGGATGCTACCCATCATTTTTCATACAGCTGGCCAGCTGCTGAGTCCCCTCGACACCCCCTGGTTTTGACCTCAAGGGCGTCGATGTGGTGGCAAAATTTGACCCCCAAACCTGCCCTGCTCAGCTTTTGTGTGCTCTTCAGAGCATAGACCCTCTTTTTAGACCATCCTTTCCCTGCCAGGCACTTTGTGAAATATGGTACACAGGAATTGCTTCACCTCTTCCTGAAATGAAATGAAATGCCACTTCTGGGGTGGAAAGAACCAGCTGTTTAATAGTGCACAGCAACAATTTAGGGCAGGAGGTGGGCATAAACATCCCATCGTTTTAGGAGCAGAATGCACTTGCCCTGTTTGAACAACCAGCAGTTCTGTGTTTCTATATGCCTGAGCTGGAGAGCAACACACTGGATACCCGAGAGTCCATCCCCTCCTTTCCAGCAGGTACGCAGGCCTCCTTCCCCTCTGCTCTCTTTGCAGGTGGCCTGCTCCCTGTAAGACGTGTTGATAGGCAGCTGAGGACCCTGTGGAACATTTCCGCACTTCTTCAAATCCATAGTAGCTTTCCCAGTTTCCCCTAGCCTGCCTTCGGGGAGACGTTGTGCAGAAGGTCATGCACAGAACGTGTCTCTCAGATGGTACACAGGGGCTGGTATTTTCCCCTTGAAAATGTCTGAAATGTGAAATGGAAGGGGAATGTCAACGCTCTGGGAAAGCCATTACAATTCCGTGCTGCCTGGCTCTGTCGCCTGGCTTTCAGTTAGAGCAAATAAATAAATGAAATGCCCTGCTTTTCAGCCTCTCCTTGCCCTGGCGTGAGCCATCTCCTTTCTCATGGGGCACAGAGCTCGTGTTCATTAAAGACAGCCAGTGCCTCCCTTGAAATGAGCCGCGGAGGCACTGCCCTCCCCTCCTTCAAACCTCCTTCTGAACTACTTAGGACTTTTCTATCTGCACACGTTCCAAGCCGGGCTTTCTATATGGATCGAGTTCAGCCAGCACACAAGGCTGAGTGGATGTCCTTTTAGCTAAACCATATTCCTGTTGGACACAAGCCAACTCGATACAAACCAGGTTTGTATTGATTAAAGGACATCCCCGCTACTTCTGGCACCAGTTTAATGAAATCCATTTAAAATTGCTCCTTCAGATACGCGGGGGCAGGTGTTCATGCAGACAAGCCCATTGATTGGCAGGGGCAGGGACTCTCTTTCATCCTGCGTGCATAGCACCACGGTAGTGTGTCTGGGACCTCAGAGCTATATTGCATTGCAGGTTGGTTCCATAATGCCTACAGGGGATTGGTTGGTTAATCACAGAGATCAAGGAGCCGCTGGGTAGATTTGATGTGGGTTTGTTTAAATATATGACATTAGATTATATCATTATTTAATTGTAATTTGAACAATCAATAGAACATGTACATCCACTGAGGCGGTGTTATCGAATGGTCAGGGTTCTAGATGGGGGGATCAAGAGACGGGGGTTCTATTCCTAGTTCTGCCACTGACCTGCTGGGTTACCTTGGACAAATTGCTTTGTGTCTCTGTTTTCCCTTCCCACCTCTCGTCTATTGAGACTGTAAGATCTTCCTGGGTGGGACAGCCCTTCACTATGTGTGTCTGCAATACCTAGCACAATGAGACCCTCATCTCAGTGTTATTTGCACTGGAATATAACAGAAATCACTGTTTCACGCACGGCCTGGAGGGTAATAATATGAAAGAACTCCAGGCTCATCAAACTAAATTGGCTCTTTATTAAGAGAACAATTTACGGAGGTGCTGCAACCCTAGTCAATGTTTGACTCTGACCATGTGCCTGTTGACTAAGTTCCAGCTGCTTCCTCCAGACTCTTCCCTCTTGAAACCTGTGTTCCTCCCTCCAAGTTCCGGCAGGTTGCTACAATAACATGCACTGCAAAATGGTACATATTGTATTACCTTTGTATGTCTCCGCTCCCCTGTGTGAGCTGGAGGAAAGGGGAAGAGTTGGGGCCATGGTGAGGGGCCATGTAGGTACTTAGATATAGATTGAATTTCTGGTGTCAGTGGGAGGAGGCGGCAGGGCCTAACATGTTGTAGGTGCTGCCAGAATACAAATAATAATGAATAATGATCAAAGCTGCTTGCGGATAACAGTCATGAATATTGATGTTTGGAAATCCCAACTGGATGCAAATCCTCTTTCAATTCCCCAGTGTGAAGACAGCACAAACCTGCTCATGTCAAAGACTCCTCAGTATAGCGCAGACACAAAATCTGCTTGTATGCAGAGCTCTCTCCCTGGGCCAAACAGGACTGGCAGTGTCCACACAGTTGCGCCAGTAAAGTTAGGTAAATAAGGCGAGGAAGACTTGTGGCACCTTAGAGGGAGTCTCTTCTCAAGCTGATGGATGACTGGGAAGACGAATGGTTGAGTGATTAGAATACAGAACTTGGGAGCCAGTCCACTGGGTTGTATTCCCAGCGCTGGTACCAGTTCCTCCATCTGTAATACATAAGTACAGTGATACAGACATTAATTTATTTTAATTAAGTAAGCTCTTTCGCGGTCCTTGGATGGAAGGTGCCAGAGGACTACAAAATGCTATAATGCACCTATGGTCACTTAACACTTCATTTACTGCAGACGAGACAGAATTTCATTGCAATTTCTGTGTAGAGACATAGAGCTTATGAGACACACTTGGAAAATTCTGATTCCCTAATAGAGGTCAATGGTACACAGACACAGTAGACCAGGGGTGGGCAAACGTTTTGGCCCAAGGCAGGCTGGCTAAAAACGGCCCGCACCCCACCACTGCACTGGCCAGTTCAGTCTAGTGTTACTATTCAAATATCCTCATGGTCAGGTCATGGGCTCCCTAACATCCAACCCCTATATATTGTATTCTTAAAAGCTGCCACGGAATAGCATACAGGGAGCTGGATGCATTATAGGGAGGTTTGGGCATATGCAATTAGAACAAAGTTTTCCAGTCATATTCTTTACATCAGGGTTTCTCAAACTGGGGGTCGCTGAGCACTCCCTGGGGGGTCGCGAGCCCCTGCTGCCGCTGAAAAGCCACCAAATGAATGATTTCTGCATATTTCCACATTTGGTGGCTTTTCGGTGGACATACCGAGCGCTCTCGGTATTCAATTCAAGTATTCAATTCGGCGGCTTTTCGGCGGACATGCAAGGGTCACGCCGCGCCGCTGGAGAAGCAAAAAGGGTCGCGGTCTCAAGAAGTTTGAGAACCACTGCTTTAGATTGTCTTTTGCCTTCTGGTTGGCAGATGTTCTCTAAGGACAAAGCCAGGATCTGATCTTAGGGGTATGAACGGGAGCTGTGGTCAGCTGAGTTTACTCCATCTTCCATGAGTGAGGCACCAGTGACTTCTGTTCTGCACAGACCAGGAGTAACCTATTTGTTACTGCCATAAACTGCCTTTTGCTGACACCAACATTTGCCAACACGGTTTAAGATTAAAGTGACTTGCTTAGTATGTGAAATTTTGCAGCACCCTGATCTACTCTCCCACTAAAAACCAGTACAAACCTTGGCCCTGTTACTCCAAATAATGCCCCACCCTGATTTCCCTGTACCCAGCTCCCTCCACACCTGTGTGGTGCTCCCACAAAATGGCCTTCCCCCAAAACCTGCCACAGTCATTGCACAACTCTGCCAGTTACCCCCAAACCCCACCTCTCCTTGATCCTTCGGACCCCAATCAAGCTTTCTGTACCTGTGTGATTCATAGATTGCTCCCCCCTCCCCTAACCTGCAATTATATCTGTTGTGTTTTGATGGCCCTGGGAGCTCTCTACTCCTGCTGGGATGAGTTAGTTCTCTGCTTTTAGGGGAAATAATTAAATGAGTAAATACACTCTGTGAAGCCAAGTTTGCAGGATTGAAATGATTCCATCAGCAGCTCCTTGCCAGACATTCCCAGGGATGGAGCTGTGCTTTGGGGATGTGGCCGGGCTGTGAGCCCAGAGCTGTATTCAGTCAGAGACCATGGCAGTATTCCCCTAACTGGAGACACGGAGAGAAAGACTAGAGAACAGAGCTTAGTGCCTTCCAGTGAAAGTTTTCACAGCCCTTTATGAACGCGTGAGTTGAGCTCCTCCACGCAGAGGGAGGCAGTAAATACATTTTACGGCAGCTGGGTTCTGAGCATCTCATTGTTGTGCTCGCCAGTGTTCCCAAAAACCATTTGTTATTTAAGGTGCATTAGTTGTGGGGGCCCAACTTGAGACAGGGCCTGAAGTTCAAGAAGTGCTGAGCACCCTCGCTTTGATAATCCGGGCCTCTTAATGGGGCTCACGGTGGGCATCCAAAATCACTGGCTCTTTAGAGACATTTGGCCACGATAAATCAGTGACCGCGTGGGGGCTAGGACTCCGGAGGCCTGGCTCTGGGTCTCTTGCACTAATTCACACACGCACATCTTTGAACGGGGACGTTTCTTCTGTACTGTGAGTTCGTTCCCTGGAGGAAACGCTGCCTATTATGAAAGAGTTCAGTCATGTCCTGCGGGACAATCCAGCCTGTCCATCCATCCATCTAGTCATGCAAGAGAAAATGCTACTAATGCAATTGCTCTCGCATGGCCACGTGCCGCTTCCTGGGACCCAGGCAAGCTCTGCCCCCCGAGGGAAGATCGCATTATTGATGGCAAGGAGCCTTAAAGGTTTTGAGTCCATCCCAAATCTCCACACCTCGGTTGGACCTGCAGTCTCTGATGACGTTGGCTGGCATTCCACCAGGGCTGAGAAGGCAAGTGGCATGCAAAGAGAGGAGACAGATACTGAAGGGGTTGTGAAGACTCAGGTGAACGTGGGGGAGGGAGCAGAGGTAGAGTGAATGGGGCCCTTGCCCCCTCAAGTTCCCTGTGAAAGGCAGCCCTGCTAGGACAGCTGCAGGCATGAGCCATTGTTTGCACATGACCCCTGGCCCAGCATGATGAATTCTCCAGCAGCCTGGGGAGAGGGGTGTGTGTGTGGATTCATTCCCAGGATCAACAGCCTTGATACCTCCTCCTCTTCCTCATGTGCACTGCCTTCCCCCTGCCAGCGGCGACGAGCGGGGATCAGTTTCTGCCTCTCGAGGAGCAGCTCCGTTGCAACAGCTCTTCCGTGAGGACGCACTCGCTGCCGGCCTAGTTTTCCTGTTGGTCCTGCTGCGCTAATGATTAAAAAGCTGCTTTTGTTGCACAGATGGCAAGTGGGCGGGCTTGGGGAAGTGTGTGCCTGATGCCGCCCGACCTGCCAACACAACAAACGTTACCGTGTGTGCCTGACGCCGCCCGACCTGCCAACACAACAAACGTTACCGTGTGTGCAGAGGAGGGGCTGTGGGGCAGGGGCTGCAGTCTTGCCTGGCTGAAGATGGATATGGCCTGATGTGGGGGTTGCTACAGGGCCTTGTCCATAGGGCATCTGCCGCGATGGGCAGCCACTGATGTAACAGTCCAGGTGCAAGCCCCTAGAATGGACTGACGAGGATAAAGCAACATCCCTGGTTGATTAAGCTGCCCTGGTGCGATTCACAGTTTATTTCCTTGTCTGTGCCCATAGGCTTGAAGCGACGTCGTTACCTGGAGGCCTGGGATCAGGCATTCTTGGTTCTTGGCCAAGCCCCCTAGCTGGGAGTTGTGGGTACCCCTGAGCTCTATTGGGTAACCTGCCCTCCCTATGGCCACGGAGCTGTGCCTCGAGATCCAACTCTAATGCTACACCCCTACCACCTTTCATCCTGTAGGGCTTTCAGAGCCCTTCCCACGGCTGAGACCCGGGGGGCAGCCGCCACAGGGTGCCCCCCGCAACAGCACAGGGAGGAAATGGTCTGGCCCAGGACATGGGGACACGCCCCGGCACTTCCCGAGAGAGCCATTGCAGAAAGACTTCCAATAGCCGCTCTGCAGGGAATTCAGTGGATTGCAAAAGGTTGCAGGGCTGAGCCAACGCTGCAAATGTTCGAAGCTGATTCCAGAGACCTTTGAGCCAGAGGCCAAGGCATCTGCAGTCTGAGCCTCCGTGACTCTGCCAGCGTAAAGGGGCCTTAACGTGGGTGGGATTGTCCCCTGAGAATACCTACGGGCAGGGGGCCTCCCTGGTTGTGGGAAACCTGGGGAAAAGGCTCTCATTGCCCCACTCCCAACCCCGGGTGCGGAGGTTGGATTGGGAGTGTAGCTGGTGTTCACTGTGTCTGTTCACAGCTTCTCAGCCATGGCTTGTTTCGGGGGCCCAAGTTAGAGCAGCAGTAAGGCTGCTCTAAATTACACCAGGGCGACCCAGCACGGTCGCAGAGTATGGGGATTGCAAAGAAGCTTTCATCTACTTTTGTCCGCTCTCCCTTCAGGGCAGGAAGAATCAGACCCCCTTAGCTCTCCTTTCCAGCCAGAGACTGGATCTGCTCGCACCTCCCCTTCCTGGAGAGAGGCATCATCCTGCAGCCGGACGGACCCAAGGGCGAATATCCCACAGGGGGCACTATGGAAAAAGAATTAACAAACCCCAGGCATCTCATTGCCCCTCAAAGAACAGCTCCCCTTTCCTCCCCTCCCACCCCCCAGTCTCCTCTGGGTGTCTCTCCACCAGCCCAGAGATCAGCGGGATTCCCCACTGCACTGGCCAGTCCAATGACACCCTTTCCCCCTAAAAGAGAGTCGGGGCCAGCACACGGCAATGGACAATCCCGCTCCCTCCAGGCGCCAGTGGGAACTGCGGCGTGAGGCACATGGGCAATCATGCCCACATAAAGGGGTCAGACTCATGCACGCCCAACATTCAGGACTAGGTCTGTCCTATGGCAGGTCGCTCCTCTTTCGGCAGATGCAAACAGCTGGGGGCCCCTTCCACCAATTCCCTTGCAGCGATGCAGCACTTGACACGGGGAACACCTGCACTTCCAGTGCCCTTGGAGCGTTCTCTCCTTTCTGGGAGCTGCTGGAGAAAGGACTCCTTTTATTGCTGTTCATACTTTTCGCCCTGCTAATGAAAGGCAGCTCTATTCCGGTCCCAGCACTGCTGCTTTATGTGAGGGAAAGGGTGGGGCTGGTGGAATACTAAGCATGCGAGTTTTCTTCTTTCCCTAAAAGAATGAGAGAGATGCTGCCGGGCGGAGGGATAAGCTCTGGGTCTGTTTGGCTCCCTAGGTTCTCTACGGCTGGTAATAAAAGTCACATTGCGCAGAAATAGCAGCCAGGAAACTCTTTCCTATAGAACTCGGCTATATTCTTCCAGGCTCAGGCACGTAAATTCCCCTTGTGCTCAGCATTGGCTGCCTTGTGCTAGACAGAGAGAGAGAGAGTGTCTCTAAAGCCCAAATGGAATTAATGGGCTGTACAGGGTAGTACACACGCCTCTACCAATGTACTGTTCTCAGTTCATTGAAGGAGGCTGGGTCTTCATCTCTCCAAGTGTTTTCTCAGCTGAGCGGGCTCCAGGATTATTCAGGGAAACTGATCTCAGCAGCCCGGGGATGGATCACGTGATGGTGCCGTAGTGATACATACACATGGGCACAATGGAGTGTGGGGCGGGGAGGATGGGAGGGTTAAACGCCGTTCTCAGAGTCCTTGGTGCTGCCTTGTTCAGCGATAGGAGCCGGGCAGCTGGAGTGCCGGTGGGAGCTGCCCTGACAGCAGGCACCGAGTTTGTACTGGAGGAATCCATAATGGTGAATTTCAGGATAATTGTAACGTGGCCCGCAGTGATTCAAGAGCATGAGTAGAAAGCTTAGGGGAGACTAGTAGTAACCAGGGCATAAGCCCCAAATTGGCAGTGAGGTCTGTACTTAGAGTTCCCCACCCAATTATCAAGTCTAAACTCCTCAGGTACTATAACAGTGTTACCCTGGAGTCCCCGAGAGTCCCCTTGAGTACTCCGATCTGTCTTGCCACCCAGGTGAGCGTGCCTTCGTGAGCGATCAGTGGTTTTCAACCTTCTTTCATTTGCAGGCTCTGTTTCAACTGGAGGTGCGGGCCCCTTTGAAAATCCATGGACCACAGGTTGAAAACTGCCGTTCTAGGGTAACAACAACCTGCAGTGTCCCTCAATAGTCCATCTGGTGTGGATAGATCCTTCCTTTCTGGCAGGGCATGGCATCTTTTGTGGGAGATCAGTCCTTCATGCTAATTAACGTCTTTCTTCTGTGTGGTGATTTATAGTCACGATACAACCACTCAACTATTACCTTGCAATATGAGAGAGAGATGTTATAAGTGAGATTTATGCTGGAAGTAGAGGGACCAGATGTCCCGATTTTATAGGGACAGTCCCAATTTTTGGGTCCTTTTCTTATATAGGCTCCTATTACCCCCCCACCCCCGTCCCGATTTTTCACACTTGCTGTCTGGTCACCCTCGCTGGCAGCAACTTACAAATATTCAGTAAAGTCTAAACACTAAACACATTCATATAACTGTAATACCTATTTTAACCATATTAACACACAGGTGAGCCAGACTGACTCCAGCTGGGTATTTGTCAGTGTTCAGTTGAGACCCGGGGACTGTGGCATGAGCTGGAATTTAGTCTGCCAGCGTCACAGTGACAATAAGGGAAGGATGATCTTGGAGTTAAGGCACTGGGTTGGGATTCAGGAGATGTAGGGTCGGCTCTCAGCTCTGCCACAGTCTCCCTGAGTGACCTTGAACAAGTCACTTAATGTCTCAGACTCAGTTCCACTTCTGTAAAGTATGAGACTCCTTTGAAAACACCAGCACTGACAAGAATAATAAGCTGATGTTTCACTTCTAAGGACTCGGAACTCTTCATCAATAAATGATCACTAATGTGAAATGTATTAATAATAAATAACCAGATCCCCGTTCTGCTTTAAGCGACAGGTCTGCCACTCCCATGGGAAAAACTAAATAAATCCTCACCTGCAACATGTGTTAACCACCACTCTATATCCCGAACTAGACCCTGTTGGCCACTAGACTGCATGGATGAAAATCAACTAATTGGCCCAAGGAAAATAACCATATTTACTTGGCATTTCAGAAGCATAATGCTACAGGAGAAAAAAAAGAAGAAAAATGGCCTTCGTAATTTGTTTATTGATTTTCCCGGGAGGGACCCAGTTGAAGTAAGATGGGAACAATAAACTTCTTTTTGTGTGTCTGGTCTGTTGAGACCAAAGATCTTCCAGGCAAGGATTGTCTCTTATTATGTGTCTGTAGAGCACCTTGGAGAATGGGGCCCTGATCTCAGCTGGGAAAATAATGGAGTTCTTGTCAGGTGTTGATCCAAAATACCTTTGCGATCTTGGCCAAGTCGCTGCTCTGTGCCTCAGTTTCCCTACCTATAAAATGGGCACAATAAAGCTTCTTCACATGCCAGGGGGCTGTATCATGATTCGCTGATTAACACGCACGGGGGGCTTTGAGGAGAAGTGCAAGACATCACTCTATTATTTAACATGTTTTTCCCAACTTTCAGCCTAGATCAGCGACATTTTCCAAAGCAAAACATGGCACAGAAATGAACACACCACTTAGGGAATGAAGCTAGGCATTTGTGATATTCCATTCCCTCTGTATTTAGAAAATGCTGAATTTTCCTGAGCATTTGAGCTCCGTCTCAAAGACGCTGTTCTCGCTTTCTGTGTCATATACCCACAAAGATTTGTTATGTGGAATGCTGGCTATCCTCAGCTGTGTTTAGGAAAACACTGTTTCCTGTTGACTTTTGGGTTCCCAGCTGTGATTCCAAACATTGTTGGCCAACCAGTCCTCCCACCCCTCCCCCTGATCCCCCACAGCCCTACAGCGAGAGAAAGTGACACAGCAAACACTTTTCCAAGAATTCACTTTGTCCCTCCTCATCCAAAACCCTTTTGAAGTCAATGGAAGGGAGTGTTTTGATTTTGCTGGGACTACTGTGGATGCTAATTGTGATTCAGTGACTCATAATGATAAGGATACTGTTCCATGATAAAATAGCAGAGTTAGGAGAATAATCCGGAGTGGAAAATTTCACATATTGAGCTAATCTCTTTTGCTGGCCAAGGAATATTCCCAAACAGACCAGGATGTCCACTGACTACTGTATTTCATGGCTTGAAATCATTCAGTGCACTTTTTATTAAAAAAATTTTCCTCTGGGGTATTCACCATTTTCTCTGTATCGGTTAGTTGTGATTGGTCAGGCTAGTCCTATGCTTTTGTTCTTCTCCAATCAGAAAGGAGAGAGATCTTGTGGGTAAGGCCTTGGAGTGGGATTTAGGAGAATCAAGTTCAGTTTCTGGTTCTGCGACCCTGAGCCAGTCATTTAATCTGTGTATGACCTTCCCATCTGTAAAATGGGGATAATACCTCTTTCTGCCTGTATTTTGCTTGTCTTGTCTGCTTAGGCTGTGAAATCTTTGGAGCAAGGACCACCTCTAACTATATGTATATACAGCATTGAGCATAAGGAAGCCTCCTGGTCTCAGATGGATTATTCTTCAGACGGGGAACCAATGCACAGAGGGGAAGTGACAAGGTCACACAAGAGATCCATGGCAGAGTGAGGAACTGAATTCATCTTGCTTGAATGCCATCGCCATAAGCAATGAACCCATCCTTCCTCTCTGGCGGGGATTGTGTTTCATGAAGTCTGACACCAATCAGGCAGAGTCAATCCCAAGGGGAGAGTTTTAAATGGAAACAAGACGAACGAACGCCTTAAACCAGTGAAGAGAGCGGCGTCTGAGTCCGATACGATCTGCCTGACGTGCTACTGTTATTGCTCTGGACGGGGAGGCTGCCGCAGCACTAGGTGAATTAACGAGCAGCAAAACAACACCTGCTTGTGATTACCGTAGCCCAGCTCCAGTCAGCGTGAACAGCAGCTGCAAAGTCACCCCGTTGACAGTGCATGAACGAGCCAGGACCTGCTCTCTTCCAGCAGCGCCTGATTCTAACTCCTGAGCCTCCTGATCCCTGAATTTACCTGGCTGGTTCCCTCTCAAATCATTGCCACAGAACTACCTAGAGAGGCATCACCCATCCAGCTGCAGCTTTGTACCATGAGAATGCCACAGCTAAGCCCTGGCTTGTCTGTCCTGCCCACCAGGGAGTGCTCTTGAAACTGTGGCCTCGGGGTGGCACACGGCTTGGAACCCGATTGCCTTTCTCCAGCCAGGAAGTGGCCTGCTCTCCAGCTGCTTCTCTTTGCAGTGACAGGACAATGGGGAACAGATGTGAAAGCTTGACCCCTAGCGGCTGTCGCTCTCGGCTGCGGTGCAGGCTGTGGGGAAGCAGCCCGGTGAAGCTGTGGAGTGGTGTAGCTGAGGCGTCTGCACCTGAGCCGTAGGCTGAGCTGCCCCATCCCAGCTACCCAGCATTCAGAGCTCAGTCCCTGCACCTCCTGCTCCCTTATGCACATCTAGGGATCCTACTGCCCAGATAAGCCATTTTAGAGTCTTACTCCCCACAAAACCCTAGACCCAGTGAATAATGAGAGCTAGTGCTTTCCTCTGGGAATCCAGAGAGGTGAACCTGTCCGAGGCTTCACAGCAAGTCAGCATCAGAGCGAGGGACAGAACCAGCTTCCTCACTCTAGTATCTATTATTAAACTTCAGAGGAGTGTGTTATGTGACAAGGGCCAGGCCCCGAAAGTGTTAAATGCTTTGCCAATGACAAGATCAGCAGGCTGTTGTTTGGAAATTATCTAAGGGTCACGGGAACTTGATGGGGCCAAATAAACTCCTGGGACCTGTTTCTCCACTGTGCTGAGCTGAAATTCCTGAGGCTCTGCTGATTTACACCAGCGGGGGGGGGGGGGGGTTGGCCCCGAGGGCTCCCTGCCCCCCCATCCACGCATGCCCGGTTTCAGTGACTGCATTGAAAAATAAACACATTTCCTTATAGCTCCACGTACAAAAATGTTACCGTTGGCTTCCACCGAGGAGCTGGGAGCACAGGGACTGAAGGGGCTTTTGTTGGGGGAAATGGCTGCGGAATAGTGGTAGGTTTTTCTTCCATCCTCTCTCTCAACCCTCCTTCTCCCCCCACCAGAAAACGAAAACCCAGTAGTCATGCCTGGGGGTTTATTATTGCACTCGGCTGGAGCAGGCCTGCAGTTTGGGACGGCCCGGCTCGGTACCATCGTTCCTGATAGACGGGCGCATTCTGCCCTGGAATCCACCCAGTGGCCTGCACTTAAAACATTCAGGAGTGTGAAAAATCCACCCCCTTGAGCACTGGAGCTACACCGCCCTACACTCCTCCACCCCCCTGGCGTAGAAGCAGTGAGGTCAATGGAAGAAGGCTTCTGTGGACATAGCTACCATCACTCAGAGAGGAGGAGAAGCAAAAATCCCTTTGGTCGCTGTTGGCAAGTACAGTGCCACAAAAGGCACACATGGCACAGACAGGGCCTCTGCTCGGCTACTTTGCTGTCGCTCTACGGGGGAAACCTTCTCTGTAGACCCCAGTGTGAGGAGTGGGCACTGGGGAGATGTGTGGGAGGGAAGGCAACGGAGAGGAATTCCCCTGCTGGGTAAGGCCCTGCGGCAGGGTTCACTCTGCTTCACCCTGCATTTACCCCCATGGTCCTAATGCAACCTCACCCCACATGGGAGGAAATGGGAGGACCTGCCAGTGCCTTTCCATGACCTCCCCTTGAGTGATGCCGCGCAGAGACCCTCTGCAGAGAAGGCTTCAAGCTTCAAAGTGGGGAAGGGTGCACCCCACACACAGCATCCCAAACTCTGCCTTTCCCCTGCACCATTGTAACTGCAGCTACAAGGGGTAAGATCTGGCTCCAGCATCTGTTCCCACCCTACAGCTTCTCCCACTGATAGTGCCATTGGAGAATTCTGGATCCAGGGTAGACACCCCTCTGGGCCCAGAACTCCCAGGAGAGCAGAACTGAACAGCTGTTCAGCCTCCTGCATGTCTGTGGCAGGCTGTAGGAGGTGTAGGTGGGTGGCCTAGATTTGAAAGGAGCTCGTTAAACACAGCCAATGGAGAGACCTCATCACCCCTCTAGACTGACAGGTATCCACCTCCCCCGCGCCAAGTGCACTTCAGAGAGCATTTCATCCTCTGCGGGAGTGAGCTCTGTATCAGAGCTCTGGAGAGACAACTCCATTGCAAATCCACCCTGGGGTCATCGTGACATAGAAAAAATCACACCTGCAGGCACTCTAGTCTTGTCCTTTTGTTCCTCCTCCAGCTACTGGGCATGTCTGGGGCAGCCCCTCTCCTCCCACCCCCTCAATTAGATGCTCCTGAACCAGACTGTGTGCCTGCCGTTTCAGGGGTCCCCAGCAGGTTGCCTTTGAGGTGCTGATTCAAAGGGCTTAGCGGTGCTTAGTAACCTGCCCTGCGGGCTCCCTTTTGAAGCGCCCTTAATTCTGCAGAGGCTGCTGGCTTGCCAGTCTCCCGTGCAGCAGATGGGATCCATACAGGGTGGAGTTCACCTGCTGATCAGAAACCAGGGCCAGTATCTCTGGGATTTTGGTGCTTTTTGTTACAGCTTTAATGGCAGGTTCTGGCATTCCGCTGAGAAATGCCCCAGACACCATCAGCACAGGGGTGAGGGAGGGTATCCTAGATGCTCGGCTGCAGCAGGGGGCATGCTTTATTAGGCGAATATCCCGCTGGAGCATTCCGAGTGGCGAATAATACATAGTCCCAAAAGTATGTCCACTTGTGCGACTGGAGAGGACTTGGAAAGCTCTCAGACCTCGAGAACTGGCATTGAAAGCAGAAAGCTACCTCCCCCTTCTCCCTTAGGTCTGACCTCGATGGGGCAAAGTGCAAACCCTCCAAGGAGGAAGGAAGGAAAGACAGGAGCGGACAACCGGCTGTGCAGAGAAACAGGAGCTTAGAGCAGGTTGGTTCACCGTGCTTTGGGTGAGTGCTAGGTCCCGGCGATGAGACCCTCTCGTGCTCCCCTCCTTCCTATCTAGGTTCAGGAGAACATCGGAGTCTAAGTTTGACTAGAGATGATGAGCCAGCCTGGTTAAAATAGGAGCCACCGCTGAGAACGTAGGTCCGGGGGAGTCAGGTTAAAGATGCTCCAACAACATCTTCCTTGAATGGGGAGTCCCAGTACCAAGCTTACAACCTCCCCCTCTTACTCTGCCCACCAGTCCCATTCCTCTACCTTGCTCCTTAGAGTTAGACTCTAGAGTTTGTTGTCTCATCTAGCACCAGGGACTTCATGTGAGAGAGTGAACGGAACTTTCCCTCCCCCGTTCCCCATTTATTGTCCCTTTACTTCAAGAGACAGCTTTGGCTAATTGCTCTCCTTCCACCTGAATCCACTCAGGGCTCTTCCTCTAGGGTAGGCCAGAATGTCTGCTGCCCTGTTCTGGGCAGTGCCTTCCTTCCCCCCAGCTGCCCCTACCAAATTTAAGATGCACTTCAGAGCATACGCTCCCCAAATGCAGAGTGGTGTTATGGAAAACCTTCCTCCATTTCTCTGAGATAACCAGGGAGCTGGGATCCACCCCGAGCCACACGTCCAGCTTCTTTTAGATCAATACTGTGTATACTTAATCAGCTTATTAAATAAATACATTGGTTTATTAGAGCACATAAGTGTGTAATATCCCCCCAAAAAATCACTCCAGATTTCTGACGAAGCCTATGGAAACCCAAAAACAGAGAGAGCCCCTGGGGAAACTGATTTTTCCAAATTCCTGGTTAGGATTGTGAAACAGATTTAAAGAGGAAACCAGCCTCAGGTTGTGCCCAGAGCCCAGTTCATGTTATGAAACATGCAGTTATGTCGTTCGGTCACTAGATGTCTTTGTATGCTACAGAGATTTCCAGACAGGATGGGGTACCTGGTAAACGAGAGAGAGCTGGAACTTGAGCTGTGTGGAAAGTCTGTTTGTGTCTGTAGTTACTGCAGTTTTCTTTAATAGATGCCTGTTTAAGAAGGAATTGGTTTTTATTTGTCACAAGAAAGAACTTTGATAGTTTGTGCTATATGAATACTCATGCAGCGCAGACCAGCTCAATAAAGTTCGGCAACATACCTTATGACCCCAGCTCATTGCTTTGATTTAAGAAGGTCAAAGCAACTTAGGACACAACCAAATCCAACTCTCAAGTTTTCCAGTGGATTGATTGTATGCTGTCACAGGGATATGGGGAGTGTTAGTCATTTTCCAGGTAGAATGTTAGTCTAAATATAGTCAGTGAAATGGCTGGTTCATTTCCTTCACACTCATCCTGGGAGCCGATTTTCAAATGCTCAGCACCCAAAATTAGGGCCATATTTACAGATGTGTTCCACACCCAGCAGCTCTTTGGAAACTCCAGCCGTTTCTTTAGGGGCCTGAGTGGGAGTTGTACTCTTACTCTAAATCTGGCTCCAATTGTGCTGAGCACTAGGAACGTTCTGGCCTCAGTGTGCTAACGGACACAGCAGTGTGCAAGTGGTGTACTAATGATGCTAACCAGTCCTAGATGAAAGAGAGCAAGCACTCCCCAGTGCAATCTCCAGATGTGCATTTCATTGCGATTTAATAACACATTTATTGTGGGTCCGTAAAACAATGAATTGTTCAATATACATTTCCACAGCTGTTTCCTGGGGCCTGTTCTCTTCCATAACGATCCCTCTCCTATCATTGTGCTTGCTGTCCAGTACCTATTTGGCTAATGCCTGTTTGCGAACCTTCCTTTTACATGATGTGACCAAGTCCCAACTCCATCAGAGCATGTAGCTATTTAGAAACATCCCTCAGGTGGGCCAGGATGTTCTCCCGAGGGCTATCACTAATTACTGTCTGATCACATCATAAATGTCTCAGATGTGATAACGTGCAGCTGGGAACTAGGTTCTACCCTGGTCTATGTCTGGCTTTCTTTGTCTTTGATCAAAGCAGTTGTTCTTCTTGATCTGCTCTGGAATTGCAGCCTGCAATGGGATGTCCTGGTTTAAGTCAAGGGAGTGTACTTCAGCGTGCAAAGGAGCCTGCCATGAACTGATGCTCCCCTGCATTATGACACACAACGTACACCAATGTGTCCTGGTGTGATGCTAAGCACCACATATCAAAGCATTATACCACAATGGCCTATACCATCGATTGAGTAAATCTAGTACCAAATATCAGGAGGTTTTTGTTGAACCATGCATACTGCATGTAGTAGTGTTTGACTTTAGCCATGAGTACCACAGTGGTACACTGGCAGAATGGTATGTCCCGCACATTGATATAATCTAATATAAAGGTGTGTGCCACGTATTCTGAAAACATACCACGCCTTTCCACCTGGGTTAGCAGACTTCAGTCTAATGGCGTGGATTGCACATGTGCAGTTGGCGTCCACCAGTGTTGGTGTGCACCGCATGAGTGGTGTCTATGATGCATTTTGAAATGTGCTCTGCTATCCTAGCATGCGCTGCCCATTCACCAAGTCCCGGGCAGTATCTGGATTGATGTGCGCTGATGAACATGAGAACCTCCGTACTGGATCAGACCATGGTCCATTTTGCCCAACATCCTGTCTCTGACACTGGCCTGCACTGGAGCTTCAGGGGGAGTGTACAGAACAAAGCAACTACAGAGTGATTCACCCGTCTTCCCCTTTCAACTTCTGGTAGTCAGAGGCTTAGGGTCACCCCAAGCATGGGATTGCATGTAACAGCGCATGCTGCAACTGCATACTGCACGTTGGGATGCCTTGAGACTCTAGAGAGACATGCAGAAAAAGCAGGTTAGCTGTTTGCTAACTGGAACCTCAGTGCCAGGGGACTAGGCAGAGGACTGCTTGTGGGCCTTTCATCTTCAACACTACGAAAGCAGAATTACTCAGCAGAGCAGAAGAATAAACAGCACCTTTGGCTGGTTGAGGAGAGCTCAGTCATCCGTGGCTGTGACCACCGGGACTTCAGAAAGCATGGGGCTTGTGCCATGATTATACGGAGCATAGTTGTGAATGGGGTGGACTCTGGCATATCCATGTTCAGCTAGTGATTCGTTCCAAGCACCAGACAGAACCTCGTTGCCGGACATGCCTCATTTCAGCTAGCGCAGGGCTTTGTTGTTTCCTGTCCATCTTCCACCCTTACAGGCAAGGCCTTTCCGCCTGCCCCCTTATATTCTGAACATATCCGCAGCTGATTTCAGACTCCCTGGCACCGTCTGCTACTGCTCTGGTTTTATTGCCCATTAGAAGACACGACGTCGCTTCCGATTTTCTGAAGAGGCTCAGAAAACAAATCAGTGAAATGTCTTACGTCAAAGGTAGCATCAAGTGTACTGTAGTGATGGGGGAGGGAACATATAAATCCCTAGACAGACAGACAGAGATTAGATAGATAGGAAGCTAGTCATCATCATACTAACCTCTTTAATATCATCAGAAATAGTATAATGAGGAAGGATTGATCTTCAGGGATTCACTAAACTCTTGAGAGTTTAACAGATCTATCTATCTATCTAATCATCATCTAATCTAATCTATCTATCTATCCCCATACACATCATCTATCTAGAACAGCATAAATCTACTTTACACTGTACCTAAATTCTTCTTGCCAGGTTCATGGGAACAACTTCTACTGGCTTACTTGGGAGGTGGTCACATACCACCGGTGAGAAAGCCCCTCCCACGTATCTAGAATTCTACTGGAGCCCAGCTGCAGGGCAGACCCTGGATCAGGTTCACAGTTCATGAAAATAGCTGTAGCTCCTTTGACTTTGGTGGAGCAGCGCCCACTTAGAACACCGGACAGTCAGACCCCCTCAGTCAAACTCTGCACAGATTTATATTCCATGCCACTCTATGGAGTTGGGAAAGGGATAAGCCTAGGCAGAAGCTGGAAACCTCTCTAGAGATGATCTCACCCATCTTTGCCTACGGCCAGCTCTGGGTGGGACAGGGCAGAAGTTCTACATCTGCCCTACGCTTAAGAGAGGAAATGAAGGCTGCAAACACAGACACACTGAGCAGGGAGCAGACCATTATGGAGGCTGGATTGATTGTTTTTCGTGGTCAGAGAAGGAAGGAGAAAGGGAAATGAGAGGAAAGGGGACTGATAGAGCTGGACTGTAAGGGATGGCGAAGTTGCTGCTGGGATTGCTGGCAGTGCTGGATTTTTTTTTCCTGGCCTGTGTCTCAATTTCTCTGTATTTGATGTGTTTTTATTTCCTATTAAAAGCTCCCTGTCTCATTTCCTCCATGAAAAACAAGGCTCTTTCAGGGAGATGAATTCCTTCAGCTCCAGAAGAGCCTCAGTCTGCACTGAAAAATAAACAGTCTGTAGATTGCTGTCTTTCTCCCTAGTCTCCTCTTTAGTCCCCCCCATTCTCCCCAGTCTCCTCTCCCCCCATAGCCTGCAGTTAGTCGGCTTTTATTACTGGGACATAGCGATGCTGAGCCATGTAATTGAGGTTCTAGAAAATGTTATTTCTGCCCCAGACATCAATTCAGCATTGTTTGCAGACTAGTGCACTCAGCGTATTCCCGTGGCTCTCCACTCGGGGCCTTGTTTTGTGCACTGTGTTCAGTGTTTGGTTAAAGTCTAAACGGCTGGTTACCAGCTGCGGACGATCGGTGAGCAGCACCTTTCTTTCAATGCTGCATTTTCCTACTATGGATCCAGGGTGTGTCGTCTTCTGGCCTCTCACCCTGTGTGCCTGATTCACTAGCCTGGCCTCCTGCTCCACTCTGGGGTTCATGACATGCTTCCCTGGCCCATTATCTGTGTATGCCGGTCAGAATTAAGGGGCAGAGTTGTGCTTGAAGGAGAGCCCGGAACAGGCCTTGCAGGGGATGCTACTGGCTGGGATCAGGGTGCATTGGAATAACTCTGGGGAGCCCAGGACTGGCGTGGCAGGAGGCACTGCAGGCCAGGAAGGAGATGCACTGGGCTCAGCCGGGTAGGATCCCAGTACTGGAATAGCAGACAGGACTGCGGGGGTTCATTCCGGTGCATGGGTGGAGCTATATGGGGGGAGTTTGCAGAGTGTCACCTCACCGTGTGCCTGCCTCTAGCCCGGACTATTCACACCGCACTTCCACAAGCACTGACATTCACCCAGATACGGGGGGAACAACACCCCTGCGTTTTCTGCTCGGCAAAAATAAGTGACGCTGGCCAGTTTGTTTTCTAGCCGTGAGTGATGCCTTTGGGTGTCCGTCTGCCCTGGCTCAGCCTCACTGGCCTCCAGGCTGAGGAAGCTTGGGAATGGGACTTAATCGGGGTCCCGGCTGTGCATGGCAGGGGAGTTTGTGCCACACTCACTCCCACGGAGGGGCTTCTCTAGCTAGAAGAGCCAGGTCAGCAGGAAGGGCTGGCCCTGGGGTACAGCTCTCCTGCCCAGGAGCTCTCGCCTGTGGTCTCCGGGTATTAAAGAAAAGCCCATCTGCTGCCCACCAGAGACCCACGTCCTGCATCTTTGAGGCAGCTGCTAGCAGAGCCCAGCAGTGGTGGCTTTCAGAGGCTGGGGTGCGTTGGCCTGGCTAAGAAGCCGGTCACCGAGGAGCTCTCTAAAAGGTCTCTCGGTCTTTTCCCAGCTGAGGAAGTTGCTGATGACCAGTGACAACCTGGAACAGGTCCCAGGTGCTGTGGCCAACCAACTAGCAGCAGTTCAAGTGAGGACACATTAAGATCTCAGAGGGGATGGCTGGCACTTTCAAAGATCTGGTGGACCTGAACCTGCTGCTACAAGACTGAAGAATTTGAGGGGAGACAGAAAGGGCTGAGGGTTATTAACTCAGGCAGCCTCCTCCAGCTTTTCCCCTCTTTGCCTATGCCAGGCTAGTAATCTTAGAGCCTCTTCCATGGGGCTGTGGTACATTTAGTCCCACCTGGAGCCAGAGGGAGCAGAGATTAAAAAAAAATTAAGTCAGACAAGCAACTCAGAAACAAATAGTTTGGTTCCAGTTTGGTTCTGGACCCCAATAAAGGGTCTGAAACCCATTGTTTCTAGAACATGAGAAAGGCTCTGAAACCCACTGCTCCTAGTACATGACAAATGTGCTGGAACCCATGGGTTCTAGAACGCGAGAAATGTACTGGAACCCATTGGTTCTAGAATATGACAAAGACACTGAGTGCAATTCTAGACCATGACAAAGGCTCTGGAGCCCGTTGGTCCTAGGCAAGCCAATGGCTCTGGAAAGAGGGTGAAGAGTCTGGAACCCTTTGATTCTAGACCATACCCAAGAGTCTGGGAACCCCCTGCCTGTCATTATTTTGAGAAGCCTCCAGCCTGCTGCATGTAACCCCCTTCCTGAAACCATGACACGGGTATTTTCGTGATGACAGTGCTTCCACCCCCACATTCCCATGCTCCACCTGTATGCAGTGTTTTAGACCGTTGAGGTTTGACTCAGTGGGGGAAGGAAGACAGGGTCACCAGGCCCTTCATGTTCATATTAACCTCAGCCATAAAAACAAAAATAATAATAATGAGTCACTACATGGCATGATTGCAAGAAGAAGGCAGTGTGCTCCAGCAAATCCCAAGGGCCGTTGCCAAGAAAACTGGAACACCGTGTTTATCCCAGCCAGTGCAGTTGGCCTTTGGAAGCTCTTCCCCCTCGGAGTGCACCTGTGTGTGTTGCCTGAAACACACTGGCCACCCACATCAACATCGGAGCTGTCGAGGCTCAGCTTTGAATTTGATCAGTCCAACAAATGGAATGAGCTGGTGAGTTCTCAACTCCCCAGCGCCACTGGACAGTTCTGAAAAAGAGTGGTTGATAATGTCACCTTCAGGAGAGCCTCCCATTAGCCCTGCAGGCACCTGGCACAGTGTAGGACCTATAAAAAACATCCTAGCCCTTGATATCTGTCCCTAGCAAGAGGAAGCAGTTGCATCCTCCCGGGAAAAGGCCCACCTCTTTCGATCATTCTAGGACAGCAGTGGGGTGAATGGTCTTTTCTTCCCAGGAGAGGGTGGTCCTTGAGGAAGCTGCTACTGCAGTAGAAGGAGATTTGATCTTAAGGTTCTCTCTAGCTTCACTGCCCTCAGATCAGCTCGTATCAACCTTGCCCTCCAGAGCTGCCTGCTCCTTGCACTGAGCTGCTAGCTGCTGCCCAATCCCTCAATAAAGCACTCCACAACAAACACTGTGGTGGACCCAGCCAGCGGGGATTGGAGCTCCTGGCCTGCGTTCTGAGAATATTCTTGACAGTCAGTTTTACAGCCTTGGCCGCTAATCTCCCCCTTCCGTCCCTTTCTGTTTAAATCAAAACAAACGAGCAAAATCAAAGCAGCAAAACCCCAAGCACAGAGAGACGTTTATTCTCCAGCTATGTAATAGATATTTATTATTAAATATCGGGGCTCGTGGAGGTAAAAATATTGGCAGAGGCAGAAGCTACAGCGAAGCTCAGCAATTACTGATGTGAGCGGCTACTGGGGAGAAAAGGTGTTCTGGGTCTCGAGAGAGCTGCGGAGGAAATGGGTTTCCCACGGCAACATTTTTGAGATTTAGGGAAAATATCCTGTCCCAAATCGCCGCCTTGCATGGGCATGAAGATGCTGCTGCCTTGCTGGTCCGGAATTACGAGGCTGAAGCCAAAATCTGAGACCCACTGCCCGGAGCTGTAATGCCCCCCTCCCCGCCAGCCCCAGGGTAGAAGCACTCAAGTTTTGGCTTCTCCCCCTGTCCCGGCAGTGGGGTTCGGGCTTCAGTCCCCCTTCCCGGAGTGGGGGAGTAATTTTTGTTGCCAGAAGGAGATTGCGGTGCAATGAAGTTTGAGAACCCCGGCAGGATACTGACCTGTTCATTCAGACATGTTTCTGAGAGACCTCTAACGCCGCGCAGGAGCCCTGACCTACTTCAAACGGTTTTAGCAGAAAGAACGGCCAGTGTACACAACAGCTCGCGTAAGCTGAAGAGGCTTCCTTGGAATTTGCTGTGCCTTGGGCCCAAAGTTTGAGGAGGACCCAGGATTGTTTTAAACGAATCCCTTGTGTTTTGTCAAGTGAAGCATCCCGCTCTTAAAAAATGGCCTTTTATAGGTTTAATGGAGCCATGGAGGAGAGAGGCAGAGTTTGGGGCATCTTGCAAAATCTCCCCCTTTTCAATGAATTCTGGTGGACGTGGGGATATGCTGGGAAGGAATGGGGTTCAGAGACTGGCAATGTCAGAGCAGCTGAGAACCCACTCCATGAGAGGCATGTGGCAACCAAAGGGTTAAAATCCCCCCCCCCCAGGTGTTTGGCCTGTGACCAATCAAGGCTGATGCAGAGCACCTGCCAGATAACTGATATCTGGGTGTGGCCACAGGGCTGCCCACAGCAGTAGCTGGCCAGGCCTCTGTAGCAATGTCTGACTCTAGCACCTTGGCAGTGGCTTTTGGTGTTGAGTCTGAACTGAACCTTTGCTAAGGAAACTCAAGTGAGTGCTTTGTAATTCTCCAGGGCACAAGGGTGAGGCGGTAAGGGGGTGGGAGGCAGAGCTCCATGCAGTGAGTGGAGGTGTTGGAGGACTCGGGAGTGGCCTGCAGTGCTTTTTATACTGTGAGGAGGCAGGTTTGCTGAGGGTGGAGATAGGGGAGGGATTTGCAATGTGCTCTGTTGGGTGTTACTCTGGGAGTTGGGAGCCCTCAGAGTCTTGCAGCAGCTTGTTTAGGGGGGTGGCAGACTGGAGCTAGCAGAATGATTGGCACCATTGAGCAGGGTTGGGGGGTGGTCTTGCACCCGTTCTGCATTGACCAGGGAAGCTCCTTTGAAATGGGATTGTTGGGGCGGGGGGGGGGGTTTACACTGACTTTAAGGCCCCCGCTGCACTGTTAGAGCAGCATAAAAAGTGCTTTGTGTAGAATCGGGCCCAAGGTAGTTGCATCATTTTAAATGTGAGCAGAATCAGGCCCTACTGTGCTCTCTACTCACCTAGCACTTCTCCCTCCCTGCCACTTGGCCCCTGCTGCTACAAGAGCCTTCTCCTTTGCATCTCCCCAACCCTGTCTGCAACAATAACTTCCCTGTGATTTCCTAGGTGCCTCTGTTCTTTAGCCCTCCACCACCATTTGTCTGGAAGATGCTATGTATATAAATATAGCACTGCTTAATTCTGCACACTCTTACGCTGGGTATGGAAGAGACTGACTGCACTGTAGGGTGGGGTCCATCTAGGAAGAGTTATTTGTACTGCAGCCATGGCAAATTGTGGTTACACTTTCTCCTGAATGGCCCCAAACATCCCCTAAAAATATCACTTAAATTGGGGAGGGAAGGAAAAAGGACACTGATTTTAGGTGACGTAAAGGCTCACTAATGTTAAAAGCAGATTGTTTGAGACCATAGATTTGTAATAAATTCCTTCTGCAAACAATATGTGTGAGAGGGCAGTGAAATCCCAAATGTTTCTACTCCTCAGTTGCTCATTAAATAACCCGATGAAATTATCTTTATTAAACACAGGCCTGTCCCGGCCATAAAATGTTTCTTTCGGAATGAAGGAGGGTTGTTCAAAACAGTAACTTCAGGGATAATAAACCTGCAATAGATGTTTGCTTATTGCACAGTGGTTAAATTGTCATTATTGTTACTCATCACTATTTGTAATGTGGCAGCTCCCAGAATCTCTGCCATCTGTAAGGCACTGTACAAACATAGAACAAAAAGATGGTGCCTGCCCCGAAGAGTGTGATTGTTTGATTAACTTGAAATCCATGTCTACATAAATTTTCTTATTTGGGACATTTGATTAAAGGCTTGTATTATTTATATTGATGTAATCATTGCTGGCCCCAGCTAAGATAGGGGATCGTGTGAGGTTCTGTGCCCCCACACCTAGCAAAGGACAGCATGTGCCCCGGAGAGCTTACAATCTAAATGGACCAGACAGATGAATGGGAGGGAAAGTAAAATATTATTCTTTCTGTTGTACAGATGGGAAACCGAGGCACGAAGAGACTAAGTGACTTGCCCAAGGTAACACAAGGACTTCGTGGCAGAGCTGGGAATTGAAGCCCTCCTGAGTTTGCATCCAGTCTTGAAGCTCATAAAAGTATGTGTTTCTATTGCACTTACAGGGTTTGATTTCAAAGATTATGTGCATCAGCAATGCAGGAGATGGCACAATTTGGTGTTGTGGCAGCTAGGTTCGGTGGGGGGATTTATCAGAAAACATAAGCATGTCACCCAGAAGAGAATTAGTGGAACAGAGAGCAAGTGTGTTAAATTACACCCACCGAGGGTCAGAGTGACACAAGAAAAGTTAACAAATTGATTATAGTTGGAGATCTTCTAATGGCATCACTGATGCAACGAACGTGATGGTCTCAGCCCAGTGCAGAGGGAACCTTTACAAAAGCACCGCACAGCCCAGCTAGATTTGAAAAATCTCTCCACAGAATAAGACTGGTAGCAGTTGAGGACTGTGGTACATTGGTAGAGCCCGGAACTGGAATGTGGGGGCGGGTGCTGCAGGTCCGGATTGAGGTGCATTAGTGTAGCTGTGGGGGAGGAGGGGAGGCACTATTGGCACAGGAAGGACTGGTAGAGGTTGGGGTTGAGTAGCATCAATGGGATGGGCTCAGGACTGGCACAGCAGGGCGGGACTGAGGCACATTTGAACTGCACTGCTCAGAGTTGTCTGTTCACTCACTTTCATGTGCCTGCCATCCATGTAGAAAATCCCCCAATCAATCTCTCCCAGGGTGTCAGTTCTGAGCCAAAGCTTCCTCTCTTCCTATTGAAACAGTGGAAAGCTCAACAATGACTAAATGGGGCAAAGGGAGGTGAGATCCATCCACAGCAAAGAGCCCTGATTTATTAGGAGACCTTCATCGGCCCAGGGGTAATAAAAGGTCAACATTTGTCTAGCGTTTGGCACGTCCTTATGCAGCGGGGAATGGGGGAGGGAGGCCATGGAGCTGTTTGCACTGCTAATTGTCTGCAATGTGGAGTTTCTCCAAACACGTAGGGATTGTCAGCAAGATGTTGGGCTCCGCCAGAGGACCGAACCTAGCAAAAAAGTTTGGCTTGATTAGTGTTTTGGAGAGGGTTATGTAGCTGTCCCCCTGACTCGGGGAAGGCTTGGAAGAGCAGTCACTGTGTGACATGCTGATTAATCTCCTTTGCATTCTGCTTTCCCCACCAATAGCCAGCGTTGTGTTGTTTTGCTGTCTGGCATGGGTGCTGAAGCAGCGCCTGTACAACAGTTGTGTTGGCCAGCCAGATGTCAGCTTCCCCCTTTTCCATTTGGTCTGGAAATAATACAGCAGCAGCGGGACAAACCAATTAATGAACAGGCGGAGTTAAAATAGCCAAAAGCTCCTTCTTGACACTGACTCTGAGCCCAGCGTCTTTGCACAGGACAGAGCACAAAGGGAGGCAGCTGTCATGCCTTAGAGGGGAATAAAAACAGTGCTTGGCGTGTGTATGGGGCCTGCTCTTCAAGGGTCTCAAAGCACTTCACAAGTTTAAGGCTCCCAGCCTTGCTTTCAATCTCAGAAGCTATAGTGGGAAGGCATCTGCAAATGCGTAGGTAGATAGGAGAGTTATCCCCATTTTATAGCTGGAGAAGCAGTGGCACAGAAAGGGTGAGACTTATTTTTGTTTTAAAATCGGGGTGTCTATATTTAGGCACCTACATGGGTGTGCCCAGTAGCTCCTGTGGAGCTCTGCGGAGGCTGCTGAATGCTTTGCACTTTTGAAAATCTAACCACTTCTTTGGGCTCCTAGCTTTAGGCCCCCAGGTTTAAAAAATCTTGGTTTAGGTGACTTGACCAATGTTGGACAGGGAGTCAGTGGCAGAGCTGAGCACTTCTACTTCTCAGACCTGGGCATCAACCACAAGGCCACCTTTCCCCCTCATGAAGAGAGAGGGAGAAAGGTGAATGTAGAGGGAGGAGCAGACAGATGCAATGCCAAGACAATGGACAATGGATTACTTATCTGGGAAGCTCTTTGGGTCTTTTTGTGTTTGTGCAGCACCTAGCGCAGTGGGGCCCTGGTCTATGAGTGTGGTTCCCAACTGCTACTCCACTATACATAACAATACAGAGAGACAGTGAGGGAAAAGGGAGGTGAGGGAAGGCAGGAGAGAGAGGAAAGCAAGGAGGAGAGACAGAAAGAGGCAAGAGAAGTCAACATGACCTCTCTTGATGCACAAATTTCTCCACTTTTTCTGGCTTGCTCAGGACTCTGATTCATCAGCCTGGCTATTTTAATGGCTTAACCCCCTGGAGCAGTGAATCCCAGTCTGTGGTCTGTGGATCACTGGTGGTCTGTGGTGAGCTGCCTGTTCCCATGGCACTGGCTCCTTCTCCTTACTTCAGCAGCTAATGTGCATCCAAAGAATCTTTAAAAAGGACATTCAGCACTGTCCTGACCTGGTTCTTCCATGTAAGCAATGGCTGTGGTTGCCCCAGGGACGTCACAGTGGTCCTCTGTGCTTGTGAGTGAGAAGACAGATGGCTGTCTCTACAATAAGGTCCCCTGTGATGAAAAAAGTGTGGGAACCTAGAGCGAGAGCTGGGGCAAATGAGGGGATTTTTGTAACGTGTGTAGGACAACCATGGGTGACTCAGTTTACCTGCTGTCTCTGCATTGCTATACACTGGCTGTCAATGGAGAGGGGAACGAGGTACAGCCATGTGTCATGTATGTTTTCTGGGTTGAGAGCAGCTGCTCCGACGAGAACTGACTGGAATCGGCACAGACGCATGGAAGCCCCAGAGGCGACCACAGGAGCCTCCGTGACAGAGTGTTAACTTTCAGTGACGGGGAGGCTGAGGCGGGCTGAACTCGTGACTACAAAGGAGGCTACAAATGGGGACCAAAGGAATATGGGGCGAGGAGACTGGTTTTTAAGATTGCTCCTGACACATGCAGGGTCACACAGACTGGGAATGGAGAGCGGAGATGGATCCAGGAAAGCATGCTGGGAGGGTTGCTTCTGCCAGTCGGGACTCTGATTTCAGCTTGGTGTTCCCATGCTAACCTAGACGCTGTATGCCAGGGGACCAATAAATGCTGCCTTATTCTGCAAAGGTCGCACCATGTCACTGCAAAGCTCACTCAAGTGCCTGAAGGGGTAAAAAGTCTCTGAACAGGGCATCTTCACTTCTGCCAGACTAGCTGTAGAGAGCCCCCCCTGGGGGGGGAAGGGGGGGAACAGAAGTGCTGGAACCAGCAGGCAGGCTCGGGTTCGGAGTTTGGTTGCGAGTTCGGCTGCAACCAACGTGTTTCTGCAAAAAGTTCTGGTTTCAACAGATCAGGGTTTTCCAACGAAAAGAAGTTTTTTGTCAAAAAAATTCCCAGCCAGCTCGAGTCAAAATGAGCCTTCTCCAGTGAGCACAACACTTGGCTTCCATGCTCAGTTCCTCTCCTCTCCCCCTGGAGCTCTGTCTCCATCTTACCTTCACCACCAATTCACTCCCGGGTTCTTCCTCTTGACCCACCCCCCATCCTCTTCACACAGCCACTGCACCTCCCTTTGACAGGTACCCACTCCCAGGACGCAGCTATGACTGTCTCTTCGCTGCTGGCTCTCAGCTTGTGAGGAAGGGACAGTGGTAGGGGCCACAAACAGTAGGAGACTGGACATATCAGGAGAGCCACCTGAGGGAGCTTGGCAGGACTTGGACCTCACAATGGCCAGAAATCCTCCTTTTTTCCCTAGTGAAGTTCCCCCAGGACCAGAGCTGAGGGCCAAGCTGCCTCCCGTCTATCCTAAAGCCAAGGCCCAGCAGTGACGTTCCCTTCTCCACTGGGGTGAGAAATAAGGCAAGCCCGTGAGCTGCCCCCATAAGATTGTGGGTTCAAGCAGCCACGAGCTACTTCTGCAGCACCCTCATGTTGGCACCCTTTGGAACCTGGTCCCTTTCCCCACTTGATCGCCCTTGAGGCATTGGGACCTGCCCTTTCCTAAGGGGTTAACGCTTCCATGAGCTAGTGATTGTTTTGTTCTTTTACATCTTGTACCAGTGACTAATTAGAAGCAGCTTGTTGATGAGGTTTCCTGGTTCTCTGGAGTAGATCTGAATTGCTTTCCCTGTCATTAACCATAGCTCGGGGAGAAAAAAAGCCTAGCTGATAAGGAGTGCATTTGCTGCCTGTCCCAAGAGAGAGAGGCAGCAAATGCACTCCTGATAGCATGGCTAAGCTGTGAAGCTTCATGGCTAATTATCATCACCAAGGTCACCCGGAGAAAAAAACAACCCACACTATGGCATGAAAGGGAAGAGGTGACAGCAGACGAGAACCCCGCTGCGGGGTGTGTGTGTAAAGGCTTTTGGATAAACCCACTGTGCGGTAGTGCCAACAGAGTGACTGGGAATGAACTCGCTGGAAACAAGTGGAGGAGGGACGGGAGGAAAAGGGAGAGGGGGAGAGGGCATGAGGAGCTGGACCGTTTTAGCTGTGAAGGCCTTAGAATGAGTCACTGAGGTTTTCCTTCAGGAATGAGAAGAGCTTTAGGGTCTGTCCTCAAGGCAGAATTAGTCAGTGCTTATCTGGGTGCTGCCTCTAACCCTCCTACTGCCATGCACAAAACCTTGTGATCTGGGTTAAGTCCTGCTATCAGCTGAGACTTGCTGGCTTGCCTGGGGCTAAAACCCAAGTGAGGCGTGTTTCACTCAGACTGGTAAGCCGTCCCCTCTGCAGTCAGCCACTTGAATGCTGGTAGTCCTCCAGTGCCTTCCCACAATCCCCCCATGCGTCCAGAAGGACAGACAAGTTCTCCCACAATTTACTGGGAAAGAACCTGAGCAGCTCAGCTCACTGCAGCGTAAAGAACCACGGATGTGCCCCCAGACGTCCTAGCGACCCGCCCCAGGAATCTGTAACTTGGGCAGGGCTTTGCAATGTGGCTTGTCGCACCTGGGCTAGGCTAACCGGGCTACTCCCACCTGAGTGCGACTACCTGTGCATGCAACAACTTCTGTAGAAGAGCAGCTCCTCACACTAATTAATGTCCCTCTCCTGTATGGTGATTCATACATGTCACAGAGGCTCCCAAGAGGTGACCAGTCAGCTATTACATTTCGATGTGGAGTACAGATATTATAAGTGAGATTAATGAATGCAGCCCCTCACAAGCATTCAATAGAGTCTAAATACTAAACACTTTCTCATCATTTTAATGCCTTTTTCATCAATATTAACACACAGGTGAGCCAGACTGACTCCAGCTGGGTATCTGCCAGTGTCCCATTGAGGCCTGGTAGGTGACCAGATGTCCTGATTTTATAGGGACAGTCCCAATTTTTGGGTTTTATATAGGCTCCTATTACTCCCCACCCCCATCCCAGTTTTTCACACTTGCTGTATGGTCACCCTAAGGCCTGTGGACCTGGCATGAGCTGGCAACGGGTCTGCCAGCATCGTGCGTTGAAATGCTGGACCAAACTTTTTCAACGCTCACCGAACATTTGTGTTAAAATTCACAGCAAAGGTTGGAGTTGGGGCAAGAGTCAAAGGAGGAGGTGTGTTCTATTATCCGGTCCAATCTCTGCATGCCTACTTAGTTAACCCTTCATGTCTCTATCCTCCATTGTCATTAGCTATGATTCCTATTTTATGCAAGACTGGAAGGCCAGTTTTTTAAGAAGTAGTGAAGGGAGATGCAGTCCTCAGAGAGTTGATGCATGATCCTGGAATGTTTTGGAAATCTGATGCTGCCTGCAACATTTCTCTTCTCCACAGCTGGCCAGTGTGCAGCTGTGGGGAGGAGGAGAATAGTTAACACTTTCCTATCCGTGCCTGGGGATCCCTGCCGCAGGACAATGGGTTGGTTGTTGGATTAGGCGGAATTTCCCCCAATGCACACCAAGGGTCTTTGAAGAGCTTGCTATCAGTCCGGGGGGGAGGAGGGGGGCAGCAACATTCATGCCAAAGAATACGAACAAAATAGCATAACAACTCCTTGGAAAAGGAGATATTTGAGGGCAAAACCCAACAACTTCTCCCTAGAATAAACAGCCAGATGCTCCAAAGAGAGACTAAGCCTCGGAGGCGTTTAAAGGACAAAATGGAGCAGGAGAGGTTGGCTGCAGAAGGGAAATGCAATGAGAATGGTACCAGGTGCAGAGGAAAGAAGGGGCTAAGATGCCATGGTGATGGGCGCAGGGGAAGGTCTGGAATGGAAACGGAACTGGAGAAGCCGGAGTGATGGGCAAATCGAGCACACGGAGGTAAGAGACCCAGTGCAGCTGCGTAGGTAGGGGAAATGAGGTATGAGTGGGGTGGACAAGCCAGGGCCGGAAATGATGTATTTTACCCAGGAGGCCCAGGACATTGGGAATCAGGCACTGGGCTTGGAGCGTCTTAAACGTGTGTCCAGTGCAGGGCTCGGGGGGCACAGAAGCAAAGGAAAGGCTGGTGCCCAAAGAGCTCAGGCAGAAGCATTGACACGGTGAATAGTTATAGAGGAGAAAAGTCAAAGTTTGTGTCCGGTCGCAGCATGTAGAAAAACAAGCTGAATTTAGAGACTGGCCTTAGCTGTAAAGTTTGGTGCTGAATCCAAACTTTTCTGGGGCGTTGCTCAGGCCCCCATTCTTCTTAAAATATTTGCCAAGCAATATAGGTCGATCCTACAGAAGGGTGTAATAAAAAATCATGTGCCAGCCGGGGTTATTCTCCATTAGACCCCGGAGTCCAAACTGATACAGTTGCTTTCTGTGTATTTTCTTGTTGTGCTTCTCCATGCCCTGTGTATTGATTTGAGTGCCAGCTCCTTGAATTTGCACGGAAATTACTTTCCATCTGTCTCCACCCAAACAAGGAAATGGAATAAAAGAGTCAAGGGAAAGCGCCACTTGCTAAACAGCACTTGCTGCTGTCATATAGCTTTGCTAAGGAAACATATGCTCCAGATACCTAGTGTGAAACAAACACCCACAATTTTTCCAGGTAAGAAATTTGCATAACATGAGTCAACACCGGGTCTACAGTTTGAAAACTCACAAGTCCCTTTGATGTCTATAGGCCAAGAGCTTTGGACTAGTGCCTGGCATATCCGGACACATTCATCCTTTTCCACAGGCAACTGGACAGACAAGAACTTTATCATGAGGATTTAGCACCAGTGAAGGTACTAAACTTGACTGATGCTGGAGACCTAAGCCCACTGCCTATCTAGCTAATCATGTGGGTTTCTCCCTGCAGCCTCACTCCTGGACACAGAGGGCAGTTAAGCCACCAGGGTCAGTTGAGTCTTTGCTGAATTAAGATAGTTTTGTGGCATGATCTATTAATACCTGGCCTGAACATCCTGATTAATTTCTCAAAGGCCACCAAATAGCCTTCCTCCGAGTAAGAGATTCTGGCCCCCACTGAACTGGGCTGGATTCGAACTGGTAATGTGGAGTCAACTGTTTCCTTTGCCTGTTACCACGGCCCGGTCTCCCTGGGATGTAGCATTCCTTCGGAGCCACGGAAAAGATGCTGGCGCAGATTTGAGTGACGTGCCAAAGGCATGGGCTGTCAGCTCCTCCTGTCCTTGGCAGCAAGGCCACATGGGACGTTAATGTCTGGGAGAGGGGAAGACTAAAGGAAGGGCTGTTGGATTCCAAAAGCAGCTGACGCCACGCCTGGAAAACAGCTGCCTGGCTCCTCCTTTCAGAGAGGAAAAATACTAGACAAGAGGATGAAGGAAAGAGGCTTAGACCAAAACCGTGGGCCGGGCTGGAACGACTAGAGTGGAAGGGAAGCCCAGACTAAACAGTACGCGTGGGGATGGAATCGGTTGGCTTGTGACCCCTCTCTAAATGATCGGCAGAGTAAGGGCCTGTGTATGGGGAAGTAACATACCTGCCCACTCCTGAACCATCTCTGATGGGTTGGATGGTCTAATAGCTTGCCCTGAATAGATGCTGCAGGAGCTTACCCGGCTATCTCAGGTTTCCTCCTGCTATCTGTGGATGGTTGGCCTGTGGCAGGGAGGTAGTCGGACGAGGTGATCAGGATGGGTTAAATCCTGGTCCCATTGAAGTCGTGTGTTTAACAGCACGGGTAGTTAACCACTGGGACAGTTTACTCCAGGTCGTGGTGGATTGTCCTCATCTGGCAGTTTTAAAATCCAGATGGGTTGTTTTTTCTAAGTGATCTGCCCTAGGAATTATTCCGGGGACGTTCAACGGCCTGTGTTAGGCAGGATGATCACAGTGGCCTCTTCTGTCCGGGGAATCTATGAATGGCAAAATACCAGCCACCTCAAAGGGGGCAGGATTTTGCTGGGTGGTGTCTGAGTATCCTTAGAATCCCCCCAGCTCTGGGATACAAAAGACTTTTGTCTCCAGTTCAGGGAAAGTCTTGGCCGTATCCAGCAGCCACTCCTTAGCCTGCATGAAACGAGTTGGGTGGGTCTCAGTCCACTGACCAGTGTTGAGGTTTCCGCATCACACATCCCTAAACCATGAGACTTTCTAGACTTTTCATACTCCTTTGGGGAAAGGGGGGTATTTGTTAATCCTTCCTGTTGTCATTTGGAATGACCTCATTATCCATGCAAATCTCCAAGTCCTTTAAACAAACAATTCTGCTAGGTTCTTGGCCTCATTGGCATCTTAAGGCACTGACTCCCACTGGCTAACTGTGCATTGGGTTAAAAAGTATTTCCTTGGCTAGCTTTCCAATTTGCTGCTGTTTGAATGTTCATTGAATGCCCCCTTGTTCTTGTAAACCAACACTGGCAGCTCTTCATACCACTGAAGGGACACCAAGAATTCTCCATCCCTTCCCATCTGTTGCAGAAATTGCTGTCGTGGCTGTTGGAAGAATTTCCAGCGAGTGGTACCAGCTGTCCTGTGTAGCCAGCGCAATCTGATATGCACGTGTCTGGCAAGGTACCGAGCCTGTTGTGGAGGGTTAGAGTTAGCATGCATGCCAGGGACACAGCCTAGCCCTCTCTGCTTATGAATGAAAACCAAGGGGGCTGGAGAAGGGTGGGGGATCTCTCCTCTCACCCCTCTCATCGAAGACCAAATAAACTCTGTTGGCTGGCTCGCAAAGAGCATCTGAAGAATGCGTGTGTCAGAGGAGCACAGCTGTGAGTGTGCAGTGCTGATCGATCTGCAAAGCATGTGGTATGGGGATGGGGTGGGCAGGACAGTGACAGCCCAGAGCCCTCCCTGTATGGGGCAGAGCGGGGGTGATGGGGAGAGAGGTACAGAGACAGGCCCTTGCTCGTGTGGGGCAAGAGATGCGCCCCGTGTCTGAGGCATGCAGACAGGCCTCTTCCTGAGAGGGCAAAGGAATTCACTGGTGTTAAGGACAGCCCCTCTCGATAAGGAATATCGGGGAACTTCGCTGCTGGCTGTTTTCCAGGGTAAGATGGGATCCCATGACCTGGGCCCCATCCGGTGTTGATGTTGGTGCTGGGAAATGGAACGCTAATTAAAGACCGGCGTCGCCCCCAGCCCTCATGCACCTGGCAGACCCGGGATGGGGCAGCAGCAAATTCCTCGACGCCCTGGCTGCTGTGGGATCCTGCACAGCTCCCTGGGCGGTTCTTAGTGGGGCACAAGATCCGGACCCTAGGGGTGGGTGAGCAGAGAGAGGTCAGCTCAGCCTGGCTCTGTTTGGATGGAGGGCCTGTCCCTGCATGTTGGCACTGGGATGTTTCACGCTCTCTTGGCTTTGCAAAGTTCTGGGGTGCCTCAGAGGTACCGGCGCCTCAGCTTTCCCTGCCTGTAAGGGAGCTGGTCTTGGCTGCCTGCAAGGCAGCATAAGAGACTCTCCTTCCCGGCAAAACACCACGCTTCACCCTCTGGGCTGCACCACCCTCTCCATAGCCTCTCATACCCTGATTTGTGAGGGCACTCCCCCTTCTCGTAGTTGGTGCCCATACCACGAGAAAGGAGGCACTAGGGTGGGAACAGTCCAGGGCAGGGGATGAAAGGAGATTGAAACAGGAGTGGGAGATCTGACTGTACTAGCCATGCCCTGAGGGGGAGGGGTTAACCAAGCCAGCAGGATACAACGCCCCACGGGGAAGGCAAAAGGCCCACCTGGGAAGCAAGCTTGACTGCTGAGTGGCTCAGGGATTGCTGGGATTCCCGAGGTGGCTTTGGGCGTGTGATTGATACCAGGTGCCGCACAGGAGGCTTGGTGCTGAGGGTTGGTTGTATTATGATGATGATTAGTTTATTTTTTTGCTCCGTTTTGTTCCGTGTTTACCCATCCCAGGGCGACAGCTCGCCTGAGTCAACGGACAGTGTGCTGTACAGGGAGCGCCCCGGCCAATTGTGCTGGTGGAAAATATACCTCAGCATGAGAAAGCGTCTGTCCAGGGCAGAACCCAAACCCTATGTCCACCCCTCCTCCCCCGCGGGCTGGGCCTGCACTCAGAACTCAGCAGCAGCTCCTGGATTGGTCCCCATTGGGGGTGGGCGGTTTGCAGGGTCTGGGGGTGAAGCATGCTGGCACCGGGGAACTGTTGGGGCGATTGCAGGAGGGTGCTGCGTGGTCCTACAGGCACTCACAGCCGCATCACCGTAGGCCAGGCCGGTGTCTGTGAGAATGGGAGAAATGAACTCACTGGGGGGCTGTCGAGCTCATTCGCTCTGTGTGAGGAGTGCTTGGTACCACATCCCCTTGGTCTCCCGGCACGCTGCAAAAGGGATGCACCAGCCCTCGCTTACAGGTGTCCCTGTGCGGAGCCCATAGCCACACTCGTCTGCTCCTGGACTTGTTGCACCCTTGGGTGGAAAGGGTGGGAGTTTGGCTAGTGATTAGAGCGAGGAGCTGGACACCAGGGCTCTTGGTTCTTAGCCAGGTTCTGTCCCATCGCAGCCCCAGTCCACCCAAGGAAAGGGAACAGGCTTTAAGATGTGTTGTATGAAAGGGTACCCCGGCTCCATGAGCAGAGCTGGCGTTTATCTACACCTCCCTCGGCTCTGGGGCATGTGGATAGAATAAAATGGGATGTGTCTCCCGGTTTTGGCTTTCGCGAAAACAAAAGTGTGAGTGATGTGGGTTCTGCAGAACCAAACCCACCTTGGCTTTGCCCATCCCTTGCCGTAAAGCATGGTCTGCAGGGAGCTGGAGTCACTGGGTCACTCCTAGACCCTTCCCCTTTCGCAGGGGCCCATGTGTCACCGGCTGAGGCTGGCCCCACTGTCCCTTTCAGCTGGTTTCCATCCAGGCAGGGGGGAGATGGCGCTGGCATCCACCCAGCATCATCCTTGCTTCCATCTCTGTGTTAGAGAAGAAAACCTTTGGCCTTTTGTGCAAGAACCTAATTGATGGCAGGACATGAAAATTCCTCCCTTAATAACTTCCGATAAGCATTACCCTGATTTATACAATGTACTGCTAAACCCTGGGAAGACACCAACTGGTTCAGGGGAAGGTCAAACAACTAGAGTCGGGGAGAGAGTGCCTTTGCTTTCGGAAGTGTGGGGATGTGGAGCAGGGCAAAGCTATCACTCCCACTTGAGTGCTCAAGACATTTCAGTCTTGCAGCTGTTCTCCCGGGCAGAATTTGAGCATGGGGCCAAGAGGGATTCAGGAGACCTGGGTTCTAATTCTGCCACTGAACTGCCCTGGGAGTCATGAGTCTTATCCATGTGCCTCGGTTTCCCTATCAGTCAAATGGGGGTAATGATGCTTACCCTCCTTCTGCAAAGAGCCTGGCAATCCATGAGGCATAAGAACAAAGAATTATTATTATACTGGGGCATAAATATTTACTCCCTATAAAGTAATACCAAACATGAGCCATGTGTTGGTCCCTGTGGGAGCCAGAACTTGGAATCACTTTGCATTAGCTTGTTTAAAAAGCTCAACCCTAATATTGCACTAAGACGGAGGTTTTAGTTTTGCATTGATGATAATACACTCCAGTGGAGCAGCGCGGTGCATGGAGTAATAGAGGATTGTTTTTTCCGGGGAGGGTGGAAGATCCCCAGGGAGACGGTTTGCAGGCAGGAGATCCTGGGAAAAACCAGAGAGCGAGAGCCTTATGGACTGGAAGCTTTTCAAGGGGTAAATAAAGGGCTTTGTGGTGTTCACGTTTGTTCAGTCAGACCACGTCTGGTGCATGCATATTAATGAAGTCCTTATATTAACCCGGCCATTATATTGACCAGGCCATTATGGAGCTCCTGAGGTCACCCTCAGCAGGGAGTGGCGAGGTGGGGATCTGCTTCCCAGTAGCCTGGTATCCACAGTGAGGATCAATGCCAGGCAGAAGCAGGCAGTATCACTCTGAGAATACAGGGCTGGAAGGGGCGATTGAGTCCAGTCCCTTCACTTCTCCTGTGCGTCTGGCTAGCCAGCATGTTTCTCACCGTCTGTTGGGTTTGTGCTGTGATACTGGCATTGAACTGAGAGGGGACAATAGCACCCACTTCCCAGAGATGTGGTGAAGGTCAATTCATTAGTGTTCGAAAAGTCTCTAGGAAAGGGATATCTGTCCATCCATCCATACACGTCTCTCATTGCTTTCTCTCTCTGATTGCCATGGTATCTGTGTGCACCTTCCGTAGCATTCGCTCTGCTACCTCCACGTCTTAGCTGCAAAGTCAGAGCCCTGGATTGAGTGCGATGAGGATAGGACTGGCTGGTGGAGTGAGTACCCTTGTGTACCCAAATGGGATGGGAAGTCAGGCAGGATACATAAGAACGGCCGTACTGGGTCAGAACAAAGGTCCATCTAGCCCTGTATCCTGTCTAGTGACAGTGGCCAGTGCCAGGTGTCCCAGAGGGAATGAACAGACCAGGTAATCATCAAGTGATCCATCCCCTGTTGCTCATTCCCAGCTTCTGGCAAACAGAGGCTAGGGACATCATCCCTGCCCATCCTGGCTAATAGCCATTGATGGACCTGTCCTCCATGAACTCATCTAGTTCTTTTCTGAACCCTATTGTAGTCTTTGCCTTCACAACATCCTCTGGCAGGGAGTTCCACAGGGGTTGACTGTGTGTTGTGTGAAGAAATACTTCCTTTTGTTTGTTTTAAACCCGCTGCCTATTAATTTCATTTTGTGATCAGTAGTTCTTGTGTGATGAGAAGGAGTCAATAACACTTCCTTATTTACTTTCTCTACACCAGTCATCATTTTATAGACCTCTATCATATTCCCCTTTAGTCGTCTCTTTTCCAAGCTGAGAAGTCCCAATTGTATTAACTTCTCCTCATATGAAAGCTGTTCCATACCCCTAATCATTTTTGTTGAAAGCAGAGTGTCTCTTCTGTAGGTGATAGTTGAGGGGCAGAAAGGGGATGGGCAGGAAGGAGGGAGGTGATGGGGGAGAGGAGACATGGATGGGTGGGAATGGACTAAAGGAAGCCATAGGGGAGAGGGAGGAGCAGGAACAGATGGAAAAGAGTCAGGATGTCTTGGATCTCTGTATGTAGCACTCGCTCCTCCTTTTCCCCAGTCACAGGCACTGAAGGAGATTCCCATTCTAACCCAGCTGAAACTGACATGCCTAAAATATCTCACGGCACAGACAGGCTAAACACGGAGTCTGAACCCCTTCTTCTATCCAGGGCCGAGTGCAACCAGGAGCCCTTGCTTCCACCCCCCTCGCTTTGGGACAGGCCAGTCCCTCTGAGCACAGGAGTGACCTGGCAATGCCAAAGAGGCTGAAGCTGGCGCTGATCACTTCCAGAAGGGGTGGTCCTGGCAGCAGGATGGCTGTGTTGACAGAGACCCCCTCCTCAATATTCAGGCCACCAGTATATCACTAATGCTTGGCATTGCACAGGGCTCTGTGATGTTACTCAGAGTGCCGAATAAATAACCGTGAGCTGATATATTCAGCAGAATCCTTGGCCCCGGGAGGCTGCCCAGCCTGCCAAGATCAATGAGTGGCTGCCCAGCCCCGCAGAAACGGGGTTTGGACTTTTATACAGGTTTCTGCTCCAGAGAAACTGTTTGGATGATTTAATCCCAGAGAAATGTGAAGTCTAATGAATTTCGTGTCCCCTCCCTGTGCTTAAAGCGATCAGGACAAAGAAGAGGGGAGAGGAAGGAGGAATGGGGAGGAGGGGGTTGCACTGAGAGGGGATGGGGAAGGAATGCCAATTGGGGTCAGCAGCAGCCACAGCACAGAGCTAGTGGGATTCCTGTCACTCAAACATCCCAGAAAGTCTCTACAGTGCCATGAACTCCAGCTCACAAATAGTCCGTCTTCTTTCTCTCTTTCGTTCACAGTGTTCAATAAAATAAAATACATGTAAGAGAGAAAGGGGAAGTTTGGTCACCACATGCTGAGAATTCAGATGTCTTGGGGGCTGGAGGGGTGTCTGATCACATGGGATTTTCAATCCCAATATCATCACTTTCCATCTGACTCCTTCTGGCAGTGCTCAAAGCTGCTTGTGGCTGTTTGGATTCTCGATTGAATGAGTTCGATGGGTCTCAGACCAGTTTTTAGGATACAGTTTTCATGTTGGGAAACTGACCTAATTGGAGGACAAGGCCTCCAATTAGGAGGATAAGGCCTGGATTGGATATGGAATTTGAACTATTCTCCCCCCTCTTCCCCCCCCCCCCCCCCCCAGGAAGGGATCCCTCGCACTCAGAGCTGAGGTTGTCGTGTGGGGAAGTGCTATTCTATTCTGGGGATACAGACAAGACTTCAGGGCTGGAATACAAGTGCTGTCAGTCCAGCACTCAGACTGATGTGCGATAGTTAGTCCCCCCGGACTACAAAGCTGTCAATCCAGCACTAACAATTCACTCCAACTTTTCCCTTTTTTAATGAAAAAAAAAAGCAGGTTAATCTTGAGATTAAAGCCCTGGGCTGGGACTCAAGAGATCTGGGTTCAAATCTTGACTTTGCCACAGACTTCTTGTGTGAAGATGAGCAATTTCCTTGAACCCTCTGTGCCTCAGTTCCCCATCTGTAAAATGGGCTTCCAATCCTTTTTTTGTCTGTCTAGACTGTGAGAGCTTCTGGGCAGGGAGTGTTTCTCACTGTGTTGAGGGCAAACACTTAGCACAATAGGGTTAGGACCTCAAGATTCTACCACAGTACTCATAATGAGCGTGCATCTTCCCATGTGGATTTTTCTTGGCTCACCTCCTGTAAAATCTCTCATTACAGAGTGCTTGAAGCCTATCTGCAGAGTCAGATCCCCAGCTGGTGTAAACTGGTGTAGCTCCGTAGAGGCCCACGCAGCTTGTGCTGATTTACACTGGCTGTGGATCTGGCCCCAGGCCCGGCTGGCTCTCCATCTTTTTGTTACGTACCTGGTAATATCGGGGCCTGAGTGGAAGGCAATTTTACAGCTCCTCCGGGAAACAGGCAGCGTTACTTGTTTGTTAAATTCCTCCACCCCATCTGGTTTTCCTCTCCTGTTCTAGGACTGCCAAATGTGAAAGCTCCAGCAGGTAATAGCCCAAAAGGAGCGGGAGAGTGAGTGAGAGCTGTATACTGAGGGTGAACTTTATTAGCCTTGAGTAACTTGCACAGAGTTTTCCATTGCTTAATTTCCTTGATGCCAGCGAAGGTGCATTTATTCCCCTTATTCTCATATCCTGTTCTTTGGGGAATGTTTGTTCCCAGATTTAATGACCAAACTGTCCGAGGGAACATGTTTTTCTTTTTCTTTTATTACTTTAAGCATCTGACTGGGGCAAGGAAGTTTGAGTGGAATTCTCTTACCAGTTCCTTCCCCCTGTCCCTGTCCTTTAAAGCACTGGTGAAAAGGAGCATCCGATTCCTGGTCCAATCACGGACAAAGTGTGTGCCAAGGCCTGATTGCCCAGAGTGAGGTGCGTGATGACGGATGGAGTGGACTAGCCAAGTCTGGGAAGGTGGGACGAGCGTTCTGGGATGGGAATGGCTGTAGCAAATGGAGCGCTCTCCTCCTCCTCCTCCTCTGTCATTCTCTCCCTTGGCTGGGCCTTTTAAGATGATGGAATGCACTGCCGGGATAAACAAAGCAAAAGCAACACAAAAGTGTCCCTTTTCTGGACCAATTCACTATGCCTACAAAATATGGTGCCTATGGAGCACTCAGAACTAAGTTGGTGTTGGCATGGCAACGCAGGAGGCCTCCGACCTCCGAGGTGATTCTGCAAGGATTTGGACAAATTTGGGCTGTCCCCATCCACCCAGAACTGAAGGGCACCCATTACAAAGCACCCCATGTTTTTAATGATGTGAGGAAAGAATCTAGCTGGAAGAAGAGAGAAGATTCGGCTAACAGGGAGGTAGAGTAATGGGGTGCACAGGGTAAGTCCTCTAAGCTCTCTAGGAAGCATCCAATAAAAGTGTCATAGTTTTTACTTGGAGGCGATTGGCTGGGTAGTGTAATATCATAGAACCATTGATTTTACAGCCCGAAGGGACTATTACAATAATCTAGTGTGATCTCCTGTCTATCCCTAGCCACAGAGCTGTACCCTGGCATTCCTTCACCCAACCCGCCAGACCACTTGAAAGATTTTTCCAGTCCTAGGGACGCAGAGTCAAGCAGCAAGAGCCTGGACGGACAGTAGCAAAGGCTCCCTAAGGGAGCTGAGCATGTGATTCCCATTAAAATTGAGGTGTCCAAACCCTCTCTGTATTTTTTAAAAACCTCAGTCTCGAGGTTTCTTTGCTTTCTGACGCCTTCCAGTTCGAAAAATGTGGACAGAGGAGGAGCTTGTGGGGTGTGGTGGTGGCTCTGAAGACATTTTGGGATGTTCCTACATACCGTGATATCTGGACATGGGACATTCCTGACCAACATCAGGAGAACTCCCAATTGGCGGGTCATTCCTTGTGAGCTGGATAAAGTAGCATGCAAATGAGCAGTATGCAAATGAACATGTCTAGCAAGCCCCTCCCTTTCCCACCCTGCTTCTAGAATACTGTGTATGAGCAGTATGCAAATTAGTATGCAATGAGTATAAGCAGTATGGAAATGAGAAGTATGCAAATGAGCATGTCTAGCAAGCCCCTCCCTTCCCCACTCTGCTTCTAGAATGCTGTGTGAAGTATCCAGGGGATTAATAAATGCAAGGAAATAACTCATGCTGCATTTCTGTGCTATGAATTATTACAATGGAATCTTTGTATTATGAAGCAACATATTTTTTCCACTGATCATCTTCACTCCCAAACAGAGCTGTGCATTGCCAAGCATTGTGCTTCGATTTTTGTGTACAGGACCCTCACAGAACATGCTATAAAGGAACATCACTTCACCAACCACGGAAATGCAGCCACCTCTGGGGCCAAATGAGGCAGCTGTTTAGCAGGTACACCGTGCAACTGTTTGGGGCTAGGCGGAGAAAAAGAATTTGGCTCCTGAAATTCCCCCTAAACTTCCCAGCTGGGAACACGAATGGAATTCTCCAGTTTGGAGTTCAACTAACTCCCCTTCTGGTGCAGCAAAGGGGTCACTTGGAAAGCCATGAGCCTTCACTGGGAGCTAGAGTAAAGTGGACTGGGCTAGACTGGGCTATGAGCTGGCCTGAGCTGGGCCAGGCTAACGAGGGTTGGATCAGCTGAGCTAGAATGAATTGAAGGGGGCTGGCTAAGCTAAAGGATCCAGAATGGGGTGGAATGAGATGGGCTAGACTAAGGATAAGACTGGGAGTGACTGGTAGCCTGGCTAGGACTAACTCATACAAATGTCTCCCATGTGGCTTCTAATGAGGAAGTGGCCTGTCCGGGAACCCGTTAGAAAGGGGCTCAAAGAGGGGGCGGGATGCTGCTCGAAATTAGCTCTGGGATGAACGGCTGAGTCAGCGGCCCCTAGATTACATCCCGCTGCAGTGCACTGACCACCCCCCAGGGACACCTGCCATCTGCACGGAGGATGTGCGACAGAGCTCACGAGGGTTGCAGAAGGGAGGTGGCAGAGCTGGACTTGTGCATGGCATGCGAGTGCAATAGAGAGAGAGAGAGACCGCTCGGACAGAGCTGCTGTACACCCGCCCCCCAGCACCGCCAGCCAGCCCGTGTTCTCCACCAGTTCAGGTTATCAAAGAGCTCTTTAAACTGCAAAGAAGGTGATTTGCTCTGCAAGCTTTATCGAACAAAGGACAGATGCTGATTTCCCCCCTCCCCACCACCACCACCCTGCTGACTTTTCATCTTTTCATTCCTCCCCACCCCTGCCTCTTTATCCTTTTATCCATCCAACTCTTGGGGAAGAGCCGAGTCGCGTGAAAAACACACTGACGGAAAAGCAATGGCAATCACTGGGAGTCTTTGGAGAGTCTCAACTCAGAGGCTTGCTGCAAAGAGCCACCCTCCTTTCCACCGACTCAGCCACACTGATTCACAACAGCTGATTTCCTTCATGCCTTTCACCTTGGCAAGATGATCGCCTCATTCCTCCACAAAGAAATGCACACGTGATACCCAGACTGACAAACAGTCTCCGGTCAAGAGCAAAATTTGTTCCCGTAAAATTGTCAAGGCAATCAGGTCAGCTGTTCTCAAGTGATGAGTTGAGTTGTATTTTAAATGAGAGAATGTTAGGACACTGGATTCATGAGACTTGGGTTCTATTCCCCGCTCTGGCTCTGGCCTTGTCCAAGTCACTTCTCCTCTCTATGCTTCAATTTTTCCACCCGCCCTTTACTTCTTTAGACTGTCAGCATTTCAGGGCAGGGACTCTCTCAGCGCCTAGCACAATGTGGCTCTGATCTTGGATGAGGTCCATAGGGTCTCCTGTAGTACTTCCAATCAATAGTGTTGCATTAGGTTGTCCTAGTTTGCTTCCAAAGAGATATGACCTTCAATGAGGACTTTAGCAAGGGATCCATCCTGCCTGCTTTTTGGAGCTTTTACATTTTGGAAGTGCTCAATAGAAAGCTCCATGGTGTAAAGTAATCTCTTCTTTCCCTGTTGTGTTTGTCTTTTTCCATCTGGCAATGTCCACCTTGATCCTCTTTCAAAATGGTGAGAAAAAACCAACATGAGGAGAGGCTGAGGGAACTGGGTTTATTTAGTCTGCAGAAGAGAAGTGAGGGGGGATTTGATAGCAGCCTTCAACTACCTGAAAGGGGGGGGGGGGTTCCAAAGGGGATGGAGCTCCGCTGTTCTCAGTGGTGGCAGATGACGGAACAAGGAGTAATGGTCTCAAGTTGCAGTGGGGGAGGTCTAGGTTGGATATTAGGAAAAACGTTTTCCCTAGGAGGGTGATGAAGCACTGGAATGTGTTCCCTAGGGAGGTGGTGGATTCTCCATCCTTAGAGGTTTTTAAGGCCCGGCTTGACGAAGCCCTGGCTAGGATGATTTAGTGGGGATTGGTCCTACTTTGAGCTGGGGGTTGGACTAGATGACCTGAGGTCCCTTCCAAGTCTGATATTCTATGAGAGCTCCCTTACCGTGGTCTGACCTAGTTAATTACCTGCCTCCCCCTGAATCGCCCTCCCACCCCAGCACTGCTGGGATGAGAGCTGTGCCCTTGGGGCAGATCCTATTTGGAGACAAGTAGTTGCTAGCTAGCTGCAGAATCCTCAGGAAGAATTCTCAGTGCCCATGAGAGGCTGTCTGTCTATGGGCTGGGACCCTTGGGGTGGCTGTTACCATCCATGGACAGGGTCCCCTCCAGGATAATGGTGGCGGAAGGCTAAGTTGCATCATACAAATGCTGTCTGCTGCTGTTTCCTTGTCAGATAAAAAGCATGACAAGTCCCTTCTCTCCCCTTGGTTCTTTTTGTTAAATACCAAGAGGATTTAAGGTAGATAATAACTATCGGGGAGGCAGTAAAGGCTGGAGGATTTTCCCTGCTGTGTGTGAGCCAACACAGAGAGCCCAGCAATTGCTTGGCTGCCTTTGGGAAGGTGCAGAGAAAACTGAAGGTCCCCAATTCAGGAGAGCATCCTCATAACCCTTGAGCATGCGCTTGGCTCTCAATGCATGTGCTTAGTTTAAGTGTTTTCCTGACTGCGGGCCAGGGTGAGAGATGAAGTCTTTCTAAAAAAAATAAAATCATCTATTTGTTAATTAGCTTTGTTTAAAAACACAGCTTTAACCTGCCTCCGCAGCAGAAGGAAATGTTATTAAACGTGGGTCCGGCGGTAGGCAGGACGTGTGCACGGATTAAATCCTGAGGAGCTTGGCTGCCAGATAAAGACGTTATTGTTGTCATTTTTCCCTCCTTCCCACCCTCCCTTCTTCCCTCGCTCCCACCCACTCTCTGTGAGAGAATCTTGGAGGAACAGAACCAGGGAAAACACACACACACACAGCTTAGAGGGAGGCTCACTTGTGTCAGAGCTGATCTGCAGAGAGGAGGAGGAGGGGCAGAGAGAAACGTTCCTGGGAATTAATAACAAACAGAGGCAGGAGGAGGGGCAGGTGCACACAGGTAAGCTCTGGACAGGTGTCCTACTGGAGAGTGTTGTCACCTGGACTGATTGTTACAACCGAGTCAGCCACCTCCTTATCAGTTGGCTAATATTACCATTCACTTTCCAACTTCTGTGAAACTTAGCACAAGTTTCCTCTTTTCTTTTCATGTTCAGCTGCTGGATCTTTCTCTTTCCATCTGGCTTTTTGCTTTTTGCTTTTTTCCCCCCCTTTCTCTCCAAAAGTAAAACTTGTTGAGGGGAGGGAGAGGAGGCAAGAGGGGATCTTTCGGTCTGCAAAGCAAAATTAGATCATTGCAAATACAGATAGACTGTTTCCATGGATGCATAACTCGGGACCCCCTGACCACTGCCTTTCACACACCCACTCTTTTTTGTGCTCTCTGACGCTCACACACACACACACACACACACACACACACACACACACACACACACACACACACACACACACACGCATGTCTAGTTTCTCAGCTGTAAATGTAAAAATCAAAGTGCCTATTTAAATGAAAGCTGCATGCCTTAATACAAGCGCAGAACAGGAGTTGCTGTGTTATACTTCAGAAAAGTATAGAAGGAGGATATAGGGAGGAGTGGAGGCTGAGCACAGGCAAGATCCCTCTCCTACAAAGTTTTGACTTTTACTGGGTGGCTGTTAACCAAAACTTTTGCAGATTTATTCTCCGCAGACATCAGCATTTGTTAATTCCTCTTCAGATCTCAGAAAAGCTTGGTAGGAATTTCCGGGGGGTGGGGGGATGGACTCCAGAAGTTGTTGCAATCTCTAGTTGGGGGTGTGGGTGTTAACCCCACCCTTTCCAAAGGGATGGATGGAAAAACAGCACATGTTGTTTTGTTTTTGTGGGAAGCAGTGAATCAAGTTCTTTTCTGAGTCGGGTGCGGGGGGGCTGCATTGCGTTCCTGTTTCCTTCCATTAGCTGGGTTTTTGACTTGAGTTTCAGAAGGTAGATCCCCGACTCCAACATGCAGAAGGAAGAACCCAGACTGCATTCATAGTTGGATCATTCCAAGGGAAAAGAACCCAGGTTCTACTTACCCAGATTGTCCCAATGGTAAAGAATTGAGACAGTTCTACTCCAGGGCCTTCGGGGAGGTTTAACCCATTTGTTGATGCCTAGATTTGATATTGCACCTAGACAATATGGAGATGTGAGGACCAAGGTTCTTAGTCCCTGTTTTGGCAGAGGTGGGAGAAAGAATGAAGTGTAAAGATAGTAACTCTAACTGAATCTCTATGAGTAGAGACTTGTGTTGTACAGAAACCTCCTCCATGTGTGGACTGGGAACCGTGTGGCCTGGGGAAAGGAGATGTGTGTTTTGTGTGGTGCGGAAGGTGGGGGAAGATTCAGCCTGGTTATGACTCAGTGTAAGAACAATAGCCCTAGAGAGAGAAACAGTTTTCTTCGTCCTAGTCTACATCTAAAAATGAGATTGGCTGTGTTGCTCAGGGCTGTGAATAATTTTGCACCCCACTGCTCCATCGGTGGAAACCCCTTTCCGTTGCTGTAGGAAGCGGCTACGCTACAGCAGTGTTGTAGCTGTGCCACGGTAGCCTGTGGTGTAGATGTGTCCTAAGGATCCTGAGGTCCCAGCCCATCCTTATCAGATGTTTGGCTTCTGCTCCCTGCTCTGCAATGCAAGGCAAACCACCCAAGATGGCTCCAGATGCTCCATATCCCAACCAGCCTGGGACATCATGTCCTCGCCACGCAGCTGCACTTCCCCAGCCCTGACAGGGAAGTACGGCGCATGCAGTGTGTTGTCCACGCTGTCCTTCCCCCTGAACAGTTGTGTCAGGAGGGCAATGGGGAGGTTTTTCTCCTCCTTGGGGAGAGCCTGGAACAGAGGTGGGGAGACAGGAATGTGGAGTAGCAGAGAAGGCAGGCGTCAGATGGCAGATTCTCATTCCTTAGAGAGAGGAGCTGAATTAAAGACCATGGTGCGGAACAAACAGGGGCTCCGGAGTAACGCTGTATTCGCTTTGGAAACACCGATCCCATGATCCCCTCATGTCTGCTCTGCCAGTTCCACTCTGGGTGCAGCACAGAGGATCCAGCCATCTGGCCCGCAGGACCGAGAGGTTCTGGTGTGGGGCCAGGGGCGACTGAGAGACAGAGGGAAAGGAAAGGGGGTGGGGTGAGTCTGACCCACGGGGAGCACAGCTGCCAAAGGGGGCTTCCTACAGTGTGCCCCACTGAGAACTCAACATGCGCTCCTTAATGGTGGCAGAAGGATAGGAAAATACTGGGGTTGTTGAAGACAGCAGGGTGGGGTATATGGCACCTACTGTAAACTCTGCACCTAAATGGGGACGGAGGAGGGAGACATTTCTGTGGCATCTTAAGTGGGGGTGTGTGCCCCTGAACACCCATTTGGATGCAGAGAAATACGTGGTCTGTACTTACTGTTTACATGACTTTTTAAATGTGGGGGCTACAGTTTGTTTGCAGAAGGAGACGCAGGCCGAGAGCGCAACATTGGTGCTGCTGAAAAGCACAAGCAAGGATTTTCTGTTGCAATAACCCAGGAATTACCCAGCCTGCTGATCCTAGCTAGTTTCCACACAGGACACACCCCATCCATATGCATGAGCCTAAAACCTTCCCTGCAGAAAAAGGCAGCTGCGGCTGAGTCTCCGGGGTTGGATTAGCCAGTGGTACGGTTGCTCCAGCCCAGCACAAACACTCTGCTGTTTAAATTCTCACTCCAAAACCTATGAGGAGGCGAGAACTGGTCCTTAGCATCGGGTCTCTGTTTTTAAAGGTACTTTGGGGACATTGGAATCACAGTGCTTGCCACACTCTCCTTCGTCCCATCACTGCTTTAAGGGCAGGCTGGATGCACGTTTAATATAAACTCGATTCTGTCATTTCAGCTCTCCAGCCTAGCTGAATAAAGGAAACCCCTGTCTTGTGTATATTAGGGTTATCAAACCAGCTGAAGGGGGGGCCCGTCTGGTCAACTCAACCGATGACTCTGATTAGCTGTCATAACTGAGAGACAAAAAGGATGGTCAATGAGGGAGCTTGCTGTTCTTATTTTAGGTCGCACGCTCTGTTTTAAAGGGACAAGCACATGTTCTGTCCTAGTCTGTTCATCACAAATGCTAAATAGTTGTAGGTTGGGGAGGATGGTGGTCATCAAGCCTCAGGCTCATAAGAAGAGGTAGGAAGTTGGGGTCTTAACAGAGCAGCAGAGAGAGGCAGACTGAGTAAAGGGAAACAAACAGAAAATGATCCCTGGCACCACTTATTGCAACAAGCCGATTGTGCACATCACTTCCCCCTACTGGAAAGAATCGGAACTGCTCATTTGTGTATCATAGACCCTGTTCTGCATGGAGCAAATGCTTCATCTCAGGTGACTGGGGGACTGTTTCAGGCCATCTTTCCCCACTGTTGCACTGAAAGTCTAAATGGCCATGGCATGCAGATCAGTAGCAAGTTGAACTACTTTATTCAATGAATCTAGCTCCTTGCAAGTTAGCAAGTTTCTTGAATATCCTTGTTATTCAACCAATGCACTGTTGAATTTTCTCAGTAGGGATTGATAAATATTCAAAGGGAGGTGTTTTGCCTACTTGTGATTGGTTGCAAAGGTAACCTGCTTTTGTTACTGCTCCCTGGCTGGAGGAACTTGCATGCCAATAGTTGGGAGTGCAAATCTACTATTTGGTTTTCATGCAGACTTGTGCATGTGACTTGAAATTCCTTCCTTGCTAACATTTATGCCAGTAAATGCAATCACATGAATGTGGATGGAGAGCCAACACAAAAGTATGGCCAAAGACAATTGATTTAAACATATTAGAGGCAACTATAAAATTCGAAGTGGCCTCAGATTTGTTGAAACATCTCAAATTTCTGTCACATGCCTTCCTTTTGGAAGGTATTTTTAAGACCTGGCTGGATTATTCATTCCACGTAACATTTATTGTGCGTGTAGCTCCTTCCTGTGCCTGCAAATTGTTTGCAAATTGACCCAGATTTCTATGAATGTGTTTAATATTCTGAATAGTTTGTGAACAAATTTCATCTTGTGGGTTGTTTAACTGTTTAGGTCTTCATGGTGCGGGATTGGTCACCTGAGACACCAGGTAGCATCTCAGATAGCATGGTGATAGTCATCCAAAATACATACAGTAGATAGCTACATAGTAGAGGAAACAAAATCTTGTGGCACCTTAAAGACTAACTATAAAGTTTTGAAGCATGAGCTTTCGTGGGCTAATACCCACTTCGTCGGATGCAAGCTCATGCTTCAAAACTTTATAGTTAGTCTTTAAGGTGCCACAAGATTTTGTTTCCTCTGCTATTCCAGACTAACACGGCTACCTCTCTGATTCTCAGCTACATAGTAGTTGCCCTCAATCAGTGGAGTGGATTACAGTAGGCTGATAGTGTTGTGTTAGCTTGCTGACATTTTTATTCAGCTGTAACATAGAGCAAATAATGAAGATGCTACTTTCAGTGCTGAATTTCTGGGCCAATAACTTTGTATTGAAATGTGGGTTCCTAAAAAAATTTCAGAAATAAACCAACACTCCCTCATGACAACTGTGTCCCCTCCTCCCCATCATACCTACCTCACTCTGCTGGGTTCTGCACTGGGATCATTAACTCTTGCATAACATTGCAATCAAGTGCCAGGGAATGATGTTAACAGTTAAACATTACAATTGGAGAGAGACCTGAACCAAAATCCCAGCTCTGAGGAGACACAAGGAGGAAGTACACATCCCAGCTTTGCAACTGGCTCCTCCCTCCGTAACGGGCTAAACCCAAATTCATCCCTTCTCCCCACTCCACCCATCTACAGGCTTTGTGGTTTTTAAAATCCAGATTGGAATTTTGGAGAGGAGTCCCGGGAAACATCTTCAGACAAGGGCGATGGGGTTGAAGAAAGGAGCGTGTGTACGGGGGGGGGGGGGGGGGGGGGGGGCTGGGGAGACCAGAGGTAGTCAGATGTAGACAATATCCCTGTGATGAATTTCAGTTCTCTGCGGCATTCAATGTTTTCCCATCTCCCCCACCCCAGGCTATGGTGAACCTAATACCCAGCAGCTTCTCAAAACCCCCAAGCTGCCAGAACTTTGATTGAAAGCAGCAGGGCCACAAGGATTGTGCGGTTAGAGAGACAGATGGAAGCAAAGCGAAACAATACGGAAAAAGAGGGGGGTGGGTGGGAAAGCAAAGAATCTCTTTATGGAGAGAGCCAATTCTTTAGATGCCCAGGAATGTGTCCAGTCAGCTGGGCAGAGGTATTTCAAAGGGAGCCAAGTTGTCCATGGGTCCAGTGTGGAGGTTGGCTGCACGGGGGATGGTACCCACAGCGCTTGGATGCAGTGCCAATCTTGCCAGTCGTGGGTGCTGTCTCTGGTGGTGTCAGGTGGAGGTGAAGAAGCTAACAGGCTGCCTGGGAAGCAATTTCCTCACCAGAGAAAAGGGGCAGATGGGTGTTTTTTTACCGGTGGGATTTTCCATTTCTCAACCAGCGCTGACCAATCTTTCCACTTCGCAGCCGCGTGAGCCCTCGCTGCTGGCCCGTTAGCCTAATGCTGTTGACATTTCCCTGCCGCAGAGCGAATGGGAACATGACGGGCCTGTCTCAGCCCGTCTGCACGGTTGCCATGTTGTCGGCACCATGCCGCGCTGGGCTCGTTGTGGAAGGCAAATAAAGTCTGTGTGCCCCCAGCGCCCAGACTCCAAGCTCCGTCTTTGCAAGGCTCCCTGGAAGTCCCGCCGCAGGCTGCATGGCAGTGGCGCTGGGGTTAACAAGTGAAGTTAACTTGGGGAGGGCTGCACATTTGAGTGTCCGATGTAAAATGCTGAGCAGGATGGGGAGCACCCAGCTTGCTTTATTCATTTTTTACACAAGGGGTTCTGCCTTTAGCCCTCCTCTTCTTCCTCTGGCCGCCCACCAGACAACTGGCAGCAGCTTGGCCAAGTTGCTGCCTCGTCTGACTTACGGACAGCGAGGGGGCCTGTGAGCGGGAGTGGCACCATGGATCTCATTTCCATTCTCCCTCTGGTCTCCACTCCACACAGCTGCACATCCGCCAGCCCTGCCAGCTGACGGGGGCTCAGGAAGGCCGCTCTGCTTGGTTTCATGCACATGAACTTCCCCATGGGCTGCTACCTCCTTCGTTTGCCCTTGGCAGCCCGGGAGAGCATTTGATCAGTTTGTCCCTGCTCCTCTTTCTATCCCATCCTGCGATTCTCCCTCTGAAGCGACTGATACTGGCTGCTCATTGCTACTGAGCTAGATGGACGTCTGGTCTGATCCAGTATGGCAATTCCTACATTGTCTCTGTCCTCCTTGGCAATTCCCCCTCTGTGCAAAACCACTATTCATAGGTTGATACTTGTCAGCCGTAATCACTGGGCCTTCTATACATCACCGTAACGATACCACCCTGGGTTAACTCTCGTTGTAAAAGAAGGGACATGGTGGAGAAAGAGAGTGCGGTCTGATGGACTGAGTGCAAGAATGGGGAGTAGGGACTCCCTCCTGGGGCCTCTTCTTGGCTCTGCCAGTGATTCACTGTGTGACCTTTGGCCAAGTCACTTGACCTTGCTATGTTTCAGTTGCTTCCGCTGTAAAATGGGGATATATTGAAATGTGCCCACCGGCTTAGAGGTAGAGAGCAGGTCTGCGAGAATTGTACAGGTGGGATTTTCAAAGGGTGTTGGCCTAATTCAGCTCCCATTGAAGTCAGTGGAGCAGAGCTAAGCCAACGCTGAGCGCTCTTGAAAATCACATGCTTAACGTTTGTAAAGAGCTATGCACATGACAAATGTTCTAGAAGTGCTAAGGACAGTGTTGTTGTTGGCTATGTTCCTTACCTACCTACGTGCTTACATGGACCCATCATATAATATCGGAGCAGTTCCCAAACATTAGTGAATTCAGGCTCCCGTCCTCCTGGTAAAATATGATGGCTTATAACCCCCATGGTATAAATGGGGATACACAGAGATCAAGGGTCTTGCCCATGGTCACACAAGAAGTCTGTGTCAGAGATGGAAACTGAACTCCTAATAATACCTGGCTCTCCTATGGTCCTTTTCATCAGTAGATTATCAAAACACTTCACAGAAGAGGTCAGTATCATCATCCCTATTCTACCAATGGAGAAACTGAGGCACAGAGCAGGGAAGTGACTTGCTTAAGAGTCACCCAGTAAACCAGTGGCAGGGTCAGGAATAGAACCCAGGCTGCCTGGGTCCCAGTCTAGTGATCCAGCCACTTCTAAAAGCTTGCTTTTAAAAACACATTGGCAAAGCACCTGTCATGGATGGTTTAGAGATTTGCTTGGTCCTGCCACAGCACAGGGGACTGGATTTGATGATTTCTCAAAATCCCTTCCAACCCTACATATTTATGATCCTATGAACTCACACGGCTGCCTCTCTGAGCTCCTCCATTCTAGTCCAGTATGTAAACATGAGACCATCCATCCTTAGCAACAAACCAGCAGCTGCTGGTGGGATGGTATCATTTAGACTATTTACTACTGATTCATTGACCTCTGGCTCAGCCACAAAGCTAAACACGAGGCACGGAGGTGCTATTTCCGCTGAGTGCGTTCTGAAGATGCAGTCAGTCTCTTTGGCGACACTTACAATGTTCCGTCACCGTTCATTGACAGAAGTGTTGCCTCATAAGTTAATTGTCACGTGGCCGTGTGTCTTTGATTCATATAATCTATGGTGCCGGATTCGGTACTGTCACTTGGTGGCACTGCAGTTAAAATATCTTTAATAATGGAAGTGAAATTATTGTTCAAAGCTGTCATGGATTTTGGTGGTAGGAGGGCTAGGGAAGCCAAGAAAATATCCCTCATCCTTGCTATCAGTCATTCACATCCTAGCCACTGGGTATCCTTTTCCCTTCCTCTCTATTCTTCTGTGCACTACATTATCCGTTGCCAAATAGCTTACACCATGCTGCTTGCTGCTTCCATACCTCTACCTAACTCCCTCCTCTCTAGATATTGAATTCATTAAATTACTGCAAACCCATTTCAACACACCAGTTCATAGTGAGCCCCATACACTAGAAGTTGGCTTATGATGGGCCTTGTGGCCTAGAACTTCAGCTGTCAGACGTAGATCTAATGATCCTGCTTGTTTAAATCCCAGTGACTCTGATGGCCCCGCTTTGCCTGAACGGTGCCTCAGTGGACTTTCTGTTCTCTGCTGGGCCTTTATAAGAGCAAAGCAGAGTGAAACAATGGTTAACACTGCCCAGCTCAATCAAAATACTCTCTGGAGCAAAGCGATTTGCTGGGGGAGTTGGAGGAAGAATAATCTGCAAACAGACAGAGGTGAAAGTCGCTTCTGGAATATAAATGAGATGGTGTGAAATGATGTATCTGCATGGCAGTCCATGCCGGTGCTACTTTGAATTACCAGCTGAGTCTCTGGCCCCATATATTTTGTGGGTCACCTTCAGATCTGCTAGTCCAGCCCATGCTACCGTAACACATCCCTGCTACAAAAGAGTTCAGCATAGAACCTAACTGCACCATTTCTTAATCTCGGCGTGCCCTGCCGTGTAAAATCATACTGGATCCAAATGCAAACTTCCCCGTCGTTCAGGTTCCATCTCCGTGCATCCTGTTTGAGCGAGGTGGGACTAGGTCCCATTCTGGAGCTTCTGTTCCAAAACGAAACAGAATTTGGGCCCCATTGGCGTGGATGAGACTAGTTCTCTGCTGCCACAATTCCTCCCCTCCCGCCCGATGTTCATCAAAATGAACACAGAGAATGAAGTGAACTCTGCCTTCCCCCTTCAGTGTCCCCCCTCACGTGACTGCTTTGAGGCGTAAACCCCGGGGAAATACATAACAGCAAAAAGCCATTGTGTGAAATGGGCCCTTACTGAGCGGAACAGATTAATGAGCTACAGAGCCAACTGTACAAAGCGTGATTCCCATCACCCATTGCTCCACAGGTCCTGAGCACAAGCATGAGGGACCTGATCCCAGTAGTAACAGCCTGCTTGGCCTAGACTTTGGGAGGGAGCTGCAGGCCCTGGGCATCTGGCGGGGGCGATAGCCTGAAAACCTGCTGCTGTACAAAGCAATGAAAAGCCACTCGGCGGGTCGCCTTTCAGAGGCACTGACCTCATGAGAGGTCGTGACAGTGCACAGCGATTCAGGCAAGGCGGGGGGTGATGTATGGTGACGCGGGAGCCGCAGGGGGCTTGCTGCTGGGGACCAGTGTGGGAAAACACCCCCCAGATTCACACGCTTGTCTTCACCGAGCCTTTTGGGTCTGTAATACGGGGCTGGGTAATCCAAGGGCATCTCACCAGAACCGACTAGAGAGAGAGATTAGCTGTACTGCCCAGGGAAATCTGTTGAAGCCCATCTCATGATATATATATATATATATATATATATATATATATATATATAATATATATATATATATATATCTGTTGAAGCCCATCTCATGATATATATATATATATATATATATATATATATATATATATATATATATATATATATATATATATATATTGTGTGTCTGCATCTCTGCATTACTTTGCCCTTTCTTTTCACCACCTCCTCATCCCACTCCCTCCACCACACACACACACACAACCATTGTGTGTTAATACATACACACACCCTCTCCAATACACGTTTCTGAGGGGGAGGAAAGAGCCCTTATATAATGAAGTATGAAATCAGTGCTGCCCCATTAATTAGCTAACCAGCACGATAGCAGACCCAGCGTAAGGAGGAAGGGAGGATGGTCTTGTTGCTGAAGCACTGGTCTGGGACTCAGGAGATCTAGATTCAATTCCCAGGTCTCTCACAAACTCTTCATTTCCCTGCCATTGCAGAGCAGTGGGAACTGGTGAGCCCTTGGTCCTACCTGTTCTCCTACCTGCAGCAGCTCGTGGTCTAGTCTTCTAGTGGCTCCTTGGGCCTCGTTTTGGTTGTTGGGTTAGTGTGAAGCTGGTGTTGGTGGCCTGGGATATACAGGAGGCTAATTAGACTATCTGGTGATCCCTTCTGGCCTTAAAATCTGAGACCTTGGACATCCCCTTGATCAGTGCTTGCTGCTGCCTGGCGAGGCATGGTGAGGGTAACTGATTAGTGTTTGTGAGGGGCTGATACAGCTGTGATGGGGGATGTATTTTTAACAAACCCCGTTGTGCCCCCTGCAGGTGAATCGCTGGACCATGAAGGCAGCATTCAGATTGCTTCTCCTCCTCATCCTTGTGTCGATCTCTGAAGAGAACGGGGAGAAGAAGAAGCCCAAGCAGAAGCCCCCGCGGAAGCCTGCTGCCCGCCCGACTCCCGAGCCGGTCGAGCCAACAGAGCTGCCTCCGCCCCTACCACCGGGCCCCCGCTCCGTCTTCCCGGATTGCCCCAGAGAATGCTTTTGTCCTCCAGACTTCCCCTCCGCCCTCTACTGTGACAGCCGCAACCTGAGGAAGGTGCCCCTCATCCCGCCCAGGATCCACTACCTCTATCTCCAAAACAACTTCATTGACAGCCTCCCGGAGGAGTCCTTCAAGAATGCCACGGAGCTGAGGTGGGTCAACCTAGACAACAACCGCATCAAGAAGCTGGAACGGCGGGTGCTGGAGCAGATGGACGGCCTCGTCTTTCTGTACCTGGAGAAGAACCAGCTGAAGGAGGTGCCACCCTTCCTACCACCCAACCTGGAGCAGCTGCGTCTGAGCAGGAATCAGATCTCCAAGATCCCCGGTGGGGTTTTCAACAAGTTGGAGCACCTGGTTCTCTTGGACTTGCACCACAACAAGCTCAGTGATGGAGTCTTCAACAAAAACACCTTCCGGGGGCTTAAGAACCTCATGCAGCTCAACCTAGCCCACAACATCCTGCGGAAGTTGCCCCCCGGGCTGCCCAGTGCTGTCCACCAGCTCTTCCTAGACAGGAACAACATCGAGGACATCCCCGACGACTACTTCCGAGAGTTCCCTAATCTGGCCTTCCTCAGGCTCAACTACAATCAGATTTCTGACAAAGGGCTGCCTAAGAACTCCTTCAACCTCAGCAACCTGCTGGTGCTGCAACTGGCGCACAATAAGCTCACCAGCATGCCCTTCATCAACCCCAAACTGGAGCACCTCTACCTAAACGACAACTCCATTGAAAGTGAGTTGGGGGTAGCAGGTCGGGTAGGCCGTGGTGGGGCTGAGAGGGAGCAGATGTATCCCGGGGACAGAATTCTTTGCATCTGGAGATTTTCTTTTTCAGTATAAAACCCACCCACAGGGTTCCACTCCTTTCAAAACAGGGCTTGATGTTTAGCGTGGGTTGGTGGCCCTTTTGCATGGGTGCCAGGTGGTGGAAGGGCCTGTGCTTAGGAAAAGGACACTACTCAGGAGACCTGAGTTCAATTTTCTGCTCTGCTGCAGATCCTTGACAACTGACTCAGCCTTGTCATCTGTAAAATGGGGATAATACTTCACTGCCTTAAAGGGATAAACACATTAAAGACGGTGAGGTGCTCAGATACTACAGTGATGTGGGGGGCTCACATATATACCTCAGATAGATGGAAACAATATAGCAACTTTCTGTGTGTTGAGGCTAGCAGGGCTAGGGGATGCAGAGGGGGACGAAGGGAGAACAGGGCTATGCTGGTGAGAACCTCTGCAAATCCATCAGACAGAGCTTCACACAGATTTAGGTGAAGAACAGCAATTTCATGGGACAGGTGCCAGGCCATGAAATGCATAAACACAGCAAATGCGGGAATAACAAAGGCCTGTTCCCAGCAGACCCAGATGTTTGTGCTATCGGAGCTCTCACCACCTGCTGCCCTGGTTGAAAACATCTGCAGGGGAGCAAGAATGCAGAGCTCCTTCCAGAAATTCTCTGCAGGCAACGGAGAGACGCACAGAAACCAGCCCAACTCCTGATATTTCTGACTGCAGAGTGGGCTGATGGAGTTTTGGTAGCAGAGCATTATAGGGGATTATACCCCTGTAAATCAGTAGTCCCAAAACTGTAGTTAAAATCTAAATACCCTTATGGCCGGCAGTTTAGGGCAGCTATTCCCATAGACTGGGGTTACATCCTTCATTACTGTTGTCAAGGGTTCCCCAGGTCCTTTCACTGATCCAACAAAGTCCTCACTTAGACAAAACTATCATTGACGTTACAGGGGAGATTTTCCTGAGTAAGGACATCTAGATTGGGCCCTTATATGCCAAAATGGTCCATCACTGAAGAGAAGCCACCTCTGAGGTGGAACATGGCAACTGTACTGCCCCTCCCTTGACCACTAGAGTACGAGCATCCTACTTATGAATACGAAGAGCGGAGCAAACCGTTTCTGGCGGGTGAGTCTTGCCCGCATGCTCAGGGTTCCGCTGATCGCTATATTTGGGGTCGGGAAGGAATTTTCCTCCAGGGCAGATTGGCAGGGGCCCTGGAGTTTTTGGCCTTCCTCTGCAGTGTGGGGCATGGTTCATTTGCTGGAGGATTCTCTGCACCTTGAAGTCTTTAAACCATGATTTGAGGACTTCAGGAGCTCAGACATAGGTGAGAGGTTTATTTCAGGAGTAGGTGGATGACATTCTGTTGCCTGCATTGTGCGGGAGGTCAGACTAGATGATCGCAATGGTCCCTTCTGACCTTAAAGTCTAGGAGACTATAAGTCTACGAGTTTCAAGGTGGAGAATCCTAATGGAACTAAGTTGTCATCACTGAAGGTCAGCAGCGCCAGGAGACAAGAGCCCAATCCAGGCTTTGCTTAAGTAGCTGGAATTTGCCCCCAGGAGACTAAAGAACCAGCAGCAACTGACAGGCCAAATAAGGGCCAATTTGAGCCAAGTTTTAATGAGGGGTGGAACTCTGGGTCAAGTTGCTGACTGATCTGTGATGTAGTTATTCAGCACAGCTTTGGTATACTAGTGAAGGAGTTACATGCTGCAGGTTAGAGAGAGATCCATGTTCCATTCCCCTGTGCTGCCAATTGTCGGCATTTCCTTATGACATTTGGTGGCTTTTTAAGTCTTCAGCTCCTGGAGTCATGTATGAAGTGAGAATCGCTGCTTTTATTTTCATTAAAAGCAAGTTTCTTGTCCTCACATTGGCAAGGAAAATCCTGAAGTGTGCTCCCCTAAAGGCTTGCAAACAGAACCCAGCAATTTTTTAAATGTCATGATTTTTAAACCAGTCTTCTGAGTTGGGGGGGGGGGAGGACAGGAGGGGATCAAGTTCTTTAAGCCTGAAGTTTCCAGTACTGATTTCCAGTTGTAAAGTGTTTCTTTTCTCCCTTTCATAAAGTGCCACAGAATTTCTCACCTTCCCTTGTTAAGCCCAGATTACTCTGGGCACGTCCTGACAGAACTCATTCACCTCTGTTTCCAAGGCCACCCTACTATAACACCCTCTCTCTGCCCCATATCACTGATAGAGACACTATGTTAGGAAGTGCAGATGCAATCTGAGAACACCCCAGGCACCCTGCAGTCGCAACAAGACCCTGGGAGCATGGTGCACACTGAATAAGAAAAACAGACATGAAAATAAACCCCAGAATAACTATTTATGGCTAATGCTCTCTCTAGCTGCAGGGTTTTCCTGCCTCTTCTGATGGCTTTATAATGGCAGCAATGATTAGCAATACTTTGGGCTATTTTTATAGCTACCTACAGGGACGGGAGGAATTATAGCTTGCTGTTTCCTGGAAAATCACCCAATCAGGAATATTCTTAGGCTGATGTGAATTGAGTCCCCAGCTGCGATAGCCAATTAGAAGACATGAGGGCTGGTTGACCACACCTTAGTTCTCGTGGGGCCTGCTGGAGTTCTCACTTGTTGCACGGACTTCTCATTGTTTGCTTGGAGTTAATGACAGAGTGGAGTCTCCAGTGACTGGCTGATGTTTTGAAGACTGGCTTTGGAGCTCCGCTGGGGCTGTGTGCTCTCAGATGATTTGGTGACTCCAACGGCCAATATAAGATTCCTCTGGTGGAATCGTAAAAGCCGTGGGGGCAGGAGGACTGGAGTTTGCATCTGCATAGCCAGGAGAGGTGAAATCCTGCATTCCCTTTAATAAATCCAAGCATGCTGGACTGACGAACCCTGCTGTGTCTGTAGGGGGCGGAGGTGCCATGTCACACAGGAGCTAACAGATTGGTTGAGCCTGTTGGTTGGTTTGACAAATGGAGCTTGGCGAGGTGATCCGCCACCTGGGACACTGAATTCAACAGCGGTGGCGCAGGGATCCCTATGTTTTGGTAGACAAAAGGGGACTTAGGATGCCCACATTGTTAGAGTGACAAGCAGTGCTTGCAGATCTCTGCTGGCAGGAGGACAGGCAGCTCAGCTCCCTTGCTTTCCATCGATAGAAAGGTATCTTCTCAGACAGGCTGAGGCCCTGCCTCCTGGGTGCAAAGATGAGTCATTGCACCCCTGACACCCGATTGGCCCCCAGAGTCAGCTGGGTAGAACAGCAAGGACTTAGAGTTGCACCCAAAATCCCATGATGGGTGCAATGCTCCGGGTGCAAAAATGCACCCACAAAGCAGGAGAAAATGTGCCCCCGTTTGCACCTAAACCAATACATATTTCCACTGTTGCGTCAGCACCTAAGTGCTACAGTGATGTGCTCTGTCCATAGCTAGCTCATCCCAAGGGAACAGACATACCCAAGGAGATACAGGGGTAAAGTGAGGGGCAGCAGAACCCTCTCCTTCCTTTGGTGCAGTCAGAACTCCCTCCTCTGTTTGTCTCCTTTAACCACGGGATGGGTGGTATGCACCCGAGACGACAAAGCAGATCTCTTGCAAGCCCCTTAAGCTCTAAATGATCACTGAACACCGTAGATGGGTGAATGGAAGGGTGGGATGAAGAGTAGACAAACTCTCCGCATCGCTCGCCTGGAATCAGACAGACTCTTCCAACCCATGCCGTGCTCTCTCTTCCCCTGCAGGAATCAACGGGACCCAGATTTGCCCCACCACCCTGGTTACCTTCCAAGACCTCTCCTTGGATCTAGAAAACGTGCCCCGACTCCGCTACCTTCGTCTGGACGGCAACCACCTGAAACCACCCATCCCCTTGGACCTCATGATGTGCTTCCGGCTCCTACAGTCAGTCGTGTTTTAACTCTCCCAGCTGTGCCACTCTCCCGGGACTTTGGCTTTGCGCAGACAATTGACTCCAGTCTATGTCAGACACTTGGAAAATATCTTGTTCCCACATTCAACCCACCCCACTCACCCCTCAATGCTCTGTCTCCCCGCTCTCTTTCCTCCTTCCTCTGCTGCAAGGAGCCCCGCCATTAGGTGCAGCACGGTACTGCCTTGTGGATGCTGCATGTATCTTATAGGAGTGCACTTCCTGTCCGATACCTGTAGTGCCCACACCATGGTACTATGCCACAATAAGCATCCAAGGCCTTCGTGTACATGTGGCCCTTTCACTCTACCCTTTAGGTCAAAGTCACAGAAGAGGTGCCTGCTCAAATACCACCCCCTTATACCCAGCATGTAACTGCCTTTCCCTCCCAGGTCTGTACATCTTCCAGCCATAGGAACCATCCCCAGGTGGACCTGGTCTTTGTCAGCATCTCCTCCCAACTCCAGCAGACAGCGGTACGTGAGCTTTGTTTTGGGAGCACCCAGTGGTGGAGGGGCTGTCTGGCAGATGGGAGGAGAAGGGGGCCTGGGACTGGACAATGATCCGGGGCAATTATAGCTACTTTATGAGACAAGGCGATTTCATCCCCAAAGCTGCACTATCTGGCAGAATAACCAAAGTTGTCTTGGGCCCCTAGATCCAGTTCAGATCCTTCTCTTCCATGGGCACAGAATTCATTTGAGGTGGGCGTGGGGAATCCAGATCAGGTTCTACTTCCTTCCACGTCCTCTCCTTGGCCAAAGCTGGTGCAGCTCACTCTTCACTTTGGATGATCCTAGGGAAACCCCATGGGTTTGCTCAGCCATTGTGTCTTCGGGCAACATTGATGCTGGACTCACCCACCAGCTTCATGCCAACGAAAGCTGATGAAACCTCAGAGGTTTCCCCACTGAGCAGAAGATTCTGGGTGCAGACCCCATATAAGCACATGGCAGGTGTGCAGAGCCCCTGAGTGGGTTGAACGTATTCCCATGGAAGAAATTTCATGTAAACAAGCAACTTCCTCAACCACATAGCAGTTTCTTGCTGCGCCATGTTGGATCCTGTCGCAATTCATGGGAGCCAGGATCACCAGCTGTTCCCCATCACCAAATCAGATAGACCCCATAAGGAGTCCCCATAAGGTCCCACATTAAAACCCCGTGGATTATAGGAATCCTGGTGGAATACCTCTCGTGTGCGCACACACACCAGTCTGCCCTTGTGTCAGAGCAGCATGGGCATCAACCATCACTGAGAACTTCCAAATCAAGATCCCTGTGATTTTGCTCTGCCTCCTCTGCGTGATTGGAGGTCACCTTTCCAAGCATGCACAGCAAAACCAGCCCAATGCTTCTCTCCCTTACCCCTGTGCAGCTCGCTTTGAACTCAGCAGGATTCGGTAACTGAGAGCAGAATTGGGTTTGGTGTCCGTAAGGGACGCCTCGCGGGCTTGCCCTGTAAATCCATTTTGGTGCTTTGTCTTGGCAGATCTTTGGTGGGTCTGAATCTGCAAAACTCTATGGACTTCAGTGTAGCTAGGCTAGTGGAGGTTCCATCTCATTGGTCTTTCCCCCTTCACATTCCAATACTCTCCCTGCCATCCCTATCCCCTCCGCCACATACACCCCTTTCCTTTACCTCCAACCAGGTCTCTAGCTTTGGAATTGCTGGGTAAGATGTGCCCATTATGCTAACCTTCCCACGGTCTCCTCTCTTCCTATCCCGCCCTGTTCTCTTGGTCTGGTTTCCCTTTGGCTCTCTGTGTAAGCCAGTATGGCACTGTGGAACTACACAGATTGAATTCAGTAGCTGACAGTATAAGTGCAACGCCCTCCTCCATCCAACTCCCCCCCCCCACACACACACACACACCCTCAAAGCCAGTGGACTCTCATTTACATCAATGGCCCCTTGACCAGATAGCCCCATTATCCCCTGGACACGTCTTCTCAATAAGGGGACAGGTTGTCCTACTGGCGCTTCTGTTGGAGGTGCATGCTTGGAGTCAATTATTTTAACAGCAATGCAAGCATGAAACCCACTCTCCTCCTTGGGTCCGGGGGGCCGGGTTCAGATCTCAGTGACGCAGGGATAACTCCGCAGTCACTCCGTTGATCTCAGTTGAGTTGCTTTGGATTGTGACATGTAGAATGTGATCTCCTGGTCTCTTGCCTAGCCTACCTTGTGTTATGTTTCATTCTTGGTTGCTTTACAGAACCAAACGCCGTTGCCTGTCTGTACCTTTTTCATTTTGAAAAAAAAAAAAAAGGTTTTTTATGAGCTTATTTTTTATTTCACCCCCCAGTTCTTATATGTACGACTCCCCCTCCTTCGCCATGGCATACATAGGGGTCTGGGTTTCGGTTCTTTCTGATTTTCCTTGTTTATGTTCTGGACCAAATGAGGCTCGTTTTTTTAAAGGAAAAAAGAATGGGTTTTAAATTGGTGTTTATAAACACAGAAACCCACCTGCAATTGTCTTCCTTGAATTCAACAAAACATGAACCCTCTGTGAGAGGAGGAGGTTTTTAAAGCACAAATGGGAGTTAGATGTCCAGCTTCCATTGCAAATCGGCATGAGTGATCCATGAAAATCAGTGGGAACTAGATGCCTTAACTCTTTGTGCTTTTCAAACTCTACCTGCCACGCTCCAGGGACGAGCTCCCAGGAAGCAGTAGAGAGACTGTTTAGATCTATTTATCCCCTCTTCAAACACTGTGAAAGTTGCAAATTCCAGGCAGGTATTTTTGATAAAACCCTCTTCTCCAAATGTTCCTCGATGGGATTTATTGGGTTTGACTGGTTTCAGCCTTAAACCTGGAAACCCTATGTATATATTTATATATCTATATGTGTAATATATACCAGTACACTGTACATGTATAGCTATATACATACAGTAGCTCTCAACTGATTTTAGCTCAATGGTATTTTCACTTCTCCTTGCCTGTGGCAGTGAAAATAAAACGATTCAAAAAGAAACCTGGAAGTGCTGTCAGAAAATGCTGCCCAGGGACCTGTTAGCAACTGATGGACTGATTTTTGTTTTTTCACTGCAAGGGTTCTCTGGGACGGTGCCCATCGCATTGGTGTCTGGGCACCACTATGAAGTTCAGGGTCAGATCCTCTGCCCTGTCTTCCTCTGCTCCCTTTGGGCTACGCTGCCAGAGGGAAGAAAGAGAAATCTTACCCTAACCCCCCAACTGGGGATATCCCCCGTGTGAAGAAGGTCCTAGCAGACATCGGAGCTCTCATAGCCTAAGCAACCACCTCTGCAGGGCAGGCAGAGATATGGGCAAAGCATGATTTTCTCAAAAGATCCATAGCGGGTGGATAGGTCCCCAGGGTGCTACCATCTGATGCAAATTATAGCAGCCTCCCCACCCTCCCCCGGCTGTTCTCAGCTGGGCCAGGCTTGGACGGAGCACCAGTGAGTTGTAACCAGCTCCCGCGCGGGGCCCCTCCGTTCTGCTGCGCCCAGCGGAGAATCTGAGCTTCCATCTTGAGAAATACACTCCTTTCCTGGCCCATTCGCACGTGCAATTACCGCAGAGGATCCCAGGGAAGAGCAGGGACCTTCCGCACCGAAGCAAAGATTTCTACCACTTGAATGAAAGCCCTGACTCTGCGAGCTGGTAGGAGCGTGTTGCCCTCTCCATGGCCCACGCGCTGGCGGCGGAGGAGGCATGCACTTTCCAAGCGGGCGACGCTTGCCAGTTCACAAGTGTTGCACGCTTGGGGAGGGAGCGTTTGTGCGGGGAGTGCGCAGCCTGGGGTGAGTCTCTGTCTAGGTGTATGTGGAATGGGTGTGGGGAGGAGTGATGGTGTCTGCCTGGGTGTCTAGGGGTATGTGTCAGCTCTCAAATGATATGGAGATGTGTGGGGTAAATGGTAGTGACTGGCTGTGTGTATGTGGGGGGGGGCATATGCATGGGAACAGAATGGCTGTGGGCTGCAGTTTAGCTCTCTGCCCATTGCTGTAGACTCAGAGCTCATCAGAGACTGTCATGGATGCATGAATCATAAAGGGGTGGGTGGGGGACTGGGGGTGAGTGTGTGTGTCAGCGCATGTGCCCAGACCTGGCGCTCCGTTCACGTGTGTGTTGGCAGGGAGGTGTGTCCCCGTGTGCAGCGTGGGTGCAGGGAGCAAGCTAGCCTCACGCTGCTCACCACAGGATAAAACCGGAGAGTTTTATATTGTGATCGAGGCAGGAATCGTTAACTCTCTGGGGGATGTGTGTGTGTGTGTGTGTGTGTGTGAGAGAGAGAGAGAATTCCCTTGCCACCCCTCTAGACAGGACATCAACACAACAATAACAAAAGAGGAGGGGGATCATTTCCCCCCCCCACTGCAAACAGCAGCCCCCCGGGGCTCTGAAGAAAGTGGGGTGGTAACTTGTGAGCTCTCCAACCTCTGAGGTGGGGTTGTGTTATCAGGCATCAAGGGGAATGTGGGAAATGTCCTAATTAGCCCCAGTGGATTGCTGTCGATCCTGGGGATATGAGCATGCTGCATGCAGATGGGAACATCAAAGGAGTTCCTAGGGCTGACGAGGCATTTGCTATATGGGGAGGGGAAGGGGGTCTGAGAGAAGAGAGGCTAAAATAGGGGGTCTGGTGCAAGATGTACAACGAGATTAATTACAAACTGTGGCCCCCATGCTATTAGGGGATGCACAAGCATGGAGCCCCGGTGTCCTGCAAAGTCCCATTCATTCTGCAGCACAGCCTGGGGCGGGAAAGAAATGGGCCTGGGTGGACCTCAACTCCTTTGGAAAAGCACCGGGGCCTAGCAGAGCTGTCGTGGGTTCGAATTCAGCCAGAATTCCTACCAAGAGTTCTTGCTGCATCCCGGGCCTTCTGCCGTTCCCCGCTCCCATGGGACGGGCCGTGGCTTTCAGCCCGCACCTGGCAGCGGTTTAAAATCTTCCAGCCTGCAGGAAATGAATTGTGCCTGATATTTCCTGGGCTGGAGGGGACGGGGTATACCTAGCTGTCTGCCTTTAATGCCTCCCTGGAGTATCTCCCAGTATCTCCCTCCACTTCGCTTCGGCTGGCTACAGCAGTGCTCTCCGAACGGCAAGCCTCTCTCTCTCTCTGGCCCAGCCCGAGCGATCAGCGCTTCACTCCTGACTTCTCCGCAAACCGAGCCTGTTTCATCGAGCGGACGGCACGGCCCCCGGGAGACCCCTGGAAAGCAGCCAAATGCCGCTGGGCCCTTCAAAGGAGAAGACACGCTGGGTCAGCTGGAATGCGCCTCTCCGGGCTGCCGCGCCAGCTCCAGCCCTGGCGAGCCTCTAATGAGGGCTTAAAACGGATGAGTGCAGGTCCGCAGTGCTTTTCTGTGACTAGCGGGGACGGGGCTGTAGGGCATGGCTGCCCTTTGAGCTAGAACACAGCTTGGGTCTTTCCAGGATTCTTAGCACCTCCCCATCACTCCACCTTCGCCCTCCCCTGCTTCCCACAATCATCTCGCGCAGCCCTCCCCATTGCCCCGCCTGGGCCTGTGCGGGTGATCCATGAAGTACGTGACCCAGGTACCTCGGTGTGGTCCCTATTATGGGTCTGAGCCCGCAGTGCTGTGTGTTGGCTGGGGAGACAGCGAGGGTCTTGCGGTGTACCGCATTAGTCTGCGTAGGTGGGAGCGTGTGTGGGAGGAGGCGCTGTGTGCGAAAGAGAGCAGAACGTGTGTGTGTGTCTGTGCGATGGGATTGTGTGTTTATAAGTGAGGGTCTCTGCAGAGGGCTGCCTATGTGTGTGCGGGGGGAGGGGGGGTTGACATGAGCTTTTTAGAGGTGTGAGCACTTGCAGATGTGAAATGTGCCTGCGTGTTCCTCAGATTCTGGTTCCAAGCCCAGGCTCCGGGCTAGGTGGCCCATTCAGTGCCGGGACGTGTAATCGGGATACACGTCCTCCAAGAGGCCGTGATGTTCAGTTCCTCCGACAGACACTGATCTTGGGAGGCTGATGTGAACCGAAAGCATCAAACTAGGAAGTAACCCGTAGAGGGCATCTGTGCAAGTCACGAGGCACAAAACTGTCTCTCCGGCCATCCGCCATGGAGAGGGCTGGACCTGGGAGCAGTGTGGCTATAGGTCAGGGCTGAGGGGCAATGGCAGAGAGGTGTGTAGGGAGCCAGGAAGGGAACAGCAGTGGGGCCTGCAGGCCGAGCGTAAGGTGCATGGGTAGAGCTGTGGGCAGAAGCCATTCTAGGCATATCAAAGCTAGGCAGCTGCCTAGGGTGGTGGATTTCTGGGGATGGCAGATTTGGGGAGTTCCATCCCGCTATTCCTGCCATGGACGGCGGGGGATAAGGCTAGCAGAGCTGCCTGGGGGAAGGGGCGGCTGTCAGCCGAGACTCCAAGGAGTGGGATTCCGGGAAGCACTCCCACCGGCAGACTCAGGGTGCGGCTTGTGGGCTGGGGGTGCCAAGTGCGAGAGGCCAGATGGGAGGGGGGTGCCTGGGTTCCACTGGGGCTGAGCTGGGGAAGGATTGCAGAGGGTAGGGGTCTCCAGCCTCGGAGCGGCAAGAGGAAGCCAGGGCAGGGATGGATGGGGAGCAAGTCCCTGGCCCCAGGGACATGGAGGAGGCCAAAGAGGGTGTGTGGGGGGGGTGGCTGATGGAGAAGGGGTCCCTGAGAGCAGGAACAGGGGCAGCTGCACACTGATGTTTTGCCTAGGGCGGTAGATTGGCTTGGGCAGCCGCTGGCTGTGGAATGAGCAGGAGAGGGATTCAGGTGCCTTGGCGGAGCTGTGGTACCCGCAGGGCTGGAGACGCTGGGAAGCTGAGGAGCATTTGCTGGGGCGGGGGGAAGCTTTTCCGGACAACTCCTGGCTGTAGACAGTGCTTCTCAGCCCCCCCTTGTTTTCATTAAACTAATGAAAGGAAGAGAGAGGAGAGTAAGTTGCAGCTACCCACCTCCAGCTGTGGGTGCAGCCAGGCACAGAAAGCTCTGTACCTCTAGCACACGCCAAATATTTACCTTTAAAAATCAGCTGTTCTTTGAAATTCTCAGCTCCCTCTCCCCTCAGTGCCCTGTTAAGGGACGTTAGGATGCAGGGCTAGCACTGTAGCAGTACAGAACTCCCCTCCCCCTGGAATAATAACTCCTAGTTTTATCTAGTGTTTTTCACCCCTAGATCTGCTTTACAAAGGTCAGTATCGTGCTGGAAGGACAGAGATTTATCCGAACACCGCAAGTAACAACTCCAGAACCACGGACAGGACTTAAGTTCCTACTAAACCCCCCTGATAACAACATACAACACAACTTAACAACGTACAAGAAAACAGCTTAACACGAAGGTAAAGATCTGTTGGTGGAGGTGCTGTCTACATGGATCGGTACATTTATGCCCATTTTACAGATGGGGAAACTGAGGCACAGAGCAGTGGCGTGCCTTTGCCTAAGCAAAGCAGTGACTGAGATGGAAATTGACTACCGAGTCCCAGTGCGATGCTCTATCCCCTAGGCCACACTGCTGCTCGGTAATCACGTGTGTTCCCCATGTTGTCCCTTTCAGCCAGTCTGCTGCTCCTCCTCTGGGCACAGAGTGGGTGATCCTGCTAACTTACTTTCCAGGCTTGCCCGCTGGAGGGGGATGAGAGTATTCCCTGGGTTGCTGTATGACACATGGGGAGTGAGGCGCTATCAGACGGGCTGCAACACAAACACGGCCAGGGATCAGAGAGGGGGCTTTTCCTCTTTGCACCCCTTGCCTCCCTGTTCAGGATGGGAACGGCCCATGGCTCAGGAGGGGTCTCTGCCACCATCGGGTGCGATTCTGGACCAGCGGTAGTAAGTGCACGGCTACAGCCATTCCTGTTCCAAGCAGTCACCAGCTGGGCAGCCCTGCAACACCTCCCCCCCAACCCCCCCCCACACACCTAGGAGGACGCTGGAGCACGCCTAATGCGACTGCTGCAGCAGGCTCCAGTGCAGCGGGGGGGCTGCATGCCTGGTGGACACGCTGCCACCCCTCTGCCCTGGGTAAGGGGAGGTGAGGGCGTTTGACCCCTGGGCCACACAGATGTGGAGGAGCCGCTGTCCCACCTAGAGAGGAGCGGCCCTGACGTCAGCACTGTATGCCCGGCATCAACAAACAACGCGCCCCCACCCTCCGGGTTTCCAAAGCAACAGCACTGCCGAGGTGCGAGCCGGCACTAATCTCTTGCGCGGGGGTGGGAGTGGGGGGGTGGGAGTGGGGGCGGCTGCTTCCAGCCGGAGCTTTGGCTACAAAAGACGGGTTTTTTAATGAGGCGTTGAATTTAAACAGCCCTCCGGTGCTGGGCCGTGGGCCCATCCTGGCCATAACAGCAACCAGACCGCTATCGTGTGGGGGGTGGGGTGGGATTTGGCAGCCAGCCAACAAGGACCCTGCTAGGAACGGGTTTATACCCACCAAATAAGGATTTGTCTAGGTATGCTGGCTGGCCCCAAACCAGTGAGATCCTACCTCCAGAAGGCACATTTCCCACCTCCCCAATTTCCTGCCCCCGTGCGAAATTCACGTGAAACACTGCACTGTCCCTTCCAAAACGCAGCCGAGCCCAGGGGAAATGTCAGGCTTTCCCAGCGTGTGGACCCTATCTCCGCATACAGCAGCGTGGGGACACTTCCCCTCCCATTGGCCATTGTGGGGACACCCAGCACCCCCCGAGCAGTGGCTTCCGGGGGGGGGGGGGGACGGCTGGGAGGAAGTCCTGTGCGTTGGATGGGATTCAGCAGCGGGGGGGCCTGGGGCAGGCGTCAGTGCCTGCACCCTGCCCACCCCAACACGGGTTCTGCCCAACCCTGGTGGTCCACGGGCCACCAGGTGGGAACCCCTGAGTCGCAGATTCTAAGGCCCCTGTGGTCAGCTCGCCGCCCCTCCGGCATAACTCAGGGCAGCCATGGGGGGTGGAGGGGTGCCCTGGAGCCTGTACAACCCAGACACTGGTCCCAGGGGAGTTTATGGCAAAACTCTGGCTGGCTTTGGTGGGCCCAGCATTAGAACTGATGGGTTTAAGTGGGGCATAGTGCAGCGTTCCCCCTGCACACGCTGTGTGTCACCCTAGGGGCACCTCTGCCTCCCCCCAAGGTAACAGGCTGTAAAGTCTGTGCGGGGGGAGGGAGGGAGAGGGGGGGAGAAAAGTGCTCTCAGGTCCACCTCCCCCTTCCCAGCATTGCCCTAAAAGCAAGCCCAGCCTCTTGGAGGAAAGAAGCTATAGGTAAGCATGGCTGCTAGCCCCTGGGGGACACCATGGGAGGAGGAAGGGGGGGCAGGTGACAGCTGGAATAATCACCACCCTGATTGGCTGCACTTCCTGCTTATCCCTTGCACACTCCCACCTCCCCAACCAGGGCTGCCCTCGCCCTCCTTAAAAACCTCTGCCGCCCTTTGGGGCTCAGCTTTGCAGGAACTGGGCCAGTTCGCGCTCTTCCAGGGCAGACCGAGGGACCAGGGGGTACGTGTCTGGGGCTCGTGGGCTTCTCTCTCCCCGTCTCTCTCTTGAGCCAGCTGAGCTCAGGGGCTTTCATGCTCAGTTCAGAGGCGGTGTGGGGGTGGGGACTACCTGGGGACTGGGCTTGATGCAGATTGCATGAGGGCTGCCTGCAGTGTTCCTTTCAAAGGCTTTTTTATGACTCTCTTCATGCTGGGTTTGATCTGCGGGAAAATAGCTGGGATTAAGGGCCGGCCTCCTCACGTCAGGACATTTGCAATTCAGTGCTGGCTTTTATAGACTGGCCAGAGCTGTGCCAAATAAGCGTGTGCTGGTCCGTGTGTGCGCGTGGGTGTAATGTTTTCCCAAATTTGTTGCATGTGTGTGTGTGTGTGTGTGTCTGCGAATGCATGGGAGTAGGGCTGTTTGGGTGTGTGTCGGTGTGGATGCTGCGTTTGCGAGTGCAGGGGCGTGTGGATGTGTGTGTTTGTGCGTGCATAGGTGCTCTTGCGTTTGTGTGTACACACAGATGGGCCAAGCGCTTTGAGTCATGCTCAGAGTAGGGGCTGCTAGCCAAGCAGGAGCTGCTTCGGAAGGGAATGAATCCCCTTTCCCAGGGAGCTAATCCAGTTCGGATTTCATCCTGGCCATCACGTGTCCTGGCCTTAGTTTGTCGCATGATCCCTGTGTGGGAAATCCCTGGGTTAGATGGCGTAGCCTTTAGAGTGTCATCGCCGGTTCCTGGTGCAATTCTGGTTCTCTGGTCTCTGAAGGCCTTCCCTAGGCAACTGATATTTGTTACTTCCCAGAGCAGTCTCTTAAAAAGGGTTTCCGTTCAGGTGCCCAACTGCCCGCCTCATTATTGCAACCGCATGTGCAAACTGAGCAGGCAGATGGGCGGTTGAGTGTGCAGCCGTGGCAACGGTCAACCGCACTGAAAATGTGTCCCCCGGTGTGTCTGTTCAGGGGAGAAGGGCAGACTGTAATTCACGAGCTGTTTTACCCGGCCCTACGTACACTGGCACCCCGTCTCACGCAGTTCACACAGATCTCGCCCCAGGTGTGGGTCTACACAGATGTGCCGCTGCGTGACATACCCCAGTGTGTGCACACCCCTGAACATAAGCTACCAGTAATGACCCAACATCTCTGCTGATGGACACTGCTCTGAGGAAGAGCATGCTCTGACCCTTAGGCCTTAGGATCCGTGCGAGCTGGTGGCGGTGACTGTATCCTGTAAGATAGGCAAAGGGCAATTTCCAGCTGAGACAAGCTTGGGGCAGATTCTCATTCGTCCATCTGAGAAGAGCCTCGCCAGGGGGTGATCAGCAGAGTCCTAGTTTGTATCCTAGCTCTGGAAGGGACTGGGATCTAGTGGTTAGAGGAGGGGAGATCTCGCCCCAGCTCTGCCACTGATCTACCGGGTGACTTTGGGCAGGTCACTTCCCCCCCTTCTGTGCTTCAGTTTCCCCCTCTGTGAACTGGGAAGAATATCGCTGCCCCCAACTCTGTAATGAGCTTTGTGATCCCCGGCTCAAGGAGCACATAAGAGCAGAGAGTTCCTCTCATGCTTCTCCCTCTCTCCATCCTGCAGCCAAAAGTTCGGGTCAGAGCAAAAAGTCTTTAACTCCCCAGTCGGGGAGCTTCTCTCCAAGCTGCCTGTTCTTTGAAGGCTGTTTGTGGGGTGGAATCTGGCGTGTGAGCGGGAGGTGAGGCTCTGTACAGCTGCTCTGGGCCTCTCCCCTCCCAGCAGGGCACTGAAGCATGAAAGAGCCTGCAAAGAAAAGGAGGGTAATGATTTCCAGCGGGGCTCTAGGCACAGTCCATCGGTGCTCTCCAGCAGGAAAGCCATGTCCGCTGCACTTCTCTGCCGGACCGTGGCCCCCTCTTGCTGCTCTAGCATTGGGTTCCCTGCACCGGCCTGCCGGGGCATGCTACTCCACTAAGCACCCCTCAGGCAGGTGTTCCTGGGGGCTCAGAGTCCTGTGCTGTGCAGGTAGGGTACATCCCCCAGGCCCCGCAGCAGAACCGAGCGGACCAACGGGGACAAAAATGCTTCGTTGCTTCCCTTTTCTCAGCACAGGTGCGGGATGCAGAGCTTAGCCTTGCTGGGGGTCACCACCCTGGCCCTGGTGCTGGCCACGGCTGCCCCACCTAAAGAGGCAGGCAGGAGGAAGGAAGAGAAGCCCAGAGCTGACATTGCAACCGATGACAACCTGGACCTGCCCAGCTACGACCTCAGCCTAGACAACTATGGGGAGACCATTGACCCGAGCCTCTACGAAGAGCTTTATGACTATAGTGACTGGGCCCCAAAGGTAAGATGGAGACAGCAGAGCAGCCGAAATGTGGGCCAGCTCTTCTCCTGGTGCCTGTGGGGAGTCCTAAGGCAGCAACTTTCTCTAGGATCCCAGGGCAGCTTCTGTGCTACCACCCGTGTGAGCCGGGCCTCCCTCCTGCTCCCTGCCTTCCCTCTCCAGGGCTGGGGCATTCTGGCCACTCTTCCACCCACTCCACTTGGTGGACAGAAACGCTTTTGTCTGGAAGTCAGGAGTCTAGCTGTGATTACAGCCCCACCTTCCCCAGTTTAGGTACTTCACTCTCTTCTCCGAGGTGCTTCCCTGGTACCGTTTGCTGCTCCAAGGTAGGGGAGCTAACCTAGCTGGTGTGTAATTCTACCCGGCTTCCTTAAATCCCCGAGCCAGAGTCTCCTCTGGCGTCAGTCAGCAGCATCCCAGTGCCATCACCAGAGCTACGCGGATTGACCCTCGCTGAGGAGTGGACCTAGTCCCTGCACATTCACTTGCAGGTGGCGTTCTCCTTCAATTCACTCCCTGCCCTGTGCTGCTGTGTTTCGTGGCTGGGTGCTGGCAGACGACCAGGGCGTCCTGCTCCCTCACGGCGTGGCTGCATTTCAGCAGCGGTGCGGCCGTTCCAGGGGCTGACCCTGCTCTCGCTGGCGTCAGCCGCAAAACTCCCGGTGACGTCACGGAGCTGGTCAGCGGGGAGGAAGACAAAATAAGGGCTGAGGCTAAACCGAGCATACCGAGCCGGGCAGCGTGGACCTTACGTCAGCTTGGAGTCGGCAAAGAGCCACCGTGGGAGGGGGTTAGCGTCCCTTACGCACACCCACTTACCCAGGTGTATCTTGCCTTCACCCCTTACCCAACGCCACTGAACTGGGCTCACAGCGTTGCAGCCATGGAGAGGAAAGGCGCCGTATGAATGCGAGACATGACAGGTATTGCTGCTGCACGTAGCACACCGTGTCTAGGAACCCTCTATTACCTGGTGCAGCTGGAAGGGGGGGTCTTGGGTGCTGGGTGTGTTTCAATGGGATTGGATGCCTGCCTACCCTAGTCATTGGCTTTCAGGTATATCACTGCTGTAGCCCTCCAACCTGCCCCGTGCCGCCTTCTCCGCCTCCTCTGTGAGCTGGGCGGGGAAAGGGAGGAGTCAGTGACTGTGCTCAGTACCATGATGCCCCTTGCCCTGTCTTTGCAGATTGAGGTTGGTACATTGGCTCCTCCTACCCAGCATCTAGAGGGTGTCGTGAGCCCGAGAGCCGTGCCGACCGAAGCACCCAGAACGCCTCCCCCGACATCACCCACGACCAAGCCTGTCGGGCCGGGTCTGCTCGGGTCCCTAACCAAACAGGGTGAGTGAGAGACCAGCCCTTGTCACCTGGTCTTCTGGGGTAACGGTGCAACCGGGGGGATGGGCTCGCAGGAGAACAGGTCTCCAAACACCACGAGCGATGACGGCGGTATGGAAAGACTCTTCTCTCGCATGGGGGCGAGTGGGAGGGGCTTTCTCTGAACCCTTTCGAAATGAGCGAGGTGGAGGTGCTCCCATCCCAGCATGGCGTGAGGCAGGAACCTCAGAGGCCTCTAGCCCAGAGGTAGACCCATCCCTGCATGGGGCAGTGGGACTGATGGGAGGGGAGAGAGAGGTGCTGGATGAAGGACATGAGGGTGAGCAGACCACTGCCTGTCCAGGAGCCAAGTATTCGCCCTGCGTGAGGAACATGGTCGGCGGGTCTCCCATGTCAAACGGCGGGCGAGCGGGGTTTCAGAAAGGAATTGCTCCACAGCAACGAAAACACCAGCAAAGCAGCAACGCTTTAACGAGCAGAGATGTTGCGACAGTCGGACAGAGTAGCAATTAGATTAGTGACAATTAAAATCCTGCAGCGAGGGATAAATATCTTTATTCATTTTCTGTCACTCCGAACTGGGACAAATTACGTAGTAGGCTCAGGGAAATTGTTGCCTTTCTGCTTTGAACTCCCCCACTAATAGATTCGGAGTCTGGCACGCTCTCTGGGGGGAGAAGAGGGAAAAGGGGGGGGGACCCAACACAGTTTTAATTGATGCCAGAAATCTTGTCACACTGTCAAGTCACTTTGCCTGGCTGAGCAGGGTCTAGTTCCAGACATAGGGGAATCAGATGTTTGCTTGATGCAAAGGGTTTTCTTTTGTTTCATTTCTGACCATGCAGAAGGGCCAAACTGATCCCTGGTGTACCACTGCTGTGTTTGGTGGAGCTGCGCCCCCCCAGGAGAGATCTGGCCTGAGTTGATTTGTTTTTAAGCAGCTTTTTTGGCTGGTTGTTCCTGGCCTTTCTCGTGGCTTGTTTTTGCTTGTTTTGTTTTTCTTTGAGTTTAGCATTTGGTGGAAGGAGCTGACAGCCCTGGACCAAAGCCCTTCGTGTATCTACACGGCTTGTACAGCGCGGGTAGGGGCTGGGCAGTCCCTGTCCAGGGTGCCCTCCCCCCAGAGTGTCCTGACCCTCCCCACAATGCACGGCCATCCCAGGTTCACTTGAAAGTAGAGGATTGAGTCCCAGATTTCATAGCCCGGAGCAGACTCTGAGCTTTAGGGGGACACAGCACCTGCGGAAGTCCCGAAGTCCAGGCCTGGATTACCAGGGGCTGGGCTCTTCTTTGACTCTTCCGAAGTTCTGGTCAGGGATCGGGAAGGGAGGCTCCAATTCTGCACTGCTGGTTGATTTGGGGTCCCCTGAACGTCTGGGGCGGTTGGCTCCAGGGCTTGGTTTTGGGTCCATCTCAGTCAGGAAGGTCCCGTGCTGCACATAGTGTGACCAGATAGCAAGTGTGAAAAATCAGGACACTTTTATTTGGGAGCAGGGGGTATAGTTGCATATACAAGTCAGAGCCCCTAATATCAGGACATCTAGTTGCATGTGGTCTGGCCTCGGGGTTTGCAATGAACCCCAGAAGCAGGGGAGTTTCAAAAGGCTCCAGGTTCTGTCAAGAACATTCCCTTGATTTCTGCTGCTAACCCACAGCTTGGGGTGTCGGGTCAGATCCTCCACGGCGGTAAGCCAGCTGAGTCCCATTGTCTTTAGCGGAGCGAGGCCAGCTGGGAATCTAGGCGCACCGGTCGGAGGTTACAGTTAATACCCCCCGATCCCTGCTCGTTGCTGTTGGCTGACTGCTCTGTCTCTCCCTGCCCCAGGGCTGGCCACCTGCCTGGTCTGCGTCTGCCTTAGCACCTCCGTGTACTGCGATGATGCCGACCTGGATCAGATCCCGCCGCTGCCCCTGGAGACCGTGTACCTCTACGCCCGCTTCAACCGCATCAGCCGCATCCGAGCCAGCGACTTTGCCAGGCTGAGTATGTGGAGCTGGCGCCCGGCCCCCATGTAGAGTGGTCTCTGTGCATCACTGTGCTGGCTGGGGGACATGGGGAATGGGGGAACTTAGCTCCTGCCCCGACTCCCTGTGAGCCAGTGCAAAGTGGACCCATTGCAGAAGTGCCTGAGGGAAGAGGGTGCCCCTTGCTGTGCTACCCAGAGCCCTGTTTAACTGTCACACGGGGTCCTGTTCCGGCTTTTTCTCCTAGGGCTCTGGCCAGGCCTCGCCCCTAATTATTGCTCCGCACCGTTGTGAGCGATGGCAGGGGTTTGTGAAGGTGGAATCTCCCCCCTCCCCTCCACCAGAGAAGCTGAAGCGAATAGACCTGACTAGCAACGTCATCTCCCGGGTGGACGAGGGCTCCTTCCGGCTGCTGAGCGCCCTGCAAGAGCTCACCCTCGCCGAGAACAGGCTGACTGCGCTGCCCGCATTGCCCAGCAGCATGGTGCGGCTCGATGCCCGGCTCAACAGGATCCAGAGCTCCGGGATCAGACCTGAAGCCTTCGGGGTGAGTCTGTGCCCCATGGCCGGTGGCTGCCCCAAGATTGCAGAAGGGGTCCCTAAATTTCACAGCTGCTTTTCCACCCTCCAAGAGGGCGGGGTCTCTTAGGGTGTGTCTACATTGCATGATAAGCTGGAGTCTGACTTCAAACCCTGATCTTAACTCCCTCCTATCTCCACACAAATCGCACTAACCCAGGGCTCGGACCCAGGGGTTTCAGGACTGTACGGGGGTGGAAGGTCCAAGCCTGAGTTAAACTGGGACCCAGGGTTCATGCCCTATTGCTTTGCAGTGTAGACGCAACCCCACTGGATTAGTGCTCTGAGAGTCCACCAGCAGTAGTCCACAATCCCACGAGCTGACTTTCTCTGTCCTCTGGACAGTCAAGTTTTCCCACGTTGCATCTGAGCCCATCTATTGCAGTGTAGATACTTCAACCCAAGTTGGGACCCAGGGTTCAACAATTCCTAACCTGGGGTTGGATTGGGGCCCACATAATAAGTGTAGACACTCAAGTTAGCAGACCCTGGGTTTGTTAATTTAGGGCTTGAGTTCTATAACCCTGGGTTTACTCTGCAATGTAGACACACCCTTGGTCAATTCAACCCCCTTCTAGGCCTATCTGGCTCTAATTCCTGCCCCTTTGTACCACAGAAATAACCCAGATGTTCTGTATAAAGAAGCTGACTGGGGCTTGGGAACAGCCAAAACCCAAAGTGCCACCCCCAGCTTTTCCAGGGTTTGCTGGGATGGGACAATCCCACGGAAGCATGAGAGCAGCACGTTCTGTTCAGCAAAGTTGTGAGTTTCGCCCCGCCACGGTGCGTTCGTTCTGGACTCTCGGCCAGGCCAGGTGAGGGGCGGGGCAGGGCGAGGGCTGATGCATTTGCCTGTGTTTCTGCAGGAGCTGAAGAAGCTGCAGTTCCTCTACCTGTCTGATAACAAGCTGGACTATATCCCAGTGCCCCTGCCTGAGGGTCTGCGGTCCCTGCACCTGCAGGTGAGGCAGTCAAGCAAGGGCACCCAGCCAGACGGGGTGACGGTGCCTTAAAGATACGGCCACTCTTTGATTTTTGCACTTGCTTTTGAATTTTTCTGCCCCTGCAGTCGAGGGACGGGGAGCTCTGGCGAGACACAGGCAGAGTGTGGGTCGGCATGGGCGCGATCCTCTCTGCTGCAGTGCCCCAGTCCTAATGTCCCCTGCTCAGATCTCCCCGTGCACCCCATTCCCCACAGCTAGTCCAATGCTGGGCCCCCAGTGCACACTCAGCTCTGTCCTGACTGATGCCCCCTCTGCTATTCCAGTCCTAGGCCCCTTCCTGCCTCTGCCGATAGACCTCAATCCTGCAGGTCCCACTGTCATTCTGGTGTTTGATACCACGGGGAGGTGGCTCCAACTGACCAGTGGTTAAAGGATCTATCCATGAGGAGCTGGGTTGGGGCCCATTACACCTGTGGGCCAAATCAAGTTTGTGCCCCAGTCTAACAGACGGCAAAGGCTCATACTAGCCAGGGACAATTAAACCTACCACCCCGCCTGACCCCTTCCCTCCCACCGTTAAATGTTGGCTTTGTGCTTTGTCTCCCTGGCTAGAACAACAACATCCAGACCATGCACAAAGACACTTTCTGCGATAGCCAGGACCCCAGTCACATCCGACGGGCCTTGGAGGACATCCGCCTGGACCGCAACCCCATCAGCCTGAGCCGCTTCCCCGACGCCTACTTCTGTCTGCCTCGGCTACCCACTGGCCACTTCTCCTGAGCTGGCCGGACAGCCACCCCGGGTTCACCTGTGAAGGGAACCACTCCCGGGAGAAGGCTGCCCTGGACCCACAAGTTAAGAGCTCCATGCCTGTCTGTCCTGTTGGGTCATCTGGTAGTTGTCCTTCTCCCTTGCTCATCGTAGCCTTGTCTAGACTAGGGTTTAAGATGTGAGGTGAGCACATCCGAGCTAACATGGGTTTAGCAGTTTAGTTAGGCTAAGTTAAAAGGAGGCGCAGGATGAGAGGATCTTATTGAGTTCAGTTCATGTGCGCCAGCGCGAAGGATGCCCCAGACCGAGAGTAGAACTAATAAAATTTTAAACGTTAAAAACTCATTCTGTGGATTGTTTCAAACAAAATAACCTGACAGCCACCCCCATCCATGAGCATTGTGGTGGGGGCAGTGATGGACAAAACTTTCAAGGGAACAAACCCTGGATTCCCTCCTGGTTGGACCTTGGTCACTGGGTTCCTGATCTGCATTTCCAGTCATAGGCTCCCCTATGCACAGCTACCCACAAAGCTTTGGTCTGGAAGCTGATCCAAACAGGCAGGGGGAGGGAGAGGTTTGGGGGCCTTTAAGAGAGACCAGAATCATTTCAGTGCATTTAAAATAGAGCATGTGTTGTGTTCCCTAACTTCTGATATCAGAAGAGAGCCGTCCACTTGGGGAATACTTTAATATAGTTTATTCATCTTCTGTATTTTTATACTTGGGCAATAAACGCACGTCACATGGAGAAGCCAAAACACTGAACTGAAACCTCTGAGCTCAGCTTCCATCCTCCAGGGAAGGGGAGGGAAGTTGGTAAGTAAAAATCTTACGGCACGCTCCCAGTTTTCTAAAATTCAATCATTCACCATGTCCCTCCAAACCCTCCTCCTTTGTGTGCACAAAACACGTGCACAAGATGTGACAGTGCCAAAGGCCTGTGCAAAAATGCCCAATTATCTGATGCATGTACAAAACTGTCATCTTGTGCTTACAAATGGCAGGCAGGAGCAGGGTTTGGAATGGCTTTAGTTGTACAAAATTATCCTCCTTGGCTGCATTCGGATTATGCAAAACACAACCCAGGGCCACTCAGATATGAGTCCTGTTTTGACACCCCAAGTTTCTAGGTGGGCAGGTAAAAGACAGACTTGGAGGAATGGTCTCTAAAGTGCCAGGCTTGGTTTCAGAACACTGCATGACCACATAATCTGCTATCTATCCATGGGTTTTTTTAGCATCTGCCACCATAATATCTAAGCATTGTCCTTAAGCATCGTATCTTACTTGCTTTTATAGCCAAAGGGGTGAATATAGAGGCTGTCACGGAGTGCCCGGGTGATGGTCTGGAACTTGCTCCCTAGGAAGCCAGACAGGCCGTGGGGGGAAGTGTCCCCTCTCTGTACACAGCCTGTTTCCAAGGCTAGGAGCTTCACAGGTACCCACTTCCACCTTCCTGGGTCTGACCTCTGAGCATTCAGCACCTTCTGCCCCTCCGTGCGCTTCCCCCAGTGAACCCGCCCGGGTGAGGTCCTGGGGGAGCCTGTGGTCTGCACCCCCAATCCACAGTCAGACGTGACTTAGACCATGTACCTGTTGACTAATAAACCTCTGTTTTACTGGCGGGCTAACACTCAGCTTGTAGGTACCCGAACCCTTCCGCTGGATCCATTTTGGGGGCCCAGGGAGGCCAGACCCTGCCTGGGCCTGCCTCCCTTCTCCCCACTCAGCTTCAGACTCCAAACTGAAACCCACTCCCCTCTGGCTCAGCCAGGTCACGTGACCTCCCTCCCCCACTTGGAGTCAGATTACAGCTTCAGGTATGGACACCTGCAGAGAGGCTCTGCTTTGCATCAGCTACACATCCTTATCCCTTCACATAGATGCTCAAGAAATGCACAGGGGAAACTGAGGCACCCACCCAGTATTCCTACTCCGTCACAGAGGCTAGTTAGACTCAGATCCAGCAAAGACGGAATCATCCAACTTTAGCTGCATGTTCGCCAGCTTTCACTTTCACCTCACTAGAGGGTGCAACAGAATGTGTATCAAAACCCACCCATCCCTGTGCCTTAATCTCTGCTCCTTGTCTCCCTCCCTTTGCCTTATCATTTAAACCCATTGCCTACCTAAATGAGATTGGTGGTGCTTTTCCTTCGGTTAATAGCTGCTGAGCACAAATTTCTACCTGCTGGTTGCTGGTAAACCCTGCAGCTCTCCTGGACCATGTGTTCTGGGAGGCTGAGAGCGGGAGGAGGCTGAAGGCAAAAGAGGAGAAAAGTAGTTCCCAGTTTCCCCACTTGCAGCCACTAACTGCGTACAAACTGCTGCCTTTCCCAGAACAGCCTCATGGGATTGCAGGGGGAGTCGAAGGACTGGCACCAACCCACATGCTGCAGATGACGACTGATACAAACACGAAATAAACCTCACAGCCTTAGGGGAGCGAGGCCCAGAAACCTGCGCCTTCCAACATCAGACAGCAGTGGGCAGGAGCAGTTTCACCACTGACAGCTTCTAGGGCGTGACCTGACACGGAGGGGGCCGGGCCATGGGCTGCAGGCTGGTTGTCCTGGCCCACTGGGGTGGTGCTCGCCCTTTTCGAAGGGAGACAAGAGCAGTGATCCATTTGGGGGGGGGGGGGGAGATGCTCCCTGCCTCAGGCCACATGCTGTCCTGAGCCTGGTATTCCGCTCTGTGCCCGTAGGAGCTGCTGGCATTTTGGGCTGGGTGTGTTTGCGAACAGCAGAGGGCAATAAAGCGCTGGCTTGTCCCCTGCATGCCGAGCTAAGTCTCTGAAGAAGCCACAACAGAAGGGCTGAGGGGGTCTGATGAAAGGAGGGTGGGGAAGACAGTGCTAAAGAGTCTGAAAATGGTCCATATTATGTGAAGAGGGGTGCTGGCTCCTCTGGTTCTCCACCGCTCAAGGGGGGCTCCCCCAGGAACAGCCACGCTGCAAAGCGTTCATTAGTCTCCGCTAAGCTCTGGTTCATTCAGGCCAAGAGCTGTACAGCCTTTGAGGCCCCAGACCTAGGCACTGCAGCAGGGCTCCACAGCAGATGAGAGGAGCATCACAAGAACAGCCAGACCGGGTCCTCTAACCCACTATTGTGCCTACCAACCCTGGCCGGCACGAGAAACTTCAGCAGGAATGAACAGAACAAGGCAATTATCTAGTGATCCCTTGTCATCCACACCCAGGTTCTAGAGAGGTTGCGGGATGCCTAGAGCATGGAGTTATGGCTCTCACCTGCTTGGCTAATAGCCACTGAGGGACCTATACACCTTGAACTCCTGATTCAATTCCTCCCACCGTGGGCTGATGAGAGGGGATTTCAGCAGGGAGCTTCCTCAGTTTTTCCACTCTAATTCAATATTAATTAGGCCAAATCAAGAGATGAGTGTAAGAAGCTCTTTAGAGGAGGGCAGGCTTGTTGAAGATCTGGGTTCCATTTCTCCTTCCTAATAAAGCAAGTGGAGCTCTTTGTTCGTGCTGGCTAGTCCTGTGCACTCAGGTTGGAGCCCTTCCCATCCCCTGAGATGGATACACCAGCAGCAGGCAGGCTCCTCTCATTTCCCCAACATGGGTCAGATTACTCCAGGCTTCCCTCGGGTGCCCAAATACAGGTGGCTTAATCCTGCCAAAGGATGAGAGAGGCAGGATCATAGCGACATGAACCCAGAAAGCCATGGAGACGGGCTAGGCCGAGGAGTCCTCTGTAGGACCAAACCCCGCAGAAGGGAAAACAGGAGCTTGATCCAGGTGTGGTTCCCCAGGTCTGATCTGGGGAGGCACAAAGGGGTGGAACCCATGGTACAGACTCTGCAGCGATTGCCCCCTAGGGAAGCATTGGCCAGCAGCCCCAAAGGAATGATTTTGATGGCCGTTTCAGGGGGATACACCACCGCCCGAGTCAGGGAGGCTCTGTGCTAGAAACAGGGACTCGGTGTGAATTCTTACCCCATTCTCAGGCTCCTTGGTGCCAAGACAACGTAGGCTGGGATTGGCCAGAAAGCTAGCTCCAGCCAGTCACCCACACATGTGAGAGAAAACTCTGGCTCGTGTTCAGCACCGTGGCACCTCCTCCCCAGATAAACTGGATCCAAGCTCACCCCCTGCCCTGCATCCGGACCTGGGGACCTAACCCTGGGCCTAGACTGCAAAGCTGCTCACTCCTGGGCTAGGTCAACGCCTGGACTCAGACACCCCTGAAGGACGGCTTCGTGCTGCCTGCTGCTCCCTCGCCCGAGTGTAGACAGTGGTGTCTGGTGCTGCTGCATATGTATTCTCTCTGCTCTAGATGCACAGAGATGGAGTGCTGAGCTGGAGGGATACCCCAAGCGAGGGGGTATCATTTGAGCTCCCCTCCTCGGGTGCCAAAATGTTGCAGGCTGGCCCTGGACACATACATACAAGATGCACACATCTAGAAATGCTCAAATGTACCTACAGTCAGAAACACACACACTAATCATGGCAAGTGAGCAGCAGAAAACAGTTAAGTATCCAGAGAACTCAACTGGTGAAGGGAGATTGCCAGAACTGCAGGTGTCTAGCTAGGCCACACAGCCGCTCAGTGTGGGCCCTTACCAGCCCTGGATGGATGCCATCATCAAGGAGGGAGAAGGCTTAAGGGGCACATAATTTAAAGTAATGGGGAGGGACCTGAGCAAAGAAAGCTACAGCCCGGATCTCAGGAAACATTTGCTAACAGCTACAGCTGTCAGGTTGCAGAATAGTCTCCCCCATGGGAAACCGGCCCCATCGCTGCAGACCTTTTAAATTAAAGTGGACAGAGATCTAGGAAAAAAAGACTCCAGGGAGCAATTGTGGACAGGCAGGGGATAAGCTAGACAGGACCTGCAGGTATTAGCCCATCCCTCACTTCAGCAGTGCACAGAGAGGCATGGAAGCCTGTGGGTGTCTGTGCAGACACACGGAAACATGCATGGGCCACATCCACAGTAGGTGCTGATGTACACTTGCAGGAACATGAGGGGCTAGATTTACCACATAGGCACCCCCCCACACACACCCCTACTTTGCTCTCTCCTCTCCCCAGGACCCCTCCCCCTTGCACTTATGTATATGCAGCAGGCAGCTGTGCAGCAAACAGGGGCTCTGTCTGTCCCTGTCTCGCACTCCCCACCTCCCCCATAAGCCAGCTCCTTTTGCATTTCACACAACGCTCCTCTCCCTCTCACACTGCCTCTCAAGGTCACCTTCCTCGCCTGGGCTGCATTTTCACATATTGATTGCTTGGCTCAAACAGTCGATGTCTCAGGGAGCTTCCAGGCTCATGCCAGCTCAGCATCCTGCTGCTCTCTGGAGGAAGGATCTCCCTATGGGCCCCTCAGCATCTCCCCCCCCTCCCCTCTCCACTTAACTGCCCTTCCCCAATACATCCTTAAATCCCAGAACCTCCAAAACAGCCAAAAGCCAGGGAGGAAAGGGGAGTTTGTCCTTGGCTCATGCTGCTATCAGCCAGGGTGGAGGAAAGGGGGATTAGCACCCCATTACAGGGAAACTGAGGCACAGAGAGGCACCAATCACTACACCACACCCAGGCAACATGCCTTCATCGGGCACAATGACCTCCTCCTCTTGGAGTTGCTGCTGGGGAGGGGGTATATTAGGTCTGGTCCTAGGGCAGTGACTCTCCACCAGTTCCACACCAAGCCCCTCCCTCCTACTGAGGAGAGAGCCAGCCACACAACAAGAGCTGGGGAGGGGTACCCCCCCCCCCCCCGACACCTGCTCATAACTCCCTGTCACCAGGCCAGGCATTCCCCAAAGAATGCACAGTCACATGCTCACTCAAGCAGCTTTAGTTCTTCAACAGAGGTTTTCAAACACACAGAAATCAGCCTGAACTCAGTGCTTGGCTTCAGGACCACCCCTCCCAGGGGGTCTTTGGCATTCCAGCTCCAGCCAACTCCACTCCCTTCCTGCAGCTACAGACAGACCCCTCCCCTCCAGTGACCCACCACTTCCCCCCAGCCAGAACTCAGCCTTTCCACACCCAGCTGCCTGCTACCAGCCCTTTATAGGCCCAGGTGTAGCCCTGCCCTCTTATTAGCTAGATTGGGTTCACCTGCTCTGCCTGGGGGGGGAGGTCTTAGTCTCCTGTCTAGGGCCCAGCTCCAGCTACCCTGTCTCCTGTGAGCCTCAGCCCTGTTCCTGTCTCTTGACTCCCTCCCTGCTTGGGTCAGCATTGGCCAGTGTGACTCAGCCGTGGCCTGGAGACACCAGGCCCGGTGCATCCTCACGCCTGTGGGCGAAGGTCTGGAATAACTCCCGGGGGGGGGATTCAGTCTGATTCTGGGGTGGCCAGGGGGCTCAGAATCAGACCCACTTCTCTCTCCTGAGCAGCGAAGGGGATTCAGCTCTCAGTTACAGGGGTGGAAATCTGGCATGACGCCAGCGTTCTCTTGCATACACCCCTGCAAATCTGCCCCTCCGTCTCTAATCAGCTCCGACTAGTGTATCTCTCAGGGGCAGCTCTTCCCTTGCTGTCACTCATGGAACTCCCCTGAAGTCAATGGAGTTGCACCTATGCCCACCGGCCCTCTCTCTGTCTCTCTCTCACACACACACCACAAGCAAGAGGGAAGCTGTGCACATCCGTCCCTGCCTGATCTCTGCCAGCACTTCCCAGCCCTCAGCAGCTCCTTTGGCACGTCTGGAGGATCATTTTCCTTTAGGGGGGATTATTCTGCTGCAAGGGGCCAGAAACTGACGTGAGGGCAGGAGCTGGAAAGGGTGGGCAGAGGGGCTGCAGGATTACCCAGCGGTGTTCCCTGTCTTTGATCCTGGGGCGTGGCCCACAGAATGCCCTGGCCCGGAGCAGAGCGGAGGCTGTTTGGATTGCCAAGCGTCCTGGGATAGGTACTGGGGGGAGGCTCTGAGCCCAGCTGCCAGCCTGCAAAGCCAAGATCAAGCTGCAGAAAAAACAGCCGTGCTACAGAAATGGTCCTTGATCAGTAGACATCGGTGCCTGCACACACACCCCTCTCCCCCCCCCCCCCCCCCCCGGCATCCCTTGAGATCCAGCATGTGGCCGCAGACCCCTCCCCGCATCCTGAGCAGAGATGTAACCAGCTGGAAATATTGGTCAAATGAAAATCAATGGCTGGATGGAAAAACCAAGGCCGAGTTACTGCGGCTGATGGGCTGGAAGGTGTCCTAGCCAAAGCCCTACGGCTTAGAAATTGCCTCTAAATGCTGCCACCGAGGGTGGGCCACATCCCTGCCCCGGGTGCTGAGGAGCCTGCTGATAACAGCTTGATTTATAGCACTTAACTGGCCCCTGTCTCGCGGTACCCGTTTGCTTCAGCGTGTGATTGTCTATAGTGGTTGCTAGTGCGGCCAACAGCCGGAGGACGCGCCCCATACAAAGTCAAATCCCAGTCCCTTTGAAGTCACTGGCTAACTTCCATTAGTTTCCACCAGGGCAGTGTTTTGCCCTGTTTATACATCTTTCCATGGCTTTTTCCATAGACACCTGGGGCATGAGAGAGGCATTGCCCAGGGGAGGAAGAATACTAGACTGGGAGCCAGGACTTCTGGGTTCTCTTCCCCACTCTGACCCTGTTCTAGGGAACAAAAATGGGATAAGAGGATCTTCAGTCTAGTGGACAAAGATCTTACAGGATCCAGCGGCTGGAGTTGTGGACAAATTCGGACCAGAAAGAAGGTGCAAAATTGTAACCCTGAGGGGGATAGTTAATCAGTAGAACAATTACCAGGGGGTTTATGAAAGGGTGTCTTATTTCAAAGCACATTGGCATGAAACGGAAAATGTTCCGAGTTTTCAATGAAAAAGCCACAAATGGAAACAGTTCTGGTCTTTTTCTCTCTTTCTCTTCCAAGGGAGAAACAAAGAAACGGGGGGAAAACAAAAGATTTTAATTTTAGAGCAAATAAAATGGTGGCTTTTAACAAAATCTTGATTTTTTTTTTCTTTTTGTGAAGAACATTTACAATTTTTTGACCAATGCTCCATCAGCCTCCTGTCCAAACTCAACTTCAGAGGCGGCCTACCAAAACTCCATTCAGCTGAATACATTCTTTCCCTTTGACTCTTGCCCTGAATAGTGTCAGTGTTACCGGGCACTGCTAAACACCCGCTACCTTTCCATCCCGGAAGTGAAATGACTCCTTGATTCAATGCAACAAATAGCTTCAGGATGGATGATGCTATAGAAAGGGAAGGTATTATTAGCAGCATTGCATGAGGCCTATGTGGCAAGGCAGGGGTAAAACCCCGTGAGTGCCCTGCCACTGCTCACTGAACCCTGCTTTCTGGCAGAGAGATCAGTGCATTGGCTCTGAACAGTCAGCAAGGAGCCCAGCTGTGGGCCCTAATGAGGGCTGGCTGAGCGTGGCTGCCACAGCTGGGGCTGATGACAGAGGGCTAGAAAAGCCCTGAGTAAAACTCAGTCAGGAGGCTAGCCAGGGCGGAGATAGGAAGCTACAGTTCTGTCTCCTCACTATGGGTAGAGCACCTCATGGGTCATTGGAGATAACTGTTGGGGGTAAAGGGAACCATGTTGTGGCACTGTAAATAAAAGCACTAGGGTGAAGCACCAAAGGAAGGGGTGAGGACTTTCATTTCTCAGCCAGGGCACAGGGGGGAAAGGAAGGAAACCAGTGCAGACCCTGTGGCAGCCTATTAGAAACCTAAAGCACAGCCCTCCTAGCATAGAAAATACCACATGGCACTGCCAGGGAGCATGGCTCTTCCCCAGATATAGGAGGGAAGGGGGCACCCTTCTTCCTCTGAGTAGTGGAAGAGCCACAGAGGCTCAGGCTGAGAACAAGGTTTCTAGGGCAGCAACGCTGGGAAGCCGAGAAGAATTGAAAAGGGGTGGGATGGGCGCAGTCGGGGCTGGGGCTGGCAGTGAGAGTTGGGGGCTCGGTGTGGAGGAAGAAGGTAGCCAAGGGCTTTTCTTTCCTCTTGGAAAGACGGCTGAAGTGAGCCATGCTTCGGAGCAGGCTGGCTATGGGATCCTTGGGTCCTATATGAATGAAAGATATGCCAGAGCCCAGCTTGGTTCAATTTGCTGACTGGGCTGATACCTCCACTACAAACACAAGATAGCCAATGAGCCCTGCATGTATGTATGCTGCTGCCTTCTACTGATCAGAATCAGAACTGTGTGTCCTAGGCCCTGCACAGGTAAAAGCGATTCTCTCTTAGTTCCAAGGGAAAGGGCCTATAGCTTGTGGCACAAGAGGGTCTGCAGCATTGTCATGGTGTGCCAAGCAGCCAGCAGGCTGACAAGCAAGGATTCCTAGACTGCCAGGGGGTTGGGGCAAGGTGGCTCACCTGTGGATGGGTGCTTGGCTTCTCCCCTGTCCTTCCATTGTGATGCATGGTGGGCTGCCTCTTCCCTGCCTCTCTGGGAGGGCGGATGGATTATTTGCAATTCAAGCCCAGTCTGCACTGCAGGCAAACCCTCTGGGGTGCCACTCCTAACAGATGCCACTGCTGCATCGCTTCCTGGGCTCTCCAGGTTTCTCGCTGATGGGGTTGTGTGCAGCAATGCAGGTATACACAGGGTGATACAGTCAGGGTGTGCTGGGGGCTGCTACTTCCTCTCTTCCTGCTCCCCTCCCCGCCCCATTCAAGGCTCAGCTGTGCAGGAGCTCAAGAGAGTCAGGCGTTCCCTGCCTTTCATCTGAGGGCCTGCGGAGGCAGTTCGTGTCACTACCCATTCTGCAGATGGGGAAACAGAGGCAGAGATTTGCCCACGCCCCACTCCTAATTGGGGGGCTGAGCTGGGAATGAATGCAAGTCTGTCTCAAGACTGTAAGCTCTTTGGGTGGGGGAACCATCTCTTTGTTCTCGGTTTGTGCAGTGCCTTGCACAACGGGGCCTAATGCGGGACTGGGGCTCCTCAGCGCTACCACAATACAAATAATAAATAATAATCCCCAACATCTCCCACCTCTCCACGTTCCAACCATTAGGCCACACTGCCTCCCCCATGCAAGGACATTGACTTGCCAACTCTGACTCTCTAAACAGGGGAGTGGGTTTTTTTATTCCTAACTCCTTAAAAGATTCATTAAGTGTAAAAACAAGCTGCCATCCAGAGACTTTGGAGTCAGGGGTCCCAAGAGGAGCTTATATCATGACAGCAGGTGTGTTTATGGGGGATTATTTAAACTGGGGATGGAGGGATGGTATCTAGCACCTTCACTTCTCTCCCCCCCCCCCCCCACTGGCTCTCCTGTTTCTGTAGGATGTGAAAAATCCAGGGGGAAGTGGTGTGAGGGGAGGGGAGTGATGAAAAAAGCTTCGAGAGAATGTCTGCCAATTAATTTATGATTAGGGAAATATGTTTGCATTTGAAGATTACAGGGAAGGGCTCGCTGTTCTGCAGCTGATAAATCTGTTTTAGAGAGGTTTTGTGAAAAGGCTTCTCCTCGGGGAGAATTGTAGGAAAGCAGAACATAATTATCCAAAATTCCAATTTGAGTAATTACCTTCTGCCTACCTAACATTCCCTGGATGCTGTCAGTTGGCTGCAGGGCTCTTCACATCCTCCTCTTTTAAAGAAAAATAATCCGTTGTACAGCGATGTGCTCTGTTTAGCCAGCTGCTGCAATTCACCCCAGAGATGGCTGCATTTCAGTAGTGGGCTACGCAGAGCTTGTCAAAAGAGCTTCAGGGTCCATTGTTACAACAACAAGCTGCCAGCGTGGTAAAAAACCTGCTGATTGCATCCCAAGGCATCTAAAACACTGGGATCTTGCTCCTCCTCAGCTACATTTCCAGAGCAGGAGATTATCACAACTATGGAGAAAGCATCGGGGCTCCTAGGCAGGTGTCCATGCTCACACAAGGAGAGAGAGACCCGGATCTAAGCTCTGGATCCAAGCTCTGGATCCAAACATTCTCAGCACTTGGGAACATTCAGTGTGGCATCAAGATCTGGATACAAATTTTGTAGTTCAGACACCTCATGGCTCACAAGAACTACCAGGCCCATGCAGACTGGCGGGGAGGCAGGCATCATATTCCATAGCAGGGGGGGTCATCACTCTGGAAGAAGAGTGGTCGTTGCAAGGAATGATGGTGCTACTGGAAGGTAGCGTGGTCCAGTGGGTAGGGCACTCGCCTGGGAGTCAGGAGATCTAGTTCCATTCTCAGCCTTGCTCCAAAGCTGCTGGGTGTCCTTCTCCAATGCTTTGTTGTGTCCCTGATTTTGCCAAAGGAGCAGTTTGAATATTGGAGGTTGTGCCTTTAAGGGCTGAGTTGGGTGGGCAGGACTCCTGCCAACACCTGAAGCACCCACCCATCACAGATGCCCACCCAGTGAACAGAGATTCAGAGGCAGAAAGCAGAGTGGAGTGAAGTTCTCCTATTTCATTTCATTCCCTTCCTCCTTGCATGGCTCTGCGGCCCCGTTTGCTGAGAGGAGGGTCAGGAATCCGTTGCTTTCTGGGTCCCCCTCCCTGGCTGCTGAGATAATCAAGGGTTTTACTGCAGTAGGCCGTGGACAGCTTTTCTAAACATCTCCTAATGCTTCCCTGAAGAGCTAGCTAGGCTGCCCTGCACATTAGTAATCCATGCACATAGCAAATGGCTTGCTCTCGCTTCCTCCACCTCTCCTGATCACCCTGCCTTCCCAGAGCAAGGACGGGGTTGCCTGGTCTACAGGGAAGAGTTATTCTTGCTAATAAAGCAGCCAAGGGTTTTTTCTCTCTGCTTGCAAAGCTCTGTGGCTCTCGCTGAATGGGAAGCGCTTTTATACTTGCTCTGTTTTGCCTGTCTCGTGGGGGTGTCTGTCTATGCCCTAACTGCCCCCATAGGTGCCCTACCTGCCCCTTTTTTGATGGACAAACGAACCTGCCCCATAGGAAATGGGGCAGGCCCCTCACTCTGTGAGCCCAGGCAGAGTCAATGGCCTACAGTGCCCAGTGACGGGATCAATGTTTTATGGCAGCGCCTCGCTGGGGTCACGGCCGTGGCCAGAGGGCTGTATTTATCATTCAGTGCAGAGAGTCCATCCCTCACCTGCCAGGCGGTTCCCCCCATCACCCCCCTACACCGTCTAAGAGATGAATGGTCATGAAAAGCTCATTTCAGAGACATGCTCATTGCACTCAGAGGCACCTGAGGGGCAGTGGACTAGACAGAGGCAGCTGGGGAGGGTGATAAACACCTGCATGGTCTAGCCAGCCAGGGGGAAAATGACCCCTGCAAAAGAAAGGATGGGCAACCCATCCCAGATGCATCATTGGGAAGGGCCAGAAAGCTGGGGACACGGTCATCACACGCCACTTGCAGCTGCCTCTGGGGTGGGGTACAACAGCTGGTTCTGCAGGGATCCCTGTCCCACCAGTCAAATACAGCCCCCTCTGGGGTGGGGGACAGCAGCTGGTTCAGCGGAGATCCCTGACCCAATAGCAGGTGGAGCGGGAGGCAGGGCAGCGGTGCACTGAATGAGCAGCCAGCCAGACCGGGCCCTGTGGCCAATCATAAAACAGCCCCGAAAGCCGAGGCCCGGGACGCCAGCCAGTGACGCGGCCCCGTTGATAAAACATTCATGAGAACCTGTGCACAAAAAAAAATCAATGATTGTGCTTATGAATTAATGATTGCTCAGAGAATCAATCCCAGCCAGGCCCTGCGCGTGCTGTACTTATAATGAACATTAGCAGTGGGAGCGCGGGCCAGGGATTTATTTTTGCAACCAAGATACGTCTCTATCTGTGGGTTTTTTTCTCTCTCTTTCACCAGCCCCATCCGAGCTGCTTGAGGGAGATCAGATGGTTTCTATGAACTAGACAAAACTGGGCATGTGGAAGCGGTAGAGCTGTTTCTCTTTGAACAGGGTGTTCATTAAGCCCCCGCGGGCAGGGTTTTCATTCAGCCGCCCGGGCTATAAATATGTATAGGGGTAATTGTAATTGAACGCCGCAGCATTTGGCACGGGCATGTGTCATTCTCTCAGCATTAGCTCCGCACTCACAACATTTCCCCACAATTGCATAATAGCCGCTCGGTGACTCACCAGTAACAGGGAGAGAGAGAAAGAAAAGACAAGCCAACGAGAGTGGGAATTGATTGTCTCGGAGGCAGAGATGTGAGTCGGTCCTTCATCTCGCAGGCTACTTCCCGGGCGCTTTGTGCTTCTGAACTCGCTCCCAGCCAGACTTTACTGTAGTGAACTACCGCTCAGCTTCACTGAAGTCGGTGGAGTTGGGGACTGTTTCCAAAGCTCCCTGATGCCCCGGTGAGCCTTTCCATTGACTTCAGTGGGGTTTGGATCCGGCCCTCGCTGTGCCTACAATGAAAACGAGAATTGGGATCTCTGGGGTAATTGAGCCTGACGAACGCACGACAAAGGCCCACGTGCAATGAAGGGTGATTGCACTATAGAGCTTTTCACTCAGACGTTGGTTGCTGGTTCAAAGGCAGCCCAGGTTGGCCGTGACTATGGACTGCTGCCCTCCTGGGCCTTACCACCTCTGAGAATGAGCCGTCGGGTTCCAAGTCTTGTAGAATCTTAACCTGGCTGAGACTGACTGGGACGATCCCATTGAAGGGTCTGTGGGAACCCTCAGGGGCTGATCCTGGGGGCATGGAGAGCCCTTGTCCTGCATTAGCCAGATGCTGCTGTGAAGCTGACAAGTGACTTCCCTGTAGCAGCGGCAAAGGCTGAGGGGGCAGAGCTCTGAGCTCCGATAACACCACGAGGATCCTGCATGAGACCACATTACAGGCACCCCTTTCCCCCGGTGCTCTCGGGAGGAAGGGACCATGGACAGAAGGGGATTTGCTGGAGACAGGAAAGTAACTTCAGCATTGGCCCCTGCTGTTCCCCATCTGTGGCTGCACCTGCAGCTCATCTTGAAAGGACAGAAAACATTCCTCTGATCTGATGTGACATTGCGTCTGGTGACTATTGTTAGACGTTTGTCCCCATCAAAGGCTGCTATTCTGAATTGTTTGCATAACTGCAGTACCTAGTAGCTCTAACTGAGATCAGGCCCCTTTGTGCTAGGTGCTGTACATATGCCCACTGTGCTGAAGAGCTTGCAAACCAAATAGACAAAACAGAGGGGAGGGGAAACTGAGGCACAGGGCCTTGCCCAAAGTCCCACTGCTGCTCAGTGGCAGAACTGGACATAGAACTCATAACATATGAACGGCCATACTGGGTCTGACCAAAAGTCCATCTAGCCCAGTATCTGATCTTCCAACAGTGGCCAATGCCAAGAGCTTCAGAGGGAATGACCAGAACAGGCAATCACTCAGTGATCCATCCCCTGTCGTCCACTCCCAGCTTCTGGCAAACAGCAGTTAGGGACACCATCCCTGCCCATCCTGACTAATAGCCATGATGTACCTATCTAGGGTGACCAGATGTCCTGATTTTATAGGGACAGTCCTGATATTTGGGGCTTTTTCTTATACAGGCACCTAGTACCCCCAACCCCTGTCCCAATTTTTCACACTTGCTATCTGATCACCCTAACCAATCCTCCATGAATTTATCTAATTCTTTTTTGGACCCTGTTATAGTCGTGGCCTACACAACATCCTCTGGCAAGGAGTTCCACAGGTTGATGGTGCATTGTATGAAGAAATACATTTTTGTTTGTTTTCAACCTGTTGCCTATTAATTTCATTTGGTGACCCCTAGTTCTGGGGTTATGAGATGGCATAAATTACACTTCCTTAATTACTTTCTCCACACCAGTCATGATTTTATAGACCCCCTATCATCTCCCCTCTTAGTCATCTCTTCTCCAAGCTGAAAAGGCCCAAGTCTTCAGTGTTGTCTTGATTTGAAACCAGGGGACTCGCCAATAAAACCTAACAACGGGAAACCATCCCATCAAACTTTTTGGAGACTCAGAAAACTAAGTCCGGGGCTTGGCTCCTCTCAGCGAGGTGAGCCCCTCGCTCCCTTGTCAAAACAGGCTGCTCTGCCAATGGGTTCCCTTTGTCTTTGGGTTTTGTCTGACTGCATGTTACTTTTGTTCTTTTTATTGTTCCTTTGTCTTCCTGTCCTTGTTTGAACAATGGTGACCCCCGCGGAACCAATAATAACATGTTTCAGATCCCTTATTAAAAACACAGCAATGGCAGAATCAATAAGCATCAGCGGCTGAGGCTGTAATAAGTATAATTGCCATTAGGTTAACAAGTGGGGGAAGAGAGCGCGGGGCTGCTAATATCGTAATTATATGAATCTGCTTGGATCAACTGCAGCTTCAGCATCACAGCGTCAGCCCCCTCCTCTCTCAGCAGGAATGGAAGACACATGGTCTCTGAGTTGAAAGAAACCAGTTTCTCTCCTACACAATTTCCTACGCTTTCTCATGCATCTATGAGCGTGTGTGCACACAGCTGCTGCACCCCCTCAAGCACACTGTTGAACATGACACACTTACAGCTCCCCCCCCCCCCCTGCACACACGCCACACACCGGCAAATTCCCCCGCAGACAGCACCTCCACAGACTCAGAGACCCTTTTAATCTCTTTTCTTTCCACCTTTTCATTCTGGTTTCAACGCCAAATAATGAGCAAGTCTCTGCCACCTTCACTCATGTCTAGTAGCGACTTGCTCTGGCGGGATAGCTGCACTGGGATCACTGTTTACCAGGCTCCCCACTGGCATGCAGCGGAGTTCTGTCTGCATTAAGGCTGGATTTGGTGTAAAAGCTTTGCCACCAGCAGGAGTCTGTGGTAGAGTTGGGAGCTGAAGCTGGGTCTCTTGCAACTGCACTACATAGTACTCTACATGTTCACTGCCCTGGCAGTTCACAGGTCAATTCTCACAACCTCTGCGGAGCTGTAAGAATCATCATTCCCCCTCTGTAGATGGGTAAACTGAGGCAGAGAGAGGAAGGCACGCCTGCTGGCTAAAGCACAGGACTGAAACTCAGGAAAGTGGACTTCAATTCCCACTCTGCTCTGGGATCCATGTGTGACTGTGGGCCTCTGTTCTCCATCTGTGAAATGGGGAGAATACGTCTCCTCTGGTCCATTTGTCTTGTTTATTTAACTTGTAAGATCTTCAGGGCAGGGACTGGCTCTAGGTGGGCACAGTGCCTCGCACGGGGCAGTCCTTGATTGTGGGACAATAATGCAAATAATCCGTGACAACAAGAGGTGAGGCGCATTAGAACTCAGAAGCGCCTGCCTCCCGCCGCCGGGGTGGTGTCTCTAGACTACACAGCCATTGGCTGGCTTGTTGTACCCTGCTTTGGAAATTTGGCCTGAACAGATTATTTATCAGGACCCGGAAACGTGTTGCTCAATATTGCAGTGCCTTGACTCGGGGTCGGGAGGGTACAGCGTACCGGAGTCACTGAAACCCTATTCCCTTCTCTACGGTTAACACACAAAGGAAGTTTAAAGAGAGACGAACGGGGGGAGTAAAAGTGGAATTCCTGACCAATTAGTCTTTAGATAGAGAGTGTTTTAATGGGTGCGGGTGGCAGGGGGAGGAAGAAATGCCAATTACAGCAAAGTTGCTGCCCAGAAAAAAAAATCGATATTTAATTCTGGCCAGATTGATTTGTGATTCAGACTTTCCAGCTATTCGTTTTGTTTTGATCAGATTTCATGGCCCCAGATTGGAGAGTTCTGGCCGTGTGCAGCAGAGGATAGCTCTATTAAATGACACCAAATGCATTTAAGGTGAAAAAAATATAGGACTTTTCCTTAAATAAAAAGAAACTGTGGGGGAGGGAGTGGGGAATGGCCCCACCACAGAACTGAACAGTCTATTACCAGGATATATGTTCGCACCTAGATGATGGGATTTCCCATAGGCACATAATACTCACTCCCCCACCACTGACCCTTTTTTCCCCTTCAGCTGAAAATTTCGCTGGGCAAACTTCCTACCGGTCTAGTGAGTGACATAAAAGGCTGATGGTTCAGGCTCACCCAGGTATGTTGTTCTGACTTCTTCCTCGTGGAAGAAAACGGTTCTGTGATGAGGTTTTAACAGATTTATTGCCTAACAAAAACCAGGGCATTGTACACGGTGCTTAATTTGTAATGAAAAAGTTGCCGGGATTCAAGCCATTCTTTTGCTTTCCTAACTGATGTGGCAAGCCCTGGGGTGCCGGGGCTACGATCTGCCAAGCCTAGTGGTACCAGGGCTCAGCCCCGGCAAGCCCTGGGGTACGTTAAGTGATTGCAATCACTGGCTACAGCAATTGGAACTATAAGAGTGTCGCTTCTTATAATTATTCTCCAGGTTCTGCGATGCAAGAATAAGGGAACATTCAAGGTGGCAAATCCAACATTGATCAAAGGAAATATATTAAACTGTGGAACTCATTGGCACAGGAGGTCGTTGAGGCCAAAAATTTAGCAGCTGTCATAGTGGGCTTGGATGTTTAGATGGATAAGAATATCCAGAGTTTATAATCATAGAATCATAGGACTAGAAGGGACCTTGAGAGGTCATCTAGTCCAGTCCCCTGCACTCAAGGGAGGACAAAGTATAGACCATCCCTGCCAGGTGTTTATCTAACCTGCTCTTAAATATCTCCAATGATGGAGATTCCACCACCTCCCTAGGCAATTTATTCCACTGCTTAACCACTCTGCAAGTGGTAAATATTAAATGTTTAGAAGGGATATAAAACCTCATTCTTCAGTGTTTACGACAATTACTAGCACAACTAGTTGGGAATTTTTCCTTTAAAATATTTTTTCATCAGACAACACCAGTTTTTCAAAACTAAAACTGTTCGCAGAAAGGGTCAGTTTTGATGAATTTTCCATTTAAAAAAAGAAGTTTTGACTTTTCACCCTGACTTCGGCTGGGAAAAATCTTCAGTCTCTGAAATTCTTACAGGAAGGGAAAGCTGTCTCCCACCCAGCTCAAGCCAGTAACACTGGGGGCTTAGGCAGGATCTGCCCTGTGGTCAGTAGATGATCCTCCATCTGCCTCTGTAGAGTTCTTGTACTTTCCGCTGAAGCATCAGCACTGGCCATTGTCAGGGGCATTATCTTGGATTAGACAGAGCAAGGTTATGGTCTGGTAATTCCTCTCTTACAGGCCCAAGGTGCGCAATGTTGGCTGGACAGATTAATGGAAACTTGGATTATCACACGGATTCAGCTAAAGTTAATATCTAGCCTCCAATGAAATGCTTGAGATGGAGAGACAGAGGCCCTGCCCATTGATTTATTTTTCTATCGACGGTACTTATCAAGCCCCCATTACTGCAGTATCAGAGAGATGAGACCTGTGATGGAGCAGGGAATCAAACTCATGTCCCAGGCTAGCACCCTAACCCCTGAGCCACTCTCCTTCATTTATAGCTTCAGCACCGGAACGCATTGACGCCAATGCAATTTCTTTTCAGGGCATTACTGAGGCCAGGAGTCATGTTCTACAGCCTGACTCCCTTTGGTTACAACAGACGTTGTAAGAACTAGTCCGTAGACACAATAGAATAAAATACAGCAGCACTAGATTTATTCTTTTTATTTAACAGACTTTGCTGTAGATGTTGCACACGCACAAAAATTAATAAGTTCAACCTGAGCTTTAATGGTCCCGGTGATAAAACATCTGCTCCCCGGCACTGGAGCCAAGCAAGCCGGGTGATCGAGCGTGGTAGGATAGATGGGCAAGGGAAAACAATTCCTGGCTGTAATTTACGTAGGGTGCTTATTGGTTTCATGGGCCACTGGGGCAGCAGGTGTATATTACAGTGGAGTGAATCATGCCTGTGTTGGCTCTTGTTGATTATAATAGAGCTAATGTATGTATGTGCAGATTTTTCAGACTGAGATAATGGAGATCAGAACATAGACCCTGGGGGTGCAGCAGCACCCCCGGCTTGAAGTGGTTTCTATCGTATTTAGGGTTTACAGTTTGGTTCAATGGCTCTCAGCCCCCCACTCTACAAATTGTCCTGGCACCCCCGGAACAGAATGAGATGTAAGTCAGTGACCTCCCTATCTCCACTCTTCTTTCCCCAGTGCTTAGGGGACCAGATGTCCCGATTTTATAGGGACAGTCCCAATTTTGGTTTTTTTTTTTCTTATATAGACTTCTATTACCCCCCCCCCACACACCCCATCCCCATTTTTCACATTTGCTGTCTGGTCCCCCTACCAGTGCTGGTCTTGCTGCTGGCAGACAGCAGGTCTTGAAGGAGAGAACGTATCATTTCTGCAGCCTCGCCACCTCAGGTTGAGATCTTGTCAGAACTCTCACTAAACGGGGTGGAGCCAGCTCACTGACGCGATGTCTACACTGCAATTCAACACCCACAACCGACCCGTTTCAGCTGACTTGGGCTCGAGGGCTATAACACTTGAGATCAGGCTGGAGTCTGGGTGAGTCCACAGCCATGGGTGTTTTATTGAGGCATCGACATGCCCTCATCATCTGTGGAAGTCTTCACAGGACACCCAAGTTCCTCAGGAAGTGGCAGTGATTCAATCAGAGGCACGATCTTCTCTGACTCCGCACAGGACCAAAACCACGGCAGTGGGACTAAGGCACTGCTGGAGGTGTTGCCTTCTGGGTAAGACCTGACACTGAGGCCCGGATCACTCATGGTTCTTAAAGATCCTTTAACACTTTCCACATGAGGAGAGGGCTTGACTACTGGCTCTTGGTCAAGTTTTCAGTTTGGGTGAATCCTTAAGCAATTTCAACTGGATATTAAGGTGTTCTGTGCTTCCTGACCCAAACTGCTGCCAGGTTCTATGCCAGAGAAAACTTCCTGAGTCTCTTTTGTGTGTGTGTGTGTGTGTGTGTGTGTGTGTGTGTGTGTGTGTGTGTGTGTGTGTGTATATATATATATATATATATATATATATACACACACACACACACACACACACACACTCGGGAGTACAGCTTTTATTTTAATATGAAAAACCATCATCTTGGGTTTAGTTAATAAAAATAACTAGCTCTTTATGCAAATATAGTGCTTTTCATTTGTAGAGCTCCAAACAGTTTTCTGTTGCCTCTTCTTCCTATAGGTGGAACGAAATGGAATTTGGTTTTTCTCACAACTAGTGAGCCATGAGTAACAGCTCTAAAATAGACCCTATGGAGGTGGAAAGGCAAAACCCCACATAAATGCTCGGTGACAGCATGGATGCTGCCATGGTGAAACATGGTTTGACACGCAGAATAACTCCACCATGGCGCAGAACTTTATTTTTAAAAAAACCCTCCCTGTAGTTATCGTAGCCACTTGGAAGCCAGGAACCCAAGTCTAGTTCCTTACCCACAGTTTTTCTTCCATCTTGTATGCACAGCTACTGCAGCGTTCCCCAGTGCTAGGCCACTGGCGTGGAGTGCTTCTTATAAAGAAGAAGACTTACACATCTGAGCTGGAACTTATCCCTCTTCCAGACCCAGCCCTCTCACTTCTTCTTACACACAACTAGGATTTGGATTTTGAAGCTGCGGGCAGAGGAGGGGAGGGGGCACATTCAGTTTTGAACCTACCAGCATTGCCAAATTCCCTTGAGTTATGCTCATGGCTAGACTTACAGAGATGGTGGCAGTGTAGGTAAGAGGCCAAAACCTGACCCACTTTTCTCTTTATTTTAATCCACTTGCAAATCCCATGTAGTTCTTTAATCAAATGCTTCAGTGCCCCCGTAATATTAAATAAATATAGATGAGCTTTGAGCCATTTACTCTGGACCAAAACTACTACTTAGGCCGGGGGTGTTCAGACGAGTTTTTTTCTATGAAAAAGAAGAGTAATAATAAATAAAATCAAAGCCAGCAGCCCAGCATTTGTGAGAGCAACCCTACACTAACAAACCACCACATAAGTATCAGAACCAGTAGGAAATGGGATCACCACTCAGAGCTGCTTTCAGCTGTTAGCCTCTCCATCCCTCATGTTATAAGGGGCACAGTCAAGGCTGGTCTCAGAACTAGAAGGACCTTGGGTTAGAAGAGAAATACCATGCCACTCAAAAGACTGATCCAAAGCCCACTGGAGTCAATGGAAAGACGTCTATTGCCTCGCTGGACTTTGGATCTGGGGCCCTAAACTTTAGAGCAACACAAAGTTTTCAATAAAGACTGAAACCCACCTAGTTAGAGATCTTGATGCAAACTCTGGTATTAGCATGGCTTTCTCGAACGGTTCATTACCTTTGTGGGCAGACCTGCGCCCTGTTTACCAGTGAACTGGGAACCAGTTTACGCTATCAACATGAAACGAGGCGAAAGCCAATAGGTGCCAAGTGAGCTTTGTTTTGAATCTGGAAGGGTTCACAACCCCAAAAGCCAATGCAAAACAAATCCCAGTGAGCATAACCCGTTTATGAGAGAGAAGGAATGAAGCAAGAGGACAAAAGCACAAAGGGGAGTTCCCTTGGTTTTATGTTTACCCCTTGGGCCCTGCAACAATTATCCCTGACCCACTCTAGGTGTGCCCCACCTTTGAGCCTCTTTGTGCTATTCGCTAAAGGCTCAGTGAAGAAGAATCCAGCCAGTGTCACACAGCCAGCAAGAGTTGCCCCATCAGCTCGTACAGAGAAGGATCTTCAAGCCTTTGCTCTCATGAGAATTTTTGGCAGAAGACCCTGGCTTAGGCACTGAAATATTTTGGTAAAATAGGTCAAAACCCTTTTTTTAAATGTCCCGCATCTCCTAGTGACGCTGACCTTTTCTGCAGAGCTCCAGGTAAGAGCTCAATATTATTATTATTACAGAAGACACTATTTTGATCCAAGAATCAATCAGAAAAGCGGGGGCTCAAATCCCACAGGGTGCCATGCATCCCTTGAAGGGGACAGGAGCAGCTTGCACTCAGCTGATCCACAGCACCTCCTAGGAAACATGAGGTTCTTGCACAGAGGCCGGCATAAAAATCCTTCCCACGTACACACAGAGCTTTCCGCTTTAGAGGCGGCTGTGCATTCTCTCCATTTCCCAGAAGGGCGTATGTGTCACGGAGAAGTCCATAGACTCACCCAAGGTCACATGGGAGTGACAGAGCTATCTTAGGGTATGTCTACACTGCACACTAGGTGGTTTGGAGCTGAGCTGGAATCGGAGCACAGACAGGGGCTTTGTATTTGCTCAGCACTACTGAGGATTTTGCAAAGGAAACCAAATATTTTCTATCAAGTTTCAGGAGTCGAAACTTCCACAGAGATGTCAATAACACATCTCTGTACAGAGACTAGCCACCCAGCCAGCACGTCGCCACCCTCATATTCCAGATGGGGAAACTGAGTCACACAGGGCATAGTGCCGTGGCCAAGGTCAGCCAGCAATTGATGGACAGAGCTGGGATCCAAGTTCCAGACCTACTGAGCCCTAGTCCAACATTCATCCCCCTCCCCCCTCCAGCACATCACCTTTTTGACCAGTTGCCATTGTTACACCTTTCAAATAGTCACCGTTCAACCAGAGCCTTATCTGAAAACAGGTTCCAGAGACCCCATTTCACCAACCACTACGGAACTATGGCCCACAACTGGAACCTCCTCGTCGCTATAGCAATACACATAGTAATAATCCTACCCAGGCCTTAGGGGGCTTAACAGAAGGGAGCCCGATCATCCCCCGCTGTGCATAGCAAACACGACAGATATTTGCCAAAGGTGAATCTAACTAGTTAAAATGTAATTAAGAGAATCAATAGAAACCTTTGAGCCAAAGCTCACTCTGGCCTAGAACAATGAAAAAACCCCATCCTGATAGCCACTATCTTTCTGAGCAGGGAATGCCAGTTTACAGGGCAAAAGGGCCAGGCGCTCCCAGGGCTGTGAGAGCAGCTGCCTGTTCCCACTGAGTCAGCCCAAGATGGAAGATTCAACCCCCCCGAAGAAGGGCACAGAGATATACAAGGAGAACAGTGCCACACTGAGTGGAAATCTCTTTCCCCACAATGGAAGGTGCAAAGATTTGCTCCCATCAACCCTGTCGGTCCCCAAGTAACTCTTCCTTTGTCCCCAGTATGAGAGGGAATACTCAGTAACTTCCTGTTAGAGGGACAGGGCATTTCAGTCAATTATGCCACCTCCCCCTACCCATGCTGTTACCAACTCCACTGGTAACAAACAGTTTGCAGCGTGCTCTGCCAACACTACTCGAACTGCTCAGCATGGGCACATCCTCCCCTCTGGTATCTGGAGGAGAAGGAGGAAGATAACAGCGGGTACAGATTCACCACATTAAGAGCGGCTGGACGGTTCATTGAACAAGGAGCACAAAGAGACTGGTTTAAACACATGTGCTTCTGCTTAGCGTAACTTTTGCTGACTCCTGTTGGATTGAAGAATCATTGTACTGGATTCTCTCTTTCCTTGCTTTGGAAATAGCGGGCCTCAGTTTGCCAGTCTGTGAAATAGATATAACACGACTTGCCACCTTCCCTGGGGGAGAGAAGCTAGGGAGGGTTGATGCCTGAATGGTCAGATCTGCTGATGAAGAGGTGTGAAGGGTTTTAGAAAAAAAGGAGGAAGAAAACAGAGAGGGCAGTAGTGGAAGGTGCTTGCAAACGGTGCTTTACATGGTGAGAGGATCAAACAATGCCATGTGCCTGAGTTAAAAAACAAGACTATTCATGCAGTAGACAGGGGGGCAGATTGGCACCTTGCAATCCAGCCTCATTAAGGGGCAGTGCTGGTCCAGCAGCCAGGCGGAGACCAAACTGAAACCCTCTTTGCTCCCTGTTTCCCGTGGGGGAAGTAAGTGGCTTTGGCTAACGCTGTACTTTCACCTGCACAGGTGGGCAAGGAGTGGGTGGAGCCAAAGCTCTGCCCTCCCGCCTTCCCCACCGCCAACCGCTCGCGTCACCCTCCCCACCAGCTGGGCAGTTCTGTTCTGCCCAGGAGGGGGGCAGAATGGCTCCTTGCCAGGGAGATGTAGGTAGTCCCAACCAGGGGAAGATCAAGCAGCTCGTGATAGACACTGGGGTATTTTTCCAACAAGATGGGAGGGTCTGATCAGTAGCACCGAGCTCATTCTGTCTTATCATCTGTGATGCAGAGATTTCATCCTTCCCAGCAATCCCCCGGGGCTCCTGTGTACCAGCCTGTGCCTGCAACGCTCGCCGTCACCAGCAGTTTGGACTCCACGCAAGCTGGAACCTGGGGCAGGAGCATCTGTTTGTCAAGAAGGAAGCTGGCTGACATGAGCACAATCGCAATTCGGTGGGGGAGGGAGGCAGGAGGAGAGAAAATACAAGGCGAAAAGAAACTGCGGCCGTGAAGAGAAGAGTGACTACAAATCCCTGGCTGAGGTCACTATCAAGGGCAGCTGGACTCCCCCACAGGCAGTACATGACCGGGGAGATGGAGGACGTGCCATGCTGACTCTTCCATCCAGGGCACCCTTGTTGTGAAAAAGGAGCGAGAAGCTGCAAGAATGAAATTCTGCTGCTCTGCAAAATTTGCTATGGTCTTCCCAAAATGTGTCATGCAGCAGCCACCTCCCTAGAGCCACCTCTCACACCAATCCACTACCACTCAGTGCAGGAGGGAGGAGGTGTGTGAAAAAATGTGGGGACCAAAAATAGCAGGGTCTGTCCCCCTTATCAAAATTGCCCTGGGATCTTCAAGGGAAGGATGGTCTTGTGGCTAAGGCACTAGCTAGATATAACACACTAGATATAAGGCACTAGCTAGATAACACACAGAAGATATAGCTTCAGTTCCCAGCTGTGACACCGATTCCCTGTGTGACCTTAGGCAAGTCACTTAATTACTTTGTGATGTGGCCCCCATCTGAACATGAGACTAGCCATTTCTCTCACCCATCCCTTGTCTGTCTTGTCTGTATAGACTGTAAGCTTGTCAGAGCAGGGACTGTCGTGTGTGTGTGTGTACAGCGCCTAGCACAATGGGGCCCTGATCCTGCTACCGTAAGGCAAATAATCTAGAACAACAATAATAGAGGTGAAACTGATTTCTGCCTGCATTAGAGATCAGACCTTTCTGCCTCCCAACCCTTGGCTTGGTGTCTCTAGCTCTTTGCTGGCTTGTTGTGCCCTGCTTTGGAAATTTGGCCTTAGAACATTACTTATCTGTGTGCAGAAATGTGGTGATCAGTATCATACGGTCATCTGATTTGAGGATGGGGAAGGGAGGACAAGGGTTACTTGTTGAATTGCTCATGGACTGATCAGAAAGACCCCGCTCCTCAGAATAAAGAGCATTGTGCTCATTGCATCTCGGAGCAATCGGCCCCAGGGTGGAATTTGAACCTGTGCATCCAGAGAATCTAAATTCTGTGCATCTAGAGAATTTAGTAGCCTAAATATAAAGCTTAGGACTCTTTCTGCATGTCTGCAGGGCAATACAACACCAGCAGCTTGCGGGGATCAGGCTGTGGGGCTGTATAATTGCAGTACAGAGGTTTGGGGGTGATGCCCAGGTTCTGCGAACCTGCCCACTTGTGGGGTCCCACAACCAGGGCTCCAACCTGACCCTGACTTCAAGTGTATAGCCCTCAGCCAGAGTCAGCTGACCCAGGCCAGTGCGGGTGGTTGATTGCAGTGTAGATGTAGATCGTTATGCAGGCATTGGAAACATTTTTCCTCCCCAGATGGTGCCTTTGAAAGGGGGTGACCTTAAAGAAGGCGAGTTGGTCCGCTGGCTCCCTCACTGCTCTGCCTTCGATAGGTTACCATCTGTATTCTCCTCCCGTGCTCTTGTCTCGCTTGCATGCTCCCTTCCGTTGTAGCCTCTGAGCAGCGGGCAGGAATCCCACCCAAAGCTTCGCCTTCACAATTCGCTCAGAAGGGTTTCACAAGAGCTGGTTCCCTGCCACTCCCTCCAGCCCTCCCTGCGTAAATGCCTCCTCAGTAACTCTTGGGGGAAAAAATGCCTTGTTCTGCTGTGATTAACTGGCTCTTTTTCCAGTCACAAGGGCGAGCTGAAGCAAAACTTTCCATACCACGAAGGAACAGAAAGCGACAGAGAAGTAATGAACCCTCTGAAGAAAAATGGGCTCCCCCCTGCCCTTCTCCATTTTGGAACAAACTAGCAGGTTTGAATTAGTGTGTTTTTAAACAAGAGCAGATGCAGGCATCTGTCCGAACTAGGACATAGCTGTAGCCACTTGCAGAAGGAAGAAGGGAGGAATATTTGTGTAGTCAACCATTTTTCCCCTGTTAAGTTCACAGGAGGGGAAGCCCACGTTGGCTGGCTGATCCCACATTGTCAGGACTCCTGGGATGAAGCAAGAGGGGTGCCTCAGCACTGCCAACTTCAAGCCTTCAAAAATCATGAGCTGGGCCCCCCAAAATGGCGAGACTTTATAAAATAAAATATGTAGCGTCTTTTTATTGGCCATCTGCTTTTTGAGACTTTGAGGGGATCCCATTGCTACACTTTTCTCTGCAACCACAAGGGCAAGAAACTTCCATTAAAAAAAATACACAAATAAAACCCAGATCTGCATGAAATCACAGGACTCCAGAAGCTGGGGCTTTAAGAAAACATGAAATATCATGAGACCACTTTCGGCGGCATTTCAGCAAACACACAGCGAAGCGCTGCGAGTCCACCAAAATACAGTACCACTGAAACCAGAAGTATTCTGTTCGGCAGCAATTCGGTAGACATACTCCGGGACCACAGTGCGTGCGGAATAGTAAAAAGGGGTCCTGAATTTAGGAAGTTTGAGAACCCCTGCCTTAAACTCTTAAAGAGATGTTGTAGATAGGACACTGGACTGAATCTGAAAGCACAATAACTCTGGGAATTTGCCTTAGAGACAAACTGCTCATCTCTGATCCAAAGTTTAGGGGGAGGTTCCTAGCTGGGATTTTGTTTCAATCCCATGATGCTTGCCAGATCCTTTGCTAAGCAAAATGCTCTGGTAACAGCCATGGGATAGACAGGGGAGGAAGCAGTTGGCATCAAAAAGCCACATTTTAAAGATGTGGGAGAACCAAAATCTCCTGGCTGGGCTGTGTGTTTCCAAGTGGAATCGCTAACCCTTTTAGTTGGGATGTTTTATTTGCCCCCCCCCCCCCATCAGTATTCCAGGGTTGACACCTGAGTAAATATATTCCAGTCATGCAAAGTGGTGCTTTGGTACATTAAGAACCCTATTCCTTAGCCGCTCGCAATAATCCACTCTTGTTCCAAGTTCATGAAGATCAGAAAGATGCTCAGCTGTCTTTTACATTCGGAGTAACAGATGACTCCCAGTAGGCGACAAGGCGGGGTGTCTCAGACAGCCCAGCCTCACTCCAGAAAGCACTGCCCTGCATACAGCCATTCTAATTATTACTGCTGTTATACTGTTTGTATGACCGTACTGCCTAGAAACCCTAATCAAGTGGGGCCCCTTGTGCAAGGCAGAGTACGTTCACACCGTGAGCAACAGACCCTCCCCTGGAGATCTTACCATCTAAACAGACGAGTGAGACAAAAGCGTGGGAAGCAAAACAGAGGCACAGAGATGAGAAGTAACGTGGCCAAGGTGGCAGAGCCGAGCCAAGATTAGAATCCAGGTTTCCTGACTCCTCGTCCAGGGCCCTGCCCCCTAGAATGAGTGCACTCTCCCTTACAAAGCCCAGCTGCTCAGCTGGCATTGATTGGTTAATGGGTCCCTTGGCATGGATTGATATACATGTTAGCAGCCTCAATAGAGAGGCCAAGGACTGAAAGGGCGACCACCTCTGTGGCCCTCTCAGGTCAGGGATTAGATACATATCTGGTGGGAGCTTATACCATGATGGTACTAGTTCTATAGATAAATTGGAGGCTTTAGACGGGCACAGACAGGCCAGTGGGGGAGTACAAGGGATAAAAGGAGACAATATTGGATGAAGGAAGCGGTCTCAGATGAACCTTTTTTTGTAGGTGTCCCTGCAGAGGAGAGTTTTGAGAAGGGACTGGATGGAGGATAAGGAGGAAGCTTTGTGGGCATTTAGGGGGAGTGCCTCTGACCAGCGAGGGGCAGCATGGGAGAAATCACAAAGGCACCCATTTGAACATTTACCAGGTGGGCAATGGGAGGCTGTCATTGATATTGAATGAAAGAGGACATGCAAGGTGGAGTCAGGTCAGGAAGGCCCCTTGAAAGGGAAGATAAGTAGCTCTATGCATCTGAAGAAGTGGAGTTTTTTACCCACGAAAGCTAATGCCCAAATAAGTCTGTTAGTCTTTAAGGTGCCACTAGAATCCTTGTTGTTTTTGTGGACACAGACTAACACGGCTACCCCCTACACCTTTGATACCTTGGAGAAGAGGAAGCCTTCACCTAGAAGAGCTGGAGGTCTGCTATCTTTAGCTGTCACTCTCTAATGCTCGGGTGCAAATTAGAATGCAGATCTGAGCATCTCTCCAGGTCCCGTCAAGATCTATTTATGCTGGTAAAGGCCACGTCACCTTCCTTGGTGAAATGATTGGGTTTCTCTGTGTGTTGTTGCTAAAAAAACCCACCTGTGCCACAGGTTCCTCCTACCAATAGTGACCTTGGCTCTGTGCCTGCTAAATGATTCATCTCTTGCTTTCTGGTTATTGTTCCCGTTAGTCACTCTGGCATAAATCTCTCTCACATGGTGTCTCTCTCATCCGCCCAGAACAGCCTCAGAAATTCCTGTTCTCAAAAAATGGATCTGAATGCTATGATTTAGGTGCAAAAAATGTTTTTGTTTTGTTTTGCTGTTTCTAGATTTCACCTGGGACAAAAAACAAATAAAATCGGGCAGAGAACAGCTGCTTTTGTGGGGTTTCCTGGTCTAAGCTCTATCGCCTCTCTGCAAATTCAGAGGACTTCTGAATCTGACTGCTGAAGGTCAGATCCTGGCATCCTTACATAAGTCGTCACTTGAGGAGTAAGGCTGAGAAAATCAAGCCCAGAGTATACAGAATTCAAAGGAAACCCAATAAAGTTGACTTGGGAGAAGCTAATTTCCTTCCTGTAACAGGTCTAGATGTACTATCTCTTATCCATCTGTCTACACAGGGTGTATTTTTTTTTCCAGTGTGTATTAGAAGGAGCAGAGAGATCTTTAATCTTTATTAACATAGCTAGCTCTCTGACCAATAGATGCTACATGATCCATTTGCTTTGGGTGAAATTTGGGAGAAATCTATCACCACTTAGGTCCCATTTTAATCCTATTTTAAGGATAAGCGGTGCCTACAGTTCATGATGGTTCTCTAAACAAGCACAAATTTTGCCCATTCTGAATCAGAAACCTCCTCTTCACTGGCCAAAGGTCTGGGTTGGAAAAGCGGCTCAAAATTTTGCATCCACATTCTTGCACACTTTTGCAGGCACTAGTATATGTGGGTGCGTGCCATAGCGTGTCACAGTTTCAGGGTAACTCCATCTATATTCCTCCTCCATTGTCCCTCCTGGGCAGGTGGGCTCCACCTCTCTTGGGTGGAGACCCATGTCTCTCCCCATTCTGACAGAGGGTGGGGGTGAAGTTAAAGCTACAGAACTTCCTCCCTGATGCTGTGATATCCCCAGCAAGCCAGTCTGCCTGAAGCCCAGCACCCCGTGCTTGGCTTTCTCTGAGGGCTGTGCACAGTGTACAGGCAGCAATTTCACCACACAGCTCCTTCTAAGCAAGCACCTGTATTCTTAAGGTAAAAGCACTACAGAGAAAACACCTAAAACCAACTTCCTATCTGCACGCTAAAAACTAAAAATAGGTCAAAGCCTTTCCAATCCTTCCTCAAGGGTTGGAGAGCCCCCTCAGTCCTTTTGCTGGATCAGAAAGAAGGCCTTGAATCAGTTTAAACTCAGGCTTTTTATACCAGATGCCTGTTCTTTGTCTGTTGGTTTCTAGGGAAAAAAACCCAGTTTGAACCACTGTACATAAGCCTCCTCGGGCGTGGAACCTCTTTGGAGGAGTTTGCAATTTAAGAGACTCCTCTTAATCACCCCCTACTGTTTTTAGTTCCTGGCAGAACTGTGCCAACTCTTCCTCCTTGGAATAACCTACAATCACTGCTCCACAGTGGTTACATAAACCAGCCATACGCTTAACATATCTCTGGTCCCCAGAGATATTCCATGCAGTTGCAATATCTGTCACAGCATGTGGGCATCTAACCGCCTGATCTGTGGGCAATTAGATGTCTTAAGGCCTCTAAAATGTGTACTTAATCATATGCGCCTGCGATCTTGTGCGGCAGTTGTGTGTGTGTGCGTATATATACATGTATGCTTACAAAATTGAAGGCCAATTTGAAATCTTAAAAAAAAAACCAGGGACAAATCATTCACCCGAAGCTCCCCACCTGTCTGACATTATAATGATTTCAAGTCTGAGCCACTGGAGTATATCTGAGTGCTCCCTTTGTTACCTTGTCTGATGGGAATGAATGGAATGTAAGATGAACCAAACGGAAAAAGGAATTCAAGCAGACAGAAAGCATTATAGCCTTCCATTAGCTTTAGTAGATAGGAGGTACCTATGCAAGAGAGACGGAGATAAGTGGCGCTGATTAAAACGGAGAAAGCAAAGCAATTGTTTCAGACAAGGGTATCCCCAGCAGGGTACTTAAAGACTCTAGTTACAGGAAGCTTGTCGAAACCATAGCTAGATTTGTGAGGAAAAAACCCCAAATGTAATATTGCCAGCTCCCTCCAATCATTCAGAAATGCCCCCCCAATCGTGAAACTGGCTTAAAAATCATAAGATTTTTTAAAAATAATAATTTGGGGGTTTTTTTTATTTGCATTCTGACTTGTGGGCCTTTCAGGGCCATTCAGGTCACGTTCTCCAGCATATCTCCAGGCAGGCTAGGAAGTTTCTATGTTAGATTTATATTATCATGCTACAATGGAAGGAGTTGGCAATGTTTTCTTCATGCACAGCCCCTCAGCACACTCAGGCCAGCATCCTAGACTTGATTGCAACCCCCCTACCCAGAGAACCCGAGAGCTAGTGTCACCTTGTTCTGAAAGAAAGCGAGGAATACTTGTAGCACATTAGAGACTAACCAGTTTATTTCAGCATAATTCCTCGCTTTCTTTACGGATTCAGACTAACACAGCTGTGTCGACTCACCCCACGGCGCCTCCTGCTGGTCCGTCCGGGAATTAGCTCAGTCCAGCCTCCGGAGCGCCCTCTGCAGGCCGACGTCCTGCTTGCTGCTGGCCAGGAGTCTCTCCCTGGACCCCAGTGCCCTCTTCCCTTGGGTGCTGCACCCCTGCAGTACCCCCTCAGGACTTAGTCTCCCCTCCCTGAGGAACTCCCACCCTCTATCCCCACCTTGCCTCAGTCTAGGCAACTGCCAGTCACCCCTTGCCCCCATTCACTGGGGCAGACTGCAGTGTCATTGCCACTCATCACCGGCAAGCAGGGCTTGGCCTGCTGCCTTTGCCTCTAGCCATGGGCTGCCCCCTGCAACCTCAATACCCTTTGTTGGGCCTTCCACAAGGCCCCGAAGCCTGGGGGTTTCCAGGCCCAAGTTTCCCCAGCTCCTCCTGCCTTGCCCCAGCCCTGCACCATTCCAGGTACCCAGTCAAGCTTCCCCAGCAGCCATTCCAGTCTGCCCCTGCTGACAGAGGAGACTGTCTGCTCTAAACTGAGCCCTTGTTATCAGGGCCAGCTGGGCCTTAATTGAACCTGCCACAGCTGTGGCTGCTCTGTCCAGTCAGCCTGGGAGCTGCTTGCCCCCAGCCACAGCCCTTTGCAGGGCTGTTTTAAACCCTTTTGGCCAGGAGCGGGTAGCTGCTATTCTTGAACTTGTTCTTTAAAACCTCCAGGGCTGGGGATTCTGCTAGTCCAGAGCTTAACTAGCCTTAGAGTTAGAACGTTTTCCCAACTAGCTAACTGAAAACTCCCCGAAAACTGCCGCTGGAGTCCACGACTTCTTGTCCTACCTCTGGGGGCAGCGGAGAACAATTCATCCCCGTCTTCTTTGTAACAGCCCTTAACAAATTGGAAGACCGTGCTCGGGTCTCCCGCGGCAGTCCTTTTTTCTCAAGACTGAACGTGCCCTGTAACCTCATAGGACAGGTTCTCTAACCCTTCTAGAATGCACTGGGCAAAGTCCAAAAGGAGCGATGGGAACACGAACCAGAGTCCCAAAAAGTAGAGCTGGGGATGTCTAGGCCTGTGGGGCAGATTGCTCTCAGCATGTTGATGAACCTCTCAGGCTGAGGAGACAGCTTGGCCTTTGTAGCTTACACCGCCCCGGGGCTTCACTGCTGAGTTAGCTAATAAAGCCATTTGTGCCGATGGAGCTTGTATGATGTGGCCACTGGGAATTTTTTGGTCTTAGTCTGACAGATCTTCAGGGCCGAGCTTCCTGGAGTGACACCTCTCAGACTGGTTTCTAGCTATGAATTTGTCAGTTCTCAGCTGAAGCATAAAGCCTTGGCAAGAGCTGGCACCTGGTTTGCCAGCATCACAGAAACATTTAGTCAAAAAATTCCGGACTAGCTCTATTCCACATGCTCCCCTCAGCAGTTCCCGGAGAGGTTCCGCATTCTACCTCCCCTCTATAACACCAGCCTTGGCAGCCAAGCCGCTGGAAGTGTTATAACTGCCGTTGTTTATGATACCAGTGTTGTACAGGGAGACTCTTATAAATGGGGAGTTAGGAGTCTTATTCTCAGCATAAACATTAACAATACAGGGCACATGGTGTAGCATACATCCCTCATGGTAAAGAAGAAACTAGCTGCAAGGATTAGGAAGCAGAGCCTTTATTGAGGCTTCTGGACAAGACAGAGCAGTGATTCTCTTTAGCTCCGTAACTCACAGACTGACCAGCACTGCCTAGAATTTCACCATATTTAACAGTCATGGAAGGCTAGACTACATATAACTCTATGTACTCACTGGTGTGGTATAAACAGCACCACCATGTGGGAGGGCATTGTACTGCACTTTTCTAAATGCAACGAGCCCTGTTACAAACCGATGCCGCACAGGAATTGCCCCACCTTTCGGGCGGATTGCAGCTAGCTTCGGGCAAACCAGGATTCTGAGGTGACAAGTTTGGTTGATAAAGATAATTGTGTTGCTATAATAGACTTGGACTTTTGTAAGGCATTTGTCTTGATATTGCACAACATTGTGATTCAGAGCACCACAAAAGGAACACGGCACATATTAAATGGATTAAGAACTGGCTCACTGACAGATCTCAAAACGCAACTGCAAACGGGGAATCATCATCCAAGTGTGTGTGTTTCTAGTGGGACCCTACAGAGATCGGTTCTTGGCCCTACTTTACTTAACATTTTTATCAATGACCTGGAACACAAAGTAAAATCATCATGGATAAAGTTTGCTTCCCAAGGGTTGTTCTTAGTTTACATCATTCCTGGAAAGCAATGTTTTAAGCAAATTATTTCTAAACTGCCTAGTTTTACTCCTAAAAATGAGCCGTAACTTAGAAAAACAAAAGAAAAAGAAAGCGAGGAATACTTGTAGCACCTTAGAAACTAACTAGTTTATTTCAGCATAAGCTTTCGTGGGCTATAGCTCACTTCATCGGATGCATAGAATGGAACAGAAGTAAGATGCATTTATACACACAGAAAGAAAGAAAGAAAAAAAATTGTACATTAGTATACCAGTTCTAAAAGGGCTGTTAAATGGAGATGGGCCATTATCAGCAGGAGAAAAAAATACCTTTTGAAATGGATTTCTGTGTCAGGTAAATTAACTCAGGAAATGCAATCAATTAGTGTAATGAGAGAACCATTCGCAAAGAAAAAGAGATGCACACAAATAAGGCAGTGGGGGGTGGGGAATAAATATATCGCCACCTAAATTTTCAAAAGTGACTAGTGATGGGAGGGGAGGGGGGATTTTTTGGACACCCAGCTTAAGGCGCTGCTTTGAAGGGTCCAGAGTGGAACTGTTTATAGCCGGTTAGGAGGGTTAGCCACATCTCTCTCCTGCCTTTCAACAAGATGCTAAATCCTCCAGCAGGCTTTGAATATCTCAGGCCTGATCTCCAGAGGGGCAGGTGCTCTGAACCATCAGGTCCTTTTTCCGCGTCTCAGGTTGGCCCTCCAAAAACAACTTGGCATGTTGGGAAATTTAGACCCTAAGAGGGGAGACTTAGGGCCTCATCCTGATTTACAGCCTGGGAGGTCTGGGCGCTGCTCCCCCCTCACCTTCCGGGGCTACGTCAGAGTTTTTCTAAGTGTCTCTCCAGCATAAAAATCCAGACGTAGCCCGTGAGGATCGCTCCCCCCGCAAAAACCCCCTCTGATATTGGAGTCAGAAAGCTTCCTGTCCACCGTTAATTATGGCTGCGTGAAAAACGGCACCAGAGGTGACCTTTCTCAGCGAGCTTTAATGGCTCCTACCTGTATTCATTCGGGGGATTTATTCACTAGCATCCTTCACATTTTTATAGCCCCATTTATCCCTGCTGCCGCAACTGTCAAAATGGGCCTGGGAAGCATTTTGTAGGGCTGTTGGGGTGGGAGTGAGCCAGCGGAACAGCGGGAGCCATTTTAGGGAAGGGAATGCCAAAGATTGAGCTAGTCCAACCCTGGGCAGCCATTTTTTATTGAGCATTGGCATTACAGACCCGGGCCCTGTTGTGCACGGTACTGTACATACACATCACAAGAGACAGTCCCTCACCCAACAATCTCGCAGGCTAAGCAGATAAGACATAGGCTGGGAGAAAGGACGTTGGGCAGAGCTGGTGGGAAATTTTCCAGCACCACATTTTGACATTGGAAAATGCTGATTCGTGGGGAAAGAAACATTCCACAGGAACGTGTCCGTTTCCACTAATCTTTGGGCGGAAACTAGGCAGGTTTCCAACAGAAATCTGCCTCCCTTTTTACCAGCTTATCTGCTCACTTCCAGTGCTCTATAAACATCCATAAAACTAACTCATTCTCCCCCTTCCGAATTCTTCTCAAAACTCCGCCTTTTCAGCACGGCCTGAAAAAACCCTGACCACAGGGAGGATGTCGATGTGCTGAGACCGCTGCCCATCACGCTGATCAATAGTGTCTCACTGTTTCCTTGCACTTCCCCAATCTGTATTGTTCTTGTCTTACACTCCTTAAGCTCCTTGAGGCAGGGGTCATCTTTTGGTTCTGTGTTTGTACAGCACCCTGCACAATGGGATTCTAGTCCATGAGCAGGGTACCCAGGGCACTACTGTACTACAAATAACCAATACATAATAACACAAAGGGTTGTTTTTAGTCATGTTGGATGAGCAGCGAGCACTGACATCCTAGCAGTGGTGGATTGCTGCATGGGGCCTGTGCCCAGGGGCCCGGTCAATTTGGGGGGCCCAGAAAAATCTCCCCCAACTGTGGTCCTGGGGCCAGAGCTATTTCACGGCAGGGACACCGAGCTTCTCCAATCTTGGGGCCACAGCTGGGAGAAGGAGCGAGCAGGGGGAAGGGCTGCAGGCAGAAGGGGCAGAATGGTTGTGGGGCCACAATTCCGGTGTTGGGGCGCCCCCAGTTGCTCTGGCCCAAGATCCCAGGAGACCTTGACCTGCCTCTGCATACTGGGTTATTTAAACCATTCTTTCATTCTTCACTCCCGGGCCTCAAACCTCAGAACTTCAACTCCAAAAAAAAAATATAGCCCCAAATTTCCCAGGATGGATCTCTGTCTGTCTCTTACCTATTTCCATCCGTCTACACCAACACCAGCAATCCAACTCTAGATCCCATTCGTCTATTTCTCCTATTGGAAAATATGACTTTGGGTAGCAGGTCCATCAATCACCTGGGACGCCTGGAAATAAAAATCATTATTGTGATACATTGGGGTTATTTTTCTCTTTTTGAGATGTGAGGGATCCTGAAAGGGGAGGGTGGAGGTATGGAGGAGGAAATGATATGCTTTCTATTCGGCAAGACAGGGGGATAAATTAATCACGTGATGGCTCATTGAAAGAGAGGGGGAAGAAAACAACTGTTTGTTGTTTATCACGTGTTGGAACGGGAGGCCCTTTGAGAGAGAGTGAGTGAGTGTGTCTATGTGTGTATATGTGTGTTCCTTTGATCTTGCACAGTGGATGTCAAAACATGATAAATATAAAACTCCCTGGAAAAAATAGGACTTGATTTTCAGAATCTCTAATCTCCAGAGGCTTCCCCTGACTTCAGTGTGAGCTGGATCCAGCCCCCAGCTCACTTACCCCTTGCTATGTCCTCCTGACCAAGGAGAACCATTGCTCCTGTCTTCTTCCTTACATTCCTATAGTGTTTGAATGCTGCTGTCATCAGGTGCCATCCTCAGCTTTCTTCTCCATGGTCTGAATGTGGACTGCTCTCTGGGCTTTCTATACAGATGGCTGCATTGTTATCACCATTATTTCTTATTTGTACTGTGATAACACCCAGGAAACCCAGTCACAGACAGGACCCCATTTTGCCAGGAGCAGAGCAGCCAGTCAATCCCGATCATCCCATAGAGCTTGTTATCCAGAAGTAAGAATCCACCACCTGTGTTAACCTTTACACAAGTTCCACATCTGTCCTTTCAGACCATGGAGGGCTTATTCCATTGGTTCTCAAAGTGGGGGTCGTGACCCGATTATGTGGGGGTCGCGAGCCCCTGCTGCCGGGAGCTGGCCCCGACCTCTGCCGGTGGCGCCCCGAGTCCTAGACCCGGCCCCTGCCATGGTGGGCTGCCGACGGCACCTGGAGCCCCGGGCCCTTGCCGCGGCAGGCTGCTGGCGGTACTCTGGGCCTTGGCCCCTGCTGCAGCTGGCCGGCGGCGGGCTGCCGGTGGCACCCCGAACCCCAGACCTGGCAAGGGTGCGGCAGGCTGCCGGCAGCACCCCGGGCCCTGTCCCGGGGGGTTGCTGGCACCCTCCCCTGAGCCCGGCCCCTACTCCTTGGGGCTGGCACCCCTACACACACACACACCCAGCTCAGCCTCTCCCCGGGGGGCTGCTGGCACACACCCCCCCCATCCCGGCCTCTGCCCTGAGCCCGACCTCTAAGGGGGGTCACGCTTAGAGGCCTGGTGTCCGAAAGGGGTCGCCAATAGAAAAAGTTTGAGAACCACTAATCTTTGTTCTGGCAGAACACCCATTGACTTAATGGGAACAGGATCAAAAAGGGGCAGATGCAAAGCCATTCAAATCAATGGGAATCTTCCTTTGAAAACCAGTGGGCCTCTCTGTAATGACTCCAGGTGCTCAAGACTGGGAACTTAGACGAATTAAGTAGCAGTGGTCCAAGTCCCCAAAACATTTCCTGGAGATTAGTGACCAGCTAGGAGGCGTTAATAACTTGAGATGCATCCAAAGTCCCCATTAACCCACACTGATCATGAATCCCTAGAACACACACCGTACCAAGGGCCCTGTCCCTGTGTTAAACCAATTTTTGTAAATAAATAAATAATGAATATTAATAAATTGCGCAGCATGGATTTTTTAAAATCTGGGCTGTGATTCCAATTGGTATGCACAGGGGCTTTTCCAGAAGAATTAATGACCTTTGCATTAGCCAGACAAATTGCTAGTTTCATCCATCCTGCCTGTCACATGAATCACCGCCAGAGACATCCGGGCAGTCCAGAGGGCGGTTCCTGCCTCCCCTCAGCCAGTCCCATTTTTCAGGGGTTTTATGGGGGGACTTGGCTGCTTTTTGTTTGGAAATCGGCATGGAGAGAAAACTTGGCCCTAGCTCTCAGGCAGGGTGCTAATGGGCATGAGTCTCATTCCTCTCATCTTTGTGCTTGGGGTTGGTTAAGGATAAAGGCAACAGGGAAGGTGCTGGCTTTTTAAGTCATCTTTGCACTTTCGGTGTGCCCAGGGAGCAGAATATGGCCTGCGTTTCCCTTTAAGAAGGCCTGATGTATGTCAGTAATAAACGCAGCAGAGCTTTGACTCCTTTACCCCTGTCCCCTGGGCAGCAGAAATGCCTGCAGCTTTCAGGCACGGATCTCTGACCTGACAGACGGGCTGTCTGGGAATTGGAGGAGTCAGGAGATGGTGTCTGACTGATGGTGTGGGGTCCCCTCCTCCCCACATTCTCCCCTCTGTGCCTGCCTCCTGGCATGCTGGAACAGAAGGGGATGCACGGAGGAGGGGAACGAAGGAGCAGCTGTAATATTAAACAGCTGCACTCAGCAGCTAAGCGCGTCGTCGGATGCTCGGTCAGGGAGGCTGCTGCCGTGCTGTGTTCAGACAGCACAGAGCGGAGTGTCGCTGTGCTGAACTGAATTGGGATCATCAGCAGGAACCCCTGGTCAGGGGGAGTGGATCCACCTGGCTGCTTCCCCTCAAGTAATTCCTACCTGCTAGAGAGACGGGACGAACTCTGCCTCTTCCGATGCTGTGCTCCAGTCTGAACCTGTACAGTACATCCACAGGAGCATGGGACCATCTCTTCTCCCACGCTGAATACGAAGCAGTCAAAGGAGGCTTTTTAGGCCTTCATCAGAACCCGTGACTTCAGTGTAAGCCAACTGACTGCTGGAAAAATTTCACTGCCCTGGGCAACGTGGTTCAGCCCCAGTGTAGATGAAACAACCCACCCACCCCCTTCCCTGACAAAAAGAGGGATGCACCCCACCCACGTACTTATTGCCTGCACCACCACTGACTCGGACTTTCACTACACCCCATGGGTGCCGTACCCGAACACACCTATAGACTGACGCTTTAAAAAACTCCCACACCCCAATCTGGATCTATGCTGGGTATATGATATGCATGTGCCTTGTAAAACCTGTACCTACTACCTACAATCGCCCATAACTCCAGCCTGACTCCAGATGTCCAGTACCTTACCTCTCAATCTGTGTATGTTTTCATGTTGAACATTAGCTTTAATAAAAATTTTAACTGCTAGGTCAATGGAAGAATACCTCCATGGAATTAGCCGCTGCCTCTCGGGGAGGTGGATTGACTACAGAGGCAGAAGGCCCCCCCACTAGCCCATGCTCCCCAGGAACTAGGACCGAATGAACACTGCAAACAGTTTCTATGACTATCCATTTGCATTTCCAGGCAAACTGTCATTATCCCCTTCCCCAATTCCCAGAGATGGGGAATTTGCACCAGAGAATTGTAACGCTCAAAAGAAATGTTTTAAAAAGCCATCTGATGGGATGCAGATAAAAAGCAACTCTGATGCGGTATTTTACCCCGACCAGGTTCCTCTAGGTCTGGGCAACTTAGCAATTACTGCTGATAAATGTTTTAGCGTGGTCATGGCGACGGAACAGCCTGTCTGATTCTCGGGTTCGCTTTCTTCAAAGGGAAGAAACTTGGTGTTTCAGATCAGTGGGTGTTTTAGTACCTAGCTACTAGAGTAAGCAGCATTCCTAGGTGCTTTCATCTCTGTGCTGTGAGCCCTCCTACGCACACATATGCACACACACAAGCTCACACGCCCACACACTACTCCACTCGCATAGTGTCTGCAGAAGAAAGGCAAAGTAAATTGTGTTGGGAGTGGGGGAGGGAAGTTGCCTCTTATCTGCATTTCCAAGAGGACTCACAAGAACTATCCTCGCTAGACTGAGACGATGATCATTAATTATTGTTATTATGTACTTCTAATGAACCAGGTGCCTCACCGACAAGCATACAGGGCTTATAAGCTAAGCAGACAGCAATCAGACAAGAGGTAGGGGAATGAGATGCAACAATAGGAAAGCCATGGAGTATGGAGGAGGTGGTGCTTAGCACACTTCTTGTTAGATCCCTGAGTCTGGTTTAAAGGGTTTGAGAGGTGAGATGGAGAAGTCACTTTTCAAAGATACTCCTGGGAGCGTGTTCAGTTCACACACACCTCTGGGAGGGAGGACTAGAGAGGAAGGACGAGGTTTGCCAGAGAGATCAGATCCGGTTTAGCCTCTTACATGAAGTGACTGGGTTTGCCAGCTCCCACTGAGAACAATGGAGACCTGCAGGGCGATCTAGCTTCTCATTGGTCGGAGCTGCAAGGTTAGATGAAGAAAATTCCCCATGGGCTGCCACTCCGCCACCAGCTTAACCCTTCACATCCCATTCCCTTTGAGGCAACTCTCGGGGTTTTCTTCCATACCACCAAATCCTTTCTGTTCCCTGTTGTTCCCTGGTCAACAGGGAATGCTCCGGCCAAGTACCTCACATCTCTGAAGCCGACCGGGCACTTGGATCAATAGGGGATCCATTCCCTCCTTCCCCATGAGATACATGCTGCTGTCCTTTACATAGCCATAAATCTGCTGCAGCTATAGTGCTGCGTGTGGAAGCTCCGTGGGCCCCATGCATGTCCTAGTCCCGTTCCTATTACTGGAACGTTATAGGCACTCACTGTTTGCCTGTAATCATTTTGTTTTAATTGCAGCTTCTCGAGCTGGCAGCGTCTCATCAACATTTGAAGCCTTTTGGTACGTTCCAGGACTGTGTGATTACAAAGAACGGAGTGGGGGGAGCCTTCCAAAAACAAGCGCAGGGATTCAGGGGGTGGTGCACTCAAACCCACGCAGCAACCATGCCAAGCCAGCACCCCTCAAGGCAAACAACAATAGGATAATCAGCCCTTTCCCCCAATGGCCCTGGTCCCAAAGGATTTCAGCAGCCCCGGACCGAATCCGGAGCGCCTGCCTCCCATCCATGGCCTGGCTGGTTTCAGCAAAGGTTGCTGGTACTTAGCAAGTGCTCAGCCCTGCTGAGGAGTTAGTTCTATGCAGACACGGGAATCGCTTCACCTGCTGCTGAAAGGCGGGCAGAGTTGGGATGAAATGCATTAGCTGTTTAAAATCACCCAGCGGCATTACACTATACAATGGGACTGAAATGCCCATGGGGCATTTAAGTGGGCAGTTAATGATCACCGGAACGGGAATTTGCCCAGGACACCGGGGCTGATGTTCCTGTTTTCCCAAACAAGGCCATGTTTGTCTCTGTGCACGAACTTGGAACTGAACATAAATGCCCAGGGCTAGATCCTCAGCCGGTGTCAATCAGCATTGCTCCCTAGACGTCCGTGAAGCTGCACTGGTTTACGCTAGCTGAGGATCACCAGCTGCACCTCCAGGATTGAACACCAAAAGGTTTCCTTTATTAGCTGCTTTAAAGGGACTCTCAGTGTTGTCACTTCCTGACCAACCAAGTGTCTTACACAGGGCCCAGTTTTCAAACTTACATTCCTAAAATGACACAACTAAAGCAGCATTTAGGCCCCTAAATACATAGTTACAGGGGCCAATTGCACCAAAGGGGGAGATGTTCAAAGGTATAGATAACAGTGAGGCACCTAACTCCCATTGGCTGTCAAAGGGCACATTGAATGTACATCTAAGCTAAGGGCAACATGCGTGTCACCGCCACTGTGCCTTTGCCAAAATCTCATCGCTGGGTTGGGGAAATGGAATGGGGAAAGTGTTTCATCATCTCTGCCTGGCCAGCAGAGGGACCCCCTTTCTCACTGGGGTACCCCGTTGACCAACACACGGCCACAACCCTGCCATGGCCACACACACACAGAGCACAGACGCCACAGAGCCCTGCCTCAGAAATGCTCTCCCAGGACCGAAGAGCGATTGCCTAGGGGAGTCCCGTGGGACCTGGCGGTTGTGTGGAGCTGACAGAGGGGTCCCTGACTCCCGACAGACCGCAGGGTAATGAATTCAGGAAGGAGTTTCTAGTTCCCTATCTACTCATGAAATTCAGGTGTGCTGGCCTTTCATGGAGCGAGGTGAGCCAATGTGCCTGCAATTGTCTGCACCGAGAACGTAACCTTTGGGGAGCAGAGTTTTCTGTGCTCCTTACACGCTAAATAGAAATCGTTCTGCTCTGCGAAGCTGGAAATTGGCTGAAGATATCATCATCCAGCTGTTTGGTCTGAAGAATAGACTCTTCTATTGCTCATTAGCTACTGGCAACAATGCAAGGGGATAGGGAGGGGTATAGATGCGGAGCTCTGCTACTGCATGTCTGGCAAAGAGACCCTGCTGCAGGTAATATCAGAGGCTGGAACTGCATGGCAAATTAAACATCCATGGCTGGCTTGTGTCAGCTGACTTGGGCTCGCGGGCAGGGCGAGGGGAGGGTCTCAGAGCCCTGACTCTACAATTTTACAGCCCCACGGCCTGAGCCCAAATCAGCCGAAATGGACCTGGCAAGGGTGTTTAATTGCAGTGTAGATAGATCCTGAGGTACATAATGGCCTGTCCCGGTCATCCCAGAGAGCTGAACAAACTATAGATGCACTTCACCCACGATGCAAATGCAGCCACCTCTGGGGCGGAGCATGGCAACAATTCGCCAGGGCAAAAAGCCATTCAACAACCGCATTGGCTGGGAAGCACAAAATATTGCATCAGAGGAGGGATATAAAGGGAGCAGTGCAGGGATATGGCAGCTCCAGACTGGCGGGGCTCTGGCTGAACAGGGTGGAGAGTGAGACCAACGTCTGCAGCAACACATCACTGGTCTCTTCTTTCATCCTGTCTTCGGTCCCCCAGTGCCTTGGTTCTTTTCCTCCTCTCCACTCTCTCTGCTTCCCATCTCCTTACAAAGAGAAGAGGCATCTTGTTTCTTTAAATCTGTACTAAGATGACAGACCAGAATGGAGACCGGGGAGGGCTGGAAGCCAAAGTTTCTACACCGTAGCAGAGAGAGACAGTTGCTTGAAGGGGCTGCTTCCCTTAGCGTGAAAAAACATCCTTGTTCGGGGTTGGAGGAAATCATCTCCTTCTGCAGTTCTTCCCCCTCAGCGCCTGAGAATCAGCACAACTGCAGAGAACACAGCCTCTGACATGGCCATAATTCAGACACTGCCTTTAAAGGGAAGCTGCTTTGAGGAGCTTGGGCCATTCCACTGCAGCCGCCAGAGCAATCTGCCCAGGATGACGAACGAGCCGCCCGGCAGGCCCTTTGTTTGCCAGGGCTGCAGCAGTGACCCTTATCGGAAATCAGAAGTCAGATCCTTCCCCATCAGCCAAGCTCAGATTTTCCAGTGCCCCGTATTGGTGCAAGCCAACTTCCCAACTGCAGAGTTAGTGGAAAATGTCCCTAATCCCCATTTCCTTGTAAGGGGTTCGTTCTCTCTCTCTCTCTCTCTCTCTCTCTCTCTCTCTCTCTCTTTTAAATAGCTGCCTCCTTAGCATCATCTCTCCAACACTGATTGCTCTCGGTGGGTGGGGTCAGATTCCTCCCTGGTGTTATGCCATTCATTCCGGTGGGGCTACACCTTGGATCAGTTTGGCCTGGGATGCTCTCCTCTGCTTCCCCAAACAAACCCCTAGGCTAGGGCCATCCCACAGTGCTATTATTTACTGTTTGTATAGCAGGAGCCCTTGGGAGCTGCAGTCATGAACCAGGACCGTGGTGTGCTAGCCGCTGTACAAAATACAGAACAAAACGAGTGTCCAATCCTCTTCTCACAGTAGCCCCAGAGAAAACCTAAGCTAAACAGAATACCGACGACTGGGCTTAAAACCAAGGCTGTCCGAGGGCTTTTTTGTCTGGTTTTGAAAGCAGGCAAACACTTGTGAGCAAGTCACTTCCCCTTTCTGAGCCAGTTTCTCCTCCCACCATTTGTCTGTCTTGGCTATTTAGACTACAAATTCTTTGGGACAGGGATCATCTTTTATTCTGTCTTTTACAACGGCTGGGGCTCCGGGTGCTACGATCCTATCAAGAAACCGTACATTTAAGTTTGACTCAGAGGTGATCTGATGCATGTTCCACCAAGGAAAGACTATGAAGAAAGGAGCAGAGAGGGAAAACCATACTGGGTGACAACGCACTGGATTCGCTGTAAATCAGGAGCGAGTCCACTGTAGCCAATGTGGTACAGTGGGGTAAAAATGTTGTAAGTGAGAGGAGAATCAGGTCCCATCTATAAAATGGACATGGGTCCCTGAGCTTCCTTGCAAATACGGTGGCTGGATGGGAGCTTTGGTTCAGATATACCAACACGCACAGGGCACTCGGTGTTGCTGGTGTAGATTTGGGGGGTTCCCTTCTGACCCTTAATGCAGATGACAGATTGCCCATTAGCTAGGAGTTATATATCATGACTCAAATCACGCTTTGGGGTGGGAGAACCAGGGTAAAAGGTTCATGAATTCAAACGAGTTTTGGAAGCCCATAAAAACGGCTGGAGAAACTCGCAGAAACCCAAGCAGAGCTTCTCAGTCAAGTCACATCCTGAATGTATCTTCACACCATTATTTTTTGACAGTCGCATGGCAATCAGCCCGTGTGCCCAAGCCAATCTCCTTCTACCCCTCCCGGTCAATGCTACTGACACAACTGTGGCCTCGTCTCTACATATGTGAATCGCTGTCCTGCTAATCCCGACCCCCGCTATTTACGAGTTCATCATTAATTAGTTACTCAATGATACATTTAAAAGACTATAATCCCCAGCACATATTCATCAGGAGACTACAACAGCAACCGATCGCTCATTATCACTAATCAGCTGTTCCCAGCTACCAGTACTCTTACTCTGGTAGTGAATTGCAGGAATTATTCATTAGTGATCAGAAATTGCAGATTAGCGATTTAAAAAAATCAGGCTATCCATTGATTATTGATTATTAATGCATTAGTGCAGGGGTGGGCAAACTACGGCCCGCGAGCTCCGGCCAGGAGAGCGGAGCGCCGGAGCCGAGTGCGGGGAGCCGTGGGCCCCGCACTCCCAGGACAGGAGACAACAGGCAAATCTAGACAGACAGACAGGGGAGCACAAGGAAACAATTCATGACATCTATTTATGTCAGTCTGAAGAAAATCAGACAACAGGTCTTTTCGTGCCTCAGTTTCCCCGCATGTCAAAGACGTACTCACTCACCTCCCAGGGCATCGTAAGGCCGTGAATTTTCAAAGCACTTGAAGAGCTTTAGGTTGAAGTTGCCCCTGTAAGTGTAAAATGCTATTATTAGTATAGGAGGCAGTGAAAGCCTTTGCATGACTGCGCATTTAATTTTTCCTCTAAATAAATACAGTGTGAAAATGAATTAACCCCCAGGAAATAACCTGACTGCAGGTAAAAAGCCTGCAGCAATTCCAGCACGCCACTCAAGCAGGGGGAAGTGAATACAAATCCCCCCCCCCCTCCAGTTATGCCAAAACCCAGCTATTTGCTGTAAAACCTGGGAATGGGCCACTGATCGTTGTTCCCAGGCTCCGAAGAGGCCCAAGCTGTATAAAGAAAGGACTAACTATCTATTGCTGTGCTCGTATTGAGCTGAGGCTGTTACAAAATTTCAACCAAAGAAAAACTCCTTGGTCGGGGTGGAAGGACTGTCTCATACCATCGCCCCTGCTGGAGTTGCAGGGTGTAAGGGGGGTGATCCAGGGTCGGCTCTAACTTTTTTGCCGCCCCAAGAAAGAAAAAATAATGAGTGTCGCCCCACCGGAGCAAAAAAAATGAAATCCCAAATCGCAATTTGGGATTATTAATTCTTATTGTTATTTTTGAATTTGCTAAATTTGTCACAGGACAGAAAATAAATTCTGTGACCTGCTCCATCTGCAATGGTCCAGGAGGGACGACTTAAACAGGGAGCCGTCGAAGAGGAGTGAATAGAGAATGCGGCTTCCCCATTCCACTCCGTCCCTGGCTTCTCTTCTGAGGCACCCAGTTGTGACGTGGACACGTCTCTCTCGTGAATTGGGCTGAGCCCCACCAAACTCATTTCACTAACAGCCAGATTTTCTATCTACCAAGCAAGGTGTTTTTCTACAGCATTGTAACAGCCAAACACTTCTCAGTCACTGTGAGCCTGCTAGGATGGATCTGAGCAGGTTACCTAGAGGCAAAAGGGCTCCAAGATTGGCTATCCTCTACTGGCTGAGCCAGTTAGTTCCCCGCAGGCACTCTGAATTTTCTTCATCTGATACTGCAGCTGATGACTCAGGGAGGAACGGCAGTGCCCTGGAGAAGATTCCAAACGTCACTTAAGCAAGGAAGCAATATTTCCTTAATACACATACCCAAGGCAGACATCTAGATAAATGGATGGACAGCGAGCAAAATGGAGAAATAGATACCGAGGAGCGAGTGATGAATAATGAGGACAGCCAGGCACATGATAGATAGAACTAGACTGACAGAGTGATGGATGCAGAGGGACAGAGAGACAAGCGTTTGGCCAGATGGACAGCTGCACGGTCAGCAAGACGGATGGGTAAATGCGGAGGTGAGGTCGATAATGAAAAGGGACAGGCGGATGATGGACAGACAGGCTTACGGCTGGATAGAGAGGAGGACAGACAGCAGAGCACAGACCCTCCCTCTTAACAGGGTGTGGCGAGCGATCCACAACTTGTCAAAAGCAGGAAGCATCCAGCTTGTGCCTGGGGGGAGGGGAGAGAAGGTTCGTCTGCTTGGCCTCAGGTGGGGGATGTGAAGGGTCTTTTTCCCCTGGAAGGTGCCACTCTAGGAAGGTGGGACCGGATGGAGCAGGGAGACAGAGAATGGTGTCTCTAGCCAGCGCTAGCTCAGAGCGGTAGAGAGGAAAGGGCAGCCAGTGTGAAATGAATTTGATGAGCCATCAAGCAGTTCCCAGCAAGAAGGGGGGTTCCACATTGTGCGTCGCAAGGACTCCCTTGTTAGCAGGCACGGTAGAGACGTCAAAGATTAAACAGGTCCCGGAGACTGAAGAACCCTACCACCCACAGAGGAGGCAGAGAGGAAGGAAGGCCGTATGGTTAAGGCACTGGGACTGGGACTCCGGAGAGCTGAGGGCTAGTCCTGGTTCTGCCAATGACCAGCACTGAGACCTTGGACAGATCAGAGGTCCCCGCTCCATAATCCCTTTCTCCCCCTCATGGTCTGTCTAGTCTATGAGACTTGAAGTGCTTTGGGACCGTCTCTTACCATGTGTATGTACAGGGAGCTGGGTTAGGGCCTCTAGATGCTACTATAATAGGTAGACTCATAACAATATTGGAAGCGTGTCCAGGCCAGCACGGCAGAACCTTCCCCACTGCTCATCTGGTGGATCCCAGGAGCCCTTTCCACTCTCCCGAGCTGTCGGTCACCTTTCACCAGCTCTCAGTTTACATGAAAAAAAAGCAAAGCATTTGTTTTCCCAGGAGTCGGGGAGGAAAGGAGAAGCTGAGCTTCCCCCCAACTCACAGGGCAAAGGCCACCCTAGAATCAGAGAGGACCTTGGCTAGTACAGGATTTGGATGTCCCTGATGCCAGGGGTTTGGATCCAGAGCTTTGGTGGAAGCCCTTTCTAACGCTGGCTGAACTAGCCCCTAGCTGTGTGCTCTCCGTTACATGATCATTCACTGAACCAGCGCCTGGTGCCTTCTGCTTGTGAGCTCCACGACACTCCGGAGCCTTATTTTCTTGGGCACATTTAACCTAGTGCCACGAACACCCTCAATGCTCCATAAATAACGGACCTACCGAGTGTCTCTGTCACGCACAGGGTCCAGTCCCATTATCACCTCCCTATGGGAGAGCGGCCTTGAGCGTGTCTCCAGGTTACAGCCCAGAGCCGGCGAGCAACAGGACATCGGGGGACCGAACGAAGGCACTGGCGTTTACACAGCAGGGGGACCTATGCTGCTGCCTTTGTCCAGGCACCAATTCTCTTTATAGTGACACAGGCATCCCCTTCTGTCGGAGAGACGAGATCTCCCTTTGCCCTGGCCCTGCAGATGGGTGGATGGGGAACCGGTCGGCTGGTCTCCCTCCATCCCTTGCACTTCCTTCCCCTGCTCCTTTTCTTACAGTGAATGGCTAATTAGCTCCTTAGTTCTTCCAGGCTGATCGAATTAGTCACTGCTTCCTTCAACCAGTCCTCTTCGGGGGGAACTGCTTGGATTTACAGCGACCAGGGCGCTGGTTCCATTGCTGGTTCTCAGCACTCTGGCCCAGGGCAGGGGCTTTGCTGTTCTGTCCTAAGGACAACAAGTCCAAAGCAAGAGGATGCACCAGCCGGTGGCTGCTGAGTCGGAGGGTGCCACCTGCATGGCTCTAGAGATCCAGCTGGATTTCAGGAGGTCAGGTTCCTGCGGGTGGGCACGTGACCATGTTGGGGAAGGTTCTTGGATACCTGAAGGAATCTAGCTGGTCATTACTGAGACATCTGGGTTCCAAGATAGAATGAAGCCAACAGCCTGTAGGAATTGCTTTCCTAGCAAATGTGGGATGGGTGAGGCTTGGGGAGAAGCTGGGAGCCACCCGCTGCAGCTCCTCGTGGATGAATCTGTGAAGCACCTTCCGAATGCTGACTATCATGATTTTCACCACCAAAATGCAGCCACCTCTGGGGCAGAACTTGGCAGCTGATTTACAGCACCCAGCAATGCCACAGGGCAATTTAGGACTAGAACGGAAAGGGAATAGAGTCCTTCTGTGCACACATACGCTGGTTGCTGGACAGGACTGCCTATCCTTTCCAGTCCTCTCCCGCAATCAGCTTTAGCATCTTAGTGCTGGTTGTTCTGGCTCAGTAACTCACAAGGAGAGGGCTGCCTTCCACCTGTCCTCCCCTCCATCACATTTTTAATGTCCCCTCCTACATTATTTATTGGAGCTTGGCTTTGTGTTTTCATGACAGGGTTCCCAATGACCGGAGACACCTTCCCCCATGGCCAAGGGACCAGTGGTTGATCGTGGCGCGGCGGGAGGGTGGAGAAGGAGGTAGTGGCAGATCCCCGGGTTGGACTGTGACCGGGACAGAGGGATGGGGTTGTGAGACACAAGAGCCAAACCAATACATGACCAGCTCCATCAATGCAGCAGGCAGAACTGTCTCCTGCTTTAGGGGCAGGGGAGACGTGACTCTTCTCCAGGGCTGTAGCCCTAGCCAACTGGGGAGGCAGCTATCCAACCTCTCCTTCCGCATGCAAAGCACTCGTGGCACCATACCCTTCTCTGCATGGCAGGTCTGGTGGCCTGAATTGTGATGCTTCGGAGCAGACCACTGGAGGTGGGGTGGGAAACAATAGGCAACCCCTGAGTCCATGCATAAAACAGTCAGTGTAGGTGCCCGGCTGCCACATAATCCCATCTCTAAGGCCTTTGATCTTAGCATGATAATGACTCAACCCTCACAACTCCCTGTGCTCCACAGCAGGAGAAACGGACACACAGAGGTGAAGTGACTTGCCCAAGGTCACCCAGCAGACCAGTGGCAGAGCCAGGAACAGAGCCCAGGTCTCCTGAGTCCCAGCCCCCTGCTCTAATCACTAGAGAACACTGCTTCCTCTGGCACGCTAGTCAAGTCACCTGATCTGAGGATCTTTCTTCGCAGCGTGCAACATAGCAACGCTCCGTCCCTAAGGAAACCAGCCAACCTCTATCCAGCTGCTATGGGGCCGATATGTTATTTTTACATTCATATTTGTGTGCCAGCTCATTTGGGTTCTCCTGGAAGCCGGGAGCTGACAGCAGTGGAGGGAGGCAGGTGGAATGGGGGGCTCTGCACATGCGCTTCTGCCCTGACCTTTGGCAGCCCTGCAATCCGCCCTCCAGCGCCCAGGCTCTCCGGCAAAAGCAAATCTCATTCTGACCTACACCAGCTCCTTGGGCTGCCCTGGGGTGATATAAACCTACGGTGCCCACTACTGTAACCCAGCTAGCTGGCTGGCTTTTAATTAAGCTTTGGTACTTCAGGGCATTAACGATGGCCTGTCTGGCCGGGCTAGGGCTGGGCTAAAGAACAGCGGCACATGCATCTTTAATTGTGTGCCCTGCAGACAATTTTCCCCTCTAGCTGCACAGAGAGGACCATTAGAGCTGTGGAATTAATAGTCTGTTATCAGTGAATTTGCACAACTGAGCGCAGCCTCTTTATCTTGCCTCACCATCGCACCCGCCCTGCACGGGGAAACTCCTCCGATAACACTGGAGTGTCAACACAAGGGCTCCTCCCTGCCGGGGGGTGCAATGTTCACACTCCAGGACTGCAGCAAGGAAAATCCGGCCATCAGGGGGGTGTCGTAGCGAGAGCAGGTGGGGCCAAATCTGCGGAAGAGTTCAGCAAGGGAGGTGACGGGCCGGGTTTCCCCTCCATGCTGTGCCTGTGGGGCAGCGTTGCAGACGATCACACATGCGGTGGCAGAGTGCCCAACGCGAGATCTGGAGGGAGGCTTACTCTGAACGTGCATTTCCATAATGGGAGAAGAAGCGGCAGGCGTGAAGTCCTGGAGTCCACAACTAACTCCCAACCCAACAGCTGTCTCTGTGTCCCATGCGCCAGCTCTTTAGTAACACACGGAGCCCATAGCAGGGAGGGGAAGGACGGCCACCCGGCCCCAGCCGTCCGCGCTGCCTGAAAGAGTTAAGCCCTGGGCAGAAAGCAAAGTGTGAAAGACCTAGTGATCAATCTGCCTTATGTTTCTGCGTGAGAGTGACTGCTGGGAAGTCCTTGGCCTCAGCCCCTTCGGAGCTGGGCCAGTCGTATGTCAGAATCCAGATGGATGGTAATTGCCTGCAGACACCTCTGCATCTTCCCCCATGCACTCAGGACAGTCAGCAAACATTTAACGGCAAAACCAATTTCTTCCTTTCCTCCTTCCCTTCATCCTCCTCTCCTCTCTCTCTCTTCTGCTTTATTCTTCTATCAAGAGAGAGGCAGTAGTTGTTCAGGAGAAGCAGACACACCCAGCGCCCTGCTGGGATATCTGAGGAAGCTAGAGCTGCCTTCATCCCTATCACGAGATGGCGGGGCTTCAGATGAGGTTGCCGTGCATGGCAACTGTTTGTTGTTTTAAAACTCTTTCACTCAGAGGCTTTCAGATCATTGTACTCTGCTGCGTCCCATGCTGCAAGGGAAGAACTGGAGGTGCCCAAACTCTGTTGGACCTGCAAGATAAGAATGGTGGACACACAAAGTACTGGCCTAGCTCTGGGAGAATGGCAGAATTCTGTCCTAGGACAGGCTAGGTGCATGGCTGGGCACCTAAGGGCATTCCCTCAGGGGGACCAGAAATGCTCTGTAACCGAGACATGTATCACATTCAGAACGGGGAAGGCAGTGCCAAGCCTGCTGGCCCTGAGCAGTTTCCAAAGCTGAGATGAGCTGAGAGGCAATGCAAGGTCTCCCGTTTCCTAAACAGAACAGAACATCTGTTCTTCCTTGTTCCCTAACTTCCTCATCCCAGAGTCTGTTTTCACCTGCGGGTGTCATGATGCTTCCCATTTTAATCCCTTAATTAATCAAAACGATGAGCATGTTGGTTGCAGCCTTCTGTGAGTGGAATGCAAAGTGGCCATTATAAAAAAATATAAATTTATGAGACTGTTAATTAGAGATAGAAAAATGCTGGGAGAGGGGGAGGAGAGAAAAGTTACTCATAACTGAAGAGACTGTCAACATGTAGGTTTGGTTAAATAAATAAGGGCTGGAGATTGCCAAATCCAGCGTGAAAAGAAATGTTTTTCCGTTTCAATTAAAACAAATTAAAATGAAAGTTTAAACATTCCTCTGCCGTATGGGAGACCCAAACACAACAATGAATGAGAATCAGGAAGTGAAACTGATCAGAAGCAGCTACGAAGGAAATAATCAAACAGCAGGAATGATGCAAAACATGTCTGATTATGAAATTTTGTTTTTATTCAATTACAGCATTATTACTAATAATGATAAAGATATTTTTATTGTTTGGTCCTAGATTCTTAGGCCAGAAGGGAGCACTGTGAACATCTAGTCTGACCTCCTGATCTTTTGGTGACAACACGGGATTGGGGCATCCCAGGTCTGCCACAGACTCCCTATGTGACCTTAGTTTAATCACTTCATCCCTCCCTGCCTCCGTTTCCCATCTGTAAAACAGAGACAAGAATCCTTCCTTTCACCCATTGCCCACCCCATCTGCAAGCTCTCTGGGGCAGGCACTGCCCTGCTGTGTGCATTGACGCTGTGTTGGTAATTCTCACGGTTTTCTGGGGACTCTCACAGTAATAAGCTTTTTTTCTTAAAGTCCCAGCTCAGAGACATACGTGACTTGCATGAGACTTTCAGCTGTCATTTAATAAAAAGAAAGTTTCTAGCCCTCATGTTGAGAAAAAGCTTGAACACATGACCCAAAATTGCACCGAAAAGGCTCAAAAACCAGACAAATAAAGAGAACAAAAATGGTTTAAAAAACAGCCAGTTGTTACAGGGTCCCTGTCAAGAGAGAGCCCCAGATGCACAGAAGCAACTCATCAGTTGGCACCTGTTGTGAGGTACTTTGGAGATTGCGAGACAAGGCACACACACGTGGTTAAGTAAATAAAGTAGGTGAGTTTATTGGAAGGTCCCGGTCCTGGCGCTGAGGGGGCTCATCAGATCAGCGCGACCGCAGAAGGAGTACCCGACCTCTTCGGAGCCGTAGGCCGGGGAAAAGAGTAAGGAAAGCCCCAGAGATAGCCCACAGGAGTGGGCTTAAGTACATTCACACATTTACATCTCATACATATTCATATCTTATTTGCAAGCAACAATTGATTGGTTACACTCAATGACTACGTACTTCTACCTTAGTTTCCCCAATTAGTTTCCCACGCGTTTGCTCTCACACAGACAGGATAAACATTCACACAGCTGGAAACTTGCTTTCAAGCACATACAGATAGCAAAGCGAGAAAGAGCAGCAGAAAGCAGACAAAACACAGCAGAGAACTGCAGGACTGTGTTCTGAGCTCATCTTCCCAGAAGATAACGAATTGCCGTTACCTTGGGAGCGTTGGTTATGGCTCAGTGCCCATTCCAGGAGGGGGGCCGAGGGAGCGCTTACTACTACTAGGCCCTGCACCGTAACAATGTCTTGCGCGTCCTACAGCACCCCACCGCAGGGTGCAGAATTGCTGGGCCTGCTTTTTGGTTACCTCTGGTCCTGCAATGGCCTGTCTCTGTCTGGGTTTTCCCTGGGCTAGCCCTCTAGGCAGGTGGCTTAAAAATTCAATCCCTTTTCAAGTTCAGCTGTAGCTGGTCTGGTCCCAAAGCTGGCTTCTTCTAGCTGGCATCTTCCAAGGCCCTTTGCCTGACTCCCCGTGGGCCATCAGCAAAGTCCTTCCAAATCAAACAGGCCATGCAGAATTACACTCTCCCTTCTCAGAATAGCAGGGCCTGGTGCTTCTCCTTAGGTCTCTCAGTAGAATTCAAAACGACTAACAAAGTTAAATGCTACCAAGGCATCTTCCGCCCGGCTCCGGGCTTGAGTGTCACTCCTCTTAGGGCCACTCTTCAGCTCCCCGTTCCTCTTCCAGAGCACCAACCCCAGGATGGCTCCCCTGGGGCCTGACCCTTTGCAGGCATTAGCTTAGCTCTGACCGGCCTTGCTGTCTCTTACCTTGGGCCGGACAGCCAGTTTCAAACAGCATTGCCACGGCGACCGTCTCAGTCCATTTACACTTGACGAGGCTTCGAATCGATGAGATCATGAGGACCGGGAGTGGCTTTGAACCAGGTGGCGAAGGCGTGACCAGTTCAGTGGTGGGACGGACAGAGTACGCTGGCTGGCGGGGGGCACGTCATCCCCCATAATCCATTCTAGCTCTGGGGAGCCTTTGGAAATGAATAAGCAAATATGAATCCCCACTTGCTGGAGTGAGAACCTTTTGTGCCTTCTCCGATCGCTTCAGTACTGCGGAGGCTGGAGATGTGAAATTATTCCCTGGCTCCTACAGAGGCCTCAAGCATCTGTATGAGTTTCTCCTTTTCTCAGTTAGAAACTTCCCCTGGAGGATTCTCCTCCATCGATCCTTCAGTGTATGGTGCACAGGGAAACGAATGCTGGGTAGTGGCGGCCCGTTCACCCTCATTTGGGATTCCCTTTGCTCATCCCCTGTCCCATCTCTGATCGAGGTCCGGCTGCTGGAACCCTGGTGCTAATCAGGTGAGCTGCTGTTTGGGAGGATTCCCACGCGCACCTCTCAAGGTGAGGGGTGACTTAATTCAAGACCCATGAAGGCTATTCCTAGGCGGAGTCCATTCCCCACCCTGCAGCTAGCATCTCCCCTTCAGCTCTCTCTGGCTTCCTTTCCTTCTGTCTTCCAGACTTTTAAATTATGACTTTAACGAACATCAATTTTTGATGAACAAGCTATTAAATATTTGTGGCTGTTGCATGTGCTTTCAATTATTCAGTGTGAATATGCAAGCAAGACATATGCAGCCTGCGATCCAGCACCTTGGATGGTTGCATTAGCTCCTGGGGGCTCGCCCCTGGTCGGGGGAGAAGGTTGACTACACACACACACACACAAACACACACACACAGGCGTTAGCTTAGCTCTGACCGGCCTGAATCCTTCTCTACGCTACGCACAATCCCACCATACACACAAGCTTGCTGTAACGTACCATATCCATCCCACCCGCCCCCGCGTACACCCCCGCCAGCTATTACACGCTTCTTGCACACGATCCCACTATACAACCAATCACACCATACAGACACCCTGGGAAGCTCACACATCAAGTACACACAGCACCTTTCTAGACACAGCTCAGGCCTTATTGCACGACACAAAGATGCCTACCACACCCAATACTGATCTTACCCCCATTAATATGTGCACTCAAAGAAACACCCCTTCACCATCTGTCATCCTCAGACCCGCCCCTCCCCAATCCCACCACATCACCATTGCCCCACAAAACCCACAACCCTATCCTTTTCACACCCGCAAATGCACACTGCCCTCCTACGAGAAACACTCGCACGTATGCACAAAGACACGGCCCGGCACAGAAACCGGCTCTGAACCACCCTGACACCGGATAAATACAGACCCGCCATCGCACTCAAACGCCGCGAACCGCTGCCCTGCCGGCACACCCTCCGTTTGATTCCCAGGCCCTTGCCAGCACACGGCAGACGGTCCTAGCCCCACTCAGCGTTCCCAAGTGCTGCTGCTGCTTTCTGCAGCAAGGTGCAGCTGCTGGGAGGTTTGCCTGTCCCTCTCCCGACTCATTTCTGTGTCACTCAAGCTTTCATTTGGACGCTCTCGGGCTGGGGGTTCAGTGCGGCCAACAGCACCCCACATGTGTCCGTGTGCTTTTAAATAATGCTTGGGGGGAATATGGTAAGTGACAATCACGGAGGTTTGAAAGGGCAGGGCCTAGCTTACTCCTCTGGTATGTTCGTAACATCCGGCCCACGCACAGCGAGGCAAAGACAGACTAGCAATAAAGCAGAAAGGATAATTAACTACTGGAGCGGACCTCCCTAGGGCAGTGGTGGGCTCTCCATCACTGGATGTCTTTCATTCAAGACCTGCTGTCTTTCCGAGTCACCCTAAGAGAAGTTACGGGCTTGGAGCAGGAGCTCCCGTGCTGTGGGTCTGTGTTCTTCTGGCCTCTACTACGCAGGAGGTCGGACTAGATGATCATAATGGTCCCTTTTTAGCCTCGAAATCTATCAAGCTATGAATCACTGTCTGAATTTTTTTTCCCCTGAAATCAATGCTGTGTTTTCCTAAAATAAATGATTCAATGAACGTTCACAGTCCATTGCTCATGAGCCACCCAGCAATAACAAAGGAGTCCACACAACTCAGGGCACGCCACAGACTCTTGCTGCCCCCCATATTCTACCCTCATGGGTGGTAAGTCACAGGCTCTTATATTGACTTACTGATAATACCACTGACACCACCCTTTGAATTTGGCCCACACAGAATTTTGATCACCCGCTAGCATCAGTTTTCGGTACAGTGCTTCTTCATATTGGAAATTGTTGGTTCAAGGGTTACGACCTCCAACCCTTAATGGGAAGCTGGGCGTGCCCGTGTTTAGAGAGTGAAGATGTCTGCGGAACTCATTGCCACCGGAGATCACAAGGCGAAGAACTTTCAGGCTCCAAATATGAGGCTTGTTTCATGGGGGAGTGTAGCAGCTCCCAAGCAAGGGGCAGCTTCCAAGGAGAGAAGGAGTCATTCTAACTACTCCAATTGCTTCGGGGGGAACAGGACTAAACAGAATCCCCACCCCATTGATCCCAGCTCTTCCCTTATGGGCTTTCAATGCCGATCACTGCCCTGATGTTCCAGGGCTTTTCAAGGCACCCAGGACTTAGCGCTGCTTGGACCTGCTTCCACTGGATCATGGTGGGGGAGTTGGATGTGGGGAAGGGCTGGAGCAGGAATAGACACAAGGAGGCCCCTGCTCCACCTGACTTGCCTCCTGCCCTTTAACAATCCCCCTTCGGTTGGGGGACTGGTATTAGCTGACAGCAGTTTGTCATTCAGTTGTGCAAGGTAATAAGGCAGATGGTGGGGAGGGATGCAAAGCGCTAATGAAGCCATAGCCGCCCGGAGAGTGTGTGGATAGAAAAAGACGTTTCTCAGGGATCTTTACAGATGGCAGCCAAGGGGGAGCTCTCTCATCATGCTCTGTTGTGATGGCTCTGAGAACGGGAGCTGTCGGGGGGAGGCAGGACGTTTCAAGGACTCCGCTGGCCTGTATCTGCAGCTTCATTATCTCTGCCGCTGCCAGAATTGCTCAGCCGCAGATTGTAAGCTGGAGCCCGGACCCGTCTCCTCTCTTGGATGGGAGCTTGGCCGATGGAACATTACGGCTGCTGAGCATGGCGGAGCTGCCTGCCTGGAGCCTGCAGATGGGAACAGCCCCCATTGCATGCTCCAGAGTGCGCTCGGGTGACTGTCCGGCTCTGCGCCTGCTCAGGCCTGCCTCAGTGGTCCCGGGCTGTATTCCCCTGCCTCTCCCGCCCCCGGTGCACAGCTGAGCCCAGCCAGCACCTGGGGAGATCACCCGTGCACACGGGAGGGCGGAAAGGCCCCATCCTGAGAGGTCTGAGCTAAGGAGCCATTTGGGGAGGACCAGGAAGCCTGGGAGAACTCACACTCCAGTGTCGGGGGGTTAGTCTGGTTGTTCTGTGTGGGTATAAACAGAGGGCCTGACACCAGGGCAGGTGCTCACCCCTCTTGCTGCCTGGAAGCAGAGCATGACTTGCTCCCCTCCTGTTATTAGATCAGGGGCTCTCTTCCTCGGAATAGAAGCTTGGTGCCTAATCTTTCCATTGGCTTCAGGGGCTTTGCACTGGGCCCGTAGTGCACACCAGTGGTAGCAGGGGGCTGGTCGAAGCGTGTCCCCGGGGTTGAATGTGACCATGGAGCTGCATCTCATGGTCCCTGGCAGTGCTAACGGTAGTGCCAGGGCCCCTACCAGTCTGCATAGCATAGCAGTAGATGCTATGGGCTATGATTTCCCACGGGCTGCCGCCCCGCCAAACAACCAGGACGTGCAACTGCCAGCCCTGGCCCCTCCAGCTCCCAGACTGGCCTCTGGCCGGGCACGCTCCGCAGAGAAAGGGAAGCGGTCCCTTTTCCCTTGGCATCCCCACGCCCCTCCATTCTCCTATTCCTCAGTGCAGGCGTTTCTCAGCCTACACACAGCTCTGGCAGCCGCTGAATGCTAGGTGTCTCCAGCACCAGCAAGAGCGTGGTGTGTCAATACCAGCCGGTGTAGGTACAGCACCCTCTTCCCCACGCCGGAGAGGCTATTGAAACCAGTGAAAGCCACGCAAGGCTATAGCAAGCCAGGGAGGAAGAGGGATAAGCCGAGAGTTCTGTTTGTATTTGCTCTTGTTTTAAGGGCAGAGCTTTGTGTTTATCCAGCAATAGCAGGGGTTAACAGCTGGCATTTGCTCTGCTTGTTAGCTTTAGTGAATTTCATTGTGCACCGTGGAAATAACTGGGTTCCTCTCCTCTGGGCAGGCCCAAACGCTCCCGTCATGGGATCTCACCCTTCTCTAGTCGCCGCCAGTCAAGCTGAACAGAGCATGGTTTGGCGCGTGCCCTCCGTTCCCATGAAAAGCGTGAACTGGGTCAGGAGGTTGATTCTTCAGTAACCCCGGCCTGGCATTCGCTCGCAGCGTGGGATAATAATACTGAGCACTTCCCTCATCCAGACATAATTCATAAATCCTCTTCCAGAGATGGGTGCGGGTACCCTCCTGGGAAGGACCAGGAAGGAAGCCATGTGCCAGGGAAATGAACAGACTGGCATGGGGATACAGGAACTGCCAGGGACCTCGGGAGTTTCCCGCTGCATTGTAGACCTCGGTGTTATTCACACCAGTGAGGTCTTCACAGAGGCAAGGAGGAACCTGGGGAGGGAACAGGGAGAGTGGATCCAGAGGCTAAGGCTTTGGGTGGGATGCCGATGATGAAAGCTTCTGTTTCTGGATCTGCTGTCATGTTGCCTGCTCTGCGACTCAGTTTCCCCTCCATACAGTGGCGCCAGTGATGCTGCCCCACCCTTACAAAGTGCTTTGAGGTGGCTGGTGAGAGCAAGGCGTGATGAACACGAAGAAGCCTGTTTCTTTCTTGCAACTTCTGGTTGGCCTGACCCCACTGACATAAAAACAAGACAAAACCACTGGTGCCCTGCGAGGAGCACAACAAAGAGCCTTGAGGCCCTTAAAATCTCCGTGGAAAGGAGTCAGAATAGCTTATAATGAACCGTAATGTCTGGGAAATGAGTCTGTTCTGCCCGTTATTAGAAACCTCACCAGCTGCCACTTTCCTTCGGCTGCCATGACCATTATTCGCCCCAACCCCTGCGCTGGGGACTGCAGACAAAGCCAGCAACAAAGAAAGCGGTTTTCAGGGCACACAATGACAATATTGGGGGGTGGGGGTGGAGTCCCAGCCTTCCCACCTCATCATGGCTGGCGTCTTTTTTCCCTGCCACTCTCCCTGCCCCCCACATCCCCATAGTAACCCTGCCTTCCCCAGCCTCACCTCTTTGGGGAATAAAATGAAAATTCCCCAGCATTATATTCACAGGCAACAGGCTATACAGCTTCTCAGCCGCAGTGTACTGCAGCTTTCTCTGGGGTAGGAAGATGGCAGCCAGCATATCACCCAGCAGCAGTGACATAGCGGGGTAGGGACTTGCCCAAGGTCATACAGGAGGTAGGTGGCAGAGCTGGGACTAACTCCCACCTCCAGGCTTGTGCTCTAACCATTGAGCCACTCTGCTTCCATCCCAGAACACGTCTATCAGCACCAACTCCCATAGCAGCAGCTGCATGTGAGATTGCTGCACGCGGGACGGGAGAGGGGGGTGGAGGAGAAGCCACTTTGGTCAGTGTGTGTGTGCAAAGTAATGATGAAAATCCCCATTTCTGCGCCTTCCCCCCACAATCACACTCATTTATGCAAATCTTCCCATTACTTCTCAGACATAAAACATTTATGAGTCCCTGCATTAGGGTTTTTTTTTTTTTTTTAAATGTCTTCCACTCCGGCTCCCTCAGCTCTGCCAAGGCACGCCACACGAAGAACCGTTTCATTTTAATATAACCAGTGAGCAGAGGGACGATGAGGAATAATTTAGATTTTGCTCAGGGAATGTAATGCTTTTTTAATTGCAGTCAACGGTGGCTTCTTAGCAATGTATTATTGATAGATATTATTCAAATAAAAGTCACTTTATTTTCCTTGTGTACGGGCCTAGTGACATCTATATTGTTCATCATGCTCACTCCCTTTCTTTATTTCTCTCTTCTCTTCCATTTTCTTTGCAAGGGTTTTCTTATTCCCCCTTTCTTCTTGTTCTTTCTCATTCTGTCTTCCCCACTTCTCCCTCTTGCTTGACTTCTCTTCCCCTCCTTGTTTCCCAGTTGAGTTTTCTCCATGATCTCTCCAGTGTATGTAGCAAGCTTTCTTTTTCTTTTCTTACATCTTTTTCTCACCTATCCTTCCCTCCCTAAGAGTCCTGCACTTAGGACGAAAGAATCCCATGCCCTGCTACAGACCAGGGACCGAATGACTAGGCAGCAGTTCTGCAGAAAAGGACCTAGGGGTTACAGTGGATGAGAAGCTGGATATGAGTCAACAGTGGCTCATGTTTCTCAGTGTTTCTTCATGCTGAACACTGATGGATCTCACTACAGGCATGCTGGGGACCATGTTCTCGGCAGGTGGGAATTAGTCTAGCTCCACCAGCCGAGAATCTGGTACTGTGTCTCTAAGACAAAAATCAGGGCTCTTGGGAATGGCTCCACTCAACATCCTCTGTGTAAGGAGCGGAGAGGAATATTACACCACCAGAAAGGTCCGGAAGCGATTGGCAGGGCCCATCCATCTCCTGGTTGGCTGACGGCTTCCTCTCACCCTGCCCTCTTTCCCTCCTTTCCCCAGGACGTCTTGGGGATTTGGCACCTGTCCAGTTCAATCCTTTTTCATCTCACCCTCCCTGGGCTCCAAACTCAAGAGAGTGACTCGCAGCAGAGGTGATGTAAGAATATAAGAACGGCCGGACTAGGTCAGATCAAAGGTCCATCCAGCCCAGTATCCTGTCTTCTGTCAGTGGCCAATGCGAAGTGCCCCAGAGTGAGTGACCCTAACAGGTAATGATCAATTGATCTCTCTCCTGCCATCCATCTCCACCCTCTGACAAACAGAGGCTAGGGACACCATTCCTATCCCATCCCAGCTAATAGCCTAAATGGACTTAACCTCCATGAATTTATCCATTTCTCTTCTAAACCCTGTTATAGCCTTAGCCTTCACAACCTCCTCAGGCAAGGAGTTCCACAGGTTGACTGTGCATTGTGTGAAGAAGAACTTCCTTTTATTTGTTTTAAACCTGCTGCCCATTAATTTCTTTTGGTGCCCCCTAGTTCCTATATTATTCACTTTCTCCACACCAGCCATTATTTTATATACCCCTCTATATATGTGGGTCCATTACTTTTGAGCACTCTAAGTGCCTTGCTAGTGTGGATGGGTTGGGAGCTAGGGTGTCCGGGACTGCTTTAATGCCTTTAACTGGCAAGTGTAGCCAAGCCCTAAGGAAGTTTATAATGATTTTTCTCTTAATGTCTCCCAGACTGGGAATGTGTAAGCGGAGTTTTAGCCCGAAGTAAATTAAATCAGCCAGGTTATAACTCATCAAAACCCAGGGCCAGATTCCAGTTTCATCTACACCGAGGTAAATCCAGAATGACTACAACAAAGTTAATCCAGCTGTGCACTGGAGAGCAGAATTGACTCTCAGGGTTTCTAATGGAAACAGTGACTGACTCTTAAACCCAAGACAGCGCTGAGTGGCTGTAAAATCTCTCTCCAGTCTGGGCAAAATAAAGGGGAGAGAGTGTGAGCAATTCCGTTTTATGTGCCCGTAGACGCATAAATGTTTGAACACACTGGCGGGGCAAGAGGGATTGTTCAATATGCATGGGGTTTATGGAAGAGTCTGCCAGCCTCTACAAGCCCTTTCCACTTGGAAAGGAGTAAAGAAGACCTGCAATCATAATGCCCATGTCGCCATCTGAAAGAAGGGCTTCTCTACACTGCAGGTTATGTCGGTTACAGCTCTGTTGCTCGGAGCGGAGCTGCAACTGGGGCATTTTAGCGCCTGGGGTGAGCAAGCAGATTTGCAGCCCCTACCCTTTCCCCCCTTTATTTCTCCACCTCATTTTGCCACCTCCATGGCTTTGCGCCCTGGGCAGCTGCCCTGCTCTGCCCTGCTAGGGGAAAAGCCAGCCCCCCGAGCGATGTAAGTTACGCCGACCTAAGCACCAGTGTGGACAGCGCTACATCGGCAGAAGAGTTTCTCCCGCTGACATGGCTACTGAAGAGGTTTTACTATGCTGACGGGAGAGCTTTCTCCTGTCGCCAGAGGGCATCTTCACCAGACATGCTACAGCGGCAAAGCTGCATCGGTCAGCTGCACCACTGTAGCACGTCTCATGTAGACTAGCCCTGAGAAGATGTTCATGGGGACTGATGAAACCATGCAGGGCTCAGAGGCTTGATCTGAATCTAGCAACGCCAGTAATGAGGGCAGGACTTCTTAAACCTGTCCTTCCCCATCTAGTGTTTCTGGTGGGACTAGGCAATGTGGGCTACTGGCTAGAGCGCTCAACTAGAACTCAGGAGATGCAAGGTCTAATCACATCTTTGCTGGGCGACTGTGGGTAAATTACTTTGCTTTTCTGTGCCTCAGTTTCCTGATCTGTAAAATGGGTATAATGAATGGTGGGGTATAAGAGTGAGGTGATATTATTATAACATGCTTTCTCTCTCATCTGCCCGCACAATAGGTCTTGTCACACATTTCCAGTGCTTTCTTCATTGTTGCATTTGGAGGGGCCTTTTATCTCTTGGTTATTGTTTGTAGCTCAGTCACCGCTAGAGGCCCCAGCTGAGATCAGGTGCAAGGCACTGTATGTGCATCTAGTGAGAAGCAGTCACTGCTCCAACACACTTACAATCGAAACAAATGAAGGCTGGAAGAAAAGAAAGATTATCGGTCCCCTCTGCTTCGCCGCTGCTGCTTGTCAGAAGGGGACTCAGATGTCGGTGGAGCAGCAGCTCTCCCATATCACCTTCTTAAAGAGGTAAGTGTATCATCATGCCCAAGTCATTTCCCCTCTCTGTGCCTCCGTTTCCCCCCCACCCTCCCCGCCTTTTGTCTTCCTAATCTTTAGACTGACTCACTAGCTTGCCTTCCATGATCTCATCTACTCTCACACAGTGCAACAAAAGCAGAAACTTCCAAGAAAAGCAGCTCTGCTAGTGAATCGACAGCACTTCTGAGCCCACAAAAGGAATCACAGAACATCCCACTACTACTCTGTCAAGCACTAATCCGCTAGAATGTCACTGCTATCAATTACTGTAAAAGCCCTGTTAATTTCTAATTACGCAATTACTTTTATTATGGGGACAACTGGCAATAAGGTACAGGAGGGATTTGGGCAAATTTTTGCTTTATGAAAGTAATGATGAGTCAAAATCATTCACTAAGCCGAGCAGTTCTTTATTAGACTTTTATAAAAACTGAGATATGGTATTTTTTTTCCCCCACTGGGGCTGGATAATTGACAACAGGTGGAATCCTACCCTTCATTTCTGCCAGTAGCTTGATCCAGAGCAGGATCAAACCCTATATATATTAGTCTGTACCCCTACAATGTCTACGTTTACCAACAGCTGCTGCAGAACACCTGAGATGTATCCTCCGTGGTCTCCTGTTCCAAGTACAGGGAAATGCTCAAAATCCCAAGGTGATGATGTAAGTAGAATGGAGGGGGGGAACTATGGCCCACCAGGCACCCGCTTCCCCGCGCCGGAGCGCTGGGCCGAGCGTGGCCAGCCGCGGGCCCCGCTGTCCAGAAGTTTGCCCACCCCTGTCGTCAAATGTTGCCTTTTTCCTGACTGGTGCTGTGTTAATGGACACTATCAGAACGCACACCCCACCTCCCGTGAGTCAGTGGGAAGACTTTCATTGAGTACTGGAGGGGCCTAAATTGTACCTCAAATGAGCATTGTCCCTTCACATCCCCTCATTGTAGGGTGATTCCTATACAGCCAGAGCAAGAGGCCAGAGGATGGAAGAGCTCGTTATTGATCTTTGAATGACAGTAGCATCTACGGGACCCAGCTGAGATCAGGCTCCCATTGTGCTGGGGGCTTTGCGCACACATAGCAAGGGACTATTCCTGCCCCAGTGAATTTAAAATGTCATGGACAATGCAGCCAGAGGGTGAGAGGAGAAACTCCGAGAGGGTTAGAGACTGGTCCAAGGTCATACCCCAACCTGTTAGTATAGGAGCTGGGAATATAACCCAGGTCTCCTGCATTCCCGCTGTTTAATAACTGTATGGTCAATGAACTTTGGTTCATTATTTCGTTGGGAAATATACTCGTGAGCCCAAATAACCAATGCCAGTCAGGTTTATTGAAGTGGGAGAGGAGTCTCCAAAGAGCAGGCCTGCGTAGGGATGTTACATTTACCTTGTGCAGAAGATGTGTTCCCATTGCAGCTGCTGTTATTGATACGGTTTTACAAATGACACGTCTCTTTACACCCATGAAAATCCAACCTGTTCCTTTGTCTCACTTCCCTAACTTGTTGTTCTTTTCCTTCCTTAGCTTTGTTTTGGATACAGACCTGGTTTCAGGGGGCACACCTCTGCTTTATGCAAGTCCTGCAGCCTGACCCCACTGATCCACTGTGCTGGAGTGGGTGGATACCCACAGTAGGTGGGCAAGGAATTGAAGGAGCACCCCCCCCCCCGGGCCCAGAGGAAGCCGGTGCCTCTGTTCACATTCCAGGTACTGCACGAGCTTGTACTAAGATGTAGAATGACTATCTTGATTTTGACACGTTTCTTATCCGCTTCTGCCAAATCCTTCCTCTAGCAAATGCAAGGAGTTATGGATACTTAGCATAAGTGAACAGGATTATGGGACAGGCCAGTTTAAGCTATATCACTGTTACACTATTTGTGCTCAACGTTATTGGCACTTAATGCATACTAAGAGGTATGCATAATACATATTATTAATATGATATACATTTGTATGCTAGCCAGCATAGATAAGGAAAAAGAAAGAGAAGCCGGTGCCTACAACTCCCTCATCCAGATCTAGAGGCCTGCTACTAATAAGATAGGGAATCCCTACACTGCCATGTCTGGAAATGTATTACATGTCCGCAACCGTGCTTTATACACAAACACCCAGGCCAAAACAGCCCATCAGAGCAGATGACTTAATAGGGCATTGGCCCCATCTGGTATGGTTAATCTTATGTCCTTCAAAGGAGATTAACCGCTGCATTCTTCTTTCTCTCCTCCCCTTGCCGCCACCACCACTGCTTCCCAGATCAGCCGGAACAGGAGAAAGCCGTCAAATTGAAGAGCGAGGTTGCTGCTGAGGTCAGAAGCAGAGTGGAATGCATGCTTGGAAGCCCTCAATGTTCATACCACATTCATACATCCATGAATCAGAGCGGGGCCAGGAATGGCCAGAGGACAAGGGGTAGGGACAAGTTGTCTTCAGGAGAACTAGAAAAGCAGCATCAAAGCTCACCCCTCCTCTGTCCTGGATCTCTTCCCAGCGTCTCAGCCAGGGAGAACCTTGTCTGGTTCACAACCCAAAGCAGTGATCAAAGCACCGCGCCAACCGCAGCCAATGACATCCCCTGCGCATCTCCCATCCCTGACCACCCCTGCACAGAGCGGTGGGTCTGGTAGACGTTAGAACCATCCCAATGGCACCAGCTTTCACCGTGCCCTGAGGGACGAGCATCACACGCCAAAGGGAGCATGAATGAGTGCCTGGCTGCAGGAAGACAGACTTTAGGGGGTTACTAGTAACCAAAGGGCTGGGGGCTACCCAAAGCCTGGGCTTGTCTGAGTCCCCGGGACAGTGTGATTTAAAGGGGTCTCTAGTACTGTGCTGGAACAGCTGCCTCCAGCCAATGGAAACGGGGGAAATGAAGGGGGATCAGGGCACCCTAAGAATGCCCTGGTATAAATGACTGCACCCTATCCAAGGGGCAGGAGAATCAGGCCTCTCGTCTGCCCATCTGCTCTCCAAAGGGCGCCCTCATCCTGGTGCTTGCTGGGATGTACCCGGAGGACATCACACCTGCGGCCAGAACCATGGTGCATTCTCTGCTGAACAAATGAGAAGGAATGAACTAGCCAGCTGGCATCCAAGAGGAGGAGGCCAAAGGTGGCACAACGCGATGGAGCCACTCCACCTGGATCCCCAGATCCCCATAATGAGCGGCCTGGTCCCACCGCCACCATCTTTGTTTCTGAAAGTGCCCAGTTCTCCAGCTCAGGACTGGCCTCAAGTGGGATGAGTGGCTGCTCTGGGTATCCTCGCTAACTCCCGGCTCGCTGCCCCCTTTCCAGCAACAGGGCTGCCGGAGAAACTCACAAGCCCCCCTTGCCAGCAGCGGGATTGAAGGAGCCAGAGGCAACAAATCCGGCCGTTCTTCCAGCCCCATCACCCCACCAGCCTTTTGCAGGCTCCTGTCCCCATCCGGGGGGAAGATTAGGCTGGATCCTTTAGCTGAATCATCTCCCACTGATCAACCGCATCATGGAGATTCCCATTAGTAACACCCCACATGGCACTGAGTGGAAAATGGACGTGTCCCCCCTTCCCTTCCGTGCCACACCCCACCCCTAACGCTGGGACAGGCTGTCTGCTGTCCTCTAAGAAATGGAATTTAGGGGCTGTTGCAACCTCTGAGGTCACATGACATTAGAGTTGCATCACATGTTGCGCCCCTTGCGGTCTGCTCTGCTATGGGGAGTATATTTTTAGAGGGAGGATCACAAGACAGTGAGAGCAGGTGGCCTTGTGACCTGTTACGTAAAGCTGGCTGGGCAGCAAGACACAGCTCTCAGTGTTTTCCATTGTGCTCCGGGGAAGGAAGCGGGAGGATACCCACAGCTACGGTTCTTTAGGGACTCAGCACATGTTCCCTTCCTTTGCCAGCCAGATCCTCTTGCTGCAGAAGGAAAGGCAGAGGCCGGGGGCAATGGCGGGAGAGGGAGGGTTATGTTGCCTAATTAGTCCATGAGTAATGTTTGCAGAGCCAGAACCTTGAAAGATCTGGAGTCATTTAACTACAGTGGCACTACTCCAGGTTTACAGCTGAAAGTAGAGTCTGACCCTGGGTTTGCAAATAATAATAATAATAATTAATAATAAAAGAGAGCATGGAAGTGAAATAATATATTTTATTGGACCAACTTCTGTTGGTGGACGGGACAAGCTTCCTCCATAAGCACCTAACCATAATGTGTACCGAAAAATGTTGTTTGATCATGGGGGACTTCAATGGATGCTGGATGTCTCATCTGGCCAGAACTAAAACATCCTTGGAATTTCTAAGCATATAGGGTGCTTTAATAGGGGCAATTTCACGAAAATGAAAACAAGTATGAGTCAAATCAGCTGGGACAAAGAATTTAATCAGAAAAACAAAACTGATAGTTGGGAATCAAGTAAGAGCACCTTAGATGCCCCAAAAAGTGAAGACAGATATAAATACAACACAGGAGTTTAAAAAGAGCTGGCTGAAAGTGCTTGCTGGACCATTAATGTGGATTTTCAATAAGCCCTGGAGCACTGGGACAGTTTATTGGTTTGAGCACTGGCCTGTTAAACCCAAGGTTGTGAGTTCAATACTTGAGGGAACCACTTAGACATGGGGCAAAAATCTCTTGGATGATTTAATTGGGGATTGGTCCTGCTTTGTGCAGGGGGTTGGACTAGATGATCTCCAGAAGTCCCTTCCAACCTTGATATTCTATGAGTCACTGTGGAAGTTTCAGGAGACTGTAATAAAGCTACTGTTGTCCCAATTTTTTTAAAAAAGGGTAAATGGGATAGCTTGGTTAATTATATGTCAGCCTGCATCGATCCAGAGCAAGATAATGGAGCAGATGAAAAGGATTCGATTAATAAAGAATTAAAGAACAGGAATTTAATGAATGCAAATCAACATAATTTATGGAAAATAGATCCCATCAAACTAACTTGATTTTTTGGGTAATATTACAAGTTTTATTGATAAGGTCATGGTGTTGATGCAGTATACTTAGACTTCTATAAAGCATTTGACTTAGCACAACATTTTGATTAAAAAAACTAGAACAGCATAAAATTAACATGACCCACATTAAATGGATTAAAAACTGACTAACTGATAGGTCTCAAAATGTAATTGTCAATGGGGTGATTCATTAAGCAGGTGTGTTTCCACTGGGATCGGTTCTTGGCCCTAAGCTAGTTAACATTTGTATCAATGATCAGGTAGGAAACATAAAAGCATCACTGATAAAGTTTGCAGATGACACAAAAATTGGGGGGGGGGGGAGTGGTAAATGATGAAGAGGACAGGTCACCATTTTAGCAATATCTGGATTGAGATAGCTCAATGGTTTGTGTATTGACCTACTAAACCCAACATTGTAAGTTCAATCCTTGAGGGAGCCATTTAGGGGTATGGGGCAAAAATAGGGATGGGTCCTACTTTGAGCAGGGGGTTGGACTAGATGATCTCCTGAGGTCCCTTCCAACTCTGAGACTTTTATGCTCTCCTGAGGATCATTCGGTAAATTGGGAACATGCAAACAATATGGCTAAATGTAAACATATACATCTAAGAACAAAGAATGTAGGATCCTATTCTGGAAACAGTAAGATTTGGAGGTCATGATGGGTAATCAGCTGAACAGGAGCTGCCAATGTGATTCTGTGGCCAAAAGAGCTATTGGGATGTGTAGACAGGGGAATCTCACGTAGGAATAGAGAGGTTATTTTACCTCTGTGTTTGACACTGGCGTGGCTGCTTCTGGAACACTGTGTCTTGTTCTGGTGCCCACAATTTAAGAAGGATGTTGATAAACTGAAGAGGTTTCAGACAAGCCCTGAGTATGATGAAAGGAGGAGAAAACTTGCCTTACAGTAAAAGACTCAAAGAGCTCAATCTATTTATCTTACCAAAGAGACAGTTAAGAGGCAACTTGATTAATCTGAAAGTATCGACATGAGGAACAAATATTTAACAATGAGCTCTTCCATCTAGCACAGGAAAGTACAACATGATCCAGTGGCTGGAACTTGAAGCTAGACACATTCAGCGTGGGAATCAGACATATATTTTTGACAGTGAGGATAATTAACCATCGGAACAATTTACCCAGTATCGTGGTGGATTTTCCATCACTGGCCATTTTCAATCAAGGCGGATGTTGTTTGAAAGCGCTGCTCTAGGAATTATTTTGAGGAAGTTCTACGGGCTGTTATACAGGAGGTGAGACCAGAGGATCACAATGGTCCGTTGTGGCCTTGGACTCTATGAATGCTCACATTAAGCAATCAAGTGCGTAAGTGTTTGTAGGATCCAAAGTGTTTAGATAGTACACTAGAGTGAGCAGAGACTGTTCTCTTGCTATGTGTGCATGCAGCACTTAGCAAAACAGGGCCCTGATCTTGGTGGGAGCTCCTCGGTGCTATTGTAATCCAAATAATTCATAATAATAAAATAGAAACACAAAGAGAGATTTGCCAACGTACTTTCAAGTCTGCTGTGGAGCACATCATAACCTTTTCTTTTAAAAACATACACCCACCACTGCAAGCTGAAGTGGTGTGTGAAGTGCAGTGATTTATCTGTGAAACACCTACAGAGGGAGGGAAGCCAAGCAATGGGCTTGTGGTTGCTGGAGCAAGGTAAATAGTGAGCCATAATGCATTGGAATAATAATACAAATCACAAAGAACAGAGGGGAGAGAGCCAGGAAGGATGGCCCCTTGATTAAGGTGCTAGCCAGACCTGGGTTCATACCCCTTCTCTGCTACTGATTCCCGCATGACCTTGGGCATGTCACTCCGTTTTTCTGTGCATCAGTTAATAATAGCACTGCCCTGCCTCACAGAGGTGTTGTGAGGATAAATAGAGATAGTGAACATGCTCCGATACTATAGCTATGGTGGGAGAGGACCAGAAAGTCATTGATGATTTAGAGGACGGGGGGGGAGGGGGGAGGAGCCAGTTTAGCGCTGATCCTACAATTGACTATACAAGCTGTCTTTGCTGGATCTGGGCTGCGAGAGAGGAAGAGTTTCATGACTCCCCCAAAAGTCACTGAAGAAGTAGATCCAATGCCAGATACAAACAATTCTAAGCAGGCACCTTTAATTAGAGACGCCATGGGTATGTGGAGACTTTCCCTATATAAAAGGATCCTATATGAGGGAGATATAAAGCTCTGCATTTAGGCCCTGATCCTGTAAACACTTATGCTTGTGGGTAACCTTAGCCACGCATTACAGGAATGCACCGGGGCTACTCATATCTGTAAAGTTACCCACTGTAAATATTTGCAGGACCAAGGATGTTCTGTAAAACAAAGTGTTATAAAAACCAGGGGCTTGTCTACACACGGAGGTTGCACTGGCTGAACTGACATCGGTTTATAGGAACAGGCTAAACCAAACCAGGTTTAAACCAGTTTGCGTGTCCACAAATAATAGTTGCACCCATTTAACTAAATAAGAACGTAAGAATGTCCATACTGCGTCAGACCAAGGGTCCATCTAGCCCAGTATCCTGTCTTCTGACAGTGGCCAGTGTCAGATGTTTCAGAGAGAATGAAGAGAACAGGGGAACAGGGAAATTATTGACCCCGGTCATCCAGTCCCAGCATAGGGCAATCAGAGCTTAAAGGACATGGGGTTGGATCCCTGATCATCTTGGATACTAGTCCTATCCTCCGGGAATCGATCTAATTCCTTTTTGAACCCAGTTGTGCTTTTGGCCTTCACAACATCCCCTGGCAACAAGTTGCCCAGATTTCGCAAAGGAGTACTTCCTTATGTTTGTTTGAATCATGCTGCCTGTTAATCTCATTGGGTGACACCTGGTTCTTGTATTATATGAAGGGGTAAATAACCCTTCTTTGGTCACTTTCTCCACACCATTCCTGGTTTGATAGACCTCAATCCTAGCCCCTCACCCGCCTTCGCCGTCTATTTTCTAAGATGAACAGTCTGTGATGGGGCATCTGCCCCACACTGGCAGAGAAGGGGTTAAAAGCAGCCTAGGGAGGCTGTGCAGGGACCAGCCAATCAGGGCCCAGCAGACTCATATAAAAGGAGCTGCAGGGGCAAGTGGTCAGTTGCTGCCGGTTGGCCAAGGGAGAGGCTGGTGTTCCTGGAGGGTTGCACTGTGGATGGGGCAGCTGTTCGTGGGGACTGCGGGAGCTACAGAGACCTGCTGGAATGTGCTGCTTTGAGGCCCGGAGAAGAGGGCAAAGGAGCTGCTGGGACTGCAGGGAAGTGGCCCATGAAATTGAAGCAGCAGTGGTGAGTCATTAAAGAGCAGTAGCAGGACAATGCTAGCTACGGACTCTGTGGATTGGGACCCACAGTGGTGGGTGGGTCTGGTGTTCCCCTTCCTCCCCCTGGGGATTGGCTGGACTGCTAAGAAGCTAAACCTCCCTTGGAAGGTGGGTGCACAGAATGTGATGGCTGGGGGGGCTGTGTCACAAAAAGGTCATTGGTGTGATGTGGGTCTAGAGGCAGATAGGACAGTGGGCAAAGCATCATGGGGTGAGGGTGCACTGACCTGTGGTGCTAATCCCCACAACAGCCAGCAGGTGGTGTCAGTGTGGTGAGAAACCTCACCACAAGACCTAGTGTGTTTAACCTCTCCTCTTATGGAAGCTGTTCCATACCCTGAATAGTTTTTGTTGTTGTCTCTAGGCCTTTTTTATCTTATCTGAGCTGGGGCAACACGAATTGCATATGGACATATTAGGGATTTATAGGGTGGCATTGTATTATAATTGATCCTTTTCCTAATGATTCCTCACATTCTAGTTGCTTTTTTTTGATGGCCACTGCATATTTAGTAGATGTTTCCAGAGAACAGACCTGGGTGACGCCAACATCTTTTGAGTGGTAACCACTAATTTAGAACCCATACTTTAGTATGTTTAGTTGGATTGTTTTCCAGCATACATTACTTTGCTCTTATCAACATTAAATTTAATTTGTTTTCTCACTCTTGTGAGATCACCTTAGTCTTGAATAATTTTGTATCCTCTGCAAACTTTGCTACCTTGTTTGCCCCCTTTTCTGGATTCATAATGAATAACACTGGCCTTGGTACAGATCCTTAGGGGACTCTGCTGTTTACCTCTCCATTGTGTTTACTGTTTACCTCTCCATTGTGAAAACTGACCATTTATTCCTATTTTGTTTCCTATCTTTTAACTAGTTATGATGAGAGGAGTGTTCCTCTTATCCCATGACTGCTTAATTAGCTTAAGTGCTATTGGTGTGGAATCTTGTTAAAGACTTTCTGAAAGTCTAAGTACACAATCAACTGGATAACATTTGTCCAGGTGCTGCTTGTTAACCTCAAAGAATGGTAATAAATTGCTGAGGCATGATTTCCCTTTACAAAAGCAATGCTGGCTCTCCTCCCCCTTCCCCCTTCCCCACCCACATATTGTGTTCACCTATGTCTGACAATTCTGTTCTGGAGTACAATTTCAACCAATTTGCCTAGCACTGAAGTTATTTTCCAGCCAGCAACTTGCTTCTGGAGCCTTTATTTAAAAAAAGGCATTACTTTAGCTATTTTCTGGTATGAATTTATTTTGCATAGACCGGGCTTTAAGATCCACAGTCCCCTCTCCATAATTGGTTCTGTGTTCACAAGAAAGCAGGAGGGTTTGGTATAAACATTTTGAACTTGTTTGTCTCCTACTGTTTGCAAGTCTAATATTGGGCTAGGGCATACAGGAAAAAAAATATCAACAGTGAAACTGACTAGAAAATAGTGAAACTGATCAGCCTATTTTCACTGTCCCACCTGAGTGAATACACACACGCCAAACCATTGCCAATAATGAAAGCTATGCGTCTCTTCTTCCCCACCCATCTTGCAATGACCTCTACACAGGCAAAACCCCTCTGCACTGGCATTGCCCCCAGATTCTTAATTTCTTCCGGTGATCTTCCCCCTCCCCCGGTTTCATGCTCAAGCACACATGGATCTAGGAGCTGGGGGCTCTCGGAGACGGGATCTCTGCCTTTTGCCTCTTCCCCCTTAAAAAAGCAAAGCCGAGAACCAGCAGCAAGCGGGGCTGGGGCTGTTGCATGTGAAGCCACCTTAAGAGACTTCCTCCTCCTCTCTGGGATGGGGTGAGGCTGGCTGGGCTAGGCAGTGGGGTTGCCATGACTAGCATTTTCTTAAGCTAGCGCCGCTCGTGTAGGACTCGCTCCATTTGCAAAGGGCTGGCTCGGAAAACGGGGCGAAGAAAGGGGCAAAGGAGGGAGAAGAGGGGGGAAAAAAAGCAATCGCCGCCTCCCCACCCCTCTCTGCTGCTCCGCTTCGGTGCAGAGACCGGTGTGGGTTTTGCTTTTCCCCCCTAAAAGACCTTCAGCGTTAAAGGACGTTGGGCTCTTTCCAGCCTCCTGCTTCCCTCCAAACTTTGGGAAGCGCAAAATCAAGCGAAGCAGGAGGGTGTGGAAAGGGGGGGGGGGGACACGCGAATTTAAGCGTTTGGGATATTTTTTTTAACCCTTTCCCTTCCATGGAAATCCAGGGGGGTTTCCCAGGCAGTGGAAGGCTGGATTACTGGAGGCGGAGGGGAAGCAGCCGCAGCCTATGAAGTGAGTCAGCCGTGCAAAGCCATTGATTGCATGGCGGCTCCCCCCGCCCGCAGCCGTCTCTTCGCTAGACTCAAGCGCCCAAACTTGGAGCAGCTGGGCGGGTTGTGATCCCGGGGCCGGAGGAACCGAGCCGGGCGCGCGGTGAGTGGTTTTCCTTGTGCATTTAGCCCCTGCGGGGTCCCTCCCCCCCGCGGCGTGGGTTTGCTGCCCCACGCGGGAGCAGGGGCTGGGGGGTTTCTCTCGATTTGGGTGGCTGTCTCTGGCTGAGGAACCGAATGGAAAAACTGTTGCAAACATATTTTCCGTGCCTGTTTCTCCCGCTGTCCGCAGGGCGAAAGGAGGCAGGAGAGATCACCCGGGGGAAGGAGGGGACAGAGAGGTGGGGAGGGCTGGAAAGCAAAGGGGGGGGGGTTCCTTTCTCCATGGAAATCCAAGCCGGTGACTCGCCCCTGCCCTGCCCTGCCTTGCCTGCAGAAACCAGCCCCTGGGAGCCCTTGGCTCGCTATAATTAGCTGTGGAAAATGCAGGGAGTTCCCTTGAGTGGAGTCGGGTCTAAACCCGAGAGAAATGCCCTGTCCGGGGGGAGGGGGCCGGGGAAGGAGTATTTGTGCAATAGAAAGTTTGGGGGTTGTGTGTACTGCGACGGGGCGGGTTACTGGCCGGGTTGGTTGACTCTTATCAGATTCAGGGGCGCTGGAACAAATTTGATAAAGGGGGAGGGGGGTGGCTGAGAGCCATTGAACGAGCTGTAAGCCCTGTACTGTATATAATGGAAACCACAAACCGTTTCACGCCAGGGGCGTGGTAGCACCCCCAGGATCAGGGGAACCTTCATTTGTATGGAGGGGCCCATAAAGCAGAAGTCTCTTCCTCACCTTTCTCCTCTAGGGTTTTTTCTTTTCCCACTTTTCAATCCCTCTCCTTTGGTCCCCATGACTTTGGCAGGTTGGGGGGGGGGGGAGAGACTTTTCTCCAGCTCCCTGGACTCAGATCTGCTCGTCTGATGCCAGCCGTGTCTGCTTGTGCATGTTTTTCATCCTCCGTTTTATTTCTTCCTTTCCCTCCTTCCTCCTGCCAATGTAAATGGCACTAGGAGCCTCTTGCTGTCCGGGGGCAGGGAGGGGGTAGTGGCACTGAACTCCTCTGCCCAGGAATCCATGCCAGGGTGGAAGATTTCTCGGAGGAGAACTGGGCGGTGGAAGTGTTGCATGCTCTCAAACCTCTCACTAGGGGATAACCCTGGAACAGCCAGTGGGGGATTCAGCTCACCCGCAGGTGGGTGCCTGGCTGCAGGTTCCCTGGGGCAGGGGCTCTCCCTAGTTGTGGGCTCTGGTAGCCTGAGCCTGGCTGGAGCCTCTGGGCACTATGGTAATATAAAATGGGGGGGGGGGGGAGAGGGAGAGATGTCCAGCATCCTAGGGTGTAGCACAGTGACACACTGCCGGGTCTCACCCCTACCCCTGTACCTAGCTTCATTTGAAAGGGGGAGCTCATTCCTCCAGCCATGCCTCTCCTAACCCCCCCCCCCCAAGGGCTGCTAAGCATGCAGAGGGATGGGGGAAATGCCAGCTAATTGGCTGGGGTGCAGGGGAGAAGGGAGTCAAGGAAACCTTTTGCTCCCCTAAGGGACCCACCAGTGTCTAATCTATAGGGAGATTGGCTAGGGGAGCAGCAGGACACTGGTCTGGCTGGGAACATATGCTCCCAGGGCACTCCTGCTGCTAGGGAGGGCGTCAGCTGGTTCCACCACTGCAGAGTTCATTCATCAGGAGATGGCTGGGGGCACTGTGTGTGTATGGGGGGGCGGATCCTCCCTCCCTGCTCGCACAGGATCCCTGCCTGCCGCAGCCTGGCCTGCTGTGGCGCAGCAGGTGGGATGGGGGGGGGGGTGCTTTTAAGGAACAAACAGGTCTTGGAGGGAGCTGTTGGGGGGTGTGTGTGACAGCTCCTGGGGGGGGCAATAAACAGGCAGGAGGAGGCCAGGGTGGAATGGGTGGAGGGAGAGGCTGCCTCCAGCCCTCCCCCTGGCCAAGGAAGAATTGCCCACTGGGGTGCAGAGATGGGGGGGCAAAACGGGCCAGCTCTGATGGCCTAATTGGCCCAGCCAATTTCCAACCGGTGCCAGGACTTGGCTTGGCTCTCCCCTCAGATCTCCAATGGGGGGCTGTGGGCAGGGTTCCATCCCAAGGAGACACCAGCAGTGACTAAGGGGAGGGAGCATGGGACCTTGCTGGCAGCAGAGCTTAATTATTCGGGGGGGGGGGAAGAAGATAGACAGATGTGGCTTCAGTGGACACACCTCTGCTTTATGCAAGCCCTGCAGCCTGACCCTGCCCCATCCGGTGGGGTGGGTGGATACCTGCGGCAGGTGGGCAAGGAATTGAAGGAGCCACCCCCTGGCCTGCAAAGCCCAGGCAATCCTGTTTGATTCCCCGCCAGCCTCAAGGCAGGTGGGAAGGAAGAAAACTCCAGCCAGGGAGACTCCCCGTCTGTTACTACACTTCTCCTTGGGAGAACTGCACTCTCTCCAGCTGCTGCTGCTTGATGTCTGGGTGGGTCTCCCTGCCCTTGGAGTCATGGGGAGCAACATCTGGATTCCCCTGTGTCCCCTTGTTCTAGAAGGGTCACCCATATGTGTTGTGCCAACATGCAGCCAACCTCCCCAGCACACCACATCTGTCCCCTCTGGAGTGCAGAGTCCAGCTTCCAGCACCAGTGAGACAGGATTCTCATGATTTTGGGTGGGTGGGATGGAACCATTCGTGCTGTTGCTGGTCTCCACTGGGGAAGGGTTGAAATAGCTGTGGGGTGGGGGCTGCAGGTTGGGATTGAGGTACACACTGTCTGGCAGGGCTGTGTGGGAGTCCAGGACTGGAATAGAATGGGGGAAGGGGGGATAAATCCGGGGGGGGGGGCATCAGGTGCCCTGGTCGGTCTCCTGGAGATGAGGGCTCACAAACAGGCAGGGATGTCACAGGCGTATTGGGAGAACCAAGCTGGAGCAGCAGAGGGTAGAAATGCAGGTAGGCGGGTGGACAAACCAGCCCTGGACTAGCCGGATGTTTCAGTGTGAGATTGGGGGGCATGGTCAGTGCTATAAGGGGGCAGTTTGCTCCATGCTTGCCCATGCCATGTCCTGGCTCTACCACTCCCTCCCTCCTATCTATTCCCATCCCTCCCATCCAATCAAAATGAAAACAGCCAATAAAGTGGAAGGCAAAGCTGGCTTGCAGCCTGCATGGTGGATAAGTGCCCTTCCGGCTCTTCTCTCCCCTCTCTGCCCCCAGCAGCCTTTTGACTGTGTGCTTGTGTGCTCTGTAGGTTTGGAGCATTCTTCTGTCCCATTGAGCATCTGGTATGAATCTGCATGCTTCGTGGAGTGGTTCTCGTCCCACAGCTGGGAGGAATGCAGCCAGAGCAAGGGCCCCTGTGCTCAGTCCACTAACCTGCCCCAACCCTTTCGTTCACTCCAGGGTGAGCTGAAGGTCTCCCTGCAGCTCAAAGAATTAAGGGTGCTTCTGTGGGGGTGGGGAGGTAGAAATCTGGGTGGTCCCTCCCTGCTTGGCAGCCACAAATTCAGGCCAGAACAGAAAGTGAAGGGGAAGGGCGTGGGAGCTGGTACAATGGGTTATTGTCCTTGTATCTCTGGGGCCCTGGGTTTGAATGGGGCTTGAATCATAAACATTAGTTTGGTAAAGTTGATGGGATTTTGGTCTGCAATGCAACACACCGCATTAGAGGACACCAGGATGGTGAGTCTGAGGGAGAGGCAGTGCAGTAGGTGAGTGGGGTTACAGGCTGGGAGTGAGGTGGATCACCAGTGCTTGGGGCTGGAATAGGGAGCTCAGTCAGGATTGAGGAGTGTGGCAGGGGCAGGACGGCTATCTCTGGGTCTTGGGAGGGGTGTGGGGGGGGGGGGGAGTGATTGTGGGTTTCTTTCCTGGTCTGCTGCTGGTTTGTTAGAGGCCATGTGTAGGGAATCCTCTCTGCTCCTGCAGAGTCCAATAACCCCAGAGCCTTTCCTGAAACCGGTTGTGATGCCCCTTGATCTTTGCTGGGGATCTGTTCAAAATGGAGGTCTCCATAGGGCACCTGTTGCCATGGTTTCTGGTGTCTGTTTGTTTGTGGAGGGTGGAGGAACCCTCCTCCTGGTTCCCCCAGCCAGGGAACAACCCAGCTGTGCCAGTGTTGGCATGAAAGGTGCCCAGTCTGTGTCTGGGGGAGGGAGCTCTCGCTGTCTGTGCACTGCATGCTCCCTGCATGACTGCCTGGAACTGAGCAGGGAAATGCCCTACCAGGCTGCACTCTGGGTGGAGTGATGAGGCGGCAGACTGACCTCTTTGGTGATCCCTGTGTCCGTGGAGCAGTGGCAGGGTGAGCATCCCCTGGGCTTGGAGTCCGAGGTCCTGCCCCTCTCCCTGGGGCGAATGGGAGTTCCATGTCCGCATCACTGGCTGAAGAGAGCGCTTGCTGAAGCAGCAGTGTTGACATGAGGAGGAGAACCAACCCCGTGGCCCTGCTTTGCTGATTCTCCTCCCTGGGCGGCTCTAGCGGCTCTGGCTGGACTTCTTACGTGCGGCATCAACAAAGCTGGGGAGGTTGTTTTTATATTTTGGCATGAGAAGCCCCGGAGGAGGGAGCAGGGTGGCAAGGGATTGGTACCTGCTTGGTGAGTTCCCCTGCTGAGGATTTTAAGGTAACTCCAAGTAATAGCACAGAGATCCAGGGCAAACCTCCCTGACCGGAAATTGCCATTTAAATACAACAAATGCACCCTCCTTTGGCTTTGGGAATTCCTGGGCTGGGGGAAGAATTTCCTTCCCCAAAGACCTCACCCCAGCCTGATATTTATAATACAGGAGTACCAGGAGGCTCCAATGGCAGCTGTACAGCACCCAGTGCAACGGGCCCCAAACACATACGCAAGCGACATTTCCGCCCCAATGAAGATATGGTAGTTGTGGCTTCAATCATGGGCTAGCTCCCTGAGTAACTGGCTTGTACTGCCTACTCTGCTGTGGCTTTAATGCTCTTGCGCTACTAGATCAAAGCTACTCAGGTCTGTACCTGCTGCCATCCTGCTCTCAATTGCAGTGTAGATATGCCTAAGGTAGTTTGGGGAATCTGTCAGAGCTGGGGACTGAACCCAGTTCATTTCAGTCCCAGTGCCCTGGGCACAAAACCATCTTTCTCGCCTCAATTCTTGCCGTTTGCCCTCCTGTACTTCCTAGCAGGGTTTGCCACTGATGTTGTTGGTACCAGTACCTAAAATGCTGAGATGCGCCTTCACAGAAGCGGTCTTTGATAGATCTGATGGATGATCTGTCTCCTTGGAGGAGGTGGTGGTAGTGCTGTCTGATAGTTACACCGCATGTGTCCTTCTGAAGGTCCTGAATAGAGCTGGTCCAAAAACCAGAACAATGCCTGAAACTTCAAAGCTGGTTCAGTTTGCAGGGTTGAAAAGGGAACAATTCCCATGCCCAGGTTTTCTTTACATGTCTGTTTTTTTTTATCCAGTTTAGTTTTGATGCTTTCTAGATCAGTGCTTGTATTGCGGATTGTGCATGGGAGGTGCTGGGGAGGGTGTAGACTGCACATGGTGGGGAGCTGCAGGGAAGAGGGAGTCCAGATTTCATATGCCAGCTGTCGGGGGCATAGGAGGTTCAAAGTGCACATACTAGGGACCTGTGGGATGGCAGCTGGGGGGGCAGGAATGCAGGGGATGGAAAAGGGGGGGCCAGGGATGGGGAGAACTGCTGGGTGAGCATGCTTCCCACTCAGGAGTTGGACTGTATTGTTGTGCTGGAGGCAGAGGGGGTCAATCAGAGAAGATCTGAAGATGGCACATGGTGGTGCCAGGCCTGTTAGCCCACCTCAAGTCTGTAGTTTACCAAACACCCGTGGCCAGTCCCAGGCTATCTGCAGTGGCCTCTGATGTTTACCCAGGTGGGGTGCTTGGATCAGGGTGCAGCATCCCTGTTGCAGGTCCTGTCTGTTTTCCATCAGTTCCAACTGGCTGCAGCGGCTACATTCCCTGGCATCCCCTGCCAGGGCTTTGAGGCTGAACTCGTACAGTGTCTGACTTTGATGCTGTTTTAATTAGTTGCTTTTGGCTTTCATGTGCAGGGATAAGAGTTCCTATAGACTTATAAACCTGCCCCTCTATTTTCTTTAGTAGAGGCATTTTTTGTAGTGGGCAAAGGCTCCAAATGCACAATACATCACAGCCATTTGCTCTGTGGTACGAGTCACCCCTGGACAATGGGGGATTAAATATTGATGGAGGTGATACTTTGCCTTCTGCAGCACCCTCAGTCTGAGATTGCATGGCTCATGGTAGACAAGAATGAGTTAAGCCTCCCATCGCCCTTGTGTGTAGGGAGTCTCTATTCTATTTTACAAATGGGGAAACTGGGCAAGTCACTTCCCTTCCATGCCTGTCTCACAGCAGGGATGTGGCAGAGCTGGGAAGAGAACCCAGGTCTCAGTTGATCCCAGTATCACCCTCCTGGCCAATTCTTCAGGCTCATCAATCCTGCACTAGGGAGTGAATGGGAAGGAGGTGGAGTTGTCTTGGATGTGACTTTTCACCCCTCTGTGCCTGTTTCCCCACCTGTAAGATGAGAAGGCAGCTGGTGATCCACCTCAGAGGTGGGATTGGATTGCGGGGGTGAGTTGGAAGTATTTGTGAAGGGCTCTGCAGATGGAAAAGTTAAGACGGGTTTATTATTCCACACACTAATCAATGTCCAAACCAATCCTCTACCTGCTGATCCCTGGAATCCACTGACCCGTGCATGGAAGAGGCAAGGCTGGGGCCATGATAGTGCAGATGTCAGATGAGGGCTTGTGGGCAATTCTGGCAGGTGCTCTGGGTGCCCTTCAGCAGCGGAGGAGATCATAGGGCTGAGTAGGGACTCCATTTGGACCCTTGCTGGCTGTCCTTTAATAGCAGCAGGCTATGGGATTGGGCAGGCCATTTGGGCCAGTGTGGTGAGCACAGCCCTGGGACTCTGGACACCTGGCTCTTCTGCTGACTGGTTTAAAGTACTTCCTCTCTGCCTTGTTCTCCCTCACACCTTTGCCAGTCTGGTCTGTTTAGTGTCTCAGGTATTTGGGGCAGGGATAGTCTTCTGTGCTGAGCACAGTGGGGGCCCTATTCTCTGCATAGGTGCAGTTGTAAATCAAATAATCAAGCACCTTGTTTCCAGAATGAAGGCAAGTCCTGTTTTTCCAAGAACAAATCCCAGCTGACCTCAGGAGAGAGTGGATGGCTTAGCACCTTCCTGTAACCCAGTAACCTTTACCATGTGGAAGATCCACTTAGAGAAGTTGAACCCCCTTCCCCAAGCTGGACTAATCACTAGCTTGGCTAGTTTGCGGTGCTTTGGAAGCAGTGGGTTATTCCACCTGCACTTAGGCCGATCCAGGCACTGTGCTTTTCTGTAGCAAATAGCCCAGGCTTGGAGGTATCCTCTCATCCCCTTCCTACCCTGCGGTGATAGGTGCGAGGGGCTCTCAGTTTTGTCCTCTGCTGGTGTCAGTGCCACTGGTTGGTGGGAGGAGCATGTCAGCTGGGAGCCTGAGCCTGGAACAGCTGTCAGAAATGCTAAGGAGCTTTCTGAATTCTTAATTCAGAAGATGATTTCATGTTCCTCTGCGTCTCTTGCTTGAAACACATGCTCCGAAGCGTGGAGTGTGGGTTGGGTTTCTTAGAGATTGAGTTTATGCCTTCCAAGGAGCTCTGCTGATTTACACCATCTGAGGATTTGGTCCACGGACTGCATGCTGTGCTGATGGAGTGGGGGATCTGAGTGCTGAATATGTATGGCAGAGAGGAGTCTGTTCGTTCTCCGCAATGGGGATCTTTGGGTATGTCTGCACAGCTGACAGCACTTTGATGTGACTGTAGTTGTCTGGCACTGGGGGAGAGCTCTCCCAGCACTGATAAAACCACATCTGCAAGGGGAATAGCTCCCAGTGTTAGTGCATGATCTACGCTGCTACTTTCCAGTGTTACTAAACCCAAGGGAGGCTGTAGAATCACCCTCATTTGAAAGCCTATTCCTCAGCTTAACTATCTCGATAGTATGAACAGTTTTCATAGTATCCACCCTAAATCTCTTACTGTAGATTAATCTCATTCCTACTTGTCCTACCTTCAGTGGATATGGAGAACAATTGATTCTTAGGGTCTTTATTACAGCACTTGAGCCTAACTCTGCCCAGTTTTCTAAACCTTTCCTCACATACAACCTGACCTAACCCCTTTATCCAGCTTTCCTAAAGTGTGGCACCCAGAACTGGAGCCAGTACTTTTTTTTTTTTTTTTTTTTTTTTTTTTTGGGGGGGGGGGGACGGACAAACAACCCCCAACTGCATCTACAGCCAGTGTGGGACCATGCTTCCTGACCTCTTTGTAACTGGGCTCGGGCTTGTTCTGCCAGAGCTGGTCAAGGCTTTAAGTTGTTTACTCCAGTAGCTCCACCAGGCTGAGTGTTGTACAGGTACACAGAGGAATGTTAGTCTTTTCTGTGATCCTCATCCAGGCAGACAAGGTGGGAGCAAGGAAGGATTTTTAGACCAGGCAGTTTTCAGTGAGTTCTCAGTCATCCAGGAAGTTTATGGCAGTTCTGGGAATCAAACCCAGATCTCTAGAGTGCCTTAAACAAGACCAGCCTTCACCCCTCTCTCAAATGGGGGTTCTCTGCTTGCTCTGGGGGCTGGTGCCATTAGTCCCCAGGGCTGCCAGTACTATATGCAGTGAAGGAGTTGGAGTGGGCCTAGGACACTGTTCCATACAGATTAGTTCCTAGGCCCACGCTCTGCCCTCCAGTTGGGGGAAGTGGTAATAGGAAGCAGCATTTCTTAAACCTTCTTCCTTGCCAAGGATCAGAACAGAAATCTGCTCACTGGCTCCTGGATTCCCAAGTCTAAAAATAAGCCCACTGTCCCTTGGAATTGAGACTTCATATCTATGGTGAGCTCACCAGCCCTGGAGCTGCATGGGGTGGGGGTGGGGGGCTGGAAGAAAGTCTGAAAAGCCAGTGAGGGGCTGGAGGAGGAGGGAACTCCTCAGTATGTTGGGAGGAAATCTAGGGTCCCTTGCCATCTCCTGGGCGTTTGGGTCTGAACTGAAGTGCACATGCTTGCAGCTTAAAGGTCCAGCAGTGACTCCTGCATGACCTTTGCTCTTTCTTTGAGCACGACTTGGATCTAGTGATCAGATTTTTCAGGTCCTGTCTCAGATTTCAGACACGAGTTGCCTGACTTTGCAGAACAAGATTTTCCAGGAGACACATTCAGCAGTTAGTGGGGTCCTTATGTTTACTGTCCCCATGGATCTAAACTACAGGCCCCTTTCCTCTCTCTTCCAATCACCCCCATGCTTCTCTGCCCAGACTCCCATCTGTCCCATTAACCCCAATTGTGTCCATGCCCCCCACTCACCTGTCTCATTGTTTGCCAATGCAGCTTGCCAGAGCTCAAAGCTCAGATTTCTGCAAACTTTTCACTCTGCCCCACAACACCTGTTTCCTCTTCTACCATCTCATCATTGCAAGAGATCTAGTGTTTATGTCCCTTGTGTGTGCAGTGTCTCTCATCCCTCCCCTGGCACTAACTACTGAAAGCAATCCGTGGATTGTTTTAGCTGTTGTGGGAAAATCTGGGGCCCACTGGGTAGATGCCATTAAACTTGGGTTGGGAAAAGTGACTCACCTTCCCCTCATGTATGCTAGTGTAAAGCAGCAGTAACTCCACTACAGCCAATGGAACAAGGTCCTTACTGTGCTTTGCATTTAGCTTCCTATAGAGAAGAACCAGAACCCCAGGCCTAAAGTTCTGATCTCAACTGTCTGACCACTTACACTGGACTCCACCCCCAGCTTACTCATTCCACCTTAACCAGGTAACTGGACAATTCCCTAGCCACTGGGGTAATTAGTCTGTTGCAAATTGTAATTAACACCTCTCCTGGAGACAGCAAGATCTCCAGGGTAGGGACTCTTGTTTTTCACACTGGAAAGCAGGAGGGCTGTCCATGGGCTCTGTATAACTGGGGTTGTAAGCTCCTCAGGGCAGGATCTTGTACATCTGTAACACTCCTTGAAAACCACTGGCACTAGATCATGTGGGATCTGCTCTAAACTGTAGGTAAAATGTCACTGCACTAGTCTATTGCTCTCCATGATGCCAACTGCAGTTTCCTCTGTTCCTAAGTTAAAAAGAGACTTGTTTGTCTTTTTCTTAATTGCCAGCCCTGTGAACTCCCCCTGGGATCTGAGCATCAAGCTGGGTTCTTTTGTGCCTCATGCACTACTTGCACTCTGTTATAAGCATTTTGCAAATGGAACTTGGTTAATAATTCTCAGACTCCATGATTAATCTTTGAACTCCCTAGCCTAGCCAGATGTGCCACAGATTAGAAGTGTTTGCACTCCCATCAATGGCTTTTTACATTAGCACCTAGGAACCTCTGGCATGGACCAGAATCCTCTTATGCTGGGCACTACAAACTGGCAACAAAACCATCCCTGCCTCTTCTTCCCCCCCCCCCCCCCCCCCAGAACTTGCAACTCAAGTATAAGATGTGACCACCAGGTATGGGGTGTATTGACCAGATGGACTCCGTGCACTACTGTTCGAACAGCTCTCCAGTTGTTAGAGCCATATTGGCAAAGGGGGAGTTTTAAGGAGGCATTTGACAAACAGTGAAGTGGTTTTGTGGATGTTGACTGAGCTCCTCCCAAGTGAGGGGCAGCATGAAAGTTGGTTTGCTAACAAGTGGGCAATGGCAGCTGGCATCATGGGCCAGTGGGAGTGGACATTTTGATAGTGAATGGGAGATGACAGGTAGGGTGGCAGTAGTCCATGACGCACCTTGAAAGAGGGCCAGTTGCTTTTGTGGGATGGTGAAGGGTAGCCAGTTGGGGGGAAGCACAGCTGTTGGCTCTGCAGTGCTCACAGGAGTTAAAAGAATAAGAATATTCATGCCACTAAAGTGTTATAAGGCACTGAACTGGGATTTGGGAAATCTCAGTTCAATTCCTGCCTCTGCCAGATTCCTTGTTTGGCCTTGGGCAAATCACTTCCCCTCTCTGTAAAATAGTGCTAATAAAATAGTTGCTGTTGAGAGAAATAAATATTCATATTGTTAAGAGACCTTTGAAGTGCTGAGCAAGGAAAGACCTGTACAGTAAAAACTACCTTTTAAACCTATTTTTCCATGACCACAGTCACATGACAGCCAAATGCTCCAGACACTTTCCAAGAACTCGCTAAAGATGCAGTTGATAAAAATGGAGTCTCCTTTTAAACAAGTGAGCAAGGGCCAGCTTTTCAGTGACCTGGGTTTTGACTCTCGCGCTGCTTTTATTGCCTGTGGGCTTTTGAAACTTTGGACCTAAAAGTATCTTGGCTAAATCTCCCTTCATAAAAGGGCTTTTGCCAAAGCAGAGATGTTGGCAGAAGTGAGGTGACACCACTCAGGTTAGCACCACAATTCTCTTGTGAAGGGGAGCATAGCTCTGTGCCCGCTCTCCTCAGAGGGGAGCCGGAATAATCATCTGAAAAGCTGGTTGGATGGCTCCTGTAATCAGACCATGTTTTGGGTCATGCCTTGGAAAATGTACACTTGGAAGACTACTGATTTTTTCAGGTACCCAGCTAGAAACTCCTTGAGGGTTATTTTTCAGAGGGTGAAGGGGTTAGTGCTGTCAGATCAAACCCCCTTTAAAATGTCTCCATGTGGGTAGCCATGTTGGGTGCCTCAGGCTTTGGAGAATTGAGGCTGTACAAAGCAATGCATAACCCTGTGTGTCTATACAGGAGCCTGCACATGCATATCTTGGTGGATACATGTCCTGGTGAAGAGGGCAAAAGTCAAAGGAGACATGTCTGTTACTGAGAAGATTTAGTTCATGTTGGTCCTGCTTTGAGCAGAGGGTTGGACTAGATGAGCTCCTGAGGTCTCTTCAAGCCTAATATATAACAGTGAGATCTAGCTAGCAAACTTACTTAGAGGAGGTTCTGGACAAGGAGGGGCTGTGGTGGAAGTGTGCTATGTCCCGTCCCCCCTCCCCCCCCCCCACACACATCTGGGATGGAGGCAAATGAGGACCAAACACCTCTTATTGAGGAGCTGAAAGTCACAAGCTTCTGTACTCCTGGGAAACTATTTCCCCAGACATCTGCTGGGTGATAAATGCAGTTAAACATGGCTCATGGGGTGGGGATTCTTACATGCCTGCCTCACCCAGCCACTAACCCAATTAACAATGTTCAAGGGCAGAGGCTGGGATGAGCACCTTGTCACTGGACTTTCTCCTTGCCCCTAGGACAGGTCCCTTCAAGTCAGGACTGAGTCATGCCAGCCAGGTGGAGGGGAAGTTAGCCTTGTCCCTGCACATGGTGGATCTGCTGCCCTGTGGGGAACCAAAGGCCTTCAGTCCCCAGGGCGTCTCTGACATCTTCCACCAGCCCCTAAAGCGGCGTAAAAACCTCCTTGAAAGGGAGTTGAATCTTTGTGGAAAGTGCCCTGGAAGATGCTACTTTGGGGGGATGTGGGCTTGCAAGCGTGCCTTGAAACGGGCATGGGCCATCCGTGAGATCTGGAGCGTAAGTCCGCCTCTGTGGCCGTCCCCTGGAAGAGCACAACTAATGCTTCGTCCAGCCATGAGTGCAGGGGACTGCACTAGATGACCTCCCAAGGTCCCTTCCAGTCCTACAGTGCTATGGGGATCAGCACCCACAACTGGTGCCAGATCTTCCTAAGAGCATGACCTCCAAGGTGCTGAGCTCTCCTGATCTGCGGCTGGCCTGAGGAGTCTGGCAGAGCCAGGAACTGAGCCATCACTGCCTTGTGCCTTCACAAGACCTCACCCTTCCTCCTAATTCCCTGGGTGCTCAGCAGCTGCATCCTCCTGCTGGCACCCCTCCCCCCAGCCCCACCACGCCCTGTTGCTTTGCTGGAGGGTGAATTCCTGCAGCGATTCACCAGGCCTCTTTAATTTTGCTAGATCTGAGCTATTGGTGCTGTCAAACTCACCAGCCACTTGAGTCTCATTTCATTCCTTTCTTTCCCTCAGGTTCTCCCCTTTCTCTATCCTTGCCTTGTCTCCTTCCCTGCTCTCCATCTGAGCCAGCCATCTGCAAACAGTTGGACACTGTCTTCTCCAGGCTCGGGCATGTCTCCCCAAGTGCCAGCTCCCCATAGCACGGATCCTGTTGCTTGTTTATCTGGCCTTACATGGCACCATGGAAGGTTCATATTTAGCGCTGGTCAGTGGTTCCAGAAAAGAGTCTGGGTGGAGGCAGGGGGAATCTCTCCACCTCATTTCCGTCTGCCGCCTTCCTCTGCAGCACCTGCCTGTGGGGCAGCTGGCTGGGGAATCCGGCTGTCCCTGCAGTCAAACGTGTAATGCATTAAGTCCCTGCAAGATGCTGCAGATTACACTGACTTTCTGCAGCGCAGGGCGGTTTGTGCTGCAGTGCTCTACAGCAATCGGGACGGCGGGGCATGGGCTTGCCGCAGTGCTGTCTCACCTCTGGACAGATCGTGCAGTTGTCCTGGAGGTCTGGGCCAGAGGGAAGCTGGGGTATTGTGCTGTCTGTAGCGCTCAAATGTATTGTCCCTTCCAAAGATAAAAGGAAATGGAAGGTCAGAGTTCCCCTCTCTCCAAACACCCCTTCCTGCTTTCTCTCCCAGACAAAGGCAAGGACAGAGCAGCTGTTCGCACACATTCGTGGGGAGTCCGGTTTTATAGGGCATGTTGTGGTGCAGGGATAGTTGGGCCTCCTTGATGACTGCCTCTAGAGCACCCCTATTACTCAATCTGCTGAGGTGGGAACCCCAGCACAGGTCCTTCAGTGTCTTAAATCCTGCCAGAGATCCCTCTGGTGTGAGGTCTGCTCACCAGGGCTTTTCAGACAAACATGGCTTACATTTGTGTTCCCAGAAAACAGGGTTGAAGAGGGAGGATTCACCCAAGCATCATATCAGAAATTCCCCCTAGGTTGCATTCAACCCTTCAGGTTATGTGAGGCTCAAGAGGTTGCTGGGTTCCTGCCCAATGGCCTTTAAACTGGGAGCTGGCTTCTTGCTGGCATTAACATGCATCTCTTAAAGTGCATGAGATCTGGGACCTTGTAACTATGCCCCGGCTGACTTAACCTCTGGATCTAAAAGCACCTACCTCTGCTGCTCAAGGTAAAGGACCTGGTCCCTTAGGCTGGCCCACAGTAATTAGACCTGTTGGAGATTCACATGAGGACCTTTTAACCCAGCACTTATAGCCTGCTGTGCCCAGAGTGTGGAACATTCATGTGCCCATGGGCTTCTAGCTGATGAGAACCTTACTATAGCCCTGGTCTTCTCAGGGTTGTAGCACAGCTCCCTTAGTGTCCATGAGGACATGGTTTGGTCTGGTCTGCCCATGCCAAACCAAATCACATTGCTGACCTTCCATCACACAAGCAGCACTCCACTGACTTCCTTGGGACCACATATTGAACCAGGCTCCATATGGGCCCCATTGTAACAGGCTTAGAGCATCCCTGGACTGGAAGTCAGTGACCTCACACAACTGCCATTGCAGACTGCACCTGACCTGCAGAAGTAATTCAGGCTGAGACTTGGGGAAGGAGAGTTCCCTGGTTAGAGGACAAGAGGGGGGCTGCCTGACCTGCTGGAGTGGGGCATCCTGATTATCACTACAAGTTTTTTGTCTCCTGCTGTTAATCACTCACCTTAATTGATTAGCCTTTTAAAGTTGGTATGGTCACCTCCACCTTTTCATGTTCAGGGTGTGTGTATGTATATATACACTCCATGCATCTGATGAAGTGGGTTCTAGCCCACAAACATATGCCCAAATTTGTCTCCAAGGTACCACAAGTACGCCTCGTTCTCTTTAGCAAGCAAAGATCTTCATTAATGCTAAGAATGGAAGTCGATGGGCAAGGACTCTGCTGCTGGTCCCATGGGTGTGAGCTAGTCTTCCAAATGTTCTCTGCAGCATTTGAGCATTTTCTGCCATCTCCTTGCTTCCACTTCACTCTGTGGAACCTCCCTGGAGTTTGCAGACCCCAGAGCAGTCTTCAGAGTTTGATCTTCAAATTCTCCCCCTGGATTGGAGCCTAAGGGTAGGTAATGTAAAGCAGTGATACAGAAGGATTTGGGAAGGAGCATGCCATAGCTGTTGCAGTTCCGTGTGGGATGACACTGAAAAACCAAGGAAATAGAGGAGGAACTGTAGCATCGGTCACGGGTGCCAGATTACTGTCCCTGCTTTGCAGGGGTTGTCTGCAATGGCAACGCTGCCAGGAGGGGGTGCAAAGCCCCTGTTAGCTCCAGGAATCCTGCCCCTGCAGAACTCAATTAGTGATTAAATGGGTTTATGCTAATGAGGAAGACCCCTCTCCCACCCCCTCAGTGTGATAAGGGGAACTGAAGAAAAATGGTCAGGTTTCCCAGCTGGGTGTGAGCAGAAATGTAGGCTCGGCCCTCACTGTTAAGCCAGTAATGCTGGCCACTTGGCATATTGAGTAAAGAGCTTTCCTCCAACTGCCTACCAGGTTGCTTATTGCTAATGATGCCTCCTGACACTCAGATTGCTGCGGTAATCACCTGTCCTAGCCCTTTGAAAGCTGCCGCTATCCCCAGATTAGCATTAGGGATTAGATACTTTATAAAGGTTTGCGAAAGAGAAACCATTGCAGAGCTTCCCTTAAATGGTTAAAATGCCAATGGGTCCAACCTCCCAGGCTGAGCTGTTAAAATGTTCAGTAGTCCTCCATAACCCCAGTGCTGTGCAGAGCTCAGAGTATGTTCATAGGGGCACCATAGCTCGTCACCTTTCTATGGCTTTTTGCATTGTTTTCATCCCCCTCACCTCCCCAGATTCAGAGAGGTACCTTATTTTTTTGTATTCACACCTAGACACCCACAGGTGTGAACCAAGACCCTGCTGCACTAGGCGCTGTACAAACAAACAGTTCCTGCTTCCAAAAAATCTTACAATTGAAATGTAAGGCAAGAGACAGCAGGTGGATAGACAGGTCAGAGAGCACAAGGAAACAATGAGACCGCATTGCTCTACATGACAAGCTGTGGTCTCCGTATACCAGCAGCCTAACTCAGTGTTGTGGGCTTTTTTGGTAGGCCTCTGTTCTCCTGTGGATTTTGGGCTGATAGCCAACCGATCAAGATGGGATAGTTGTATATTAGGTCACTGGCTGTACTATGAGTCCAATCAAGGCAAAAGAACCGCTCAGGAGGCCTCTAGTTGTCATTAATGTGATAGTGCTGAGCTGCTAGCAGGAGCTGGGGTGGAATTCAGAGACCCCTTTGTTAGAAGGGGAAGCTGGAGATGGAAGAGGTGGAGTCACTGCACCAGGGCAGTCAACCCATCTGTTAAATGGAAGGGCCTGAGATGGGTGGGTGAGGTTCATGACTTCAGGTTGGTGCTTGAGAAAGGGGTGTGGGATATATATATCTTCTATTTTGTATTGATGCAGCCAGGAACTTGTGGGACATTTCCCAAGACAGGAGCAAGAAACCGTGCGATGGGGTTTGGGATGCTGATGCAGTCAGTGGGAGGAGAATTATAGGTCAGAACCAAGCCTGCTGTAGGCACAAAAATGTGAGTTCAGAGGCATGTTGAAGGTATAATTGGGGTGGGGAGAAGGAGGAAGTAAAAGTAGGCATTTAAATGTCAGTCTGTTCTCTGCTACCCTGCTTCAGTGGGAGTGGCTCTGGATTTATTCTGGGGTAAGTGAATCCAATCCCAGGGTATGGAAAGGGAGCAGGAAAAATGCAAAAGTCTGGATGCACTGAAAGAGACAGGCTGTGGGACCCTGGGAATGTCTGTCTTACTACAATAGAAACAGTGCAAGAGAGGGGTGAGTGGTCTTCTCCCCCCCCCCCCCCCACTGTTGCATTAGCCTGAGCAATTGCTCCCCTTCACTGCTCCCTTGACCCACATGGTTGTGTTGGTGCCCCAACTGACTGTGCTGGGTTGGATCTCATATCACAGGCATTGCTCTGCAAGGGTTGAATTAGGCTGCATCCCAGGGACCCTTCTCTTTTTTTTTTTTTTTTTTTTTTTTCCTTACACACACAGAGGCAATATTTGTCTCTCTCCCTCCCTTTAATTGGACTTCTTGCTGCATGGAACAGTTTGCAGTTATATATGGAAAACAGCCTACACTTTCCCAGGAGTGTGGCATGCCGGGAAGGGGGGAGCTGGGCTTAGCAGCAAGCTTGCTCTCCCTGGGAGAGCGTGTGGTTTTCTTTCTCCTATCACAGCTACACTCAACCGTCTTTGTATTTAACCGTTTGGGGGGGGGGGGCCTTAGAGGAAGAGAAAGTGGGTGGGGATTGCCTCCTCTTTCCTTCCCTGAACTATTTTGGTAGATGTCCAAAGTTCTAGTTTGAGTCCCATTTAAGGGGAAGTTCTTACCCCAAACTGATCACTGCTAAAGATGGGCTTGGAGCCACAAACTTGACCTGGATTTTGATTGCCTGTAGGGGGATGTCTGCATCTGATGATCTGGATGGCATGGTGATCTTTGGCTTTTGAGGACCCCTGTTTTGGGGAAGAGCTGGCACAGGGAGCTGTCCCTATTTCTACATGGATGGCCCTATTCCTAGTTTGCCCACAATGGGGGATATCTGTGAGCTGCACCCAAACTCTCTCCTTGCCAGAACTACTGCTGTCTCCTGGCTCCATTGCCCTTGGCAGGGCTGCTGGTAAGGAGATGGGTAGCTTGGATAGCAAACATTCTTCTGTATGGGACCCTGGCAGTCCAGGGAGGGGAGAGTCTAACTGGCCAAGCAGTGCCATTGCCAGGAGAGGGACATGTTCTTAATCCAACAGGAAGTGATGGTTTCAGCAGAGGAGTCGGGAGTCTGGACTCCAGAGTTCAATTCCCAGCAGTAGGAGGGAGTGGATTCTAGTGGTGGGTGGATGGGGAACAGTCAAGACTCTTCTTTCTGCCACGGATTCACCACGTGACCTTGGACAAACCCCTCCCCCTCTGTGCCTCTGTTTCCCCTTCTGAAGTGGAGATGACTACACTGAGCAGTAGACACTGTCGGTAAAGCATGCCACAGCTGTGGAAGGGAGCAGTATTACTATAGCCACTAGCTTGCCCCAGGGAGATGCTTTCCAATGTGTCCGCCATGAGCCCCCTCTTTGGAGGTGTAGCCAGGTAGAGGACATGGGTGGGGGGGGGTGCAACAGGAGTCTGAAAAGATTGGGGGGCATAACACTAGAGTGAAAAGCTGTCTGGTGGGGGGGGGGGGAAGATCCTGTCCCCTCGCATCTGGTGGCCATTAGTAGCCAAATGGCCAGTTTAGACATGGGAGCCAGTGTGCACCACCATGGAGAGGGGGCATCTGGGAAGAGTCCATTAGCCTGTTCATCCAGCAATGCCCAACACACTACCATGCCCGTACTGACCATCACATGTATGAGGCCCATAGCAAGCAGCTGGCTCCCAGAGCCTGACCTGCTGGCCCCTCCTGATCCCAGCCCTGGAAGCTGCTTGCAGCTATGCTCTGAGGAAGTGACCAGGCCTATTTTTAGCTCCCTGGGGACCTTCAGGGTAGGAATCCCCTGGGCCAGTAACTCATGCTGCCAAAAATAACCTAGCTGTGCCCATGTGCTGGCTGGTAATAGACACCTCTCTTGCACCGTGTCAGTGTCTCTCCTTAGAGTTGCCAACCCTCCAGGATTGTCCTGAAGTCAACAGGAGTTCGATTAACCTTCCACAGTTCTCATGTGCTGAAACCTCCAGACCAACGTTGGCATCTTCCCTCCATTGCATTCTCTACTCCACCGTTCTGCTGGGTGACCTCAGGCAAGCTGCTTCTTGCTCCTTGCCTCAGTTTCCCCATTTCTTTAAAATGAGGGAACCCTTGCGGCTTTGTGCAGACATGGCAGGAAGGAATTAGTCAGTGCCCATAAGCTCGCTCTGCATGTGGGGGGAGGCTTTGAGGGGCTGTTATTCCAAACCCAGCATGTTTGCTCTGCCCTCTGCTGGGGCTTGTTTCCAAGCCTGCAAGATAGGGATATACTGCACTCTGATCTCCCACTGATTTGAGGGATAGCCTAAAAGTCTGGTGCTGATTGGCTCGTTGTGGGGTGGAATCGGGGACGCGGATGGGGCTGCAAGTGGGTATGAGTCACGGAGCGCCCGGTCGATGGTCTGGAACCGCTCCCTAGGAAGCCAGACCGGACTCCGGGTGAAGGGCCCCTTCTCCGTACACAGCCTGTTTCCAAGGCCAGGAGCTTCAGGGGTCCCCACTTCCACCTTCCTGCGTCTGACCTCGGAGCATTCAGCACAGTCTGCCCCTCCATGTGCTTCCCCCAGCAAGCCTGCCTGGGCGGGGTCCTGGGGGAGCCCATGGGTTCTGCACCCCAAATTCACAGTCAAATGTGACAGCCAGCAGAATAGACTGTTTGAGATGTCAGGAACACCATCCAACTCAGAGCTACTCAGTCTCAACAGGGCCCATCCAGTCAGGCCCTTCTGGGGTGCTAGGAGGTGAGGCCCAGATTCTGGGCTCCTGCTTCTTCCCCAGGTTTATTCAATGATTTCTATCTGGTCTAACACAGACCATGCAGCGAGTGGAGCGTGAGCCCTCAGCTGGGTCCATCTTGGGGCCAGAGAGCGAGATAGCTCCTCTCCCCTTCCCAGCTAGACCCAGACTGACCTACTCACAAACCCCCTCCAGCCCCTCCCTGCTCTCCTTTGTCCCTTTGTTTGATTTCCCGGGCTGGAGGTATCACCTTACCTCGCTCCAACACCTGGGGTCAGATTACAGCATCAGGGATGCCTCCTTGCTTCCAGTGTCAGCCCCTACTCCTTAAATGCATAGGGGAAACTGAGGCACGCACACACAGTATTCCTACTTCGTCACAGTATGGCAGTGCCGGTGTGAGAGGCAAGTGTCGGGGTTGCGGAGACGCAGGCATATGGCACTGAATGGCTGGGCGTGATGCCAGCTGCTCCGGCTCCCACAATGAACTATGCATGGGAGGAAAGGGGGGGCTGGGTGGAGCTGGATTCTTGAGCTTGGGTGCAGTACTCTGAAGAGCGAAACTCCTTCACAAGTACCGTCTGGTTCCCTGCCAGGGCGTGGCGTGTGGGGGGGGGGGGGGGAGGGAGGGAATGCTTCATGGCCTTGCTTGTGAATGCTGCCTCTTCCCCTCTTCTCCCTCCTCCCCCCAAAAGTGCAGCTGCTGAACCTGCATGTGGGGCTCTGGTCAGACCTTGTCCAGCTACCGGGGTTGGGGAGTGGGCCGAGGAGACAAATGGCCAAAGATTTGCCCGGCAGCAAGGATCTGTTGTGACCATGGTCGGGGCAGGAAGGAAGGTCCGTATTTGAGGCCGCTGCAGCTCTGTGGATGGAGACTTGAAGGCGATGGGGATGAGATTTTGTGGGTTTCATGAGCCTGGATTCCTAGCATGGAAGGAGCTGGGTTGCATGCAGAGGGAGGGCAGAGGTAAGGATGAGTGGATGTCTTCTGCAGCTCTGGGGAGGTTCCAGGAATTGCTGTCTGCTTGTCCAAAGAAGCCGGGCTGAGCTTGTCCCCAGCTCCCTGTGTGGGGCAGATACACTCTGGGCAGACCTGCAGAGGCACAGAGCCGGGGGGGGGGGGGGGGGCGGACCTGAAGCAGACTGCCTGGCTCCTGAGACTGGAACAATGTTTGGGGAGGGACTGTGGGTCAGGACTGAGGTGCATGGGTAGAGCTGGGCGTTGAGCCACAGGTTTGGCAGGCTACAGTTCAGACCGCTAACTTCATATCAGCATGTCCCCTGTGACCTTTAACTGTCTGGAGAAGTTAGCCTGGCTCAGCCAAGCCTGCTGCAGGGATCAGGATGGGGGCAGGAGAGGGTGGTTCTGAACTCCAAGCTCAGGAGACAGGCGTCATGTCCCCTGCCTGTCACTTGAGTGTATTTTTAATGCTGTCCTCACTCCCGTCCTCTGAGTTGCTGCCATTGCTGTCTGACTTCATGTGGCAGAGAACTCGGTACAACACGCTTCAAAGGGGGGCCAGGGCTTCCTCTGGAAAACTCCCCAACTCTCTGCCTCAGCCTGCCACTGCTGTGCAAGCCAGGCTGACACTCTGGGAACAGCCCATCTGCCTGGCTGGGGGAACTCCCAGAGCCTCCTGCACTCTGCTGTGAGGGGAATCCTGCTGGGAGGAGGGGAGGAGCGGGAGCCTTCATGTTTTGACAGGATTCTCTCTTCCCTCTCGCAGCAAGATGAGAAATGCCCTGGGGACCTCTCTGCATGGCCCAAGCACAGGGCTGAGCGCCAGGAACTTTACTAGTACTTTGCTCTAATACCTTCCATCTCAGGATCTCCAAGCCCTGCACAAATCCCAATGAGTTAAACCTCCCTGGAAGGTAGATTATGAACTGCACTGTGTAGAGGGGGAAACTGAGGCAGACAGGCCCAACTTGGGACCTTGTCTGGGCTTTCCCCCCAGAGGAGCCAAGCAACCATCATTCCACCTGAAGCCAATGGGATCTGTGCCTGTGAACATAGCTCGTGTATTTTCTAAAAAACAGCAGTTTCCACAATCTGAGGCTATGCTTGCTGGTCATGGCAGAGCCAGGGTAGAACCCAGGAGTCCTGTCCCTGAACTGCAAGACCAGATCTTTCCTCTTCCATTGTAATTTCAGAGGTTGGTCAGTGGAGGCAAAGGTGACATCTCATGGTGGCAAATGCCAGTCCCTTGACTTCTTGTGCAAGAGTCCATCCCCTTTGTGCTAATCTCTTGGGTTTTCTTCACTACCTTGTTCGGGAGGCTGTCACTATTTGCACTAGTTGTATGATGGTGGCACCTTGGGGCCCTGAGCAAGACCGGTTCCTCCAGTCAGCTGTGTGCTGACATGGAGAGTCCTTGCCCTGAAGAGCTTGCGATGCAAATAGATGTGGGTTTGAGGGGAAACTAAGGCACAGGAGGGGAAAACAAGTTGCACAGCAAACAAGTGGGAATATAATCCCACTTTTCTGAGTCCAGTCAGCTGGTTACTCACTAGCCAAGTGTTGCTCAACCTTTCTTTGATACTAGGGGCCAGCTTTCTGCTTTCCTAAAGTGTCAGATCTCAGAGACTGGCAATAGTCCACAGACCAGTCCTTGAGAGACCCTGCACTAAGCCACACCGCCTCTCAAAAGTGGCAGACCTGCACCCACCCTATCACACTCTTTGGGGGGAGTTAGGGTAAAATGAATCCTGGATCCAGACAGTCCCAGGTGTTTGCTTTGCGAAGCCAACCCCACACTGTCTCCTCTGCACATTTCTAGGGCTCTCCCCTAACCCCCTTTCCAGCTCCAGCATGACCTTGTAAAGAGCAAGAGTCGTGAGGGGAACTTGGGTGATTTACTGCAGGCGCCAGGAGAGGAAATACCAAGGCCTTAGATGGAAGCGTTTCCCCTGACAGCTCGTCTGGAGATTTTTCTGCCTCCTGGATGGTACAGCCTCCAAGAGGAAAGCCCCTGAGGCTGGGGGTACTGGCAGTCTGACTGCTTCCTGCATTCCTGAGTCATGAGTGGATTCTTCCCAGTGGTTCCGCTTCTCTGCCTCTCTTTTGCCCATGTATGAGTCTTGCCAGGGCTCAGGCAGCAGGATGAAGTAGCTTAGATGAATAGGGTTAGCCCTGCGATTGGGAAACCGGTTTTGGCAGATAGCTGCTGTTGACGAGGTTGGTTGAACCAGTGAGGGGGTGGAGGGTTTGAGACACATTTCACACCAATCCTTTACGTTCAATGTGTTTCCTTAGCACTGTGTGTGACTAAGTAGGAATACTGTGCGTGCCTCAGTTTCCCCTATGCATTTCTTAAGTGTCTATGTGAAGGAATGGGGGCTGGCAGTAAAAGCAAGCAGGCAACACCCCCTCCCTACATGTGTCCATACCTGAGCTGTAATCTGACCCCAAGTGGGGGAGGGAGGTCACCTGACCTGGCTCAGTGTGGGGGGGGGGGAGGGAAGGGGGAGTGGCTGGAGAGTGTTTTTTGAGTATGGCAGTCTGAAGCTGGCTGGAGTCAGGCAGGGAGGCAGAGAAGCTATCTTGCTCTCTGGCCCCCAAAATGGATCCAGCTGAGGGGTCACACTCACTGTATGGTCTGGGTTAGACCATTTAGAGGTCATTGAATAAACCTCTGTTTTACTACCTGGCGGAGTGTCACATTTGACTGGATTTGGGGTGCAGAATCCATGGGCTCCCCCAGGACCCCACCCAGGTGGGTTTGCTGGGGGAAGCACACGGAGGGGCAGAAGGTGCTGAATGCTCCGAGGTCAGACCCAGGAAGGTTGAAGTGGGTACCCGTGAAGCTCCTAGCCTTGGAAACAGGCTGTGTACAGAGAAGGGGCCCTTCACCCAAAGTCCTGTCTGTCTTCCTAGGGAGTGGTTCCAGACCATCGCCCGGGTACTCCATGACACTGGCTCCCACCTGTTGGCAAAGACCAAAGCCTCTTCACTCATAGAAGGGAAGGGGGGGGGGGCTTGCTTTCTTTGCTGGCTAACCTGTGGTCAGAGCCTAGGAAGGTAAAAGTGTGAGCAGGTCAAGGTAACATTACAGGGAAGCCTGGGGTTCACCTCAAACAGCACAGCTGCCCTTTTGATGAGTTTCACCTCATGTTAGCTAATGTGAGTAAGAGCACCTTTCCTCCCTATTGCAGACACTCCCAAAGCCCGGCCCCTGTGGCTCTCCCTACCTGGGAGGGTCACCACAATGCTGTAAATACTGTTAGCAGAAAAATCTGTTCCAACACTCTCTTGAAATGCATTGTGCAGGATTTTAAGCTAGACGGGGGACTCCTGGAACATGCTCCTAAATCTGCTGCTGCAGGAAATAGGGACACCCAGGCTGATGGCATTTCTTGTATTTCTGGAGGGAGCCTCAGGGCAGAAGTTTCCCACACCTGGCAAGACTGGGCTTCAAGTTCCCTATAAGGGGGGGTTCTGTTCAGTGTCTTCACCTCTTCTCCTGAGTTCAGGAGTCTCTAACAGCCCTGAATTTAGACCTTCAGCACCTCTGCTGCCCTCCTGAGCAAGCTTGGTATGTCTGGCCATACTGGCTGGTGAATGTCCTGCTGCTTTGTTCAGATGTCCTCAGCCCAGGGCCAGGGTCCTTGTCCATCTGCCGCTTAGTTCTCCGAAGGGGTTTCTACTTCTGCAGGCAGCCAACGCTGGGCAGTTGGAGAAGAGGGGAGCTCGCCCCAGCCTCCTGTGCTCAGTCCAGATGAGGACTGAGCTCCATTTGCTGTGCTGGGATGGCACAGTACCTGCCTCTAGCCTAGGCTCCGCTGCTGCCTAACAGTAGGGCAGGGATGGAGTTGCAGAGTTAGGGATGGAGGAGGAGGTACAGCAAACGTTCATGCAGCTCTTACTGAGAGTCTTCCTGACCCATAATAGACCTGTTCTGGGCTCTTACACAGCTCTGCCAATACCGACTGGTGCAGATCCACAAGTCCCTGCTATTCCAGTCTTGAGCCCCCTTGCCTCTCCCCTGATAACGTGCAGTTCTTTTCAAGGCACTTCAATCCCCATGTGCAGGCTGCAGCACTCCATGCTAATCCAGACAAGCTGTTCCCCATAGTCCCTGTGGTCTCCTGCATGCCTCCCCCACACAGCTGGACCCAATGCTCCTCCATCCTGCCCTGCAGCCCCCTGGCTTCCTCTGGCAGACTGCCAGTTGTGTCAAACTGCAATGGCTTTTCTCTAGGGCAAGTTTTTTTTCAGTAGGGATTAGGCAGAGAGCACCCAAGTATGATTTAGTGGGGGATTGGTCCTGCTTTGAGCAGAGGCTTGGACTAGAGACCTCCTGATGTCCCTTCCAACCCTGAGATTGTGCCTGCAGCATGCATGATTGAAGTACGTGAGTGTCAAATCCCCCAGCACCCACACACCCAACCAACTAACCACTACTCACGGACACCATCCGCACTGGATGTGTAGATGCTAATGTACATACACACAGCTGATGTCCACAAGAACACTTCTTCCAGCTCATGAGACCTATGCCTTGGCACGCACACGTGGGAGCAGTAACATGGGCACAGACACACGAGTCTCCCACCTCAAGGGGCAGGAGAGCCATGAATGGCAGGAAGAGGGACCAGTGGCAGATAAGCTCTGCCCAAGCTCTATTCCAGTTTTGCAGTCTGGAAGGTAGAGCAAGCACACTTTCTGCACTGCTCCCAATAACTGCATTCTCTTCAGTGCTTGCTCCTGAGTCCCAGCTCATCAGAGTGGGTGCTGGCTGGCAGGGAGGAATGGCAGCATCCGCCATGTGGGAGCTGGGGAATTTTCATGCAATCAGTTTCCTAGCTGCTTTAGTTCTGACTTCCCCGGGCTCCACTTCTTAGGGCAGGTGGGGATGCGATGCTGTGAGAAGGGGGCAAAGAGCACGTGCTTGGTTTCCATTCGGGAAAAGTCCAGGAAGGCCTGCACAAACACCAGCCTAGCTAGCAGTGCCCTGTGCAGTTAATGCTGCTGAAAAGTTAGCCAAGGGAAGGCACTTGGGAGGGACTCTAGGGTCTAGTGGTTAGAGCCAAGGCCTGGAGATTGCTCCTGCCTTGAGCTCTAGTAAAAGTTACCTCTCTGCTCTGCCTCGATTTCCCTTTCTATAAAATAGGGCTGGCTTGACCTGCCTTTGGTGAAGCCTTTGGAGATCCCTGGTTACCTGGTGCTATTTAAATAGTGTTTGATGAATTGGCAGGGAGGGCACAGGAGCTAGCTTTACCCTAGTTGCAGTCTAAATGGCCGGGTGGCGATAGCAGATGGACTCGCCACTCCAGAAGGATAGGAACTGGGATGCTGGTCCCGTGATGCTCCGTGCAGATGGGAACTGGATTGGGGAGGCTGTCCCACAGCCATGGTATGAGGGGGCTCTGCAGGAAAAGGGGCTGCTGTTCTCTAACTCCCCCTTATTTTAACCCTCATTTACTATGCTCCTGAAATAGGAGCCCATTCCCCAGGGAACCAGTGATGTGCATGGCTGCTGCCCTCCCCTCCAGCAGGCACAAGGCTGGGAAGGTGCTTTCCCCCGCAAGCCAGCAAAACAAAGCCGGGGGAGGGGGGAACCCCAGGAGGTTCCCCACTGGCACACAGCTGTGTTGCACTGGGGTGGATTTGCTTTCCTGGCAGCAGCATTGGCAATCCCCCTGCTGCAGGTGTCTCCAAGTTCCTCCACAGTGTCGGAGACACTGCCACAAACAGGCTGCTCTGAAGCAGTGCTGCTGGGAGGAAACCGACTCCAAGGGGTGTCGGGCAGAGGGAGATTCCAGCTCAGAGGATGAGTTGGTGGACTCCTGGAGGCTAAGGTGACGTGTGGTGGTGGGGGGGTTCTTCCCCCTCCATGTCTCAATTTCCTGCTGCTTCTTGCTCTCCACCACCTTCCCCTCTCATGATGGCGGTAGGTGCTGGCATTCTCCATGCGGGTGCATTAAATGGCTGTCTTGGTCTCAAGCCAGCTATCCCCTTCTGGGCTGGTTGTGAGCAAGGATGAAGGAGAGGCCCTGCCCCCAGCATTTGTAGACTGCTGCCTTCCCCACACCCCCATCTCTGCCACCTACCCGTGCCAATCCATCCCGCTTCTTAGCAACCCCAGTGCCCTGGGAGCCAGGCTCCGGATAACCCCTCCCCTACCCTCCTTCCGCTAAATCTGTGGTTTGTAGCCATGAGTCACCTTCTCTGCTCCTCTCATTAGTGACTCTGGATGCGTTATAAATAACCGGCTGAGCCTCCTCGGCCAGGGCCCGGAAAGCCATTGGCATGGGCGGTCTGCTCTGGAGAGGTTAACCTCACCCCTTCCGCTCCCCCCACATGCAGGCTGGACCCACGTGGGGCCATGGCCAGGGGTGGTGGTGAGAGTTGGCTGTGTGTGTGTGTGTGTGTGTGTGTGTGTACACCACCATCCGGGCACTTGGCTGTGAGGGGGAGGGAAGCAGGGATAGATCTGGTGTGGTCCACTCCCTTGCTACCCCCTTCCCCACGTCTCAGCCAAGTTTGTGCTCTTCATCTGCTCCTCAGACACCCTGGGGACTAGGCCTGGTGTGTGGCAGCTGAGGGGCGATGGGACAGCTCTCTGTGTAGACTTCAGCTTATCTACACTCTCTGGGGTCAAACCACCCACTTGTCTGCAGGACCAGACAGGCAGGGGAATGTTAGGGGAGGGGCTGGTTTGGGGCATAAGACACTGGCCTGTGTTCAGTTCCCAGCTCTGCCCAAACTCCCTGGGTGACCTTGGACAACTCACTCTGTGCCTCAGTTTCCTCATGTGTGCAATGGGGAGCATAGCCCCGCCCTACCTCAAGGGTGGAGGGAGAACACGTTCATTAGCGTGTGAGTAGCCGCTGGATATTTGAGTGATGGGCCTAAACTGGAGCTTCCCTGTCCCCACTCCATTGGTTAGAAGCAGGTCTCATTCTCCCCTTCTACAATAACCCAAAACAAGGCCCATTGTTCCCCTGCCTTCTTCCCTGAAGATGTGGGGTTTCTCCATTGCAGTCTGGGGTGGGTGGGAAGGCAGCTTGGCCACTTTTGAGTGGCTTATCCCACTTGGACAGCTTTTCTTTTTTTAAAAAAAACAACCCTTCCATTATCCTGCCAAGATAAATTTCTTTCCAAAACTCTCCTCTCCCCTATGCTGTTTTATAAACGAATTGAATGTCAGCACTCTGCTGGCCTCTGTCTGGGGAGTGGTCTGTGCATGAGAGAGATGGTTGCCACAGCATGGTGGGGTGAGGAATTGGGGGACCAGCCCAGTTTATGTGACTCTAAATGCAGGAGCAGCTGGCAGGGCTGCCTGCCGTTCTAGGGAAGTGTGCCGTGAAAGGGGAGGGAATGCCGTTTTGTCTCACTGCTAGGAGTGGTTCAGAGGCAGCTGGACTGCATTGAAGCAGACTTATGCAGGAAAATCTTGGCAGTATATAGCCCTGATTCCCTGTTATGCCAGGCCCTCTTTATGCCATCCTGGGCCTTTAAAGTGGGTGGAAATCCCTCCCCCTTGTGCAGACCGCCTCCCTGGCTAGTAAGCTTGCCCTGGCTCTGGTCTAAGCTGTGCTGCTGGATATAGGAGGTGTATTGGGGTCTGGCCAGAGTTCTCTGCTTCCCCAGGACCATAGGGGTCCATGAGAAACTGTATAAGTTAGAGCAGCCCGAAGGCTGCTCTGGTGTAGCACAAGGCCCCAAAATATAGGAAGCAGACCTCCACCCTGCCTCAAGTGCAGTAGTGGAGGAGCTGAGAATCCAGCCCTGTGCTCTCACATCTCTGCCTCTCTGAATGTGGAGTCAGAGCTGCTGCACCCACGTGGCCTGCTCTGATCTACAAATAACCCCCCAGAGGTAGCACTTAGCACATTTACCTTCCTTCAGTGGCATCAGTCACTTTAGCTTTTGGGGTTTTTTTGGTGTTTGTTCCTCTCCCCTTCCCGAACCGCTTCTGTGGAGGTGAGTCAGCCCTGCTGCCGCGTGCTCAGACCCGGCCTGGTGGTGAGTGCTAATGAAGGGAGGTGTGAGTAGAGATTGCGCTGCATGAAGTCAGCCCTGATTTTTTTTCTCCCCGCCACCCCCCAATTGGGTTCATTTACCCAGAGTGCTTTTGGGCATCAGGTTGGGGTTCTAATTGGCTTTTTTTGGTCCTGTGCCCCTCTGGAAGCATCTTTCCCTGCTTTGGATCTCCCTCTTCTTCCTTCCTTCTTCCTCCTCAGGCTCCTGGTTCTTAGCCAAGCCCTGCTATCCCCGGCTGTGATCCTGTAGTGATGTTAAGAGCTGGGCTTTTAAAGAATTAAAAAGAGAGATCTTAAACCTCAAACTGGGACACTTTTTTTTTCCATTTGGTGGCATAAATAGCATCTTGTGACAAAGCTTTACATTGAGTTTGCCATAGCAACCTACAGCAAAGCCAGTGTTTATAACACCCTGTCACCAGGGCTGGAGAAAACAAGCAGCTGCTGCCGTAGCAGGCTGGGGTGACTCTCTCCAGTAAAAGGGGGTGGTGTCTACCACGTGGAGCTTCCGGTGCAGGAGCTGAATTCCTCTACAGGGCCCTGACATCAGGGCTATTGTGGGCTCCTGCAGCGATCCAGCTGTGGGCACATCAAAAAGTGCCAGGCGGCTGTCTTGCTGAGTAGAAGGAACGGGGTCCCAATGCTGCATGGGCCTGGTCTTTCTCACGGACGGTGCTTTTAACTTGCTATAGGAGTAAGAAGAGCAAATGGGTTCATAGGACTCTAGCCAACCTGTTGCTCCCAGGAGAAACTTAGGGAAGGTTGAAATTGGGCTCTGAAGGCAGCAGCCTGATTTTAAGTGAGGCGTGAGCCTTCCTTGCTTCAGCAGGTACTTGCTGGATATTCAGTTGGTCCTGACTGTTTTTAGAGAGGATAACTTCCCTGGCTGCTTCAAACCCTCACCTGCTCTTGCCCGGGTGTAGCTTCCCTGTCTCCCACCTGGGAATGTCCTGCATTCCTAGGGGGAGGTCTGGGCTCCAGATCCCACTGGCCATTGTCCATCCCTGCACCCTGCGGTGGAGAGATGGCATCAGCTGTGCCTCTGCGTGCCCCTGGCTCTTCCGCCCCTGGGAGGGGGGCCCCGTCTCCCCGCTGCCATAAGCGCCTTCTCCCTCTGCCATGCTGGAGGTGTAATGCAGCCGTTTATTATTCCGGGCAGGTTTGTCTGCAGCACTGCATCAGCTCCATCATTCCTCATCAGCCGCTCCCTCCTCCTCCCCTGCCAGCTTCTCTGTTCCACACCCCCACACTCCCCTCCCTCCGTACACACTTCCTTGCCTCCCTCCCTCTCCTTTCTCACTTGGCTACACTTGGACTGAGTGCTGGGAAGGGGGATGGGAGTGACTGGAGTCGGGCTGGGGACAGGAATCTGCTGGGAAAGGGGGACTTTGGCTTTAAATCTCCATCTCCCATTTTTGATGCCTCGGCAGAGGGCCGTATAAAACCCAGCCATGCCAGCAGGACTGTGGCACCCAGCCCTGCGTTACATCCACTGGGTACCTGCCCAGCCAGCCCCAACCATTCCCCTTCTTCCCCGGCCTTCAATGTTTCCACCCTTCTGCCCTATCCCTGCCCCTACATGTGCAGAGGGGGCTGGGCTGGGGCATAATCCAGTGCAGAGATGCGTTCAAAGGCTATCCAAAGCAGATGTCCCAGGTCTGGAATAGAGGGGAATTGGGGCTGAGACACTGGCATGGCTGGACGGGGATGCAGGGGAGTGACACACATGCAGTAGCAGAGGGGAGCAGCAGAGCTCCCGGAGTCAGGCATGTCAGCAGAACTGTACAGGGGAAGCCCAGGGCAGGACTAGTAGGAAGGAGGGGGGATTGCCGGTCATGGGATGCAGGCTGGCGGAGCTGATGCAGAGGGTGATCGATCGATCCCTTTTCCCTGGAGCTTTCCATGTGTGGCTATTGCAAAATGACTGTTCATCAGAGTCCAGACTCGGGGTCTGACCCAAGTGCCAGAGCTCTGGGAGAGTGGAATCCCCAGGCCTGTGCAGCTCAGAGACCACTGGTTGAAGAGCCACCTCTTGAGGGACCCACCCCCAATCCTACCTGAATCGGGGGACAAATGTGCTAGAAGCCCTCTGATACCAATTAAGACTCCCCTCTCCTCCTCCCCCCCCCCTCATTGGGGAGTTTGGGCTATTGAAGGGTCAGCTGGGGAACAGAATCCCTGCCCCTCTGGCCCCATCCCCTGCTTCACATGACCCATACTAGGTGGAAAGATGCAGACTTGTGCAGTGGCCTTGTCCTAGCGTCTCTGCACTTGGCTGCCAGCAGCTGAGTATTCAGGCTGCTCACAGCCGCCTTCTGTTCTTCCCCCACCGCCTTTCCTCCCTCAGTCACTCTCCACCTTGCTCTCACTTCTGAGGAAGGGACCCTGGGAAAGAACAGCTTCCCGCTTGGTGCTTAGAGGCTATGGAAGCTCATTAGAGAGTTAGGGACAGTCAGGTGAATAATGCCAGTCCTTGGGTAGTTAGAGCACTGGTGGCTGGAGGTTTACTCAGGCTTTTCTCCTCTCCCTGGCTGTGGTGGGGCTGGAAGGAGATTCTGGAAGGTTCTTTCTATCCCTGATAGGGGCTCTGGGGCCATTTGTCTGGCTCCACAGAGCACCCTGAACACCTCCGTTTAGTAGTTTCCCTTCCTGGGTGTCTAATATTGTAGCTGGAATGGCTGTATTTGGCCTTGACATGTAAGTTGCTTGGAACAACGTGGCTAGGTTGTCATCTTAGTGTCCCCTGATTTGCTGTCTGCATGGTTGGGGCAAACCTACTGTGGTAGTCTCCCCCCACCCCATTAGAGTGAACCTGGCAGAGTTTCACCAGGGTCCCTGTGAAGCTGTAGACCTCATGATTCCATGTGTCAGGACTCCCAGATTGGGCAGGAGGGGGGCAGTCCTTAAAGGAGATTCCTGCTACACCTGGATTCACAGTGGGCACATTTCCTAGGCATGCCCCAGGTCTGTCCATCCCAGCTGAGCTCAGGGCCACAGTGTTGCAGGGACGGTAAGTACACCTGCTCCCTGCCCTGGAGCGTTTGCAGTCAAAGAGCTGACCAAGAAGATGGGGAAATAAGACTTGCCCAAAGTCACCCATAGCTCTGTGGCGGAGCCAGGTCTCCTGACTCCCACTTCAGTGCCCTACTCTAGGACCACGGTTCCACTCCACTGGGCAGCAATGCAGAGTAGAGCTGTCTGAGTGGAAGCAGACTCCTTCCTCCCCCAGGAGTCTGTGTTTTATCTCTTCTCTCCCCACCCCCAACCTGCAGAGAGGAATCCCTGGCGCTCCAGTTCTGAGGAGGAAAGTTATCTGGGGAGATAATGATAGGTGCCCTGCAGGCTTCTCCAGGGGTAATTATGGATTTGGCAATTCCAGGATTAATTAGCTGCCTTTCTCTTAACCTCTTAGCTCTTTTCAGAAGATGTTGTTTGTTATGAAAGGGGAGAAAAATAGGAAATAATCCCCCCCTACCCCAGCACGCGATTAATCAGCAGGGGTCTGTTTAATTGGATCTGCCAGCGCCTACCTCCTCCCGCAGGGAGCTTGAACACCCTTAAATGATAGATGAGTAAGGGCTGCACTAGAGAGGCTCCTATGGGGGGGGGGGGGGGCGGCAAAGCAGAGATGTGCTTTCTTCTATAGCACCAAGCCATGACCTAGAATTGCCCCCCATCCCATACCAATGACCTACTGCAGGGCTTTCTTAAGTGGGTCTACTTTTTTTTAGGGGGATCCTGAAAATTTCGAATGGCCTATTTGGTGTTCCTTCCCCAAACGAGGAATTTGTTGGTTGCCCGTGTGTGTCTGGCGGCTCGGCACAGTGGGGCTGTGGGGTGATTCCCGGTGGCACCTAGAGTCCCCGGACTGGGATCAGAGCCTCGTTCAGGCAGGGATCACACGGACCAACTCCACCTCAAAGAATGTACAGTCCAAAGCCTAAATTTCACAAGCTGTTCTGCTTGGCTGGACCCCCAAGGGGGCTGAGATCCACCTGCAGGACTGGGACCTTGGCATATGAACAGACTGAAAAGGAGGATGAACAGTCAGAGGGGGTGTGTGGTAGCCCTGAATGGAGCGGGTCTTTCCAGGAAAACCAACACTACAGCTCTACTTTCCCCATGTGCTGCTTGGGTCTGCTCTGGGTGTCTTGCTCAGCTTGGGTGGCTGTGACACTAGCTTACCTGGCTGGCCTCCCTTTGTCTCTGTTCCTGGTTCTCCTGAACGACAGGAGGCTGCTGTTTCCGGGAAGGCCCCAGGGTGACCATTTCTTCGAGATGCCTTTGAACACTTCTGCACCTGACATCTGCAGTAACTCTCAACATTCCTTTCAGAGGCTACATTTGGGGGCACACAGGCAGCATCTCATGTTCTCTCTGCCCCAAGTGAGGAGAAGGACATGGAGAGAAACGCTCCCACCTGCCCTATTGCAGGCTGACGCCATATCTTTAGCCACCAGCCTGGAGTAGTCTTATCCTGTCGTTTTAGCTCTAATCTCCACAGCCCAGTCGGTCCCTGTCTTCCCTGCAAGTACCTAAATTATGCTGGGGGATGGGTGGAGTCACAACCACACCCCAATCCCGGGCCAAGCAGGATGTTTTTTCTGAACGCGGCTTGGGTCATGTGCATCTTTGCCTCTGGAGTCTGGTTCTGCAGGATCTCTGCTGTCCTATTGCTTATGGAGGGAATTGGATCATCAGAGGGACTGAGACGTTCCATGTTCCCTTCAGGGAGTTGGGAAGGGGATGGGGTGAACAATTCCAACAGTGGACAGTTCCTAGCAGCATACCCTAGTCCCTCCTTCCCAATTTGCCCCTCTGTTTGCTTCTGGTGACCTCCCACCCCTTAAGCAGAGTGTTTATCTAACTATTGTCTTCATGCCCAAAGGCCCCATACAAATGCATAGGAAGAGGTTCTTTCCCTGCCCCTCGAGCTTACAGCCTAAAACGGTGCGTCAATGGCCGGTGGTAGGTAGGCTGCTGTGAGCTTCCTGGTCTCCCTAGTCCTGCTTCAGGACAGATGCAATCTTGAAGAAATCCCAAATTGCAGCATAGCTGTGACACCCCCGGCTGAGACGCCTCCTTTGTGCATCCACTTCCAGGGTCAGTGACACTAAGCAGACTGCCATCGTGAGTCCAAGCATTAAAGGCTGCACCGGTGCTCTTGGACTGTTGGTGGAGAAAGCCCTCTAGCAATCTGGGGAGGGGAACATCCTCAAGTATTCAGTTCTTCTGACCCCTTCCTTGCCAGCTGCTTCCACTCTTGGAGACGGCAGGGAAAGCATGGGGGCCCGAAATGTCTGGAATGCAACTTGGGTATGATGATCCATCCCAGCATTTCAACAGCATCTGAACAAGGAGAAGAAACTGAAGTGGATTTCTCTGCCCAGCTGGAATGGACTCTTGAATCCTCCCCAGTTTTAATATTCCAGGCTCTCCCCCTTCCTGCTTCAGGGAACCCACTGAGACTTGCTTTGGAATTCTCCCTTCCATGCAGAACACAGCTGGTGCCGACTCCAACTCAGCTGTCCTCTGGAGGTGGAGCTTCATTGCTGAATAAATCATAGTATTTCTCGCCTCCTCGTTGCCCCCATTCTAGGTAATGGTCATAAAGCTAGTAATACTAGTACAGCTGGGGAAACGCAGGCAAAGAAGCCAAAGGGATATAGTCTAAATATCTGTCTGTATTTAAATGTTTTGGGTGTTTTTTACCCCTGTTAACTGAAAATCCACTCAACTTAAAAACAAAAGGCCTTTTAAGCTCCAATTTGTCCACATTTGTTTACTTTCTAGCTTTGTCTCCCTTCCAGACTACAGAGAAATCAGTGGAGTCAGTTTCATGTTTTGTGTATAGTCAGATTCTCAGGGCACTGCAGAGGGGTGTGTAAGACAGCTGTTTTCCCCTGGAAGTCTTTGTTTTTAAAACAAATGAATGGAAATATTTCTCTTCCTCTCTGCTCTGGGCCAGCCAGCTGTGGATGAAGCAGTGTCACCTGGGTCCTCTTCCTGCCCCTGACTCACTTCCAAGTTACTTATCTGGGGCCCCCTCAGTCTTCCCTGCTGGGTAGTTAGACCAGTGATGCTGACACACTGGGAAGCGCTTTGAGAGATGAAGGACCAGATCTGCAGCTAGCGTTTAGCAGCACAGTTTTGTTGAGGTCAGAGGCGCTTAGATTTTAAGCTCCAGGAGATGAAGAGACTATTGTCTTGTTCTGTATTTGTACAGCACCTAGTGCAATGGGGTTCTAGGTCATGACAGGCTCCTGTGCTTCAGAGTAATCCAAATAGACCCATTTCTGCTAGCAACAGTCCAGCTTGAAAAGGACTGTACTAGTGCTAAGCATTGTTGCTATGAAGCAGCTTTTCCTAGATGTCCCTGCCTAAGGCAGGGTAAAGGTGGGATTAGAGCTGGGGGGGTTCCCAGCTCCAGTGCTCATTCCTAGACCTTGCTGCTTTCCGATATTTCTTGTATAGGCACATCCCTAGTGCTGTGGCTCTGGGGGGGGGGGGGGAAGGGTTCTATGGCACGTGCGTCTCAGCCCTCTTGCTAATGACGGTATTTTTGTTTTAAATCTGTCTTGCAGCTCCCGTTGCCACTGATATCCAGAAAACCCTCCTCCTTCTCCAAGAGAGACACGCTGGTTGTTGCTAAGGTCGCTTCCACGGTAACATGCACATCCTGTTTACACCTTTATCTGGAGAAGTTGGGCTCAGCTAGTCACGCCAGCTTCACCTGGGAAGCTGTAGACGGAAGCACCCGCTTCCCCTTCCTCACCTCTGGCACCTCCACTAGGATTCTCTTCTCTCGAGGCCCCACCATCCAGTTCTCTAGGGGGCTGTGGAGCTAAGGCATCTGCTGGGCACTGCCAAGGACAGTCCGTCCCCTGCGGGACTTTCGGGGGAGGGAGGTGAACAAATAGGAGCCAGTGTTCTTCCGCCCGCGTCTGTTGCGACTCCCGCTGCTTTGGCAACATGACGAACAACGCTGCCGACCACCATCCTGGGAATTCGGTCGCCGAGGGCAGCCATGAAGGGGATTTTGGCTGCTCCCTGCTTGACCTGCGGAGCCTCATGGAGCTTCGTAGCAGCGAGGCCGTCGCAAGGATAAATGACACGTACGGGGGGGTGCAGAACATCTGCAAGAGGCTGAAGACGTCGCCGGTCGAAGGTAAGTGGCTGGCCCAGGCGGGTTAGCAAGGGGACTGAAACTGGAGAATCAGGGGAACTGTTCCTGATCTGCCTGCTATTGATGATGGGTTAGAATTTGCAGTCTTGTTAGGCCTAAACCTTCCCATTGAAGGCCACAGGCCTATGCTCCTCACACAGTTGTGTGGCTCATAGTTGTGAGTGTCCATCAGATTACAGTAAATACCTAAGTGGCCCAAATCTGAGATCGGGGGCCCCCCCTTGTGTTGGGTCCTGCCATACCCCAAGTGTGAGTCCCTGCCCCAGGAGTTTACAGTCTAACTAGACAACTGCCCAAGGAAGTAGTATCTCCCCCATTTTGTGGCTAGAGCAGGCTGTGGCACATAGATCAAATGACTTGAGGAGAGCCCAGATTTCAAGAGTCTGAGTCTCAACCACAAGACTATCCAGTCACATTCTCCCTGCAGCCTCCGGAGCTCCCTTCTCTTTGCCAGGCCCCCAGAGTGGGACGCAGACCCCAAACGAAAGGTTGAGTAGTTCAGGCAGCGTTCAAAGCTGCGGGATTCTTTTCCGCGCCTGGCCCGGTGCCCATGATCTTGGCTCCAGCGTTTTGGCTGTTCAAAGGTAGATGGCGCGGACGGCGGGATAACACTGGGGCAGCATGGGAATGTGGTGGTGAAGGAGAGTTTAAAGGTAAGTTGGGAACTCGGCAGCCAAGTCCAGCTACCAGCCAGACCGCTGTGACTCTAGCTTGTCACACGTCCTTGTAAAACTTGCACACTGGTGTCCTGAACAACTGTGTGCCTCTGGGGAACAGTTGGTTAGACACGGGTGCTTCTATTTGGACACACCCATTCACCAATTCTCTGGGCTCCTAAAGGACTTAAGGTCTACATATAAAGCCAAGGAACCCTTGGGTGGGGCTGCTCCCCCTTGGCAGCCATGCTAACAAGATTGCTGCCTGAGGCGCCCTCCCCCCCCCCCCCCCCCGAACGCTTCCCACTAGAAATGTGGTCCTTGCAGTGTTAGAAAGTGGTGGTGGTGATGATTCTATTCAGCCTCACAAGGCCAGGCGTATGTTGACTGGAGTGTTGCACTCCATAATTTATTTTTTTCCCTAGTCCCAAACTCTTTTGAGGACCACCCCCAGTCTAGGCTTGCAAGAGACAGGATAGCTTCAATGTATGCTGGGTAGCTGGTGGCCCTAGCAAAGAGAGATTCCTAGGAGGAGCTAATGCTGAATTGGTAGGGACTGGGCTGGCTGAAGAGGTTTGGCCATTGCCTGCGGGATGGGTGCAGATGGCAGCTGCAGTAGCAAGGGAAAGACTCCGAAATCAGGCATTTTCTTCCTTCACTTTGCAAACTGGTTATTCTTAGCTCTTTCTTGTGGTGGTGTAAGTGCTGGATTAGCATATTTCACAGCCTGTGCCTGGGAACAGGAAGGTGTGGTGGGGAGAAGGGAAGACAACACCAGATCTAAAGGTGGGGGCGGGGGGGAAGGGAAGGGAAGAGATGGGGACGTCCTGTTTGGAAATGGAAAATTCAGCTCACAAAGGAATGTTTCCCGCGCCAAGCGGTGAATGCACATACATGGAGGGGTGGGGAGTTACACCCCAGATGCGCTGTGTTCTTATCTCTTTGCAGAGGAGAGAGCTAAAGGCAGCTGTTCTAATTCCCCCAGTCTTTGTCTGACTCTCTCCCTTGTTTCCAGACCTGCATTTTCCTCCATCCCACGCAGCCCCGGTGTTGCTCTCACTTAGGTTTATTTCCATCCATCGCTCCCCTCGCCCGGTGCCGAGGTTGCAGCAAACCTAGAGTGCTGCATCCCGCCGGCTTTCAGTTCCCTGCTTATTCCGGTGAACCTCCCACGGGCCCCTTTTCCTGTTAAGAGCCAAAAAAGTGAGACCGGTTGAAAACACTTTCATCGTTGCCCGTGACAACATTTTGACGGGATGGCCCTGATGGAAGAGGCATTCCTTGGGGAAGATACCATAGCCAACAGCATGGTAGGCCTAATGATGTCATTCCCTTCAGGCACGGGGCTTTCGCTCTGCAGCCCAGTAAACCTCTTGGGAGCATGTGCACAGCTTGATTCATCCAGATAATGTCACCACGGTGACTGACTAGGGAAACAGCCAGCAGGTCAGAGCCTGCAGGCCCAAGTAAATATATTTAGTAGATGGCAAAGCTCTCTGCACAGAGCAGCATAGCCCTAGGGGAAGAGAATGGGCCTTCACTGGCAGCCTAGTGAAGTCAGTGTTTTCAAGAGGCTACTGATTTGGGGGAAACCTCCATATTTGAGAGCCCAGCCTGGCACTGATTCGGAAGGTGCTGAGCACCCACAGTGCCAGTTGATGAGTGGCAGGTGCTTGTGTCTGTGAAAATCCCGAGGATGGATTCCCGATGGGTCCTCCAGCATGGTTGGGCATCAGTATCCATCTGTCTAAAGTGCAAGTCCCTGCCCCAAAGAGGTCTTCTGGATTTGTACAGCACCAAGCACCATAGGGTCTGGTTCGTGACTAGGGTCTTAATGGTTTATATTGCAATAGCGCTTAATAGTGGGGGAGCATAGTGGTTTTAGTTTTTAAAACTCTGCCTATGGAGTGTTATCCCCTTTTCCACTCCTCCCCCAGAATTACTGCAGCTATTGCCTAGATCCAGCAGTTCCTCTTCACTTTTTTTTTAAGTGAATACAGGCTAACCTATGTTTGGGACCCATCTCCATTAGGCAATCCTTTTTATGAAGCACTCCATAAAGCAGCCCCATGATTCACCTGCTGAGAGCAAAGAGGTGGTGGTGGTTAATTTCTTGGTGTGTTTATGGCAGTGATGTCCAGAGGCCCAGTCAGCAATGGGGCCCCATACTGCAACTCCTGCACAAATTGAGGGGGGAGAGGGGGAGTTGTGGCTGGTCAGTAACTCAGTTGTCCTGGCCCCTGGTAATTGTATAAGATGGGTTCCTCTGACAGTACATTTCAGCCCTGCTCTGTGGACTCATGTCCCATGCCAGTGCAAGCACCAGGTTAGAGTTTCGGGGGAGGCTTGAACTTGCTTCCCAGGAGCCAAGACCCTTGGTGCATTGGTCAGTGCAATTCCCTGCTCTGCAGTGGCCCTTGTTTTCATCCTGGGCTGAGCCAAAGCTTTGGTTCCAAACAGCCCATCCTTGAACCTTCTGGGGAGTTTGGACTTGTCTCTAGTATCCGCAAGATGCAGGGACGAGGCCAGATTTGATGCAGTTGACCATGCTGGCCATTTCTGGACCAAATCTTTATTTCACCCATTTGTTTTTCACCCTGTGTTTCTGCCTTTGGCTGGGATCAGAAGGGTGTAATGAGGGAATGGCTGTTCTTGGATCGTTCCAGTCCAAAGGGAATCTCCCCTGGAATAGCAGGGGGAGCAGCCGATCAGGACTGAGATGCAGCCGCAAGAGTGGGGGTCCTCAGGACCGGATAGCCCAGAGAGCTGCAGGTCAGGATGGAGGGGCAGCAACTGAGCTGTATGGAAGTCCTAGGAGTCACACGGAAACATCCTCTTAAATTTAAAGGAAGTTAGGAAATCTATTTAGTCGATACAATCCATCCTCTGGGACCTTCTGCCTTGACATATAAAATGTAGGAGCCCTCTGCGGGCAATTTCTAGTACTGCTGAATTCTGGCTTGGCTGCCTGGGAATGTGCACATCCAGGGTGTCTCTCCCTGCACTACATCTGCTCTTCCCTGCATAGCAACAGAAGGTGCTTTTCGGCAGGGACAGCATCCCTGTGTGCTAAATCTTGCCCACAAATTGTTAGTGGCAAAGGCTGTATTCACCTCTCTGGGCCTCTGCAGCCAAGTCCAGTCTCCCTAAACTTTGAACTGTGGGGTTCAGCAAGAGGGTGTTGACAAGTGAGACTCTCAAGGCATCTAGACTGCCTGGGTCAATAAGAGTCGGGCTCCTGTCCTACTCTAGGAATCCCATCTCAGAAGGGCAGCTGAGTGCTGAAGGTTCTTTGCATGCTCCCTGCGCTGCTTTCTATGGGAATCGTCCCATTTTGAATCGTGAGCTTCATGGCTCAGAATGACCCTTCTCCCAAGAGCTCGCTGCTGGGTTTGTATCCCAAAGTATTGCTGCAGGGCCTTCCGCAGCCCCTTCTGGGACTGCTTGGGGCAGGCAGATATTTAGAGACCCTGATAGGGTCTCTGGGAGCTAGAAAGCCAGAGGGTCTGTCTTCCCAGCAGCCTCCATGAAAGATCCCCTGTACAGTCATTACAGCTCTTCGCCACCGCAAGGGACACAGGCGGGGGAATCATTTTGTTCAGCACTGTGGAGCGGAGTTCGGCTGCACCATGTGGGGGCCCTTCTCATCCAGGCTTGTGACCCCAGCCTGCTAAGTCATCTCTGCAAACTGGCCTCTCCTTTAAACCAAGCATGGTTCTGGACAGCTCTCTCGTGGTGGGACCAGAGTCAACCACCCGGTGCCTGTCAGGGGATGCGGAGGAGATGGCGAATTGCCAGGAGGGGATGGTAAGGAGGTCCTTGCTGTCGGGGTGAAGTACATTCTCTTCTCTCCCCCCTCCAGCAATGAGGGGATTTCTCCTGAGCTCCTAGCGACTTCAGCTCTGTTGGATGTTCTCATAGGCCTGTAGACTATTGTCCCTCAGCTGGCTGACTGCTGTGGAATTAACCCTCTGTTCTGAGTTTGGAGCCAGGCTGGCTTGTGGGGGTGAGGGGGGTGGGGAAGGGAGCTGTACGTGGCAGCTGTTGCCCTCCGCAAAGGCTTGTTCTGTGAGTCAGTTTGACGGGAGTCTCTCGCTTTCCTGTCTCCCCTGGGGGGTGAGTGTCTGCAAATACAGCCTTGGCTCCCTCGTTGGCAATAACCGCACCAGAGTCCCCTTTTTCTCCCCTGGCCCCATGCTCTCCCTCCTCCAGCCTGCAGAGCTAGCCGTGGAGAGCCCAGGTGATAACAGGATCTCCAAGCCTGGCTTAGCCAGCCAGGCCCCGGCTTCCCTAGAAGAGGCAAATCTTCCCGCTGAATACAAAATAAAGGGAGCCAATGATGCATGGGGAATAGCAGCAGTGAGCCATGGGTTGCAGTGGTGACAGCCCAGGGAGGAGTGAAGAGCCAGGTCTGGGCACCTGACCTGTGTGTGTGTGTGTGCGCACACATGAACCAATCTGGAGAAGGAGACCCCCATGCAGTCAGTAGGAGAGTGGAAATGGGATGCTGCATCCTGGGGGGGAAAAACTGCAATAGGCTCAGTGCCCTTTTTTCCCCTGCTAGAGCCCACGTCTACTGCTCTGCTGGCAAAGCCCTCCTAGCGTGCATGCAGCTATCCCAGCATTGCTGCGCTTCGTTTCAGTGTCACAACTGCCCCCATGAACAAAACCAGATACCCCGGTGAAATCGTGGCGTTGCCAATCTAGCCACACCGAGGCTAATGGTTTCTGCCAGCTGGGCTTTGCCAGTCAGGGGTCGCACATCTTCACACTGCTGTCTGGCAGAGCTACACTGGCTCCAGTCCATTGGATCCTCAAGCCTCTGACCCTTTCCCTTGTCACACCCAACACCTATCCCCAATTGGCTGCCCCAGTAGTCCTTGCGTTCTTCCCTGACACGGAGCAGATGGCCACAGTTGATCTGATGCACAAAGTGGTAGGTGGGTTATTTTGGAACCTCTTTTCTCCCTCTGTAGCTCTCCCACCATTAACCCTTTTTCCTTTACTTCCTGCTTTAACTGGCAAACGTCCTGGGGATTGCAATGGTCTATAAGAGTATCACTTTTTTACTATGGCGTTGTTGTTGTTGTTGTTGTTGTCTAGAGGTGCCATCTGAGATCAGGGCCTCATTGTGCTCCGTGCTGTACGTACAGGGTGAGAGATTAAAAATCAAGAGCCATTGGATGCCTAACCCTTCTAGGGGCAGAGCAAGAGGGTGGGGATGGTTTGTGAGGAGACAGGTGACTGGTGTGCATGTATGAGCAGAAAGTTCCCTGCCAGACCAGGGGCTAAGCAGTTAAGGCAAATGTGAGGGAGGCTGTGTGGACCTGCTGTGGCCCAGTGTGGGGATTGCTTGAGGGTGGAGGGAGAGCAGATCCACTGGTGTGGGCATAAGTGGGGAAACAAACCTGCCCCATGGTCCATGATTGTGCCAGCAGTTTCGGGGAGCAGTTATGGAAACTTGTGGACTGGGGCATGGGGGCTCTTTGCCTCTGGCATGCAGCTGGATCTGGGGAGGGGACAGCAGACCTGGGCTGAGAGGGGTGTTCTCTCTGTGGCAGAGTCTGAGGGTCGGGGTGGCAGTTGCAGGGCCCAGTTGTGGGGTGCTGTCTGGCAGAGCTGAATCTAGGGCATAGGGGCCCAGACAGGCTCTGGGGGGACAGCTGCAGGGCTGAGTTGTGGGGTGCATTGTCACTCTGGTGCAGAGCCAGTGTACAAGTGGGGCTCCCCTTCCCTCTAGCACACTGGGTGTGCCAGTAGGGCCGCAGCTGTCCTTGTTCTGACTCCATGTGCCTGGCGTTCCTCCCTTCCCCCACGTGCTGGGGAGCGTGCGCTCATCCTCCCCTCCCAGTCCCTGGGCCGGGACACTGCATGAGTCAAAGCAACCCATTATTTTCATAGTCGGATCCAGAGACTTTGGGTGGGGCTCGTTCCCAGGCAGGCTTGTAGGGACACCCGGGCTGACTTCATCTGACCAGCTTTCCTCTCCCTGGATCCTGCCACCACGCGCCTCGTTCTCCCTTCCCACTGTGCAGCGCCAGCCAGCCTGTGAGGGGAGGGTGGGGGCTCCATCTGCCCTCCCCTTGGCACCTCCAGCCCCCTGCTTCTGCCAGGGCTGCTCCCTCCGTGGCATGCCTCCCCCCCCCCAATCTCCCGCCAGTGGCTGCAGCTGGTAGAAGGGGAGAATCTTGTTCTCCTTTCCCCAGTAGAGGCACCCAGGGCTGGGCCGGCTCCAGGAGGGGGGAAAATCCGCTCAAGGAACAGGGCAGTCAGCCTCCAGCTAGAGGGTCTGACAGAGTTTGCAGCCCTGGCCCACATGCAGAGGAGAGAGACAGTCCAAGTGACTACAGGACAGAGCACAGCTCCGGGTCTGACCTCCCCTGCCTGGTGCATCTCGGGAGTTGGCAGGAACCTGACTGGGGCACCCTTAAGGTGGAAAATGCTGGGCTCTGAGCTTTTTAAGGTGGAGCTGGGGCTGGGAGGCGGGTGGTTAATAGATTTCATTTAAGTCCACCCCAGGACTTAGGGTCTGGGTTGACAGCCACCAGGAGACAAATCTTCTGTGTTGCAACAGGGATGGCTTTGTGGTGAAGACGCCGCACTGGGGCTCGGGGGCCGGGCTCAACGCCTAGTTATGCCCCAGACTTTTCTGTGACCTTGGGCAAGTCATCCCCTCTATGGGCCCCAGTTCCACATCTGTAAAGAGGGGAGTGTTAACCCTTCTCCGCCTCGCTGCCCAGCTGTGGGCACACCCATTAAGGGCTGGAGTGGAGGGGGACGGTGTGCTGCGGTGACAGGAGCTATGTGAGCACTGCATCTATAGCAGTGGTGTGTGGCCAGCAGGACCTTGACACCATGGGTGCCAAGGGCAAATCCGGGGATCTGACTGTCTTTCATGAACCCAGGGATGGGGAGGGACCCTCACTTGCTCCTGCCCAGGGCCCCACAAACCCCTAATTTGCCTCTGCCAGCTGTCCATTGGAAAGATCTCGGTAGAGCTGGAAAAACACCAGGATGTCTTGAAGACCTGGGCATAGCTGATTGTGCGAGGCTGGGGAAATCCAGAGTGCTGCCCGGGACTCTCTTCCCCCTTGCCTGGGCGCTGGATGCAGCACAGATCTGGTTGTCTGAGGCTTTGTGGGTGGTACCTGCTGTCCACATGCTAGGCAGGAGCAATTTGCCCTGAAGGCCTGGGGCTGCTGAGTACTCTGGCAGCTGGTGCCTCTCCCGTGAGCTGGTGGGAGATACTGAAGCAGGCCGCTCTGATTCCACACCCGTTATAAAAGCCAGAGTCGCTGCTGATTTGATGCAACGTGTAAACAAGCCGGTGAGCACCAGCTGGCATTCATTGGCACGTGAGGGGTTTGCTAGGTGGTGAGGATCGAGAATTCTCCCTACCTTTTGGTTTGCTGGTCAGTTAGTGTCCCCTTGTTCCCTCTGACTCTTGCCCCCCTTTGTGTGGTACCTGGTCCCAGCTGAATGTCTGAGGGGATGTCTACAGTTGAGACAACCCCGAGGCAGGGGGTCTCAGAGCCCAGGTCAGGTTATAGCCATGTAGACATTGGGACTCAAAACTCTCCACCTCACTGGGTTACGGTGCCTGGTCTCCTGCCTGATCCTGAATGTCTACACTGTCTTGAGCCCCACAACCCTGTCCATTGCCCCAGGTTCTGACACTCCGCACCGCTGCTGTTTCTCCACTGTGTAGACATACGTGGAAGGACGCACCTGCTTGCTTGGTGTCAAACCTGCAACTCGCTCCTCTTGCCTCATTCTCTCCCATCCCTTTGCTGACCAGTCACCTCTTCCCTAGCAGGCTGATCTAGGCTGGTGGGGGGAACCCCACCTGGGAACCAGAGTAAAGCCACCCACCAGTATCATAACCCTCTCCACCCACTGACTGGTGTCTGGGGTAATGGAGAGTGTGTGTGTGGGGTGGGGGGGGGGGGAAATGGACCCAGGTTTCTGTCTTGCTGCATCATTCCAGGGAAATCAACCACCTGGCCCCAGCTGGGCTCGCTTGTCCCCAAGGGCAACTCTGGCACTTGTAACATCAATGCAAATCAGGGCAGTTTGGGGGGTGGGGGGGGGAACTTGCCAGCTTCTGCGCTGGAGTCTGATCTCTCCAGGGCCCGAGCGCCCTCTGCTGTCGCCTGTCTGCTGTGGAGGCCCAGCCAGAAAAGCACATGAATGGGAGTAACTGGGAATAAGCAGCCGTGCAGTCTAGTGGATGGGACATTAGGAGACCTGGGTGACTGGGCAAAGCATGTCTCCACTCAGTGCCTCAGTTTCCCCTCCCACCAATCGGTCAGTTTTATCTGTGTAGGTTGCAAGCTCTCTGGGACGGGGTCTGTGTCTGTACAGCACCTGACACACTGGAACCCTGATCTCAGCTCTGCTGTGATCTAAACACTGAAGGGAGTGCTGGAAAAGGAAGGTCCCATGGGATGTCTGAGGATGTCAGCTGCAGGGGTGGGGTGGGGTGGCAGGGGGACTTTCCTCTTCTCTCCTCACCTCTCCTTCTTGCCTTTCTCTCCAGGCTTGTCTGGGAACCCAGCAGATCTGGAGAAGCGGAGGCAGGTCTTCGGACAGAACTTCATCCCACCCAAAAAGGCCAAGACCTTCCTGCAGTTAGTCTGGGAGGCTCTTCAGGATGTCACGCTGATCATTTTGGAAATCGCAGCCATAATCTCCCTGGGCCTGTCGTTCTATCACCCGCCGGGCGGCGACAATGAATGTGAGTGCCCTGTGGATTGGGGGGGGAGGGGACAGGACAGTGTCTCCAGGGACATTTGGTCAGAACCAGCACGGAAGGGGTTGGCCTTTCCAGGAGCTCCACCATCCTCTTTCCCCTGGGCCGTATCATGCGGGTGCCGGAAAAGGTACTCTGGTCAGTTTTTGGCTTCCTCTTTGGGACCAGTCCTCAGCTGGTGAGTCTGTAGTGCTCCGCTGACATTGGTGGCTATCTTGATTTGCACTGGCTGGGGATTTGGCCCAATGATTTCATTGGAACTCTGGCTTTGCACCAGTTGGATTTGGGGCCTCGTCCCCTCCCTCCGGTCCCGGCACACGATTGGACTTTCTCTAGCTGAGTTCTCAAACATACAGCTGACATCACTGTTTACCAGCCTGTTCCCTTGCCAGCACACACCTCCCACTCTCCAGCTAGATGGTACGGTGCTGGGTGTGACAGAAAATGTTAACCTCTATGAACTGATCCGAAGCCTATTGACACTAATGGAACGATTCTCATTAACCTTGAATGGGGTTTGGTCAGGCCCATAGACACAAAGGATTCTGGCCACATTCCATCTCTGTTAATTCTCTGCCCCTTGCCATTTCAAGGAGATGGAGGAGTCACTGCAATGCAGTTTAGAACAGGCGCCTGTTAAACACCTTCCAGGCTCCACCTCAGAATCAGCTGCATCTGAGGGATGGGGGAGTCAGGACTCCTGTTAAGTGTCTTGGAAAGTGCTTTGGGATTGTTTGAGCTTAAAAGTTTGCAATGCAGACAGATAAGAGAGCCATCTTCAGTGTCTGGAGTTCTTGCAAGGAGAAGTCAGTGGCACAATCCTGGCACTGAAGGATGATGTGGGTTGGATTGAGACCTAGGCTGTGGTGTGGGGGTTTGGAAGTCACTAGCTTCCCTGGAGAACTTGAGTTTTCATTCTAATGAAATGGCAGCGTGTCTCGTACTGTGTCTGCATCAGCTTATGGATCAGTGACTCCAAACTCTAGACATGCTGACCGGGGCTCTGTCCGCACACCCGGTGGGTGGGTAGCTGATAAATGGAGGCAGGATTTCTCTGGTGTGATGGTCGAAGTCCTGCCTTTTCTATGGCCCCGTTTGAGTCCCATCCAGCTCCATGGAGTCATTCCATTGGCTTGGATAGGAGTTGGAGCAGGGCCCTTGCAGCCAATACCTGATGCCTCAGAGGAAGATGACTCCTCCTCCTCCCCCCCCCCCCCCACCTGTGATGGTGACTCTGCAGTGCTGTATGCCTAGAACAAGGGAGGAAGGTTCTCCAGACCTATCGTGTCTCTAGTGATTTGCCTATAGATGTGTTAAGACGCTCTCTGCCACCAAAATACCAACCACCCACTTAGGTATTTCCAAGCCTACTAATAAATACTAAGTGATGCCTGTATCTCCTAACCCTACCAGATCCCTGAGCATGTGCATACACCATAGCTAAGATAAAAGCACCCCTGAGCCCCTACCTCCTAGTGCATGATCATTCTCTTCTGGGTTTGCATTGGTGGTCATCCCGCTGTGCGCTCAGCCCCTGGGATACCCACCATGAAGCGGGCTATCTGGGATCTATCATGGATATCATGAGACATTTCCCAGAGGCTGATCTCCTGCCAGTGTGTGTAATCTAGCACCTGTCATCTAGGGATCGGAGTCTTTTGTGTGAAGTCTCGATTGTGCCTCTGACAATGTCCCTGTCTGGGCTGGGAAATGTGGTCTGGACGCTTGATTCCAGTTCCGATGGGGTGCCCCTTTGTGGTTTTGGAGGTGGCTGGGCAAGACCCTTCACCTCTCTGCGCCTGTGTAAATTGGAGGGTGGGGGCCTTAATCTGAGGATTAATTGGTTACGGGTTGCAAAGTTCTCTGCAAGGGCCCGGTGATGGTGCTTGCTTCGTTTTTGCTGGCAGCTGTGTGAAGTATCAAACTGGGATAACAATTGAGGAAAGCGAGATACAGCGATGGTGACTCATTCCTAAGGTCACACCTAGAGAGGGCATGTCATAACTGTGACAGAACCCCGGTGTCCTGATTCCCAGGCCCCTGCTCTTAGCCCGGCCTCTGCCAAAATAACTCCTATGCAGAAAAGGCTGGATGGGCAGTGTGCCCATGGGGGAAGGGAGACCGGGGGAGTGACTTGTGGGCGAAAGGGACAGGAGGCGTCTGTATGTGGACCTTTTAGGCCCTTTGCCGTGCAACATGCCAACAGATACATCGAGATCTTCTCTTATGTGACTGAATCTTCCTCTTCTCTGTGCTTCCCGCCCCCCGGCAGTGTGCGGCCAAGCGGCGGCGGGCGCGGAGGACGAGGGGGAGGCGCAGGCTGGCTGGATCGAGGGGGCAGCCATTCTCTTCTCGGTCATCATCGTGGTGCTGGTGACGGCTTTCAACGACTGGAGTAAGGAGAAGCAGTTCCGGGGCCTCCAGAGCCGGATCGAGCAGGAGCAGAAGTTTACGGTCATCCGCAAGGGGCAGGTGATCCAGATCCCCGTGGCAGAGATCGTGGTGGGGGACATTGCGCAGATCAAATACGGTGAGTGGTGGGAGGGGAGCCAACCCACAGAAAGTTGACCTGGCACTCCTCCCCCTCCTGCACCTGTCTCGCACCCCTTCCCTCCTTGTCAGCTCAGTCCTGGAGCTGCCCACAGTGGAAACTCTGCCCCCCCCCCCCCCAGCCACCTTCTTTGCTGGACGTGGGCCGTGCTAGCTCCCCACTGGTCCCAGCATGCCGCTGCCTTTATAGGGGCTGGTGTCCGGGGGGGGGAATAAGTCGTTGGCTCCGCTCTCCCTGGGCTTCTTGTGTGCAGAAACCACGGTTGCCACGAAGCTTGAGCTCTGTGGAGTGCCTCGTGCTGTAGCCACTTTCCCAGTTGCTTTTGGTCAGGGTCGTGCTTCCATTGCATTGAAGGAAAATTTCTCCAGTCACCCATCTTCTCTTCTCCCACCCCCCCATTGCGGTCTGTGACCCCACCCCCATCACTGGAAGTTCATCTCCGTAGCGACACTGTAAGGAGTGATTTGGCTCCTTAGCTGTCGCCTCATGTCTGGTTTTTATCACCATTGTGCCACCTCTTCTCCGTAGACTTGGCCGTGCCTTGGGATTGTGGGTAATCTCCCTGGCATCAGGAATTCTTCAGGCCTTGCCTCCCCAGCCGTGGACTGAGGGAAGGGCTTTAGGCCGGGCATAGACTGGGCCTCTAACATGTCGTCCTCCTCCTCGCTCAGGTGATCTGTTGCCCTCGGATGGGATCCTCATTCAAGGCAATGATCTGAAGATCGACGAGAGCTCTCTGACTGGGGAGTCGGACCACGTCAAGAAATCCCTGACTAAAGACCCCATGCTGCTTTCCGGTGAGGCCACCAGATGTGACCTAAACCCTCCACTCCAGGGCTGGAGACCCCAAACAGCTACCCATCCTCTGGCTGCCTTGGGGTTCAGCAGGATTCATGTTCAGACAACCCAGTTCTGGTACCCTGCCAACGCCGGCACAAGTTAGACCAGGTTCTGCCGGCCCATCCCTGGAGATGGCTGATCTCTTCTGCCCATTCATGGTCCTAGCACAGTTTAGCGGCCCCATAGCTCCTGAACAGACCAGGAATGATCTTGGTGGTTGACCAGCCCTTGGAGGGCGAATCCCTTTCCAGAGCAGGGACAGCAGCAGAGCAAGAGACTGTTGCCCGTTGCTCCCTGCCAGTGTGGTTCCTGTAGTGTGGAGGTGTGCGGCCACTAGGAGGGTTGGGGCAGTATAAATCTAGCTAGCCTGACCGTTGAGGTGACACCTGTCCCATGGGAGTCTGGAATGAGATCCACTAACATAACACGGCTCTGATCAGCCGTCCTTCCAGCAATAACTTTGGGTCTCAGTTTACCTGGGCCAGCCTTGAACCAGTGACCCAGAAGTGATGGGCTCTGTACCCCAAAGTCAGACAGTCTCTTGTGTTAAAATAGTCGGGAAGTTGACTGTTCATGTCTCTTCTTCCTGGTGCACATTTTCCCTTTCCCTCGATGCTTCATTCCCCTGGCCAGGTACCCATGTGATGGAGGGCTCCGGACGGATGTTAGTGACGGCCGTGGGCATCAACTCGCAAACTGGAATCATCTTCACTCTGCTGGGTGCTGGAGAAGGGGAGGAAGAGAAGAAGGTGAAGAAAGGTAAGGAAATCTCTGGGAGCCCAGCTCTTGCTGGGATGCAGTGAGCTGTCCATGGCTGAGGGGGAACATGCAGCCCCGTTTCATGTGAGTGACTGACCTGGGCCTGTCAAGCCTTAGGAGACGAAGATGGGAATCCCACTACTGCCACCATCAGGTCATGATGCAGCGAGTGCAGGGAGCACACCCCAGGAGAAGGCCCTTTCTATGCTTGGGAGCCTGGGGGCACTGCCTGGGATCCCTTTTCAGTGACTCCTTTGTGGTGCACCGTCCACCGCTCTATCTCCATCCAGCTGCAGCTTGGGAGCTAGTGGGAACAGGGCTTCAGAAGCAGAAAGGGTGTGGCTATCAGAGGTGGCTTTGGCAAGGAGGTTGTCGATGGGGTTACTATTGCTCCAGCCCCATGGCGGGAGGTGACTGATAGCTGAAATGATCCATGTCCTTCAGACAGTCCAGCACCCGAGGGCTTCACCAGCAGCTTCTTCCTTTCTCTCTCCATTTATTCTTTCTTTTCATCCAAAGACATACTCCCCACCCCCAAGGGTTGACCTGGCAGGGTGGGGGTGGAGAAGGACAGCTAGGAGGGCTTGCTTTGCTCTGCTGTCTGAGATCCTCCCATTGTTGGAGATTGTGCAGGGAGAGGGTCACTCCTGACTTCGGTGGGTGGGGAAATGCATTAGGCTATTGCAAACCTCAGACCCATTCCCATCCTGGCAGCCCATTTTTCCCAGGAAAGAGCTGTGGGGCCTGGCAGAGGGGTCAGCCCTCTGCTCTGTCCATTCACTGGCTCCAAGCTACAAAAGGGGCAGGTCGCTCATACACCCCCTTACGGTGGTGAGAGCCACGGTGCCTGGCTGATCCCAGTGTTGCTGTCTACACCCCATGTGTTCCAAAAGCTGACTTCACTCTGGGGGGGGGGGGGGGGGGAGTTCCACAGTGTGTGTGGGGGAGGGGATGTGGCATGTGCCCACAGGGTGGGAGGGGAGGGGCACAGCTTGTCAGGCTGCGGCGCTCACCTACGCGGCACCAACTGTGCCATAATCCAAACACCGCCCTGCACACCGCTCCGATCTCTTGCTGCTTATTCCACCCACTCCGCCCCGATCCCTGCCAGTCACAGATGGCTCAGAACCGTGCTGCCTCCTTTCTGGGGCTCTCAGACGATCCAGCAGCTCCCCACTCGCTTTGGGGCTTACAGGATGCTTGGAAGAGCTGGGAGCTCGTTTGGGGGGGGGGCTTGCGATGCAGCGTGATGACAGGACGGCCTTTGCTGCGGCATGTCTCCATGCAGGCAAGTCAGCATCCCTGCCAAGCTGATGGAGCCAAGACTGGGCTTTGGGCACCTCGCTGCTTATGGGGAGCCCATCTTAAGAGCTGGGGTCAGAGGGGAGTGGCAGGACTCCCCCACAGACTAAAACTCCTCCCACTCTGACCTTCTGATTTTTTTCCCCCCCCACCTCAGGACAAGTGACTCTGCTTCCCTCCCCCCCAGGCATGCCGACCGTGATGCTCCCACGTCTGCCTCTTGCGCAGGGCCGGCTCTGACAGCGCTGGCATTCTGGGCCGAGGGGTTTGGCCCCTCAGGGGGATGATGGGTCCTAGCAAGAGCTTTGGGGCTAGAACCAAGACAAGGCTGGGCACAAAATGGGGCTGGAGGGTTGAGCTGGAAGAGCAGCCTGTGGGTACATTGTCTCTACGTTCACTGCCTAGGAGATTGTGTTGTCTTCCCCCCCCTCCCCCCCCCTGGGGCTTCGCTGCCCGGGAGAAACCAGATGGAGTCGTATCCTCACTGGTGTAAATCCGTTTAGGTCGGTGGATAGACACCAACGTACACTCACTGAGGATGCCAGCGTCAGGAAGTCTTGTTGTGCTTCCTTGCTGCCTAGTACAGGCCGTAGTGTGTGTGTAGGGTGAGCAGACAGCAAGTGTGGGTAATAGGGGCCTAGAAAGACCCACATTTCAGGACTGTCCCTATAAAATCAGGACATCTGGTCACCCTAGGTGTAAGTGGCAGAAGGTTCGTGGCTTATCAAAGCAGCCCAGTGCTTCCTTGCTCACAGTCAACAGGCATTTGTGCTCTCGAGCCGCTTTAGCAAACCATCCAGGGATTAGTCAAAGGGACCAGACAGTGGGTTCTCCGCTGTCTCCCCTACAGCACCGATGCTAATGGACAGTGCTCCTCAGAAGGATTGAGGAGGCAGAGTGAGTGGAGAGGCAGCCATTCATCTCCCCTCCCGCTAGCTAGACAATCCTGTATTTCCCACCTCCAGGGCATCGCTCCTCTTGCTCAGCCTTTGGTTTAGCTTTTGAAGCTGTTCCCGCTGTCTCAGGAAGTGGTGCCCAACTTCTTTATTCTGCTTCCTAAATGTCACTTGGTGTTTCCCTTGTCCCCGGGCTGTAGCGTTTGCTGACCAGTTAAGTCTGGCTCGACATCCGGTACCGTCCCAGATATTGAAAGCCGGGGATGGGTGGGCTGAGGGGCGCTGTCCCAGGCCCATTCCTCTCCATCACTGGGCAAGGGGGTTGTTTGGATATAGTCCAACTTTAGACCATTCAGGTAAAGCCCCTCCATCCTGCAATGCGGATTGGTTCCCAACAGCTCTTGGCCTGTTTGTATCACAGTAGTGCCCAGGGACCATAGTCCTATATCAGGCCCACATGGTACTCAGTGCTGTTCCTGCCCCAAACGAAGTTTAAGACATTGTTACTTGCATTGTGGTAATCCAGATCGGTTGTCTGTCTAAAAACTGCTCTGGATCAAACAGGAATGGGCTTGATGCAGAAATTAGTTTGTGGAACTCTGGCCGGCATTCTGCAATGGTCCCTTTTTGGACTGGCCTTGAATTCTGTCTAGCAACACCTGCAGGCCTCAGCTGAGATCCGGTTCCTGTTGCGCTAGGTGATGTACAGACATAGCCCCACTCATGACAAGATCCTACACTAGAGATGAGCCCACAGATGGAAGAAGTGAAGTGTATTCTCCATTTCAGATTGGAAATTGAGGCACCGGGAGATGGAAGTGGGTTGCCCAAGGTCACACGGCATCTGTGGCAGAGCAGGGAGTGGAGCCCAGAGCTCCCGAGTCCCACCCCAGTGCCTTACCCAGGAGACCAGCCTTCCTCTGGCACAGACTGCCCTTCCCCTGTGGCTTCCAGCAGCAGGAGGAGGGCTGAGAAATCCCCATCGGCTTTTCTGGGTGGGAGGCACCGTTGATCTCGAGTCCTGGCCAGTTGCACAGAGCCCAGCAGCTGTTGGGATTCCTGCTATGTGAGCCCAGCATAGAGAGCACCCAGGGTGTGTCCTGCCGGCAGGGACCTTAATGTCAAGAACCGTGTGCTCAGCACTCCACCCTTTTTCTCTTTGTCTGAACAGGTAAAAAAGCAGGAGCCCCTGAAAATCGCAACAAAGGTAACCAGCCTCTCCATCCTTTGAACTAGCACCACACTAACTACCAAGCATTCCTCCTTCCTTCTTCCCATGAGTCTGTGCTCTTCGCCGCTGCAGCGGGAATCTCGCCTTGTTGTCCCGGAAGAGGGTGTAACCGTCTCCAGTGCTCACCTCCACACTTCCTTGACCTCGATCCCCAGCCATCCCGTCCAGCTAGGGGCCAGCCTTAAACCCCAGCTCTGTGCTGCTGGAGTCACAGCACCCGCTGCTGTCAGCCTAGGGTTCTGATTGAAGGGTTTGGGGTTTTTCCCCACCATTGGTGCTGTGACGGAGGATGATGGTTCTCTATGCCCTTGAGACAGCCTGACCTCGTCTGGGAGGAAGATCTGGGGTAGATCAATAGCAGCACATTGAGATCCGTGGGAGAGTGGAAGGGGGAAGCCCCGATCTTCAGGGAGGTTGAACATCTGCGTAGACCTAGACTGATGGGACCAAATCTGCCCCGGATGGTTCTGATCTGGGCTGTCAGTTTCCTTGTACCGGCAGGAAACTGACCATGTGGGATTCTTCCGCAGCTAGTGGTTCCTCCCTCTGTTGTGCTGGGATGAACGGGGACGTGGTATCTAGTGAGGAGAGCGCTCTGCAGCAGACGGGGTGTTAAGTCTGGGCATGCCACGCTGCTCCCCTCCTCCAAGTTTGGACCTGGATCCGTGGTGGGTTTGGCCTGTGAGACTGTTACACCCTGTTCTTCTCATGGCCTTTTTGAATCAAAGTGAGCGTCTACTCCTCCAGTATGTTTCTCAGTGTTCTTTCCAGGCTGTGTAGAGGAAGCCCATTTCTGCACCTGTCTGTTTCTCCACCTCTCTTTCTCTCTCTCTCTCTCTCTCTCCTCTCAGCAGTTTGCGTTTCCTTCCTTCCAATCTGACATGTCGGGTTGTTTTGGGTTTGTGGGTGTTCTGGGTTTTTTGTGGTGTCCCCCACCCCATTTTTGTTCTGTCTGAAAGTCCTAACCATGGAGGTCACCGTTGTGGAGCAACTGTGAGTTCTTCTGAATCCATAACACTTTGGTGGAGGCTAGAAAGGGGAATCGGCTCTGAAACAGCCAGAGTTGGATCTGTCTGTGAACTACTGCTTTTCTGACTGGGTTGTTGGGCTTTTTTAAACCAAGAACTGAGATGAAGCAAATAACGTCAGTTATTTTTTGGGGGGTTTCTACTAGTCTTCATGGGTCTCCCCCTTTCTCCTCCCCCCCCCCCAACTTCCTGTTTTGTTGGTGCTCTTTGGGTTCAAATACTCAACAAGCGTAGGTCAGCATAGCTCCATTGACCCGGGAGAGCTGTATCGGGCTGCACATGCTGGGGATCTGACCTGAAAGGAATTTTTGAGCTGGATCACAGAGGGCTGAGGCTAAAGGAGCCGGTTCACTCCTCTGCATTAGTGAGTCAGTCTCCACCCCCAATCCTCAACCTTCCCTCCCCTCCATTCCACCCCCTCAAATGCTGTCTGTGTAAAGTGACTCCTGCTGAGCTTCCATGAAGGCATTCAAGAGATCATCTTTGGAACATGTCTAGAACAGGGGAATGTGGAAAGGAAATGTGGTTCCTGAGGAAAGGAAATGTGGTTACACGTAGTGTGAAGTTAGTGGAACTCCTTGCCCCTACCTCCTCAAGGCAAAGTACTTAGCAGGAGTCTAGAAAGTACAGGACATGCATATGGATGATTATCTGGAGTTATAAAATTTAGGGTTAAGGATGACCAAGTGTTGGAAGGGATCTAAACCATCATGCTTCAGGGCATAAAGCAGCCTCCAGTGCGGGTTAAGAAGAAACCGTAATATATTTCATAATGCCCTGCTGTAGGCATCTGTCCTCCAAAGTAGCTGTGCTGCTGGCCACTGTAGGTGAGAGAATCCTGGATTATCCTGTAATCCAATCCCACCTGGCCAGTCTGATGGTCCTGTATTCAAAGGGCTATACAAACACTTAGCGAATTAAGTCTCCTAGCACAGCCCTGTAAGGTAAGTATTGTGAGATGCATTTTACAGATGGGCAAACTGAGGCACAAGGCAGTGAAGGGACTCTTGCCCAAGACCACACAACCCGGGCCACGGCGGAGCTGGGAATAGAACCCAGGAGTCCTGAGTCTTGGCCCCATGCCCTAGTAAGGCTGTCCTGCCTCCCCCGGTTTAGTTAAGTACAGATCTTTTCCTTCCCTGGGAAGTGGGGTTTGGGGGCAAGTGAGAAGATCCCACGTGCTGTTCCAGGTACTTGCTCTGTGGGGCAGGCTCCCTGGGACTATGTAGGCTTTAACCTTAGTGTTTGCCTTTTGCGGGCCAGGGGAGTCTTTTTTTGCTCTAGGTTTCTCTCCCTCCACCATCTCTCTGTCAATGGCGTCAAAAGCTTTGCCCCCACTTCCCCTCCCACTCACCCACTCTCTCTTTTTTTGCCCCCGGGGTGTAGCTAAAACTCAGGATGGTGTGGCCCTGGAGATCCAGCCCCTGAAGAGCCAGGAAGGGGTGGAGAATGAGGATAAGGAGAAGAAGAAGGTGAAGGTCCCGAAGAAGGAGAAATCGGTGTTACAAGGGAAGCTCACCCGTCTGGCGGTGCAGATTGGGAAGGCAGGTGAGCATGGATGAGGTGGAGCTCTGCTCTCGGACAGCTCCACGCTGGGCTTCTCCCTAGTGGTGATGTAGTGGCAGGATGTACCACTGGATCTACTGGCTGAGATGGCGCTCGTTAGAGATTGGCAGGGTGTGAGAAGGTCCCTCAGCTGGCTCTACTGGTACCCCTCAGTCCTAACCTGCTGCGCATCCTGCTATTCCAGCCTTGGATCCTCACACTCTGCTTTGCTGATGCCCCTTCATCCCGACCGAGCCCCCTGCTATTGCTGGCTTGGGTACTCCCCAGCCCACGTCTGCCCATGCCCCTGTCCTGACCTCCAGCTCTCCCCTGCCAAGTCCAGTCTTGGGTCTCCACATAGCTCTGCAAATGCGCCTCCGTTTTCTCCTGCAGCCCCTTGGCTAGTCCAGCCCTGGGAGTCTGGGATCAGAGACCCTGCTGTGAACACCTTGAAATGCAGGGGCAGGTTTAGGTGTGGATGGATGCAGGCAAAGAGCCCCCAGGGGTCGTTCTGCACAGGGGAGCAGAGCCACTCGGACAGGAGTTTTTGGGGCTTTCCCATCTCAATCCCCAGCCTAGGCATATGGGGAGGGGGTCTATTGCGGAGGGGATAGAGGTGTCCCTACCGGTCCCGCCGGCCTCTCACCTGTCTCCTCCCCTAGGACTGATCATGTCGGCCATCACGGTCATCATCCTGGTGCTGTACTTTGTGATCGACACCTTCGGGGTGCAGGGCAGGCCCTGGCTAGCGGAGTGCACCCCCATCTACATCCAGTACTTCGTCAAGTTCTTCATCATCGGCGTCACCGTGCTAGTGGTGGCCGTGCCGGAGGGCCTGCCCCTGGCTGTTACCATCTCCCTGGCCTACTCCGTCAAGGTGAGGCCTCCACCTGGGCAAGGAGCGTTGAGGGGGCCCCGTTTGCCGCGCGTTGAGGGGGCCCCGTTTGCCGCGCGTTGAGGGGGCCCCGTTTGCCGCGCGTTGAGGGGGCCCCGTTTGCCGCGCGTTGAGGGGGCCCCGTTTGCCGCGCGTTGAGGGGGCCCCGTTTGCCGCGCGTTGAGGGGGCCCCGTTTGCCGCGCGTTGAGGGGGCCCCGTTTGCCGCGCGTTGAGGGGGCCCCGTTTGCCGCGCGTTGAGGCTGGCTCTCCTCCTCCCTAGGGGAAGGCTGGGAGCCGAGGAAGCAGAGGCCTGCTTTTCCCATCTGTTGTATAGGGAGGCCAGTGCTGAACCATGTTAGCTGCCGGGTCGGGAAATGGACTCTCAATCACTCCACTGCTATTCCCCTGCCCAGCATCTGGCTCTCTGACAAACCCTCCTTTCCCCTCGTTCTAAGCAAGCCAGGAGCCTGGCCTGGCGCTGCTGGGGACACATGGGGCATTAGTGCCAGCAGAGAGGCCCAGAGCAGAGCCGGGAGGGCGCGGGGGTGTTGGGCTGGCCCTACAAAGATGGTATCCTGTGCTGAGATGAGTGCCGCAGTCATGGCCCCCCCAGTTCCTCTGTTCCCAGTGCCCTGGGCTTCACGATCTGCCTGCCCTGGGGGGGTGAAGCATGGCTGAGTGCTGGTGCTGTGTGAAGACACAGGTGGAGAGAAACCTACCTGCCTCTTAACCCTTTCACTGTCTTGTGCCCCGCTGCAGAAAATGATGAAGGACAACAACCTGGTGAGGCACCTGGATGCCTGCGAGACCATGGGCAACGCTACGGCCATCTGCTCGGACAAAACAGGCACACTCACCATGAACCGCATGACCGTGGTGCAGGCCTACATGGGAGACACCCATTATCGGCAGATCCCCGACCCCGAAGCCATCCTGCCCAAGGTCTTGGACCTCATCGTCAATAGCGTCGCCATCAACTCAGCCTACACGTCAAAGATCCTGGTGAGTTATCCTCCCCCCGCCACTCCGACAACACTGCTTCTAGCCCCTCCCAGAACAACACCCGGGAAAGCACGGGGCTGTGATAGTGTGTGTGGGGCTGGGGTGTAAAACCTACTCCCCCGTGAAACAGGGTTAAGAGCAGCTTAGCACCCTTTGTGTCCTCCACACAGCTGGTCAGAGGATCTAGTTCAGCGTTTCTCAAACTGGGTTGCGACCCCTCGGGGGGTGGGGGTGGGTTGCCGGCCGCCTCCCGAGGGGTCGCGAGCTGCTTGTGCCGCCGAAAAGCCGCCGCCATGATCACTTCTGCCAAAGTTAATTTATTAATGCAAAGTTAATTTATTCGGCAGCTTTTCGGCGGACATGCCGAGCGCTTTCGGGAGCGCTCTGCATGTCCGCCAAAAATAGACGCCGAATGAGGAGCTAATTTATTCGGGGGCTTTTCGGCGGACCGTGCAAGGGTCCGCCGCGCCAAGGGAGAAACTAAAAAGGGGTTGCGGTTCTCAATAGTTTGAGAATCCCTGATCTAATTCCAATAGGAATTAATGGCCCCTGTTATGCAGGAGGTTGGTCTTAGGTGATCGATGGTCCATTTTCCCCTTAGAATCCGTGACTTCAATCACCTTGCACAGGCAGAGAATCTGAAACAATGGGCCCGATCCACAGCTGGGGTTTTTAGTGCTCCGGGGCTGGGGTTGACCTCAGTGGAGCTCTTGATTTTTGCACTAGCTGAAGATCTGGTTCCATGGCTCTACTACCACCTGACGTGTTCACTCTGGACCCTGCTAATCACAATCTAAAACATTTCGACATCATTATATCCCTGCAGATCATTTCCAGCTCTTCTCTCTCTTCCCCCCCCCCCTTTCCTCCCACCTCAGTGGGCCTGCCCGGGAAGACTTTATTGACTTATTTCCCTCCTTTCTCCTGGCTTTGGGAACTTCTTAGCCACCAGAGAAGGAAGGGGGTCTCCCGCGGCAAGTGGGGAACAAGACTGAGTGCTCCCTCTTGGGCTTCGTCCTGGATTTGAAGCAAGACTTCCAGGCGGTTCGGAATGAGGTGCCCGAGGAGAAGCTCTACAAGGTCTACACCTTCAACTCGGTGCGAAAATCCATGAGCACGGTGTTGAAAAACTCGGACGGCAGCTTCCGCCTGTACAGCAAAGGGGCCTCGGAGATCCTCCTACGCAAGTAACTACCCTTCCCTCCTACGTTGCTGAGTAAGCCATTCCCCTGTTGGAACCACTAGTGGTGCTTCTGAATGCAAATTCTCCAGCTATGCTCTATGGACCACTGATGACCTGAGGAGCCCTTCCCAAAAAGAAACCCAGTATTATGGGGATTTCAGTGGGGCGGGGATGGGATATCTGTAAGATTTCTCTTGTGGACAAAGACACATGTTCATTATCTGCAGAACAGAGAATAGAAGAACTAGGGATTATTATAGCACTTTTTTTTTAAAAAAAATAATAATCTGTAGATCTCAGAGCACTTTACAAAGGAGATCAGTATCCTTATCCCCATTTTACAGATTGGGGAAACTGAGGCCCAGAGACACGACTTGATTGGTCACCAAGCAGACTGGGAATAGAACCCTAGTCAGAGTTCTAGTCCATTGCACTATCCAGTGGGGAACACTGCCCCTGCAAAAGCATCCGGTAGCACCTAGTGAGGTGAAAGGTTCTGTGCCATTTTTAAGTCTTCATGGGGTGACTAAGAGCATTTGCTTCTTTAAGGCCAGCCCTGTGGCTTCATCCTCAGTTGCCTGGCCTAAAATACACTGTTAATCGAGGCTCAAGCGGAACCTGTTGGGAGGGAGCTTGACCTACTTGCTGAGGAATTATTTTGTCACTTCTCCTGCTGCCTTTGCACTCCTGGCAGCCAAAATGCCCTGCAAGAAGCTGTGTAGGTGCCTGCAGTCAGGCAGTGCCGTATAGCTGGTAGGGAGTGGGTTCCAGAGAGATGCCCAGTCCTGAGAATCACAGTGGATGCTTCCTTCTCTTAGCCATCCTAATCTTTTTTTTCTTTCCGGTGGGCTCACCTGGAAACACTTGGGGTTCATGCCTAATTGACAGACGAGGGGCTTCCTAAATCTGTGGCACTCTCACTTCTGCTGTGTGGCTGGGGTGCGGAGGTTTGCCTTGAGTCTCCGTTAACTTCTGAAACCTCCCGCTGTGTGCAGGTGCACCAAGATCCTGGACAAGAACGGGGACCTGCGGGCGTTCAAGGTGAAGGACCGGGATGAGATGGTGAGGAAGGTGATTGAGCCGATGGCGTGCCAAGGGCTGCGCACCATCTGCGTGGCCTTCCGAGACTTCCCTGCTGACCCCGAGCCGAACTGGGACAGCGAGAACGAGATCGTGTCCGACCTGACATGTATCGCCGTGGTCGGGATAGAGGACCCTGTCCGGCTAGAGGTACCACAACACCCTCCCGCCACCTTGAGCCTGCCTGTCGGGTGCTTGGCCCACCCCGCGGCAGGCGTGAGCTCTGTGCCCCTTGCTACACCACTGCTGGGGGGGGGGTGATGAGTGCCCTTGTGGATGGGGCATGAGGATCCCCACAGACATTCTGCGCTGTGCCATGCATTGCCTCCCCTGTGCTGCGAGTCCCTACTCCTGAGGTGTCCTCTCTCTAGGCCACTGTATGGAGCACGAAGTACCTGGGGTGTGTGCACTTCCCTCCCTCACCTGTATACCAGGCACATCCCCCCGCAAAGGCATCTCTGCCCGAGCGCCCCTCCAGTGCCAATGCTCGAGGGAAGGGTGCATTGCCAGAAGTTGCTGAGAAGTTGGGTGGTGTTCCACAGGTGAAAGGTGTGTGTGTGTGTGTGGGGGGGGGGGGGAACTAATTTGCCACCCACCAGGGTGGGAGTGCCTTTTTACAGGAACCTGTTTTCCCCAGTGATGCCCACCCACTCCTTCCCCCGTTTACTTCTCACAGCTCGCCCAGGGGGTGACCGATGGCTGGGCTAACGCAATAAGTAGTCCCATGCCTGCCTCTTGATTACATTTTGGAACCTGCCTCCCGCGCCTGCCTTGCTCTCGTCTTTCCCTAATTAGATGTTGAAGTATCTGGGCTCGGGAATCGCATTACAGATGCCCGGTTTGCACCGGCTCTGGAGGCCAGGATTCAATTTGCCGACTTCTCAGTAATGTTTCCACACACGCACGCACCCCCCACCGTACCCCTGCTCAGGCTTGTTCTGGAGGAGATAAACCCATTAGCGCAGCAATGTGCTGCTGCAGCCGGCAATGCCAGGCGTGGCCGCTGTCAACATGCCGTTCTGAAGAGCAGGAGGGAAAAAACGCCCCATGTCTTGATTAGATTGCCAAGCCGTACTCTGCACCGGAGGTTCCTGAGCGCCCCGGCATTGTGTGGAGGAGGCAATGAGGTTGTTTCCCTGGGGGCAGTAGAGGAACGGCACTGCGGCCGATTCCAGGAACAGCTCTGAACAGAACAAGCTCCTTAGTTCAGAACCGCTCAGCCAGCACCTCCTACCTGGCTCCTGCCAAATGCTCAGTAACTAGAGTCCCCGTTACGATGGGGCTCCAGTGCTTCTCTATTCTAAAATGCCCTTTGCCATAGCGTCTGGGCTCCATTGACCCACCTCCCCGCTCCTGCAGAGCAAGATGGACAGACTTTGCCCTGCCCTCGAGTTAGCTGCTGCCTGGTTCTTGACTCCAGGGAGCTAGTGCCGAATCAACCACCCCATGGGCTTGGAGGACAAGGCGTAGAAGCAAGACGCTGGTCCTTCCTGCTCTCTGGCTTTTGGGATTCCTCTGTCTGGGGCCTTCCTCCAAGGCTGCTCTGAGTCTTCCCCCTTACACAGCATCCCTCTGCGTGATCCTGCTATCACCAGCCCAGGGGTGCATTGGGTCGAAACGAGACCCGAATTCACCAAACTTGAGCCAACCTCCTTCTCCCACCCCTTCACCCTGGGCTCCTTGACCTTCATCGAGGGAGAAGGTCCAGAGGATGGACTTTTCCCGGCTTTCCCAGACTCTGCTCTTCAATTTGCATTGTCTTCCTTGCCCTGAGCCTCTCCTGCCTGCCGGGTCAGGATTCCAGCAATCCTGCCTTAATCTGCTGCTCATCCCTCCTGCTACATCACAGCTGCTAGCATGTCCCTGGTATGCTAGTGTGTGTGTGTGTGTGTGTGTGTGTGTGTGTGTGTGTGTGCCGGTTACCCCCAGCCCTCCAGTCACACTGTCCAGGTGGGGCTCTGAGTCAGTCTGACCCTGCAGGTTTGTTTTCTCCCCCAGCTCCTCTTTTCCGGTCTCTGTCTCTTTCCCCCGTCTGTCTCTTTCCCACAGTGTCTCTCTGACCTTGCCCATAGGTGCCAGAGGCCATCCTGAAATGCCAGCGTGCTGGCATCACCGTCCGCATGGTGACCGGCGACAACATCAACACGGCCCGGGCCATCGCTACCAAGTGTGGCATCCTGCTGCCCGGGGAGGACTTCCTGTGCCTGGAGGGCAAGGAGTTCAACCGGCTCATCCGGAACGAGAAGGGAGAGGTAGGAATGCAGATAAGGGACCCTGCCTCTGTATGAGTCACTCGGGGCCCTGGGCAGTGGACCCCACGGGCATCTTCCAAGCGTAGCCTGCTGACCAAGGGTGCTGTTAGCACCGAACCATAGACCTGGAAGTGCAGCATGTGGAGGTAGCACCTTGCTCCTGCCGAATACGTGGCCTCTTGGACCAAAACTGAGCCAGACCTAGCTGGGTTTGTAATGCTTTGCGTGCCCGTTGTGGAGCACTGTCTGCTCAGCTAGCCGGGCCGGGGTCCGTGACCCCCGGAGGATGCCTGGGCTCCAGACGTGCTGTGGGAGAAACAGTTGAGGTGGTGAACGTCCTCCCTCTGCATCCTGCCCTACTGAACGACCCTCTGCTCTCAATAGGGCCGGATGGAAATCTTCAGTGACTAGATTATTCAAAGAAAAAAATGCAGTTTTGCGCTCACTGAAACTGTTCACATCTCTGGGTCAAATTCTGCTGATGGTTTCAGCTGGGGGGAGGGACTTTTTGAAACAAGTTGAAGCATTTCAGTTGGATATTTTTTGCTCAATGAACTGTTTTGACTTGTTTGGAAATTGAGCTAGAATTAATTTTAAAGCACTTAAAAAAAAAACAAAAACAAAAACCACAAACCCACACCTGAAACCTAAACACCACGTTTGGACCCTGCTGAATTGTTTGGTTTTTCTTTGTGGCCAGCAAATTGAATAATCAATGATCCACTCAGCTCTAATTTTCAAATGCCCATTTGGCCAGGCCCATGGGGAGAGTTTCACCCTCCATGACACTCAACGGCTCTCTTGGTTGGTTCTGCAGGTGGAGCAAGAGCAGCTGGATAAAGTCTGGCCCAAGCTGCGAGTCCTGGCCCGTTCCTCCCCCACGGATAAGCATACGCTTGTGAAAGGTAAGGGCGACTGGAGAGCCGGCACACATGCTCCTGCACAAACACTCCTAGGGTAGAGAACATTGAGTCAGGACTCCTGTGTTCTTTTCCTAGCTCTGCCATTGACTCACTGGGACCTAGAGATGCTTTCACTCCCTCGTGCCTCACATTTTTTTCCTATCTGTATAACCAGGCTAATCTGAGCCGATCATTTTCCTGCACCCCCTGGCTTGGTTCCTTCATATACAGGGTTTACAGTTTTTCAGTGACACTCAGCACCCCCCCCCCCATACAAATTGTTCCAGCACCCCTGCCAGAAGAGACCCTGGATGAATCTTAAAACCGTGCCAGTCGCCAAGGAGCAAGGCAGCCCTGCACTGTTCAGTGGCTGACAGGTGTCCACATTAAGAGAAGATCTGCTGCTGTTGTATCATTGCCACTTCGTGCAGATCTAATGATCCCCAGGCCAACTGCTGCCCAGTGCAGCTTGATCTGTGCAAGGAGGCCTGTTTCCTTTGAACCCTGTGTCTGTTTCAGGAATTATTGACAGCACTGTCGGAGAGCGGCGGCAGGTGGTGGCCGTGACTGGGGATGGGACCAATGATGGCCCAGCCTTGAAGAAAGCGGATGTCGGATTTGCTATGGTATGGAAGAACATGGGTCTTTCTCTGTGCTGCATTGTGTTAGGCAGGGCCGGCGACAGAAATTTTGGGGGCCCCTAGTGTGATCGTTTCGGGGGCCCCCTAGTCTGATCGTTTGAGCACCCCCAGCCACCCAACCAAATCTCCTTCCCCAGCCTAACCTCCTCCCCGCCCGCCCAGCCTGGCCTCGTCCCCGCCGGCTACCAGACATACCAGCCGGTGCTGCTTCCCCCCCCCCCCCCCCCCGCTGACAGCGGCTGGGAGCAGTGCGAGCCTTCGAGCATTGCCACCGCCTGGGCGCTCACTGCTGGCGCTCGCCCTTCGCTGCGCTCTCGTGTCCAGCGGGGTCCTGCGGAAGCGCAAGCCGCGGCCCGAGAGAGCGAGAGCCCGGGAGCAGCGTGAGCCGCCCTTGCTGCCCCCCCCCCCCCCACGCCCTTTCCCCCCGACCCGCGCGAGACCCTGCGGCTGGCAATGGAGACGGAGACGGAGACGGAGACGCTGCTGCTGTGACCAGCCGCAGGAGTGAGCCCGCACCAGGCCCGGCGACAAGGGGGGACGACTACGGGTACAGCTGTGTACCGGCCCCAGACTTAAGGGGGCCCCCCTTAAGTCCGGGGCCCGGTACAGCTCTACCCATAGTCGCCGCCCCCCCCCCCCCCATCGCCGGCCCTGGTGTTAGGAAACATCCAATGGACTTGAAGAGGAATGAAAACCTTTGTGGTATAGAAATCACTCCAAGCTTTACAGGGAGTTATAGCAGGAGATCATTTTAATCATCCTATAAAATTTTCTCTGCTATAAAATTCCATAAAATGGTTTAAATTTTTGCAGGGAGGTGATCACTTTGTACTAAGTGCTGTAGGATTTTTGCGGCAAGAGCCCTGGAAAATATCCCATACGGAGAAACAATCCTTTTATTCTGGTTTAGACAGACCCTCCCTCTTTTTACATTCTTAAAGGGACATTATCAGATTAAGAATCATGACCTTAACTTTCAAACATTGCTGCTGAAAGCTAATGTCCTAAATCCATACTTAAGCACCTAAATAAACATAGCTTGGTTTTCATATAGGCTCTGGACAATGGTTGGTGCAGATGTTCAGCACTGCTGTAATGATGTATTTGGGAGCCTGGCTTAAAGGACCCAGGCCTGGAGTTACTGACCCGAACTTAAAATAAACACCCCCCAAAATCTTTCTTCTTTCTGACAGTGCATTAGCTTATTTACCCAAAAGAATTTGAAAATCTAGTTCATGCTTTGCTATTAACATTGCCTACTTTTTTTTTACATTCCTTTCAAATTTGACCAGTTTATTTTCTGGGTTTCTGGTCAGTTTCATGTTCAGGTTCTGGTATGCTAGCATAATGTTTGGGTCGCAGCCACTACAGGGGAATGCATGTATCTTGAAACAAATTCCTTTTGGAATTATTTTTAAACTAATAAGTTGGAAGCAGGTCTTGGATTTTAAAGGCTTTGCAGTCCCATTTAATCCTCCAGAGCCCCTGCAACATCAATGTTTTCTGTCTTTCTCTTGCTCATTGATTCAGTCCAACCAACTTGATCGCTGGCTATAATGAAGGTCTGGAATCATGGGAGTTCCACCACTGGCGAGGTGACTGGATTGGGTACTGAAATCTGATGACCAATCCTTTGGGGGCTGAATGTTGTGCAGAGAATTGAAAAGAATGACTGCCCTGCTGCAGTCTGTGGGGATAGACTTTCCCACAGGGCCCTTCACTGTGCCTGATTATACACTCCACACACTGGGGAAAGAAACATGGTCAAATTTCAGTTTCACATTTGCACTCCTACCAAAACCAGGGAATTGACAGCTAAGGACAAAGGTCCTTAGGACCCCGCAGGAGAGCGTTAGGGAGTTAAGTGGCTCCCACTTAACACATCTGCATGTAGCTGCGCCTTTGTTCTTGGCAGTGGCAGCATCTGTGGAAACAGAGCACCGTCTAGTGCCCACCTCCGATTAATGCAGCAAGCAGCCCTGATCCCTTTTAATGTCCATTGTATAGTGCCTGAGATGTATGTGGCTCTTTGCAAAACAAGCCAAGGGAGTCTTTGGCCCAGAGAGATTGCAGTGGGCACAGAGATCTATTGGAGTTGGAAAAGGTTCAGAAAAGGGCAACAAATTACGGGTATGGAATGGCTGCTGTATGAGGAGAGATTAATAAGACTAGGACTTGAAAAAAGAGAGGTCTACAAAATTGACTGGTGTGGAGACAGTAAATAAGGAAGTGTCGACTCCTTCTCATAACACATGAACTAGGGGCCACCAAATGAAATTAATAGGCTCCAGGTTTAAAACAAAAGTGTTTTTTCACACAATACAGTCAATCTGTGGAACTCCTTGCCAGAGGATGTTGTGAAAGCAAAGACTATAACCGGGTTCCAAAAAGAGCCATTGATGGACCTATCCTCCATGAACTTACCTATTAGCCAGGATGGGCAGGGATGGTGTCCCTAGCCTCTGTTTGACAGAAGCTGGAAATGGGTGTCTGGATGGATCACTTGATTTATCTGCTCTGCTAGTTCTCTGAGGCACCTGGCATTGGCCACTGTCAGAAGATGGGATGTTTGGACTAAGGTCTGACCTAATATGGCCGTTATGACTCATCGTCACCCTCTTCTCCCCTGTGTCCACTCAAGGGCATCGCAGGCACTGATGTGGCCAAAGAGGCTTCAGACATTATCCTGACGGACGACAACTTCACCAGCATCGTCAAGGCCGTGATGTGGGGCCGCAACGTGTACGACAGCATCTCCAAGTTCCTGCAGTTCCAGCTGACCGTCAACGTGGTGGCCGTCATCGTGGCTTTCACGGGGGCTTGCATCACGCAGGTGAGGAGGCCTGGGGAGCAACTTAGTGGTTAGAGCTGGATGGGACTTGAAGCCGGGAGTCCTCAGCTTGGCTGCTGACTCACCATGAGACCTTCGGGGGGGCGGTTAAAATAATCACAGCAAAGCGTCCAGTGATGAGCGGCAGAGGCGGCGGCGGTGGTTTCATGCATTGAGCGAAGAGACCGTATTCTCCATGGGGAATTCTTCTCCCTCTGCAGGACTCTCCTCTGAAGGCCGTCCAGATGCTGTGGGTGAACTTGATCATGGACACCTTTGCATCCTTAGCCCTTGCCACAGAGCCCCCCTCGGAGTCCCTGCTGCTGCGCCGGCCGTACGGCCGCAACAAGCCCCTGATCTCCCGCACCATGATGAAGAACATCCTGGGGCATGCGGTGTACCAGCTCACCATCATCTTCACACTGCTCTTTGCAGGTGAGTCTCTGAGGCCGGGGTGGGGGCCAGCCACACACACACACACACACACACACACACACACACACACACGTGCCTCTAAACCAGGGAGGTGTAAATCCAGGCAGGCTGCTATTAATCAAGCTGGGCATGTGCCCACCTACAGTGACCCTATTTCAGTGACTCCCATTGTCTGTGCCAGAATCTACTGGGTGCAGAGTGCACGCTGTATCCAAGGAAGTGGCTCCTTTCAGCTCTCTACTAAGTAAAGGGTTAATGGCTCTTAAACACCTAGTTCAGTTCTGACCTTGCTCCACGGAGACTGAGACGGTGGGCTGTGTGAAGTGACCTTGGTGGGACTCCTAATTCCAAGCAAGTCCACAACACAAACCATGGCTACCGCCTGCTCTAAACAGCCACCCTTCTTGGCCACATCAGCACATAGGCTGAGAACCCAATGGGTGCTTAGCTCCCCCAGGTGAAGCTTCATGTCTGGGACGGCAGAGGGCAGTGGGGGAGGAAGATACTGCTGTTGATCCTCTTGGGAGGACATGGGAATTTAATGCTGGACAAGCAGCCAGAGAGCCATCTGTTTAAAGACCTTCAGTGCCTCTGGTAGGGCCCAATGCAGGGACATATCCTCCCAGGTGTCTGAATGGGCACGGCCTGGCTTATCCACGATGCACTGCACTTTACTGGTGCCCTCGGTAATGCTAACTGAGAGGCATTTGTTTCCCCACATTCCCTTATTCTATACCCCTGGGTTTCCACAATCAAGGTCCTCCTGAAATTAGGACCTTCCCCCTCTTCCCCCCCCCCCCCACCACTGTGGCTGTTTTATTGGACCAACTTTTGTTGGGGAGAGACATGCTTTTGAGCTACACTGAGCTCTTCTTTCGAGCTGAGAAACTGACTCTGGCTATGTTACAGGGCGCTTCTGGTGAAGACTCTAAGCCAGCAGGGGAGAGCTCTCTAGCCAGCTTAATGACTCCCACTTCCACAGTGGTCACAATGGGAGAAGTTCCCCTGCTGTCCACACCGGAGTGCATCACTCAGAGGTGTTAGTCACACTCCAAACAACATAAATTATACTCTAGTATCTGTAGTGTACACAGCCTCAGCATCCCTGCTAAATTTGAGGTGGAACAAGTTGTTTAGCGTAAGTAGCTAACACCGTTCAAGGTGAAGTGGTCTGTTTCTACCCTTCCAGTCAGGGTGGAGAAGAGGAAGGAGGATGTCAGTGGCTTACAGATTGTTGTAATATGCCATAAATCCAGTATTGCTGTTCTGCCCATGATTGTCTAGCAGAGTAGTGAATTTAAATGCCCAGGATCCTCTTTCCGAGGTTTCCTTTGAGGAGGAGGACGGCTGTAGAATGATTGCTTTGAAAAGTGGTCACCCACAGGTGACTCATTTGTTTTCCCTGTGCGAGTTCATTCGAGGACATAGTGATGGCCTGGTGTCTCCCTCCATAGTTGCTATTGAAGCATTTAGTGCACTGGGTGATGTGATAGGCATGTGTAGGAACCATGGGCTGATAAAAATTACCTCCCCCACTTTCTCAAATCATGGGACCAACAAGGCTACAACACTGCTCCTCTAGCAGTGTCCGTTCAAATTCCAGATTACACATGAAGGAGCAGGGAAAAGACACACACACTTTCTTTTTCGGCTCCCGTCTAGGTGAGAAGTTCTTTGATATTGACAACGGCCGGAACACGCCGCTACACTCCCCGCCCTCCGAACACTACACCATTGTCTTCAACACCTTCGTCATGATGCAGCTATTCAACGAGATCAACGCCCGCAAGATTCACGGCGAGAGAAACGTCTTTGATGCCATCTTCCGGAATCCCATCTTCTGCACGGTGGTGCTGGGAACTTTTGCCGCCCAGGTAACTGCAACAGGCACTGACAGCAGTGCTGGTGCGTGTGGATTAGGAATAGGTAGTGCATGCTGAAGAGAGGAAGGATGGGCCAGTGGTTAGAGCACTAGCCTGGAATTTCAGGAGAGTGGGGTTTGATTTTTCTGCTCTGCCACAGACACACTTCGTGACTTTGGGCAAGTTCCTTAGCCCCTCTGGGCCTCATTTCCCAACCTGTAAATGGAGATAATAGTCCTTCCTTAACTTGTAGGGTGGTGTGAGGATAAATGCATTAATGCTGATCTGCTCAGATACTACAGTGATGGGTCTCAACCCCTGGATAGAGCTAGAAATGACCTTGAAAATAGGGTTCTGCAGGACCAAGCAGTAGTTTGGATCCAGGGTCCATTTTATCCTGAGCCCGACTCCCATCCAGATGTTGACCTGGATGAGCATGCAGAGTTTCTGTTCTGTTGCTCTGGGGTTTGGCATTTTACAGCTCTGAATTGTGCATCCTGTGCAAGCTGCGGCCTGGGATGTTAATTCTGACTTTTTTTTTTTTTCCAGTAAAAACACATGACGTGGGCCTATTAAGCCTGCTGCTCCCCTTTGAGACGGGGAAAACTTGAGTGGCTGGGGGTGTGGGGCAGCAGTCATTCGCAGCATCTGGGGAGCTCTGCTGCAAAGAGCATTGATTATAGGGAGGGTTTCCAGAGCTGTCCAGACAATGCCCTTTGCTCCATGTTGCAACACCAGGATATGAAAGAGGATAAAGCACGCGGAGAGGGAAGCTGTGGTTTGACCCTTTTCTGGGTCTGGATAGATACCTGCTCCAATACACTGGCCTGACCCGGTGCCAACTGGAATGGGATTGGGAGAACTAGTCAAAATCTTATGGTGGACATTTTTTTCAATGCAAAACAGCCCTTTATGTAAATGTCAAACAGAAAATTGCAACACAAATTTTTTTCAATGAAAAACAGTTGCTGAAAACTTTTTTAAGAGGGGGGGGGGGTGACATGGAGGAAAAAACCTGAACATTTTCAAGGGGCAAATGGTTCATTTCCTGCCAACTGCCTTTGGTGGGAAATTCTTAGTATTTTTTTCCAACCCCCCCAAGTTGTAGTTTCGCTGTCCTGCACCCAGTGGCCTACACTAAAAGCTCACCGAACCGCCCACTTGAGGAGGAAGCTGCTCCAAAATGCCATGCGCCCTCTGATTGCGCGTCCCCTCTAACAGCCTCCCCCCCGGCGTGTGCTCTTCTCTCCCGTGCTGCAGATCCTCATCGTGGAGTTCGGTGGGAAGCCGTTCAGCTCCTCCGGGCTCACCCTGAGTCAGTGGCTCTGGTGTATCTTCATCGGGGTCGGAGAGCTGCTTTGGGGCCAGGTGAGGGCTGGGCTGATGACCCCCAACCCCCGCTGTACCTTTCCAAACCCACAGCCCCTGAGGGAAACATCTGATCACTGTCCCTCCACCTGCACGCACATACATAGTGTTTAGTCCTGCCTGGGTGCAGGGGACTGGACTAGACCTCTCAGGGTCCCTTCCAGTCCTGTGAGTCTATGTATTCAGGAGTTAGTGTCTTCTGCCCCCCTAGCACAGTTTGCTTCCTTCTACCAAAAACCGGGAGAGCTCTCCGTGAGTCAAACGTCCACCCCCTCTTATATACCCTGGGGGGGTGGCCATGAGTTGGAGGGAGTGCTGCTCTCCCTCTTCAGCTACTGCCTTGTGAGCAGCTCGGGGCTGCAAGCCAGCCAGCCTGAGCAATACTGACTGCTGGGGGGTGGGGAGCAAAGATGTCTCAACCCCAGGATGAGGAAGCAGCTGCATTGGTACAGCTGATGGCGAGGGTTGGACCTGTGGTTCCCTGTCTCCATAGCTGATCTGCAGCGTTCCGACCAGCCAGCTGAAGTTCCTGAAGGAAGCCGGACACGGTACCACCAAGGAGGATATTCCAGAGGAGGACCTGCCGGAGGACATGGATGAGATTGACCATGCTGAAATGGAGCTCCGGCGGGGGCAGATTCTGTGGTTCAGGGGCCTCAACAGGATACAGACTCAGGTACCGTGTGGGGCACTAAGATGCCGCTTCCTGTTTTCCCAGGGGCCCCGGCTGAAGAGATCTAGGGCCATCCTATGCGGCTCCCAGTGTCCACGGTGACACGGGGTCTAGAATTCCCACTGCCAGTGCCTTTCCAGGTTCGCTCCGATCAGCGAGCTGAGCCTGTGGACATGCACTGCTGCTGCTTAGCCATGGGCAAGTGGCCTTGTAACCCTGGATGGTGCAGCTGGATGGATGTTCTGCCCTTTTCTAAGCATCCTCTGCATGCAGGATCGCTGTTCCCCTAGTGGGAAGTAGATGTTGGGCAGCCTTGGTCAAGCCCTGACAAAAGATCCTGCTCTAGGAAGACCCATCTACCTGCATCTGGGATGGAGTTGAATACACTGCGGGAGATGGGGCATTCCGCACCCAGGTTCTCTCCTTGTTTCTACGTTGCAGGTGACCCAATCGATAGGGGTCAAAGCACCACCCCTTTCCCTTCCCCCCCACCTGTCCCCTTCTCATTCACACCAGCGGCCTTTGGTTCAAGCAGTTTCACACCCCGGGATCAAGATGAGGACAGCAGCCCATGCTCAGCAGAGAGCCAGGCTGGCTTAGTTTGGAGTACTAGGGCTGCTTGTGGGGACTTCCCACTCTTGAGTGCCCATCTCTCTTCCCAGCAGGGAAGTCAAGGCTCTTCCTTGCCAGCTGAATGCCCGCTGGCCTCGGTCAGTTGTTTGCACAAGAATTATTGGTTGAGCGAGAGGCATGTTGGCTTTTGCCTCTCTGGAGCCAATGTGCTGTCTTGTGAAATGGCCAAAGCAGCGGGGGGTAGCCCGGTGCATGGTGACTTTTCACACTCCCGCCCCATTGGTTTCATTTATCTCTTCCCTGCTGCTCCACCAGTCTCCTGATAAGTCCCCTCTGGTGGGCCTCTCCATCTACTGTTCCCCATTCCATAGCTAGAAGGGGAGGAGAATTGTACAAGGAAGAGAAGCCTGGTTTTGGTTTCTTGAATAGTTTTTCTGTTTCTCTACCGGCCAATCCCTTCTCAGTGTTTCTCTTGTTAACCACCCTCTCCCTGCCCCCAGGGTCCCCTCTACTCCATGCTGGGAGAGGCTTTCTCTGTCCCTCTGACCTCCTGCCCCACACTGGGAAGGTACAAGGCTGGGGGGTGAAGAGGTGGGCAGCAAAGGCCAAAATGAGGCATGCAATGCCTGGTGACTTGCAAGCTCCTGAAGCGTGCTCCCTGCACGGCTAGGAACGGACTCTCCTCCTTGCTTTCCTGGGTCAAATGCCCTGCTAAGGAAGCTCATGTATTCAGCATAGGTGTGAGGAACAAAGATTCCCACTCTTCTGCAAGTGGCACGTTCATTCCCCCTTCTCTGCTCTGGGTATTTCCCTTGGGTTGGCCGGTCTGTTCTTCCTCTACCCTCTGGCGTACTGGCTGCAGATTGGGCAGTTGCCTAATAACACGAGCCATCCAGCTGGGAATGGGGTGGGCTTTTCAGCCCTTTTGGAGGGGGGCCCCAGCATTTCTGTCAACCTGGAGCATTGCGGTTGCTCTGGCTTCAGCTAAACAAGTCTCTGAGCGGGAGGGAATTTGATAGCCTGACAGCATCTTCCTCAAAGGCTTCTGGAAAACTTGCCTGATTGGAGGAGTCTGCTCCTTACCACTACAGCCTCGAAGGCCAGTCCTTTCATTTCCCTTTGATCTTTACCCAGCTCCCAGAGCCCAGTGACGACCCAAGGAGGAAGGGAGTTACTGAAGGGAGTGGGATTACCGCTGAGCTGCCTTGGGTTATTGTCCTGCATTTTTCCTTCCTAACTCTTCTGCCTTTGTCAAAACCCTGCGTTACCAGAGCGGTAACTGAACAGAGGTTCTGAGGGGCTGGGGATGCTTCCCTCTGGCATCTGAGTCTGGTGGGAATTTCAGAGTGAAATTCCTCCGGGGGTGTCATTCAGGGGAGAGCTCTGGGCAATAGCTGCTTAAATCCATTGGAATGGGAGATGTGCCCATGTGGGATTCACATACAATTCCTGCTTCACACAGCCTTAAGTGTGGTGCATGCTTTTTTTGCAGCACATAGGGAATGCATGTGACCAACACAAAAGCCACATGTGTATGGTTTAAAAAAATCTTGGAGCATGGCCCACATTGAGGTCACTGAGTTGTGTGTGGGGAAAACACAAGCCAGGGCGGGTACACTTGACTGAAGCCAGAGTGGTTTTTGTCATCTGAGCTCCTATTCTCTTAAACTCTGGTGCTGGGTTATTTTTGCAGTGGGATATGGGGAAAACCCACGGCCTTGGGGTCAGATGTTGCTGGTCATCGGGGCACTGGTTGTTGGCTAATTTCTCAAGCTAGCCTGCAGCATGCTAACGTCTTTGGGAATACCATGCCGTTACAAGAATGATCCAGACTTGCCGGAGTACGGTAGGTACGTTTCTGTAATGTAGTGCTGCAGAGGTGATACAGGTTCTAGGCGCTGTCTCCAAACCAGTAAGAAGAATGAGGTAGCGATACCAGTAGCCACCATGTGGTGCCCGAGTCCATGCTGGAGCTAGTTGACTTATAAAGCTTTGCGTTCTTGCCTTGTGAAAAAATGCTGCTTGCTATTGCAACACTATGCAAAGCCCTGGGTTCTTTCCAGCATAGCACGTCTGTCCTGCAAATCCCAAGCAAACCAGCCTGGAGATCAAAACCCTGGAGTTCTAGGCTTCCAGGGGAGTGTCCTAAATACATGTGCCTTAAAGGGAAATCGCAGTGATTCTTTCACGATTGCCCTCGCTGATCGCAGGAAAACGTTCCTGCGTCGCAATAAGAGAATGAAATAAGGAAATGGCAAAGCAGTGCATGGAATACCATCTGGGATGCACTGGGCAGCTGTGTGCCGTTCCTTGGGGAGGCCTTTTTAATAAGGATCATGTGACCAGGGCAGTGGCCAGAAACGCAAGGAAGCTGCAAGGACATGTAGCTTCCTAGTTGGACAGAGAGCTAGGAGAGTCAAAATTCAGAGCCATGTAAACCCTCAGGTGTAACTGGCTACTGCTCTGAGCTTCCTTCCTTGGAATGTGTCTGCAGACTGACACTGCAGCTGCTTCCTTATTTCATAGCTGTTGTGGCTTGGGTTTTTCCTTTGTATTTAGGGCCTTTGTATAAATCACTATGTGGTTATGGGCCTGATCCTGAGAGGTGCTGAGCACCTGTGAGCCCATTTGGCTTTAGTGGGAGTTGTGGATGCTCCGTGTGTTTCCGGAGTCAGCCCCTTACTCCGGCCAGGGACTGATTGGAAATGGTTTTCTATCCCATTGCTGTTTTCTAGAGTACAGGCTGCACTTTGTATCCGTTGCCAGCTCACACCTACAGCCATCCCCTCCCTCTCGCTGTCTTTCCACACCGTCTGCAGGTTGCCTTTATATACTAGATCCTTTCCCCTCACTGACCCCACTCCTTTGGGCCGGTAAAGATTGCATCTGATGCAAACTGCAGAGAGAGAGGGAGGGAAAGGATGAAAGCTAACCTCTCATCTCTGCTCCGTGTCTCTGCTTTTGGATCACCTGCCAAAACTGTACTGATGGGAATGTAATCTGAAATGGGTTTTTTCCACTCTTCTCCCTGCCTCCCTCCATCCTCTCTTCCTTATCGTCTGTTTGTGTCTGTCCCTGTCTGCCCGGCCTCCCCTCCTCCCTTCCCCATTCCTCTTGGTCTCTAACTGTGGGGCGAAGGGATCTCACTCTCTGATTCTTTACAGATGGACGTAGTTTACACATTCCAGACCGGCGCCTCCTCTTTACAGGGAGCCCTCCGGAGACAGCCTTCCATCGTGAGCCAGCACCACGATGTAAAACATGTTTCTAGCCCAACCCATGTAGCTCTTTCCTCCGCCAATTCCACTCCCACCACTTCTGCTGCTGCTGCATCTCCTACTGCGGGCAGTGAGTGATAGTCTCTATTACAATGCATGACTTCCTAATAACCACGAGAGAGCACATGCATCGACCTAACCAAACCTGTTCTCTCTTCCTCTTCTTTAATCCTTGGCTTGGCCCAATGATTCCTTGTCTCGATGCGGGGGCAGGGTGGCGAGGCCATTTGTTTCTTTTAAAGCTGTTGCATCTTTAACCATGTTTTAAAACCTTTCCATTCGTTTCCTTCTCTCCTCCTTGCTGCTTTTTTTTTTTTAATCTTTTCTCCTCCTTGCAGGATTTTGATGGATGTTTTTATTCCTTCCCATGGGTGCAAAATTTGAGGTTCTTTAGAAGAACCATGTGGGACAAAGGGCCCCAAATAAAATGGGGGGGGGGAACCGTTCAGGATTTCTGACCTGGCTCTCCTCTCCTCCTCCTCCTCCGAGCTGGTGTTTTTACTTGGTTTGTTGGAGGCCAGTGGGACCAATTAGCTTTAGTGCTAACTTGTAACTGAACCAGCCTCCCGGTTGGCCTTCGCAATCCCTTGCATGTTGTGTGAGCCACAAATCACTGGAAGTGTCACTGAGCCCTGTGCGGAGGTCTAACTGCTCAACCCACCCACCCCCAAGCCCTATTGTGGGGTCTTAGGGCCCTAATCAGGTCTGCTCTTAAACACATGCTTGAATCCCAGTTGGCTGGAGGACATTTTGGGAGTTAAGCGCCTTTCAATGCTATGGGGCAAATCGCATGTGCCCAGAATATCGGACTTTCCTGTACTTCTGGGCACTGTGTGGACCTACCACCACCTGCATGGCACCCAACCCCCTCCACGTGACTTCGCACACTCACAAGCCACAAGGGAGGCTGCCATTTTGAAAAGCGTGCCGCCCTGTCAGCGAGAACTTGCATGTGCAGTCCATGCCAGGACATGACTGGGTCTCACTTAATTATGGCATCCCCCGTCCGATACCAGCCAAAACCAAGTTTGGTCTCAGGCAGGGAACAAACCACCTCAAAAAAGGACTGCCCGTTTTATAAGCAGACACATGACTGCCCTATTTAATGCTGTCCCTAAGTAGGGAGCACATGGGATGCGCTTTCCAGAACGGGGGCCTTTTATGGGACCGTCGTGGCATGTAGGCCTCTTTCTGGGCCTTTGAATTTCACCCTGTATGTGCAAATTTGGTAGGTCACCCAGACAGCTGACCTATTCTTTTGTATGAATCCTATTGTCCACTGGCATGTGGAAACACCTGGCACTGAGCATGCCAAGGTTGCGAGTGCACTGTTAATGCCTAGCTCTTCTATGGCACTCGCCATCCATAGTCCTGGCACTTTGCAAATTTAGATTCCAAGTTTGAAAATTGAAAAAAGAAATTGGTTCTAAAATTCAATGGGAGAAATCCTGGCCCTGTTGAAGTCACTGGGAGTTTTGCCATTCGGAGGGGTCAGACTTTCACCCAATGAATTGACAGGGGTTTACCTTTTGTTTACTTCTGCACCAGCATAATGAGTTTCTCAAAAGGAAAGGTACTCTTTGGGGGAGGATGATTCTATTTTTAACCATAGCACCAGCAAAGGGAGAGAAACCTAGTGGATGTTGGTGTGTCCCACCATTTATGCTCCTTGATTGCTCTACTTCATTGCGGGAGGGAATCGACAACTTGCAAGGATAGCATGAGCCCTACTGGATAACCGCTTTCCCAAAAGCTAAAACAGATTGCTAAGAGTTCCTCCATTTTATCTAGACTTGGCTCTCCTTCCTTTCTGCTGTTCTCTTTCTAAAAACTCTGTATCCCTGAATACAGATTAACTGAGCCCCTCTGTCTTCCCCTTATTACTTCCTGGTGGAAAGTCCTACTGTGCCGGATCTCAGCAGTCCTGAATGCTGTGTTCCTGTTGGGTGGTGATGTAACACAGAGGAGACCTCAGGAGTGAACCACAGCTGGTGGTTTGTAGATTTAGGCTTAGTCTCCACTGGGAATTTTTCCCCTGATTGCAGTTGTTGGTGTCCTGGCTCCACTGAGCCCCTAGCCTAAATAGGGTAAAGCGCACTGCGAGCCACACCTTGGCACTAGTGCAGTTTACCTCCTTTTCAAGGAGCAGTGAGCTTGGCCATTATCAGTGATAGCTTGACGTAGGGGTTTGCCTGGGTTCACCTAGTCCAGGGGCTGGAATTGGGGCAAACTCCCAGTGTAGATGATGCTTGAGATGCTGTGGAAAACTTGGAATCAAGAGGAAAGGCGTGTCATTGTTCTGGGTGTGGAAGATAGGTGTTCATGCTACATTTTTGGAGAAATTGAAACCGGTCCTTGACCTCACCCTTTGCATGGCTTGCACCCTTGTTTTTTGTTGCACTTTGTAGCCGTGCATATATCTGAGGTCTGTCAATCGCTGGTCTCTGGGATTATCTGAGTGTACACCCGAGAGGTTGGGGGTTTGGTTTTAATTTTTTTATTTATTTTGGGTGTGACTTCAGGCTTCAGAGAAGTGGGTTTTTTCCGTGCTCTAATGCCAACACAGCTAACTCCTTCAAGCAAGGGCACCTAAAAGTTAGGCGGAGGAATATTAAAATTATAAATTTTAATATTTATTTCAATATTTTAATTGAAATATTCTGATGGCTTCATGCCATAGCTGATGCAGGTGTAATTTATAAGCATGATGCTGTACTGGTCGGGAGATGGACTAATGCCCTTGTAAGCAATAAAGCCAAAACTTTACCAGTAGAGTCCACAAATATCCCCCCTCCTTTTTTTGCTTTTTTTTTAGACATAACATGCCTCCATTATCTTTTGGCCTAGCTCTTTTCCAGCTTGACATTACTCTCCCTTGGTAGATTTGTGGTAGTACCAGTTGCTCAGCTTGGTAGGAACCCCAAAGCATCTGGGTTTCTCTAGCTACTTCACCCAATCCATCAATCGCAGACCTGCTCTAGTGAGAGAAGGCTTTGAATTCCAGCTGCCCCAACATTGTACACCCAGCTATAACCTTCCCTTTTCACAGGTCAGGCTGTATGGCTCCCCACTGGGAAGGTGGACACTCGAGTCTTCCCCCGGATCTGTGTGTTTTGCCTGTCTTCCGGCCCCTGCAAGCCAGTGTGTTGTGTGCTTATCAGTCCATGTGACATGAGGGGCTTGTTTTCCTTGTATAGATGGAATGCTTTCTGCTTTCAAAGCCCTCCGCATGCTGGTGTTTATGAAGATGTTCTATCAAAATGCTCATGGGTCATTATCCTGCTGCCTAGGGGAACCATCTTCAGGGTGGGTGGAGATGCCAGCTCAAAAGCATGTCCTTGTTTGGGGGGGGGGGGAGGGGGAAGACAATACACGAGCATCCTGTAGGTTGATTTGTGCAGCTGTAAAGTTTTGTGGAGGGGTCTCATCTCAAGCTTGTGAATGCTGACATGCTGTCCTTGTGCTGACACCAAAGATCGTTGGAGTTCTTTTATCTGGGGTGTCTGGGAGGTGGTGATGGGAGGGGGTTCGGCTGGTGTCTCCAGTTGTCCGATATAGTAACCAATATTGAATTCAGAGAATATGGGGGATGGTATCCCCTCCTGACTTACCAGGATCAATGGCCTTTCCTCCAAGGTGCAGTGAAGGAACAGTTTGAGCACTTGCGAGTGGAGGAATTGACTTTCTCCTTCCACTCCTCCTTTGCTTTCTGTCCATTGAGCTGGGCCGTAGGGCGAGTGTTGAGAGACGCTGGAGGTTAGTGGAGTGGTGCAGGCAGAAGCAAGGAGCTCTTGCAAGCATATGCATCTTCACAGGTGTCAGTGCTTTAATGAAGTGCTCCCCACAACCCCTGCTGGTCTAGGAACTAGAGGACTAAGAGCACTGTGCTTAACTCCACAACCAGCACCTGAAAGCGGGTAGTTGAAACTGACTATTCAGACCGTAAGCTCAGAGCTGTGGGTGAAGGTGACTCAGGGCTGGGTGAAGGCACAGCTCTCTGCTGTTGGAGGGGGATGCTCAAAGGCAAGACTTGAGTACACTGGAGTAGTAACAATTCCCTCCACTGCAGGAATCCCTGGGTGACCTTTTCATGGAGGAATTGATGCAGAAAGTGAGATTAGACTAGAGGATGATCCCTTGTCCTGAAACACAACCTGCTCAGTTTCCAGCCAATGCAAACAGTTGATTAGAACTCCCCCTCCACTCACTGGGGGAAAGAGGGAACCCAGTAGGTTGCAGCAGGTCACAACTAGAATGGGATGATGAAGATCTTTGGAACATAACTTTCAAGGAGGGCTGACCTCTCAAGGTTGAGGGGGTTTGGAACAGTGGTTCTGGTTTTGTCCACTCTGTATAGAAGCCATTTAAACGCATGAGGATGCATTAATTGAACTGGCGTTTAGAATGCATACGCCCCGAGTGTTCCTTGTGTCAAAGTCACTCATGGGAACAGATGCGATCTTCCGCACCTAATGTATCGGCATCGGCTGCAATGGAATGATTGGCATGCACACATGTGGTTTTGCCGGTTTGGGGTGAGTGTGACCCTGGAAACCTGCCACATCCCGCAAGGTGGAGAAGTCGCTGTCACCAAAAATGCAGTGTTACCAGGTCGTTTCCTGCTTCATCTTTGTGTGTTGAAAATGTGAATTGCACCTTAAACCTGTGACCGAATAAACTGTGACTTGAGTTTAGGATGGGGCAAGAGCTGTCGGCTTTCAGGTTTGGATTGTCAAAGGCACCTAAGGAACTTGTGAATGGGATGCCTTAGGCTCCTTTATAAATCCCGCCCAACTTGAGATGCAGAGGGCCTGATTTTCAGAAGTTCTGAGCACCTCGTGTCTCTGGAAAGTCAGGTCTGACACGGGTCGATCTGGGCACCTGAAAGCAGCAGCTGCTTTTGGAGATGCCGGCTTGCAGTGTGTTGGGACAGGCAAGGATCGAAAGCTCCTGACCGGAATCTAGGAAACCAGGTGGAAACTTGCCCAGCTTTGGTTTCCTCCTTGCATGCTTGGCTGGGGACGTTTGCTGTTAGTGCCACCTGCTTGGATCTGCCGCTTCACGCGGAATTGATGAGGCCTTGACGCCTTTAAATGGGTTCCTTTTTTGTAGGTTTTTTAAAAAAAAAAAACCCTCAAAATGCATCACTTGCCTAGAAGCCAAATCACTGTGTGTCTAACCCACCTCTCTTTTGAGTTGTACTTCCACTTTTCTTTTCTTTTTTTGTTAAATGCACAGAAGCGTGTGCGCGCACGCACCAGAACTAATGCATTTTGATTTCCATTCATTTCAAAGTGATCTGTTTGGAAATGTTTGTCTTTTCTTACAGCTTCTGAAGTAATAGTCGATTGCCCCATCACACACACCTACTCCTGAATTTGATCCATCAGGCCATCCTAGTTTCCCATAGTTTCTCTTATTATTTAGTTTTGTGCCGTATTGTTGTGGTGGTGGCGTTGGTGTTCTCTTTATTTTTCACCTGAAGTCCCTGAGATCTCCCTATGGCTACCGCTCACTCTTCTCTGTTTATTCCCCCACCCTCCACCCCAACCTTCTGACAGATCAAAGTGGTGAATGCGTTCCGTAGCTCTTTATATGACGGCCTCAAGAAACCCGAATCCAGAAGCTCCATTCATAACTTCTCAACTCACCCTGAGTTCATCCTGGAGGAAGACGAGCCTCGAACCCCATTCCTCGACGATGCAGAAGAAGACTCCAAGACTGACAGACTAGAAAACCAAGGTGGGAGTAGCCCAGGTGAACCCTCCCCCCTCAACCAAAATAACAATGCAGTGGACAGCGATCTAGCTGAGAACACCGTCCCGGAGTTGGAAAGCCCTTTGGATGGCCTGGAATCATCGGTTTGACCTTTGAACTTTGATACCCCCTTCACTTCACCCTGAGTCCCGTGTGATATCAGCACCAATAACTGATTTTGCAGAGTGGTCCCTTCATGTTAACTGCTCATGTATGCTATTTTGTTTTCCTTTTATGATTTAGTGGCAGGAACCAGAGTAACATGGGTTGGGGAGGGGGGAAGGAGCAGTGGGTACTCACCCATGTGGGAAACAGCCATGTTGATATTTCTTCTTGAGTCGAGTTCCGTGTCTAGGGGTTTTCATTTTGAAAAATGCATGTTCAAAGAAAAGGTTCAGATTGTCTTAAATAGTATTATAGGCATGCTTGCCATGCGAGGGTGCATTTGGGGGGTGACTTGGGGGTATTTTAGCTTGAGATTTGACCCCAATAATGTCACACTTGTGGGGGGTGGGGGATGGGAAGCAGCATGAAGGTACAAATTTAAAAACTGAACCAGGGGAAAAATCTTGAATTGGGTTAGAGGAAAAGGGGGGAAAAAACAAACAGGTATTCCCTGCAGGGGAGACTGATAGAGCATGTAAACCAGTCTTCCACCTTGAAAAAATGGTACCTAATCTTTTTACAAATTTTCTGTCTTCGTGTGTCTGTTTCCAATGCGCTAACTGTGATTAAAAACAGAGGAGGAGGGTGATTTAAGAGTCTTAAATATGTTGGCTAAGATGCAATTTGAAAGACCCTGCTTTGTTACAAAGCCCCATGGGAGATGCTGCCACCATTGCTGGGAATGTTCTCCAAGAACTGCCGTGACTGGAAATAAGTCTTACTTTCTGTGGATCTTTTTAAATGTGTCTTTTTGCTCTTGGACTATATGATCTGTCAGCAGGATTTTCGATGGCTGGCAAGACCCGTGCGTAATTTAATAGCAAATCATTTCTGAACCGCTTCGGTGAGCAGAGGTGTTTTTGCGTGTCTTTTTTTTTTTTTTTTTTTTTTTTTTTTTTTATTCCTTTGGTCCTGGAGTGAGGCTTAGCTGCAGCTCAGGTTCATCCCAAAGAATATACTACATGCTGTACCACCTTTTCACAGTGGTGGCAGGGTCTGGATGGGAATAGAGTGCCAGCTGCTGGTGGAACAGCTGGGGCAGCTGAAGGCTACCCAGCCCTGCTGGGTTTCACAGGTCCCTTAGGACAGAAGAGACTGCAGTAGGGGAGGCCATATTTACAGTGGCCGTATCTGCACAATCCCATTCAGCATACTTGCCCACCTCATGATGGAATTGTCCTGTCTCTCTAGGGTTGGATGAAGCCATTTGCAAATAGGGGCATCCTCCAGTAACATGGCTGTCTTATTCCTGGGAAGGGCACATCCTTCATCAGAACTTCAGAGGAGGCTTGATAGCTAGGCTTTGCCCCCCTCTCCCTTGTCACAAGTCCCCTCTCCACCAAATTTGGCTCCCTTCATGCATGCCTGGATCTTGTTGCATCTCAGTAGTACAAACACATGCAAGAAATGATGATCCGTGAAGCTAGGGTCATAGCCAATGTAACTTACTCTGGAGAAATCCGTTCCCCGGTGTCTTGTGCTAATTGTTAATGTGTCCCTTGGGGTGTTTTTAGGTTTGTCCCCTGATATTTAGGCTGTGGCAGGGTGAGAGGCATGAGCTTCAGCTTTTGATCTGGAAAGCCCCTCAGTGAAATAGTTCTGATCAAACTCACTGGTGAAGCCAAGAAAGGCTCAAAGCATGAGTGACGGGCGATGTTTGCAACTCCTGTTGACTTCATTGGGTACTTTTTGCACCTCTGAGTTTGGCCCTAGATTGGTGTCCTTGAGAAATTCTGTAGAAGGTTACCTACTTTACCCCCTTATCCAACACCTTATTCAATTAAAAGCTGTACCTAGAAGCAGAGAGAGAACTCACTTGCAACTGGCTGTATTAAAGGGTTTGTGAGAAAAAAGGACGGGGGCCTTTCTCCAGCCTCCTTCCCAACAAGCAGAAATATCTGAGTGAGTGGACGTTTTTGTTTTTTTAAGAATGCACAGCAAAAACTCCCGTGCCTTTTCCAAGCACTGCCCAAAGCACCGTCTGCCACTTGGGAGCCCGGTACTTTGCCAAGAAATAAGTGTTCCTTAACCCAACACTGACTCATGCCCTGGCACTGTCCTGCTTCATTCCACATCTGTTCAGGGGAGACCGATGAAAGGTCCTTCTCACAGGGTCTTCTGCTCCAAGGCTAGTAAAGAGGAGGGGAGGCTAGGCTCCACAAACTGCCAATACCAAGAAGAAATAACCACCACTGTGCATCTTAATGGCAAATCAAAGCCCACCCCTTTCATACAGAAAAACCCACCACTTTCTTTCATTCTTCGTGTGAACTATAATCAGGAGGGATTAAGGGGGAAATTTAGCTTTTCTTGGTCTCTTACATGACCTATCTGATGGGAAAGAGAAAAGGATTTTTGTTTTTCTGTTCTAAAGCTTACATGCTTAAAAGATCATTTTTTCTATTTTAAATACTTGCAAAAAAATACAACAGATGAAAATATGGGGTTCTTGGGCGCTTACGTAAATATTTATTAAATACTTTTGGGGGACACTGATTTTGTTGTTTTTTTATTACCTCAGACCTGTTTTAAAAAAAAAAAAAAAACCTTTGGGGTGGAAGGGAAACTTTGGAAGCGCTTAGTTACTCCCAGAAGTCTCTGACTGGCAGGTTCCCATGAGGGTCTGGTCTACCTTTTTAGTCCATTTATTTTTTGTTCTAGTTTCAATAGTAGGAGGGGTAAATAATTATATATAAATATTATGCAAAAAATATAGTTTTCTTTAGATCAGAAACTGATATTTTTAAGTCAGCCATATGTATTTTGTTTAAAGGAAAAACAAAGCTGTAAGTCGTGTGTCTGCAATGGAATGTGATCACATGACTAGCAGCTTAAAGTAACTTAAGGATTGGTCAGACTCCAATCGACTTCCTTTCTCGGAGCAGCCATCTTTGTACTAAAAGTTAGTTGGATTACACAGAACTGTTTTTTATATAAATTATGTTGGTATGGCTGGTTGCTTAAAGTATAAGCGTTTATTGTGCATACTTTTTTATGTAAAATATTTTTTTTCTATTTAGTTTCAGTGATAAACTGGCAGCAGCTAACTATGGCTTAAGTTATTGAGGAAACTTAAACTGGGGAGAGAAAGATGGTGCTTTCAAATTAAAAGGCATGGTAGCCTACGTGAATTTCTTGAAACATGCCTTGAAAGATGGAGAGATGTTTGTGTTTTACTTTATTTTTACTGCCAACAGAAGGGGGGGCAGGAATTAGATAGTGCCATGTCAGACAGGAAATGAAGTAATATCCTGTGATACGTGTTAACTTGCCTTTGAATGCTGTGTTAAAACACTCTAAATGATTTTGCATCCAGTTCTTAAGGGTGGGGTCTGTTTTGTTTTCTTGAATCAAGTGGCCGATTGGTACCAAAGACATTACATCACTTCCTGTGTGCAATGGTGAATATCCATTTATAGGAGCTTTCATCATGTGATTAGGTTTGGAAGGGGGTGTTTATTTGCACAGGGATCTGACTTTAATTTTCAAAGGTTTTGTGCAATAAGTTTTTAAGGGGAAAAAAATTAAAACCAAGAAAAAATCTCCTGAAGGAAAAATACTAAACTGAATTTTAGCCATAGGTAGGCTGTACATGCTTCCTTTGATACATGGTCAGTCTGTCCCTCATCTAGAAGCTTTCTCTAGGGAGCATGGACAATTTGTGGAGGGTTGAATTTTGGATCTTGCCAGGGAAGAGGCAATTCCAAAGCTCACTGCAGACACCCACAATGGGTTCTGGATTAGGCTCTCTGAGGAAGAGATCTTCAAGAAGATCGGTTGCTATAGTGGCTTCTTCCAGTGTTCCCCCCCAGGCAGGGACTTCCTCCCCCTTCTCTCCTCCCACTGCCCAGAGTCAGGGCCTTTGCTTTTCTGTTCCCAGGTTTTCTGCCTTTAAATGGTTTGGGGCAAATGGCTGTTGACAATTGTTTGTGGGAGCTACAGCCCCAAGAAGAGGGGAAGGATGATAGTAGTTTTCTCTCTGGGCTATGAGAGTCTTAGATGACTTCATCTTCTGCTGTCCCCACCTCCTTGTGAATTTACCAATTCACTGAGCTATCCATAACAATTTCCTGAAACGTGCTCTGAAAACTCAACTCCCCCCACGCATTCCTGCAGGAAATCTTGTTGAGAAGGGCAAGCCAAGTATAGTTATGGGGAGTCTAATTTTGGCCTGATATCCTAACTGACCATAACTCCCTCAGGCTTACCTAGAACTTATGGGTTAAAAACAATGCCACTTGCTGGCTTGGGCTGTCCTATTAGTGATGGTGTCTCTTTTCCCTTTACCTGTCAGTAATTCTTCCCATCTCTTCCTTCTTGCGGTCTGACCTCTTGTGCTTTATGCCTGTCCCTGCTGCCCCTCTTCCCCCCCCCTTTCCCCCAAAAGGGAGCTGTGGTTACAATGTTAAATTAGCCTTTCAGCAAAGTCCATGGCTAAAATGCCCTTTAGTTTATTTCCTAACCCTCCATAGATATATACAAATACAAAAATATACACTAAAAAAACAAAATAACCAAAATCTTTCTTTTGAGAAGAGCACGCAGGTTTGAATTTGAGTTTCTTTTTTTCAGTAACTAGTATAATAAGCACTGGTATTTTTGTATTAAAAAAAGAAAATGACAAAATAAGACTGAATATTATGTGGTATGCATGACATTAAAAACAATGGTGGTTTCAAAGCAATATGTACCCTGGTGTTTGCCATATCCTAGAATCCAGCTTAAAGTGCACCTGATCTGTATTTGCATTTTGATATTATTTAATCTCTATGTACAATGTTTTGCATGTAATTTATATGGTTCTTGGGGAGGAAAAACTTTTTTGAATGAATTGTCAACTAGCTGCTTCTGGGAAAATTTGGAACTCAAAGCATAGATAATGCTGTGATTGGAAATGGGGGGGCCGGGGGGAACTACCCAATGGAAGATACAAGAGGGGGAAACAAAGGGGTAATGTTTTGAATCAATAAAGCTTTTGCTGTGGAGCAGAAACAATGTGCGAGTGCATCAAGAGAATAAAATGTGCCCACACAATTGTGCTGTCCTTAGTGTATGTCTACCAACTTGTGAAGTCACTGATCATCTACTGAAGCTGAGACGAAGGGTTGCACTTAAAGGCTCACCTCAGAGCAAAGCTGTAGTGAGGAAACTGGTGTTGGTTGGTTGGTTTCAATCTCACACCCTGAAAACCATTTTATTTTAAAATATTTTCCAACCTCCCTCTTCAGATGTCCGTGACTGCTGAACTGTTCCAGTCATTCTGCCTTCTACCATCTCTGAACAAGGTCCAGAAGCAGCTATCAAGTCATTAGCTTTGGCTAGTATTTCTCACAGAGATGGCCATGTGGACATTCTTCCATTCTTCTGAGGGTATCCTTCCAAAATGGGTATCCCTCTCCAAATGCATACATGGCAATATTTTTGACCACAATTCAGTAAAACCCTTTACATATCTAAGTCCATCCCTCTTTAGTCACATTCTTAAGTTCTCTGAGCTGGAGTCTCAAACAGCAATGGGCATAGTTTTTTATTTGGTTTGACCTACTGCAATTAGCACTTGAAATCTATTGAAAGATGTAGCTGAAACAAGTCCTGATTCTTTGGCATTTATGCTCAGGAATGGCTTGATTTAATCTGAGTACTCATCAGAACAATGGGACTGTTCCCACTAGTAAAACTATTCAGGGGTTTCATCATTTTTAGGAGCAATTTTGAAGAGGTAATGGAGATTTTGACCATGTGGTGTGATGTCCACCCCCTTTCACTACTGCGTAGTTGGCTCAGGAGAGGAGCCTGGGCTGAAGGCAGAGCTGGGAATGGGAGGGGAGATGGGTCTAGAGGCGGAGACTTGTGGGAATGAGGACAGAGCTGGACACTGGGGCCAGAGCTCATCTGGATGGTAGTCCCTTATGCCACCTGGGTGCTGGCCTACACCCCCCCCCCCCACACACACACACACTTTCAGTGCTATGGCTCAGTTTGGGAACTGCTGTCCTAAAACCAGCAAATCAACTGATGTGAATTAAGCTTAGATCTGATCTGAGGTGAATGGGAGAAGTGGTTATAGGTGTTGTAATGCGAGTTCCTGGCAGGGTCACCATTGTTCAGTGGCACTGTCAAATATTTAACCTCTTTTGGGGATCACTCACTAGCTAACCCTTAAGGCCTGTCTTTTTAGTCTTAATGTAGTTTAAGTAAAAGCTTGATGCTATTCAGCACAAATGCTCCTAATTTTCCCAAAGCTTTATGGACCTAGTTAGTTTTTTTTCTGAACCGCAGATGCAATGTTAATTTACATAGTTGTGTGGTGTTGGGTTTTCCCATACCCTGTTATCATGCCAACAATCGTGGCTTAGTGTCAGTCTCATGTTTTTGTGCCTAATGTATGTTCCTTGTTACTGTGTACTCCTTTTGTGCAATAATTGGGTTAGTTGGGCATTGGCAGATACGAGCAAGACTGTTGTTCCCACTGAGCTTGTATCTCCTATTTCCATCCTGCTACTTTGGGAACTCAACTGCCATTAATTCTACCAGGATATGTTGTTATAGTGCTAGGGTACAAAGTGCAGAGGCACTGCAATGGGGTCACTGGTAAACCACTTTGAGGTCCTACAGTAGCCAAACAGCTGTGATTGGGAAAGATATTGGACTTCATGTGTGTCAATCAAAGTTGGGGCCTCAACTGCATGGAGAAGAGATCAGGTTACAAGCCCAGCAGATTGGGCCCAGGTCCCAAAAGGTATTTAGGTACCTAACTCCTAGAACTTTGGACAAGCTGGGCCTTCCTCCCCTAGGCTCTGCGGGTGGATAAATAGGACAAAAGTTCTGGTCTTTAACATAAATGGCCTTGCACAGAACTGTAGTATGACCTGGATTTGGTGTGAAATGAGCAACTGAAAAAGGAGCAAACTCCTTTTGATAGAAGGGCCATGTTCCCTGAGGCTGGGCCTGCACTGTTTTTATAAAAATATAAATTTCAGAGGGAGGGGTGATTTCCTCCAACTACAACTATACCAGTACTACCCCTAGTCTAGATGTAGTTATAGTGGCATAGCTTATTCTGCCTTCATTTATTGGAATAAACTGTCCTGGTATAAGCACTTTTCTATTGGTATAACTCTATCCCTGCAGTTACCTCAGCAGACAAGCTTGTCTTTCATGAGTGGGCATAGCCAATCTTAGCATTGAATTTCAGGTGAGATTCCTTTAGGTTTAGTCTACATGAGGAAATTTACCAGCATAATTATACCTAGAGAGGTACACTAAGTGAATCTGGAGTAAGCATTCATTTTCTGATTATTATTTTTTTTTCCCCTGTAGGGCTTTGGAAAGGTTTAAATTAAATCAGAAAAAAGGCAGCATTATTCCACCATAAGAGTGGCAGGGTGTGTGTGTGTGGGGGGGATTTACCAGTATAACTAACATAAAGTTAGGCCAGCCAGTTTTCCCCTGTAGACAAAACCCAGCTCCTCAGCTACTATCCCTCAACCTCGCTTCATCAAAACCAACAGTGCTCTGACTGGCACCACCTGCCCTCTGTAATATTCTGTAGAATTTCACTGCTGCAGAAAAGTTCTGCTTTTCAGGAGTGCAAAGCACCCGTGCTTCCATCTCCAGTTAAAGTCACAAGGTGCTGGAAGGGGCTCAGCACCTCTGAAACGTCAAGCCAGAATTAAAAAATGACACTCCTCCATAAGAGAATACAACGGCTTTAGAAAGTCTCCTAGTTGCATACCTGTGTTTACTTCCCACTGCATGCTACAGGGTGGGCTAAGGCTTTCCTGGGCTTTTGCCTCCTCATGAGCCAGACTCTCACTAGCTTGCTAACTGCTTTTGGGCCTCGACTCAACTCATTTCACAAGAGCCTCCTACCTCAGTCTTCATTAACCAAATGGCGTGGTTGACCGAGAGCTCCTACAGCCTGCCTGGGGTTGTGATTTAATTTTAAGTGATGAACTTTTGCTGCTTTAAACAGCCAAACAAACAAAAAATTGACCCAGCAACTCACTGCCTTAGTCTGTGGTTTTAAAAAAAAGCAAAGCCTCATTAGATATCAGTGCTACGTATTTACTGCTTCTGTCCTGCGTGTCTGTCGGCGTCTATAGTCCTCCACAGTATGTCTCTGACAAAGCCAGGCTGAATATGGGAGGCCATCAGTCATTCATGGGCAAGCATTTTTTAATCCTGTTGTAAATAAAAAAGATACAAAAATGTCACCCATTTATTTTCTTCCTGGTGTATTTGGGTCCCATCCATATCAAGCCAAAAGCAATAAAAGGGGGGTGGGGGGAAGAGGGCTAGCTATGTGGGGCTGGTATTTTCTCTCATTGCATAGTCCTGTAGGCATGGAGAGAGGGGGCTGCATGCCAAGGGGGGTTGGGGCACAGGACCGACAGCTCTGACTACTCCACTGCAGCCCTTGTATTAACACCATGCTCAGACTCACTGGAAGGCAGGGCAGAAAGAGACTTTGAGCAGATATGTAGTCCAGCCCTGAGGCATAGTACAAACCTCTGCCACTCCTGTTCTGATGCTGCAGGTGGACTGCCCAGGCGTGAATGAAATATCCTACAGTCTTCCAAGAAAAAGAGGCGATAACCCTCAACATGTGGCTAAGGTTTCTGCATCACAAGCAGGTTCCAAAGCTGTCAATTAGGTTCTGTATGTGCCTACACCATCACTGTGCTATTGTAATGTCCTGTGTTACTGTGAGCTCCTTGACTGGATGCCCTAAGGTTCGTGGAGGTAGGTGGCGGGTCACCAACTGCAGAAACAAGCTGCTTTCAAGATTCTGAAAGGACAAAAATCAAAATAACTATTAAGGAAAATGACAACGTGGTCAAGCCGTCAATACTCCAACACTGCTGCATCATTAATGCAAGCACACCAACTGATGGCTATGATACCCAGCCCCGATTTCCTGCCCCTCTCCTTTCCAATTGCTCATGAAGAGTTTCCTGCCGTGTGAGTGTGCTCAGATGGTTAACAAAGGCTCTGACAGGCAAGGGGCAAATGTAGAGGGAATCTCCATCACTGGAGATTTTAAAGAGCCTGCTACACAAACACCTGTCAGGGTGCTCTAGATAATATTTAGTCCTGCCATGCGTACAGGGGACTGGCTGGGATAACCTCTTGATGTTCTCTCCAGTGCTCTGAGCCTACATTCCGAAGGCCCTGCCAGCATTGTTTAAAGTGAAGGGGGTCCAGATCAACTACCCAGCCACAGCAGTTTCACACAGAGAGGGAGGCAGGCAGGTCACAAGCCACAGCCACAGTTGTTAACCACCAGCTTTATCCAACTGCATGGAGTCCATTGAAAGCTCCTGCTCTGTTGGGTTACAACCCTGCCCTGTGTATTTCTGTCGCACATTTTAAAAGCCCCATGTTGCTAATCCAATCTATGGCAGCTATGAGACCACGCTACCTGCCACAATCGGAGGAGTTGGGGATGGTGTCTAACAGTGGGCGGGCAGCTGGATAGCCAACAGAAGATCTTGGCAAAGTTCAGTGATGGCCACTGGACACCCAACAAGGTCTGAGCAAGATTGGGAGAGGGCGGGTGAGGAGTTAACTGGGGGTCAGGTAAGGTAGAGGTTGGAAGAGCACAGTCACAGATGTGAATGTGAGGGAAAGAAAGCGAGAGAGAGAAAAATAAACCAATAGGTACAGGGAGAAAGTGAGAGAGGAACGGAAAACAGCTTGGGGAAGAAGCCAAGGAGAGGCAGGAGCTCCTGGCTATTCCTTCTGCTTGCTTGGGTTTGGAATTGCTGACTGACAGTCTGGATTTGACTGTTAGAATAACCATATTCACCCCCTATTGTCCCCCTGCTCCCCTCCACACAAAGAGTGGATGTTTGTCAATTTCTTCCTGTTCTAGGAATATCAGACTATCCATGTCTATTTGGCTGTGCCTTTGCACCAAAGCTCTGCAGATGAAATCTGGGCCTAGTGAAGTCAATGTGGAGACATGCAAGAGTACTTTTATAGCTTTATAAATCTACACCAATAAGATATAATTAAATTATTAACTTACTGGGCAGTGCTTAGGAGCTCCAGTCATGGCCCAGGACTCTATTTGGCTAGGCACTGTACAAACGCAGACCATAAAGCAGAGGTAACAAAGAGTCCTGCAAACCTTAAAGACTAACTAAAATATTGAAGCATAAGCTTTCGTGGGCTAATACCCACTTCGTCAGATGCAAGCAGACCATAAAGATGGTCCCTGCCTTAAAGACATGCTGGGAAATCACTCTTTCTGCACATACGAGTTATTCAGGGGCCTGGTTTTCAGGAGTGTTCCCCATCCCCCACCCCATTTGCAGTCAGCAAGAACTTTGAGTGAAAATCGGTCTCCGACGTTTTTGTTGTTTGGGGGATTTTCTGGTGAGATGCCCGGAGACACAACAAGACAGTAGTATTACTGCCAACCCCAAATGCCAGAAGCATGTGATTTTTAAAATAATAGTTTGGTATTAATAAGAGCTTGATATTTGTCTTCTATTGTCTGAACCTTTAAGGCTCACATTTACAAGCTTTGTTCCACAAACCGAGGGGCTAGAAATGTAAGATGTTAAAAAATAATCACATGACTCCAAGAGCTGGGGCTTTTACAACACTGCCAGCTGCGTAGACTCACAATAAAACAGTGAGAGGGTGCAACAGTCGTCAATTAAGGGCCACATTATTTTCAAACTGGAGGCTCAGTGCCACACCCCCATCTGGATGCGCTGCCCTGCAATTGCCCAGGCAGACTAGGTACAAACCGGGACAGCTGCCTAGCCTACAAGTCCCAGCATGCAGTGCTCCAGCGTCACTTGCTCCGTTCCCCGATTGAGAGCCTACCTCTCCCAGCATGCAATGCGCCATGGTGTGCTGACGGGCTCATGGAGACTACATCTCCCAGCATGCAACGAGGCCGCCGTTTCCCGGCGGGCCGAGGCCGCACGGCATGCTGGGCGCTATTTTGCCAGGGCGGGCGCAGCCGCCATGTTAGTTGTGGGCGGCTCGAGTGCCCGTATGTTGGTGCTGGGTGCCATCTTTGAGGCTGGCAGTGGCGGCGGCGGAGCGTCCGGAGCCAGCGGAGCGGGGGGGGGGAGCCCAGCAGCCGCGACGGAGGCGACCGCTCCTTGGGATTCGGTAAAGTCCCCGCTCGCCGGTAACTAGAACCCGGGCCGGGGGCGGCCCCTCACCAGCCCCCGGGGCTGAGGCCGGGCCTGCTGCTCCCCCCCCCCCGCCGGGAGTGACTAGGCCGCTCCCCCCCCTCGGCCGCCCCGTCAGCCTGGGGCCAAGCGCCCTAGAGAGCCGGGGAACGGGGACCCCCCCATTCAGGGGTAAATCAACCCCCACCCTGAGAAAGAGGGGGGTTGGGGGGAGACCCTCCCCCACTTCCGGTTGAGATCCCCACTTCCGGTTGAGATTGAAGGATCCCTGGGTCCAGGACCTGGGGCAACCCCTAGGGACAGCTGCAGCGGGAGTGCCTCCTCCTATGCCAGGCCCCCTGTTCCTGCCAGGGCCCTCCGTTGGGCTCCTTAGGTTTGGAGTGACAAATATTTGCTCCCTCCCTTCCCATTCCCACGCTCCCTGTGGACCCCAGGGAAAGGAGAGGGCCTGGGTCAGCCCCAGACGTTAAGTGGAGCAAAGAGACGATTCCAGTGTAGGTGGCTCCCTTTAGGACAAAAAAAGGTCTTCAGCGTTTAAAGACGGTGCTTCTCGTTTCTGGTAGTGCTTACAAGGAATCTGCTGTCAATAGTTTTGCAGGCTGAAAACAGCAGTGCCCCAAAGGGATTGAAATCCCGTACTAGACTAACTCTGGATGCACCCAGTAGCTGACTTAAATTCTTCTTTAGCTCGTTTACCCCCCCACACACACACAAAATCAAATTGGTGGTGGTATTGGCCTGGGCTGCCTAAAACCAACCAACAAACCCCTTTCCATCAGCTCTGATTTTTAATTGAGAATGAAAATACGAAAATAACTCCTCACATCGTACCTATCAGTATGTGGAGTCGGAAAATCATTCCCAAAATTGGTGCTTTGGGGTGCACGAGTGCACATTGCACTCGGGGATTGAGCTGCGCACCTTATTTTCAGAATAGAATGCTGTGTTATTTGATTATAAAAATGAAATATCCTGGGAATAGTTAATTTTGAAACAAGGGAACTTGGAAATACCACTATGGCATGCGATTAAGTTGGATGCATATATAACTGACTAGGCTTAATAGAAGGTGCTAAATTTGGGGCTGGATACCCGAGCATTTCAGGAAAAAGTTGGTGTAGAGGTACTTCCTTCTGTCCCTTTTCTTCTTTAAAATAATACCCATCCAAGCAGCTGGTTCAAGAGAAAGTTGACTCCTACAGACACCCAAGAAAAGATCACTTAAGTGGGCAAGATCAGTTGTCAGTAATCCCATGGTAAAATTACTCCCAGTTCTGGCATCAATTTTGGAAATAGAAAGAGAATGAGTGCATATTCTTTCAGTGTGCCGGTCTCCCCCAGTAGTAGATGCAGCAGCTTTAGTAGTGCTGGCAGTCTGGAATTTATTCCCAGTGCCCATTCTGATGATGATGATAAGGTGGTGCCAGAAGAAGTGAAGCAACCTGCCAAACATAAAGGAAAGAAGGGGTTGCGGACTAAGGGAAAGCCACGCCATAAAAAACTGGTGCTGTCTAAAAAGTTTGTTAAAGATCTGGGACCGGCAGGTGCTGTTGAAGCTGCCTGTGCTGCAGCAGTCATGCCTGGTGCTCCTGAGCAAGATGGAGAGAGCTTCTTTATCGAGAGCAATACAGTAAAACGGGTTCTGTTGCCTGGTACGAGAGCAAAGACTTCCATTGTGTGGAACTTCTTCCAGGTTGATCCCCAGTATCCCTGTCGTGCCATCTGCAGCCTATGTAAAAAAAGCGTCAGCCGTGGCAAGCCAGGCACCCACCTTGGCACATCGACGCTCCAGCGGCATCTCCAAGCAAAGCATTCTGTGTATTGGGCCGTGGCTAATAAAATAAGTGCCACCAGTGGAAGCAGTGTAGGGGAGGAAGAATATGCCTTGAATGTGCCTCTGTCACCAATCTCCCCTGATAGCAGATTTAGCAGTTTGAGCAGCAACGGGAGTTTGGAATATTTTCCCAATGTTCACTTTCACAACGAGCGTGTGGAGGAGTTGCTGTGCCAGTTTTCCAACAAAAAAAGAAGAAAGGAAGGACTGCAGGTGAATGAGTTCTACCCAGGAAAACCAGAGCTTTCCAGAAAATTTGCCAAAGATGTGGGTCCCACAGGCGCAACGACTGCAGCCAGTGCCGCCGCAGCAATAGTCATTTCCGGTGCATCTGGAGGAGACCGAGAGAGTTTTCTTATTGAAAGCAATACTGTCAAACGCGTCCTGATGCCGGGAACCAGGACCAAGACATCAGCCGTCTGGAACTTCTTTTACATTGATCCTCAGTATACTTGCAGGGCTGTTTGTAATGTCTGTAAAAAGAGTGTCAGTCGAGGCAGGCCAGGCACTCATCTTGGCACTTCCACGCTGCAACGGCATCTGCAGGCCATGCATCCTGTACACTGGGCCATGGCTAACAAATCGAATGGCACTATTGGTAACGGTGGAGACGAGGAAACAGTAGAGGATTTTTCTTTTGGTCCTAGGGAGATGGACTTGTCACTTCTCTGTCCCAGAAGCTTTTCAAGCTATTTCTCATCTCGGAGGGATAACTTTATAGCCAGTTACAGTTTAACATCTCAAGGTCTGAGTGTCCATGCTCCAACTTTATCTCCTAAGCCAGTGCTTGGGAAAAGAAAGGCCATAAGTCCCAACTTCAGGACTCCTCAAGACTCCCAAACATCCACTTCTGAGAAGAAAATTAAATACCACGAAATTCCAGTTGCACAGCAGATAAATAGGGCTATTACTGAATTGATTATTGAGGATATGCAACCCTACTCATTTTTTTCTACCCCTGCTTTTCAGAGATTCATGAAGATAGTGGCACCAGGCTATCAGCTGCCATCTAGAACTTACTTTTCCACAAAGGCTGTGCCCCGGTTATACAACGTTGTGAGAGAAAAGGTTTTCATGGCTCTGGAGAAAGCTGAGTGCAAAAAAGTTCACTTAACCATTGACATGTGGACCCATGAACCGACCACAGACTATCTGACAGTGATGGCACATTGGGTGTCTTTTGAAATGCTGCTGTCTTCCTCTCACGGTGCCAGCAAAACTCCCACTTGTAGGAGACAGGCAGCTCTTTGTGTAACGGGCTTTGCTAAAGATTATGCAGCAGCCAGTATTTTACAAGAACTAAATTACCAAATCGGTGTGTGGCTTTCCCCCAGTTCCCTAACCCCTGGCTTCATAGTTTCCGACAACACTGCCAATGTTGTGCATGCAGTGAGAGATGGAGACTTTACCCAAGTGCCATGCTTTATGCATTGTTTAAGTTTAGTAATTCAGGATTTCCTCTGTGGGCACAAAAGCACAAGGAACATGTTAGTAGCTGCTCGAGAGATTTGCCATCATTTTAATCATTCTGTCAAGGCCCGTCAAATTTTGCAGGAGTTCCAGCATGCAAACCATCTTCCGCAGCACAGCTTGAAGCAGGAGGTAGCCACCCAGTGGACCTCAACCTTTTATATGCTGAGGCGACTTTTAGAGCAGCAGAAGGCAGTGCATGACTATTCCATGCAACACCACGTGGGGAGGGTGGATGGGGTCATCCTCACCTCATTTCAGTGGTGTCTAATGGCTCACGTGTGTGACATCCTTGAGCCGTTTGAAGAAGCCACTCAAGAAGTGAGTACGTGCACTGCAGGTCTTAGTCAGGTGCTGCCATTAGTTCGCCGCCTGCTTTTGACTCTGCAGAACATGCGAAAAGACTTTCAAATCAAAGGTGCCACTGTAGCTCTCAGGCTGGTGGATGACTTGTCTCTAAGGCTCGAAACTGACTCCCGACTGAGCGCTGTGCTCAGATCTGAGCATTACATCTTGGCCACGTTATTAGATCCCTGCTTTAAAGACAACTTAGAAGAATTCCTTCCTCAAGGTACTGACTTGATAAGCTATAAACAGATCCTTATTGAAGTAGTATCTGAGTATATGTGCACTTCCGTGGAGGGTTGCTCCTTGGAAACTACAGACGTATCAGGCCATTCATCCCTTATAGGAACCGATCCTTTTGCTCTTCACCTTAAGGAAGACTACTCTGGTTCAGATCCCTTCAGTGGCTTCCCTTCGACTGGTGTCACTTTAATAGGCAAGAAGAGGTTGTTGTGCCCATCAGCTGCAGCAGTAGTAGAAGAGTACTTTCAAGATGAGTCTTCAGCGATAACCGCTAAAGATGACCCCCTGACTTACTGGCATGGGAAACTGAGAAGATGGCCTGCATTAACCCGAGTAGCTATTCAATATCTCAGCTGCCCACCCTGTAGTCTGCACTCTGAATGTGTCTTCAGCACAGCCAGACACCTCGTTTCAGAATACTGTGCTAGTCCAGGTTTTGACAACATTGAACAGGTAATGTTCCTTAAAATGAACTTAAAAGCGATTAATTATGACTATTCCACTCTGACCTTGGGCTTTGACACAGAGGATGAGATCACCCAGAGTAGCGAGGATGAGATGTTTTAGCCAGAGTTGGCCGCTTCAGTTTGTTCTGCGCTCTGGACCATTTGAAGTGCTGGGACTTGTGCTGCTATGTGCTGTTCTTGTACGGTTGTTAATATCTAGCACTTCTTGTGCTTTCCATCTTAAGAGCACTTTACAGCATCCTCCAGGTGCCCCCGTGAAGTAGGCAAATAAGCATTATGTCCATTTTGTAGACCAGAAAACTGACACTTAACTTAGTGAGAAAAGTGGGATTAAAATGTGGGAGTTCCTGGCTCCTGATCTTGTGTTCAGATTGTCCTAATAAACACCACATCGTTTTTTTAAATATAAATATTAATGAAAATAACTATTTAAAAAAAAAATATATAAATATACAAAAACAGGTCAAGAATAAAGAGAGAACAAAATAGGATTTGTGCTTTAAAATCATAAAGAGAACTAGGTAAGTGTCTGTAGTTGATAAGCCTGGTGCTGGCAGTCGTAACTTACTAGTGCTTCCTTATGACACCTATTAAGGTATACACATGTTCCTTTCTGGACTTCTCTCCACCATGGCCTCAACATACTGTTGAAAGGCCATGGACTAATGCTGGCTAGCAAACTGAAAAGATGGATGAGTGACTTGCGTAGTTTTTCAGTGTTGAGAAAGACAGGGCTTTACATGAACTGGGCAAATGTTCACTGTATTCTTGTCTTCCTTTAGCAAGGGTGAAGTGTCTGACCCCAGTTTTTTATTTCTTCTCACTGGTCTCTAGTGATTGTTTTGATATAACTAAGCTCCTGTACAAAATGAAATTACAAGGTAAACTGCAGCTCAATTTCAATGTGAACACCAGTGTAATTCTCGGGATTTGATTGGCTTTGAACTTCTTAATCAATTTCTGATGCAAGCTTGCTGAGTGCGCCAGAGTTATTCATTTATTTTAAGCTTTAAGGGGTTAGCTCAGTTGATTTTCTGTAGTATTTAAATTGCTGTTTTTAACTAAAATGATTTATTTATTTTTTAAGTCTAGTTTCTGTGTTAACATTTTTTAATTGTAGTGCTTGTATAGAACTGAGAGGCCTGAGTTGCGTGGTAGTATAATTTAGGTGAGACTAATTCAAACCCTGGACTGTGTGTAAAGTACTAAATATGTGCCGAAGTATGGAAGGTAACATGCAAATGCATTGACAGAAATAATCAAAAATAGCACATATTATCAGACAGACCTGGTGGCATTGTCCGTTACTTGCCAAAAAATAAGTTTTGGTTTATGTGGAGGCATTTCACCTTCAAAATTGCATTGAATTCTGGAGGATATTAGTGAAAGTGAATTGGCAAAACTTCCTTGTATCCGATGGATGTTAATTGCACCCGGAGGGAACATTAGTGTGGTCAGATACAGGGAGACAAAAGTTACCAGGGATACAAAATCCAGTTGTAAAGGCAACAAAAGTCAAAAGTGAGTAATTTATTTATATACTAAGGGAAGGACCGAAATTGATTCTTACCTTTTTTTAATTCCCCCTGTGAAGAGTTTAAAACTGATAACTAATACAAGAACCCAACTTTTTCTCTCGTTATTTTAGATTTAGGGAAACTCCCTCCCTTTTCTCTCCCTCCCCCCCCCCCCCAAATCCTGGAAAAATTCACTAGTGTGTGGGAATAAACGGTCTAATTATTAATTTGTAAGAACTATTTCATTCAATTTCTTATAAGGTAGAATTGGAAGAGAATTAGCAGAGGAATGTTTCAGTGCTTTTAATGTATGCAATGTTATTGAAGTCATGTCAGTCCAAGGACCTTAGAGAGACAAAATGGGTGAGGTAATATCTTTTATTGGACCAAATTCTCTCCCCAACAGAAGCTGGTTCAAGAAAAGACATTACCTCACCCACCTTGTGTGTCTCAGCATTTTTAATGACACGGAAGTTGGAAACAGAATCTCTTCTGTTTAGATCTAATGGTCAAAAATGCAGATTTTATGACATTCAGTAAAAATAAATAAACTTAGATGTCTCATTTCACAGTGAAATGAAACTGTTTGTGGTAACTGGAAACACCTTTAGGCTCCTTATGGCTGCTTAGAATTGGACCCAAGCCATCCTTTCAAATATTTGCCATCTCACGGCGATGCATAACAGTGGCTATATGTACCAGGGGACAGTATATGGTCACAAACCAGTAATAGTTGAAAAAAATTAAAGAAAATAAAATTGGCTTCCACCAGTCAAAATAAAAATATTTCCGAATTGTGTCTCATGCGGCTGTGCCTCTTTAAAACTGAGCGTTTCCCTGCTTCTTACAGCTTGCTGTGTTCTAGAACTGCTATTTTTCTGTACTTGATTGCAACTTTAAATATCTGATCAGAGCTACAAGTTGTTCTTTACAATCTAGATATCCGATTATGCATATTGTGCACGCTTTGAGTGTATAAATATGGATATACTATGCGCATGTACATACATGCATATATTTATGTGCCAGACCCAAATTTTCCCATATTCTAAAGCATTGGCCTGAAAGTGTATTTGTGAAACACTTTTATAACCCCTCAATTTTTGCCATTCCCCCAAATTGAGACACTTTTGATGCATTTTAAGTGACAAATAGCCCAAATATATCATTTTTATTACCACATTTGAATATATTGATGTGTGTATAAACACATTTGTATATTTGTATATACATATGTATGTTTATACATACAAGTATGTTTTTGCTATACAGGTAATAAAGATGGGGGAAGGTTTTTGTGTTTTCTTAATAGGTGAAGAAATCTTGAAGACCAGAAATTGGAACTTATTGAGTTTTAAATTAAAAAAAAAAAAAATTAAACTATCCGGCTGTGGAAGATGGATCTTCATTTTTGCAGCCACTTTGACTCACAAGTTCATCTTTAAATGAACTGTTTTTTGAAGAGCTAACTAATCCTCGCTGTCTCCAGTCTGACAGAGAGTATTCGAATGGACTTGCTTCCTCCAGTAGTTGTAAGATGTTTGAAAGCACAGCCTGTGTCTGAATTGTGGATTAGAGATTTCCTTGGCAATGTGAGGAGAAAATTCTTTCTATCCCTTTATTATTAATTCACGGATTGAGTGTTGGTTCGGCCTACAGGAGAAATTAATTGGAAGTCTGTGAAGATCAACGTTCTTGCCGAGGTTATCCAGGTATGTTAATCTATAGATGCCTAATTTCCCCTTGGTATAGCGTGGAGGTGGGAAGACAGAGCTCTTAACTGAAGATGTGTTGTTTTTTTTTTTTTTACTGTAACTTATAACAATCGTTAATCATCCAGAGATTTTTCCCAGGCACAATTCATTCCTTCAGAGCTAGGCCCCCAATCCTGCACTTATCTCTGTACAGAGCACAGTTTGTTCTATGTTAATAAAACTTTCTAATGTCAATAAGGACACAGAAAAATCATTATTTTATTTTAAATCACAGTCAAAACTCATGACTTGAAAGTACTTCAAAACTGGGATTTTTCTGATTTTTTTTTTTTTTTTTGAACTGGTCAGTTTCAAGGTAGCCGAGTTAACGCTGTCCCTTCAAACTCATTAAATGGCATTGATGCAAGATAGAGGTAAAGTTATTTGTCAGTGGATGATCTGATTATTTTTTTATTCCCCTCAAACCACTTTCTCCAAGGTTACTTTTTAACGAAGATTTCACTGATCACATCTGAAGAAGAAAGGGTGACGCCCGTTTTCACTGAGAGGAGGAAGTCTGTGTCGAGCAATAGTCCTGATAACTTGAGCTTGTTCTAACAATCTGTCCAGCATGTCTAAACAAGGAGATGATTGCTACTTCTATTTCTATTCCACATGTACCAAGGTAAGCTGGTGTTTTTTAAAAAAAAACACTTAAAAAAATCCTGAGATTCATAGTTTCTCAAATAATTTAATTCATGTCTCATAGTTTGATTTGAAAGTAGAATCTATCCTGAAGTGTCGTAGCTGATTTCATATCCCGTGTACCGGTCGTGTTTTGTTACACCAAGCCATCTGTTATGGAAAGCAATACATTTCAAGGTTGAAAAATAATGCAAGATCATCTGTGTAGAGATAGAATTAGTCTTTACCCCTCCTCCTCTTTTTATCAAGCAGTAACAGTGATTACTTTTCAAACAGTTGGTTGCTAATCCTTATGAATAACTTGTGATGTTGGCATTCACTCCTTGTAAAGATAGGTAAAGCAAGTCTTGGAATTGATGCAACTTGCCCAAGCTATGGAGGGAGTTGATGTCAGTGACGGATTGAAACTCGAGTGCTTGACTCTTTTAGTCAGCTAAACCATTCTTCTTCTTCTCTAGAGCTAGCTATTGCTTAGTGGGCCCAATAAATGAGCTATGGGGGAAAAAAATCCATATCATATTGTGTCTACTCTGTTTTCTGTTTCCTTGTTAAATAAATAAAATCCAGAAGTTATAGACATGACTAAGGCCAATGAACTAAGGCAGAAACATGCCCTTTTTTGTGATAGCAGGAAAATAGTAGTGTCTATTTTTTGCAATGGCATACCGTTCTTCAAGAGCTGCAGACGTCATGCTTCGCCTACCCCGTGTTGTTTGCTGCCTAATTTTTGAATTTCTTAATGTGGCAAATATATCTCAATTTAAAATTAACATTAATAGCTATAGCTGTTAAGGATGATACAGTAAACAGAATTCTATCAAGTGTAAATGCAACAGTAAGATGGTTAAGGTTGGCTGTAGGGAATAGGGATGTAGATGTTAATCTTTTTTGTGTGGGTTTGTTTGTTTTTTGTTATGAAGTGGTAATTGATTTATTTTGTTCCTGTATCTCATCCACAATATATCCTGACTTGTTTCATTGTGGCCACCTCTAAAGTGTTTGTCTGATGTGAAGATAGTGGTTTCAGATAATGTCAGGAAGGACCTTTCAAAATGTTTCCATAGAATTAATTTTTCCTGCTGTCTCCCTGAGAATGCACTCTCATCCATTGCTCCGTTTCATCTTCTTGATTCATCTGTCTTTCCATTCTCCCACAACTGGGATCAGTTCAGTCACTGAGCCTTTTTCCTTCAGTTCAGAAAGTCCCACTTTTACAGCTGTCTTTGTACCTGGGATTTTCAGGTTTTGCAACCTCTTATTTGCTTTTGTCCCATTGGCACAGGGGGACAGTTGTCCCTTCCGTCACTGTGAAGCTGCCCTGGGAAACGAGACTGTCTGCACACTCTGGCAGGAAGGGCGCTGCTTCAGGAGTATCTGCAGGTTTAGGCACATGGAGATTGATGTAAGTGTTCATTTTGCAAGTACATTTTCGGACAGTGTTTTTTATCTGGTGCTCAGTGAACTGGTTAAAATAAAACTTGTGTTCTGAGGTACAGTGTTGTGGTAGTTTTGTCACAGATGCTCATGCTGAACAGGTAGACACCGAGAAGATGAGAACTGATTTAGACTCATACAAGTGGATCTGATTGGAGGCTCCTCAATGAAAGCAGGTTACTTTGGCACTTCCTAATTTGCTTTGAATTGGAACAATAATTTACAGTTGCAAACAGAAAGCATAGAGTGGCTTCACTTTTACATATCAGTTTTGCCTGCTGTGAGCAATACTGGCCTCCGATGATCAAAGTAAAGGGATGAATTTAAGAAAATTTAAACTTGTCAGGAAAATAACTCCTTGCTGTGATATCTATTAGACACCAGAATAGTCTCTTCAGTGGAAGTTGCAGAAGTCACACTGGTTGTATAACTTACAGTTATGGTGGCCCTAGCACTAGGAAATAATTCTTCACTGGCCCTTTGGGAGACGAACTAGATGTGATTAATGTATCTTTTCCATCTCTGACTTCTCCAGTTTTCTATGTAGTTTTTGTCGGGGGCTATAACAAACTGGAAAGTGGAGAAAGGAAAGAGGAAGTGTGGAGACAGACAGATGCAGAATTGTCATTGTCATAGTTTTTGTAAAGATTGTATATGTGCCCAGAGCACTAGATTAGATTTTTGTTTCAGACATGAGGCAACGTCCGAATGGTATATTTAAATATTTTATCTTTGTGACATGTTTGACCTGTGAAATGAAGTCATAATATTGCATAGTGATTGTTCTGTGAGAATTCTGTGCCACTTGGATACCATCTGATAAATGCATGCTTGTAGCTTTTCCAAGGTGACTTTAATGTTTGTCTTTGTTTTGTCTGTCTGAAGAAAAAACGCAGTGAGATCCCTTGCTACTGGGAGAACCAGCCGGTTGGCTGTAAGAAATTAAATTGCGCTTTCCATCACAACAAGGGACGCTACGTCGACGGACTCTTCCTACCTCCAAGCAAAAGTGAGTTGTTTCATTTTTCTCCTTTGGCAATTCTTCCCAGCTCACTGAAACCTTTTAGAGCCGACCTCTGGACTTTTACTTGCACAGATATTTCTGAGTGTACCTGTTCTTGGTAGTTGAAAAACAAAGGCGGCTTTGTTTGTTCATGATAGAAATTAAAATCTATGGTGGTTTCAAATGGAACTACGACCTAATATGTCAAAAATATTTATTTCAAAATCAGTTTTGAGACCACTGCATCAAATATTACGTTATTTGCTTCATTAACAAACAAAACTGGCTCTTGAGGTTGATATTAAAACTTGTTGGCCCAGGAGATGAAGTGTCCCTCACCTTGGTCAGTTTTCCTTGGTGTTTTTATGCTTATCTGTTTCTCTCCCTTTTATTAATACTTTCCTTCTGTTTTAGGCTACCTTCATCTCACTCACTCTTTCAATAGGTGCGAAGAGATAGAGCTTCGGGGGGCTGTAAAAATAATACCTAGACATCCATGCTCTCTCACCTGGCATATTGATACTGTGCGGAGTCTCTACTCTCATAGTGAAGGAGAGTTCAGCATGTCTGGAAACTTACATGCATTGTGGTTTGAAAATGAATGGAGCACTGGATTCAAGGTTTTAAATAGGCAATTTAGAGGTGTTTCTACTGTTCTTCTAGCTGTGCTACCAAGTATGACTGAGTCTGTAGAAGAGGAGGTGAAGGTGACCCAGATCTCACTGCAGCAAAATAAACTAACTGTCCAGTCCAACCCCTCCCCCCAGCTGCGGGGGGTGATGAAAGTGGAAAACTCTGAAAACGTTCCTAGCCCCACTCATCCTCCAGTCGTAATCAATGCTGCAGATGATGATGAAGATGATGATGGTGAGTGCATTTTATCTCAAAAGTGTATTAGATCACCTATATTTAAATAAATACATACAGCACTGATGCATTTGCTACGTGCCTAGTAATCAGCCTTCAGCTTACATGGTCATTCCTGTGGTGGTTCTAGTCTAGCATTCTGCACTGGGCTATGGCCGATACCTGGAATATTGGAAGAAAGCTTTTCTAAACTCCTGTTGTACAAGGAAACAGGAAGGGAATTTCATCCTTAAGCACCATCACCCTTACAGGCAACCCAGGAAGTAGTCTTGTCTAGCAATTAAGAGCTAAGAACTGAGTCACGAGACCTATATCTTAATTCTGGCACAGACATCCTTTGGCAAGTTACTTAGGCCAACGTTTTTTAAGTGGCCTTAACTGTTTGAAGTGACTTAAGTGTTTGAAGTCAGAGGGAGATGTTGAAACCCTGGCCATTTTGGCCCTAGCCTCCCAGTACCATCACTTTTGCATAACGAAGAGAGTACTCATTCCTTTGCACCCCTTAGATGAAATGTGCTGCGTAAGTGCATGGTCTGATATCTGAAAACACAAGATTTGGTTATTAGTTATTTGCATTACCTTTGCATCTAGGAGCCCCAATCATGAACCGTGACTTCATTGTGCCAGCTGCTGTATGCAACCAGAACAAAAAGGTTCCTGGTTTCTCTGCCCCAAAGTGCACACAATCTTGTCCAATTCCTGATGCTAATTATATGTGAACTAACACTTTGTCCCTTTCAGATCAGCTTTCTGAAGAGGGAGAGGAAACTAAAACACTTGTTCAGCAGCCAGCTACAGAAGCCCATAATGGATTGAGGATAATTTCTACTCGGAAACCCAGTGCTAATTCAAAAGAAGGTATTTAATGTTTGTATTTCAGAAGCTCCTAAAGATCACAGCTAGGTTGGCTCTTGAACCCCATTGTGATTGGTGTTGGTCAAATGTAATAAATGACCACCCCTGTGGTTTGTCTGGCAAAAACATTAATTCTGGCTATTGGCTGAGCACCTTAGTAAGGTGATCCTTGGGTATCAGCCACTCTTCTGTGGTCACAAACAGGATAGCTCAGTCAATGCTTACCTCATTCTTTTTTTCAAATGCTTATGGTTTATGTTGAGCAATCCCAGAAGGCATTGAAATGGGAAATGATAGTGTGACTTTTCAGGTTATCTTTTTTTAAAAATTCATCTTGGTAATCCATGCTTACATTAAATCTCGCTAGCTTCAGGAACATATGGAACGGTCCATGAGTTAGCATTTAGGTCATCTGGCTAGACCACATTATGTACACTGGTTAACTCCACTGATTTCAGTGGAGTTATTCCTGGTTTAAACTAGTGTAAGATGGTGGAAGATCACTCCCTGAGTCTTTACATTACCATGCAGGTGTAGTTTTGAGGTTCTTACTCCTTAAACAGACATCACCAAGGAAGTTCTGTAGAGAAAGGGGGTGTTTGTATGGTCATGCAGTAGGATCTTCTGACAGTTGAAGAAGTGTGCCGCAGCTAGTTCAGAAAGCAGCACCTTGTGGAAGAACAGTGAGGTGAGGGGCAGTGAAAATGGCAACCCAGAATGGCTCTGGAAGGTGAGCATCTCTGTGGCTTATCTGTCACGAGACCGAAGGGGAGTTCCCCACATTGTTTAAAAAAACCACAAAGATCCTTAAAAGTAAGCCAAGTGACTAATAGTGCAGATGTTAGTAATTCTTATAAATGTAGCTTCTGCTCTCTTGTGAGACCAAGCAGCCTAAACTATCCCAAATTCGGTGGCCATGAACTTAGGTGTGTTTTTTTTTTTTCCTTTCATATCTGTTAATACTGTTGGGTTTTTATTTGTTTAAATTTATTTTTTGGAAAAGGCAGTAAATGCTGAGAAGCTTAGTCTGTATTCATAGACATGCACCATTGCTTTTAAGTTTTGGTTTCATTCACAATTCTGCATTTTCAGAGAACAGTTTGAATTTTGGAATAAAAACACTTGAAGAAATCAAGTCCAAAAAAATGAAGGAAAAATCACAAAAACAAGGTGGTGAGTTACTCTCCCTTCCTCCCAAATTCAATGGCACTCCTGTCTCGAGAGACAACCGTTTTTCCTGCATGGGAAATACACAAGATGACTTAGAGGGTTTTTTTTGGTTGGGATAATCTGTATTTGCTTTCAGAGAAGGACTATATTGTATGAAAAAATAGCTTAAAAATAGTCCAGGTGTTAAAAGCAGAGTCTAGATGGCACAGACTTTAGGCTCTCTAAAACAGGAAGTAAAGTCAAAATGGCAAGAATATACTCTCATGCTGTTGTGCATTATGTATCTTTTCCCCCCGTAGCATCTAGATCGCTGGCCAAGCATTGGCTAGAACTATTCTGTCAGTCCTTTGTGTTTACTCTTTTCTTTTGACCCAGATATGCAATTGATTGAGTATGAGGGGTCTGTTCCGGAAGGTGTTTTTACACACCCTCAGTTGCACGATCTGGGCCTTGATTTCAGTTTGCATATAAATCATATTTTTGTTGAAGTGATTTGAAATCAGTTTGCCAGGAATAAAGTAACTCTTGTCTGTTTTTCCTCATGTGGTAAGGGAGTGGCTTTTTATAAATTTTTGTCTCCGCTAACTTAATATCTTTTTGTTTGCTGTGAACAGAAGGCCCCTCTGGCATTTCTGTTTATCCATTCCAATCCCAGACCATTCCTGGTCCGGAAAAGGAAAACCTACGGACGGTCATCAGGACTGTAACCTTGTCTGCAAAACAAGGTAATGATTACTGCCTACTTCCATTTTTAGTGGCTCCTTAGACCATAGTGTTGGTCCAGATGTCCTTGCTCTCTCTGGCCAGCATGGTGTTCATCCGCTACTGATGTTGCAGAACGGTGTTTGAAGACTTTATTGAAAGCTTCGAAACCCCTGGTTTTCTACTGGGGGAAGAGTGCCTGGATATATCGAAAACCTCTGACACTGCTGGTACTCAGTGAAGCATATAGATTTTTTACTTTTGCATTAGGACATTCAGCATCTGGACATCACCTTTAAAGGGTTACAGGGGTTCTCGAGCTAACCATAACAAGCCAGTGTTACAAAATATGACCATGATGCTGCAAACGCTTGAACGGGTATGCTGATGTGAGTAGAGGTGTATATGTGCTCAAGTGTTTGCAGGATCAGGACAAGTGTTTGCACAAGGATGTAGCTGAAGAACCAATAACAAAAGGAGAGAGAAATGAATGGGTGCAAACAAGAGAACTAGAAAACCAATGAAAGGAAGCAGCTACAGAGGAGCTCTGTGACATTGGAGAGGGGGCCAGCACTAAACAAGCAGAGAAGGACATGGGTGGAAGGAGAGTGTGTTCGTGAGGTAGTCTGGAGAAAGACTATGCAAGGATCCATTATTTTTTTCTGAGAGAGATTTGCTGCTGTTTGATAGTTGTTCATCCTAGTAAGGAATAAATCCTCAAAGTGTCTAGTAGATTAGAGCCCGAATATGGAAGTTGTGGTCTCGAGGCATTTTGCTTGCTTCTAAGAGTAAAACTTAATTTCTGCTGTAGGAGAATCTCCCTAATCAGCACAGTATATAACTTACATACATGTCATCAGAGTCTTAATAGCAGAAAGCTGAAGCGAGATCTCCTGCTACGATTTTTACTAAGTATATTACAGTACACTTACTAGGAAGTTTCCAAATTGCAATTGTCAAAATGTTTTATGATGTAACATTATTGCATTTTTGTTTCCTCGCTAATAGGCAAAATCTCATGATTTACAATAGGAGTCTATCGCTGGTGTAAACTGGCAAGATTATCTTGTATCACTATACGTCTAGTGCTTTTTCCAAATTAAAGATGCTTGTGTTTCACTGTTCCAGGTGAGGAACCTCTGATTCAATTGAGTCTCTCGGAGAGACTGGGAAAACGAAAACCCTCCATAGGTAAGGACGCCTCATAGGCTAGAGCAGGGGTTCTCAAACTGGGGGTCGCGTCCCCTCTGGGGGTCGCCGGCCGCCTACCGAGGGGTCGCGAGTTGCTTGCGCCGCCGAAAAGCCAACACCACGATCACTTCCGCATCCGGCGGCTATTTTCGGCGGACATGCCGAGCGCTCCCGAAAGTGCTCGGCATGTCCGCCGAAAATAGCCGCTTAATGCATAGTTAATTTATTCAGCGGCTTTTTGGCGGACATACAAGGGTCCGCCGCGCCGAGGGAGAGAGGAAAAAGGGGTCGCGGTTCTCAATAGTTTGAGAACCCCTGGGCTAGAGAAATAACGCTGGCTATGGTCAGCTTCCTCCGCACAGCTCTAGTAATGCACTTAAGTTGGAATCTACAATGCCCATCTGCCATTACAGCTGTCCAGCTCCAAACAGCTCTGTTAATGTGGTTCAAAAATATATTTTATAGAACAAAATAAAGCTACAGGACTTTAGTTTAGGGAAAAAATGAATATGAATGACCTGAATGCTAGTCTGTAACAGGGTGGCAGTTTCTTCAGCCCTGCATAAGGTTGCAGAGTAATTGCTGCTGTGACTCATGCTGACAGGTGGGTCCTTAACTCCAACCAGGCTGGAAAGGAGATGGGAGTGTCTCTTTGGAAAATGGGGAACAAGGGACTCGGACAGGTGAGGATTTGCAGGGAAACTCTAGGGACATCCAGACTTGAGGAGAAATCTTTTAGGGTACGGTTAGTTAGATATTTACCTGAGCAGCCCTCAAGAAGGGGATAATTTTTTTACTCTGTGCAATGTGTATACTCCGAAGCAGTGGCCGCACTTTGTGGCCACCAAAAATTTATTATGAGAACCCCTATAAGTTTGTGAAGTTCTTTAGAACTTTCCACCCTGAGTCCCCATCTTGATTTGGTAGTTGCTTCATAAAGGAGTTTCTCAGAGAACCTCTTACCCTCCTGACATCCTTATCTTCTGCTACTTGGGTTTCAAAATGCTGCTTCCACTGAGAACCATTGTGCTATTTGGGAGCTACAACTTAGAAGTAGAAATAGCAGATATTAGCAACTGGAAGATAAACACAGAAAAAAATAAACTTTGTGAAAGGTAAAGAGAGCAGAGCTTCTAGGTGACTCCCCTGTCTTCATGTCCTCCTATGCACAAGCTCTTGTTAATATGTTCTAATATTAGCTGTTGACTTTCTTTCTTTCCACCATGTTTGGCTTTACAGATGAAAGTGGCCCTCCACTGAAGCGTAGCCTTGCTGAAAGGCTGGGAAAGAAGTTCGAATCTCTGGAGAAGACTGACAAAACACCAAAGAGAGGTACTGCTGCTTAAGAAATCCTTGGGTTTGTTACATACAGACTTCAGTTTGTGGTCCCCTTTTGGTTCTTTGTATGTTAGATGAAGCCTCTCCAGATAACTTTGAATTTCCTGGAACCACGTGAGAGACAAAGGAGCAGCCCACCTAACTGCTTTTTGTTTGTCCTTGCAGTTCAAGTCCCCAAGTCTCTTAAGGAGAGGCTAGGATTGCCAGCTGAGCAGGCTAGCACAGAAACAGGTAAGAGCTGTGTGCCGTGCGCGAAAGCTGATGCTCCCCTCGTCCTGCCATTTCTCAATAATCCGCATTACCCTACCCTTAGCCATTAGAACTCCTGTATCTACCAGCCTGAGAATTCTGGCTCTTGATAGCCAGTTTGATTCCACTTGTGCTCCAGCAAGCTTCACTCACCTGTTTGTAAGTTTGAAACCTGCTTGGAGACAAGTGAGATAGAAATTGGAAAGCAGGAGATGGGCTTGAAAATGCCAGTGGAGGTACAAGGTAGTGGTAGAATGGGGCAGATTTACCTCTGTCCTGCAGTCATCACAGCAGTAATAGATTGTTTACAGAAAAGGGATCAAGGTGTGCCCTACAATTTGATAAATATGCTTCCCTAACCCACATTCAGAAGTTTAGGCTATGAGTTGGTGTCTTTTCTTTTTGACACAGTGACATTCACAGTGTTTTGGGGGCCCCTAAACGGCTACTTAATTGTTTTTCAATGCACAGATCACAGTTTTCTCTTTAAATGTTTTGGGTTTTCCTCTTTTGATGACAACAGAGAGAGCTGCAAAACCAGCAAGTGAGATCCGTGTGAAAACACTAGAGGAAATCCGTCTTGAGAAAGCCAGACAGAGACGGGGAGAACCTCAAACCAAACCCAAGACTCAAGATCCGTGTAGAACAGAAAATCCTAATCCAAGGGTGAAACCCTCCTCAGCAATTCGCATCAAAACCTTTTCTGAGGTCCTAGCTGAGAAAAAAAACAGGCAGTTGGGGGAGGAAGAGCAGCTAAAAGCGGAGGAAAAGCTAAAAGCGGAGGAAAGCCCTACTAAGCCCAAGCCTGAGAGTGAACCCAAGAAGCCGGGCACCGCAGCTCCACCTATAGCCAGCAAAGAGCAGCTGGAGGAGTCCACAGGCAAAGCCATGTCAATAGGGGAGGTGCGCATTAAGACACTGGAGGAGATCAAGCAGGAGAAAGCCCTGAGGATGCAGCAGAGTGGAGAGAACACCCTAAATACGTCCCCGCAACCAGAGCTTCCTCCCAGCAAGAAGAAATTACTGCGCATTACAAAGCTGACAGGTAACGAATGCTTTGGCCATTCCTAGAATACAGCAGGTTCCCCATTCTTGGCTAGTATTTTCAGTTGACTCAGAATTCACTCTGTCCACTACATATTACAGTTAGAAGACATCAAAAGTTAGGAAGTACCAGAATCAAGATTGTCCAGGTCAACCTTACTTGCTGCTTAGTCTGTAATTACATATGTATAATCATGCATATCCCTTGCTATGTCTTCTATGGGGCTCCTGCCTCATTCAGTGAATGCGTAGTCACTTAATGTGGAGGACAAAATGCAATATTGAATGTGTGGCCTCTCACTCTGTACTGAATACAAAATTCATTCCCTCCCGGGAGTTTCTGTGATCCTCTCAAAATAATATTGGAGTCAGTGTTTCACTAACATTAATGTATGTATCTTCGCAATACCCCTGTGAGGTAGGGATGTGTCTCTGTTCTGTGTGTTGTGTTTTATTTACAGTTTGGGAACTGAGGCATTGAGAGAGATTAAGGCCAAAATTGTCCACTAATTTTGGATGCCCAACATGAAATATCTAGGACTTGGGTTTTTGGGGGGGCATGAGCACTTTGTGTGTTCAAAGCACAATTCCATTGATGTCTGAGTGCGTAGCGTTTTTGCATCTCAGACCACAGGTGTCTCATGTTGGACACCCAGAAAATGGGAAATGCACAGTTAGTAGCCAGCTGTTAACACTAGTTTGGGCGAGGTGCCCAGCATCACATAGGAACTCTAGCAGAGGCAGGCGTAGAATCCAGTTTACTAGGGCAGCATTCGACTGCCTAACCATGAGACCATCCTCTTTCATCCTTCAGTCCTCTTCCTCATGCACTATACACTTTCCAACCTCTGCAACCTTACGAGGTCCTACAGACACCAGCCTCATTCCCTGCGCACAGTCCATCCTGTGCACTGTACAAAGTTTCTTTCAGATGTAACATTAAATGGGGGTCTCTTTGGGTCATCTCAGTGCTTGGTCAACTGGAAGTAAAAGTTCTCTGGTGTGTAGCACAACCCAGACCTCATGATTAAAGTGTGTACAACTGAATGGGAGATTGTAAGCATAAGCTGCAACCAAATTCTTAGTCTTAAACTGATGTGTTTGCCCCAAAATGATGGAAACCAGTAGTGTGAAATGTTATTCAGGAGATCTGTGGAGATTGAACTCTTAGAATTAACAGTGTGGGTTTGGGATGTTTTAAAGCACCTGGAAGAGAAGAAAAGAAGTTGGTGGAGTCAAGCGTTCTGCCCCTCGGAACTGGCCCAGCAGACAAGGCTGCAGAGGTGAGTCCCTGGAGAATATCTCTCTCTCTTTTGCCCGTCACCCCCCAGCCGGGTATGGGCCACCAACTGGTGTTGGTGTTTCAGTAGCAATTGGTTCCCTTATGGGGTGGAGTTCCTAGCCCCACGCCCATGTTAAGCCTACAGCACCTGGTATTCCCAGGAGGTCTCCCATCCAAGTACTAACCAGGCCCAACACTGCTTAGCTTCCGAGATCAGACGGGATTGGGTGTGTTCAGGGTGGTTTAGCCGTATCCCCTGGAGAATATAGAAAACACTGTGTGTCAGAAGGTGCTCTGGGTAATACATTCTGTTTACCACCATGACTTGGCACATACCTCAGATGCAATGAGGATGTCTGTATATGTCTGTATCTAAGTGCTAGAGATTAATCCAGAGCCCTGTCTTCTGTGGTAGCATTTCAAGACAACATTGCAATGATCAAATGGCTTTGAATTTTGAATTTATACTTAGCAATGAATAATAAGCCTGGTAGCAATAACAAAATCAGGACTTTGTAATCAGAGGTAATCTGTCTGAGAGCAGCATTGGCAACTTGTTTCCCTTGGGCTCCTACTAAGAATGGAATAGATTGCAGCTAGTCTTTTGCTTTGATCAAGGGACAACTCATGCTGGGACTTGTAACCTCTGTGGGCTGCACTTCTATAGTAAAGGTGGCAGTGTTTGTGAGCCTTGAGGTAGGTTCCCAAAATGCAGCTGATAGATATTAGGGTGATACTGAGCCCAGAGTCCTCTCCAGAGGAATTGCTAATTAGGTTTTTGTTATGAATTCTCCCTAGATTTGTCCCATTTGTTCCTCTCTTATGTTCTGTAGTCTTCCGATGAGAGTGCAAGCAACTCTACAGTTCAAATGAAGAGTTCTGAAGGAATATTGAGGGAGAAGCGGCAGCTAAAGCCACGGCAGAAGGAGAAGCACCAGAAGGAAATATCTGCTGTGTCATCCCCTGGAGAAGAAATGATTGAAGAGAAGAGCCCAGTGGCTAGAAGTCCTGAATCCACAGTGACACCTGGGACAACTCGTCGGTCAACAAAGAGACTGACTGTGAAATCAGAGGAAGCAGTGATGGAAAGCCCAGGAACAGACGGTTCAGTACTACCAGTGAAACATGTAGCTCAGTCTCTGGAGCGAAAGGCTAAGGGTGAATGTCATTTTGTGTGATATTTTCTGTAGCAGGGATTTAACTTTAGGGGCTGGATCACAAAATCTGTTTCCCAAATCACTCAGTTATTTTGTTCAGTATTTTCAGGGAAAGATGACCGGTGCCCAGTCTTCAGTGTAGTCATAATTAGACTTTTCTTATCGCAACAAGTGCGGCACAGTATGACGCATATTTTGTTCAGTTGGAAAAATGGCCAGCCTGGATTCAGAAGAAGAACGGCATAGTAAAAGGAGATACTGCGGGTCTGGATTTAGATGCATTGGCACGGTAGTGTAACAGGTTGTGCAGATCCTTGATGTGGGTGGGAGAGGAAGCCTACACAGAATTTGCCTGTTCTGTTTCTGCCCAGCTCTAGTCCGTGTCGACCCTTTCCTTTTCGAGAGCCCTAACTAACTAAAAAATGGCTTTCATTTGTGAACACTGACATTTCAGGAAAGTTACCCTAGAAAAGTGGCGCTGTTGCTTAGAATCTCAGTGCTGTCCAGATTTTCTCTGTATTCTCCCCTTCATTTCTGATTGGTTTACTAATTTATCCCTGACTGTTGGGTAGTGTTGCTGTACAGCTCCTACATTCCACTCCAAAGATCGCCGTGTTAATGGAGGTGAAGGAATTTCTCTGAAATGTGTTAGAGCTGATAAGATGAGATACTGTACGTCTATTAGCATTTCTATAGATTGCTGACTACATAACAACATAACGGCCATACCGGGTCAGACCAAAGGTCCATCTAGCCCAGTGTCCTGTCTTCCGACAGTGGCCAGTGCCAGGTGTCCCAGAGGGAATGTACAGTCTCTGCAAACGGGGACCAGGGACACCATTCTTGCCCATCTGGGCTAATAGCCATTGATGGACCTATCCTCCATGAATGTATCCAGTTCTTTTTTGAAAACATGTATTTGAACTACCTGCCAAAGGGTTAGTTGGGGGTTATGATGTGCTCTGCCTTAAACTCATTGCTGGTTTTATAGAGGAGCAAGGAAACTGCATCAATCCTAGGAATCAATGTTCCTGTTCTGTTCCTTTCCTTTTCTTTCCCAGCCAAACCCAAGGTGAATGTGAAGCCATCCGGCGTGAAAACCATCTCCCCTGCAAAGCAGGCCCTGAAACGTAAGGTGGCTGAAAGTCATCCTTCTGCCATAGCAGCTGTGAAACCACTAAGCACCACCAGCAGTGACTTGAAGGAGCTCCCAGCTAAAAAAGCAGCTGTGGTAAGGAAACTGGGTTAGAAGCTGGACAGCCTGTGGTGAACAGAAGTGTTTCATCCTGCCCCTAAGAGAAGATAGATATAGGGATGTCCTCTCTCTTATGCAGTTCTCTCCAGATCTGAGTCCCTTATCATATCATGGGATGATTTTGATGCATCTTCCTCCATCTGTTATTAGATGAGTAACAGCACTTTTATAATGTTCTTAGTTAAATGTCTTCTCAGTGGAGTGAAGTCCGTACCACTTCTGTGCATTCCAGAGTGGCGAGCCAACTACTACAGAAGACGTCAGGCCCCTGATAATATCGAGCTTTATCCTTACTTTGTCTGGAAAAGATTTCTTGATTTGTTTGGTTTGGAGCTCAGGGATGATATGGCTGTGCAAGCCTGGGGCAGGCATTATGCTGGAGAAAAAGAAATCTGCTGAGAAATATTTTACCTTTGTACCTTAACTTTCACCTTGCTTTTCCCCAGACTGCTGTTCTAGCCCTGCCAGAGGTTAGTCCAGCCACTGTACCAGAGAGAGCAAAATCCAGAGACAGGTAATGTCTGCAACTTGTTCCTGTTAGAAAAGGTTTTGTCACTGGGGTTTCAGTTTGAAACCTCAGTACAACGTCTGCCTGACATTTGGGAAGATGAGTTGGTCATCAATGCCATAATATACCTGACATATTACCCTGAAACTGGGTTACAAGCTGGACAGCCTGTGGTGAACAGAACTGTTTCATCCTGCCCAGCTTGTAACCCAGGGTAAACATACCCTGCTTTAATTTTCTAATTATTTAGCAGACTCTCCTTTAGATTATCTTTTAAAAAATTGGAGTTGATTTTATTAATGTCGGGGAATTGGCATCTTTCTGGATTCCTGTGAGGTCCTGAAAGAGGCGAGGGTGGCGTTTAGAATGGGATGAAGATAGGGGAAGAGGTATCTGCTGGCTCCTCCTCAAATGCTAGCTAGTAGCTGGCATTCTCTGCGACCAAATGGATGTCTCAGCAGAAGGCTCTGTAAGAGAAGAAGGATATTGGTGGCAGAGCATTTGGGGATCTAGCAAAAAGATTGGTTTAATTCTCATGGTTGTGTCTAGGTCTCCAAACTGAGAATGTACCTGTAATATTACATTGGACTCAGAGACAGCCACTGCTTAATTACACAGCAATTCCTAAGGATTGGCGGCGGGGCGGTTTAACACTGCAGTAAGAGAGGGTATTTGGCAAAATAGCTGCTTTCAATTAAGGAATGTCTAATTGCTCTCTCTCTTCTCTCAAGCCCTGAGTCGCATATAGGAAGCCAAGCAGCCTCTGCGGCTCAATCAGAGATGTCAAGCCCAACCTCTTCACAGGCAGCAGTAAAGACCCGCAGACTGAGCTCCACCGCAGCTGGGAAAGCATCCTTATCTGTAGAAGATGACTTTGAGAAGCTGATTTGGGAAATCTCTGGAGGCAAGCTGGAAGCAGAGATTGATCTGGACGCAGGGAAGGATGAGGATGACCTCCTACTTGAACTATCTGAAATGATTGACAGCTGAACCAGACTTACACCTTTTAAAAGAAAAACACATTTTAAACTCTATTTTGTTGGATACCCAAGATAAACCTTTTTCTTCTATATGAGGCTTTGCCACACGTCTTCAAATACACTTGAGCTGGTAGAAATTGGCAATATCTGCACTCAATTGTCGTTAATTTTCCTGCAGGTCAGAGTTCCTGTACCCGTCCTGTTACCATAGGTGGCTATTTTGAATATGTGAGGACAAAGCACTTCACAGTTTCAGGCCAGAAAGATCCTGGAGCCCATTTGTAAAGCCTGGGTGTGTAAACTTCTTCCACCGATTCAAGGTTGTAAAGGCTTTAAACAAAAAAAACACCCACACAAAAGTTTTCTCAGCAAGGTGTGCAAAACTCAGTGAGTGTGCTTCAAAGCTTCCTTTTGCTTTGTTTTCTTGAATGGCCTGGAATTACTATGGTAACTGTTGAGTTGTATTTGTCCTTACCTTCTTGTTTTAACATTCTAGGGAAAATGAATGAAAAAGCGGGGAGAGAAGGATAATTACTACAGTCATGTGGGCCAAACATACTGCCAAAGGTGCGGGATTGGGTTAGTCCATCCAGCCTTACTTCCTTTTAATTATCAGGGACAACAGAATATCAGTATGAAAAGCAGCAACTATACAGTAGATGAAAACTGCCTTCCTCCCTTTGAATCAACCTCTACAAAATTTGGGGGGGTTGGTACTTTTTGTTGACTAAATAAGGTCCTGGGGCCAGTGGTATAACCCCTCGTGGTCTGCTACACATCCGTAAACTGAAAATGGGCCTTAAAAGTGCCTCTCGTTTCCAATAATCTCTTCCCTCTTCTGCTGACTTTTCTTCTACTGGGAAGCAGTAGCTGCTGGCACTGATGGGAAAACACTTTCAGCTTTCTTTAAACCCCAGTTCACTGTATAGGCTTGTCTAGTTTGGTGTTGCACTGTGTTGGAATTCAGCCAATAAGAAGCATGTGTCAAGTCAAACAAGTCTTAGAAAAATGTTCTCTGTGATCAGAGTAAACTCTGTGCCCTCTCTCCCCTGTGGATACTTTTCTCTCGTCTCACCCTTCATTTCTCTGCAACTCTCTCCTCCTTCCCCCAGCCTGAAATAATCATTTAGGAAGTATACGCCTGGGGTTGGGATGTTAGGAAAACTAGTCTTCAGTGTTTGACAGTCCATTTGCCTGAACTGTGTACATGGAATCTTGCTGTGACCCAGCAGTGAACGGTTGAGATTGGGGTGTATTGTGTATCCCATCACCTACATTCATTTTGACCATGAGATTTTTCTATTTTCATTTTCTTAAACTTTCAACAAGCTAGTCCCGTCCGACTTTGAGTTCTGAGGATATAGGTGTGGCAAGGCTTTTGCTGCTGGCAGGCTTAAAAAAAAAAAGTTTAATTGTATTGTAAATATGTTGTCTTTGGAAGAAAACACGTACATGATTTGATAATCCACTGTGACGTCTTAGTTCTTATAGGGAAAATTTGAACCAAAACCAATTTTTAAATTAAAAAGCCCACTCCTGAAGAAACTGCTGTTATAGTTCTAGGAGGGACACCACGCAGGAAGCTTCAATCCAAAGAAGCTGAAAAGCAATGCCCCTCCATCCTGCTGAAGGATTTTTCACAATGAGACTCTTTGTTGCTTATGCACAAATGGAAGCAACTTTCAGAGAGAGACATATGTATGAGAGATTGTGATGTAAAAAACTTTCCTTTGCTGTTTATCTCCCTGTGTTTAAGCAGAATATTTTGTTCCATTGTCAGCTATGTTCACTTCCTTCTCTGGTTGAGAAGTCCTGTCTACGAAGACAGAATTTTATGTATGCCATTACTTCTGTAAATATTTTATTCTTTCATTTTCTATTTAGTTTGTATTTAAGGCATTGTCTTATGTGTAATCTGAATCATACATGTTCACCATGAGTTGGGTTGTTCATGAAAAAATTACTCATGTTTTTAAATAAAGCTGATGTAGGAAGTCTTATTTCAGTTGTTCTCTGTGTAGCTGGATAAGATGCAGAGGGGCGGGCAGTATGTGCAAACAAAAGGGGGCTTGGTTTCTACAACTAATAATTTCTTTAGCAGTAGAGGAAATATTTCCCAGTGGTAGGGTATTCAGAGAGGAGAATCGTGGTCAGCTTGCAAATACTGGAAGAGGCTGTGTGACTGTATGTAGAATTCATACTTAACTTCTTTAATCTCAAAGCGCTTCACAAAACTGGGAGAATAGAATGGCCATTTCATAGAAGAGGAAACACACAGAAAGTGAAGAAACTTGCCCAAAGTAACAAAGCAGGTGGTGCCAGATCTGGGCATAACACTTAGGCCTCCAAATGGAGGGGGTGAAGCCACTTGAAAAGTGTTTGCATTCTTCAACTTCATCATAATCTCTTTTGCAGGTGAGAGCAGTTGTATTATTCCAGTTTACACCTGACAAAATGCAGTGATGACACCCAGGTATGGCCCATAGGCTGCTGGGGACAGATCTACCTAAGTGGGAGGAACAAAAGGACAGCTAGGCAGCTGTACTGCACCCACCATGCAAAGATTCATCTTGATCTGAGCATCCCTGGTATCTGCAAGGCTCCCAGGGAGAGGATGCAAGGTGGAGTGAGTGGAATTTAAGGAGGGTGTCTCGCTGAGATGCATGTATTGGCTATAGACTATGCAAGCGGCCTTGAGTGTCGTCTTTTAGTCCAAAAGCTGTGTCGTGTTGAAAACTATTCCTGTGGGGGTGGGGGGAGAAGGTATCTGCAACTGGCAGCCGTCCTTAGCATCTGGACTTCCCTCCCTGAGTAACGGGGGTGTCTGTCACCCAGTGCACCCAGCCTGGCCTTGCCCCTTGCCTGTGTTGCATGCACCCTACACGCCCTGGGCCTGTGCTCTCTGCAGGCTGGGATGGGGCTCGTGTCCCCAGCCGGAGGAGCCTCGAACCTGACTGGACGGAGACCCTATGGGAGGTGGGAGCAGTAGAGGCGGGACGGAGAGTCCTCCAGCGTGCCAGAGCGCCCGGGTGGGCGGGGGAAAGCGTTCCCAGAGTTCCCCGGGCTGGCGGTTTCCGGTCTGCACCGGAAGTCTTTGAGCAGCGGCGGCGGCGCGCGCGTGCGGTGACGGTTTCTCTCGCCGCTCAGTCTCCCCGCCTGTCGCTCGCGGCCATGGCGTATCGCGGGCAGGGCCAGAAGGTGCAGAAGGTGATGGTGCAGCCCATCGTATCCTGCCGCGGGGGGGCTGGCGGGTGGGAGAGAGTGAGAGGGCCGGGGCTGTCTGGGAGGGGGGGGTGGGGGGGTTGGGGAGGGGAGGGGGGGGTGGGGGGGTTGGGGAGGGGAGGGGGGGGGAAGTGAGAGGGTTGGAAGAGAATGGGGGGAGGGGGGGAAGAGGAGAGTGAGGGATCTGGGCGATGGAGGCCAATATCCGGGTTGTCATGCAGCCGGTCACTCAGGCGTTACATGCTGGGGGCGTAGGGGGAGTGTTTCTCTCCATGGGGCCCTGTGTGTACTGGGGAGGGGCCGCTCTTTAACAGAATCCAGCGGGGAGTCGGTGTGTTCAGTGCCAGCTGGACTTCTCCCCCTCCCCTCCCCTCCCCTCCCCTCCCAGAAACAAACCGGGATGTGCCTAAAAATAAAGAGCTCTTACAGTGGGAACTCTGGTTATAACCAGAGGAGTTGTTGCAGTGACATGTGTTGTGCTAGGAGCTGCTCCTGTGTTTTTCCTTAAGTGCTGTATTACAGAACCTCATCTTCAGATACCTGCAGAATGTAAGTAATGCTAACGATCGACTCCTTGTGTGATTGTAATATGATCCAAAACATGCTTTTAGCCATGATCAAGTTGCTGGGGTTTATATATGATACATCCAGTCTTTAGGGTGGGGAAGGTTTCTTTCTTTCTTCAGCAAGGAGCTGGGACTCAAAAACTGATCAGTTTCTTCCATCTGTAACTAATAATAGTACTAATGATATTTGACATATTAGCTCTTAAGGGTTTTTTTTATGTTTGTACTGAATAGTTTCCTACCACCCAACTGCATTGTGTGTCTAAGTTTAATATTTTGTTAGCATGCTAAGAAATAGTAATGCATACTAAAGATATGATCCTAAGGTAAAGTGTACAGTGATGTACTTGCATGTATAAATCCTGGCAACCTGACAGGATCTGAATACAAATGTCAAGTTCAGGTTAACTTGGGTGGTGTTTGTATAATTGACAAAGAGTCCCGTGGCACCTTAAAGACTGACTAAAGTATTGAAGCATAAGCTTTCATGGACTAATGCTCACTTCGTCGAATGCATGCAGTTTGTATAATATACATTCAGTTACAGCACAGATTGGATAGGCTCTTATCACTGATTGTGTTTACTGCCCTAGACCCTTGCAACCTGACCTAAACCCAATGGGACCCGACTATAAGTGTTGGGTCAGGTTTGAAAACAATTAAATACTCTTGGGGATGGGTTGTGTTAAAATTAGCTGTGGTTTAGTTGGATTTGGGTCCGGCTTTAAAATTAGGATCAAGCAGATTTCTACTATTGTTTACCTTCTAAACTGTACTGCTTTACATGCTCACAAATCCTCAATAATTGGAGAGAAAACATGCCTTTTTATTTATAAGATGTCTCAGGGCAACATTGAGTCTAATTTGGGTGTCAGACCTTTTATCTTCTTACAGAAACTTTACTTACAGTGGGGTAAACATATAATAATATTGTGTATAACAGGGGTCGGCAACCTTTCAGATGTGGTTTACCAAGTCTTCATTTATTCACTCTAATTTAAGGTTTTGTGTCCCAGTAATACATTTTAAGTTTTTTAGAAGGTCTCTTTCTATAAGTCTATAATATATAACTAAACTATTGTCTGTAAAGTAAATAATGTTTTTAAAATATTTAAGAAGCTTCATTTAAAATGAAATTAAAATGCAGAGCCCTCAGGGACTGGTGGCCAGGACCTGGACAGGGTGAGCGCCACTGAAAATTGACATACATGTCATAGGTTGCCTACCCCTGGTGTACGCTAGTAAGTTATTGTTGCTTGGAGTACTTGTGCTAATATTCTTTCTTACCTTTTCTTCCCCTCCTCCCCCCATGATTTTGCAGAGGTCCAGAATTCAGGTGTGGCTCTACGAACAGGTGAACATGCGGATAGAAGGCTGTATCATTGTGAGTGTCATATTATACGCACTTTGCATCATTCGTTTGTTTTTACAGTTCACGAGTTCCATTTGCTACTCCTCAAGAAAAAGTAGCACAGTAAAGTAATAACACCACCCCACCCCCAGTTTTACAAACAGTCGTCTAACTCAGATCCATTTAATCATAGCATCATAAGACTGGAAGGCACCCCGAGAGGTCATCTAGGCCACTCCCCTGCACTTATGGTAGGACTGAATATTATCTAGAGTCTAGACCATTCCTGACAGGTGTTTATCGGTGGCCCCTTAGTGAAAACAACTCCTGCTGTTGAGGTTTGAGACCAGGCGATTTTGTTCACTAACCACTTTTGTTGTTGGTTCTTAGGGTTTTGATGAATACATGAACCTGGTTCTGGATGATGCAGAGGAGATACACTCAAAAACAAAAGCAAGGAAACAGCTGGGTAAGTCTGCATGGTTTAAATGATTGATGGTACCAAGCTGCATATATGAACTTTGTGTGCGGCAGCAATATAAAATAGGGAACAAATGCATAGCTTTGACTGAAGGATAGTGAAACCCATTGGGAAGATTCTTAGTTCTGCTATCTGCTGTAGGTTAACTGTGTTGAGATTAGGGAGCTGATGAATGTTCCATTCTGATTATCGGTTTCCCAGAATCTAGCACTTCTCAAAGAGTGAGTGAATGAATCTGAATCTTTAAAAAGGTGGCTAAATAAACAGCAGCTCTCTGCCCTCTCGAGTGTCAGGGTGGCTGGAGGAGGCCAAGCTAAACTCCATACTCCCATATCTATATCTGTACAGTTGTATTAATTGGAAGTGTAATTTACCCCTTCACGTAACACTGGAACTAGGGGTGACCTAATTAAATGAATAGATAGCAGGGTTTAAATAAATAAAAGGAAGTACTTCTTCACACAACGCACCGTCAACCTGTGGAATTCGTTGCCAAGGGATGTTGTGAAGGCCCAAAGCACAGAAGGGTTCAGAAAAGAATTGGGTAAATTCATGGTTCATCAGTGGCTAAAAGCTGAGATGGTCAGGGACAAAATGTGATTTACTGGGTGTCCCTGAACTTCTGACTACTGGAAGCTGAGACTGGACAGCCTGGAATGGGTCACTCTATAATTGTCCTGTTCTGTTTGTTCTCTCTGAAACTTCTGGCACTAGCCACTGTTGGAAGGCTGGATATTGGGCTCCAGGGACCATAGTTTGGCCATTCTTATCTTTTTAATGAATTTAAATACACCAGTTCTAATACCCTCCCCCCACGCTCAGTTATGTCTACACAACAAATTAAAACCTGTGGCTGGCCCATGAAAGCCGATTTAGGCTCACAACAGCTCGGGCTGTGGGGCTGTTTCACTGCTGCGTAGGCTTCTGGAGGCCAGGCTCTAGGACCCTGCGAGGTGGGAGGGTCCCAGGGCTCAAGCTGAAGCCTGAGCCCAAATGTGTACACGGCAGTGAAGCCACTCCAAAGCCCTAGCCCTCTGAGCCTAAGGTGACTGGCATGAGCCAGCCATGGTGTCTAGTTGCTATGTAGACCCACCACTGTCACCTTCTCCCATCACCCTTCTGAGTTAGTACAGGAAACCCTTTTGCCACTGCCATCTCCACCATGTTCGGATTTAGTATTTACCATTTGCCAAGTACCAAATATAAACAGCGAATCTGAAAACGGTGGTGTCTTCCGATTCCCAGCCAGGATGGCCTTTATGGTGATAAACTCTGGTTTATTGCAAGGAAACAGAGTATGAGGCTCAAGATAGTACTGATACTCAGCAAATCTCATATATATCGCTCATATACTGTGGAGAGAGGATCACCATTGATTTATAGGCTTATAGCTCTGTGCTGCATGCAGAGGGATAGACTGTCTATGTATTACCTTAATTTACTGCACTGAAAGGAAACTTCTGATCTGTACTGCAGTCTTTCCCAGGGTAAATGTTAATAGAAAGAAGCACTGTACCAGCACCATGCAGACCTTTTTTGGAAAGATTTTCTGCAAGTTAGACCTCGCATGACCTGAGTATAATCTCTCTAACTGCTGTTTCCATTCTCCTTTGCTTTGCAGGTCGGATCATGTTAAAGGGGGACAATATTACTCTTCTACAAAGTGTTTCTAACTAGGACTTGTCATTCAGAGGGTAGTGTTCCAAACTAGAATTTTCGGTCAATGCGTGGGGGGATTAAACATTATTTTAAACAAGAGTCACTGTGCTGAGAAAGTGGATGGTGTTTTGAAAATAAAAACTCCAAATGAGCTAGATTTGAAAAGAGTAAAATCAGTAATGTAGCTGATCTCTTTCCTTACCTTTGATAGTAACATTTTTTTACATTGGAGTACCAATTAATGTAGGGGGTAAATACAATGTTTAACTGTAAACTTAAATTTATTTGATCTCATGCTTACATCCCTCCCTCATGAGTTTTTGTTGGGGGAAAATATGTAATCTGAAATAAACCCTTTTTCTTAAAATGGATCTGATCAATTTCTGATAGGGAAAATAATCTTTGTTTGTTCTGGAACAATAACCATGCACCATCTGAATTGTTCAGTAGAATACTAGAGCCACATGCAATCTATAGACTATAGAGATCCAGTAAAATTAGGATGGACTTTATCTAGGAACTTAGCATTACTATTCTCTACCAATTCTCAGTCACGAGAAGAGAGCTTTAACTGATAAAACAGTATAAAATTTCTTGAGAATCTATATGGAAGTACTTGTTGGTAAAGCATTATTTTTACAGTTAAGTTTGTTAATATGCTGGGAAGGGCTCCAGGAATTTCATCAAAGCATTTAGCAAAACAATGCTCAATCCTTACACTTGCCAGTGTAATTAAGTATTATCCTTGGGTTTGAGTGGAGAAATTTTAAGCAGAGGGGCTAAGTAGTTGACCCAAGATCACAGAGAGGGAGTCATTGTCAGAGTCAGGATTAAAACTTGAGAGTTCCTGTGGTCAGGTCACAAAACAATTTGGAAAATATCTGAGATGTTTGGGTTTTTAATATTTTCTTCAATTTTTAGTTTGGGGTAATGTGCTGTCTGCTTGGGGATCTGCTGGATGTTTGCTTGGGGATCTGTGTGCATTTTCCTTCCTCTTATATGCTTCCTGGCTCAGATACCACTATTAGACCCCCTTCTGCTGCTTTTCCAATGGAAACAAAAACAGTGTAGTTGCAGTCATATGTTTAGCTTTGATACCTCTGTGATGGAGAATTTCGTGGCGCTATGGAGACACAACTCTTGATTTGAGGGCTACAGTAACCATCATTGATGATCACATGAGACAGGTTATTACAATATCGTAGCTGAAACAAATCAAACATACTACCTGCTAACAAAAGAATTGGTATTTTTGTATCAATTTTCATGAGTTTCAGAGTGTCCTGCACAAACAGCAACAGAAAAGTACATGTCTTGTGCAGACACAAATGTTAGACCATTTGTGGATGAATGCAGTTAAACATTGCCATGAACTAGGTATGGAAGGCATAGAAGAGTAACTGGGTTCCCCTGTGTCTGCTTTACATGGGTCCTCAAGATGCTCGTTGAAGTTTTACAGAGCTGTAAATAACTACGGGATTCTCTTGGTTAATAGTTATGGGGCTACAGTTGCTGGGTATTTATGGTATCTCACGGAGCCTGCAAATTCCATCTGATTATCTAGATGCAGGCACAAAGGCAATGGTGGCCCTGAGACTGATCCTTATGCCTAAAATATTTCAGCTCCGTGTTTCTGAAGCAATACTTTTTCTCTCCAAATATGTGAGGAAAATGTCATACAAGGATAAAAGGGCAGTGTGAAATGTGGAGATCAGAACAGGATATTTACCAGCGTGGAGAGAGTGTAAAGATGCATGCCATGAGTCCAATGAACATAAGGTCAATGAAATAAGTCTCGTGTTCATAACGGGGCCTATCCCTTTCTAGTCACTGTTGCACAAATGTAGACTGGTAGGAGAAACAGCTCTCTCTTTCCAGCAGTGCTGCTTCCTGCTCCGAATCACGCCTTTCAAGATGTTTGCAATGCTGCATGCAGCTCCTCCACTGCTTGATGCTATCAGCCAGATCCTGTATCTTAAATTCATTTGCAGTGGTCCGATGATGAGTGGCAGGAAGTCTAGACTAATCATAAGGCCCATCGTAGCTGATAAACATTCTACCAAAATAGACTGACTGACTATTGTAAGTGAGCTGCAGGGGTAATTAGAAGCTTCTTCAGAGGGAAGCCGTGAAAAATGCAGAAACCCTTTATTGGAGTGTAAACTTGTCTGCATAGGGCAGGGACTAGCACAATGGGGATCCGGTCCGTGAGTGGGGCTTCTAAGACACTAGTGAAATATTCACCAGTCCTTATAAGGAGTAGAGCACTAGCTTCTCCACATCCGTGAGAATGGTACAAGGCTTCACAATTGTACCTTGTTTATCTCATTGTATGCTAACCCAAACCCCCTCTTCTAATCCTTTAAACCAAGAGTTGTATACAGCAAAAGGGTGGTGTCTGAGTCACACCATACTGGATTGGGTGTCTGGGATACTGTGATTTATATTTGGCTCTGCTAGCTCACTGCTGATGACATTGGGCAAGTCACAGCCCCATGTGCCTCAGTTTCCCTCCTCCCTCTAAAATAAAAGCCAATATAGTACTTACCTTCCTCAAGGGGTGGAATGAGGTCTAATTGTAAAGTGTCTTGAGCTCTTGTAGAAATGAATTGGAGAATATCTATCTCAAACTCAGACAACTCTTGAGGGTAAAAACCTGCAGGTTGAAACGTGGCCACAGTCTTGGACTACAGAGGGCGCTGCTGCCCCTAGCAACACCCTCCACCACAATTGCAAAGTGTCATAAGCCTCTGCTGGAACATAGAGTTCTCCAGCATTCATACAGCTCTATTGGCTCCAAAACAACCTGGAAGAAAGATAAAACTGGGCTGTAGGTTGTGGGGGCTGCTCTTATCCACCGCAATAGCCAACGAGCGGGCCTGCCTATTCCTTACCTCCACACCTACGATGCCTGCCTTCCCTGAGAACTGACATGTCCCTGCCTCAGAGTGGGATGAAGAACGGAAGGGCCTGTTTTTGACGGAGCGAGTGGCAGGCAGAAGGAATAAGGTAGAGTGAACTCTTACAATTGGGCTCTGTGTTTAGAAGGTTCCTGTTGCTTGGCTTTCTGCTCTTTTGAAGCCTGTAGTGTTTGCTTTGCAAGTCATGTTTTTCCATAATGTGCAAATTCCTTTCCACCGAGCAGAGATGAGTAAAAGCGTCTTCTGAGGAAGATGCACGGAGTGGTGTTAAGGTTCCTGAAATGTGCCGTGGGGTTGATGGATTATTGCAGTTGAATGCCCCACTGCATGGAGCAATTGCCATGCTACAGAGCACACAAGATTTTGGTAGAAAAGTGCTGGTGAAGGAATTTGTGAGAGACTCTTTTCTTGCCCCAACCAGAGCTCACACGCTACAGCAGGAACTGTAGGAAAATCCAAGAGCCAACCTCAAACAACCGGGTCCCATTGTAGAAATAGCCTTCCCCACCTTTATTTGTTAGAAACCAATAGTTCAGCCCTAGGAATGTAGGTGGCATGTTACAAGCTAATTGAGAGGTGGTCTCTGCCCCCACAAAGTTTAACATCTGAGCCTACAGCATTGACTTTACAGAACAAATTACAGCCTGCTCCTAGCTAGCTGGAGCCACGCTCCCTAGCAAATACTCCTGCAGTGTGTTTTTATTAAAGCTGAAGGTGGCACAGGTTCAGGGTAAATGTGAGTGCCCTTGTTTTGTCCACAGCTACAGTCCTGTGTACTGAAGTAATGAAATCAGAAGCATTCCAACCCTTCCAGTTCATGGTCTAAACTCGATTACCCTAATACAGACCGTTCCTTTAACAGGATCCTGTTTGCAAGATCCCGGCTCCCTTCTGTGATTACAAGGGGCGTCGACGGCATCTTCATTGAACAGACCTTCTTGTTCCCAATTTCTACCGCATTTAATCCCTTGACTTGGGGGAAGGTTGTTCCTTCCAGGAACGTGGTTTCTGTAGAAAGCTCTGTGTTTTCGTCTAGTGGCACTATACTTACGGGTCTTCCATTTTAAACACTGCTTTTTTCCAAGAGACTCCCTTGGAGGAACATTTTCCTGTGCGATGGAAGTAAAAATCAAATGTCAGCTGTGTGATGGGGGGGGGGCATTGTCATTTGTGTGAAAAATAAGCGTTATTTTCACACACACTCTCGGTGGGTCATTCTTTGCCTAGAGGGTTGTTTAAAGTGAGTTTCTCTGTGACTTTTATATGATCCCTGGATTCGCGCACAGGCTTCCGTATGTGGCTGAAAACAAACCCATGAGCTGTTCGGATGCTAAAAATCTCATTAGCGTCAGCGGAACGACTCAGGGTTGTTTCCTAGAGAATGGCTTCTTGTCCATATGCTCATGTTTGAAGCCAGGAAGTGAATGCCGGAGCATCGTGGCAATGGGCTCTCTGGGTAAGAGTGCGTGTGCCAGTGCCCTGTGCTGCTGCTTGCCGTGGGATCAACCCCGAGGCACAAGGGCAGAGGCTTTGTGTGGCTGGCTGGCTGGCTGCTGATCTTGGGCTGGCATTTACACCTACAGCCGCCTAGGGAAGAAGAAACGGGGGCAGTGTCAGAAGGTCAGAAAGGATCCTGAAGGGGGGAGGAGGGGCAGAGCTTTGTGCAGCAGTCTGGCCTGTCCCAGCCGGTTACCTGCTTGCAGCACCCCCAACGCAGGGAGCAACCGTAAAGCGCATTGCAATGATGATCCCTGAAACCCCCACACATGGGGTATTCTAGGGCCTGACTCAGACTGCTTTGCCTTGCTGCAAACCCAGAGGCCTGATTTCTGCTCCTCATATGGGCTCGTCCCAAAGAAACAGGCAGTGGCAGTCATGAGTGACCCCACTCTGTGGCTGGATAGACAGAGGGACCTGGAGAGGTGGGTTAAAACAATAGAGAGAACAGGTCACTTTTCATCAAAACTATGGTCGATATGCCTGGGGGAAGTTTATTGGGGTTTTTATGACAGCCTGGGCCGCTGTTTTCCCCTTTCCTCCCATCAAACCTCTGACCCAAGTGCTCTGAATGCACGATGCTAAGAGGCCAGATTCAGCAAAGTTTCTTAGCCTGTCCCGAAAGAGGGCCAGTGTGGAAGGTGGCCAGTGCAGTCTCCGCCTTGTGTCATGTATTTTCACGTTCGTACCCACCAGAGCATCATTATCCTGGCTGCAGCATTTTGGGGGAGAACAAGTCAAGGGCAGGTTGCTTCCTCTCAGCCACACTGGCAGGAGGATCGGCCGTGCCCTGCTCCGACACTTCAGGTTCATATAAGCCCTTTGACACACAGCTCAAATGTTAGTTCACTGAGCCTCACGGGACCCGGGGAGGAGGCGATCGTTAACCCTCGCTACCCAATGAGCCATGGCACTTTGCCCAAGGAGTGGCAGCAAGTCAGTGGCTGAGCCGGACTCCCGGGCCCTCTCAAGGGTGGGACTCAAACTTAGGAGACTTCAGTCACCGGCTCTAACCAAGAAACCTCATTCCCTCCCGCAGCTTGGGCTTGAAGTCTGGAGTCCTAAGCGTCTCCTGCACCGATCACTCTCCCACACTACTGTGGGGGCTAACACCAGCTGATTCTTATAGCAGGGAGGGCATCTGGGTGGCAACAAAAATGGACTTCTGTGCCCCCCGCAGACACTTCCACTCAACATTAATGACTCCCATCTACCTGGGTGCTGAGGGACAGAGATGTGGTGCACCAAAGCTAGCACGAGAGACCGAATTGCACTGTCCTAGACCAATCTAGTCTTTTGTACATGTCCTTCAGCATGTTCATGGAGGCGCGCTGCCTGCTGGTGTGAGCAGAGGACTCAGACTCAGGTTCTAGGCCCCGGTTCCCCCACTGCTCACTGTACAATGGGGCCAGAGTCTCCAAAGTACCTAGCCACAAGCAGCTGCCACGGGGATGGGCCCACATTTTCCAACCACTTTGGAAAATTCTGCCTTTGGGAAAGCTTTCTAGGGCAGCCCCCTCTGTGCTGCACAGACCTCTCCGTTATCCCTGTGCCAGGCCCCGGGGCTGCACCAGTGGCCGGGAGAAGGGAACTTTGGCTTCTCTTAGTGTTTGCTAACTGAGATCAGTGGCTATTTAACCCTACGGAGCTGCTGCTTTGGAACAGAGGGGAGCTATGTCCTGCTCAGATGTCTCAGGGGTAGTGGTGTCTACAGAACCACTCTCCTTTCCTTCCAAATTTCGCGGCTTGTCCCCTGCAGCTGCTGCAGCTCGGAGCAGAGCTCTAGGCTACCCCTGCTTGCCCGGGTGCAGATGGGTGAGCGGGATTCGTACAGCATCATCGGTGGGTACCGGGCTCCTAGCGAAGATGGCCTTTGAAGTCAAGGTCGCAGCAGGCAGCAGCATCCGCTCGTCTTTCAAAGGCTTTGTTCTTGATTGGGGCACATCACAGTGTGTCTCAAAACACCTCCCCCCAAACAGCGTCTCGGAGGCCTATCCCTTTATCATAAATCAGCAGCAGAGCTAATATTCATGTCTAGGAAGTGAGATCATATCAGAGCCCCTGCTGGGCTTCGAACTGGGTGCGTGGTGAGGCAGGCATGGGTTTGGGGTGTGAGGGAAAGGGGGGGACTGTGGCAGGAACTCTTTATCAGAGAGGAAACTACTGTACTTAAGCAGGAGGGAGAGTTCTGTGTGCATGCAGCACCTTTGCCACGACCATCTGCTGCAGGACACACTCTGCCATCTCTTGTTAGTACCCTGGGCAGATGAGTGTGTTGCATACATGCAATAGTGTCAATCCCATAAGGACTAGCGAACAATAAACTAATGGCTCAGATTATACGCAACATTCAGAGGACAGAGTAATTCAAGAAAACAAAATACGAGGGTCTGAACTATAAAGCTACCTGGCTGTGAACCGAAATTTCCTTTAAAAATAATTTTTTAATCTAACATGATGATTCACTCCTATCATGCTTTTCATTCATAGATCTCGACATGCCTTACAAAGACAATCAAGTATCATTAGCCCCATTTTGCAGAGGGGAAAATTGAGGCATGGAGTGAGAGAAAGGGATTTGCCCAAGGTTACCCAGTGAGTCAGTGGCAGGGTTAGAATTCAGATGTCCTGACTGTGTGTGTCAGGTCTAGCCCCTTCCCCACACTGCCTCCCTTAACTTCTGATCATACTAATTCTGAAGGAAATTCTTCTTTGGAAACTAGAGTTACAAACACTTTTGAGGCAGCTTCTACCCTGATTTTCACCCCAATGACAGTGGGATTGCTGTGAATAATGGCAGAATTAGAGAGGGCTTACTGCTTTTCTTAGCTGAGAATGTGTTCCTTTCCTTTTAACCAACAAACAAAGCAATGTCTCTGTGGTTGTGTAGTCCCTAGCACAAGACCTGATCCTGATGGGCACTACTAGAATAGAAATGCTTAATAATAATACATTAGTAGAGGTTCTGCCCAGATGCAATGGGCTGACCACGCAGAAGTTACAGATCCTCAGGGATATTTGCATAACGTTTGAGGCTTTGCTTGCTACCTGCTTTCCCAGGAAGAGAGGCACAAATACATTTGGCTGTATATGAACAGCGGGCATAATACAGTGGACACCACTATAAATGGGGCATTTGTGTCCAGTAGTCACTCCGAAATTGACTCTGCTATTCGCAGCAGCCCCCATGCTAAGTACAGAGACCAGCGTGGCAAACAGAAGTAATATGGCTGGAATTTTCAGAGGTTCAGCCCCCTGGGAACACGCTGAAAGAAATGGCCAGGTTTTTCAGAAGAGCCCATTCAGCACATAGACAAATTCAGACCCAGCTGGGGGAGGGAGACTGAACTTTTTGGAAAAGTTGGGCCCCAGGAGATGGTGAACAGTCACATTTCAAGGACACCCACCAGAGCTGCTGTGTTTGCTTGCGGAGTTGGATCTGGTTAGCCCAGCCAGCCAGACCTAATCCCCCAAACTTTTTGCTCCCTACGCAACACTGAGAATGTGAGGAAACCATACGGACACCATTTGGTTCCCAAGACCTGTATTCACTGACTCTAGACAAAGCTTTAAGATAAGTACACTACAGCTCTGTCAGCTGCTGGTGGCGTTCGCAATAGATGAGAGAGGCCCACTACAGAATCCCAAATGATGTAATGGAGGGAATACTGCCCAGTTCCTATACACTACACCAACCCCTGGAAGAAGCACATTCACATCCCGATGGTTATTTTCGGGGAACAAAGAGGGCAGGATCAGCCCCACGGTTCATAAACACGCCAGTTACAGCCTCCCCCCTGCCAGTTCAATCGGCAGGGCCTGGAAAGTCCAACTTCCTTCCAACAGCAGGGTGACCCCAGGGACTTATTGTGCATGGCCCTTGTTGTTGTTGTTTCCTTCACAGCGTCCTTCTGTCTGTGTCGCTAGGGGGCTTCACTCTGTTCCTGGAGCCAGACTCCACCTCTCCAGCAATAAGCAGGCCCAGGTGTGCGGTGGGTGGAGCAATGAGGCTAGCCACACCCCAGGTAACTATATAGCTGGGCTTGCAGGCAGCGCCTCCTCCCTAAGGAGAAGTCTGTAGGGGCTACCGAGGCTCTCCCAAACACATGCCCTCCTGTCTCCAGGCTTTGTGGGGGCAGCAGCATCTGCTCCCCACCCAAGGTAAGTGCAGGGGTCTCCCTGTGTTCTTATCTATGGTGCGGTCCTAGTGCGAAGGGGCCGGTGGTGCACAGTGCATGGCACTGTCTGTGCTCATGGAAGTTAGGGGAGATGGACAGTGGGTTACCAGGCCCCTGGGTGTGGTCCAGGACTGAGAAGCTGAACATGCAGTTCCACATCTCCGCTCCTTAGTGGGCAGCGAGAAACCAAAGAGCCGCTGTTTTGGCAGTGTGTCTGGGGTGAGGTCTGTTGGGTTTTGTTTATAGCTCTGTTCCCCAGCTCCTCTAAAAGGTCCCGTTGGCTGCAGGACCTCTTGTGGGGGAGGGAGGGGTGTATGTGTATTACCTGGAATGTCACATATGGTCAAACCCTGAGGGGGGCCTATCCTTGCCCAGAGTCTGGCTCCGAAGTGCGTGGGTGGCTGGGGGTGTAGGTTACAAGGCAATGAGGCCATCCCCGGCTGAGCGTCCCCTTCCCCTGCAGTTGTGACCAGGCTGATGGCAAAAGGATGTCTGCAAGGAGGGCAGTTTTCTCTCACTGCGTCCTAGGCCAGGAGGGACCCTGGTGGTGATCAGTTCTGGGCCATCATGTGCCGGGACTGCTGGACAGGATGGGAGGCAGTCGGCCCCAGTCGGGTCTGTTCTGTTCAGGTTTTGGTCCTACGCTCGTCACGGGAGTATCTGAGTCCTTGGAGGGACTTCTGAGCCTTTCGGGGTAGAGGCAGAAAATTGCTCCTATGTTTATTTTCACCCCTTTGCATAGGGCTTTGGGTTTTACATAGGAGAGAACAATGCAAATAGGCCCTGAGCTGGGGTGCTATGCAAACAGGAGAAAAGCTACCAGGACCGTTTCCTCCTTTCCCCTCCTGGGTGAGATGGGGGCTGTAGGTAGGGCAAAGAGCCCTTTCTGGGCACTGCTCTAGGTGGGTTGGTCTTCAGCTTTTGTACCAGATTAGAAGAGGCCAGAAGCGGGGCCTCCGCTAGCGTAAGGGGACATAGATCCACTAGAGTCAATGGAGCTACGGGGCTTTACAACTGCTGGGGACAGCCTGGCAGGCAGGACAGATCTCCCTGTTTTCAGACCTTCCTGGACACCCGCTCCCTGGGGTGGCCCCAAGAGAGAGGCAGCTGGTTTTCGTGAGAGTCGCTGGGAGACCACAGTCAGACAGTCCTAGTCCAGAACCCTGCAGGGCAGCCAGTCCAAAGCTGGGCACTTAAATGAGACAGCTGAGTGGCAGTAAGCAGGGGAAAGGAGAGCCTTGTGGTGAAGGCACTGGGCTGGGACTGAGGAGATCTGGATGCAGCTTGCGGCCTGTGTCAGCTTGGGCATGTCACTCCACCTCTCTGGGCCTCAGTTCCTCATCTGTAAAATGGGGATAATGTTCCATTCAGCCTTTGTCTTATCTGTGTAGAGTGTAAGCTCGCCAGAGTAGGGGCTGTCTCGCACTGTGTATAACAGATGAAAAGCAGGGCAAAAAGACTATTATTATGTGGAGGAGAAGGGACGGAGAAGCCAGTGTCACTGTAATGCACCCCACAGTTCCATGGCACAGTGCCTTACTCCTCAACAGCACTGCTCAAGGCTAAATGCCCAATGTGGTAGGAGATCTGGCGTGGGGAAGGGGGGGGGGGGTGCATTAGGGAAATCTGCTTCTCAAACTCTCTTCCTCCAAATAAGAATCCTCCTCTGTTCTCTCTTGTGCCGTTCATCCAAGGGGCCCGGTGTGCTGCCTAAATGTGCTTAGTCAGCCAAGTGTCCTGTTTTACAGTGAGTTAGCAAAATCTCACACTAGCCAGGAGTCCTGACACCCAGCCCCATTGTTTTAGTCACTAGGCTCCACTGTCCGTGGTAAGCGGGAGACGACTGATGCTCTCCCTCTTCCTTCCCACCTGCTCTTTCTGCTGGCTCCCATCTTTGCATTCATTTGTTCTCTCCCCAGCTGGGAGCATGAAGTTGCTCAGGGCAAGTGCTAGGAGTGACCTCCTGCCGGGATTCAAGCAGGCTTCTCTGGCTGTTCCCTTGCTCTGAGTTACTCCTGACTTCCTGGTGTGGATGGGCCTGGGCACTTCCTTCCAAGCTGTTACCCTGCTTCCTGGGGAGCAGAGGCCTGGCAGGAATCTATTCAAGGCAGGAAATGAGTCTTTTCACAGGTCTCTTCCTTTACAGCTCCTGGCCCGGGGCTCCGTGCTCTTTAGGGACTAGGTTTGGGTTGTATGCAGAGGGCCAGATTCATGCGGGTGTCCCCACCCCACCCTGAGATCAAAGGTGTCATGGAGTGCAGAGGGCGGCCTGGACTCTCTGTTCCTCGGTGGTTTAGAAAAGTGCCCAAATCCCTTTCACTTCCCGGAGGTCCCTTGGAAACTGCCAGCCCTGCTCCTCGAAGTGTCTGTCACAGGGGTATCCAGTCCGCTCTTTTAACAGGCCTTCAATGCAAAGGGCACCATTTGCATGTCTGTGGGTGTTTGCTTTGGTGCCTGGCCAGAGAGGCGGGGAGCAGACCCCCTGCCATCGCTGTGAGTAAGGAACAAGCAGGAGCGATTTCAAAGGAGCTTCTGCCTTCTCGTTGGTCCCCACACTCATCAGCTGCAGTCTCCCCCAGTGGCAGAACCATTCCCTTGCTGGGGATTAACGTGTGAGCAGCTTTTAGGGTGTCTCGTCCTTGCTGGGAAGGATTTTGCAGTGGGGGGGAGGGGACATAAGAATCTCATTCACACTGCCACGGGTTACCTGCCTTGGCACGTTTGTCTTGGCGCTCTGACATGCATGTCCACACGCCAACATGCGTGCACACACACCCTGCCTGCCTCCTTATTCCGCGCCCCCCTCACAGAGCCTGCCTGGCCCTCGGGAAACCTCGGTCGGTGTGCGCCTGGGCTCTGCAGTGAAAGCAAACAATGGGATCCCCAGAGACGACAATGCACCATTGTCCTTTGAAGCCACAGCAATGAAACAATAGCCCACAGTTTGCTTCCTTCATTCCCGGGCCCGCCCCCTGCAGCAACGCCCTGTATCCCTGCTGCTGTCTGTATTCAGGCCTTCATGCTGTCCCCACAAAACCTCCCCGGCTCGGATTTGGCCTGTATGCCCCAGCTGACACACACGCACCCCCGCTGTAGCAGGATGTCCCTCGGAGGAGAAGGAAGCAGCCTCTGTCTAGCTGGTCTTTTATGGTGATGGTTTCCCAGACACTAGAGATGGAAAAGTCCTATTAAGTCATCCCGCCCCTCCCCACCCCGGAGGACAATGGAGCTTTGTTGTCTCTGGGGCTGGCCATTGTTTGCTTTCCCTGGCGCTATGGTCCCTTGAGGTTTGCTGATGCTTCATGTTCCTGATGATGAGGGAGAGGCTGTTACAACACAGACTCTTCTCCCACATGCCTGCCGCCCTCTGGGGAGGGGGAAGCCAAGCTGCTTCTGGTGACAGAGCCGGGGGTGGTGGGGCAGAGGGAACTTGCTACACAAGGGGGAGCGGGGATGGGGCGTTGGGGGCAGTGCCATAGTGCCGTGCGTGCCGAGGGAGTTTCATATGTCAGGTACCTGGAGCAAAAAGTTCCAGAGGGATTTAGAGCAGCAATTGTAGGGGAAAGATGCTCGCAGACCGTGAAACTCCTGGGATCCCCCGACCCAGCACTGCCACCCCCTTACCCTGAACTGCCAGGCCATTCGTCCGGCTTGAAGCTGGACAGCCCTCTTTTCCCATGGTTTTGTCCCCTGTCCGCTACCTCCTGAGACAGAACCCAGCGTGGTTTTGTCCAGGATGGCAGATGCCATTTTGAAGAGCACGCCCTGCCGGTCTGACCTTGCACGCACCGGGTGTGTGAGGTCAGACTGGTGGGGTGGGAGGAGAGAGAGTTCCTGGGAGTACCAGAACATCCAGAGTATCCTGGGGATCTGGCAGTGGCCCCCCGACCCCTACAGCCCCCCAAGAACCAGAGGTGCAGGGAATGCCGTGCTGTGATTTTTGCCTCTTTCATCGCACAGGTGTGAATTCCCAATGCCACCCGGATTGCAGCTGCCTACAAGAGTGCTAGCACTTCCCAGTGGCACTGGGATGGTGGTTGCCCCATTGGCCCTGTCTGCGGCACAGCAGCAGGGATTTGAATGTGCAAATTACCAGGAGGAGCTGGTATTGTTTCAGGCCCTGTGGAAATGCAGAAAGAAGACTGGGATGGATGACAAACAAACAAAATGAAAATCTACTGCAAGGACATTTAACTAGGTCTCCTGGCTTCAGGGCTGAGTGGCACAGTTCAGATCCAATCTCTATAAAGGATCCAATCAAAGTCCTGGATCCAGCATGGCCCAGTGGACGGGGAGTCTAACCTGAGTTCTGCTTCTGCCTTGAGCCTGCTATTTAAGCTTGGGCAGGTCTCGGTGCTCAGTTCTGACCCCTGTAAAACGTGGGGAATGATAGCTGACCCCTCCGGGGGGGTGTGCGATCAGTGGATGAAATGATCACTGGAGAATGTCTGTGCAGCTAAGTGAGCCCTGACTGGCTAAGATCTGCTCACACTCCCGTTTTTGTCTCTTGCTGGTCCTATCTTGTTGATCAGCTTCCCAAACAGTGGGTCCAGCCTCACCAGAGGATTGCAGGAAGGGTCTAGATGGGTCACTGCTTCCGGGCGGATTAATCCATCACTCACTGGGCCCTGGCTTAGGCAAACATGCACTTCTTCCCACTCAGCGTAGGGGGGTTGGCGAGTGAGACACCCCTGCTCTCCCCCCCCCCCCCCAGCAGCCGCCACTCCTATCCCACAGGGCTAGGCCCGGCTCCCTTCTCTGGGGGTTGTGCTCTGAGCAGGCCACCCCTCTGTGTCAGCACAGCGCCTAGCATAACATGTCAGTCACCCTAGGGATTAGACAAAGTAGATGCTACCCACAGGATAAGTGTTTATAACTTCTATCACTATTGATTCAGTAGCCTTGACCTTTGGGGAGTTTTGACTCCAGCTCTGCACATACAAGATTGCTGGATCGGGGATTCTGCTGATGGTGGGGTGGGGGTGGTCAGCTCCCCTCCTCCCCCCCAGAGCTGACATCCAGGTGCCATGCTCCCCCAAAGTTTGGGAGGGTTCATATCTGTGGGAGGTGGGGCCAGGCCCCCCTCTGCTTAGTACCTATCAGCAGCCAAACCCACCTGAATAGGTAATGAAAAGAGCCCTGAGTACATTGTGTTTCCAATGGGCCGAGAACAATTGCTAAATACAAATCACACAGAGAATGGAGAGAGAGAGACAAAAGAGAGAACCCCAGCACAAAGGAGAGGAATGAAATGGCAAGTAAAGTCAAACAAAAAGGAGCCAGGCTGAGACAAAAGACGGGAACAATATCCCCGAGGCAATCGGCTCCCGAACAATAGGGGCAGTGACAGCAGCACAAAGGCACCAGTGTTTGCAAGTAGACGTTATCTCACACAGCCACTGGCAGGCCTGGCCGTGCTTCTATTTTCAGGGATGCTTTTGTGCCGTGCTGAACAATATTCCTTGCATGGTTGCAGATATAAAGATGGGGGGTGGGGGGTTGGGTCGGGTCGCTCTTCCCTTCCCGGTGCTAGCTCGGTTATGAAACCAGGCTCGGCTCTTCTGAGGAAGGGGGGGGGGGAACGTTTGGCTCCGTGTAGCTGGTTCCGTTTCGGTTCCGATGCCATGGGGGGGCCCAGTTTTGTCGAGTCAGGGGTGAGCATCTTTCAGTTCCTGGCCTGTTCTTTTCCTTTCGCCTGCCTGGACAGAGCTAGCAAGGTGGCTGTAGAAACACAGCTACCCACAGTCTTGCGTTCCTCGGCGGGGTTGGGGAATGGGCGAGCCGGCCGTGCCTGCATGGGAGATTTTATCCAGGGGTAGCCAGCCGCTGTCATAACTACGCAGGTGGCGCTCTGTTCTAGGCCGTTTCCAGACTGAGGCCTCAGCCACTCCCAAACCAATGCCTCAGGGTAATAATGCCCTACGCCCTCAGGGGGAGGAGGCTCTCATCTTAATATTGAACCCAGGCTATGGCTACTCAGTAGGGGGCTGGAGCTGGTGGTGCCATTGAGTTTGCCATCTGGAGGATACTTAAAATGGAGGCCCTGACTATTTTTGGTCCCTAAAGAGCCCCTGGCACTTTTTGCAAGTTTCTGGGTGTTAACCCCAGTGTCCTGCCCAGATGCCCAGGAAGGGGATACTTTCTGCCTTCTGAAATTACCTTCTCCTCACCTTGCAATTTTCAGTTGGACACGGTATTATTTTTGATTTCCTGAGCTAAACCACCATGTTCCTGTGCATTGCTACGCAGCTGCCGCATCCTTTCCCAGAGGTGGCTGTCGGGCAGTGATTGGTTTAAGCCATTCAGTAGTTTCTGTTTTCTCCGTCAGTCAGTTTGGAGACTCCTTTGGAACGAGAGGTGCTGCTCTTCCTGGCTCCGCTCCCGAAGCTGCACGTTCAGCCGAGCGCGGTTCGGGGCCTGGAAAGCACATTCGGGCAAACCAGAAGATTGGCTTTCAAATGTTTACGTCTTCACTTGGTTGGCACTGAAGGGAGATGCCTCCCGAGTCCTGCTGGAGTCGGCCTTGCTACCGGCTGGCTTGGAAAAACTCCCTGCCTTTGTCCCTCACCGTCCCCCTCACCCCCCGGCTTCCCGGTCCGTTACCCCTGCACTGCATCAGTGACCCCGCCCGCGCTTTGCAGCATTTCAGGCTAGGCAGGTGGCGAGCTGTACTTGTGGTGCAAACGTCGCTCTCTTTGCCACTAGTGCCTCCTTCTCCCTCTTCTCTCCAGGGGTTTCTTTCATCCGCCTCTTGTGTTTCGTCATAAGTCACTAGTCCGGGACTTGGGGGTTCTGTTCCCTGCTCTCCCCCAAAATTGTTTTTCTGTGAGTTCCATAATGCCCGCGCGCCCCCCCCCCCCCAATTGCTCCTTCATGGCTGTGACCCACTCTACCACTGTTTGGCAACAGCCAGCCTGTTTTGCTGTATATTAGATTGCAGCAGTAAAGTTTGCTCTTTTTTCATTCAGCAAGTAGCCAAATCTCCCAGACTGAATCTGTGACTGGGCCCAGCCATCCGGGCATGAAATAACATTCCCAATCATTCAAATCATCCACCCCCCTTCTCAGACCACACGCCGGGTCTACTTGTGTCACTCTCTTGTGTCTACTTGTGTCACCACCCCTTTTCATGATTGTCCCACACGTTGAAACCCACAAGTCTTCCAGTGTGTGAAAATAGGCTGCCACAAACTGGGGAGGTTTCATCAAGCTACTGTAAGTCAAGCAGAAAAAAAAGTCGCCTTGTAGAAAGAGAAGTCAGGGTGTTGAGAAGAGACTGCTATAGAAGCCCCATATCAGCGCCAATCTCCTAAGACAGATGGGTTTAGCTTTCACTTGAAAGGCCTTATTTCTGATATTGATCGTGTTATCTGAAGGATACATCCTGTTGCTAAATTTGGCTGTTTCCTTAGCTGAACAGCTGCTGTTGCAATAAGCTAAATGGAGTTTCGGCGGAGGTGTGTTTTGCATACTATGAACTAAAGATGAATCCCTGATTTCACAGTGCACTGGAGAACAGGGAACCAAGACTTTCTAGAGATGCTGAAGTAAGTGGTGTTGCACCAGGCCACTTCCTGCTCCATTTGTAATCACAGCATGCCCAGACTTAAGGACAAAATGCTTTCATGGGAAAATATTTGGGACTTTAAATCAAAACAAACTTGCAGCTGTTCTTAGTGGAAAGTGGCTGTCTGAACATGACAGTGAGACAGGAACATGTAACGCCACAGTGCCCTGCAAGGGCCTGATTATGATCTGAGCTAAACCAGCGTAAATCAGGAGTCATCCTACAGAAGTCATTGGAATAATCACACCAGTGTGAAACTAGGGTCTGAGGGAGGAGAACCAGGCCTATAAAACAGTATCACGTTGAAGAGGGAAAATGTTTGTTGCCACCTGTCAGCACTGTGAAGCCCCACTGAGAAGCAAGCTGGGTTCTTTCTGTCCTGTGCACCTTACAAACTCTTTCACCTTCACTGTTCAATCTTTAACAAAGACATCCTTTATCTGAAAGGTTATTTGGTCAAGGAGTTAAATGGGTATTAACCGGAGTAAACCACCAACAAGAAGTTTTAACAAGTCTCCTCACAAATCCCTTCCCATCTCAATTGCTCAGCTTTTACTCTTTAATGCCCCTAATTCTCTAGACTTCCATAGTGGCTTTTGGGTAGGTAAGACCTGAATGTCTAATGTAAAAAACAAGCAGAAAGAAGGTGGTTTTCACTATCCATCATAGAGGAGGAATAAATAAATAAGAACCCATTCCCACCCACCCGCGCCCCCTTTACAGTGGTTGTTTGGGACAAGGGAATATGCTTGTTGGAGGTGGTGGTTTAGTTCAGGTTTCACTGGCTGGGTCAGTGTTCTGAATGGGTTTAATAAAAAATATGACCTCAGCCACCTTGCCTCTCTAATATCCTGGGACCAGCACAGGTACAATAACCCTGTGTGTATCTACATTTGCAAGTTAATTTGATCTTGTTCTACCAGTCATGGTGGTGAGAGAGGTTATTAGTTTGCTATGCAAGCACTCTTGGCCACAATCAGTATTTAAATCCTCCCTATGCCTTAATATCATCATAACAATAATAATAATTAGCAATAATACTCTGCCCTTCTCTAATGCCTCGCATCTAAAGAGTACGCACACTAATTAATTAAAGCCAGGCAATCCTCATCTACCTTCCACAGTAAGGGAAAATCATTGCTAAAGAAATCCTTAAGAAAGACCACAAAGGCAGGGAAATCCAGGCCCTGAAACAAGACAAATGCGGATTTAAAGACAATCAGACCAAGACCATGTGACACCGAGAAGTGGACAAGGCAGGAGAAAAGATAAAAACCCAGGCAAATGGCGGAGGCAGAAAACAACCAGAAGCTTAAAAAAAAAATGAAAGAAAGAACCCAAGATGAAGGGAGTGACAAAGCATCAAAGAGAGGAGTACCCAGAGGCTGAACAAAGACGTGGGAACAAAGAGCGAGCTGGCACAAAGGACCAAAGAAGGGAGAACAAAGAATGGAGAACAAAGCGACTAAAGAGAAAACAAAGACCCAGGATGAGAAAAGCCCTCTGTTAGGGCTGAGCTTTTGAAGGGGTCCCAGGACACGTGGGACTGGGGGGGGGGGGTAGATGGGGGGGGGTGCACTGATTTATGTTGCGTTACTGGGTGAAAGGTTCCGTGGTGTCCAGTGCAGACGGGAAGGGTTTGTTATAGGATGTGAAGGGTCTGGGAGCAGAGGACCCAGGAGCCTTTGATTTGCTTTTGAATCAATAGGGTCCAAACCAGAGCCCATGTGAATTTAGGGGAAAGGCATATCTATGTCTGGTCTCTATGGATCTGCTTTTCTCTGGGCTCCTTTCGCTGCCTCCTAGACTGCTCCTGATGCCAGGGTGGATGACTCCATGATCACATCCTTTGTCTGCCCCAAGCTATTCACCAGATGTTCCCAACTATCCAAAGAGTAGGTTGGCTTAGATCTGAGTTCAGAATTGCCCCATTCTCTAGAGTAACCGTTTCTGGCCAGTTCTCTCTCCCCATCTCTTCCAAGAAGATCTACAGAGCTTGGACCTTTAGCATATGTGCTAGAGACTCACACCTTTAGCTCTGGGGATCTTTCACTCACCTCCCCCCACCCCCCACCCCCTCATCCCCCCATGCCAGACAAGATTGCTGTCTCATTACCTCTAAGGAATAGCAAGGAGCTCTTCTGATGCCAATGGCACCTGGGCATTTCTGAACCACTCCATGGAAGTAGGTGGCATCACACTGGTGGCCATGACGACAGAATCTGACCCTGACACGTTTTGGTTGCTAATATTAGGCCAAGGTTTTCCAAAGCAACAAGTGATTTTTAGATGCTTCTGTTTCTGTGGGGTACCCAAACTGAGATGCCACAAAGAGTATTTTCACGGGTCAGGAGCTTGGCACTTTCTGCAAACTTTAAAGTATCTCTAGTGGGCCCCCCCCAGACCCCTCCCCCCCAATTCCTAGTCACTTTTGAAAATCTTGCCTTCAAAGCATAGGTGATCCTCTGAGCTGTGTGACTTTGTCGAAAATTTGATTTTCTGTGGCAATCATTGGTAATGCTAAGGAAGCCCTCCCTACCTTCAAGTGATGTATGGCTAACCAGTGGGGTGCTTGGTAGAAAAAGGATTGTTACTTGATTGATTCCTGTTGGTCTGTTAACCGCATGCTGTCCTGACTCACTGCATCCGCAGGTTACCACCACTGGCAGCAAGGAGCTCACGGGGTGACTGGAAATGACTCGTAAGTGGCAGGTGCAAAATGTGTCAATGAGAGAGGAAGTAATTAATTTGCCGTGGTGCCTTGTGCAGGGTGGCTTCACAAATGCCACCCATTTCACTGCGGCCTGTGAGTTATATCGTGAGACTGAAAACTACTGACCTGCTGTGTGGGAAATGAGATGTTCCCATTTGGACTGAATTTGTGAATTCACCTGATGCAGAGCCCTGTGCTGTCCCCATCACATGCTTAAACACAGGGGATGGGCAGAGGGCATGAGAGGGTTGGTCCCATGCCGTGTGGCATGGCATGGCACTAAGGAATTTTTAGCTATCCCATGGCAGCTGAAAATTAGACAACCCCGGGGGTGCTTAAATTGACCCCGTTTCTCAGCCCCCAGTTCTACCCAACAGAGCACACCTAATGCAAACCTAGATTTGGTGAGGATTATTAATACTAGGCTAACTCCCGAAGATATTGGTAGCGTTTTTATCGATCACTGATTTGGGTAAAGCTGCTGCTGAAGTCAGTTGGAGTTCTATAATAATCATATCTAGCTCTTTTCAAAGGAGGACAGTATCATTATCCCCATTTTACAGGTGGGGAAACTGAGGCACAGAGCGGCCATGTGAGTTGCCCACAAGGGAAGTTGCAGAGCTTCAAACAGAACCCAGGTCTCCAGATTCCTAGTCCACTGTCCTATCCATGCCATACTGACTGCAGAATCTGGTCTATGCAGATTAGAAAGCCATTAGATTATCTAGTCCCAGGTGGTCAGGGCAGGAGAAGCAAAGGAAGCATTATCAGTTGCTCATGCCATCTCTTTGTGCTCTCTTTTTGTTGCAAGGATTATGCCTTGAAAAAAGGGGATAGCTAAAGCAATAAACAAAATGTGTCAGCTGCTCCTGGTCAGGGAATTCTGCAGCTTCCCTGCAGTGGGTGAGGAACTAAGCACATGCCTACTTCCAAACAATGGTTCACTTCCCTGCAGGAAGCGAGGGTTGAGTTCTTCTCGCCCTCTCTGACCAGGGACAAAAGGGCCAGGCCATTGTCTGAGCCATTCCCATGACTCACTCCACTGTATCCTGAGATCTGGAGGGTGGAATATTGCAACCGGCGCAAAGGGGAGAGACGCACTCGTCAAGCTAGAAGGAAGGTGCTAGGTTCCCTTGTGGGGGCTGGGGAAAAAGAAGCGAATTGGCTATTTCTTTCCATCCACACTGATGCTCTAGAGACAGCAGGATCCTTGCCCCTGCGAAACCTCCCCATCCCTCCTGATGGTCCCTGGTTCCTTCAGCTGAGCAAAAGGGAACCCTGTGAAATGAACCGGACTCTAGCTCAAAGCAAGGGCCCAGTCCTACCTCCTTGCTCAGGCCAGACCTGGCCCGCTGATCCAAGAATCAAAGACTAAGCAGAAGCTGGGTGACAGCTTCAGATAGGATGACCAGACAGCAAATGTGAAAAATCGGGACAGGGGATGGGGGGTAATAGGAGCCTAGATAAGAAAAACACCCCAAAATCAGGACTGTCCATATAAAATCGGGACATCTGGTCACCCTAGCTTCAGACCTCGTGGTATTTGATTTAATGAAGAAAGACAATGTTTGCGCCGTTCTGTCCTGTCTCACTTGTGCAGACAGGTCTGCTGATTTCAATGGGATTCCTCACCTGACTATGCAGAGCAAGGTTTGTCCCTGGCTTGAGGGACTACATGAAACAAAAGGTGGAAAGACATTCCAACAGGGCGCAGTTCTTAGCAGGGGTGTCAGTTCCTTTGGGACAAGGGGGGACAGTTGATTCCCCCCCAAAAAAAACTTTTCGTAAGTCTATATGCTCCACTTTTTGCCCTGGCCTCCCAACTTTGCAGGGCATAACCACATATAGGTCTTTATGCCCTTGCCCCCCCCCAATTTTTCTACTCCTGATACCACTGATCCTTAATTAGTTTCGCCAGCCTATAACGATCAGAGGGCATAACAAAGACTGCCGTCTGCTACTGAGAAGCAGAGCCAATAAGGAGAGAGGGTCTTGCATAGAAAGGCCGCAACTACCTTGTTGCATCAAGGACAGGCGCAAAACCGTAACCCACGGCACGGTGAGTTGCGTATATCAACTCCCACGTGGTGAGTGCCCGATCCAAAGCCCATTGGAGTCTTTCCATTGACGCCAGAGGGCTTTGGGTGGGGCCCTAGTGCAGGGCTGATCAGCTTCTGTTCCCTGGGACAGGCAGGGCAGACAGAGTCAGTGCTGGCTACCCAGAGCGTCACCAAAGACACACACCCTGCTTTCATCTGGAGCTCCCTGGACTGTTCCCTGTTCTCTGTTCCTCGTTCGGAGGCCTTGGCTACACGCACAGGTTGCATGGCTGTAGCCGTAGCGGGATAGTTAATGCAATTAGGCTGTTGGTGAAAATATCCTTTGGGGGCTCTGAGTCCCCACTCCTGTGCGGGGGGAGCCCGCCCTCTCAGAGTGGGCAGATGTAAGGCCCTGTTCTCTGATGTGTGTATGTGGGGGGGAGGCCCAGGGTGGGAGAGCAAGCCTGCCCCTGGTATACCCTGCAGCAGTGGTTTTTGTCCCAGTTGCTGGGCCCCGCTCCAGCCCATTGGCTCTTGCTGAGTCAAAGGAGCCTGCCACAGCATCACTTGGTGCGTCCTCCCCCCACGGTGCCCCCGTTGGCCTGGTGATGCCAGATGTGGGGCTTTACCTGCCCAGCTGGGCGTGTGCGCGGGCAGCAGGAGAGAGATTTGGAGGGGCTGATCCCTGTCTAGCCCTATGGGTACAACACTCTGGTGTGGATGTAGTTGTAGTGTACACCCGGCTAACGTATTCTTGTGCAGGAAGGGGAATAAACTGTGTTGATATACGGCACCTTTTAACTGCATCCACACTAGGGGATCCACTCGTACAACTAGACTGGTGAATAGAATTGCACCTCTGGCATAATTATACTGCCACAAGATCTATGAGCAGACCAGCTCTCACGCACGCTGGGAAAGAGTCCGATCCTTGAGCGCTCATCCTTCTGGGACACCCCCCAGCTCAGAACGGTAGTGCTTGACACCCCTCAGGTACGAGGGTCACCCCCTTTCTGGTTTTCCCAGGATTGGCCCTTTTTCTGAAGAAGCTGCCTTGGGGAACCTGGAAGGATGCTCAGTACACACTACCAGCTCTCTCATCTGCGGGGCTCAGATCCTCCCAGATGCAGTGGAGAGCCAACCCCTGCATCCCTTCCTCCCCCAATCCTTAGCCACTTCTTCAGTAAATCCCAGGGAGAGGGATTGAAGGGAAAGTGAAAGTACAGGGAGCGGATTTGGACTCCTCCCTTGGCCCTCGCTGTTGCTATGGAGACCAGAACAAAGCCTTTCTCTGCCCTTTTTTTTTGGCTTGTCAATGGCTATTGTTCCTCTCCGGCCCCTGGGTTAATTGTTGTCTGTTCAGTTTGTTCTTTTGGACTCTGGGTGGGTGTTTGGCCCCCAGCTCACCCGGCTTCCCCTTTCCCATCGAGGCAGGATCAAAGGGGTGAGTGTTAAATGCCGGCAGGCTAAAGGCAACGGTGGAATTTGCAGGGCTGACCTCCAAAAGGTGCAGGGGATTGTTAGAAACAAAAGCCAGAGGAATATTATGGGGGGAGACACCTTACAGAGAAAGGTATTCCAGAGCCCCAAATTCCCAACACCTCTTGGGCTTCTTCTCCCAGCTTTGAACGCTTTTGCTTACAGCCAGCCCTTGTTTGGTGACCCCCATAGCAGTGGGGTGGCCCCACTGATGGGACACGGTGATTAAAAACTACAGCGGATGACCCACATGACCATGCCTCCTGGTGGAACAAATACAGTCCCAGAGGGATGCGGGCAAAGTCACCTGCAAAGGATTTTGCAAAAGTTGCATCTCTCCCCTTTTTGCATCTTCATGGTGGAACCAGAGGCATGGAATAGGTGTCTGATTTTTATGTGTTCCCCGACAGCTCTGTGTTCTTGGGGAACCAGGGTACAGTATCCCGCCCGTCTGACTCATGAAGGACAGGGGGACACGCTGATCCTGTGGCACAGGAGGGTGGCAGCTTGGAAGTGCTGCTTGACCCAGCCTGCTGGATCCAGGGACATATAAGGGGTCAGCTTGGGAGCGCTGACTGCCCTGGCCCACTCAGAAGTGCTCTGTTAATGTGTGTGTGTTCATCAGATTCTGGGGCTAGAGGAACCCAGCCCTGGGGAACCTAGAACCTGTCCGATAGCTCCATTGGGAGGTAACTTGAATGAGTGGGAAGTAGAGCTGTGTGTGAAAACACATGTGACACAAGCAGTACATTGATAGAATTACAGAACCCCTCTCCCCGAAGAGTAATCCTAAAAAATGAGCATACCCCAAAGCAACGGGCAAATCTAGTAACAGGTGTGTCTGTGTTTTTTAACCTTAGAAATTTTAGGACAGTCAAATTTGCTCATCTGTGGCTTGGTTAGAGGACTTGTTGGAGGTCTTGTGGGATTCGCTTTAATTGAAGGAACATATGGAATCATTAACAAAGACTTCTTTTATCCCAACTGTTAATTAGGCATTGATGTGAGGTATCAAGAGAAACAAACAAAACCAAAGTTAGAAACACCCTGACAACAGTGGAGTTCTTGTAAACTCTCCAGGGCAAGGAGTGTCTCAGTGTGGTGCCGTGCACAACTGGACTTTGATCCTGAGTGCAGCCCTGGAGTGCTACTATGATAGAAGTTGTTATTATTAACAATATTAAAGGGGCTTCCCAGGGCCTGGGGGGAAGGTAGCACAGTTTGTTGTGGTTGAGATTTTCAAAAGAACCCACTGAAATGGGAGTTAGGTCTCAAACTCCCCTTGGCTCCTTTGAAAATCCCAGCTTTCCAGGTTAGCAAGTCTAGTGCTGGTGAATGGTCTTGGTTTGAAAGCAATGCAAGGAAAATTATGCACGTTCAATTGTTTTTCCCCATTCCAGATGGAATGAAAATGAAAAATTTTGCAATTTCTCAGAATCAAAAGTCTGGGGGGGAGAAATAGGTTTGGGTCAGTCAAAATGTTTTGTTTAGATAAAATGTTTCATTCCAATTTCAACATTTACATTAGATAGATATAAACAAAAATTCCCAGTGAAAAGTTCTGCTCTGAAAAGGCCAAATAGAATATTTTTGACATTAAAGGTTTTTTTTCTTGATTTGTCCCCCCCCTTCCCCAGTGAAATTTCATCAGCATCAACATGTTTCTGCAGTTTGCATCCTTGTGGAAGCTGTGTAGGTTCGGCAGCATGTTTTGCTTTGGATGAATTGGCATTTTCCCGCACAAAACCATTCAGTTGGAACATTCCCAGTCAGCTCTATTTGATAGCTCTGGAGCTGGCAATTTAGCTAGAAAACAAGCAGCAGAAGTTTAGGCTTACCTCACACACAGGCCTCACCCCTGACCTAGAGGGACCACCTCTGAGAGTCAGAGGGCAGTTCGTCTGACCAATTTAATCTTTGGCGCCTTCGCTGAGCCTGAAAACAATAGAGCCACTTGTGGTGTGTCCTGTGATGTGGGTACCTGTGTGCTGCAAATGAGGCCCTGTTTTGAACTGGCTACTCCACAGTCTTACAATGGTAACACAAGAGTGTTTTACTGGGTGCCGCTCTTTAGCCTGGTTTATAGACTCGGGGAGCATAGTGGTCTCTGCTAGCCTTGAAAGCTGTGTATCTGTACACACTTTACATCTGCCTAGGAGACAGAGTTGGAGACTCTTTGTTTTGGTATCTGGCTCTAAATATACACTGCCTTTTAGCAGCAAGTCAGTTCGGAGTGCTACTCTGGTTGCTAATAGACTGGACAAAGGAACGAATGAGTCCCTGGGGACCTAGCATGACAGACTCAGAAAGATGGGCTGTTTCTATAACTTTAACTAGACCAGGCAAGTTCCAAGGAAGTGGAGCTCTGCTTTTGGGACTCCCCAGCTACCGGAATGACGATCTCCTGGGGAAAGTGCTCCAGATTGGAAATAGCTTTAAAATCCATCTCTGGGAATGAAAACATCCGCCATGATGCTGGTGCGGAGGGAAGGCAGATGTGATCGCTGCTTTTGCAAGCCGGCAGGACGACATATTTGTCGTCACAACAAAGAATTTAAAAATTGGGCGTTAGGACACGTGGCCTGAACAGCAGGCCTCCCCAGCAGCAACGTGAACTGGAGATTCCCTCTGTGTGCCTTCCCCGGTGGATGAACAGGGCAAGACTTGGCTACGTCCTAAATTCTCAGTCCTTGGTTGTCCCAAATTCTAATAGCTTTTGGGTGCCCAAGCAATAAAATAACACCTGGTGCCTTTCAGCCATCTCAGAGTGAGTAACGGCGCTGGTAACATCAACCCCATTTTATGGATGAGGAAACTGAGGCATGGGGGGGGCAGGACTTGTTTGAGGTCATATAGCTGTCTTTTGAGAGGTTTTTACATCATGCCAACCCTCCTGGGAGCCTTTCCGGCAGGCCTGTGGCAGAATGGGGAAGAGCACCCAGGGGCTAGATGCCAAAACGACTGGTTGAGGTTTTTCTGCCCTGTGTTGTCAGCTGAGATGTTCATATTTCATAACAGGTCCTTCTGGCCTTAAAAGCTAGGGATCTATGAACCTAGGTGTGCTGGTTCTTGGCCGGTCTATGATCCGCAGGCTCAAGCTGGGGTGCAGGATGGGGGACCTCTTAAAGGCTCTTCTCCATCTGTCCCTCATCTGATTCGACTATGAAATCAAGATGAGAGGAGCGGCCAGGGATCCCCACTGTCCACACGGGGGTGGCAGCCGCTTCAGGGGTTACACCCGCATGACCATGGGCTAGTGACCGGGAGACAGTGGAGGGCGCAGGGGCTGACTCTGGGGTGTGGGGGCGGCAGCACCCCAAGGGAGGACACCCCCCAAGAGGCCCGCAGCGAGCAGCAGTGCCTAGCTGCTCCCCAGACCCCGCCAGCGGGGGTCCCCTTGGGGCAGACAAGGGAGGGGCGCTGGGGGGGTCTGGGTGCTGGGGCCACTGGTTGAAGTGGCCGGGAGTGGGAGGAAGCCGGCTGGCCGAGCGGTGTCCGGCAGGGGCAGCCGCCCCTTGCAAGCCCAGCCCAGCCCCACCGCTAGCCCAGCCCCGGGGCGTGGGAGGGGGGATCCCTCGGCAGCTGGCTGGCCGGGCCGGGCCTCCCCTTCTCCCTCCTCCGCGCTGGGGCAACTCCCCTCGGCGGGGCGGGGGCGGGCGCGGCGCGGAGCCCGCAGCAGCCGCCGCGATCCGCACCGGCCGCAGCATCCCCGGCCCCGGCCGCCTCCCCGCCCCGCCGGCCCCGCACGGGGGCAGCCGAGAGAGGCGCCCGGCGGAGCGCAGCGCACAAGCCGCGGGCGGGGGCTGCCCGAGGACGGGGCGCGGCAGAGTAGTAAGTGGCGCCCGCTTCCCGGGGGGGGGGGGACCTCGACTCCGCTCCTGACCCCCCCCCCCCGCTCCAGGTCCGACCCCCGCACGCTTTAACCCCCCCTCCCGCTCCGTTTAACCCCCCCCGGTCCCGACCCCCGCTCCCTTTAATAGCCCCCCCTCCCGCTCCGTTTAACCCCCCCCGGTCCCGACCCCCGCTCCCTTTAATAGCCCCCCCTCCCGCTCCGTTTAACCCCCCCGGTTCCGACCCCCGCTCCCTTTAATAGCCCCCCCCGTCCCGCTCCCTTTAACCCCCCCACCTCATGCACTGCCCCCCTTCTCCTTTTACCTTCTCTTTCACCCCCCATCCACTGCCCCACTTCACCCCTTTTCTCCCCCTCCGCTCCCCTCATTCCCGCTTCTGACCCCATCTCCCTTAGCCCCCCTGAGCCTGGGCACTGCCCCTTTGCCCCCCCTTCTCCCCCTTCACCCCCCCATTCCCGTGCACGGCCCCCTTCACCCCACTTCGTCCCCCTCCTCCCTTTTACCTGCTCTCACCCCCCCATTCTGTGCAGTGCCCCACTTCACCCCTCATCCCCCCTCCTCTCTCATCCCCCTAGCCCCACTCCTAACCCCTGCTCCCTTTAACCCCGTGCACTGCACAACTTCTCCCCTTCTCCCCCCTTTTACCTCCCCCCCCCCCATGCCCAGGGTCGCCTTGGGATCCCCCTGCTGAGCCCCGCCAGCCCCTGTGACTTGTAGGGGGTTGGGTAGCTCTGGGGTTCAATGCAGGGAGCTCCCATGCCCCGCAGGCACAAGGAAGGATTTTGCAGTTCTTACCCCTGACCCTTTCCTGGGGGGGCGGGAGGGGGGTTATTTCCTTGTGCAAATCTTAACTTGATTCCTCCCCTCTTCCCAAACCTGCCAAGTCTCCCGCGCCTTGATGGGGGAGGGGGAGATCCACTTGTTTTGAATTAAACCTAAAACAGCTTAACAACAAAACAAGAAGTTTCTCCCTCCGGGAAGTCCACTGTAGTGTCCCCCAGCCTGCTGGGATCTTTAAGACACAAATAGATCCTTGACTGGGGACTACATCAGAGCACTTGTAGTCCCGGCAAGGAAGGCGTTAACCCCTGTATTCTCCCCCCTTCCCCCCCATAAAACCAGACTGTCAGGTTTTCTGTTGCTTCTCACATTTTTCTGTTTAGCCCGGCCTGGCCTTTCCTGTTCCGTAACTGGACATTATACGGGCCTTGATTATTGGCAGGCGCCACTGGATTTAGTAGGTGACTGACTTAATGGTACCTACCGGTCAGGTGTAAGGGATTCTGTGGGATGGGGTGAGAGCCCAAGGGAAGGGTTTATGTGGGGCTCTACATTTGGGAAAAGAAGCAGATACTTTCTCCACGTGCGAGCCCCAACTCTGCCCCTCATGGCTTATTTATGACATTTATCACTGAGCAGGGACCCCGTCTCGCCAGCCAGTCTGGGGGGCTCCGCAGTACAATGATTTTATAGTAAAATGGGCAGTAGGATGGATGACACTCTATAGACACTGGCACCAGCAGAGGTCACCACGCATGTTGTAAAGTAAACAGGCAGACGCATATTGGCGAAGATGGTAGGATGAGCTGGTCGCTGGAATCTCCACTTGGATGGAGTTCTTTATTTTTTGCAATTATTTTAAAATTGTAAATGCCGCTTATTTCTTCCCTCCACCCTTCAAAAAATAATAATGTCATGGTATATTTCTGCAGACTATGCTTTTATTCACTGCATCTTTGGGGGACTGCATATACCAGAATCCCAGTCATTGATCCTATAGAAAGTGTAGCAGAGAGAAAGAGAGAGAGAGACATACGCAACTTGTAAATATCCCGCCAGGTCCTGTGATGTATTCTTTGTTGCTGGCTTTTTCATGTGTTGTTTCTTCCCAGTGATCACATCAACTCAAATGATTCCACAAAGGAAATATTTATACTGTGTGTTTAGAGGCAAGGAAGAGTGTTATGGAATCCCTGCCACAAAACCTGATTGCTGTGTGATGCGTTCACATGTTTGGCTTTGTAAATAGTTTTTTGTTTTAATAACAAAATTACAATAGGAGGGCTATGACAAAGAGGATCTTTAGTACAATAAATGCTGAACGGTGTCACTTTTACAAACAAACCCAGCAATTTTAATATTATGGTCTTCCTTTAGTGTGAATTGTCATCAAGCCAGCATTTGTGACCAGCTTGAAAGTGAATTTTAGTACTTTAGGGGACCAAATTCATTCCAAACCAGAAGACCCTGTGTATTGGGCAGGGATTGCAGATGAAATCCTGACCCTACTGAAATCAATCGGACCAGGATTCCACCCCGTGCACACCTGCCGCCTTTGTCCTTATTCCAGCCTCTGTATAACATGCGTTGCACAACTGTTGGTGCTATACAAATAATACATAAATGGTGTCAGGGAGCTTTGGGGTGAATTTCACTCACTTTTGAAATAGTGGTTAGGTAACAATTAAAACAGACAATTAGAGCCATCGGTTTTGTTGGTTAAGTATACCAAATTTCACTTTGGATAGCGTATTTCACCCATATAGCATTCTCAAGGTGCTTTAGAGTTAAATAATTCAATAAAAAGGTTAAAATAATTGCAGTAGGAGAGAGACATGAAGAGATGAATGGTTGAGGTAGAAGTGAGTGATAGGTTTTCATGTGAAATGTGCAAACAGTTAGAAAGCTGGCTTATTTCCACCTTAGGCTAATAGCTTCCAATATTTTATGCTAATTAGGGATGCCACCCAGGAAAAACTTGCTGACAATAGTCACTTATTGTTTAAGTCTCGGCTACATCTTCTAAGGTACTTTAAGTACAGAAAACGTGATGTTGGATTATAGATTTTAAGGCCAATTATATCATCTAGTCTGGGCTCTGTATAACACAGGCCCACAAATTTCATCCAGTTAACCATGTATTGTGCCAGCTGCTTGTGTTTGTGATTCATGAAAATTTGTTTTAGTTCATTTTAACGTTTACACACTCCATCCTTTTGACCATCAACTTTAAAATATATATATATCAAAGCCTGTGAACCCATATTCCACTTTAAAAATACAGGTGAAGTCTGGAAAATGTAAGGGCAAGCAGGAGAGAGATGTTTCTAAATGATCTTGCCCCTTTCCAGAGATATTTTTTTTTACTGACCCTCCGTTTTCGATGTAGGTTTGTTTAATCTCTGTATTGATGGTAAATCTGCTGCGGGTTGAGAATCCAGAATCACTTTCTGTCATACAAGACCAGCTCACTCCAGAGCTACCTGGGGAATTTGTTCCGTCCTTCTCCATGTTAGCTGGATACTCTTTGTAGATGGGTGGCAGTAACCGGACCATAACATTTCCTCCGTCAGACTAATTTCCTGAGGAGGAGTTGGCTTTTGGGGCTCTTTTACTGAGTTTGTCCTGGCAATGTTAAAATCCCCCTCTCTGCAACAAATATCCTAACACAGTCTCTTAGCTTTATCCATCCAAGTGTCTCTGTGATGCTTTCTCCTTCTGTGCTTGCCAAACTAAAGCACCCAAACAACCCCCTACAGAAAGCATTCTTGACAGTCAAAAATAGCTTGACTTTAAATCACTCTAACTGACTGTCCATTTTAACTGGATTTACAAGTGCAGGTCTGACCAGTCTGGCATTAGGTATCTAGTTAAACTGGAGCTAGCTTTTAAAATTGTTCCTCACTTGAGAGGTTTAATTTGGTTCCTGGGGTACTGGAAAGGGCACTGCTGTGAGTGCAGAGTGCGTGGCGACGTAAGCACAGTAAATCTATTCTTTCAATGGGTTTATTTTTACATTTGCTATTTGTTCAAGAGGCCCCCAGAGCGCCTGTCTGAACTTGCCGTTTTCACACACTGTCTGTGTGCTTCCTGGAATCAAGACTTGTTAGGCCGAGCAACAGACACTAATATTAAAAACAGGTCGGGGGGAGAGGGGTGACTCAGGGAATTGGAAATGAGCCACAGGGATTTTTACCTCAAGGTCACAGGTGCAAGTCCAACCTGCTGCCCATCTGATGGCTGTGAACTGAGAGTGTGGGTCGCAGTTTAGTTTCCTGCAGAGGTGTCACCATCGCAGTGGGCTCCTTGGAGCTGGTACACAACAGAGACCCAGGGCCCAATGTGCCGTGGTGACTGGACTTCTCTTGGTCCGACGTCCCCGTACTGTGGTTGAGGCCCATTAGTGTGGCAGCGTGAGCCCCAAAGGAACTGCTCTTAGATGGGGGTGTGAAGCCCTTCCTGTTAGATCACTGCTATTTGCAGAACCGTACCATGTAGGCAGGGGTATTGAGAGGGGAGCCCAGTGTGTAGAGCGATCTGCTGACTCTGATATCCTGCACTTGCCAGCACAAAGCGGGTTGAGTCCTTCTTGGTCGCGCTGCCGTGAGAGCACCTTCCTGTCGGCTCTAGGGCTTCAAGTTGAAACCCTAAATGTTGTTCTGGGGTTTGTGCGTATGGGTAACGGGGGATATTGAAATCCCTGCTATTCCCCTGGAGATTGCATTTAACAAAAGGGTACTGCTGAGAGCACGCAGGCATTGCTTTTAGAGCTCTGGGCTAGGTTCACATCTTCCACCTCCACGCCCACCAATCATCACATATGTTGTTTTGGCGGGGGAGGTGTATTTGCTGCTGCATTTTCTGCAAAAAAATGTATTTAAAAAACCATTCCGAGATGAGCCGTACGATTGCTAACCCATTGCTCCATACGCCACTATAGAAATCAGTGTATAAAAAGCTGGCATTAGTCTTTGGTCGAGTGTGGCCAGTCTGCGGAGTGCAGTGCAGAACATACAGGAGAGATGTAAATTATTACCACCCCCACGATGCAATAAATTGTCACAATGCAATAAGTTATAGCCCCATTCGCCCTCGTCCCTTCCCTTTGGGAAATATCCCATGAGGTAAATAGGCTCTCTACTGCACACTGTAAAGCTGCCTCTGACTTCACTGAGAGCCGTGTGCAAGTATTTCAGGCCAAATTTGCCCCGCACTCTAATGAGCTTCTAATCATTGGATCCTCCCCAGGCTTGGCCAAGAATCTCCAGGGTTTGTAGTGCTGCTGTCCTTTTAAACAGGAGGGAAGTTGGCAGCACCAGAGGCAGCCACTTTGGGAAAATGTTCTGTTATTTGGAAGCCCTTCCTCCCACTCCGCACTTAATCCACCTGCTCTAAGGCCATATGTCCGACCCTGGAACGGGTCCAGTTCTACACAATGGCCTTTGGTCTGAATGAGTTCCACCAGCTCGGTGATAAAAATGGGACTGGATTTGCCGGAGAGAATGCGGCTGCTGCATTTTGCTCTGGCTCCTGACAAAAGTGTCCCAGCCATTTGGGTGGGTCCGTTAAAAATAAATAAATAAATAAAGCAAGAAGCGTGGTTGAATCTTGTGACTGTTGACGTCAAAGGGACTTAAACATGTGAAACTGTGCTCAGTCAGAGCCGGACCTTCCCCCCCGCCCCCCCAAACCATTGAAACTAATACTCCAGACTTTGCCCAGTGCTTTTGCAGTGGACTGAAGTAAACATTTTTTTCAAGTGTGAAGCCACTTCTGTTCATTATTGAACGTGGGGTAACTGCATTCGTTTTCACCCCCTTTCAGTTCCTGCCGCGATTTGCAGCCGTATAGCTGTAGAATGCGCACTGGGAGACGTATCTGAAATTCTGCCTTTCCATAATTTAATGCTCCATTACCATCCATGCTGGCTGTAGGCATTTTTTGCCATTACGAAATATGCAGTCTAGTATCTTTAGAGTCCAGGGTACCCCCTCCTTGCCACACACACCCTCCTCACAGGTCTCTTATCATAGAAACCAGAGAGGCTAAAATGGCTTATAATTAAAGCAGTCTTAAAAATTTGATGTGAAAATTTAGTAGGCCAGGCACAAAATCTACTGGCCTGGCCTTTCGTGATGATTTAGTGATGGTGGAAAAAAACCCTAATAATACTTTACTGGTCAGAAAAGGAGAAAGGGGCTGAGTTGAATTTTGCACGAGTGAATTAAGGGGATGGTGGGTAGTGCAGATTCCGAAAGTGGTTTCTGGGGGCTCTGATTCACCTCGTCCTGTTTGTTTGTTTTTTAAAAGGTCTGCCGAACCCTTGTGTTAATAGAAATGTTTCAAGAAATTAACAAAATCGCTCGCTCACTTCTGTTGTTGCTGTCGCATGTTTGGCTTGCTCCTTTCCCTGAGGTTTGCTACCCAGACAGTTGCAGCCCTGTGTTAACATGCAAAAGACAGAAATTGAAATGGACTAGAAACAAACGTCAACCTAGTTCAGTGGTTCTCAAACTTTTGTACTGGTGACCCCTCTCACGCAGCAAGCCTCTGCGTGCAACCCCCTTGATACATTAAAACCACATGTTTTAAATATTTAATACTGTTATAAATGCTGGAGGTGAAGCGGGGTTTGGGGTGGAGGCTGACAGTTTGCAAACCCCCCCCCCTGTAATAATCTCATGACCCCTGGAGGAGTCACAACCCCCAGTTTGAGGACCCCTGATCTAGTTAGTTTGGAGGATGTGGTGGTTAAAATGCCAGTGGCCAGTCCCTCTCCCTCTGATGGAGCTATTGTGGGGATGGAATTTCACGACACAAAATCTAGTCTGGGCAAGACTTTGCAAACCACCTTATTAACAGCGTGAGCTCCGTCGTGGTCACATCTATTATTATTTCACATTTATGGTGCAGTAGTGCCTAGAGGCCGATGAACTTGAGTGCTGTAAAGACAGAGAGATAATAGCAGTCCTCAGCTTAAGCCTAGGCTTCCAGATGAGCAGACGTCAGCCCCTCTGCTCCTCGCTTGTTCCAGATACTGGGGAGGTGAATGGATTCACAGGCTACAAACCTAGTGTTAAACAGCAAAAAAAACCCAAACAACCAGCCAAAGCACGCTTGGCTTGTAAACGGTGCCCTGGGATTGGCCATTTGACTGATCCTGGCTGGGGATTTGGGGGTTTTAATGATTTCCCCCTAGTTGGAATTGGTGGAACAGGAGCTATGTCTACACTGCGTGCCTGGGATGCGATTACCCTGCTCGTGTGCACGTTCTTGGGTTAGCTGTCCTTGAGCTAGCATGAGTATAAATAGCAGCGTCGCCACAGAAGCACAGGTAGAAACAAGGGAGGCACGGATGAGCAGGGCCAAGCACAAACCTGCCTGAAACTTGTAGTTGTGTACTCGTCACGGCTCAGCTGTGCCTCCGCTGATGCTATCCTGTGCTACCGCATCTCCACTCTATTTATACTCAGCTGACCTGAGAACAATGTGTACGTGTGTAAGGGACTCACACGCCTAGCTTGTAGTGTAGACATAGGGAGAAAAGTGTCCTTTGGAGTGCTGCCTCTTCCCTGTGCTCTTCTTACCAGACCCTACCGTCTTCAAGGCAGATGTTCTCTTTTTGCTATTTGTGTATATACAGCTCCTAGCACAATGATTCCTGATCGGGGCTTTTGGGTGTGAGTGCCGTACAAAATAATGGTTAATAACACACTTGGTTTGGGCTTGGGGAGGCCTGGAATAATTTCCTCTAATTCGGTGAGGTTTTGTGTGAAGTTCTCAGCGCTGCGGTACATTAATCTTTGCAACATAGACACTTTTGAACCCCTGTTTACAGATTGTGCTGGGATACAGCGAGAGGTAGCAGCCTGTGGACTACAATATAATCAGTGGCCCTCAACCAGAGGTAGGCATATCCCTGGGGATACACAGGGGTCCTCCAAGTGGTACATCAACTCCTTATCTAGACAGTTACCTAGTTTTACAACAGGATACATAAACAGCACTAGTGAAGTCAGGGCAAACTAACATTTCATACAGACAATGACTTGTTTATACTGCTCTCTCAGGTATCCACTGAAATGTAAATTCAGTAGTTATATTCCATTTGATTTCTTTTATAATTACATGGGAAAAATGAGAACGGAAGCCGTTTTTCAGTCCTAGTGGCTGTGACACTTTTGTATTTTAATGTGTGATTTTTGTAAGCGAGTAGTTTCTAAGTGAGGTGAAACTTGGGGGCCCTCAAGACAAATCAGACTCCTGGAAGGGGTCCGGTCATCTGGAAAGGTGGAGACCCACTGATATAAATCACCAGTCCTGGAGCTGTGTGGCAGACCAGGAAGTGGAACATCCTGGGCCCAGTTCTTGCACCTCTCCTGTTCCATAGGATACAAATAGCTCCCACCGAAGTCTGGGGGGGTTGCTTGCATCCTGTGGTGGGCGGGGGAGAATTGAGTCAGCCCCATCCATCCTTGGCTTTGGGCACTGATTAAGCGTGACCTTGACAGCAGCCTGGCCCTGCTCATCCAAAGAAGCTCCACCACGGTGGCACATATGTGCTCGAAATAGAAGCTGGTAGGATGTCTGCCCTGTCACAGGTTATCCCAGTGAGTGTCCAGAGGACCAGTCCCCATCTCCCCTTCTCCAGGAAACAATAGAGCCAACAGTGCTTGGCAGAGATTCCATTTACTTAACAGAATGGGACCAGCAGGGAGCCATGGGATGAGCCAGGCCTAGGAAGGAAGAGAAACATCTGGGTATGGGGGGAAGGGAGATGGAAGACGCAAGACGCCAAGGTGTGTCAGACTAAACAAAGAGCTTTGGGGTGATAAATAGTCATGGGAACCCCCCTGGTTGTCTTGGTGGCCCTGGATTACTTAGAAAGGAAAGAAATGTGAGTGCGCACATGCATGTGTTTTCCTAATGTTCTGGGCTGTTCTTATGAAGCACTTTTCATCACTAGATCTCCGAGCAAATGGGGTCAGCGTGGTTATCCCGGTTGTAATAAGGATGCTTTGTGGTGTTCTTGCAGTGGAAAGTGGTCTTAAAGTGGGTGAACGTTTACTCTCTTTTTAAGGCCTGTATGTCCTGCAAGAGTGCTAAAAAGGGGCCTTAATGTCACTGAGAATTAGCTGGAGACTGATGTTATGGTGCCAACTTACATGATTTTATCGCCAGTCTGGCAATATTTCATGGTTTTTAAGTCCCCAGCTCCTGGAGTCATGTGATTTATGGGAGAATCTCTGCTTTAATTTATGAAATAAATCATTTCCTAGGCATTGTGGAGAGAGGCTGGAAAACATGATCCTTAGAGTTTCAAAAACAAGAGGACAAATGAATGAAACCAAGTTGTGTTGGTTTTTTAAGTCAAGCTCAAGATTCATGAATGGTCCCACTCAGGAGTTTTGAATGCTCGTGATTGGCAATGCAGGAACCCAAAGTGGTGTTCAATGAAATTCACCTTTCAGGGTATGAGATCTCTGCAGGACAGGTGGGATTTGACAGAAACCTGCAGGACAGGTGGAATTTGAAAGCTGTAGGGCTGTATTCATTGGAGGGAGGAGCATTGGAAAGATTTTGGGAAACTGCCATGGTGGGTGAGGCCATAGCTTGCAGGCAGTTCCTAGGGGTGTGGAGCATTTATTACGGGCATGCTACAATGGAATGCCAGAGTTTCTCTTTTGTTAGATTTAATAAAGAGCTCTGTTCTATTATTGTACCTTGCTCTGATGGCAGGAAAGAGAGATCCCTTGGGGCAAAAGGTTTGTACGTGAGTGTGCCTTAAGACCTTGTCCTTCTACCAGCAGAAGTATACCCCTATAATTCTACTGATGTGCTTATAGTGCTATTGGGCTGGGCTACTGATGGAGGATAACAATTTGGACCTTTAACTAGAACCTTTCTAGTCCAGATTTCAAACTGCTTCATGGACAATTTAGTCTCTCAGTCCCGTCCCCCCTGTAAATAACACCCTGATTCTACAGGGGTAAACTGAGGCACACGGAAGGGAAGCCATGGTGGCACTGGAAGCTTGTGACAGGATTTAGACTAGAATCCAGGTCTCCTGAGTGCCAGTCCTGTGTCTTTAACCCCAAGCTCATGCCCTTTTGTGCCGGTATATAAGCTCTGGGGGAGACACTGAAATGATTCTTATGGCTAGAACAGGCAAGAACAAAGTGTCTTGCCTTTTATAAGGTATTACAGGAGCACTGTGGGCCCAGCAGGGTGGAGTGGGCAATAAACAGACTGATCTACAAAAATACAGCCATGTCTGCTGGCCACACTTCAAGCAGTGTGTGTGTGTATCTGTGTGTGTCCGTCCCGGGGACGCTGGTGCTTCTCCTCCCGGGCCAGGGAGGGGTGTGTTTTGGGGCAGGGGGAACCCCAGAGTGGTTGATCGGTGGGGACAATAGGGCGTGTGATGGAGTGACACCATTAAAGGTTTACAGCCTCCTTGACATCTGGTGCTAACTGTCTTTTTTTGTTTGTTTGTTTGTTACCTAGAAATCCTTGAGCTAGGAGGGGAGAGCAGGCGGTTTCTCGCCTGCTTTTGATCTGCAGTGCTGGGATAGAGCTCTCCCCTCCCCAGGGGAAGAGCATGCTCTCCTACAGCAGCCTGGCTAAAGCCAAAGGGAAGGAAACCTGGACCGAGGAGTTGCTTCTTCAGCCTATTGCTGACTCTCGGTGTGTAATTGAAATGGACGTTCAGCGGGAGGGTGGAGCCGGAGGGGATGGCTCCTGCTCTGAGCCTTGGCTTTTACATACCTCCCAGCCCTGGAAGGGCCAGCCTCCCATGGACTCCCGTAGGTTTGGATCAGGCCTGTGAGGCCAGCTGAGGAAGCGCTTAACCCCCGTGATTGGGGCCAGATTTTCAGGAGAGCACTAAGCCCCGTGTGCCGAGCGCTCCTGAGAACCCAGCTCCCAGTGAGCAAGCCCTGGCCTTCGTTTTCGGTGCGAAGCCTCGTGAAAGCCTGTGAGGCCCTGTGCCAAGCAGCAACAACCTAGTCAATGGGGCTGACCCCTCGTGTGGAGCTTTCAGCGTCCAGCTCTCGTGCTGCGGCCCCGATCCCTCGGGGGGGTCCCGGCTCAGCCTGGCTCAACACCAGCAGTGTTCTGAGTCGCCCCCCCCCCCCCCCCATGCAGATAACAGCAGGCGGCTTGGCAGCTGGGCGGCATTATGGCTCTAGCGGCCAAGTGCGAATTTGTCAGGCCGGTGTTACATGCTTTCGCTTGCTCTCATCCTCCCTGCTCCGCCCTGGTTCCCGGCCCTCCCCCAGATAAACAACTGGTGTCAAGATAGAGCTGTGTGTGCGTGTGTGTGCGCTTGTGTGTGTGCACGCAGCAACTGTGCCCGCCCTCGGACTCCGGCGGGCGTGCCAGGCCGAGGCAGGTGTCGGCAGGGCCTGCCAAGGCTCTTGGCTCAGGAGGACATGCGGCAGCACAGGGGGATATATAAGGACACGCCAGGAGAGTGGGGTAGCAGAGGGAACAGGTGCTTCAGGAGCTGGAGCGACACAAAGAGCCTCTTGTGTGGGGGCCAGAAGCGGAGAACAAAGCAAGCGCTTCTCCCTGAGCCCGGGGACGGGCTGCTTGGAGCGGCTGCTTCCTCACTTGAAAGTCTCTGCTTCTTTAGTGTTGCGCCGTAAAAGAAACGAAACAGCCTGGTTCCCCCCACTTTCCCAGTTCCCTCTGGAGGAGGAGGCTCAGCCGGAGCAGAGGCGGATGAAGGGTCCTGTTCTCAGCCAAGGCGGTTGCTGCAGCTCCATTGAAGTGGACAGAGCTAGGCGGATCTTGGCCTTGGCCGTGTTGAAGTCAGCGGCAAAACTCCGTGTTAATGTGTATGGGGCCGGGATTTTACCCTAGTGTTCTTTAACGCCTCTGATGCAAGGGGGAAGGGGCTGCGGGTCAAGTGTGAAGATCCATGCCTGGGACAATGCTCGCCTCTAAAACCCCAACACCTTTGGGTCTTTGTCACCTGCTCAGATGCTTAAGTGACACCTTGGGGCTAACGAAAGACCCTTCCCGCTCTTTCCCCATCTTTCCCAGGAGAGACGGTGTGAAAGTGAACGGATTCCCACTGGGTCCAGGGCTTGCAGGTGATGGACAGAAGGTGGGGGGGGGAGAGGGGAACTCAGTGGGAGTTTCCTTTGGAAGCATGAAAGCAAATGCCAAGAATCCATTAAAAAAAGGCAGAAGGGGTGAGCTCTAAAGGGGTGAAGTGCAGTGTTGGTGTTATCTGGGGCTGGATCCTTGTCATGCATCGGGGAAGAGGAACATTTTTGCGGTGGCTTTAGCAGGCGTAGAAGGGATGGTGGCATCTTCTCCCCTCTGTTTATTGCATCCCTGGATGGATGTGGCTGTGCGGCTGCTGCAGAGGAGCTGTGATGTGTTCCTGCGCTAGGATGCACAGAGCACTAGGCACCTTTGAAAATGTTGACCAAAGAGGGTTAGGCTCCTAACTCCCGCTGAAATTCAGTTCCTTAGCTCTCAGCCTGGCCATGCTCTCCATGTGGGGTGGCTGCTTGGGTGTGGAATGCCGTGGTCCACTTGAATAATTCTCCAGAGCTGCCGTCCGACTCCTTCATGTGCTGGTAGCAGGGAATTATGGAATGGTTCATAAAAACAGGGCTCACCCACTAAACGTGGCTTAATTATTTGTAGAACAGCAGCAGGCACAACCTGCCAGGCACCATACGCGCCCCTAAGATAGCACCATCCCTGCCTCACAATGCTTCCAGGGTTGGAAGCTGTCAAGCAGACCTCTGCCCCTGGAGGTGATGTGGATAGATCCGGTGGGATGGGGTGTCTCACTGACTGGTAGATGCCTGTCAAGTTTGTAGGCAATAGCACAGACTGAGTTTGGATTGAAGGGAAGAGGGACACCTACTGAGCCACCAGCACAGGGGGCCTAATTCTCCACTCTTATCCCAGTATAAATCAGGAGTCACTCCGGAGCAGTGAGTGGATTTACACTTGTGAAAGAGAGAGAAGTCAGGCATAGTGTTTTCTTTGGCAGGCTTCATTTCCTTGAGAAAAGTTAAAGATTTCTAACAGCAAATTGCTAAGCCGCTCCTATCACACCAGCTAAAATCTGTTGTTAAAATGTCACAAACCCATAGCAGCTGGGACGCACCATTGTATCCTCCAAACTGAATTTGTGCACAGCCATCTCATAACGGTGGCATTTTCTGCTTCTGACAACTGTCAAAGGTGAGCGTGGCTTTCAGGGTGTCTGTCTCGCTGCTAGTGGGTAAGTTGTCTAACACTCTGCTTTTTGAATTGCAGTTTGGGAATGTTTCCAGAGCTCTTTAAACCTTCCAAGGTGCTTTGCAAACCTGGGTACTTCTGGGGACAGCAGTGGTCCGAGTGCAGTAAGGTAGGAAAAGGTGGAAGAGTACGCAATGTTCAGACGTAGCTCTTGGTTTTAGGTGCCCATCTTGTGAAACCTTGGGTCTGGTTTTCAGAGGGTGCTCAGCTCTTGGGGAAAATCCGGCTCAAGGCGTAGGAAGTTGGGTACCCAACAAATGGAGGTGTCAAAAAATCAGTGACCACTTCTGAAAAGAGGGGTCTTCCTGTCACATGAAATGGAAGCTGTGAAGTGTTGTGAAAAGGCTATCAGGAGGAGGATGGTGGAGGTCACAAACTGCTTTAGTGTGGTCTTAGCTATTGTCTTGCTGGTTCATGGGTGCTGACCTTGCTACCTCCCACTGCGTGCGTCTACAATTGTCCGCCTCTCTGCTCAAGTAGTAGAGCCAGGCATGGAAGAGGAGGTGCGGTGCAGGGCTGGGGAGGTGCATTGGCAAGAAAGGGTGTGAGCTTGTGTTCGGGAAGCTTGCACAGAAGTTACCCATAATCAGTGGCTGTATTTTCTCCAGACCTCCCTTTGACCGGTCCTATGCCCAACAGCTTAAACAAGGAAAGAACAACAGAACCTTCTCTGGAGGAGGGCATTGCCTTTGAATATGACTGATCATTGTCACTTGGTCTTGTCAGTTATATATGAGGGCGCTGGCACTGCACTCTAGACACCAGTTTAACTCCAGAGAGGAGACTCTCACCCACTGTCTCCTGCAGTGGAGCAAGGCTGACATGGGAGTGCAGGTCTCAGCAGTGTCTACCCTGCAAACCACAGGAGCACAGGCTGCCTTGATGCTGTGAGGAACGTGTTCTGCCAGAGAGGTGGCGCCTACTCTTTGTGGCTGCCGAAGTGGTACTGGGTGTCAGGTGTTGCTCTACTGAGACTTCTCTCTGAGGTTCTCCGATGGTAGCAGCAGCGAGGAAGGAGCAGGGTTGTTTAAAGTGGTTTAAGAAGGGGATGTACAGTCTAACACAGGCGAACGGGAGGAAATTAAGCAAAATAAATTTGGGCTGCCTATCCTAATAGTGAAATCTGTTATATTGCTAATGGGTGTGTAGCACCTTTCATCTGAGCTTCGTTAGGGCCAGATTCCAGCGGGTGTCATTCAGTGTAGAGTAGTTCCATCAGTGGAGCTATTCAGACTTACAACAGTTATGGATCTGGTCCTTGGAACTTCACAACGCCCAAGTGAGGTAGGTGAATGATATGCCCTTTGGGAAAATGAGTCACAGAGAGGGGAAGTGACTGGCCAGGGTCATGCAACAGATATGGGGCAGAGGTGGGAATAGAACCCAGAACTGCCGTCTCTGAGTTTACTTCAACCACTGGCCAATGATGACTTTTGATGGAAAGTCTTCCAGTAGAAACGGTGGAAAGCTCATTGCTTGAGACACTTCAGAACTAGACTGGACACGAGTAGCCTTAGAAACACTCTTGCCTGGGTTTTATGGACGGAGTGATTTTCTAGGTCTCTTCCACTGATAACTTCTGCAGTAGATTCAGGTCATTGTAGAGCAGAACTGAAATAGCAACAGTGGTTTATCGCCGTGCTGCAAACTTCACCTGATGTGGTATCCCACGCAGCTAAGTACTTGCAAAAAAGCAATTAGAAATAGCTACCCCTCTCTGTGCCTTTCTGTCCTTAAAGGTATGTGGGAAGAGATGACGATCTACCCAAGATTAGTCTCTTTCCTCCAGTGCCCAGAGGAGGAGAAGGGTCTGATGTCTCGGCCCCTTTTTCAGATAGGAAAGTATTGTTTATGAGCCGCTTGAGTCAAACAAGAACCTCGGTTTGTCTGGAAATGCTGAGTGTGTAGAATTGCGCACACAAAAAATATCAAGATTGTGCTTTTAGATAAGTCTGAGGGCTGCTTTCGGGTGGGGGTACAGGATACAGTTGACAAAAACAAGGGTGGGCGATACTAGCTTTCAATCTCCCGTTCTGCGCCTTCGTCACAGCGTGTTTCATTGTCAGAAGCCATTCACCTTTCCGGATCTTGCCGCAACTGTTAGGTAAGTTGTTTTTGTTTGTTGTTTGTCTTTTTCCTTCCGGCAGCCCTGACCCACTTCAGTTCTCTGGGATGCGTATGGTATTGTTTGGCGGTTTTTATATTTCTTTCTTATAGATGATCAGCCAACTGTAAATTGATTAAACTTTCTGAGCGATGATGCCAAATGAAAATGTTGGCAGAATTGCAGCTGGGGCAATATATAGGGAGGAAGAATTTTAAGTGAATGTTAGTTTTGGGGAAGCTCAGATGATCCCTAGCTGGTGGCTGCAATAGATCCCCTGACCATTCTTTAAGGCAGGGAATGTCATTTACCGTGTGCATGTACAGTGCCTAGCACATAGGCTCTGCCTTGGCTGAGGTTCCAAGTGCAACTGCAATATAAATATTCAGCAATAATTAGAGCTAGGGAATTTTTTTTTCAATTTAACCATTTATGACCCCCAAAAAGATTTTTTTTCAACCCCCGCCCCCCAAATTGCGCAGATAAAAAAACCCAAAAAATACTTCGACGGAGAAAAGAAAGCTGTGTCGCTGGCTGTGTATTTTCAGTTTTCCCCTCTCTTCTTCTTTTTCCTTGTAACTCCTCCCTCCCCACACATACATTTTCCTGTTTTGCACTGAGGCTGGGAATGGGGCCAGGAGAAGGACGGACATCGTAACATGAGTTTTGAAAACTCAAAAATGTGTGTGTTTTGGTTTTTTTCCCCATGAAAAAAATGGGAAAAGTCCATTTTTTTCACACAAACGTTCAATCAGACTAACTCCCTCCCCAAAAAGACGCACCATTTTCCGAACAGGTCTAGTTGTGATCATTGACGGGAAGGGAGCTACGCCAGTTTATACAAGCTGCGCACCTGTCCTAAGCCTTTGAAAAGAATGCGGGGCTGGGAGAGAGAATTTTACAATTGCACACCTAGACTAGATGACTCCTCTATCCGTTCATGTTTTAGATTGTATAATTTACTTCAATTTTTTAAATATCTTCTCATTTAGTAATTCCGCCTTCCCCCCAATTTTCCCCTCTTTGCTTCCCAAGAGTTTTCAGCTACATTTGATCACGACCCCCTTTCTTTTCTGTAATTTTTTCATCATGGAGTGGGGAGAAAAAGACAGGCTCTTTCTTCTATAGTGTAACGGCAGTAGAGTTACATTCCCTGATTAGCTCTTTAGCGTAGGACTTGGCAGCCCCTCTAGAATTCATCCATAGCATTTTGGGGGTTTTAACTGACAATTGTTTTTGGAAGAGCACATCTAGATTTGGGGCATTCTTCCCCTTCCCCCTCAAAGATTTGTGGTGTTTCCACTAACTACAGCTAACACCGTGTCTCTAAAAACTAATGCAATCCATCCTAATTAGAGCTTAGCGTTACTATATGGCAAGGTCACACTTACAATAAAGGGTTAATAAACAATTAATAGGTGTTATAAACATGTTACAGACATGGGTAGTAAGTGTTACAACTGGTTATATCCGTTGAGGGTATTACAGATAGTTCTAATCCATAGCTATAACCAAACCATCGATCTGTTGGACGCTAGCAACTGAAGAACCATATATTAAAATATCCTTATTCATGTATTAATTCTGTATAAATGTACCCTTAATATAAAAAGTTATCTCTTGCCATTGTGTAAAAAGAAGTTGTAAATTTTTCACATAGCCTTCTCTTGGTAAAACATCTCTGGACATTTACTAACTCCAGAATCGTCACTTGACCTACTTGAGTGACGTCTTAAGTTCTTGTCATTACGAAGGCATCTTCATGGCCAAAAGAAACAAGCTGCTCGTTTAATCGTAAAGTTAGGAGTTGGAAAAGACCATTAGGTGACCTCATTATATGTAGAGTCAGCACAGAGCTGTTAATTCTGGTGTATTCCTCAGAGCATTGTCCAGTTTTAAATGACTCTAGTGGTGAAGCTTCATCACTTCCCTTATGAGATCATTCCACAGTTGAATAAATCTTAGTGTCGGGGAGCTTTGCCTGATAATGAGCCTAAATTTTCTTGTTCTTAAAACCGGTCCATCATTCAGTCCCAGTAAAGGAAAACCTGGGTCCCACCCCTTAAGTCAAGTGGAGCTGTGCCCGTTTATACCAGTTGAGGGATCTGGCCTTTGTGTGGATTTGCTTGAGTTCTTCAGACAGATTTTATAAAAGCATTGCACAAGTGTGACACCAAAAATAGCTTGCTTTTTATTAGTTGTCCTATGGCTCTTTTGTACAGGGAAACCTCTTGCAGCAAAGTCATTGCGGGAAGTTAGTGCAAAATAACTAGGGTGTGAATTTAAAGCACCATAGACATTCCTCACCACCCGCCGTGTGGATGATTTTATTCTGCGCTGAGGGCTTGATTACACCGGTCACTCAGGAAAATTAATCCGAATTAAATAGAGATGTGAATTTAAAGTGGATTCGTTAAACTGCATCGAAACCCTGTGTGGGTGCTCTTATTTGGCATTGAAGTCACCTTAATTCGCTTTAGCGTAATTCATTTTTGAAATGAATTAAACATTCCTGAGGTTCCCTGTGTAGACAAGCCCTTATTCCAAGCAGGGGCTTCCATCTTTAAATAGCATTACAGTTTCTGTATTGCCCACCCCAAACATTCAAAATTATGAGATTATCTTAAACATTATGAGATTTGCCTTCTGTTTTTTCCCCCCAGCCTTTAGCATCATGTTCTCTAGCTTTTCTCTGCAGGTACAAGGGCTAGAAATGTATTTTTTTAAAAAAAGCTGAGATTTTATGCAATTCCTTGATTCCAGCTGCTGGGGCTCTGAGGAAAAACACTGAAAATCGCAAGACTTGCGATAAAATTGAAAAAGTTGGCAACACTGCAGTCACTAGATCTGAGGTCTGTATAAATGGATCCCAATGTAAGTGAAATTCACATGCTTTACAATCCAAGATACCCGGGCCTTACACGGATTGTAAAACAGTCCCAGGTCTGCTTTTACTGCAGTGAAAATCTGTGTGGGGACGTTGGCTTTGGAAAGAATCTTGATTGTTACCACCACCTAGGACCCTAATACGTTGGCCTGCTGAGTGCTGGAAAAGAGCATGTGGAGTGTAAAATGGATTCTGGTTTGCATAGGCCAACCATCTCCTCATTTAGATACCAATCCTGTAATATGCTGAGGGTGAAATCCCAGCCCCATTGAAATCCGTGACAAAACTCCCATTGACTCGAATGGGGCCAGGACATCACCCTATACATGCTGGGTGCCCTCCACTGCCACTGGAAGTAGTTTCACTCTGCAGGAGGCACTTAGTACTGGGGCTGATTGAAAATGGCAGATATTTCCCTTGAGAAACATGGGACGTGACAGAAAAAAAAATTGGTTCGTTCAAAATTTTTTGGAGGATTTTTTTTGGGAAAAATTAAATGTTTTGCTTTGTTGTAACTTTGCATTTTTAGGGGTTTTCTCACCTTCTCTATGGGGGGGGGAGAAGGAGCGGGGGGGAAGTTGCAAAGAATGAAATGCAACACCACTTTTTCAAGTCAAAACAGAACAAAAATGTTCACATTGAATCATTTGTTAAAAATTGGGGGGGAAATATGTTCACGAAAACGTTCCATTTCCTTCAAAGTTTTACAACAAAACAAGGCTTTTCGCCAAAAAAATCATTTCCTTTTTATTACAAATTTTGTGGTCAATTGTTTTTCAATCTGATCTCAGCACCTTCATGGAATCAGGCTTCTAAATTAGTAAACGGTGGCTTTCCAAAGGTGTAAGCGGGTAGATCGCATATGAAGGGAAAATGTCATTTATTCACATTTTTCTTTGTGTAAACCCTAGTTTGTGGAATTGGTGTCCTGAAAAATAATCTTAAATGAGTTTGAAATGAATTGTGCGTGTCCACAGGTTACTGTCATTGGATAGGTTAAAAATAGGTTAGACACATATCAGTCACGAATGGTCTGGGGTGTACTTAATCCTGTCTCAACGTGGGTGGATGGAGTAAATGACTTCATGAGGTCCCTTCTAACTCTGCCTTTCTGTCTTTTCCACCCTTCTCTTTATTTACTATTTTTTTTTGTATTAAAAAAATAATAGGACTCATCTTTTTTACTGAAGAAGGAATAGATTCAGGGTCACAGAGACAAGTGGATGGCGGGTTGAAAAATGGTATTTTCCGCAAACCAAAAATAGCGCAGAATTTTTCGATGAAATGAGTGAACATGAACATTTTATTTCAAATAGAAAATTTTCCTGTAGACTCAAATTGGAAATGTGAGGTTTGCCCCATCTGTTCTTTCCCTTTTCTCCTTGTCCCTCCACCCCAGCTCAGTGTAGTAAATGGAAAGGAAATTAAAGACAAGGTGGGCGAGGTAATAACTTTTATTGGACCAACTTCTGTTGGTGAGAGAGAGACAAGCTTATTCCACATTGCACCATAGAGTTGGGGAGGAAAAGTGGGCACAAACATTATTTGATGTTTGAATTTGAGTAGGTAAGAGTGAGCTAAAATATTCCACACGCCTGTTAGAAAAATAGGACTTGCATATTCTAAGACATTATTTCTTCTCTTTAAGGGCCAGATTCCTCTGTATTACAGTGGTGTAAATGCAAGGGAAAAATCCTGAGCTGGTGTAAGCGATCGTAGCTCCGTGCAGCTATGACAATTTATACCATGGGACTGGGAGAATTTACAGCAGCGGATTTCAGCGGAGTTAGTCTGGATTTACACTGGAGGAAGCGAGGGCACTATTTGGCTCTGAATACGTAGTGATGCTGATGATGATACAGAAAATGTCACTGAGGGTGTGTCTGCCCTGCAATACAAAATTGCTGCGTAAATATTGGGGGTCGGAATGGATCTGGGCTCTGAGACCCCATCCCCCGTGTGGGGTTTCAGAATCCGGACCCCAGCCCAAGTCCAAACATTGATGCTGAAATTTTTAGCCCTGCAAGCCCTAGTCAGCTGACCCGGGTCAGCCGGGGCCATGGCAAGAGGATCTTTTATTGCAGTACAGTACAAACAAACCCTAAGGCTTGGTCAGTCTTCCCCCAGCTTCTCCCAACTCCTTTACCTCACATCTGTAGAAACCCCATAATTAATTTTTCTCCCTATCCTGCAAACTCTTCATTTATTTTAGTGACTGTTTTCTCTCCCCCCCCCCCCCAGGTCTGCGGTATTGCTTAGGTCCCACCTCTGAATTATTTAATTGTTTCAATGTTGGCGTTGGCCAAGGAGGCGTGTGTTGTCTTAGAAGTACTAGATAGATCCGAGGGGAATATTTTATACATAAAATCTGAACGTCTCTGCTTTAGTTTACCTGGAGTGTTGACCAGTCTCCCAATGCTGTCTCGTAACAGAAATCTTCCGTTTCTGCTCTCCACTGTTTCAGTCTTGTCCTCTGAATGGGGGGGGAGGGGAGGAACCGTGCTCTTTTCCAAAGCGCATTCAAACATGCCACTGACTAAGTGATGGAAACAACACCTCCTCCCCCTTGAGCAGAGGCCAAGGGACTATTCCTTGCCATCAATGTTTGTGACCCATTTCCTCCTCATCGGGAGGACGTGCGTGGGCCAGTAGGGGAAACAGACTGATGCTGGGTGAATAAAGGGGTACACGGCAATGGAAGAGAAATGCAGATTGCTCCCGAAGTGGTTCTTAGAAAGGTTCGTTAGAGAGGGGGGGCGCCTCAGCGGATAGGGTGCTCACAGAAGACCTGAGAGTTCTCTGCTCTACCACCGATTTCCTGTGTGATTGTGAGGAAGTCACTTAGTCTAGCTGTGCCTTAGTTCCCATCAGTGAAAGGGGAATACTGGTAGTGCCTTTCCTTACAGGAGTGTCGTAAGGCCAAAAACACTGAAGAGTGTGAGCCACTCAGATCCTGCGGTAATAGGGGCCATGCGAGTACCTGGGACAGATAGACTATTCCATAGCAAAGCCACTTCTCAGGAGAGGGCAGGAACGGCAGGGAGTTGTTGGGGGGGGGGGAGGGAAGTCCCCGAATACAGTCAGTGCATCATCCTTAGGCCGTTTCCCCTTGAGTCTCTGTGACATTGGCACTGAAGCAAAGCATGGCTGTTTCCATCTGACCCTGTCGGAAAGTTTTAGCAGGTGCATGGGGGTGGCTGAAAGGGGACTCGTTGCTAACACGTTTTGGTATGATTCTGTTTCACCGGACTGGAGCGGAGAGCCTGTTGCATTCAGGGCGTGAGGCCAGGGGGATGGCTCAGGCCGGAGATATGCAGGCTCTCTGGAACCACGGTTCAGATTCTGGCAGAGTTTCCCCTATTTGGGGAGATAACTGGCGCTCCGTGCCGTTGGTGGAGGTTTGGGAAGAGACCCCTCTGCTCCGTATGGTCCTTTCCAAGAGTCAGGCCCCAGCCAAAACTACTCTTCCTCCCCCTGCGGGGGCTGCTGCACACAATACCGTTCACACAGGTGGAAGGTACGCGCTCCCATCCCGCAGGCTGCTGCCTGTCATTGCTGCTGGGGCTCTGTCCGTCCGCGTTCTGAAGTCCTCAGGATACTCACATGCGTGAAGCCAAGCCTGCTGGACTGGGGCCCGAGTGCTCAGCCCCTGGCAGGATCAGGCCTATATCTGTAAAGTGGTTTAGGATTTCTCAGGCTGGGAGGTTTTATGCAAAGAACAGCAGGTTTCCTAAGGCAGGCGCAGGCAGAGAGCTCCCTAAAGTGCCAGCCGAGAAGAGACACGGATGAGCTGTAGGAGCGCCCGGGGGGGGGGGGGTCTTTTGAGCTACGCAGCAGAACAAGAAGTGGCTAATGTTGGAACTGGCAGTGAATATTTGCTCACTTGCCATTTTGGGGGGGAGTGAGGGAGAGCCTGCCAAATTCTGATTTGCCCTGGGCACCATCTTGCCAAAGGCAGGGCCTAGCTGGCTGCAAAGACACAATTGTCAGCCTGCACTTGCTGGTTCTCACTGCACTTGCTGGAATGCTACCCTTGCCTTCTTCCCAGTGCTGAATTTGCAGCGTCTCCAGCAACCTCTTGACCTGGTTTTTCATGAAAGCAAATGGGGTGGTTTTCCCTTCTGGATCACAGGCACCAGTGTAAGGTTTTAAATGCGAGGAGTCTGTGTGTTTTAAGGCTGAATGGGTTATTGCAGTGAAGAGTCCAGTTCTAGGTAAATAAAGGCAAGAGGCTTCTATTGCTCTAAACCCGGGGGTTAGGAAGATGATACGTGAGTATATGAGAGATTGCATCTGACACAGGATAAAAGCCCTACTCCTCCTACTGACAGCGGGTAGAGATTTTCCCTTCCAATAATGAAGGCCTCTACTCTAGGAATTGTAGGTTGGTTCTGTTCCTGATGTGTGTGGATTAGCTGGCCCGTGTGGTCTGTGTCTCTACTGTTTTGTTACAGAATAGGTTTAGCATCTCTTTGAAGGTGAATGGGGGTTTTCCATCCTGGGTGTGCAGGAAGGATGGAACGGTATGCTTTAATAGACTGTCTCCCGCTGCTTTAATCAAATGTACACATGGTACAATATGGGAGTCCTCCAATGGCCAAAGCCATGTTTGTAAATTTCCATGGATGCAAACCAAAGACTGTAGCCAGTTGCCTGAGTCTCGTTGGCGCTGTGAACTGGAGTGGGTCAATATATATATATATATCTTTTGTGGATTTTTTGGGGGTGAAATGTGTCCCTTTTTTTTTCCATTTCAAAATTTCAAATTTCGCACTTCATTGACTGGCCGTACGGTGAATGCAGTCCTGCTACAGCAACAAATTCACACTGAGTTATGACTCTGGGGGAGCCTTGCACCATGACTTGGCTAAGGAATTGTGCTCAGCTTTGCCGAGGTCTGGCTTGTTGCTACTTTGGGCCAAAATCTTGCAAAGTCAGCTGATGAGTTTGTTGGGCTGTTGATCCTCAGTCTAAAGCTATTCTGGATGGGGTATCCCTATGTCATCTTCTCAACCATCTCTGGTTACAGTTACCCACCGATGCAGTGTTCCTGTTCCCTCCCCATCCAGCTCCTGCCTTCCATCTTTGGATCGCTGCAATGACCCATGGAATGTGCTCTCCATTGTTTGGAGCTAACAAATGCTTCCCTAGATTCCAGCGACTGGCTGCAGACCAATGCTGGAGGCAGAGTTCTCTCTCTCTGTGTGTGTGTGTGTGTGTGTGTGTGTGTGGTGAGAGAGAGCAGCCTCTGCTCAGTCACAGATGGATGGTCACAACCTGTTCTCTACGCAGATCTGTCCTGTCTGCCATCTATCACTTTTCTCAGTATGGTGTCTCCTGTTGATCGAAAATTAACCCCTGAGCATGCTTAGTAGTGGCTGATGTATATTGCTGAATGGGCCTGTCTATGTTTGTCCTATCAGGGTCCATAATTTAATCTAAAAGGTTTCTGGTCTATAAAATACAGAATCCTGCTTGCTAAGTCTTCTTTGAGGTCTCTGCTGTTTTCACCAAAGATGACAATTTACGCTGACCTTGTTAGAGATATAAGTACCATACAGATAGATGCCCCAGAGAGTCTAAATTCAGAACTCAGAATTGCCAATCCCAAGTGTTCAAAAATCAGGAGGTCATGCTCCCTGAAATCACGAGATTCATGTCAATGTCATGAGATTTAATATGTATATAAACTTTGCGTTCTTCTTATTTGCCTTCTGCTGTTGGAGCATTTCTCTGCAACCATGTGAGCTAGAAACTTCCTTTTCCTTTAAATGAATGTAATCACATGACTCCGGCAACTGGGGAGATAAGCAAAACATTGCAAGACTTGCAAGGACGGGTACTTCTCGAGTCCGGGGGTGTTGTATCCTCTTGGTGGGTGTGAGGGATGGGTATCAGAGGGAAGCCGTCTATGCTTTTGCTTATTAAGCCTCGTTGGGTGGAAGTGTTCAGAAAATGCCCTGAAAGGATATTGCAGGTCTAGCAGGAAAGCAATATGTTTACCTGGCAGGATATGTGCTATTGTCTCCCCTGGTGGCCAGCAGGGATTCCTTAAGTTGTGTTTGGAAGAAGAAATTTATATGTGTTCTTATTTTTACCTCTCTCCCCCATCTCGAGGGTGCATGGAGGCTGCAGCAGGGAACGTGCAAAGACCGCTGGTATTTTACAGCCGCCCCGTGGCGCTTAGTGTTAACTGTGCTGTGTGCAGATGGGGAGATGGGTGTTATGCAACAGGGGAGGGTGAGGGAGACTGACACGTTGTGGCAGCTGCCGTCCTGGTCTTCCCTGGTAAGAGTTGCTGCTGGGGACATTGTGGGAGCGGTTGCTTAGAGGGAGGATCCTGCAGCTACTGCGTTTATAGCCTGGTGGGCCGGATTGGTGATGGGCTCACGGGGAGCTCACCAGGTACCCTGGTCAAAGGCAGGAATATATTTGTATTTCTCTCTGCCTTGACATACGGGAGCAAAAGTACCTTGCAAAAACCTCCCTTCTATGTGCGAGCCAAGGTACTTTGGCTGGGTTGTATCAGGTAGCAGTTCCCCAGCTGTGGATCTTCCTCCTGGGGCTTTTTGATTTCCAAGGGGCTCCTCCTTGTGCCTGAGGGTTTCCCCAGCAGGGCCCTCTCCAGAGCTTTGATTTTCCCCAGTGCTCTGCTACACCAAACCAGGATTTCAGTCTCCAAGTGGAGGAGACTCCAGCTCTCTCCGGATGAACACTGCAGCTCTGGGAAGGATCTGATAGATGTATTTTCCATCAGGAACTGGTACTTCCAAGCTGAGTGGTATCAGGGATCCTAGGGGTATCTAATAACTCATCATTTTCAATGCAAACCTGGGCTGGATTTGACCCAGTGTCCAGAGGTGAGAAGTGCCTTTTCCCTACGCCAATCCCCAGAGCCATCCGATTTCCCTACCTCCAGACGGTCGTTATGTATGGGGGACAATTGCTATCACCTGGAAAGGGCTTGGCGTTGTGCTTTAACTAGGAACGACTGACTGCCCTTCTCCTGAGAGTGTTGATGCATGGAGGACCAACGGGCAACGCTAGGTAACTCTGCTGGCCCACTGCTTCTGGCGACCGTGGCCTTTTGGAGGAGAGTAAATACAGAACAAAGCAGAGCGAAGGCTTCCATGACCTGATGCATGAGCCTGTTGAATTCTCAAGGGCCAGTTTAAAACCCAGTGGAGTCAAAGGCTAAGTCTACATGGTCCCTCAGTTTGGACGACGGGGGTTGAAACGGGACGACGTTACCGTGAACTAGGTACCTTTTAGGTCACACCAGCAGCGTCCACATGGGGAAGTTAAAGCACAGCATGTCGGCTCACACTGGAGTTCACACCCCATAGGCCGTGCCACATCTACACGGCCCTGTCGGCTGTGTGGCGGGGCCATCTAGGTGTAGCCTTTGACTCCATTGGGTTTGGGATCAGACTCTTAGACTATTTCAATAAATAACATGTTCCAAAGAAGATTCTCCCACATAGCTCAGCTCAGCCCCCCCCCCCCCTCCCCCGCCAGCTCTGGCTTAGAACTTCTTTTTTTTTGGCCTTTTTTCTTTCGTACAATATTCTGCGTGGTTAACCCCTTCCGTCCCAGTCTCTTGAAGCATGAATGAGCAGCTCCTTTGCAGCGGTAGGTAAGTAGTATCCTTCTCATTTGACATCAGGACAACATGGCTCCCTTTTGGGCCCCTGTATAAGAAGATTTTTGCACACTGCATGCTGAACTCTTCTGAAAATCTGGCCCCAGTTGCGGGTGCTGAGTTGGCAAATTAGGCCCTGAGCTCTCTTAAAAACCAGGCTCCACATGATATACCGAGGGGTGCTAGCATCACAACAGAATTTGGGCATGCTGACTCCCGGCCTCCGCTGTTCAGACCTCTCCCCATCTTCGGCTCTTACAAGAGCCCTTTCAAATCAAGTCCCCTTGGTGTAGCTTTAGCACCTAGTTGAGAGCACTACAGTTGCCAGAGAAGGGATTTATTTTTAACCTCAAACAATACTGGAACCAGTTGGCATAGCAGAGTACTTGCTTGTCCTCTCTTTCTGAGACAAGGAGGGCTGGAATTGCCAGGGTAACAAATAGCTGTGATTGCCTCTAATTGGACTCTTTTTATTGCTCATCCTGTGCTTTGGCTGTTTGTGAGGGTTTGCTTGGATGTGGCTTTCTTCCCCCTCTCTACTCCCCCCATTATTATTTTTTTAAGCTGGGTTTCAAAAGGCCCAATTAGCCTCAATGAGCACGGTGCATTCCCTTCTGAGTTAGCCGCAGAAACTGGTGCATCGTTGGGGAAGCTGAACGTTGCTGGAATGTATTGTCCTGTCTCAATGCTTGTGTGTGTGCGTGCGCCATTCTCTAGGCTTGCTACAGCCAGACCCCATGTTCACTGCAGCAGGAGTCAAACAAGCACTTGGGAGCATGTCCTCTCTATTGCAGGGAGTGGAAGGGACCAACTCTTCTTAGATGCCTTGCTAGACTACATCCTTCGTTCCATCCCACTAGCACTTGATGCAGGTGCATAGTTGCCTTGACTGACCTCTCTTCGAACACGTGGTTTGGAAGCTCCTCAGATGTTCCTGCGTGTGCTGCCAAAGCACACAATTTCTCCACAGAACATCCTCTTGGCAAGACCGCGTCGGACCTACCGGGGCTTGGACGCTCAAAGACCAGTTTCTTTCATTGCCAGTTGTTTTTCATGTGGGATAAATAATGGGAAACATTTGACCCATTTTACATGTTAAGAGCAGCATTTGTCCCCGGGGTTCGGTGCTGTCGTATTGCCACCGTGAGGCACTCCTTGGCCAGCACACAGGATCTGTTGCGGTTGGAGACCCTCCAGTGGAAAGGTAGAGTAGACGTGGAAGTATCCACTGAAGTTCTGTTATTACATTGTCCCACCAACCTCCTCAACAGGTTTTATTTCATGTCTCTTAGGGAGGATACATCTTAACTCCCTGCAATCACAGGAAATTGATTGCCCGGGGGGTGGGGGACGGACAGTCTCCCTGGTCTTAGGTCATCTAGTCCAACCCCCTGCTCAAAGCAGGACCAATCCCCCACTAAATCGTCTCTTATCACATGCTTCAGCAGAAGTGAGGCTGGAAATCACCCTCTAGTCTCTGCCTAGGTGTCTGGGGTAGAAATCTGGAGATTTCTAATCACCATGCTGGTATCACCGTGTGCCTGTGAACAGGAATAAGAGAGCACTAGTGTCAGCAGAGCACTTCATGCCAAGCCAGCAGCAAGAGTGCGTTCTACCCAGGGGATGGAGAAGAAGGATAGCAATCATGCACCACCCTATTTTCTCTGCCGGAACAAGAACATCCGGAGCCGACTTCTAACCAGGTCGGTGTGAGGCCCCGTCTTGTGTAGCTGAGCTTTGCTTCATGTAAGCAAGTTAACATTTACTGACCAGTCCCTACAGAGAGAAACTCCATATATGGCCACAGAGTAGCTCTGGTGAAGTTGCTACTCCCTGAATACAGGGCCTCCCAAAGTTCATTTGGTGCCAGTCCAGGGGTGGATATTTCTAAAGAGTCTGCCCTGGCTTTTTGAGCCATCCTGTTAGAGTAAACAGGAGAGATAGGATCAATTTTTAGCCAGGAAGGGTGGCACAACCCAGGGGGAGAATTGCAGGATGTGCCATAAAGAAATAATAATTCGGAAAGAAAAACTGCACAGCTACTGTTGGGAAATGTTGTCACCATCCCAAGATCTCTCAGTGCTTGGTCTTATGGGGCCAGTTCCTTGGTCTAGCTCCACTGATGTCCACAAGCATGCAGCCTGAAGGGGAGAAATTCCCTAGGGAGTTGACACAGCCGTCATCGGGGGGTCTCCCAAAGCTCTCCCCGTCCGATCGTCTCTAGCAGGGTGTGGCGCTGCCATGCAAGTGAGGGCTGGGTGAGCTGATGTGAAGCACTCACTCTAGTCCTCTGCGCTGAGCAGGGGTGAGTCACAAGCCAGCCACGTGTCTGGGCTGATATGGGCTTCAGCATGACCCTCACCATACTAAGGAGGAGTGCAGCTTCGCACTCCCCTCCTCCTCCAAGGAGGCTGCCTGCTTATGCCAGGGAAGGATCTGGCCCCATACATTGCGAGTGGATAAGTGTCCGCATCACTCAGCCTTGGGACAGTACTTGTTAGGATTCTCAGCAGGGTACCCAATAACTACAAGCCCTGTAGACCAAACTCTCCTCTACCTATCAGAGGTCATTCCTCCAAGGCCAAGCGCGCCATGGTTCTAGACCTGCGTTGGGAGTGGAAGACTTCAGCCTTTCAGAATGGCATCTTTCCCTGATACTAAGTTCACTCAACTCCCCCTCCCTACCACAAAAGAGGAATCATTAAAGGAGAAGATCTGTTACATGAAGACATTTTCCATGTGCCGAGCCAATTGTTCCTGTCCCCATTGTCTGCTGAACAGAAGAACCTCTTTGAGCTGAGTAGCTGAGATTTTTAGAAGAGGCCTGTTAGTGGAACAAGCCCTGTAACAAGATAACTGGGTTTCTTTTCTCTTTTCCTTCCCCCCCTCCCCCCCCCCCGTTCGGCAAACTGTATAATAAAAATACAATGAGGCCCTCTTCAAACAGACAGTAATCAAAGTAATAAGTCCATTTTAAGAGTAAACTTCCAGTGGCGCAGAAAGGTTAAGTACAATGGAAATCTGACCTGCTGGTGGAACGGAACTTTCCTTTTGTGTGCTCTTTAAAAATGAATACATTTTCACTGCGCCACAAACCGATTGTTCCTGGTTCCCCCATTGTCCAGGTGACAAGGCAGCCCTCTTACAGGGCTACATACCAGTGAGAAGGAGAGAGACCTGTGACAAAAACAGGCTTTGTCTCCTCTCTTCCCTACACAAGGGGATGGAGCAGGGTTTTTTTGTTGTTGTTGTTTTTTCAGTAATAAGAGCTAGCATGAGACCCTGAATATTTCCCCCCCCTTGCTCAGTTAATTTCCATTCCTGATCTATTGTGAATCTGCAGAGCAGGTCGCCTAGATGGTCCCATCCCAGTTCTCTCAGGCCAAACTTTGTAGGTTAGTTAAGGTATTCTGAAAATGAATTGTTGTGTGTGTGTGTGTGTGTGTGCGTGTGTGTGTGTGTGTGTGTGTGCGCGCGCACGCACACAAGAGAATGTCGTGGGGGTGGAATGACAGCGCTGGGGGGCGGAATCTTTCTCAGCTGGACTGAGGCGTTGTGGGCCCTGGCAAAGCAAGCATCCACCGCCAGTGCAGCTCCTTCCTGAGCCCCGGGGGTCCCCTCAGGACCTTCTCCAGGCTTGGGAAAGTTTCCACTTCTATCAGTGTAAGGTGCAAATGGCTTCCATTGTCCAGGCATCTCAGAGTCTTGGGTGTATTTATCCTGCATTTAAATTGTACGTTTCTCCTCCAGGACTCCAGAGTGTTACAGAGTGACAGCTCAGTTGGAATGAAGCCCCCGCTGGGGTAGAAACCACGAGATGCCCACTGTGCTGCACCACTGGGAGGTGGGGGGAATTTTCACCTGGAACACTCGGGCCATGCCCCTACTCTCTCAGAAAATGCCGTGGGATCTTTAATGATCTAACCTGAGACCCCAATCGTAGTCCGTTGCAGGGAAGTCAACGTTAGCAAACTTGTGGAAGGCTAAGAGCAAAGAGGTGGTGTGGTCATAAGGAGTCTAGAGATTACCCGACCTGTGTAAGCCAACACCTGTCAACATGATCCAAAGTGGCTCGTCGGGAATGGTCTAGATGGGGCTTACCAAAGGCTAAAATCCTCCTCTGTGGAGCTGTCCTCCGACACATTCATAGCGAATGAATTGATGTGTGTTATCAAGGGTCCCTGTGTGGGGGCACTTGATCAGTCTGTCTCTCAGGACCCTCCTCTCCAACACGCCCGGGATGAGTCTGTTCAGTTTCTGGGGGGTGGGAGAGCTGTGGGGCTAGAGAGAAGCAGGACTGTTCCAGGGATGAGAATTAAAAGACGCAGGTCTCTGACTGGCGACACTATACAAGCCAAAAGGAAACCCAATAGCCTGGAAAGCGCAATGATTTGTTCAGAGCAGGGCAGGGAACTGAGATAAAAAAGCCCTGCTAAGATCAGAAACTCTGGCATGCACAGTGGCTCATTGTTGAGCTGTCACACTTCCCTTTACTTTATTGCTTTTGTCCAACACCCTATTGTTCCACTTCCTTTTGTCCCCTATTCAGCGCACTGGCTTTTCATTACCCAGCCGGCCTTGTTGTTTTCGTTTCTTTTGTTTGAAGTTCCTGAGAGGAAGGTTTTATTTTCAGCGGTTTGATTAATTCACAGCTTGAGCTGGGCTTTGTTTGTTATGTAATTGCTGCCCTGCGCTTTTCCAGAGCCTCCGCGCAGCCGCTGCTCTGGCCCCACTCCCCTCCTCCTCTGGCTTTAAATGGCCTGGAGCGTGCAGCATCATTCCAGGTGCGTGGTCTTTCCTTGGGGTCTTTGGGGGGGTCTCCATCAAGTCATGTTTAGAACGTAAGAATGGCCACCTCAGAGCATAACGACCCATCTGTCCAGCCCAGTGTCCCTCCGCCTGCCGCACCAGAACAGACCCAATGGTCCGACCGTCTGGTCAGGTATCCCTCTGCCTGCCGCACCAGAACAGACCCAATGGTCCGACCGTCTGGTCTAGTATCCCTCCGCCTGCCGCACCAGAACAGACCCAATGGTCCGACCATCTGGTCTAGTATCCCTCCGCCTGCCGCACCAGAACAGACCCAATGGTTCATCTGGTCTGGTATCCCTCCGCCTCCCACCCACAACAGACCTTCATGGTCCACTTAGTCCAGTATTCCTCCTCCTGCCATGGCAAAGGAGCCAGGGATCTGTCTAGTCTGGGATCCTGTCTCCAACAGTGGTCAACGTCGGATATTTCAGGGAGAGTGCAAATCCCCTCCCTATATTTTCATCATTTCCCTCTGGAGGGAGGGGTGAGGGCAGGGGTCATTTTTTTCCTGGTCCCCTGCTGCTGACCAGTTCATGCTCCGGGGCATCAGGGCTTGTGGCCCTTATAAGGCAAATCCCGGCTAGAGCCATTGTAGACGATCTCTTTCCCCATAGACGGGTCTAATCTTTCTGGGACTCTGCCGCGGTCGAACCAGTGAGCGCCGTGTTCATACCCGGCCGGTGAGGATTTCCTGGATTGTCGTAGATTCACCTGGAAGCCTCGACTCTGGGCCTCTGGCATCACAAGCAGGTGTTGCAGTGCCAATGGGTTTGCAAATAACATGGGTGCTTTTTTATCTCCCTTTTAAATGGCAGGCGCTTCCCAGGCCTAGTTTCTCCTTTAGTGGTTATTTCTGCTTCCTGGCCTCTTAAGCGGAGCCCCCACACTGGGTTCTCCTGGCGTTCTGCTGGCCAAGTGTTCCTCGGGAGAATCTGACCTTTTATAGTAAACTCGGTGGGGGGAGTTTAGCCTGGCTCCAGCCAAACTTCAGCTGATGGAAGTTAGGAAAAAACGTCCTTAATGGGTGGCCTGCTTTTAACCCTTACTCTGAAGCAGCTGGCACTGGCTAGTGGCAGAGACAGGAGACTGGGTTCGAGGAACCCTGGTCTGGGGACTCCTGACAGAGAGACTCTTGTAGTAAAAGAAGCTGCTTCTAATTTGTCGGTTAAAATCCTGGCCTTGGTGAAGCCAATGGGAGCTTTGCCATCCACCTGAATGGGGTTGGTATTTTACCTTCCCTTTTCAACAGAAAACATGTCTGACTTGGGCGTTTGGGGGACTTTTCTCGTTAGTTTGGTAGATGTACAGGCTGGTCTGGCCACGAGACCAGGAGCCAGGAGTTCCTCAGGTCTCCTGCAGGTTCAACATATCCTTAGGCGTGTCACCTTGGGCCCGGTTCTTCAGAGGAGCTGAGCGCCTGCAGCTCCCGTTGACTTCTGCTGGAGTTGTGGCCACCCAGCCCCTTTTGAAAAGTCGGGCCCTTGACCTGTCCCAGCCTCACGTGGGATAAGAACACTTGCCTTCTTCCTGGGTGGGTACGTGTGGAAGGTAATGGGTGAATCTTTATAGAGCATGTTCAAGCATTCTCATGTACAGCTGGGGGAAAGCGACTCTATATAACTGTGGGCAGCTCAGTGGCAAATCCCGGGTCTCCTGACTCCTTGTATCCTGTGCTCTGACCCACACTGAATAGGAGCCAGCGCTCCCGGGCTCTGTTTGCAACTTTGTCAATGCCTTGTTGCCCCTCAGGTTGCTCTTCTATGCAATGGGTACCGCTGTTCTTCTCACTCATGCTCTGGTGGGTGGTGAGACTTCATGAAGTGGTGCAGGATCCTTCCCGGAAAGCAGCTAGGAAAATGCAAAGTACAATCTTTTCTTCAGGAGTTCACATGCTTAGCCCCAAATCCCATGGCTCTGTGTGTTTTGGTTTTTACTAGAACATCATCATCGCATGGCATCACACGCCGGAGGGGGGTTGTTGGGTTTGTTCTCCTGGGAGCTTCTGGTCTCTGGAGCCGGTACCCACAGCAGGGAACATTAAGGAAACTACAAACAATGGGGTCTCCAAACGGCAGCAAAACTCAAGACCATTGTCCCACTCCTGGTGGCACAGCAAATCAGCCAGACGGAGTGACCCCAGTGGCTTCCCGTGCTTGCTCCAGACGGGTGACTGTGCTGCAGGGCTGTTGGAGGAATTGGGAGCGAAAGGGTGATGCAGTGCCGTCGGTTAGGCACCAGAGGGAAGGAGTAGTAGCTGTTACACAGTTGCATAGCTGTCCCTCTGTGGGGACAAACTTCCTGCAAACAGTGCTGAAGGTGCATTTAAACAGTGCAGAGACCCGAGCTCTTGGAATGTACAGACTGGGAGGAAGGGGGCACCGGTTGATTTATTCCTGGGCTGTTCCCTCTTGAAACATGCTCCTCGCAGTTCAGCGTCCAGCACTTGGGTACCATTGTTGTGTGGCCAGCACAACCACTCTGGCCCTGTTACCACACTGACCTCTCTCTCCTTCCCTAGGATGTCCATGAGGAACCCTGTTTCTCCTCACCTGGAACTCGATGGAGCCGGGAACATGGTGAACTGCACCATCAAGACGGAAGAGAAGACGGAGAGCTGCCATGAGTCCCCCCAGGGAGGACCCACCGGCTCCGATCCCCACTCCAGCGATTCGCACGGAGCGCCGCTGTCGCTGAGAGAGGGTGCTGACCCCCGGACTCTTCCACAGGTGGGGCTAAGTCTCCTGGGTCCCGTCTCTCCTCATTGCCTATGGGTTCAAGCTTTCCCATTTCCCGCCCAACTCACAGGGCCCAATCCCAGCCTGTTGTAACCAGGTGCAGTTCCATAGAGCCAAATTCATTGCTGATTTATGAAGTCAATGGGATTCATAGAATCACAGAATATCTGGAACCTCAGGAGGTATCTAGTCCAACCCCCTGCTCAAAGCAGGACCAATCCCCAACTAAATTCCATGTGGCGTACATCTGTGCCTTGAATGCAGTTCCACCTGCTCACCCCAGTTCTGGCTATTTAATTCATCTATCTGACCCAGGAATCTGTAATGCACTCATCACTTCTGGTAACCAAGCTCCTTTGGTCTACCAAGTATACTAAGGGTATGTCAGAGGTGTCACTGCCTCCCGAGTTCCTGGCTAGCACCCTAACCACTAAACCTTCCCACCTTTCTGCACTGTCCGGCCTTATGAGGTTACCCTTTCCTGCCAGTAGGTGGAGACAGAAGCCAAGTCCTCCTAGACTTGAGAGGGTAATGCCATGTTCCAACCTAGACCCCCGGGCCATGAAGGAATGTAGTTGAGAGGCAAGAGGCAATGGTTGTTACCCTGTCCGCTGCCTGCATTTACTCCTCAGCCGTAGGAAATAGAGTTGAAATTTGAGGCTCCCCCAGGCTTTCTGTCCGTTCTTGATATTTTCGAGTCAGTCTTGGGATTTGAACAATGGCCTTCAGAATAGAGCCAGCCAGCCTGGCGGTAGCAGGACGCAGAGGTGCTGCCTTAGAAGCTGCTCCGGTTCCTCTGGGGAAACCTGTGGCTACGCTTTCATTTTCCCTTTTTAATTGCTCTTGGGTTTCCCCCCGCTGAGTCACTCCCGCCTGCTTAGCCTCAGACCCTGCTGCTTTCAATTCCTGTCTTCCCAGAGGTGGTCGCATTTGCAGAGAGGCATAGCAGTCGAAGTAAATAATTGAAAACGATTGCAAACAAGGCTTTGCAGCATGAAAAAAATAAGTCGCCTTCAGTGCATTAGAGGCTCATGGGGCTGGTATTGGTCAGAATAAACGAGTCTCCAGTTGAGAAGCGCTGTCTAGTGGTCAGAGCTCAGAGGCAGACTGGGCTTTTCAAAGGAGCCCAGAGAAGTTAGGACCCAGTTCCCATTGACTTCTCCTTGGAAATGCCCGCAAGCACTCCTAGGCTCTGTTCCTACCACTCCTACTCTCCCAGGACCTGTTCAATAGCCCATTAAGGACAGTGGGAGCCTTACATTGCTGTGATATCAGGCCCTTCCCTAGAGACTGTGGGTAAGTTACTTAACCTCTCCCATGGTTTCTCCATCTGTGAGTATCCTGCCTTTAGACAGGGTGTGAAGCAGCTCCTTTGTAAAGTGCTTTGCGATCCTCTGCGAGGGTCTATGTTAGGGATATTTCTTGGAGAACAGAGCTCAGCATGGTATTCGGTGTATTTGCTCTCCTCCTTGCTTCACCCAGTCACAGGGGCTACTGCGTGTGATTCTTTGGCCTATGTTACAGAGGAGATTAGATGGTCACTGTGGTCCAGTCTGTCCTTAGAACCTGTGAATCTTCTCCCTTTGGAGGTTTGGGGTGATTTGTGGGAAACTGAGAGTCACTTTTTGTACATTGCAGGAATCCCGGTCTCCTGTGAGCAATGTGTTAGATTCCAGGAGGTCTGCATTTGAGCCTGCTGTCAGCAGCCAGGAAAAATTAGATTTCAACAAAAACTTGAAAGAGGGTAAGAAGGGTCCTGAGCCTCCGTTTCCATTGAAATCCCCTTGATCTACAGACAGCTTTGTCCTGGTCCCATATGTTTGGGGCCTCTTTTATTTTTTTAAAGTTTTGAAAGAGGCCTCCAGTATACAAATAAACATACTTTGAACAAGATCCTGAACTGGTCCTAAGCAATGTAGCCTTATCAATAGGGCTCTATTAAATTCACAGTCCATTTGGGTCAATGTCATGGTCATAGGATTTTTAAAAATAATACATTTCATGATTTTAGCTATTTCAATCTGAAATGTCATGGTGGTGTAACTGTAGGGGTTCTGCCCCCAAATGGGGAGGGGGTCACAAGTTTATTGTAGGGGGTTGTGGTATTGCCACCCATACTTCTGTGCTGCTGCTGGCAAGGCACTGCCTTGGGATCTGGCTGGCAGCCGCTGCTCTCTGGCCACGCTGCTCTGCAGGCAGCGTAGAAGTAAGGGTAGCAATACCACAGCCCCCCTAAAATAACCTTGATACCCGCCTCCTGTGACCCCCAGTTTGAGAAATGCTGGTCTCCCCTATCAAATCTGTATGGTAGGATAAAAATAACATAAAAGATTAGATTTCACGGCGGACACCAGATTTCACAGGCCATGAATTTGACAGTGATGACAATGAGTGGCCAGGACTAAAATTGTTTCTCCTGCTCTCTCTCTCTTGCCTCGCCCTGTATGCTCCTATGGTGACAGTTATGCCAACCATTGAGAAGTTACTCTCCAGTGACTGGAAAGAAAGGCTTCTGGGAAGAAACACCATGGAATCCAAAGAGGTGAAAGGTAAGCAGTAGAGTAACTACCGTCCCCTCCTGTGCCCTTACCTTCCCACCAGCCCCCTGCCCTTTTCCTCCTTTGTCTTGTGTGTCTGAATATTACAGCAGGTTGAAAAGGGTGTGTGAAGGGGGGGAGGGGGTTTGCAATCATCCTCCCTCCCCCCTTTTTGGTTTTGGTCAAAATTGGAAATGTCAGTAACAGTTTTCATTGGAATATTGGGGAAAAGATGTGACCAGTCCTAGTGAATATTCATCCGGTCAGAACTCGACTGCGTGACTCGATAGAGCACATGCTAAAGGGATGAAATACAAAGCAACCCCTCCAATAAAGTATCTAGGGAATTTGGGTCCAAGTCCCAGCTAAGCTCTCTGCTGGCTCTAAGGCAGAGGTTCTGAAACTTAATTGCACCGCAACCCCCTTCTGACAATAAACCGCTGCCCTGACAAGTGTGTGTGTCTGTGTACACGCAAAACCAAAGCCCAAGACTTCAGCCCCAGGCAGGGGGTCTATAACCTGAGACCCGCAACCCAGAGCCGCAGACAGGGGTGTGACTGCGGCAAGTATTGCCCCAGCTAGCTTTGATCTAGCTAGCTGGAATAACAACAGCAGGGAAGCCATGACGGTATGGGCTAGCTACTCAAGTTCCTACCAGGGTCCTGGGTGGGGCTGTACATCTGGTGCTTCCCCGGACACCCAAGGTAGCCAGATCACAGCTAGCTCAAGTATGTCTACATGTGCTGCTGTCACACCTCTGACACCAGTGTAGACGTGCCCTAAACCTTGTAGAATAATTGGAGTATCATATATTAAGCCAGCCAGCCCTTGTTTACCCCCCCTCTGCGGTTTGATTACTTGCTTGGCCCAGGAACCCAGGAGAGCTTAGCGGAGAAGGAGCTGCAGTTGCTTGTTATGATCAACCAACTCTCCACCTTGCGGGACCAGCTTCTGACGGCCCATTCGGAGCAGAAGAACATGGCAGCCATGCTGTTTGAGAAGCAGCAGCAGCAGATGGAGCTGGCTCGGCAGCAGCAGGAGCAGGTATTCGGCCAGTGCTCTGGAGTATCTGTTTCCCCTGCCCCCTCTCCCATCCTGAGGGGTTAGTTCAGAACCAGGGCAGGTAGCCCAGTGGGCGCTCACGGGTCGGGCTTCTCACCATCTCGGCTCCACCTGAGCTGCACCTCAGAATTGGATGGAGCACCGGGACCGAGCAGGGAATAAAGCCGGGTGAATATCGGATTTTGGCCATTCCAGGGGCGGGAGGAGTATTGTGTCAGGACACACGACATGTTTTGTTTCCATGGGGACCATTTTAAAGCTTTCAAAATGAAATTGTTTTTTAATAATGACCTTTTTTTTAAATGTATGACCTTGAGTGGGTCACTGCATCTCTCTGTGCCTGAGTTTCCCCTTCTGTAAATGGGGTGAATAATCCGTCCTTTATCCCAGTTTGTTGTCTCTCTTTTGATACCGTTTCCTCCAGAGAGAAGTTCAAATGTAGCTTTTAAATGATGGAAGGATCCTTTTTGTTTTCTCATGATTTTTAAAAAACATATTGCCATGACTCTGTTCTTTCACGCTGGGATCCTCTTGACCCAGGAAGTCTTCTCCGGTGGGAGGTAGGGGACAATTTTTGAGGCTACCCCATGGCACCAAACAGCTTGCTCCTGGATTTGGCTGATGGTTGCCTTGTTCGGTTGATACAGGACTTCTAGGGTAGCCAGGCAGGCTGCGTCTATCAGTCAGGACAGAGAGCTTGCTGAGGTGGCAGTGGGGATGTTTCTCTTTCACTGTGGAAGGATCACGACCATCTTCTTGGTCATCACTGGTTCCTTCAGCTCTAAACCTGAGGTGCTACAGCTTGTGCGAAAGGCCTAAGGCCTTGTCACCACACTGACGTGCACCAACTGAGTTAAACCAGTACAAACCCCTGGGTGGATCCTCTCAGTGCAGTTTAAGAGCAGTGTAGTTTAGCTCAGTTTAAACTGGCTTGACTTAAGCTACCCAAATGAGAGCATCCACGCAGCTGGATGCACTGGTGCGGCACCATTACACCTTGAGTTAAATGGATGCAGCGCCCCAAGGCCCCTCACTGGAGCTTCCCCCTACCCCTGTGGATCACACACACAGGGGATGGGGGATACATTCTAGCCAGTGGGATGCTGCCAGTCCTAGGTGTATCCTCCCTTGAACCTGCCCGTCAACGACGCTGAGCCCTCCGGTGCCCTTATGTCTTTGGCGTCTCCGTTGTATTCGTGGCTCGTTTTGCCAGGGCTTTGCACCCCTCGGAGCCGAGCCGGGCTAATGGCCCTTGGAAGGCCCGGTTAGCCGGCGTTTTCCAGCCACCATATCATTGCTGTTTCCCCCCTCTGACAGATTGCCAAGCAGCAGCAGCAGCTCATTCAGCAGCAGCACAAGATTAATCTGCTGCAGCAACAGATCCAGGTAAGGGGGAGCTTCCCCCCCCCCCCCCCCGGGCGCAGGCCACACTCTGGTCCCCCTTCGAAGCGCTGACACCCCCCTTCCACTTCACTACACAACCTGGGCTCTTGCCTGCACATGACTCTCCTTTACCATTGGAAGTGGGATTAGCCCCCAGAGGCCCAGCTGCTCTGTTCTGCAAAGGTGATTTGGTTTCTCTCTCCAGCAGGTCAATATGCCCTATGTCATGATTCCAGCCTTTCCGCCCAGCCACCAGCCTCTCCCCGTGACCCCAGACTCCCAGCTAGCACTTCCCATCCAGCCCATCCCTTGCAAACCAGGTAAGGGAGGCCAAGGGGGCGCAGTGTTGTGGGGATCGTGGCAGGGAAAGGGGCAGCGGGGAGCAGAAAGGAGGAGAGGCGGGGGAAGAGGCGTGGACTCTCCTCAGAAATACCCTCTACATAATCCGTGTGTCCTGCCATTCCTGGGACTGCGATCTCAGGGTGTGGAAGCTATGGGAGAGCCGGGGAAAGTTGTCTAAGAGGCTGAGATTGGGGTGCGGATAAACCGTGACTTTTTGGGGGCCAGCGGCGGGGAAGCAAATTGCTTTCCCTGGCAGGTTTCTGATGATCTGACTGAGGTCACCTTGGCCCATCTCTGGCTGGCCACCGGGTGAGAGTGAAACCGCCCCTGAAAGCCCGGGCGTTGCGAGCCGGCTCGCCTGTTGTCACTGAGTCCCTGGTTCTGTGCCGGCCGACGGCTGAGCGCGGAATGGCTGCTGGAATAGCTGGGCCGGCCACCTCGCTGCCGCGCTCTGTGGTGCCGGTCCTGCCACTCAGGCGGGGGGGCATACAGAGTGTGGAACTTGCTCTGCCGCTGCCCTTCCCCTCTCTAGGTCAGTTGGGACCTTGAGGTGCGACCATAACAGAAATAATAGTAATAGCCGTGAACCCTGGCCATGCCATGGGGCTCTAGCCCCAATGGCAGGCTGGTTTGTAGCAGCGTTAGTTCCCCTGGTGCAGTGCCACTGTGCTGGGCTGGAAATCAGGGCTGGTTCCAGGCACAGACAAGGCCTCAGCAGATCCCACCTGCCCTTTGCTTCTGGCAGCAGGCTGCGTGCGAAGCACCTGTTGTGCCCTCATGCGCCGACTTCCCTCTCGCTGTCCTCTCTGCAGTGGAGTACCCCATGCAGCTACTGCACAGCCCTCCCCCTCCGACGCTGAAGAGACCGGCTGGCTCAGGACACCTCCAGATGCAGGTACCGTCCCGAATCTGCCGTCCTCCTGGGGACCCAGCGTAAGCCAGGGACGTGCCTCACTCTTCCCTTCTCCCTCTCTCCCCCCACGCCCAGGAGTCTTCACAGCCGCTGAACCTCACGGCCAAACCCAAAAGCTCTGAGCTCTCCAGTGCCTCCAGCTCACCCAGCCTGAAGATGAGCAGCTGCCGATCCCTCACTCCGAACCACGGGGTCACGAGAGACCTTCAGTCCAGCCCTCCCAGTCTGCCTCTGGGTAGGTCCCCTCAGATGTGCTCTCTGCTGCAGGGCGTCCGTTGCCTTCATCCCCAGCCTGCTCTGTCGTTCGGGTGTGTCGCTTAGAGAGGAAACCCGTTTGTGGGATCCTGGCAGTTCTCTCCCCATGGGGAGAAGGGAGATGGAGAATCTCTCCCTAGTCCATGGGAGCTGGTCCGTTGTTCAGGGACTTGCCTGCTCTGATGTTCGGGGGGGTTCTGGGGAAAGCAAGATGGGTCACTCTGGGAGAAACTAAGTGTCTGTGTTGGTGCTGGGAGATGGAAGGGTCCCTAGGCAGCCTCTCAAACCCCACCCACCCAAAGAGAGATCTGCGTTGGAAGAAGAAATGTGCTCCCTGCCCAGGGGAAGACGAAAACCACCTACCGGGAAGGAGCATTGCTGTGGGGGGAAGGCTGGAGGCTCCTGGCTGGAGTAAGAGGAGTCCTGGGTGGTGCGGATGGAATAGTGGGCGACCAAGCTTTCTGATTTGAACCCTCTGCTTTCCTGGCTGGATGCTAATAGGGAACGTATCGGCAATAAGAAACTAGAGGCTCTAGATATCTCTTAGCTAGAGGCATGGCGCCGATGGCTGGGAGTAACCCCATTCTTGGGGGTACGGGGCCTATGCAAGGACAAGGTACTGGCTGTGATGTGCTCTGTGTTGGGTGATTTATCCTCAGGATTTCTGGGAGAGGGGGACGCCATCACTAAAGCGCTTCAGGATGCACGGCAGCTCCTGCACTGTCACAGCGGGGCGGCGGAGAGTGCTCTGAATAACCCCTACCGGAAGGTGAGTGACATTGGGACTGGGAGTGCCTTGGGGCTGGGCCCAGAGTGAATGGGGAGATCTGAGAGGAGCCAGCTCGGCGCAGAGACCAAAGATGCTCAAGGGGAAGGTGTGAATGGATATAAACGGGGGGCCTGGGGCGGGGGGGTGGTGAGAGCCCTATAGGATGTAATAGAAAATCCCTTTTCTATAGGTTCCTTCAGACCATCTTCTAGAATTGAATGGAGAATTGTCTCCAGGCTGTAGCATTCTGTAGGTTGGTTGAAAAACACCCTCTAGAGAAAGGCCCTCATCCCTTATGAAACCCTACAGAGGTTCCAAGGCTCTTCTGAAGATGCTATTGGTTGTCTCTTCTGTTATACTGTATGGGTCCCTTTTCCATAAGGGCACTGCGGGTTGGGAGTGGATTGCATCCTCCCCAGGTAGAGGATGCTGAGTCTGGTGTATCCTGGAGACCCAGGTAGTGGATCTCAGGGACTGTACCACACACTAGAACGCAGGCAATCCTGTCTGACACTCGTCCCTGTGTTGTGCACACGGTGAAGTCCTTGCCCGACAGAGTTCCTCGGCCAAGAGCTGCTGTCTGTGAGCCCTGGGATGGGGGATGGTGCATTGCTGGTCACTCTGCTACCGGTGACCTTACTTCTGCTGGTAACTGGCCATAACCTCTGCTCTCCACGGGCCTGCAGGACCAAATGGGCTTGGAGTCCTCGCCCACCAAGGAGCGGATGGAGGAGACGTGCATGCACAGACTGGATGAGTCCATGTTAACCTGCGATATGGATGGTAAGGACACATTCTCTGTGTGAGGCTTTCTCCAAAGTCAACTCCGGGCCTGATCCTGAGAGGTGCTGAGCACTTTGGAACCCCCTGGCAGGGGGGACTCTTACCACCCCTTGGTTGCCGTTTTGTATCTTGTGTTTTGTCCTCACGTTCCCCGTCTTTTAACTGGCTCTTCCTTGCTGTGCTCCTAACAGGCTCACGACACTTCCCCGAGTCCAGGAACAACAACCACATCAAGCGGCCCATGAATGCTTTCATGGTGTGGGCCAAGGACGAGAGGCGGAAGATCTTGCAGGCCTTCCCGGACATGCACAACTCCAGCATCAGCAAGATCCTGGGTAGGTGTCCCGCAAGCAAGCGAGGGTGGGGTGGGCTTGCCCTGCTGTGCTATTCCCAGTGACATGGAATCTGCCAAGCTGTTGGGCTGACCCTTACATCCCTCAGCCACGGCCTATTTTGCTCATGCCATGCAGACTACAGCTGGCAAGAGGAGGAAGGAAAGGCTGGTGCTGAATATCACTTCACTGGCCACGCTTTGGTGTCTCTCCCCCCAAAGTCGGGCTCTCCAGCAGCACGGTGCCCCTTGGCACCACATCGGGTCCTGGGGCTGTGCATTGTTTTGGAGGAGAAGCATCACATGCTGCACCGTTTTCTGCAGCACTTGGTGCTTTCCCTTGATGCCGACCATCAACCAGGCCTAAATGTGCTTAGCATGTGAGCTCTGAGGTTCAGAGCCCCGGGTGGTTCCTGGCTATGGAAAGAGGGGTTGGTAGTGAGGAGATAGCCTTGTCTTTTGAAGATTATCTAAACTTTTCTGAGCTTATCTAAGCATGTCTCAGCAGGAGATAAGACACCAATGAGATACACTGGTGTCTGCTACCATTTGACTAGTGGAGAAGCGAAAGAGCTAATACTGCAGAGGAGAAAGCTTCCCTGGTGGAGAGGTCAGTGATGGACATGATGGCAGCAGCAGGCTTTTATTTCCCTGGTGTCCGAGCTGTAATCAGAATGGCAGGTGTTGGGCAGCTAGTGTCTAGCTCACTTTGACAGTGATCCCCGGTGAAGGATAGCCCAGGATGTTTCTCATTCCAGCTGGGCTTTCCTTCAGCCCCCTTCGTTGATGGATTAGAATCTCACCTTCGCAGCCCAAATGTTCCCGCCGGGGTGGATTTGATTTAAATCATGATTTAATTCATTAGTCAGGGAGACTCGATTTAATCATGGATTTCTATATACAAGTGTATTCTTGTTGGTTGCTATAACCTTAATACATATTCTTCACAACCCGGAGATAGATGTAGGTTTCATTTTTAGAAGGTACAAGCTATACATTTTTCAAGTGATTTGTTTTGAAAACTTTTCAGATGAGTTTTACAACTATATCAGAAAATGAATGATTGTTTGGTTATTTCATAATTCAAGCAGGTATTTCTGAAGTCACTGTGGGGTGAACTGTCTCCAACTCAACAGGTTAATCATTAATATTTGGAGGATTTTCTTGCCATGCTGTATTAGGAGGAGAACATCACCAGACAGACATTTAAATTGTTTTAGTTAAGTAAAACAACAACGTTATGTATTCTGGATTCATTCTTCAACAGCAAACACATAATATTTTAACAAAGCAAGCATATGAATTTTTGAATTTAATTAAACATTCAAGATTTTTCAATTCAGTTTTGTTTTTGTTAAAATTGTTTCTAACTAAAATAGTTAAATGAAATATTTTTAAAAAATTAAATCAACTAGGTCAGTCAGGTCAACATGAGAATCTTAAGATATTGGCTTCGACAGCTAACTCAATCGTCTTCACCTACATTTTCCTGTTTGTTCATAATCTGGAAAAGAGAAACACGCTTTCCAGCTTTTTCAGGTCCCAGATGATTTCTCAATTTGGAATGAATTAGTCCAAAGGAAGAAAATATTCTTTCTACACCAGCAGAAGAAGCTACTGCTATTAAAAGTGAGATTATCACTTCAGCGGTCTCTGAATCCAAATGCTTAAGTGACTTCCACCAGTTCACTGGTGTGACTTTCTTTAAAACATCATCAGCAAACATATATTTCTTGAATAGTTCTTAGACCCAGTTTGGGAATATCTTATGGCCTTCTGCCATTATAGGTTTTCCTTTCTTGTGAGAGAATGGGATGGTAGATCTCAAATCAGTGAAGGCTACACTCAGAAAGATCTCAAGACTTCTGGAATATGCTGCCCAAACCGTTACACTTTTGTTTCAACTGCCTGTCCCTCCCTTCTCACATTTATCTCCAGATTTCTCCTCCTTATCCAGATCTATCCTGCACCCAAGAATCTTCTATTCATTGAACTTTTTGAAATTTTGCACTTTTAGAGAGAGGTGATGGATTGACTCTGGGTACACAAATTTGCTGAGGGACAATAGGGTTGAGGTCTGTTATTTCTCACCTCTGTATATTTATTTATTTAAAAACATTTTTGTTGTTCTCTCTGGAGATACAAATCCACGGTTTGAGAACTGCAAAACGAAGCATCTCGGCTGGAGTCTTCTAGACTACAGAAGCCCCGGGAGGCCCCATAAGATTGGGTCCCTAATCCATGAACTGTTGGAACTCATTTACAAATCTTTTCTTAAACATTACATGACTCTATTGTCTCATACTATAGAATTAGAATTTATAATCCCTATCTATGATGAGATCTCTTTGAGCTATAATGTATCTTAATTAAAACTCTCTCTAGATAGGTTTTTTCCTCAAAAAGCATGTTATCAAAAAAATCCGATTTAAATAAAAACAAAAAATCTGTTTTTTTTTTTTTTTTTTAATCATTGCTTTTTATCCACCCTGGTTCCCTCCTTCCCCCACTCTTCTTTCAGATGATCCTCTGTGTCGCAGGCTAGAAACCAGAACCCAGATCAAATCCTGGCTCAAGTCAGCTGGGAGGCCAGGGGTTAGAGAACTGACTGTGTTAAAGGAAGCTTGTTCCGTGGTGGTCTATGGCATGGGGCTCATGAAAGCGATGGGCTAATAGCACAAGCAAACTTCCCCCACCCAGCTCTGCCCGTGTACCTACTTCCTGATCTGCTCCCACCCTGCAAGTCTAGTACTGAGTCCTCCAGCTCCTCTGCCAGTGTCTCTCCTTCCAGGCCAGCCAGACACCTGCTGCCCTGCCTTGGCCAGCCATTCCTCTGCTGTGAAGCTGTAGAATGCTCCCCCTGGACTGAGACAAGCAGGGACAATTATTGTGCCGTGCGTGTGGGAAATGTCTGGGAGAGGGTAGTCTGATACCATCAAACTCATCACACTTGTGGCATAAGCATGGTGTGGCACCCCGCCCCCCAACAAATCCAGAGGTGAAGGGCAGGGGTGTTTACACTGGGGCTGTGCGCTTCAGTTTTCATTCAAATAATCTTTTGTGGTTCCATCGGAACATCTGAAAGCGCTTTCCATGCATTGCCTTCCCCATGAAATGTCAATTCTTCTAGCTCTGTTCCAACCTGCAGAGGGGCCAGTTGCTGCTGTCTGAACCCACTGATGGATGATGGATATGAAAGCATCCGGGATCTCAGAGCAGTCAGCCCCTAAGTGACCTCCCCAAGTTCATAACACTGTCAGAGCTGGGAAATAGAACCCAGGAGTCCTGACGCACAGTGCCCTGCGCCAACCAAGAGGTGACCGCAATAAGATCTTACCTTTCTAGAATATTATAACGACTCTCTCTACATCTGGGTTCAAACTTGAGCTTTTCTGGTCACTGTGTCTTGTTTTACGGTGTTAAGTGCTGGGTGTAAATATTTCATATAGATTTTATATCACGTGAGTGTCTGGCAGACCCTCACACCCTGTCTTCTGCTCCGTGTATCAACTCCCCCGGACTATAGCATTCTGCAAAGGCCTCCAATTCACCTCCCCGTGCTCCCCGCGCCGTGGTCTCACACTGAATTGCTCTGTTCTAGCTTCAGTAGGCTTGCTATTTAAAGCCTCTGTGTGGTCTGTGAGGAGTCCATCCAGACTGCTAGTAACGAGTGTGCATTAGCACAATGCAGGGGTTTGTGGGTTACCCTCAGTGCGTGCTTTTAATTTGGTCTCTTGCGCCTTTTAGCAGCTCTGCAATGAACAAAGCTTCTCCCTGTGAAGAATCACTATGTTAGGATCTGATCTGTTACTTATGGCAACCCACAGCGTTTGGGGGGGGAGTCAGGAACGGCCGCGTTGTGGTGTGCTAGCTGCTAATGTCATTATGTAGCTTTAAATAACTGGTGAGGTTCTTGTTTTGGCAGCCTGTCGTCATTTCTGCACATTTACAGAGGTGGAAAAGACGAGTGGTGGGTATCTTTGTATCCAGAGGCATGGAGCTGGTACTTGCCTAAGCTCTGGTTGTCCATGGCGGTCCTGGCGATCCATGCATAAGATACTTTTATAGGAGTGTCGCCCTGTTGGCTAAAACAGAGGAGTGGGAGCCCCGACTCCTGGGTTCTAGACCAGCTCAGGCTCTGACTTGCTGTATGACCTGGGGCAAGTCTGTTAAGACCCCGGGCCTCAGTTTCCCTGGCAGTCCTGGGAGTAGGGAGAGCTGGGCATAGTATAAAAGGCAAGAGAGAAGGGCCGCATGGAACCCCTACGCTGACCACCTTCTTTAGACTTGGTTGTGGTGCAGCAGGTTATATCTACGCTCCTATGCAGGCTAGCGGTGCGTGTCTGTGTATTCATAGCATCCGTGGACATGAAAGCATCTGGGACAGAGGGGAGGGAGAGAGACGAGGCATCGGATGTAAGGTTTGACTTTGTCTAGCTCTGAGCAGGGGTCTGTCTTGGATCTGAACAGACCCACTTTTACCCTGCGGCCTGATCCAAGGCCCCCGTTAATTTTCTGGGGAGCGGGCTCCATTCCCGTGCCAAAAGTAAGGTTTTTCCTCTCCTCCCGCTCCTTCCCCAGACTCGCTGGTTGAGCGTGTCTGGCCTGCGCTCTGTGCACCACTCCCCTCTTTTCCCCGCCTGCGCTGGACCTTGGCAGGGGTGACAATAAAGGTCAGCGAGCCCGGGGAATTTGAGTCACATGGGCAGGACTGTCTATTTTAGCTGCAGCACCTGCTTGCCATACCTTTTGTGAGGGAAAAGAATCAAAAGCACAGGACGGAGAGGTGACGCGGAAAGGTCAGCGGCGGGGAAGGGCAGGGGCAGGCGTTCTCTTTCACGACAGGTGGACTGGCTGTTAACAATGGCCTAGATAATCACATTTAAATGGGAGCAGGCTCCGTGGAATAGCCCTACATTCCTCTGTGCCCTGTATATCCTGTGTCCCCCGGGACTGCATTGTCCCACTGAGGCTTGGCATACCTCTCAGCACCTGCCAATCAAGGACAATGACCTGCACAAGTCGCTTGAGTGGGCTGGTTCCTCTTGTTTTCAGACGATGTTGCATGCAAATGACATTTTCTTCCCCTGCCTCCATAGCGTCTATTTGATGGTTAGCACAGTTGCTCCTAGAGACCCTGACTGAGGCCTTGCATCGGTTTAATTTAAATTGGTTCAGCTACCCCGGTGCAAAGTCCTGTGTGGATTCTCTTATTTTGGTTTAACTGAAGCTACTTAGGAATGGGTTTAAGCTAAATGGAAAAACCCACTCTTATACCAGAATAAGTGTCCACTTGGGAGTTATACTGATAACCACAGTATACTGGTACAACCAGCAAAACTTTCCCACCTAGACACAACCTAAGGGGTGAGTCCAGGGTCACAGGTGGAGGCTGTTGCAGAACCAGGAATTGACCCTCCTTCTCCTGAGTCTCCATCCAGTGCCTTAACTCTAATGGTAGCCTTCTCCAAAGAAGGATTTATTTATTTAATGTAGTTGGTTATCTAAACTCGGAACTTCCCAGGAAAGCGGAGATGCGTTATTATAGACTGGTAATTTTATAGAGCCAGCAGTGTGCCAGGCACCTCACAGATGGGAAGTGCTGTGTGAAAGTATTCTCTCCATTTTACAGAAGCAGAAACTGAGGCAGTGGAAAATTATGACGTGCCGAAGGCTCTAGGGGGATTTGGGAATAGAACCCTGGGCTGCCTTGCTTCCAAACTGCTGCCGTGGTGTTTTGAAGGAAAGGACTGATACTGTGGCAGGCTAAAGCATTGTGGCTCCTGGATTCTTTTCCTAGCTCTGACACAGAGTCACTGTGCAGCCTTGGGCAAATCACTTTTCCGAAGTTCCACGCCTCCATTTCACCATCTGTAAAATGGGGAATATGGACCTGCCTTTGAAGAGAATTGGGAGGTTTCATGAATGTTCATGAAGCATTGGGAGCACTTCTAGACTATCGCTTATCTGGTGAGACGCTTGGCTGTTGCTGAAGCTCAGAGGCAGAGAGAAGAAATCTCCCCGTTGCTCCTGTTGCCTGGGGGTTTGGGGAGGATTGAGAGAGTCCTCATCTATTGCCTTCCCCCCCCCCCCCCCTCCACCCGGCCTGTGCAGCTTCAGGAGAGAGGGCTTCCAGTTCGAATGTTAGAGGCCCCGTGCTATGGCATTGGAGGACCTGGGTGTTGTCCCCAGCGATGGCCACGGATGTTGGGGCGTTTCAAAAGGCAAACGTTACAACTCTGTGAATCTCTCTGCCTTGCGTTCTCTCTTCCCAGGGTCCCGGTGGAAATCGATGACGAACCAAGAGAAGCAGCCGTATTACGAGGAGCAGGCGCGGCTGAGCCGGCAGCATCTGGAGAAGTATCCCGACTACAAATACAAGCCGCGGCCAAAGCGCACCTGCATCGTGGAGGGGAAGCGGCTGCGGGTGGGCGAGTACAAGGCGCTGATGAGGAACAGACGGCAAGACACCAGGCAGGGCTACTTGATAGCGTGAGGCTCCCATCTCTTTTGGTCCCCGTATGCCTGTATTTCTCCCACCCCAGAAAAAGTGCCTTTGTCTGTAGCTGCCAGCTGCTGAATTGCAGCCAGCTCTGGGGTGGAACACAGGGCATAGCAGTGCTGCGCAGAAGTTTTAGGACAGGAAGTGAAGAGCAATACTGCATCCTGTTGAAATTGCAGTGGGGGTTAGATCAGCAGGACATGATTAGCAGTGTCAGCATATGTCCAGGACAATGTGGATCCTTAGGCTCGCCCAGTAGTCATTGTGTTACATACCTTGGCCACTAAGAACTTATTTTGGGTGTAGTGAGGCTAGAACCCCACATCCTCATACCCTAGAAGCCCCACTGGTTGGAAAGGAGACTCTTCATTAGCTGTTAGCAGTTGCGGGTGCTATGACACACAGCTGGGCTCATCCAGTAGAGGGTACTGGTGCACAGACATGCTAGCCAGTTCATTGCACTGCATCTATCTGTATATACGGTAGCTGAGAGAAAGGCGGTTATTCAGTGTTGCAAAGGGGCTGGGGGCCAGAGGGACCAGAAGGAAGAGAGAATCCCCAATAAGGCTGGACAATAATTTCCCCTCAAAACTGTTTTTAATGGAAAATAAGAGTTTTCAATTACATGAAATGTTTTATGAAAAGTTTCTGCTTTCTGAGGAAAATTTCGGATTTTTGTCAAAAAACGGAACACTTGAAAACGGACCTATTTTGGTTCAAAAATGACACTGTGGTGCCTCATGAGAGATATAGAGCCGGACTACGTCTCCCATGACGCAATTGCCTCCCCTCACCATGAAGAGAGACCAACCAGGGTGCATCATGGGAGATGTTGTCCAAACAGGCAGCCCACTCTACGGAAGAAAATGGGGTCAATGGGACACCAAAACTACAACTCCCATGAGACACCAGGACAGTCTTTCCTAATGGAAATATTTCTGAGTTTGGCCAAAGTATTTCTGTTTTGGGTTTTTCTGGTGAAAATTTCAACAAGCCTGTCTCTTTGTTTTTGCTTTTCATCGGAATTTTCCAAGGGAGGGTGGTAGCCCGTGTCTCGGTGAACTCTAATGCCCAGGTACGGTGACACTGATCTCCTGCTTTTCAGGCCCCAGGGCAGTCAGATGCAAGCCTCTTCGTCAGATGTCCTCTACCAGAGGCCGGTGGGCATGCAGCTGGCGCCGCCGCTGGTGGAGCACTACCTGCCCCGCAGCCTGGACCCCAACATGCCCGTCATCATTAACACGCGCAGCCTCAAGTCGCAAGAGGGGGACGGCGGGGAGGACGGGCACTCGGTGGCGGATGGCGAGATGTACCGGTACAGCGAGGACGAGGACTCTGAGGGCGAGGACAAGAGCGACGGGGAGCTGGTGGTGCTCACGGACTGAGCGGAGGGCGAGGTGGGGTGGGCGAAGCGGGGAGCAGCAGCAGATTTTGCAGCGTTCCCCCCACACACACACACACCTGGGACTGGAACGGAAGACCTGACTGAGCGGGGAGGAGGTGGGAATGGGGGCTTGTGGAGAACTGTCACCGTAGCGTGGCTTCCTGATCTAGGAAGTGACCGGACGCAGGAGGTCCCTTGTGAACCCCAATGTGTGCAGAGCTCTTTGCAGCGGGGGCCCCTTTTTCTCCCCGAATGGCCTGGCGTGCAGGGCTGTGCTGGATGTATATAGCGGTGTGCGGGGGCCAACGCGCACGGCATGGGGGGAGCCCTTGGCTCATTGGCACGCCCAGAAGGAAGAGGTGGTGGCTCCGCCGTGCAGAGCATCTACCCAGGCAGCGACGAGGATGGTGCATCGCATGGGCGGGTTCCTGGCCACCCAGCTGATGTCTGGATATTTCCTTTCGATGCAGCTGGACGGCGGGGCTGTGAACGTGGGGAGAGAGGGGAGCTGCACAGCGGATCCAGAGACTGCCCCTGTGGAATCCAGCTTTCACTCCCCCCCCCCCCCCCCAGGAGGTTGCAGGGGCCTCGGTTACCGGCTCTCTCCGTGCAGTCCTCTCGCCAGCACGAGCGACGGGAGGTTTGAAGACTGGCTTGCGGGAGAGATGCTGCAGGGTTACCTGGATGTGGAGGAGTCCAGCTCCCCTCGGCGGAGCCGTGTTGTGCGCGGAGGGCCAGGCCTGTGGGGAAAGGTGGGAGCGAAATCACAGAACAGAGGTGACGCCGGTAGGGGTGGGCATCTTCTCCTTCGCCACCGAGGTCCATCCACAGTCTTCCACGGTGGTGGAGACGGGCGCCGCCAGCCCCTGGCTCCCTACTGGCTAGGGAACAGACCCCCTTCATGGGAGTCTCTAGTGCTGCAGGCCCAGATGGTGGGTCCCAAGTGAGCTACAAACATCCCATATGGGAAAGGCCTCCCAAGCTATCAGGACATGTGGGGAGGGGGCTGGAAAACTTAACCCCCCCTTTCCCCCCAAGTGTTACAAATGCATTTGCCTCTGGGCAGCCCTGGCTCTGCGGGGGTTAAATAAGGAAAGACCCCAGCGGCTGGGCAGACCTTTGTCCATTGTTTCCCCCCCCACTCCCCCCCCCCCCCATCCCCTGCCCTGTTGTGCAGCCAGCTGAGGAGAATCCTCACCTGTTCCGGGCCCTGCCAGATGCGGGGGCTGCAGCAGCAACAACACAGTTGACACCATTCAGCCAGGCTCTCTGGGGCCTTTTCATTTCCCCGAAGCCAATGTCCGGGTGGAACACTTGTTCCTCGTTCAGTCCGTGTGCCAGCCCGTCCCGCCCTCACCCCCCCCCCCCCCCGCTCCTTCTTTCTCTCAGCGCCCCCCGCTCTCTGAACCCTGCCAGTAAATTCCCACGGAGCCATTTTTAGCTCTTGACTAGCATGAGTAGGAGCCAAGGTCTCAGAGGAGCCTTTTATCCTCCTGACAGTGCTGGCCCAGTTTGTAAATAAAGCTGCTGCCCGTGTCCTTGCAGCGGCATGGCGGGGCATGGGACGGGCACGGACCCCAGCCTGTCCCAGCGGCACGGCATTGGCTAATGCCGCCTGTACCAGGTGGGGACCCATGGGTTGGGGTTCCCTGTGACTTCCCCCAGCTGAACCCCGTTGTCTCCCGGGGCCTGGGCTGCTCTTGCAGGTCTCCTACAGCTTTGCGAATCCGTTGGAGCCAACAGACTTTGCCAGCCACTGTCACAACCGAACATGCCAGCTGCGGCCTCCTTCACCGCCCCAAGCAAGTCCTCCTGGCTGCAGTGTGCATGGTACAGGCTCAGGGCTGGAAACCAAGTCCCAGCATGGGACCCCGGCTCTCCCTGCTGGCAGGAGCCGAAATGGCATTCAAACCAAGCAACCCAGGCAGGGAGCTAGACCCTTTCTTGGCTTGGCCTTCCTTTGTCAGGGCAGCAACTTCCAGACAGGGGCCATCCCCGGGCTAAGTGAGGTGTCTCCTTCCTAAAACGCTGCACAGTTCAGCAATGCTGGGAGAAGGAGGGCTTCTCTAGGGTTCCGTCTAATAACCCTCTGTATTGACATGAGTCCCATCACCCCGGTACCCGGCCTGAGGCGGGCACAGCACAGGTTGCTGTGTCAAAAATCGGTGTGTGTGCATGCAAGACGGTCTAAGAGCTAATACTGGTCCCCAGGTTAGGGGCAAAAATGTTGGAAACGGGACGCATAACCCACCCCCTATAGGAGCTTTTCCAGGCTCAGCCCCTGGAAGGGTTCCTTTCTCCGTTATTTATTACACCTGCCCCTCCTATGGTGTCCTTGACAACTCCCGGGGTCCAGGTTAGTGGGGCTAGAAGGGGACTGTACAGGCAGGAATGCGTTGGAAATAAGAATCACCTCCCAGATGTGCCCAGACAACCAGCTGGTTTTTTTTATGATTGTAAATATAGATAGAGCTTTATTTTGTTAATAAGACGACGAGTAACTTAACCTGTATATTTCACATACTTGTTTACAAGGGTGGGGTTTTTGTTTCTTGTTTTTCCCCTCTTGGCACAATAAAGAGGATGTTTTGGAGCAGAGATCTGGGCTCTTCTGCTTTGGGGAACATCACAGTGGGGGAGAGGGACTCAGCTTCTCTTCCTCCCTGCCCACCCCTCCTCCTCCTTCACTTTCATCCTTCCCGGTGTGTTTTCTTTCCTGGTGTGGCCTGGCTTGTCTTACTTTCAGTACTCTCTTCGTTGTGCTCCTCCATCCATCGGTCGTCAGCACCAGGATCAACCCCACGACTTTTGACCTGTCTTGACACCCCAAGCTCCACGGCTGACGGCTGATGAACATGGACACGGCCCGGGACAGAGACCCATTGGCTCGGCATGGTGACATCGTTGCAAAGTCCTGTCCTTGTCTGTCTCCTCTGAGCTATTCCTACCTCTTGCCTGCCTACCTCGTTTTCCTTTTCTCCCACCCGTCACCCTCGGTTCAAGCCTCTAGCTGCAGGCTCACCGCAGGTCGCCAGCTGAGAACTTGGTATCCTGGTGCTCCCTTGGTGCGTGGTAAGAGGGGTCTGCTCCAAACATCGCTGGGTTAGATACTTTCTCCTGCTCAGTGTCTGGATGCACAGGCCCTATCGGGGAGCTTCCGTCCCCAGCAGCAGATGCTGGCTCTGGTGTAGCCGAGGAACCCAAACGTTTTGTGCTGTGGCCCCCTTCGGAAATTCATGTTGCTGTTCACTGAGAGGTGGTTAATAAACGGAATCAGTCCTTGCTTGGCCCCCGCCCACACGGGGCGTGCCCCGCCGTTTGCACACCCCAATACTGGGTGTGCAACCCAAACGTTATGGCCCCCTGCCCTCTAGTGGCAGTGGGGGGGAACTGCTGCTGTGTACAAAGTTTCACATAAAGAGGTAGCCGTGTTAAGTCTGGATCTGCAAAAAGATGTGGCACCTTGTAGACTTAACATGTATTGGAGCATAAGCTTTTGTGCGTGAATACTCACTTGGTCGGATGTTTCACTTGTTTCTGCTTGTAAGTGTGTGACTGTGGAACACAAGCTGGATCTGAAAGATGAAATCGAATGATAAGGAGGGATGGGGGAAGGCGTTTCCCAGTTTTTAATGCCCTTGGGCACGGGGGGTTGTGTTCCTCTCGGTTTTTACATCACATCAGGGGTGGAATTAGTGAGCCTGATTTCTTTAAAAGTGTTTCTTTGGAGGTGAGGGGGGACTGGCCTCCAGTTGGACTCCTGAGCCGCATGGCCTAGAAGAAGCAGCAGCTGAAGAGAAGTCAAGTCGGTGTGAAATAACAGCGGGGAAAGGCGGGAGGGCACAGGGTCCCCAGTACGGAGGGAGAGAATGCAAGACTGGTATAGGGAGAAGGGAGTCCCACATAATCCCAGGCAAGGATGGGTGGGGGAACCCTGGTATGGGGGAAAAGGGGTGTAGGGACACAGCCCCTGGCTTGGGTGGGAGGTTAATGGAGAAGCACACAGAGCCCCTGGTAGGAGAGAGAGAATGGAGGTCTGGCATGGCGGGAGAGGGTGCAGGAGACACAGAGCCTCTGATGGGTGGGCAGGGAGGGGGATGGGAGGGAGGTTGGGAACTGGCAAGGGGGAAAGGCAGCCCTAGTACATGCCTGTGTGAGGCCCTGAGGAGGGGTCACTGAAACAATCTTCATCTTAAAGCTTTTTACATGCATCTAGATGGCGGCGGAAATCCTGGTCCTTCGGCAGAGTGGAGCTGAGCCACTGAGGTGGTCTTTGCCCTCGCTGCTGCTGCTGCTGCTGGCCTGTGACCCCGGCTCAGCAGGTCTTTATTTGGAAGGAAAGGAATTTGCGGAAAGGTGGTTGCTGCTCCTTACCCATCCCCCAAAGCCAGGGTGGCACCCCCCCATCCGACGTAATATCCGCTCTTCTCAGTGGGGCCACAGCTACACAAATTCAGCAGTGCCCACTCTCCCGATTGTCGCTTGCATCTCTCTTAGGGGAGACAACAGTGCGTCCTGGCAGATAGTGCACCGGACTGGGAGCCAGGAGAGCTGGGTCCTCATCCTCTTGCTGCCGCAAAGGGGACTTGTGACTTCACAGCCCTGAGCCGGCTCCTCAGGCCATGAAGAGACGGAGAGTGAGGTGCCTCAGAAAGGTATTCGCAGAAAGCAGCAAGCTGCGTAGGGAGCCCCTGAGCTAAGCCAGCAGGAAACAGGGAGGGGGGGGGCAGGGCCTCAAAGGTGGCCAGGTGCCTAACACTGGCCCAAGGAGAGCCACTGCCGGCCACGGGGGATTCTCTGCTCTCAGCAGGCTCCTGGGTTTGTGTGGCTGACCCAGCCTGTGCCCTAGGAGTGGAGAGAGGCCCAGGGGTTCAGCGTGAGAGACGGGAGGCCTGGTTTCCAGTGCCTGCTCTGGCCGATTTGCAGCAGGGATTTTGAACCTAGATGTCCCACTTCTCGGGGGAATGGCCTGGACCCCGGGGACGGTATCGGGACAGGCCTCTCCTGGGGAAGCTGTCTCACCTTTTATAAATAATAAAAGATCCATTGGGCCAGCGCGAGAGTGAGGGAGGCTCTAGACCAGTGGTTCAGGCACTGTCTGGGCAGGGCCAGCTCCAGGAACCAGCCGAGCAAGCACGGGCTTGGGGTGGCCAGACTTGGGGCAGCGGAGCAACACTTGGGGTGGGGTTTTTTGGGGTTTGGCGGGGCAGTGCTCAGGGTTTTGTTTGTTTGTTTGTTTGTTTTTTGGCAGAGTGGCGCTTGGGGGGATGGTTTCAGGGGGGTGGCGCATGTGGGTTTTTTGTTCTGGCAGTGCGGTGTTTGGGGGGGGTTGATTTGGCGGGGCGGCGCTTGGGGGGATGGTTTCAGAGGGGTGGCGCTTGTGGGTTTTTTGTTCTGGCGGTGCGGTGTTTGGGGGGGTTGATTTGGCGGGGCGGCACTTGGGGGGATTGTTTCAGCAGGGCGGCGCTTGGGGGTTTTTTTGTTTTGTTTTGGTGGTGCAGTGTTCGGGGGGTTTTGTTTTGTCGGGGCAGCACTTGGGGGGGGGGTTCGGCAGGGCAGCATGTCTAGGAACCCTCTGTTACCTAGTGCAGCTGGGGGAGGGTGCAGGCGGGGGCCTCTTCAGAGGAGCCTGAGGGAGTTAGGCGCATTTCAGTGGGATTGGGTGCAAAACCATCCTTAGGATTCATGGAGCCCTATGCAGTATTGTTAAACTGGTGCCCCTCTGTCTGATGGCAGCCGGGGTGCGCCTGTGTGTTTTAGATAAAGGTGGTCTTTTGGAGGATTTATTTAAAAAAACTATCTGTTAATATGTATGAAGATCCAAACATTTCAGGCTGACAGGCTGAATACTCAGCTTGTGCAGCTAAAAAATCTAGGCAAGGAGGTTTTTTGCAGCACAGCAGTGAAAGTTGTTTAAAGCAAATGTTCAGCTCGGGTTGTGTAGGGGAGGTGTCCTGAGGGACGGCGAGGCAGTGTCAGTACATTCACAGCCCCCGGGGGGGCAGGTGCCTGTCGGATGGCTTCATTACCCCTGACGGGCTCTTCCACAGGTTCACTGTTCACGCAACAGGTGTGGGAGGCACCAGAGCCCCGCCCCTGCAGCCTCAGCTGGGCCGAGCGCTCCGCGGGGGGGGGGGCGTGTCGAGCTCCACGCCGGGCCAGACCCTGGGCTGAGCGGCCAGGTGAGGGGTCGGGGGCTGGAAAGGGGTCCGGGGGGCACTCAAGGGAAGGGAGCGGGGGGGGGGGTCGAAGGTTCGGGGGGGGGCTGTCGTGGTGGGGGGGTTTGGCGAGGGGTCGGGGCAGTAAAGGGAAGGGGGCAGGGAGGTTGGAGGGGTCGGATGTTCTGGGGGGGGGGCTGTCGGTGTGGGGGCGAGGGGTCGGGGCACTCAAGGGAAAGGAGCGGGGGGGCTGTCGGGGTGGGGGGCGAGGGATTGGGGCAGTCAAGGGAAGGGAGCGGGGGGGTCGGAGGTTCTGGGGGGGCTGTCGGGGTGGGGGGGGGCGAGGGGTCGGGACAGTCAAGGGAAGGGAGCAGGGGGGTTGGAGGGGTTGGAGGTTCTGGGGGGGCTGTCGTGGTGGGGGGGTGGCGAGGGGTCGGGGCAGTCAAGGGAAGGGAGCAGGGGGGGTTGGAGGTTCTGGGGTGGCTGTCGTGGTGGGGGGGTTTGGCGAGGGGTCGGGGCAGTCAAGGGAAGGGAGCGGGGGGTTGGAGGGGTCGGATGTTCTGGGGTGGCTGTCGGGGTGGGGGGGGTGGCGAGGGGTCGGGGCAGTAAAGGGAAGGGAGCAGGGGGGTTGGAGGGGTCGGAGGTTCTGGGGGGGGTGGCGAGGGGTCGGGGCAGTCAAGGGAAGGGAGCAGAAGGGTTGGAGTTTCTGGGGGGCTGTCGTGGTGGGGGGGTTTGGCGAGGGGTCGGGGCAGTAAAGGGAAGGGGGCAGGGGGGGTTGGAGGGGTCGGAGGTTCTGGGGGGCTGTCGGGGTGGGGGTTTGGCGAGGGGTCGGGGCAGTAAAGGGAAGGGAGCAGGGGGGGTTGGAGGGGTCAGAGGTTCTGGGGTGGCTGTCGGGGTGGGGGGGTGGCGAGGGGGCAGGGGGGGTTGGAGGGGTCGGAGGTTCTGGGGGGCTGTCGGGGTGGGGGTTTGGCGAGGGGTCGGGGCAGTAAAGGGAAGGGAGCAGGGGGGGTTGGAGGGGTCGGAGGTTCTGGGGTGGCTGTCGGGGTGGGGGGGTGGTGGCGAGGGGTCGGGGCAGTCAAGGGAAGGGAGCAGGGGGGTTGGAGGGGTCGGAGGTTCTGGGGGGGGGCGGCGAGGGATTGGGGCAGTAAAGGGAAGGGAGCAGGGGGGTTGGAGGGGTCGGAGGTTCTGGGGGGGCTGTCGGGGTGGGGGGTGGCGAGGGGTCGGGGCAGTCAAGGGAAAGGAGCAGGGGGGTTGGAGGGGTCAGATGTTCTGGGGGGGCTGTCAGGGTGGGGGGTGGCGAGGGATTGGGGCAGTAAAGGGAAGGGAGCAGGGGGGTTGGAGGGGTCGGATGTTCTGGGGGGCTGTCGGGGTGGAGGGGTGGCGAGGGGTCGGGGCAGTCAAGGGAAGGGAGCGGGGGGGTCGGAGGTTCTGGGGGGCTGTCGTGGTGGGGGGGTTTGGCGAGGGGTCGGGGCAGTCAAGGGAAGGGAGCAGGGGGGTTGGAGGGGTCGGATGTTCGGGGGGGCTGTCGGGGTGGGGGGGGGGCGAGGGGTCGGGGCAGTAAAGGGAAAGGAGCGGGGGGGTTGGAGGGGTCGGATGTTCTGGGGGGGCTGTCGGGGTGGGGGGCAAGGGATTGGGGCAGTCAACGGAAGGGAGCGGGGGGGTCGGAGGTTCTGGGGGGGGCTGTCGGGGTGGGGGGTGGCGAGGGATTGGGGCAGTAAAGGGAAGGGAGCAGGGGGGTTGGAGGGGTCGGAGGTTCTGGGGGGGCTGTCAGGGTGGGGGGTGGCAAGGGGTTGGGGCAGTCAAGGGAAGGGAGCGGGGGGGTTGGAGGGGTCGGAGGTTCTGGGGGGGCTGTTGGGGTGGGGGTTTGGCGAGGGGTCGGGGTAGTCAAAGGAAGGGAGCGGGGGGTTGGAGGGGTCGGATGTTCTGGGGGGGCTGTCGGGGTGGGGGGGGTGGCGAGGGGTCGGGGCAGTCAAGGGAAGGGAGCAGGGAGGTTGGAGGGGTCGGAGGGTCTGGGAGGCTGTTGGGGTGGGGGGATGGCGAGGGATTGGTGCAGTCAAGGGAAGGGAGCAGGGGGGGTTGGAGGGGTCGGAGGTTCTGGGGGGCTGTTGGGGTGGGAGGTGGCGAGGGGTCGGGGCAGTCAAGGGACAGGCACCAGAGGGGGTTGGGGGGAGGGCTCAGGGGGCAGGGGTGTGGAGAGGGGTCGGGGGAGTGAGGGGACAGGGATGGGGGGTGTTGGATGGTTCAAGGATTTGGCGGGGGGGCATGTCAGGACAGGGAGTGGTTGGATCGGCATGGGAGTCCCGGGGGCCTCTCGGGGGATAGGGGTGTGGGCATTCAGGGGACAGGTATGGAGGGGGGGTTCTAGGGGGGCAGTTAGGGTGGGGAGGTCTCAGGAGGGGGCCGTCGGAGACAAGGAGAAGGGAGGCTTAGGGGGTGGGGTACAAGGAGGCAGTTAGGGTCAGGGGTCCCGGAGGAGTTGAATGGGTTGAGGGTTCTGTGGGGGGCAGTCAGGGGGTGGGATGTGGGAGGGAGTGGCTAGGGGCAGGGCTTCCCCCTGTGGAGTGTCCTCTCTTTTGAATGTTCAAATATGGTAACTCTACTTCACTTCTAAGTCCTAGATCCCATCCGGAGTAGCCAGCTGGGGTGGGAGCCTGCAGAAAGGGTCAGAACAGAGACAGGAAGAGGGGGGGGGGGGACACTAAGACCCAGTGGTGTCCCAAATTTTCAGGTGCCCTAAACAGCTGCGTTTGCTGCAAATGCCTAAGAACAGCCCTGACTGGGTGCCTGCCTACCCTAGACATTGCCTATTTCAGGTCTACCACTGCTGTAGCTCTCTGACCTGCCCTGTGCCTTCCTGCTGTGGCATGTTAGGCCATCACTGCGGGGAAGAGCCAGCCAGGACATGGCTGCATCTTGCACACAATCCCCTCCCCCCCCCCCCCATCACACCCACGAGAGCCTGGTGCAGAATCAGGGAGCCAAACGCGGACGGTTCCCCGGAAGGGGGAATGGGAGCACTTAACACTGCTCTGCCACGATGCTGCTCTTTATGGAAGTCCTGGTCCAGCCAGTCCTGGTGGGCTCTAGGAACTGGAGGGGGCCAAGAACTCTCTGGTTGTCCCATCAGAACGTTGCGGGGCTCATAGCTGTTAGAGATGAAAGCTCCTGGTTAGACTATGCAATGAGTGCCAGGCCAGGTGGTCCCAGCACTTCATTCTGTTCCATGCTAGTTTGAAGTTGGGGGGGGGGGGCAGTTTTGTTCCACATGGTTAAAACCCAGAGAAAACTGTCATCCTGTCATGCCCCGTGAAGCAAACTCACTGGGTTTTGCCCAGCTCTGGAGATCTCCTAGGGGGTCCCTCTAAGGGCAGGACAGTGCTGTTGCACAATACTTCCCCCTTGGCTGGCTGGCTGGAGTAGGATCCCTGTGGCTTTAAAATCCCATCTCTCCTGCAGGAAGGAATTGCACCCAGTGCTAGTCACTGGCGTGCACCCTGCCGAGTCTGTTGGTGCCTTAAGACTGCGGGACAAGCTGGAAAACTGGGAGCTGGGGCGTGCAGAGGCTCTCAACACGGTAGGTGCATGTTTGGGGGGGCTGGGCTCTGTTAAAATGGGACCTGTGGGGAGAGGAGGGGTGAGCATATTTGAAAACTTTGCTCTAATTTAAGCCCTTAAATGGACGCTGAGCTCCTCTGAAAACCTGTCCCTGAGAGGGGGGACGCTGAGGTCTTGAAAATCTGGCCCCTGGAGGAATGATGGTAACAAAGACAAATGTATTTCACATTTCTGTTGGAGCCCCATCCAGCCACCATAGCCAGGATATTGGCCTGTTGTGTGAGGCGCTAGATTAGGCTCAGCTGGTGTAGATTGGCATAGATTGGAGCTATGTTCATTTACACTACCCTGTTTCCCCGAAAGTAAGACATCCCCCGAAAATAAGACGTACTTCCAGTTTTGCCTCTCGCTGTAATATAATGTAATGTAATTTTGGGAGCAAAAAATAATATAAGACACTGTCTTATTTTCGGGGAAACACGGTAGCTGAGGACTCGGGTCATTCTAGTTCTGTTTGCTGGTGTGCTGGCTTTTTCTCCTAGGGCTCTGGCCAGGCCTCGCCCCTAATTATTGCTCCGCACCGTTGTGAGCGATGGCAGGGGTTTGTGAAGGTGGAATCTCCCCCCTCCCCTCCACCAGAGAAGCTGAAGCAAATAGACCTGATTAGCAACGTCATCTCCCGGGTGGACGAGGGCTCCTTCCAGCTGCTGAGCGCCCTGCAAGAGCTCACCCTCGCCGAGAACAGGCTGACTGCGCTGGGATCAGACCTGAAGCCTTCAGGGTCAGTCTGTGCCCCATGGCCGGTGGCTGCCCCAAGATTGCAGAAGGGGTCCCTAAATTTCACAGCTGCTTTTCCACCCTCCAAGAAGGCCCTGCCCCCCCAGAGTGCTGCCCCGTGTGGTGGTGTGGCTCCGGGGGAGGAGGGACAGCAGGAGTTCAGGGGCTGGGCAGGAGGGTCCCGCGGGCAATAGTTTGCCCACCCCTGCTATAACTTGTACTTTTGAAAAAAATCTCTTTGTAATTAAATAAACTTGTTTTGTTCTTTAATCACAGTTCATCCAGCGTTGTGAATTGTGTGGGGAACTCCATTGAAGGTGTTGTAGCTCAATGCCCACACAGAGGCAACAACGGATCGAATACATCTGGACAGCACGGAACAGACCTGTCGCGGGGAAGACCGGGAGTGCGTCGGGATCACTGCACACACAGTAATCGAGGCTGCCGGAAGCCAAAGCATGGCTGGTGTTTGCTAACAGGCTGCCGGCGTCTGAATTGCCAGATCTCAGCTGTGGCGATACGCAGACATTCAGGGTCTGACCCGTGAGTTGTTTGGCTGTTTGCAAGCGACCTTACTCGGGAGCCAAGGCAAGGCATTGTGAGGCATCCCACGTTGCCGGGGAGTGTGTATTTATAGGATGATTGTACAAGTTATAAAACTCATGTCACTAAAATCCAGCTCCTCGGTCAGTTACAATTCTTTCACTTGTTAGTGGTGGGGGGATTCCGCACCCCTGGGTGTGTCCAGTATTTCTGTCCCTCTCAAAATTCTTTGCTACCCCACAGAAAAATGACTTTTTTGAGAAGGAAGCCCCAAGAGCTGTGTCACCACCTTCCCAGCAGTATGTTTTGGTGTGCGGGGCAACCGGCAGAGGGGTAAATCATTGCGGGGCAGAGGAGGGGACTGGGGAAGACCTGGCTAGTAGCTCCTACTGTGTGCTGGGTTCAGCTGCTAGTCCCCACCTAGTTCCGGGAGGAGGTGCACAAGGATCTCCCACCTCTGTGCAGCCAGTGGCCCGTGCTCCCCAACACCATGCTGGAGCCTCTGCATGTATTTGACACATGAATTTGTCGCATACAGAATTTTAATTTTTTTTTGGTGCAAAATCCCCAGGGGAGTAACTTGTTCTATACCTTTCATTCTCCTCGTTTCGGATACTAGCATTCCAGGTACCGGCACCAGAAGGTATCTTTGTAGGTTGTACCAGGGCAAAATGGAAACGTATTTGGATTTTTTACAAGCAACCCATCTGCTTCTTGTTTTCAGACGCTATCGGTGTGGTGCTCTGCTCTTATTCGATGTTGATAAGTCGGCTGTGTGCATGTGTTCCCGCTGTGTGCTGCCCCGGGTGTGCAGATCCCTGGCACAGAAGACCTCGAGAGAACCCCCAAAGATCACAGACTCTGGTAAGGTAAGAAGGAGCTGCAGCCCCTTTACGCATTAGGGTGTTGCCTCTCCCCTGGTACATGTTGGTTCAAACAAATAAGTCTATCTATCATACTGTCTATCCACCGTATTGTCCTTTCATCTTGTCTATCCATCATATTGTCCTTTTATACTGTCATTCGGCTGGTTCTGCCTGTTCCTTGTTATCTGTGTGGGATGGGTTCGTATCCAGCTGTTCTGGTGCCGTCCTGGCAAACAATCCTCTTCCAGGCAATTTCTGTGAGCTGGGCCTGCCTCTGGCTCACAGCCCAGCTTTGCTTAGCTACATCTTGACCCTTACTTCAGTTCAGGCCTCCGGCCTTATCTTACTGCATTCCCCCACTGTTTTCTTTTTGCGGGGAAGGTGTTTACCCATCATCCTGGAAAAGCTTAATGCAGGGACCAAAGGTAACCCAGTGGGTCAAAAGCTGTTATGTGGTTACCTACTTTAACCATCCAGACACGCATGCCCCACCTGTCGTTGAGTTTGCACATTCCCTCATATGACTGACCAATTTTATTATCCAATTAATTTTAGTCCCTTATGGTGGGCCTGGGAGTGTTAGGCCCGGGGCCTTGACTGAGGAATGTAGTTTTATAATCCGAGAGGCACTCCCGAATAATGTACTAGTAGTATGGATATATATTTGTAGTGTACATGGACATACATGTATAGTCTGGATGTGTACATATGTGCACTTGATATGCAAGCATACCCATTCTTTTCCAATCTGGGGGTGTAGTTTGGCCCTTGTGGTACTGCAGATAGCAACCCACTTTAATTAGGGCGATTACGGTTACCATCTGTATTAGTATTAGTCTGAATGTTTTGAACTACTGGGATAGGGATTGTGGCACTGTGTCCCACAGTGCTAGGTATGTGAGAAGTAAAACAGAAATTTGGAATAGTGACACTATCACTGAGACCTTTATATGTAAATATATTGTAATTAGTTACTACACAGTACTGTCCATCAAAGTTATAGATTACCCTTACTGCTGGTTGTCACCCTCTGTTAAGCCTCACTGGGCAGGAAACAGCACTTGCTAACTTCTCTGTTCCAGTGGTCGAACTACTCTGTGCCACACCAGTAGCTGACCAGAGATCCAGTTGATTTTTATGGCTGTTGTTTTTCAGAAAATCTGCTGAATGGACAGTAAACCGTTGATCAACTATTGTGGTGTCAGGATGTAATATTGGTATCCAGACACTAAACAAGATGATTTTGAATGACTGGTACTAACAGGAAATTTGTTTACCCAATTTGTAGTTACTGTATTTCTTTACCAATTTGTGTTTTCCTGGCTCTCATGTTGTTTGCTGCCGTTTGTTTGTTGTTTTTTTTACCTGTGTGGTGTTTAAACAGTTTAGCAAGGTTATACACATAGTAAATGTTGTTCCGCAATAATACAATACTACACTAGTACAATGGTAATACAGTTGTACGGCAATAATAGTTGTTTTTATACAGTAACCAAGTTGAAATTAAATGACCATTTATCCTGGTTTTTAGTAGATCGTGTGTTTGACCAGTCTCTTATAAAGCACTTCACTTTTCTTTTCTTGATGCTTGGGGGTTTCTTCACTGTATATTGATATTTTATCAGGGTGTGATATTTTCTAGTGTGTTTGGTATGTGGAATGCAACTTAAACAAATTTTGTTAAATAGTAAGTTATTTATTTTTTGTTTTTGTTTTCAGTAACCCAAACTTAATACACAGTTTAACTTAGTTTGTTGACAGCCATGTGGATCAAGTCAAAAGCTATACTTTTGCAATTGTATGGACATTCAATTATATTTGAGGTGAATTACTAATATTTTATACTAACTGTAATGATTAACTGCTAAAAATGATGCTTTTTTCTTTTAAAAACATTCTTTGTTAGGAAGAGTCAATAACATACTTTTTACCGAGCTTTTCAGAGTTAATTTGATTGAGATACCAATTTCATTCTTGTTAACTGTTCAGGAACACAAACTTAAACAACCACTGCTCTCCCATTAACATAATATAGCAAAGGAAAAACCTATAAAATTAAACCCAAAATACATTTAAAATACAGATTCATGCAAATACTTGGAGGGTATTCAACTTTTATGGTGCTTTGTTGCGTTTGGGAGCCAAAGGTGGAAACCTGTTGAAATTGTTTGGTTAGCTTTATGCATAAATTGTTATTTTAAAACATTTTTGCTATCACTTCCTTATAACTATATTTAAAAACCCAAACAAGTTTATAAAAAGCCCAAACAAGAAATTGACAATTGGTTAATATTATCTTAATGTTGTGGTTTCCCCTTTCATTTTTTCTTTGAATAACAATTAAAAAAAACCTTACAAAACAAAACTGTGATTAATAAAAAAAAGATTTCTTTTTTTGCTTGCAATTGCATTATTTCTTGAGGCAGAAATATATGTACCTATATTTGTAACTGAAACCCTTTTGAATGTTGCACACAAAAAAAATTGGTGCTAATATTCTGCTTATACCCCAACCATAATCTTAAAATGGTGTGGTACCACATACATACACACTTTTTTAAAAGGGTATAAAATTGACTTTTGTTTCAACAAACTAAAAATAGTAAAAAATAGTCACGTGACATACAGGACAAAGTTACAATTAAGAATAACTGGCACCAGAATTCTATTCATAACGATACAAAATAAGGCAAACAAAAATAGAGTTGAGCATTTGAATAAACAAGTTATTACCTTATTTAAAACTTTTAAGATAAATTAATAAAAATATATTAATGTATGCCAACTTTATTGTATTAATTTGCTAACAAGGAATTTTGCATTACTTTATATTTAACATTATTTTAAAACTCTGCTATAGGGAAATTAGAAAAGCCCATGTTTCAAATATTAGTGAATGGTTAGGATTAGTAGTAGAGTGTGCATTTCTGTTGCTTGGCAACCATATCTTCAAGAAAGTTAGGAATAATTCCAGCTGTTACATTCCTGAAGGGTTAAAATAATTAATTTACTGGATTTATTTAAAGTAGAGTTTTTACCTTGTTTTCTTTTGTTTCTTGTTTTTGTTCTGTTTTCAATTGCTTTATCTTTTGGAGGTTTCTGTAAAAACTATAACTTTTAAAACAGAGTGAGAGCCAAAGTGAGGAGAGATGGGGTGGTGAAGTGCAACCTAGAAAGGTAGTGAGACCTGAACCAAGAAAGTGCCAGCAGCAAGTTTAGCAAACTGAGGAGGCAGATAAAGAATAAGAATTTAACGGGTATGTAAAAATATTTGAGCAAGAAGGTTATATTTTCAGATATGAACATGGAATGTGGTTCCCTAGGTCAAAGCATTTGGGAACCTGCACAGTTCGGAACCGCATCCCTGGTTTTTATTCTGGCTCTGTGAGGAGAGTGGGGGGTAATTAGCTGCTCTCGTAAAACCTGAATTTGTTCCCCCCGTGCTGGTTGCTTTTTTGTGCGTGCCAAATTGATGTCAGCAGTGCCTTTTTTGCGGCAGTGAACTATTTTTGGGCAACTCCATGTATTAATGCATCATTTTCTGATGTTAACCTGCTCCGTTTTAGTTTTTGACTTTGAAATTCCTTTTTATTCACTCCCCTGCGATCGAGTTGCAGCTCCTGTCTCCTAATGTGCTCTGTGAACTGTTCCATTTTCCCCTTCATTTGATTTGTATTGGGTGCCACTTTTTTCCATCTGTGCACTTGTCCCATTCTGACAGGCACCCATCCAGGCCCCCCTACTCCTTGTCCCCTGAACCTCTCCTCCCAGGGCCCCCACCACTAACCACCTCCCGGGACCCCACCCCCTATCCAATCCCCTAGCTCCCTGACCCACCCCCCCAGAGCTCCCAATCCCCCCACTCCTTGTTCGCTGGCTGCCTCCTCCCATGATCCCTGCCCCTAATCACTCTCCAGGACTCCATCCCCTATCTAAGTACCCCTGCTCCTTGTCCCCTGACTGCCTGGACCCCCAATCCACACCCCCCCATCCCCTGACAGACTCCCCTGCCCATGACTTCCACACCCTATCCAACCTCCCACCCCATTCCTGGTTTTCTGATCGCCCCGGCCCCCTTACCACACCGCTCAGAGCAGCCACACCACAGGACCGTGCAGCCCCCGCCCCCCAGAGTGCTGCAACTTGGGGGGGGGGGAGGGGAGGAGGAACAGCAGGGGCGGGGCCAGGGTAGCCTCATCTGGGAGCTCAGGAGCTGGGCAGGAGGGTCCTGTAATTTGCCCACCCCAGCTATAACTTGTACTTTTAAAAAAAAATCTCTTTGTAGTTAAATAAACTTGTTTTGTTCTTTAATCACAGTTCATCCAGTGTTGTGAATTGTGTGGGGAACGCCATTGAAGGTGTTGTAACTCTATGCCCTCACAGAGCCAACAGCGGCTGGAATACATCTGGACAGCATGGAACAGCAGACCTTTCTGCGGGGAAGACTGGGAGTGCGTCGGGATCACCGTGCACATAGTAATCGAGGCTGCCGGAACCCAGGACTTGGCTGGTGTTTGCTAACAGGCCGCCGGGGTCCGAATTGCCAGATCTCAGCTGTGGCGATACGCAGACATTCAGGGTGTGACCCGTGAGGAGTTTGGCTGTTTGCAAGCGACCTTACTCGGGAGCCAAGGCAAGGCATTGTGAGGCATCCCACGTTGCCGGGGAGTGTGTATTTATAGGATGATTGCACAAGTTATAAAACTCATGTCACTAAAATCCAGCTCCTCGGTCAGTTACAATTCTTTCACTTGTTAGTGGTGGGGGGATTCCGCACCCCTGGGTGTGTCCAGTATTTCTGTCCCTCTCAAAATTCTTTGCTTCCCCACAGAAAAATGACTTTTTTGAGAAGGAAGCCCCAAGAGCTGTCACACCACTTTCCCAGCAGTACCGTTTGGTGTGCGGGGCAACCGGCAGAGAGGTAAATGATTGCGGGGCAGAGGAGGGGACTGGGGAAGACCTGGCCAGTAGCTCCTACTGTGTGCTGGGTTCAGCTGCTAGTCCCCACCTAGTTCCGGGAGGAGGTGCACAAGGATCTCCCACCTCTGTGCAGCCAGTGGCCCGTGCTCCCCAACACCATGCTGGGGCCTCTGCATGTATTTGACATATGAATTTGTCGCATACAGAATTTTTATTTTTTTTTGGTGCAAAATCCCCAGGGGAGTAACTTGTTCTATACCTTCCATTCTCCTCGTTTCGGATACTAGCATTCCAGGTACCGGCACCAGAAGGTACCTTTGTACTTTGTACCAGGGCAAAATGGAAACGTATTTGGATTTTTGACAAGTGACTTATCTGTTTACATCACAGGCCAAGTGCTACTATCGCGACACATAGATGACTTCCTTCGCATCGCCCGGGTGTTTGGTTCGGCCTGCCTTCTGGTTACAACACAGAGCGATCCCAGGGCTGCTGCAATTCACCTCCTGGGACCAGGGACTTATTTCTCTGACAAGTTACCAAAGGACTTAGTGCCTAGTTACAAATCCTTGCCTGGACTGCCTGCCACAGCACTAGAATATGTTAATGGAAAAGGGCAAGGAGGGTAGTGAAGGGGTTACAGAACCCTCCTGAGTTTCCTACAAATGTTCTGGCTCTCAGAAACCATCTCAGGCAAGGTCTAGGCTGATGGTCATGGACATACTGGTCACTAATATCATGCTTGATATTGTACAGAAGGAAGGAAATGTGTGCATGTATGTACTGGACCTTTGCATTTAAACTCTGTAAGGTGCAGGTGTCTGGTGGGATGTAAATGTAGCATTGTAAAATAGCATTGTAAAAATGTCTTTTTACATACAAATTCTGTGTAAGAAAGAAATGTGAACTTTACAGCCAAGGAGCAGAAAGCTGAAAAGAAGCCCACGGCGATTATCCCTGCTCCGGATTGAGCCAAGGACTGTTGTTAAGGTTCTCATTTTTTGTAATCCACTGTGCTCTTTCTGCAAGCCCAGTGGCTGAGGTAATAAAATCACTTGTGTGTGCTGGGGTGTGGGTAATAAAAGAACAGGGCAGAGCTTGGATAAGCAGGCCTGAGGCCTCTGCCCCTTGTGTCTCCTGTGGTCTTTGTTTGGGTCAGTGTTCCATTCTACTGCGCCTTGGTGCTGGTGGTATTATATACCACTGGCCCTGCCCTATTCCCCACTCTGTGTGTGCTGCCTCCGTGGCCCTGCTCCTGCTGTGCGCCGCTTGTCCTCTGCACAATTTCACCCTGTGCCCCAGGGTATGCTAGTGTACTGTGTTAAGTGTCTACACTGTGCGCCGATGCCCCTTTACACTGCCCTCCTTGGGCTATGCTATGTGCTGCTAGCCCTTCTTCTCCTACTTTGCGGCGAACTCCTGGGCGTCTGTGTTGTGTGTGTGTTAACTGTCTGTACTGTGCGCCGAGGCCCCTTTACACTGCCCTCCTTGGGCTATGCTATGTGCTGCCAGCCCTCCTTCTCCTCCTTTGCGGTGAACTCCTGGGCGTCTGTGTTGTGTGTGTGTTAAGTGTCTGTACTGTGCGCCGAGGCCCCTTTACACTGCCCTCCTTGGGCTATGCTGTGTGCTGCCAGCCCTTCTTTGTAGCAAACTCCTGGGGGGGGGGGGGGTCGGGTCTCTGCTGCATACTCATAGGTTGTGTCTATGTCCACTGCTGTCTTTGTGTGTCTGGGTTATGCCAAAACTGGGTTCCTACCTTTAGAGTAGGGGCTGTGTTTAATCTTTTGGAGCAAAGGAAGCAGGAAAACTCAATACATAAAACATCTACTTGAGGAAGCTCCCCTGGGCTCCATTGGCTGCACAGCCTGACTCTACACCCACACCAGCATTACCCCACCATCTCTGCTACGCTGCCCAAGGAACAGGAGCTGCTCTCTGCACAAGGGAGAACACGCCGCCCCCCGCCCCCCCCCCCATGGAATGATACTGCAGCTGGTCTGGGACAGAGAGGGAATGTAACATATTCCGCCACCACTAGGGGGCGGGCGAACGAGCGGCGCCGCGAGCCTGTTCTGCACCAGGCTGGGGCGCACGCGCATGCGCAGTTAGGACCAGCGTCCCATTGGGCAGCCAATAGGGAGGCGCGGCCGGAGGATAAATCCGCTTCCGGCTCCCACGCGAGAGAGCGGCGGCTGCCACAGCATCCAGAGCAAAGCAGAAGGAAGAGCGGCGGCAGCGCGCGCGAGGGGGGCCGCCGGCCTCTGACCAACCGCCGGACGCCGGGGGCCCGGACGCGGCCCCCGGATACAGGACCGACCTAGGAGAGAAGGTAACAACCCCCCCCCTTCCCGGGGGGGACACGGGCTTGGAACGGTCGTTCCCGTTCCCGTTCCCCCCCCCCCCCCGAGACACTAATAACTAAATCCCCGCGTCGTGTCTGTTCTCCGCACAGGAAGAGCGGGGCGGCCTTCGAGCCAGAGGATCTGACACTGTCTGCTCGCTGGACACCAGGAGGAGCCGCGTCTATCCGGACAGAGAAGAGACGCTCTAGGTAAGTAAGGGTCTTCTCCTTACAGAGAAGACACTCACACACTCCCCCCTCTATAGTGTCTAAGTTTCTTTGTCTTCTCCTTACAGAGAAGACACTCACACTCCCCCCCTCTATAGTGTCTTAAACTAACTAAGTGTCTTTCTTTGTCTTCTCCTTACAGAGAAGACACTCACACACTCCCCCCTCTATAGTGTCTAAGTGTCTTTGTCTTCTCCTTACAGAGAAGACACTCACACACTCCCCCCCTCTATAGTGTCTAAGTGTCTTTGTCTTCTCCTTACAGAGAAGACACTCACACACTCCCCCCCTCTATAGTGTCTTAAACTAACTAAGTAAGTGTCTCTCCTCTATAGTGTCTAAGTGTCTTTGTCTTCTCCTTACAGAGAAGACACTCACACACTCCCCCCCTCTATAGTGTCTAAGTGTCTTTGTCTTCTCCTTACAGAGAAGACACTCACACTCTCCCCCCTCTATAGTGTCTTAAACTAACTAACTAAGTGTCTTTCCTCTATAGTGTCTAAGTTTCTTTGTCTTCTCCTTACAGAGAAGACACTCACACTCTCCCCCCTCTATAGTGTCTAAGTTTCTTTGTCTTCTCCTTACAGAGAAGACACTCACACTCTCCCCCCTCTATAGTGTCTTAACTAACTAAGTGTCTTTCTTTGTCTTCTCCTTACAGAGAAGACACTCACACACTCCCCCTCTATAGTGTCTAAGTTTCTTTGTCTTCTCCTTACAGAGAAGACACTCACACACTCTCCCCTCTATAGTGTCTTAAACTAACTAAGTGTCTTTCCTCTATAGTGTCAGTTTCTTTGTCTTCTCCTTACAGAGAAGACACTCACACACTCTCCCCTCTATAGTGTCTTAAACTAACTAAGTGTCTTTCTTTGTCTTCTCCTTACAGAGAAGACACTCACACACTCTCCCCCCTCTATAGTGTCTAAGTTTCTTTGTCTTCTCCTTACAGAGAAGACACTCACACACTCTCCCCCCTCTATAGTGTCTAAGTTTCTTTGTCTTCTCCTTACAGAGAAGACACTCACACACTCTCCCCCCTCTATAGTGTCTAAGTTTCTTTGTCTTCTCCTTACAGAGAAGACACTCACACACTCTCCCCCCTCTATAGTGTCTTAAACTAACTAAGTGTCTTTCTTTGTCTTCTCCTTACAGAGAAGACACTCACACACTCCCCCTCTATAGTGTCTAAGTTTCTTTGTCTTCTCCTTACAGAGAAGACACTCACACACTCTCCCCTCTATAGTGTCTTAAACTAACTAAGTGTCTTTCCTCTATAGTGTCAGTTTCTTTGTCTTCTCCTTACAGAGAAGACACACACACACTCTCCCCTCTATAGTGTCTTAAACTAACTAAGTGTCTTTCTTTGTCTTCTCCTTACAGAGAAGACACTCACACTCCCCCCTCTATAGTGTCTTAAACTAACTAAGTGTCTAAGTTTCTTTGTCTTCTCCTTACAGAGAAGACACTCACACACTCTCCCCCCTCTATAGTGTCTAAGTTTCTTTGTCTTCTCCTTACAGAGAAGACACTCACACACTCTCCCCCCTCTATAGTGTCTAAGTTTCTTTGTCTTCTCCTTACAGAGAAGACACTCACACACTCTCCCCCCTCTATAGTGTCTAAGTTTCTTTGTCTTCTCCTTACAGAGAAGACACTCACACTCTCCCCCCTCTATAGTGTCTTAAACTAACTAAGTGTCTTTCCTCTATAGTGTCAGTTTCTTTGTCTTCTCCTTACAGAGAAGACACTCACACACTCCCCCCTCTATAGTGTCTAAGTTTCTTTGTCTTCTCCTTACAGAGAAGACACTCACACACTCTCCCCTCTATAGTGTCTTTCTTTGTCTTCTCCTTACAGAGAAGACACTCACACTCTCCCCCCTCTATAGTGTCTTAAACTAACTAAGTGTCTTTCCTCTATAGTGTCTAAGTTTCTTTGTCTTCTCCTTACAGAGAAGACACTCACACTCTCCCCCCTCTATAGTGTCTAAGTTTCTTTGTCTTCTCCTTACAGAGAAGACACTCACACACTCTCCCCTCTATAGTGTCTTTCTTTGTCTTCTCCTTACAGAGAAGACACTCACACACTCCCCCCTCTATAGTGTCTTAAACTAAGTGTCTTTCCTCTATAGTGTCTAAGTTTCTTTGTCTTCTCCTTACAGAGAAGACACTCACACACTCCCCCCTCTATAGTGTCTTAAACTAAGTGTCTTTCCTCTATAGTGTCTAAGTTTCTTTGTCTTCTCCTTACAGAGAAGACACTCACACACTCTCCCCTCTATAGTGTCTTTCTTTGTCTTCTCCTTACAGAGAAGACACTCACACACTCCCCCCTCTATAGTGTCTTAAACTAACTAACTAAGTGTCTTTCCTCTATAGTGTCTAAGTTTCTTTGTCTTCTCCTTACAGAGAAGACACTCACACTCTCCCCCCTCTATAGTGTCTAAGTTTCTTTGTCTTCTCCTTACAGAGAAGACACTCACACTCTCCCCCCTCTATAGTGTCTTAAACTAACTAAGTGTCTCACACACTCCCCCCTCTATAGTGTCTTAAACTAAGTGTCTTTCCTCTATAGTGTCTAAGTTTCTTTGTCTTCTCCTTACAGAGAAGACACTCACACTCTCCCCCCTCTATAGTGTCTTAAACTAACTAAGTGTCTTTCTTTGTCTTCTCCTTACAGAGAAGACACTCACACTCTCCCCCCTCTATAGTGTCTTAAACTAACTAAGTGTCTTTCTTTGTCTTCTCCTTACAGAGAAGACACTCACACACTCCCCCCTCTATAGTGTCTTAAACTAACTAAGTGTCTTTCCTCTATAGTGTCAGTTTCTTTGTCTTCTCCTTACAGAGAAGACACTCACACACTCCCCCCTCTATAGTGTCTTAAACTAAGTGTCTTTCCTCTATAGTGTCAGTTTCTTTGTCTTCTCCTTACAGAGAAGACACTCACACACTCCCCCCTCTATAGTGTCTTAAACTAACTAAGTGTCTTTCTTTGTCTTCTCCTTACAGAGAAGACACTCACACTCCCCCCTCTATAGTGTCTTAAACTAACTAAGTGTCTTTCTTTGTCTTCTCCTTACAGAGAAGACACTCACACACTCCCCCCTCTATAGTGTCTTAAACTAAGTGTCTTTCCTCTATAGTGTCTAAGTTTCTTTGTCTTCTCCTTACAGAGAAGACACTCACACTCTCCCCCCTCTATAGTGTCTAAGTTTCTTTGTCTTCTCCTTACAGAGAAGACACTCACACACTCCCCCCTCTATAGTGTCTTAAACTAAGTGTCTTTCCTCTATAGTGTCTAAGTTTCTTTGTCTTCTCCTTACAGAGAAGACACTCACACTCTCCCCCCTCTATAGTGTCTAAGTTTCTTTGTCTTCTCCTTACAGAGAAGACACTCACACACTCTCCCCTCTATAGTGTCTAAGTTTCTTTGTCTTCTCCTTACAGAGAAGACACTCACACACTCTCCCCTCTATAGTGTCTTAAACTAACTAAGTGTCTTTCTTTGTCTTCTCCTTACAGAGAAGACACTCACACACTCCCCCCTCTATAGTGTCTTAAACTAAGTGTCTTTCCTCTATAGTGTCTAAGTTTCTTTGTCTTCTCCTTACAGAGAAGACACTCACACTCTCCCCCCTCTATAGTGTCTAAGTTTCTTTGTCTTCTCCTTACAGAGAAGACACTCACACACTCCCCCCTCTATAGTGTCTTAAACTAAGTGTCTTTCCTCTATAGTGTCTAAGTTTCTTTGTCTTCTCCTTACAGAGAAGACACTCACACTCTCCCCCCTCTATAGTGTCTAAGTTTCTTTGTCTTCTCCTTACAGAGAAGACACTCACACACTCCCCCCTCTATAGTGTCTAAGTTTCTTTGTCTTCTCCTTACAGAGAAGACACTCACACACTCTCCCCTCTATAGTGTCTTAAACTAACTAAGTGTCTTTCCTCTATAGTGTCTTTGTCTTCTCCTTACAGAGAAGACACTCACACTCTCCCCCCTCTATAGTGTCTTAAACTAACTAAGTGTCTTTCTTTGTCTTCTCCTTACAGAGAAGACACTCACACACTCCCCCCTCTATAGTGTCTTAAACTAACTAAGTGTCTTTCTTTGTCTTCTCCTTACAGAGAAGACACTCACACACTCCCCCCTCTATAGTGTCTAAGTTTCTTTGTCTTCTCCTTACAGAGAAGACACTCACACACTCCCCCCTCTATAGTGTCTAAGTTTCTTTGTCTTCTCCTTACAGAGAAGACACTCACACACTCTCCCCTCTATAGTGTCTTAAACTAACTAAGTGTCTTTCTTTGTCTTCTCCTTACAGAGAAGACACTCACACTCTCCCCCCTCTATAGTGTCTTAAACTAACTAAGTGTCTTTCTTTGTCTTCTCCTTACAGAGAAGACACTCACACACTCCCCCCTCTATAGTGTCTAAGTTTCTTTGTCTTCTCCTTACAGAGAAGACACTCACACACTCTCCCCTCTATAGTGTCTAAGTTTCTTTGTCTTCTCCTTACAGAGAAGACACTCACACACTCCCCCCTCTATAGTGTCTAAGTTTCTTTGTCTTCTCCTTACAGAGAAGACACTCACACACTCCCCCCTCTATAGTGTCTTAAACTAACTAAGTGTCTTTCCTCTATAGTGTCTGTTTCTTTGTCTTCTCCTTACAGAGAAGACACTCACACACTCCCCCCCTCTATAGTGTCTAAGTTTCTTTGTCTTCTCCTTACAGAGAAGACACTCACACTCTCCCCCCTCTATAGTGTCTTAAACTAACTAAGTGTCTTTCTTTGTCTTCTCCTTACAGAGAAGACACTCACACACTCCCCCCTCTATAGTGTCTAAGTTTCTTTGTCTTCTCCTTACAGAGAAGACACTCACACACTCCCCCCTCTATAGTGTCTTAAACTAACTAAGTGTCTTTCTTTGTCTTCTCCTTACAGAGAAGACACTCACACACTCCCCCCTCTATAGTGTCTTAAACTAACTAAGTGTCTTTCTTTGTCTTCTCCTTACAGAGAAGACACTCACACACTCCCCCCTCTATAGTGTCTTAAACTAACTAAGTGTCTTTCTTTGTCTTCTCCTTACAGAGAAGACACTCACACACTCCCCCCTCTATAGTGTCTTAAACTAACTAAGTGTCTTTCCTCTATAGTGTCTGTTTCTTTGTCTTCTCCTTACAGAGAAGACACTCACACACTCCCCCCTCTATAGTGTCTAAGTTTCTTTGTCTTCTCCTTACAGAGAAGACACTCACACACTCTCCCCTCTATAGTGTCTAAGTTTCTTTGTCTTCTCCTTACAGAGAAGACACTCACCCCTCTATAGTGTCTTAAACTAACTAAGTGTCTTTCCTCTATAGTGTCTAAGTTTCTTTGTCTTCTCCTTACAGAGAAGACACTCACACTCCCCCCTCTATAGTGTCTTAAACTAACTAAGTGTCTTTCTTTGTCTTCTCCTTACAGAGAAGACACTCACACACTCTCCCCTCTATAGTGTCTTAAACTAACTAAGTGTCTTTCTTTGTCTTCTCCTTACAGAGAAGACACTCACACACTCTCCCCTCTATAGTGTCTAAGTTTCTTTGTCTTCTCCTTACAGAGAAGACACTCCCACTCCCCCCTCTATAGTGTCTAAGTTTCTTTGTCTTCTCCTTACAGAGAAGACACTCACACACTCTCCCCTCTATAGTGTCTAAGTTTCTTTGTCTTCTCCTTTCAGAGAAGACACTCCCACTCCCCCCTCTATAGTGTCTTAAACTAACTAAGTGTCTTTCCTCTATAGTGTCTAAGTTTCTTTGTCTTCTCCTTACAGAGAAGACACTCACACACTCTCCCCTCTATAGTGTCTTAAACTAACTAAGTGTCTTTCTTTGTCTTCTCCTTACAGAGAAGACACTCACACTCTCCCCTCTATAGTGTCTTAAACTAACTAAGTGTCTTTCTTTGTCTTCTCCTTACAGAGAAGACACACACACTCTCCCCTCTATAGTGTCTAAGTTTCTTTGTCTTCTCCTTACAGAGAAGACACTCACACACTCTCCCCTCTATAGTGTCTTAAACTAAGTGTCTTTCTTTGTCTTCTCCTTACAGAGAAGACACTCACACACTCTCCCCTAAGTTTCTTTGTCTTCTCCTTACAGAGAACACACTCTCCCCTCTATAGTGTCTTAAACTAACTAAGTGTCTTTCTTTGCTTTCTCCTTACAGAGAAGACACTCTCTATAGACACTCTTTATAGTGTCTCTAAGTAACTAAACTCCTTACAGAGAAGACACTCTCTATAGTGTCTTCTCTCTATAGCAGGGGTCTCCAAACTTTTCAGCCCGAGGGCCGCATTAACTATCAAATAGCAGTTCGGGGGCCGACAACACACTCGAGGTCCAAATAAAAAAGAATCAAAACATGGATGTTGTTTTTAATTATTTATTTAATATTATTTTATTCAGTTATTATTTAATAACACATTGATACACTACACATGAACACCTGTTCACTACACATAAACACTACACATCAACCACCCAGCCAGGTCTCTTCCCCCCCCCCCCCCCCCAACTGACCCGCTCAACCCGGTCTCTTCCCTTCTCTATAGTGTCTAAGTAACTAAACTCCTTACAGAGAAGACACTCTGTATAGTGTCTAAGTAACTAAACGTGTCTTCTACTTACAGAGAACACACCAGGAGTCTTCTCTCTATAGTGTCTGTCTAAGTAACTAAAATAAGTAACTAAAACTGTCTTCTCCTTACAGAGAAGACACACACTAGGAGTCTTCTCTATAGTGTCTAACAAAAACTGTCTTCTCTTTATACAGCCCAGACACACAAAGGGGGGAGCAGAGGCCTCAGACAAGCGCTAACCAAGCCTCTGACACATTATTTTATTACTCCAACCCCACCACAGTCACATAATTGTATTACCCCCCACTTGCACAAAGAGCCTGTGGAAAGAACCCAAACAATCAGTACATAGTACTGGCTTTTAACATTGAACTCACAACCAATGCTTAGCTTAAGCACAGAGGCTGAGATTACAGAAAATGAGAATAAAATTAACAACAAAGTACAGAATTTTAACCTCCTGGCTGAAGACCCAAAGGATGAAAGGGTGCCTTCTGCATCTATCCCAGATGTTCTTTGTCTTGACTCAGACCTGCTCCTTTTCCGCAGAGTTCACATTGCTACAGACTTTGTATGTAAACAGACATGTCTTCTGTTATTTTACAATGCTATGTTTACGTCCAAATGCACAGTTCCTTCCCCTGACCAGTGGCAGACAGTCCATGCAGAGATTTATGACTAGCCACCAAGTCCTTTAGTAACCCCCTGGTTCCGGGAGGTGAATTGTGGCAGCCCTGGGATCGCTCGGTCTTGGAGGTCATGTACATGTCGCGATAGTTCCACTTGGACTGTGTTGTAAACCAATAGGGAGCATGTCAAAAATCCAAAAACATTTCTCTTTTGCCCTGGTACAAATGACAAAGGTACCTTCTGGTACCTGGAATGCTAGTATCCGAAATGAGGAGAACGAAAGGCATAGAACAAATTACTCCCAAGTTTAAATCTGCAAAATTCATTGGTCAAATAAATGCGGAAGCTCCGGCATGGCATTGGGGAGCACGAACCACCAGCTTCACAGAGGTGGGAGATTGCTGTGCACTTCCCCCCCAGTACTCGGCCGTGAGGCTGTGCCTTACCCTGATTGCCAGGTGTGGGTTGAGAGGGTTCTGGGTGGGGCAAGAGAGAGGCTTGTGGTGAGTTCTGGGTGCAACAGTAATACAACTCAGAAGTGGAGCGTATCAGGGGGTTCTGAGTGCAGGAGGGTCTGGGTATGAGGGGGGCTAGGGGTTGGACATGGGGAGCAAGTCCCCCTAAAGAATGATGGAAGTTCGGGGGGGGGGGGGGGGAGGATGTGCACGCAGCACTTCCTACAACTGGGGGAGAAATCCGGGGGGGGGGGGGGGGGGGAATGTTGTGCGGGGGAAGAGGAAGTCCTGTCCTCTCCAGCCCAGATGGGACTAGCACAGAGGTGGGCAAACTGTGGCCCGAAGCCCCCTCCTGTCAGGCTCCTGGTCCCCCGGCCCCCCTCCCCTCCTGACCTGACCTTTCCTTCCCTGGAGCTATGTCGTCACATGGGCAATGCTCTGGGGTTGCGTGCTCCTGTAGGGAGGTGCTGCTCTGAGTGACGTGGTAAGGAGTCTGGGGTTTGGACAGGGCATGGGGGTGTCCTGGCAGGGGACAGAGGTGTGTATAGGGGGGGGGGGGTGTCAGGGAGCAGGGTGGCTGGATAAGGGAGGGGGGGGAGGGGTCTGGATAGGTTGCAGATTCTGAGGGGTGCCAGAAGTGGGAGGGGGCAGAGGCCAGGCTGTTTGGGGGAGGTGCAGCCTTCCCTACTTGGCCCTCCATACAGTTTTGCACCCCAGTGGGGCCCTTGGGCCAAAAAGTTTGCCACAATTGGACTAGCAGCTGAGACGGACACATGGTAGGAGCTACCGGCCAAGTCTTCCCTAGTCCTGTCCCCTACCCCACAATGATTTACCTCTCTGCCGGCTGCCCTGGACACCAAAACATACTGCTGGGAAGGCGGCGTGACCACTCTTGTGATTTCCTTCTCAAAAAGTAATTTTTCTTTGGGGAAGTAGAAAAATTTGCGAGGGACAGAAATTCTGCATGCACACAGGGGTGCGGAATTCCCCCAGGAGGAACGGGTGAAAGAATTGTAACCAACCTGGAATTTAGGGAGTGTGTCTCGCAATATCTTGCCGCTGTGGCTCCTGAGCAGGGCCACTCACAAATGGCCAAATGACTCACGGGTCACACCATGAATGTCTGCATATCGCCACAGCCGTGGCCCAGCAATTCGGATCCTGGTGGCCTGTTAGTAAACACCAGCCACGCTCTGGCTTCTGGCAGCCTTGATTGCTACATGCGCGGTCTTCCCCACAGAAACATCCATTCCATGCTGTCCAGATATAGTCGATCCGTTGCCACTGTGCGGGCATCGAGCTACAGCACCGTAACGAGTTCCCCACGCCATTCGCCACGCTGGATAAATTGTGATTAAAGAACAAAACAAGTTTATTTTATTACAAAGAGATTTTTTTAAAAAAGTACACGCTAGAGTCAGAAATGGGTACAAGACAATCAAAATGCTTCCTAGTTCTCAACTTGAACTGGGCATGCTTCAAGATGAAATTCTTACCACTGATTTTCAGTAGCATCACTGACCAAATTACAAGGCAGGATCTGCTCCCGAGGCACAATGGCTGTTTTCTTTTGGCTACTTAGGTGAAAGAGAGATGGACAAGAAGAGAGAACTTGGGATGTTTTTGTTCCTCTTTTATAGCTCAGTCACCCTTTGGAAACCATGTTCCTGAGCGTGAGCCCTGGTTAAAAGCTCTTTCCAGCTGCAAGCTACATGTAACTGCTTAGAACAAACATTTTAAACTCATTTCAGGTTAAAGCAGAAGTTGTGGCATTTTCTCTTAGTAGCAAAATCTTAGAAAAAGCAGGGGAAAAATGTGCATTAAGGATGTCACAGGGCTAGGACTAGGGTTAATTTGTCAGAAGAGGTAGTAACTGCAAGGGATAAGCTAACTAACAGACAACTAGGTGGGAACGGACACCTGCGTAGATTTACATAGACAACATTTAGTTTCTTCAGTGTCTGGTCACACTGAATATTCTTATTTAACAATGGACCGTGTGAAATACCATATAGTCCTTATGAAGTCCACATGAGCTTCTTTATGATAGATACTAACCGCAATTAAGCTATTATTTTAGTTCAAAGCACCACATACTGTAACTACACACTCAGTGCCATATAATCCATTTGAGGAACTAGCATATGCAATGCTGCCTCCTTATAGATGAAATCTTGTATTTGCTTATCATCTCTCTGGTTTTATATATTTATTTTTCACCCAAACAACAACATACGATTTTCTCCTTCCTTCTTAATAGTGGACTATGGAAGGCTACTGGGAGCACTTCAAACCTGTCCTCTGCTCTCAACACTGGCACAAAAGCTTGATTTGAAAAGATGCGGGGGCTGAACCTAGGAGTCCAAGGCTTAGAGGGTACGTACGTCTACACGTGGTCAAGGGCTTCTAGCGTGGCCATGGCTGGTCCAAGTCAGCTGACTCAGCCTTGGGGGGGCTCGGGCTGCCCGAGCTCTAGGACCTTCTGCCTCCGCAGGGCCACAGTCTGAGCCCAGACATCCACACAGAAATTCAAGAATCCTAAATCCAAGGACATTTAGGCATTAAGCGGGTGGGGTGGAGAACATGACATAGAGGAAGTGCAATACTAAAATAGCCTGTACTGTGGACCTCAAAACACAGTCATAGCTTTAGCATGACATTATTTTTTCAGTATTAGGTTACTTGCCAATGCCGGTGAGGTCAATGGCGACGGCGATGCATGTATCAATGCCAAGCCCAAAAGTGAGCTAAACTATGAAACCATATTCATGTCAGTAACCTACAGGAACTTATCCACAATCCATGCATATGAAGCCACACTTAGTACCCTAGATTATAGCGGATATGAATGAAGTCACATAAAACACCACATTATAAAATGAAAGATCATTAGCTACTGGAAACTATCATCTGACCGCCCCCTCCCCCGACAACCTCACAAAGAAGAAAAGCAGATTTTTCAAGGGATTGCATCCATACGTATCTTGTAATGCAGGCAGGAAAACCATTGCAAAAATGGATGAACGATTCTCAGTTGAATGGCTTTCTACAATAGAACCAAGGGATATTAACTATTCTCTTACACATGCTTCTAAGCTCTCATCTTATTTTCCAAGCCTGCACTGGCCAGCCAGGTGTTTGCCAAAACACCGAGTAAGCACAGAATCATTACAGGTGGGCTGTCTAGATGGGGTATCATAATACCCACCCTAGAGTGTCGTCATAGGTTAGCGTTCGGGTATGTCTAAATTGCAACTATACACCTGCAGCTGGCCCATGCCTGCTTTCTCGGGCTAAGGGGCTGTTTAATGGTGATGCAGATATTTGGGCTCAGGCCTGCGACCCTTGCAGGGTCCTACGACCCCAGCTCGAGCCCAGACATCCACACCACAACTGAACAATTCAGATGAACAAAACATTCTGTATCAAGTTTTTAGGCAAGCACTAAGTGAGCATCATCATATTTGAATCTGTGAATAGCAGATTTATAGAAATTAAAATGACCGTGACACTGTGCATTTCATTTTTATTCCAGTCAAAATTTGAACCCAAAATTCTAGACTTTTAGCAAATCCAAGTTCTTCCAATTTACCTGAGGAAGTAGCAGCTACTTCTGCTCCGGTGGGAGGGACGGTTGTGGGTTTGTCCTGGGTAATCATGACTAAGGCAAAAAGAAGAGGAAAAAACAGTTAAGAACATTGTATCAGTCTCCCATCTCCAGCTGGCCACTCAGAGTCAGGAGTTTGTCAAACTAATGTTTAGGAATCTGCATCTTTAGACAAGACATACTTAACCCACCTACACATCACAGTGAGAGCCCACGTACTGTCAGCTGGGCTCCCATTCAGATATTCTAGGGGAAGCCCAGAGCAACCCCTACATTGAGCTGCCAACCACGTCCCTTTACAAAAGTTCTCTCTCTCCCTCTTTTAAGAGCTCTAACATTTCGGTGGTTTGCAGCAGGGATGTGAAAGGCTCAATGTGGTGCCTCTTGCTTCCGCCATGAGTTACAAACTGCCAACATCTGTCATTTCCCTTTAGTTTTACTCATCAAAACTTCCTAGAGTGACTTCTAAAACCCCCTAAACATGCTGTTCTCACTGAGCATTCTCTGCAAGGTGTTGCCACGTGCGACTCAGACCTGTGCATTTCCATCCTTCACATCAACGTAGCCTTTGGCCTAGAAGAAGCTGCACCATGTTGGGAACCAGGAGATGAGTTCAACTCTCAATATTTCTATTGACTGGCATTAACAATCCTGTGCCCTTCAAAACCCAAGTTATCACTGAGCAACCCATCCTCCCTGAATGGAAGTTACACAAGCTAGGAAGACAACCCAGATCTCTAAATGGGAGACCCATGTCTCATCCACTTAGCCTAACCGAAAGAATTTGCCAAATATAAATACCCGGCTACGCGGTGTGTACAATGAGGCTATTTGTGCATTTATAATCCATTGTTTTAGTGTGTCATGCATCCTCCTCTAGTCCATATAACAATTTACTCCCGCTGCTAAAGTTAGTTCTTTAACTCGATAGAGGTCTATGCTCCAGTACCTTAAGCCCAGGAGTCAAACCTAAACCACTCAGAAGGTTAGGAAATTATAGAATTAAGAAAAACAAGGAGTCCGGTGGCACCTTAAAGATGAACAGATTTATTTGGGCATAAGCTTTTGTGGGTAAAACCCCCCAATTCTTCAGATGCACAGAGGCAGAATTAAGGTTACCCACAAGATCTTAATTTTTCGTCCTTTTGTGTATGTAAAGCAACAGACATTTTTAAGGATTACATTTCCAACAGCAACCAGGTTTCCCACAAGTTATATCTTTAGATGATTAAGGCCAAACTCAGTTTCCTCATGTCTATGGGTTTGCCTAGCAATCAAAATATTGTGTGTTTTTTTCTGGTGGGAGAAAGTAGAACAAGAGGAAGATAAAAACAGTCACCTTTGCATTCCGGGGCAGACCCATTCCAGACTCCATGGATGTTATCTTCAGTTGTACAGTGAATGGAGGCCTCTCCGCTAAGTGAGAAATATTATGGTCACATTTGTAAGTTACTGATGAGTTATAGTGAAAGATTTCCACGTTGCTGCTATCATGTGTCCTGTTGTCAATATTAGGCGGAGGAGAACAAGTAATCTCTGCAGGAAAAGAGAACGGCATCATGAATATAATGCACATTTCAGTCAAAGGTGAATTGCAAAGATTAAGTCAACATTTGTTTACAATTCCTCCCAAAAAGGGGGAAAGAGTCAACCATTTGAGATTGTAATTAGTACTGTCCATATTATTATTGTATTGTCCATATTAAGTGTTTAATTACATCACTTTGTCAACTTCACCAGCAGAGACTCCTCCTACCTGTCACAGGGAGGTAGGTATTTGTGATGCTTCCTCTGGTGCCAGGCACTTATAACACACCATCCGAAATTCACCATGTCCACATGCCAGACAGAAGAGACACGCTGATTCAGGGAGACACACGGAAAGCTACAAACAGCACTAATGAGTATATTGGGAAAACATCTCTGTCCTTGACATGGACAAGGATTTTTGCACATAAAAATATGTGGCCTATTATATACATCATCTGTTTTCCTAATTAGGCATGCCAGACTACTTGAGTCTGCACAAGAAATTCCCATCAGTATTAGATATAGCCTATGTTTGTCAAACAAAATATAATACATACAGGCAAGGAGCTGCGGTTAAGGGTGATCACTCAGTTGGCTCCTTCCTCTCAGCCCTGTGTTAATATAGGTTTTGCATGGAATACAACAGATACAGACTCAGCACAGGTAGCTTTGCCAAAACTTATGGTATTGTTCACAATGCAGGCCATTCGCCGTTTAAGTTTTGTTACGCATTTTGCAGAGAGAAAAGAGAAATGGGTCCAAGACAGAGTGCTGTGGGAATCCCGTGGAAGTGAGAGAAGGACCCACTCCCCCCCCCCCCCAACATACATACACTCAAAAAAATAGTGAAGGAACAAAGAGAAAGGTGGGAAAATCATGAGTGAACACCAAGGGAGAACACAGCTTTAAGAACAGCATGTCTTGGAGTGTAAAAAACAAATGAGATGAGGAGGAAGACGGATTAGAGGCCCTAAATAGGTTGTTGGAAACAAAGCAGAGCTTGAAATCCTGGCAGACTGCAGTTTGCACATGGCAGATCTACTCTGTACCGTGGTCAGACAGCTGTGCTCTAAGCTGCATGAATGCAAACTTCACATTGAAAGAGATTAAAGGTGGGTGTAGCAACGCGATGACTCACCCCTGCGGCGCCTCCTGCTGGTTGTCCAGTAATTAGCTCTTTTCCAGCCGGAGCATCCCTCTGCAGGCTGATGTCTCGCCGTCCGCTGGCTGGTGTCTCGCCGTCCGCTGGCCCCCATGCTCCGGTGTCCTTTTACCTGGGGTACTGCCCCCCGGAAATACCCCAACACTCCCTTGGTCTCCCCTCCCCAGGGAACCCCCAACCTTCTATCCCCACCTTGCCTCAGTCTAGCCTGTTGGTTAAGGCCTATTCCTGGGGTGTAGGACAGCTTAGTTCAAGTCTATACTCAGAAAAACAGGGAGCTTGTCCCTAACCAGGCAGGTTGGCATGTGTTAGCTGGTGGACTGTAAGTGTGGCACTAAAATATTTTTAATAACCTGCACAGCAGAACCCCTTGGAGAACACAGCCCACGTCTGAGCCACTCAGCATCCAAGGGCGTGCACGGCTACCAACATAGGAAGGATTGGAACCTGCTTCACTGACACCCCCCCCCCCCCCCAGGCAAACACCCCCCCCGGGGGCTAGAGAGGTGCTCAAGCAGCTCTCCCTTCGTTCTCTCTCTAGCCCGATGCATAGTTAATTAGTTAAAAATCTAAAGTGGAACAGCTTCAACAGGAAAGACTGAGCCCAGTGGGTTCCAAGTAGCAGTGTGGTTCAGCTGTGATTTGACAGTGGTGCTGCTAAATGAGCAACACACACACACACACACACACACACACACACACACACACACACACACACACACACACACACAACTGCCCAGGCTCACCCCCTGGCCCAGCCCAGTTAACTACAGTTACCTAAGTGCAACAGCTTCAGCAGAAGAGATGGAGAGGCTCTGTTTAGAAAAGCTTCTCTAGTCTGCTGGTTAAGGCCCATGCCGGGGCTGTGATAGAGCCTGGTTGGAGCAGTGGACCTACAGTGTGGTTCAAGTGCCCTCGGCTGGCTCTGAGGCCTCGGGAGCGGGACAGACTTCAGAGCCCACGCGTCAGGTCACGCTGCAGCTCCTAGCCAGCTATTTCTCGCTGTCCTACCCCGAGCCTGTCGAGCCGAGCTCCGAGACTTGCTGCTGCGTACTCACGAGAATCCCTTTCTCAGCTCTCCCCCCTACACCACCTGGGGAGCCTGGGCAGCCAACACAGGGCCACTTCCACTGGGTGACAGCAAAGCCTGGGAGCTCAGCCTTGCAACATCTACAAACCAACACCACCCAGGTCTCACTGGGGCCCTCTGCTGCCCTGTAACTCCCGTCCCACGTCAGTTATTAAAGAGTCACCTTCCACCAAGATCCAGACAGCAGCAGCTTTTTATTATCACCATTGGAGACAACACCACACAACACTGGCTCTTGCAGCGTAAGGCTGCGAGATCTGTTCTCCTGTGCCCGTTCTCCTGGCAGAAGGCACAGCTGTTTAACCCCACTGGTAACTGCAGTGACACCAAGCATCCTAGATTTGAACCGCAAGGGGACAATAGGCTGAACGGGCCCTAGTCCAGCAGTCTGCAGCTGCCCTGACAACATGCGTGCTCAGCCGGCGGGCCCGACGAAGGACCCAGGGTTAACCTTTGCCCGACCAGCCACTAAGCAGCAGGGGGGAGGCTGGCTTGGCATCCAAGTGGGAGAAACAAGCCCATTTTCAAATGTACCCCCTTCCCACCCCAGTTATAGCTCCCATCATAGGCTCTGGTCTGCAGTGGGGGCTCATATTGCACAAGGCTCAAAGTTTAGCGCTGGCCGTGTAGCTCCCCAGCACTTGGGGGCTGGTCTCCGGCTACAACATCACATGGAGCGGAGGGCGCGATCCCCGGTTCCCGCAGACATACCCACGTTGGCTCTCACTCAGCTCCACATTCCCGATGCCAGCACTGCCGGGGCGGTCCCAGCCACCCGGACAAAGCAGAGGTGCCCTCACTCGGACCTCTGGGCCCACTGCACAGCCAGGGCCATTGCTTTGGTTCCACCAGCGCGACCCCTGCTGCTGCTGTGATCCCCGTTGTGCTCTTCCCGTAGGCCCTATGGCCCCTTTCTGCCAGCAAGGCCAGCATAAAGAAAGGGCGGGGTACTAACAACAGGCACTGTGTGTGTGTGTGGGGGGGAAGAATTAGGCTACAATAGCACAGTAACAAGGAGGGAGGCAGGGGGGGGGTATTACCTTTCCCATCTGCATCTCCTGCAGACTCTACATGTCTCAAGGAGCCAGGGTGAGGCTGTGGGGTACAGCAGTCCCTGGCTGGTGGAAACACTCTGGGGAGACCAGAGTATGTGGCCCCATAGATCTAAGAAAAACCTTGTGCAAAACCACACATATAGCAAAGTATTTGGGGTGGGGGGCAGTGGAAGCTGACTGCACAGCGCCCCCTCCGCCCCAAACATACCTTGTCCTGAGCAGTGTTAAAGGGAGATTCCTAGACAGATTTGGGGATCTGGTTCTACTGAGCTAAGCAAACACCAGCTCCTAATGTGCTCCCCTTTCTCCCAAAATTCAGGGAAAGTTCACATCTAAACATAGCAGCTTGGGGCCAGCTGGGCTTTGTAGCGAGTTACAGACTGTCCTCACTGCCCGAGGAGGGGAGTGCCGGGTGGGGGAAGGGGGAGGCCATGTCTCCAGGACACCCAGCTATGGGACAAGGCACCAGGTGAGCAGCCCTATTTGGGAAGCAAAGTTTCTTTTTGGCACGCAGGACTGTTCTTCACAGTCAGGGGATCTTCCCCCTCTCCTTGAGACCCTTAGGCAAACACAACGCTGAGGGGTGAGGGGTCAATGCCAGCTGCTGTAATCTCTATCATTAAGGCTTGGGACAAAAGGAAGATCCCCCTTCTTCTCCCATGTGCCTTGGGTTAGCCCGTGGCAGGTTCTCCGGACCCTCTGACTGCAGCCCCTGGGCAGGTCGCCTTGTGTAACCCCTCAGTGTGCATTCAGAAATAAAGGGGTGGGGTCTAGAGCCAGCCCCTCACAGTGTGGGGCAGAAGGGGGCAGTGAGGGTGAGGGGCACAGTGTCAGCCCCATCCCCGCTTGAGACAGGACTGACTGAGCAGAATTCCCCATCCCCATGTGACACCAAACAGCAGCACAGTTTGTTTCAATAAAGCACATACCTGCCGGGTCGCCCGGCCCAAGGAACACAGCTCCAGTCTTAAGGCGATACTAATCTGCAAGGCAGTCCCGAAACATTTCAGTCCAGCTGAGCTCCTGGCCTTCCTGAATGTCTCATGTGCCAGTCTTGGAACCAAGTGTCTTGCCAGCAGCCAAGTTCTGTCGTCATCCCCCAGAACAGCACCATCAGCAAAATCAACGATGGGCTAAATCCAGAGATCGGATAACGGTGCTCCAGGGGCTTCATTTAATCTTTGGCTTCCCGGAAAGTCTTCCTTCCCCTTCCCCCTCTCCCTCCCATCTGCCCCCTCCACTAGCCGGTGGCTGACTGAGGTCATGGCAGCAGCCGATCTGTGCAGGAGAAAATAGCTGGGAATCTTGTGGACCTGAGGCAGCTTTGAGACGTCATTTTGGCATCTCCAGGGTGGTCACCACAGACTTTGCCTTGAAGTACTGTTTAAATCTTAGCCTGGCATACCTGCAAAGAGAGAGAGAGAGACAGATCTTACATAAGAGAATGGGAACATCGGACTACCCCCACCCTGTCGGCGCACTGGGGATTCCCCTGACCTCCTTTCGAGGGTGAAGTCCACGGCCTTGCTTACTCCTGCCTGCAGCAAGGAAGGAGAGGGGCGATGTAGGGTGTGGAATAATCTCCCCCAGGGGGAAATGGTGGAATCTTGATTGCCTGAGCTGTTTAAAACTAGACCAGGTGGGGAAGGAGTGAGTTGGGATTTGAGAGAGATTATCTGGCTCGAGTCTAGGGATTTCTGGTCCAAACGCTGCAGGAGATAACAGAACAAGGGGCAGCCCCGTCTTCCCGGGGCTCTCTCCAGGTGCTGCAGTGACCCCCGGATCCAACGAGGACCTCGGTGCTCATCACCACGGCCAAAACAGGAGAGGAATTCACGCCAGCCCGGGCACGGAAGGAGCCTGCTCGTGCCGTGGCGAAGGGGACACCCTACATACCACCAGCCCTGCTGCAGGGGCCCACTCACCTGAAGAAGTTAAAGTCTATGGTGGAATATTTGTCCTGGATCAGGGCCCAACATGCCCAAAAGATATGAGAGGCCTGCAACAGAGAGAAGAATCAGGAACCTAGAGCTTCCCATTCGACTATGGGATGATAAAGCCTCTCACAGCACCCTCTTCTCCCAGCACTCGGGACCAGATCCTCAGCTGGTACAAGTCAGCTCCACGAGTCTCGGTGAATCTCTGCTGATCTGCAGTCTGCTGGAGACCTGGCCCCACGAGCTTTTTAGTGCTCCTGAAGTCAGCTCTTGTCTTATTAATGAATTATCTGTGTGACGTTTTTATGGGGCAGGATCCCCTTGTGCTAGGTGCTGTACAAATACAGAACAAAAAGGCTGTCCCTGCCCCAAAGAGCTTACAGTCATAAGCAAGCCAAATGTGAATCCTCTCCTTGCACCGGAGTGGGGGGGGGGGGGGGGGGAGAAGGGGGCGCTACTACCTGGCCCCTCTGAGTGGGACAGCCTTGGATTTGATCCATCCCTGGCTGGCAGCATCTGGGTCATAGCACCTCTAGGACGATCCCCTGTCACTGCATGTTGGAAATAGCCAGAGCATGTTCCCTAACATGTCCACCATCATTTTGGAGTTAAAATACAGGCGACCAGCTCCACAGGCCCTCGGCTTCCTTATCACAATGGATAGGTCTGAAGTTGTTTACAGCCCTGGCTCCCAGCTAAGGTAAATTCCCTTCCAGCTGCTCGGTTCAAAGGTTGCTCCAACAGGGTCATTGATCTCTCTGGAGATTTTATGTAAGTAACCTTGGCAAAGTCAGATTTCCTTGTTTTCCAGAGTTCAGCTGGCTCTGTCCCAGATTCGAGCCAACAGGCCACTGGAGTCTTTGCTCACCTGTTATCATCATCCCACTGACCTACAATCAAAGTGCATCGCTCTTTATTTTGGCCTCCTGCCTCATGAAGGATGTTGGCCACATCTCTTCTCCAGCTTATGAGCAGGTGGCCACCTGTGAAGAACTTCTTCCCTGAGCACACCCAGTCTTGCTGCCACGGAGGACAGAAACTCTTGGTTCTCAGGAACGATAGACCAGAACATTTCTCTGCTGGTATCAATTGGTGCAGCTCCAGGGACTTCACCTGTTTGGACCAGCGGAGAACCTGGCGCAAAATTTCCCGGGCTCCACATGCAATGCTGATCCTGCCCCATAAGCATGGCTGACAGCCAGTTTTCTTGGATTTTTGCTTTCCCCCTATGCTCACCAAGGATCAGATTTTCAGAAGAGTCAGGGCCAGAGTTTCAAGTGCTCAGCACCCCAACCCCACCGTGCAGTTCTCTCTCCAAAACCTGGCCACTTATTTTGGTGTCTAAATGGGTCCTTAGCCCTTTCAGAAATCTGGCTCCGAGTCTTGGCTCCCATGGAAATTCTGCTACTCGTGGGATAGCTCCTCAAGCAGGGCAGGGGGAAGAGAGGAAGCCGCCGGCTGCCTGGCCCAGTTTCCTTCACTGCCCCTCCCCAGGGGCGGGAGAAGAGCAGTAATGCAGCCCAGGGCCCGATCGTGGCTTCTGGGGGCCCTGCTCTTTCTCGCAACTCTGCAAACCATAAAGCAGGCTAGGCTCACGGTCCAGCGTTGCCAACTCCGGTGGGGTTAACAGCACTCTTGTGATAGCTGGTGGGTGCTGTGTATTTGGAACCCCGGCCCCCCATGCACATCACCTGCCCAGTCCTCCCACCGCCCCGCCAGGCACCCACTCACTAGAGCAAACTGGTTCGTTTGCACGTAGAGGGTCTCCAGCTCCTTGTCGGAGACGACTCCCCCTCCGCTTCCCTGGTTCTCTGGGCTCAGTTGCTTGTAGGCCTGCAGGTAGTGCCTCAGCCACTGCAGCTGGGTGTCTCTGCTGGGATACAGGCTGTAATCCACCTCGCTCACCCCTGCAAACGGAAGCGAGCAGTTAGGAGGACCGGAGGTGGGAGAGGAGAACAAGGCCACTCCTCTAGGGCAAAGGAGTGATGAAGATGGGCTCTCCCAGGGCATGAGTAACAGCGCATTGAAGTCAATGGGAATCTTTCAATTGCCAATGGCTCAGCCCCTGGAAGCAAACACTATGCAAGCCAAAGGCCGTTCCAGCGGAAGACAAGGTATTGCCCCAGAGCTAGGGATGGGATGCAAGTACACTGATCCTACCTACTTGTTACAACATCCTGTTAGCAAGTGGGTCCTATCCTCCCCTCTCTGGCCTGGGATTTTGGCCCTCACGTTACAATCTAAATGTGATTTCTCTCTCTGGGACACCTGAGCTGATTCCTAATCTTCCCTGCACTCCATGTGTATTTTACTCCTAGAAGTTCTTCAGAGGCTTTAAAATCATTTGGAATGAGCTCTGAGAAAAGCCACTGAAACAACAGGGTGCCACAATATACACCAAACCCCTCTTCCTCCTAGATCTAGTCCGGCCCATGAGCACTTTGACATGCGTAAGCCTGGATTTGATCTTTTACTGTTTGCTCTCAGCAGTGACGTGCAGAAGGGGGCTTAAAAGTTTCAGTGCAGGTTTGTGCTGCAGGCTGCAATAATCCTGCTTAAGTCTTCAGGGCAAAAATTCTTTGCACATCTACAATGCCTTTTGTCTTCAAAGTGCAAGGAGTAACTTCCTGTAGCCTCCTCTGGGGAGGAACGTGGCAGCTATTCAATCGCACGCAGGAACGCTGCTCAGAAGTTTAGGGCTGGGAGAGAAGCCAACTGAGACCGCAATGGGAAATCAGGTAGGCAGAACAGAATGACCCAAGCACTCTGTTATTGCCGTGGCAACTTTAATGCCACCAGCAGCCAGGATCTCAGGTTTAAGTCTCATTTGAAAGGTGCCGGCAACACCACCAGCACAATCCCCCTGAACATGGGAGCTCTTGGCTCAGTAGTCACTTGAAGGGAGAAAGACCAAATACTGAATCACCCACAAAACTTCCTCCAAATCCTCTTAGAGGTTTCCACGCCCAGTGCTGACCTGGTCCAACCCTGGGTAGCTTATGAGAGCTGAAGGTACACAGCCCAAGCTGAAATGGCTACCGGCATCTATAAATATTATCTGCACTTGGGGCTAAACATGGGGAGAAGAAGGAATGTTTTCTACAGTTACTTACATGAATGGAACATCCTCATCAGTTACCCTGTAAGTAAACACGGCCATAAGGAAACATTCCACCCAACTGGGGGAGGCCAGCTTTCAGGCTAGGGAAAGACTGACTCACCTGCAAATTCATTAAAGTGGTTCCCAATGTCAAAAGCCTGGTAATTGTAACCGGCGTATTCGTAGTCTATGAACCGCACGTGATCTGTGGAAGGCAAAACGGGGAGCGGTTAGAGCAGGTGCCTCTGGTTCTTCAAGCATCCTTGTTCCCCCCCTTGGAAGCCACCCTCAGGGAACGGGACACGCCTGCAAGTCTGGTGTGCACTGGACAGGAATGGAACAAACCTTCCCCCTCGTTGTAGATGATGTTTTTGCACAGCAGGTCGTTATGACACAGCACAACGGGGGAGCCCAGCGGGGAGAGATATTCCTTCAGCCAGGCAACCTCTTGTTCTAGCACCTCCAGGCTGGGCACTTCCTGACGGAATCTAGGGGAGAAGAGGATGTGTGGTTTTTTAAATGCAAAGCTCAGGAACATTCAATAAGTGGAAAGAGAGAGGGAGGGGGCAGATCTCCGAGGGCAGCACAGTCTCGGAGAATCACCTCTCATGGGTACTTCGTCCAGCAAAAACCTCGTTGTCCACTGGAAGATCAATGTGGACTAAACACCATGCTGGGAGCCAGACGCTCCCAAGTTCTGATGCTCAGCAATGGTGGATGGCTTGACAGTCCTGCAGACTGGGATCCTCTACTTAGCCTCTGAGCAGAGACAGATCAAGAAGCATGTTATCCTATCAGCATGGCTCCACAGTGCTGGGGATGGACTCTCTCTAGGAGGGAAAGGATAATTCTATCTCTGTGCCCTGTTGACTCTTTAGCCTCCAGGTGGAGATTGCTAACAAGTGAGGTCAACTGCACCAGTGGTTTTGGTGATGTAGAGCCATGTTCCACTGGGAACTAGACCCAGACTCAAACCCATCTCACATACAGGACACAAAATAGTAACAGTCAGATCAATCAAATCAGAAGCAGAAGACTCACTGCAAGTCGCCTTCAAAGGGTCCCTATGGCTCAAAATGAGGATCCATTCCCCTGAGCTACCATGGCAATCAAGCTCCCAGAGCCACAAGGACAATGGGACATTTCAAGAACCCCCAGTGGCAAAGGTTGTACTAATAACCTCAAGCAGCCTGGTGATCCCAAAGAAGACAGCTGGTTAATAATTAAATCCAGTTGACCATTTGATGCACTCTGCGACCTCGTTCATTCACCTTCCCTGTTTATTGGGACTGACGGCGTCCAAGGAGGTGGATCCTGACGCAGGTTGAGACATCTCCTGGATCCACCCACCTGGAATGAACTAAATCTCCCTCCAGGCCTTGTCTCCACTGGACTGGTTTTAAACACACATTGTCTAGATCACCAAAAAACACTGTTAGGCCTATAATGGTTTTAAAGCCACTGTAGCTGATCGACAACGGCCCCTGGTTTAACCCATATTGTCCTGAGCTACGTGTCGATCAGCTCACGTAATTGGGGTCAATTTCCAGTGCAAGTGGGGCTCAAGTCCCAGCTTAATCCCGGCTGGGGTGATTTTCCTGGGAGTTGTTATTGCTAGTAACAGTATTACCACAGCAACTAGGAGCCCCAGTCATGGCCCAGGACCCCGCTGTGCTAGGCCCGGTACAGACACAGAACAAAAAGACAGTCCCTGCCCCAGAGAGCTTACAATCTAAGTTGTCTCCACTTCGACCGCTCCAAAGTCTGTCTGTCTGACACAGTGAAGGTCTCTCCAAGGCAACTCAGAGCAAAGGCTGGGCAGCATAACCTGAGGGTCAAGTGTTGAGAGAGATCTTCCGTTTCAACCGGGTTCATTCTCCCATGTGGTCTCACCTACACTGGGAATTCTGCTTGTTGGTGGGCCCAGATACAACAACTGGCTAGGTCATAGGTCAATCTTGTGGAGTAGCCAGACCATGACTCTATTTAGACCATGTTTCCCAGGTGTGTTATGGAAGGGCCATAGCATGGTTCAAACATGGTTTGCTCCTTTACACAAAAAAGTTCAAACCTTGCCATTATTGTGTCATGCTCAACTAGACTGCAGCTGATCTACTGATATATGGCCCTTCCATGCTATGTCTAGTGCTCTGCCAGACTCAGCAGGTCGGTTCAGATGTTTCCCTTTCTTCCCTTCAACTTTTAGCTCATGTGGTTTCCCTTCCCTGTGGTTTTCAAATAAGCCCCCAAAGTCAGCCAAAGCCCTCAAAATGTTGTCTTGTTTCGGGTCAGCGCCTCAGAGTTACAATGGTTTCAAACCAAAACTTGGCCTGGCTTTGCCCAATCCCTGGGCTGGCCCGACCCCCAATAGCTAAGCTGAACATTTTACTGACCTCACTGAACCTGTTGCGAATTTTAGGTTTCTGACAAAACCCAGCAAGGGCTTGGCCTTTTGCTTGGTTTCTTCACTCAATTTTTGCCCCACTCCAATTATGTCACCGACCTTTCCCACGACTGCTTGGCCACATTACCTGGGCCCAGGACTAGAGACGAGCACAATGCAGCTAGCTAGAACTGTGTGAATACAGGATGGCCTTAGCAGGAGCCTTGTGGCTGGGCTCTCTCTCTCTTTACCTGGGGTTGGATGCCGTGGTGATGAGGTCCGTTTTCATGATGGTGATGTACTTGTGCAGCTTGTGCCAGAGGCTGGGCTTGGGGAGGCTCCCGTTGGTGTGAATTGCGTGTATTTTGGCCATTTCCAAGGCTATCAACCTAGGACAAATCACACGTGCAGTGAGAATAGGTGACTACACTTCGAGATTCCGCCAATGGGAAATGCTCAGCACCCTCTGCCAACCCTGCCCCAGGGACATCGAGTAGGGCGCCCACAAAATCAGGATGAAAGTGTCTAAATTCAAAAACCTCCAAACTCCCTGGGCCAAATTCTCTGCTGGTGTAATTCTGGAGCAATGCCAATTTCAGCATTGCCAACCTCAAGGATTCAAAAATCGTGAGATTTCTGTTTAAATCTTGTGATTTTCAAGCCAATTTTTTGCTGTTGTTGTTCCTTTGATTTGTTCTCTGGTTTCTGAGCTCTCAGGTTGCAATTGCACCATATTTTCAAGCTCTTCTCAACAACCCTGAGGGTGAAAAGTTACTGCTTTTTAAATGAAAGCGGAGATTCTGATGATCACTGGATTCCAGCAGCTGGGGCTTCAATCAATACACCCAGAACTGCGGGACTTGTGAGAAAACCAGGAGAGTTGGAAATACTTCTGGCATTTACACTAGCAGGGAATCTGGTCAGCTACTGCGGTGACCAGAGAATGCTGCTGCCCCGATTCCATCTAGGCAAATGGTCCGGGAGACTTTGGGGGACCAGCTTCTGCGGGGCTGACAATGGCTGTGCCCCCAATTGCCAGACGAAAGGCCAGTCTGCAAGAGAAAGGCAACACTCACCCCCCTGCCAGCAGCTGCCTCTGGCAGCCAGGAGAAGGAATGTCTTATGCTGCCTCCCACCCAAGTTCCTGCTAGCAGCCCAGTACGGGGCACTGCAGAGCCCGGGAGGTGTCAGGAGCCCATCCCCAGTCCGGCTTGGCTTTCCCCAAACGTCACGCCCTGCGCGCACCACCCTAAGACCCACCGCAGAATCAGGCCCCTAGCAAATCCTCCCCAGGCAGGATCATGGAGGAAGGAAACGAGGCACAAACTCCTCCCTCCCCACACACCTGAAGATCTGCGGCTGCTTCACCTCCCCGGGTCCCAGCGCCGTCCCCTGCATGAACTCATAGCACAAGCCGTTCTGGAAGGTGCAGTAGAGGTTGGGGGCGCAGCCGTGGGCGCGCAGCACCTGGAAATTCCTCAGCTCGTTTTCCCGGTCCACAAAGAGCTCCGTCTTCCTGCCGTAGACCCGCACCAACACTGCGTCCGTCATCCCCTCGTCCATGTAGCAGGCCATGAGCTTGTTGGTGATGCCATCGGTGAAGAGCTGGAGGGGGTGGGACAGAGGGAGAGGGTCAGGGCCCGGAGAGAAGCAGTACGGCCTTAGGGGCCGTCAGCAAGTGTGTGCCCAGGGGAACGCCCCGTGGGGAGAGGAGAGAGAGACACTAATGTATAATCCAAACAGCCCCCAGTGTAAAAAACCAGATTGGCACAGGAGCCTGTCCATGGTACTTACCTGGCCACCATGACATGTGAGTGGCTCACACTCCAATGTGTTTAACCTAGGGAGGCAGTGTGGGCTAGTGGACAGAGCACTCCACCTGCCCTCAGTTCCCAGCTCAACCCTGGCCTGCTTGGGTAAGGACCTGCCCAGTTCTCCCACCTATGGAAAGGGGATAATGAAACCGAGCTCCAGGGGAAAGTGCCCCGAGAGCCGATGAAATGCACTATATAAAAGCTAGGCATCATCGGCCTCATCCTCACCGCACCCTGGTGAGGCAGGGCAGGGCTATTATTTTCATGGGCAACTGAGGCCCAGAGAGCTAAGGGACTCGCCCAAGGTTACACAGGGGGGTCTGTGGGGAAGCAAGGAATTGAATCCCAGGCAAACACCCCAACCAGCCTTCCTGGCTTTGCCACCGTCAGTCCAAACGCCAATCAGGGAACCACACAGACACTTCAACCGGAGCCCCAGCCAGGTCCCCAACCTTTGGCTGAGGGTGGTGGGCGGGACCCAGGGCACATGCGGTTAAATGTGCAGCATGGAGCAATATTATTTGCACAGTGTCCAAGGTGCACTAGGCACTTTACAAGGATAGACTGCAAGATATCGGGTCTGAGTCTCCCCTTATGACTGAAGGGTGCCCGGTCCCGGCCAAAAGAGGCTGCAGTAAGGTGAGGGGGGGACCGATAACAGGCAAGGGACAGGATGAGGAAAGAAGGGGCTCAGCAGAACCCCACACGGGACCGCAGGGTTTAGTTAAGAGCTTGGTTACAATCAGTGGGGACTCTGGAGACCTTCCTTGTGGGTTCGCCTCAGGAGATGCGCAGACGACGAGGTCTCGACAGCCTCCCAAACATGGGCCTGTCTTGCACGCCTCATACGGCCCAGGCTTAGAATTGGAGCCAGGTGATTTAATAGCGAAGCACGACTCTGGGTTAAGTTGCAAACCTGGCAGTCGATCCCGGTTCAATGGGGGCGCTCTGCAGGGTTTCAAACCTCCCAGTGAGCCTGCGGTAAGGGTTCAGCTAGCCGGAGGTGCTGAGGAAGGACTGGGCTCTTTTCCAGCGGGCGACCCAAGAGATCGAAAAGGACCGTTCCACCGTTCGGCGGCTGAGGTTCTGAGCTGCCCCGTGGGCGGAACCTCTGAATCGGCCCAGAGTGACAGGCACAAAACACAGCGAGGTGCAAATGACACCGACTGACCCGGGGGGAGGGGGGGGGGGAGGAGGCTGAGCAGCACTGAGATCACTGACGCGATGTCTCTGCTGGGGATGCCTGTCACTACTCTGATGGCTCCTCACAGATGGGAAGGGGGGTTTGTTCGGACTTCTCCTTAACTTGGCTGGGTGCCCAAATACACGGAGTCTTCTCCCCCGCCCCCGTCCTCTCCAACTCCATGACCCCTCTTTCTGCAGACCTCTCTCTCTCTACGCTCCTTTCTATGCTCTCGCCTGGGAAGCAGAGGGAGCACCCAGAGGTGTGGCTTGATGGGGAAGGGAGGCGATTCCAGATGGTCTGGGGATGACAAGACCTATTGGCCAGATTCCCCTCTCACTCCCGCTGGGTAAATCAGGAGAAACACCGCTGAAGTCAATGGAGTTTACGAGACGGGGAGGAAGCGGAAGCCTTAGCCCTGGGTTAAGACGAGATTAATGCTGTTTCCATGGGGCACTTTTCTCCTCTTTGATTTTTTAAAAGTTGGGGGAATCTGATGCTTGTGGAAAGAAGCAGGGGGGGAGGGGAGGAGGCTGCTAGCTCCGGCTGCACGCCAACACTGGGCAAGGTGGCCCTGCAAAGGCAATCCTTGCAAACCACGAAATGCAGGATTGGATCCTTGGGCCTTTCAGAAGGCAGATCTGGTACCGCCTGGGGCCAGGCCTGGGAGTGCAATGGGATGGGCAGAGTAATGCTGCAGCACCCTAGCAATCTAATGGTGCCTGCTTTGCCCAGGTGGGCAGCGCCCAGCATTATGGCCTGATGCACAGGGGAGGGAGACGCGCTGTTGCAGCGGTGGGAGCACCCAGGGCACTGCCTGGTGCTGTGCCGCCGAATCTGATGCTACCCGAGTGCCCGAGGCTTTGTCCAGCGCTGCCCAGGACGTGATCTGAAGCTTTAGTAGCTTTGCTCTAGGGGACGATATGCTTCCCCCCCCCCCCCCCCCCAATCAGTAAAAAGGAAATGGGTTTAGAATTGTGTGGAGGGCCGGGTAGGGAAGGTTGTGCCTCCCCAAACAGCCTGGCACTGCCCCCAAGGAGAGCAGGGCCGGCAGCTTGCTTCCTGCTCAGTGGCAGAACTAACGGATGTGCTGGTTGTGGGGCCAGATCCTTGGAGACCACTGCAGTTGTGCGTAACCTAGAGCAACCTGTAGGCTCCTTTTCCTTGCACAGGGGAGCTGAACAGTCTTCAGCTGGCCCCAGAACTGTGTGTAGAGGCATGGGGAGGGCGGTTACATCCACCTTTGCCCGGCTTTCCTGAGTCCTACACCGAGCAGACCTTGGCTACCCCAGAGGAGTTCGCCACTAATATCTGCAGTGTTGCACAATACCGAACAACCTGGCATTGACACCATGGAGGCAGGCAGAGTAAATCAGCGTCATTCCATCAATATCAGCAATGCTGATTTGCACCAAAGGATCTGCTCCAATTCTCTCTTTCATTAAAAAAAGAAAAAAAAGTCTTTTGAGAACCCCCCCCCCCCCCCGCAGTATTAACATGTTAAAAAAAAATCAAATCTAAAGTAACATCAGCTGGGGCTACGATTTAAGGCACGCCGGCCCTTCTCTTTATGCTCACAGAAGTAAGATCTGCTGTGCAACACAACATGAACGCATGGATACAACAGGGCCGACAAGAGTCTTCTTATTCATTCTTTGCATTATAGATTGGACTTCGAGGGCTCAGGAGAGACCAGAGTTCAAGGAGCGATACAAACACATGACAGACAGTCCCTGCCTTGAAGAGATCACAATCTGAGCAGCCTGAACTCAAGAGTCTCCTGACTATTAGCAGCTTGCTTGGCACAGATATTTTGAAGCAGCTGCTTGTATTTAACTGACTCTGGGCTATTGATATATTATTAAGGATGCTCCATGCACACTGGAAAGAAGCACACACCTTACATCGATACTGTACTAGTACTGTGCCCACACTCGACAGCTACAGAACATTTTCATGCAGGGTTCTCAAAGGACTTTACAAATATTGATAAGCTAAGCTAGGCAATGTGTCATTACCATCCCTATAAAAACAACAAGGAGTCCGGTGGCACGTTAAAGACTAGCAGATTTATTTGGGCATAAGCTTTTGTGGGGGAAAACCCCCATTTCTTCAGGTGCCGATTACCATCGCCATTTTACAGATTGGGAAAATGAGGCCCAGAGCAGCAAAGCCAGGAACAGATTCTTGGAGTCCTAGTGGCTTTAACCATTAGGATCCTCTGCCTTGGGAGAACCAGTATCCATAGATCATAGACTCATTGGACTGGAAGGGACCTCGGGAGGTCATCTAGTCCAGTTCCCTGCACTCATGGCAGAACTAAGTATTCTCTAGACCACCCCGGACAGGTGTCTGTCTAACCTGCCCTTAAAAATCTCCAATGCGCAACAGGCATTTACGAGTTCTGCATGTAACATGAATCCACTCAGTCACTCCTCAGTTCTTTGCAGCCATTCTAGCGCCTCTGGGAACCAGCGGGGTGCTGACAAAACACGCCCGGGAACCCCACTAAGTAAAGGAGGAAAGCCCAGGAGCAGGTCGGTCAGTGCACCGGGGATTTTCTAGCTCCAGAGCCCGGGCACATTTGCAACGCCCCCGGGCGTGCTGGGGGAGACTCCTGCCCCGACAGATCTCACCACAGCAAGCGGGGGCCCTTCTGCCATGGAAACCGGGCTGGGGCGGGGGCTGCAGAAGGCAGCAAGTCCCCGCACCGAGTGACCCCCTCCCCCCCCCCGCCCCGTACCTTGGTTTTCACGCGCTCCGTCTCCCACTGCGGTCTCAGCTCGCGGATCAGCTGCAGCGCGCCCGGCCGGATGTTGTTCTCATCCACCGCGATGCGCAGGGAGCGCACGGCCGGGGAGCCCCGGCGGCCGGGGAGCCCGGCCGAGCCCTTCTCCTCCATGGCCCACGTGCAGAGCCCCGGCCTCTCCCGGGCCGGCGCGGGAGGCGGGCAGGGGGCACCGGCGACTCCACCCCCGCTAGCCGCGGAGCGCCGGGGCAGCGGCCCATGGGCAGGGGCTGCGGAGGGGCCGGGCGGGGAGGAGCCGCCAGCGCCGCCCCCCCAGGAGTCAGCCCCGCCGCCTCCCCTGCGCGCTCGGACCCGCCACCATTGTGATGTCACGGGGAGCCCCCGGCGCCAGGGCGCAGCCATCCCGCAATCCGGGGGCGGCGGGGGGGACCCCGCGGCTCGCTTCGCCTGCTCCGCCCCCAGCACGCGTCCCGCTGCCCTGCGCACTGCGGAGGGGCGCCGGCCGGCTCGGCTCCGGGCAGCTGCTGCACCGCGCTGGGGGGGGGGGGCGGGACTTCGGTGGAGGCCCCCCCCCCTGGTCCGCCAGCTCTGGTCCGGGGAGCGAGGGCGAGAATCAAAGAGGGGTCTGGGCTCCCAGGCGCAGCCCTGGGATTGAACTCCAGCGCCAGGATTTAGCCCAGTGGTTCTTCTTTCAGTCCACCGACCACCAGCCCAATCCAAAAAGTTCGCGGACCACCTCCTCCCTTCCTGTTGATCTTGAGTCCAGCATGGCAGGTGTGCCCTCAGCGGTGACACCCACGAGATTTGCCCCCATCCAGACCATGCACTTCAAAGAAATCCTTAATTTCCATCACATCAAGAGTCTTACAATAAAAGAAACTCCTCTTTGAAGTCTCCCTCCACCCTACCTCCTGCAAACACCAACAGCTGAGAAGACAAGGCAATGTCCCTCAGTTCATCCAAGTGTAGGGCAAACAATGGAGACTTCTTTATTTCATCCACAACTTGTTCATTGATGTTCTGTGCTGTCTCATTTATCCATCTTGATATTGTGTGGTTAGAGACAGATCTATCATGCTGCTTCCCCGCCAAGAACTAGCTGCATCATCTCTTTTGCAAAGGGGAGCACAAGTTGCTCTGCAATGGTCTGAGGCTTTTTGGCCTATGCAACTTTGTAGGAAGGGGTCACTGCATTGATTGTATTTTTGTAGACTGCGCCTGTTGAATCGAGGCACTGTTGTTTCAGACCGCCGCTCAAAATAGTCTTCATCCTTTTGCAACAAGCTTTGATGACACTTTTCAAGGAGGAGTTTCGGCTTAGCTGGCTTCATTGAGTCATTCCCCAGGACTTTGAAACAAATAACGCATTGTAGCAAATCCACGCCTTCTTTTTCTTGACAAGTGAAGCCGAATTTGATGTAAATCACTCTTATAGAAATCCCAGAATAAGTTATCTGGTAGGAAAAATTGGAACTACAATATAATATCTAACTCGCACTGCACACATTATATGGGCTATGAAAAAAATGGTTTTTATCTCTTGTATTTGGTTGAGTAAAAACATATTTAGGGTCATTTTTTAATAGACAATATGTTATTAACCTGCGATACCAGCGCTAAAGTATTATTTAGTTTGGGAGTAGACCGTTTAACTTAGTACTGTCAAAACCAAAATTACTTTCACGCCAACCTGATAAATTCAACAGATGTAAATAGAAAAGTTTGTGTCTTACCCCCTGCGTTAAAATCTCCATACAAAAAAGTCACAAACGAAATAAAAAGAGTGTAATAAACTAACAATGTTGAAAATGGTGTGAAACTTACATTTGATAACAGAAACGATAAACAAACTAAACCAGCCCATTTAGTACAGAATGAATGACACGACAACCACTCAGCACGATGGCGGGAGCTATGCTGATGCTCAGAGCCTTAGACGGAAGTTATTGGCAACACAACGCAGTCACGTCCTAGATGACACTATGGATGACGCACTGCGTGCTTGTGACACGGCGTAAAACAGCCTAACAGCAGCACCTGCTCACACTATCTGCCTTTGGACAATATTCGTGTGGACCACCAAAAAAGTCACCATGGGCAACCAGTGGTCCATGGACCATCAGTTGAGAACCATTGATTAACTTGCATCCCCCAGGGGCTGGTCGTTTGGTACTCAGTGTACCTGAAGAGCCAGGGCTGGGAAGGGAGCTGCAGAAGGCAGCAAGTCCAGCCCGCCCCTCGCCCCCCAGGGGAACAGCGCCCCAGGGTGATGCATGCAGCCCCCTCCCCCGGGGGGAGCAGCACCTCAGGGTGAAACACACGCACCCCTTCAGATTTATTCCAGGCCCTGCCTGTGGGGAAGGCAGAGTTAGGGTGACCAGATGTCCCGATTTTATAGGGACAGTCCCGATTTCTGGGTGTTTTTCTTATATGGGCTCCTATTACCCCCCATCTCCTGTCCCGATGTTTCACATTTGCTGTCTGGTCACCCTAGGCAGAGTCAATGAAAGCAAGAAGTCTTAGGAACACTAACTATTAGTACATTTGAAGATTCAAGGCAGGGAAGATGACATCTCACTGCTAGTTCGGAACTAGTGTCCTTTGCCCCAGCCCTCTGCTGCCTATTGGTGTGGTCCAGAGTGGCCTGATTATCAAAGGAAAGTAGGACCATGGGCAAAAGAGCCCTCTCCAAAGCACTCGGACAACAGCTGGAGCCAGCTAAATGGGACAGTCAGTCAGGGAAGTCACTTTCTCCCCAGGAAGCTGAATCCCCTCCACCAGCCTATAAATAGAAGGGGACCTGTCACTTTAATAGGACGGTCATATTTGCTCCAGCCCTTGCACTAGGCTGAGTTTGGCCTAATTGCCTTGTCCATTGCAATCAGAAGAGTGAACGCTCGTCAGTGGCAAGGGCCTGGTGGCTCACAGCCGGCGCTCTCTGCCTGTTGCCCAGAGTGGCAGCCAGGGAGTGGGCCTGTCCATTACTGAGGCCTAGGGCTCTGAGGGGGCTGACCAGTCATTTATTGACTATATTGGGCCTGCTTCTCCGCTCTCCAGCTCAGGAGTACCTCCACTGAAGTCCTCCCCCTCCCCTGCCATGGCCTTGCGGACGGGGGGAATAGGAATGGGGTAGGACTGGCCAAACTGGGGGGGGGGGGGAGCGCTAGATGCTGTCCAGCACCTCTGTGCCTCCCGAATGATGCAAAGAAGTGAGAGTGCGGCTCAGGAGCGGGCCTGTGGTCTGTCCGTTTAAAAACCCCACCCCATCCTTTACTAGCAAGCGACTCCGCAGCCTGTCCCAAACACACTCCAGCCCTAGGACCTGGCTTTATTAAGAGGTTGACGTAAGCCTAACACACCCCTCAGTAAACACCACCGCACTCAACGCAGGAGCCCACCGGTGTGTGGAAACGGAGGGGAGACAGCCCTGTATCATGCAGCTACCTATCCTTTGGGGGGTGTCAGCTTTCCCACACAACTCTACCGAGCTGCAAAACACAGCTGCTGCTGGTTCCCTGTGCTCTCAGGAGACCCCCTGGTCCCCAGCACCACCCCCTTTTGCTCCTCAGGGGTTACCTGATCCCTCTTCCTATCCTCCCTTGCTGCTGTACAGAGGCTACTACTTAAATGAAAGCAGCCATGCGAATTGAATGCCAAGAACTGTTATTAAATCAGAGATGCGTCTTTCTCTTGGATTTAGCTGGGGCCTGAAAGGTGGAGATCAGGGAGAAGGATCCCGCATCCCAACTGCGTACCCCAGCAATGCTGATCACTCAGTGAGCAGCCGACGAGGGGGACACTGCACAGACTGGGATTAGGAGCTTCCAGGAGATGTTTGCACTTGTCAATAAGGGTGGGTGTGTCTTGGCTCCACGCCAAGCTCAGACTTCTTTCCCGAAACACACACATGTGGCTCTGTAGAAGTGACAAAGAGTCCCGTGGCACCTTAAAGACTAACTAAAGTATTGAAGCATAAGCTTTTGTGGGCTAATACCCACTTCGTCAGATGCATGCAGGGATACTTCCACTGCCTGCATCTGACAAAGTGGGTATTAGCCCACGAGAGCTTATGCTTCAATACTTTAATTAGTCTTTAAGCTGCCACAAGCCTCTGTCACTGCTGCAATTCCAGACTAACACGGCTACCTCTCTGATGTTGCTCTGTAGTTATCCGTACGGTGGAGTGGAGAGACATATTAAAAGGAAACCTCCCCTTTGTCTCCCCTGGGAAGACTGAGATGAGGTCTCGTTGGACATGCACCATAGAGACATTTCCCCCCAGTAGGTTAGTGTTAAAACCCAAACAAACATGTCCAGAGGATACAACCAGGGCTCCTAAAAAGACCTAAAACACCTCTCTGTAAGCAACCGGTAGGTAAAGGCCGTTACCTGTGGTTATTTTTTAATAACATGTTTTGCTCTTTTAGACACAGCACAACTGACTGCAAAGCTCCTTGCAAACATTCTACCAACATTGCCTCCTGAAAAGCAAAACCGGATATTTTAGCCCAGCCTTTGACACTTACTATTTGCGTTCTTCTGAGGTACCCATCACCGGAGTATCGAAGCATCTCCCATGAATTTACCCCTGAGGCACGGAAGCAGTCTCCTCTTTTAACACACGGAGAATTGGGGTGCGGATCCGTTTGCTGAATTTCATCTCCCACAGACACTTCGTTGCTGTTATTTTTATGGCCGTACCATGTAGAAGCCCGAGTTGTAGACCAGGTACAAGGTGCTGTACAAACAGAAACAAAGAGAGGGTTTACAATCTAAGCACTAACTCCTTTTTCGGACCTACCTGTGTATTGCTAACTCTACAGTGGTGAATGAAAGCATGCTGCTTTGCAACAAAAATGAACACGAACAAGCCGACAAAAGACAGCGAACATGTCTGGCTAAACGTCTTGACCCATTTTTTTAAACTGATCCTGTCTGTAAACATAGACCTCTGAAGTAGGAGAAAACAGGCAGCATTAATTGAAGATTTTAACACTGGGCAATCACTAGTTTTGTTTATATACATACGTGCACATGTGCTTATGTAGCAACCGTCCTCTTTGTCGTCACTCGGGACTGAACCTGGGACCTCCCGAGTTAACATATTGACCTCAAGAGAGCTACAGGCACAGGCAGGGCTCCGCTCCCTGGGAAGAGCCAGACCTATAGAGTTTATGGTTTAACACTGTCTGCATGTCCATGCTGTGGAAGGAAGAGAAGTGGGGACCTCTTTGGAGTGCTCCAGGGTCAAGCTGGGAGGAAGCACAGATGGACTGTATGCTGCTGCCGCCCCACACACATGGCTTGGGCCTTGGGGGAGTCTGGACCCCCTTCTCCAGTGCTGGAGGCAGTGGGGAAAGAGGGGAGCTCAGCTGTCCCTTCCCCTGTTGGGGAAGCAGTGTGGGGAAGGGGAACCCCCGAGCTCACTTCCGCTGTTGAGCAGAGCAGTTGTGGGGAGGAATTGTGATCCCCCTACCCACATACATACACACACAATGCTGCTACCTCCCCCGCCACGCTCTCCTCATATAGCCCCATGCTCGCCTGTCTTCCCACGTTCTGACCCCCCACTACTACCACCCCTCCCCCACTGCTCCAACTCCACACCCTGACCTCATTACCTCCTGCTCTCCAATCACTCTCACTCATTCCTGGGGTCCCCACACACTCCTCAAGACTTGCCCTTGGAGTCTTTGGGGGGGGGGGAGACAGGGGCAAGGCTGGGTCACCCCCACCATTGTTCTTCAGGAACGGTTCACTGCTCCCAATCCGGGGGGAAACCTTTTGCGGGGCTTGGGAACCCGGAGCTCCAGCCCAGCCCTCCACAGGTGGAGTCGGGGGAAGCCCTGCCCTCCAGTAGAAGGGGTTCCCTGGGAAGGAGGGCCTCCCCTATAGGGCATGGGTCTGCTATCACTGAGACCCCACACCCTAGTTGCTGGGGTTCCCTTGCTGTCTGGACTTGACTCTATATGGTAGGATCCTCCCTCTCAAGGAACCCCCCTCACTCAGGGATACAATCTGCCCTTGTCTGCACACACCACTTGTACTGATTTAATTCAAATCACCTTTTAAATAGAGCTAGGGACCCTGTGCCAGTCCCTGGCTGGATACCTTTGCACTGGGTTAGCAGGGTGTGTGTGTGAGGTCTTAAAAGAGACCTCATCCTCTGGGAGGTCTCTTTTAAGCCTCCGACTCTGTTTAATTCTTCTCCTTCAGTCCAGATACTTGGACATTGTTCCTCTTGGCTAGAGAGCTGATGTGCCCTGCCTGGAATCACAGGCTCCAGCGATGCAGAATTGGGGCTAGAATAGGGCTCTGTCTCCTTCTGCCAGCGTCACATGGAGCACACAGCGACTTTGTCCTCTGTGCTGCTCCGTGACCTCCCGCTCCACTTCCTGGTGGGTTATCCCCGGCCGGCCGCACCCCTGGAATCACACTCTCAGCGTGAGTCCAGGAGACAGAATTGCATCTATTTATTAGTGGAAGAGGGCTGAGAGGCAGCTGCTATTACACTAGTGCCCATTCTTCCAGAAGCAGGAAGACACACCCCAGAACTTCCCCCCGAGAGACACCGCTTGAGACCCTCTCTGAGCAGCCCCACCTCTCGGGGCTGGTCTACAGGCAAATCAAGAAACATCCCCCCACCCCCAGCCAGCCTAGCAACTGGTACAACACTCGATTCAACTCTATGGGGTCTCTGAGTGACTGCCACAGACCCCTCTTTAATGCCTGTGGAGCCCTCCTTGTTTCATTCCTATCAAAGTCTTCAGCTTAGGCTGGTGGGAGGAGTTTGGGTAGGTTAGTGGCCCCTTTCCCCCTCCCAAATCCACCTGACTGCAGCATCGCCTCCATGCTATTTGTATTACAGAAACAGCTACAGCCCCCGTCGCAGCTGTGCTGTACAAGCACATCCATTCCCTGACCCAAAGAGCTAATAAAGGGTGGGAGAGAAGTATGATGCCCATTTTACAGATGGGGAACTGAGGCCCAAAGAGATTAACAGCCAGATTTTCAAAAGCGCCCCGGGTGCTGTAAATCTGACGTTGCGCCCCTTTGAAAATCGGGCCCTGGCGGACATACGTGAGGTCCCACTGCGTGACGGCGGAGTGGGAATTGAATTCAGGGCTCCTACTGAGAAGCCAGGCCTCAGGCAGAAGACCGTTCTCTTTCTCTAGAGCTGTGTTTCTCAGCTGCTCCATTGCGGACCCCACAAAAACCAGCCTGAGTGGTGGTGAGAGGTTGAAAATATTAATCCAATCCAAAGCAAAGAAAATCTCACTCCCTAATCCCCCCAGCCCCGCACTCTTCACCGCCACCTCTTTTCAGTCAGAATCTGGAAACGCGCACACAAAACGCGGTTCATTAGGCGCAAGAAGCCAATACAGTGTTATCATTTCAACAGGACCATTTTTTTAATGGTTTGGATTTTGGCCACATATACTAAGTATCCGTAGTGTATCGGAGTAGTTTGCTGTTGCCTTTTCTTATATTGTGCATACACGGAGGGTCTGCCTACACTTCAGCTAGCAATATGCCTTCCAGCCCAGATGAACAGGCTTCTGGTAGCTTCACTCAGGCTAACATGCCAAAAATGGCGAAGTGGCTAGTTCCTCACAGGTGGCCTTACAAACTAGCCACCTGAACTCAGACAGAATGAGTTGGGTGGGCTTTGACTCCAGCGGCTAGCCTGTGCCATCCCCCAGCTGCAGTGTTGACATACACGTTGTGTCCGTTATGGTAAACTCGGATAAAGAAACACTTGTTATGCTCTTAAATCCGTTTGCTTTCTCTTGCATCTGCAATAACAAACAACATCAGTTCAGAGTCCTTGTTGCTTTGAGCCTTTGTTTAATACAAAAGGTCATGGATTGGCAGGATTAACACAGGCTATAAATATGTCATTAAACTACACACAAATTGCTTTTCTACCACCCAAAAACAAACAAACAAACATGGAAAAGTTTGACAAAACACTTCACCGTTCCTGGTAGGCAGCAACCTGGTATTATCCCCAGTGTTCTGTCCACAAGTATATTGACTGTTAATAATTTGAATTTAAGACTGGTACCTTAAAGTGTGCCTCTGCTCTGGGAAACATTTCTTCCAATGACACTCTGGAGATCATGTTTGCTGTGCTGATTTGGATTTCCAGATCAAATACACTCAGTTTAAAAGATTTTTTTAAAAGGGTTTATTGTACCCCCATTTATACTCCATCCAACTCCACTGAAGGCCGAGTTGACCTTGCCCCTCTGAAAGGCAAGCTGGTTCCATTTGGCTCATGAATTATGAAACCTGGCTAGTGCATAGGAAAATCCTGTCCTATCTCTCTGTATCCCCATCATCATCAATGAAGATGTGGTGTAATGGAGGGCAATTTTTTGGAACTTTTTGGAATCCTGCAACCACTTCCAGAGACCCACGCACCAATCCGAGAGGCGCAGCTTCAAGTGAGTATTTCCCAGAGCTCTTCCCTTTCATCCCGGCAGTGTCGTTAAGCATCAGCATACGAAAGGTGTCCCACTAAGCGGGAATAAAATGAGCGTTTGCCCTTTTTTTAGGTTGGAAAAGGGAAGCTTAAAAAGCTTCTTTTAAAAGCTTTCCCCTCTTTGCTTGACATTTTCAAGACAACATTTCGGGAAAGCAGAGTCCTGTCTTCTCTGGGCTTGTCAGAGGGGTTCTGGAATGGATGCTTCCCAGCCCTTAATTTAAAGGTTCTCAAACTGTGGTAGACGAACCACTGTGGGTCCACAGGAGACTTGCTGGGGGTTTCTGGAGAGCTGTCTGATTTATGGTGCCGGCTCTTCCACCTCATTTCCCCTGCTAAATTGCATCAGCAGCCAGCTAAAAATCTATTTAAGCCTTTCCGGCTATTGCTCTTCCATCTCAGCTATCACCACAGGGCTGTTACGGGATGGCAAATGGAAGGGGAGACTGCAAGAGAGAGAGGAGTCATCTGCAGCAAATGTCTCTATCAAGATGTGGTCTCCTCACACCCATCTGAGGATCTTGCTGCCCCTTCCTCCTCAATGGAAAAAAAAGAGTTTTTCTCGCAAACATCTGCACTAGGCATGAACAAAAAGGAGCAAAAGCAACAAAAATGCATTCTGAGGAGTCTGGAATGAAAAAAATCAAACAGCCTCCCAAATAGTCTCTGTCTAAAAACATATTCTCTAGCTCAATTCTCAGATATGGGCTTGAGGCAGGAATTTCTGGGAAATTCTCTGGCCTGTGTTATACAAGAGTTCAGATTACAAAGGTCTCTTCTGGCCTTAAAAGAAACAACAACTAACAAACAAAACTATAGATCAATCCGGTTTCACTTTCTTGGAGTCTGGTGTATATTCCTACCTGTTCTCCAGTCACCCATATGCTCTGTCAGGAGACAGAAAAATCTGAAATGCTAATGTAAAAAAATAACCCGGGAGGGGAAAACATCCCCCTTAAAAACACCACCTTGGTTTTATAGTAGAAATTGATATTTTTTTGTAGGTCGCCTTTCAAAAACATTCTTATCACTGTGTCGCTACGGTCCTCATTTTTCAGAAGAGCTTAGGGCCCTATTTCCAAGCACTTGATAGCCCCAATTAGGGACAGATCTTCTAAAGTTTTCAGCTCTCCTTTAGGCACCTAGGTAGGGGTCAAATTCACTCAATGTAACAGCTTAGAAAATTCTGGCCTGTGGGCAAGTGTCTCTCTCAGCTGACTCAGGGTAGAAATGGAGCAGTAAGTCCAGCTGTGGGAAAAGGAGGCTCAAAACAGTTTGGAAAAATAAAAGTTGCAAGTGAGGAGACCCAGTCCCCAGGGAAGAGGAGATCCATGCCCGCGTGATGAGGACAGTGGAGTGGAGGAGTTCTGGAGCAGAGAGGGTTAATTCTGAGGCCTATCACTGAAGCGTAGAATTGATTTTCAAAGTGTGCTAACAAGGGGCTGTTGCTTAAATATAGACCAGATGTGTTTTTGTGCCTTTAAGGAACTACTTCGCTAAGCTAGTCTCTTTCACAGTTTAAAACGCTTCTCCTTGGCAGTCTTGGGTTTCTTCTCCAAACCGATACCCTCTCTCTTTCCCCCTCTTCCCAGCTCCCCCACTCTTGCTGTCAGAGGGAAGTGGCGAACCCGATCCGGTTGTTCCGCCGGTCGAATTCAGTGTAGTAATGCCCGATGAAGCTGGCTCCCAGGATCCAGAGAGGGCCAGTTGGAGGAGGAATGTCCAGACCCGCGAAGGCCACGATGCAGATATCCTCTCCGTACTGGGATTGCTATGAAAGGAAAGAGACCCAGCTCATGAGGAGAGACGCTGAGGGAGAGAATCCTGCCCTGGCTTGGAATTTGTTTCCCAGACCCTGAAGTGCTCCAGGTAACTGCCTCCCCACAGGTTGCTACTTGGCTCCGCAACCTCTTTTCCCAGGAATCTCGTCCACACTTGGGTCTATACTTTCCAGCCAGGCCTGCTCCAGATTCCTGCTCCCCACCCCAGGCCTTGCCCCTCACAGATTCTCCTGTCCCTGTGCTCTTCACTCCTGAGATTTTGCTGCGAAGATGAGAAATTACCCAGGGAGGGTTTGTGTTTCGTAAAAGCTGAGGGTGGCATTTGGAGTCAGGTCCTAGTTCATCCAGACACCTCCACTTGGGAGCTTTGAAAGACTAGTTCTGGAATATCTTTATTCCTAGGTGTGTTATGGGAACAAACGTGGAGTCCACAGCTCAGGATACCCAAAATAACAGCTAAGGACCACAACCGGGAAACTGCCTGAAATGAAGCGATCTCTTACTAAACCCGTCTCTGCCCTTAATGCTGTCACACATGTCCTTTAGTGGGCATGACATAGAAATCCCTTGTCAGGAGCAGCAGCTGCCTTCCCTCCCCCCAGTGCCATTAACAACAGAGGATAGGCATCTCACCCGGAGGACATAGGCCGAACCGCTGAGTGCGTAGACCTTCCCGCCGAGGTGGAAGGAGATATCGGGCAGCAGGTGGACTTTGTCACAGTCAACGACATACTGGAGCAGAGGAGGGAAGGAGAAGGTGATTAGGTCCTATAGAGGCTCTTTCCCGGGGCTCAGAGCAGGACGGTCCAGCAAAGAACCGATTGTAGGCACAAGTAGCCTCAGCTAGGGGCTGTTGCATCTCATCGGATAAAGCAGACCCGTGCTAGCAATGGAGTCTGAACAGTGTGGGGCCAGCCCATATCACACCTCCCCCCACACCCCACTGCTCATCTGGACTTCTTGGACTACCTCATCCCACCTCCCCAAAAAGTGCAACTACACAGAACTAGCTGGAAGGAGACCAAGAGTGTGTGAACAAGACAGTAAAAACCCGGGGGGCCTGGTTTGCCTCCTTCAGCCTGGGGGTGTGACTATGCTCCCAAAAGGAATCTCCTTATCCCCCCCCTCCCCCCCCCCCCGACCCAGCCAGCCCTAATGCACATGGAGTCTTTGACCCCTGGCTTCATAAAGGAGAAGTCATCAGCACACTCCATCGGCTCCTGCACCGCTGGGCGAGGATGAGATGACAGGTCTCTGCCAGGGGGAACCCCTTGGTCTGGAAAGACAGTGGGGCTCTCCCAGCCCAGGAGAGGCAAGCTGCATGCTCTCCCCTGGGAATCAATTGTAACCTCATCCCCATCATCCACAGCACCTCCCCTCGTTCCCAGGCCGGGACCTAATGAAGCTGGCTGCTTGGTCCCATGCCAGCCAGCGAGCGGCGGGACAGTTTGCTCACCCCTCCTTCCATCAGCTCCGTCGCCTGGATGGCTCTCATCAGCACGGCTATGGAGCCCGCTGGGCCAGTGATGTAGGAAGCCCCAGTGTCGATGGCCACTGAACAACCTTCTTTGCAGAACAACGTTTCAGCACCGACAGACACCCTAGGGAGTGAAGGAAAGAGCTCTGATTTTCCCCTAACCTCTCCCCTCCCGACAGCACTCCGGTCCCCTCTGTCCTTTAATATCGAGGCCAACAGGAGTCTTCAAAATGACATAAATCTCGGTAGCTCCCTCTCTGTCCTGGCCCCTCCAATCAGCACCAATCCTTCCCTCCCAGTTCATTTCCTTCCACCTCCCTTCACATCCTGCTGCTAGGTGCTGACGTGCCTCTGCTCTGACCCTTCCAACAGACCCAAGTGCTCTTCTTGGGCCCCGACCGCATCAATCTTCTAGCTCTTATGCATTCCTCCCAGCCCCAACCCTGTAACACGCCCAGTTCAGGGTCAGGAACCCCAGGGCTTGGGGGCGCCTGCATGCTGAATGGGTTCTAGCCCATGTCCTTGAACAAGTCACACCCTGTGCCTCAGTCTCCCCACCTGTGAACTGGGCTTACCGACCTCCAAGGATCGGCCCGTGGGGTAATTCTCTCATGTCCAACACAGGCTACACACAGACTCAGCACTACTCTTGTGAACCTTTGGGATCAAATGTTACTGGTGCCCCAGCACTTTTTGCAGGAGCTAAAGGGGTTCACCTCAGTGACCCAGCCCGATTCCAGCTTTGATCACTCCACCATGCCTCCCCAAATCCCTCCCCACCTAGGAGAAAGGGAGTTATGGAAGGGCCAGGTGGGCTCCCTGCTACTGACCCCTTCATGCTGATCTGCCAGTAGCCGTTCTTGTTGATGTTCAGATAGTGGAAATCCCCGGTGTAGTAGGCTGGATCACTCCCTCCCAGGATAATTTCCCCGCCGGGTTTCAGAAGAGGGTTCCTAGGACATAAAACACAACACAGTCATCTTGTTCCTTCTCTCGGGCTCTGCTCCAGGAAGGCAGGGGATGGGGAAACCCTGTAGGGACCAAGACATGATGCCTTGCAGATTTCCCATGTGCCAGATGAATCGAGTGAGGGGAGTTAGTGCGCATGGTGATTCACACCCAGCAAAGCGGCCACCAAGCTGCCAGTGCAAAGCTGTGCTTTAGAGGCTGAGGCGTGTTCCTGCGAGTGCCAGTGGTCCAGGAAGTGCAGAGGGAGCTCATACTAACCAGTACTGGGCTGCTAAAGGTTTTGGTATGTTTCTGGCAGAGCAAGCAGAGTTTACCGCCCAGAACCGGGGTGCAAGGGTGATTGTTAGTGTGGTGACGCCTCGAGAGGGCTTGTGTTTTATCATCTTCTTACTTCGAAGCTCTGCAAAGAGAGAGAAATTGAATAAAACAAGGACCCTGCAGAGATCAGACCAGCTGGCCAGATCCTGAGCGGGTGCAAGCCAGCCTAGAACTACACTCATTTACACCAACTGAGGATCTGGTCTAGGACTGCAGACCGAGGACTTTGGGAAAGGAATCCTCAGGCTCTGTTCAGCACCGACCGTCGCACCGTTATTAGAGCGCGAGATCCGCAGGTTTCGCTTCACATTCTGGATTGGTTTGGCATTATTTTTTCTCTCTCAAATTTAGTTTTGTTGCTCATCAAAGTCAGGAAGTGACAGCCCCAGGTGGGCTGAGCCCAGAGCACATGGCTTCAGGGTGAGCTTCCCCCAAGCCACCCTTCCAAAGGCCTTTGACTCAAGCCGGCCGGGAAGCAGGGTCGACACTGGACACAGGTTTTGATGGAAATGGAGACATTTTTATTTCCATCAATATTTTTCCTCAAAAGCTTTTGGATTTTCATGGACTTCTCTCCACCCATTTTCAGCTGTGGAAAACCCAAACGATTTCGGTTCTGGGGTTTTCCCTTTTTCCACAAGAACCTGAACATTTTTTTGCCGGGGGGGGGGGTGTCAAAATGGGTATTTCATACAGAAAAAATATTTTTTTAAATGAAAAAACCATTTTCCACCAAAACACATTTTGAATGACAATTTTGGACCAGGTTTACCTCCCACTCTGACCTGCAACACCCCTGCTTAGTCCAGAATGGGTCCCCAACACAATGCGCCTGACCGCTCAATCTTGGTCCACAGCTCTTCCTCCTCTTCCAGTCCTGGGCACCCACACAACTCTGCCTGTGCCCTTCCACCCTGGCCCACAGCTCCAAGGCTGCACCCCAACCCTGCCAACCTTCCTGCTCTTCTGTTTCCTGACCAGACAGTGGAGGCCGTGCTAAACTCTGAACCCAGACAACTTTTATACTCATTGCTCTTGCAGCAGTGAACTCGAGAACCCTCACTGCACTGTACAAGGCTAATAGGCTCATGGGGCGCTCCCAGTTCCTCTGTGGTACAGGCTGTTGGCTCCTAGCGACACCCACCTGCTGTAGTAGACGGAGAACACATCCTCCTTCAGGACCTGCTGGGAGAGGATCCGGTCAAACACCGGGGTGATGCCATCGATGGCCTGGCTGGGGTACCCCATACCCAGTACCCCATCAAACCTGGCAAAGATGAAGGGGAAGGCAGGCAGCGCCGTGGCTTCAGCAAAGACCTGGATGATGGGGATATCAGCCACCTGGGGAGAGGAGAGCATGAGACAATGCAGATGAGTGGAGGGGACACGGGGGTCCAGTGCTCTTCTCTTTGGTGCACTCGGGTATTCTGCATGTTGTTCATTTGAACACTCAAGAGGGCTGGGCGCACATAGGACCCTGATTCATCCATGTGCCGGTGCAGAGCCCAGCTCAGGGACCAAGGGATAAGCAGCGTTTTGGGGGCTGCTGCAGTTTCCAGTGCAGATTAGAGCAGCCACAGGGGCTGCTCTAACCTGTGCATACCTGTCCACAGCCACTATGAACCACTGCAGAAGCTGCCCTGCCCCCCCCCCCCCCAAACACTACTGCTGCTCCAGGGACTGGAGATCATCCCTCCCAACAGCCTGACTTCCATGCTGAGCCCCACAACCCCCGCTGACCTCTGATGGGAGCTGCCGTGCACCCCAAGTGCTGTCGTCTACTTTGCTCTACCCAGCTTTGAAAGGGGGTTGAGCAGTGTGTCCATGTTCCGGGACACAACCGGCTTGACTGATGCGGGAAGCAATCCTGTCCACCTGTAACGTGCTTTGGGATCCTTGCAGATGAATGGTGTGACAATGGGTCGATTTTATAGGGACAGTCCTGATTTTGGGGTCTTTTCCTTATGTAGGCTCTTATTACCCTCCCCTCCCCATCCCGATTTTTCACATTTGCTGTCTGGTCACCCTGAATGGATCTGTCTACACTGAAGTCAATGGTGTTCTACTGAGTTACATTAGTGGAGGGTTTGACCTGCACCGAGGGGCGGGGGGTGGTTATGGCCTGACACAAAGCTCAATGGGTGTCTTTCCTTTGCCTTCAATGGGCTTTGGAGCAGACCACCAGGTTTATCCTTAGCGTGGCTTTGCCAGCACTTACCACGACGACGTCTTGGCTGAGGAAACCTTTCACGCTTCCTGATCCGTACTGGATAGCGAACCCCGTGCCGTTCTCCAGGTACGTGCGCGATTTGGAAGAGTCGTAGCGGTTGTGAGACACTGGGGGATACATTCGAAAGGAGAGTGGCGGAAGTTAAAGCCAATCAGTGTGACAGGCCGGCACCATCTGCTCCCGTCGCTATAGAATGCGACTGCCTCACAAAGGTTAATTCATTCCTCCGCTCCCTGCCCCTATGATGCAGGGAAGAATTATCCCCTTTTTACGGAGAGAACCTGAGCCAAAGCCCATCCAAGTCAATGGGAATCTTTCAACTAACTTCAGTGGGCTTTGGATCAGGATCAGGGGGATGAAGGGACTTCCCCAAAGCCACCCAGGGGGTCAGTGTCAGAGCAGGGAATAGATGCCTAGATCTCCGATTCCCTTCATCACAAGATCAGACTCCCTCCACAGTTGCTTGTGGTTCGTGGAAGTTTTCCCACATTCCCAACTCCCTGAGATCTCTTCTGAGATGTCATTCAAGTCCTTCCCTCCCATCATCCATGCTCTTTCCTGCTACGACGACGTACATGCTCCCAGTAAGCAGCCGGAGTCCAGAACCGTGAGACAGACAGTCCCGCCTGGGAGTAGCATTTCCCTATCGTTTCCCCATGCACGTTGAGGTGTGAGCGGGCACTTTGTTACGCCATCGGCTTCTTCCCCACTCCCCACCCCGGGTCCTGGGCAAACTTCCTACTGAAAACGATACAGGCTGATTGCAGGAGCCACACGAGGTGGGGTCCAATCCTGCTCTCCAGCCTGATTTACACAAGCCTAGAATGTGGCCCGACAGTGTTCCCAGGTGGTTTGGGCATGAGGCGCTCCAGGACTCACCACAGGCGCTGTAGAGCGGAGAGCACTGGTAGGAAGGCACCCAAAGGTTGGCCGAGCCCGTGTCGAAGACCACTTGGAAGGTCTGTGCTGGGGTGCCGATGCTGATCTCACCGAAGTACTGGGTCTGGAGCACACATAACAGGAGGAGCGTTAGCACCGAACAGAGCCCTGGCAAGGCGGAGTTGTGCTGGAGAGAGCATTACCCTGAGGGAAAATGACCTGTATTCCCATCCATGTGCCCTCAGCGTAACAAGAGCCTCATCAGAGGATCTCAAAGCCATGAGCAACCTTGAATACTAGAGTCACTCCCCGCAAGCCTGGCATCATCATCCCCATTCAGGCAACGGGAGACCTGCTCCACCACAGACAGGCTGGGGGACCCTGGGCGAGGTGCGTAGGCCCAGGTTTTTAAAGGGATTTAGGAGTTCCTCTGCCGGCACTTCGGTGCCCACGTCCCATCGACTTGCCAACAGCCTGAGTCCTTTGAAAACGGGGCGTAGGCATCTAGATCACTTAGGCCGGGCAACGCTGAGCTTTAAATAGGGTTCATGTCTCTGAACAGCTCCCCTCCCCCATAAAATAGTACTCCACTACTACTCAGGGGTGTGTGTGAGAGCTCATGTGACTCCAGCTCTAATCACTGGACCATGCTGCCTCCCGACAGCACGTTCTTATGTAAGTGCGGCTAGGGCGACCCAAGATGGTTCTGCCCTGAAGCGCTCTCTGTATTTCATGGTCCTGTCCATTTCCCTCGGGGCTTCCATGTAAACGGTAATGAACCTTTGGAACATGGCGGATTCTCCGTCATTCGGAGTCTTTTAATCAAGTCCGGATGTCATTTGAAAAGATGCACTATGGCTTGGCCAGAAGTTATCGGCTCCCCATGTCAGTAGCTCTGTCGGTGCAGAGTGCTCGTACTGCAGGAGCTGCGTCCACACTAGGGGGACTGTGCTGCTTTAACTACAGCAGGGCAGATAACGCAGTCCAACTCTTGTGGAGACAAGCCCGTAGGTACGGGAGGAGACCTGGGGATGGGCACCGGAGAAATGGGGGAAACTCACGTCCAGATAGTTGGTGAGGATGGTGGGGGCCGTCCCGTTCCGAGGGCCTGCGGCACCGGCGTATTTATTCTGCTGCAGGGCAGGGAAGACGTCTGCCACTTTCACACCCATCTCCTGCAAGGTCTGACGGATTGAGGGCATTTTCTTTAGTGGGATCCTACACAGTGGGGGAAGAAGGAAAAACGCCAGGAGCTTAGGGTGACGGTCGCAAGGTGCCTGGAGTGAGCGGCAAGATAAGATGTCGGATTTCCTCTGCATCTCAGGAAAGACGGGGCCAGACCCCCCAGCCGGGGTCATATCAGTCAAAGGGGGCTACGCAGACAGCAGCTGAGGATCTGACCTGTTACGCACAAACACTTGAAACACTTCTCTTCTCTGGGCCCGATTCTGCTCTTACTGACAGTGGTGTAAATCAGGAGAGACTCCACTGAAGAAACTCCACAGCAAAACCGAATCGGGCCCATAGAAAGCCACGCTGCAGGGAGAGACCCGGCGTGCTTCTAAGCCAGCGGTGTCCTATAGAAATTCGATGCTAGCCACACTTGGGGTTTTGAATTTTTCTTATTAGCCACATTAGAAAAAAGCCACATGTAGTAGCCACAATTCAGTAGCCTATTAGCCACACGTGGCTAGCGGCGAATGTATTGGACACTGCTGCTCTAGGCTGTCACAGGGCCTGGCAAATGCAACTCAGTTGCTCTAGGTGGCGGCAGACACCTGCCTCAGCCTAACGGTTCTGCTAGCCTGACTGGAGTCTGGCGCTCACAGGCTGCCCCAAACTGCCCCTCTTATCCCAGTGCAAGATGAAGCAGCTTGGTGACTGGCACAACCAGCACAGAGCCATGGAAACGTGTCCTCAGATACCGGGCTTTGCTCACGCCTAAGGCCAGTCACGGCTGAGTAGGGCAAAACGGCTGCAGGAGGCCAGATCTCATGCTCGCGGGGCCAGGGATGCGGACGACTATTTCGTTGGCACTGCAGGGGAGTTTGAGGAGGCGGAAAGGCCTGGTGCGCATTGGAATTTGGCCAGGGCACGGTGGTCCCCCTCTCCCGCTGTTGCAGAATATGTCTCTGGACTTTTCAGCCCCTCTCACGGTCACGCGGGTTGCTGGACTTCAGTCTCCTGCTGTGGGACGGACTCACATCCCCGAGTGCCATATCAGAGCATTGGTGCAGCGCTGACTTGGGAGTCCCAGCAGCCCGTGGGCTGCACCCCTATGGGATGGGACAGGATCACAATGCAGGGCATCATCAGTTGCCACTAATAGCTTTATAAAGTCACTTTCCCTTTCCCTCCCAATGCTCCTGGGTGGTTGGGTCCCCTGTATCCCTTACCCCTGAGATCCCATCCATACTCTAACCACAGGCTTCTCCTTCGTACAGAGGGTTTGTCAGATCAGACCGGACCAAGAGCCCACCACGTCAAGAGCATTTTGGATTCCTCTAGCATGGCCCTGATTCTGGAGAGGAAACAGAAGCCTCCCCATAAAGCACCTGGCTAATTATCTTTGAGCCTCTGCACTTACTGTCTTCCTTTCGCCTTCTCTTTTTGCTGTGAGCATTTCTTATTCTTTCACCTTTCCCTCCAGCAAAGTTTATTCTCCCTCTCTTGTTTCCATCCAGATCTATACCACTTCTCTTTGTCTTTCCTTTCCTCTCTCGGTGGGTCTCTCTTTCTCCATGTTCATCTGTCTGTCTTTCTGTCTCCGGTCATTCTTCATGTTACCTGTCCACAATCTGGGGTAAAATTTTCATGGACTTTCAATAAAACTAGCATCCCAAAAATGTCCAAGTCACTTTTGAAAATGAGACATCAGCTCCTAAGTAATTTTGATGCTTTAGAAAATGTTACCCTTTGATTTCTCTGCCCCTCTTCCCACACTGTAATGTGTGTTGAGTAGAGAGAAGAGTTAGGAGGAGAACAGATTTTTTTAGTGGCAATTTTGAAAATTCAAATAAAAAAATCCATTTAGATCCACTCACAAATGAACATTTTCAAGTTTTTTTTTTAGCCAATTGAAAAGTTGAGTAGAATATTGTTTTGGGTCGAATGAAACTTTTTGTTTAGATTTTGAGCATTTTATAAAATAAAACAGAAAGAAATTTGGAAATGAAAAGTCTCAAACAAAAACTAATCAAAACATTTCAATTGTTTCAGAATTTGCAGAGTTTCCCCCCCTGCCCAACACAAACAATTTGGCAAAACCAACACAGATGTGGGAGGCATTTCCATGGCTCCAAGTTTGTATTTTTTGCCAAAAAAATAATTCAACTGAAAATTATCACCTGCTCTACGAGAGATGGACCCAAACAGCAAAATTCAGCCCCCACATTCCCCTAAGCTCGGAAGCCGTGGGGTCCATTGTTCCAGTCTAGGACCAACCCTTGGGGTGACCTATTCACTAATACCCCCCGTCACCTCATTGTTGGGCCTCGAGGTCCCTCTAGGTGCTTACAAGGCTAAAAAAATACTCTGTTCTCAGAGACCTGACTCGGGTTCTTATTTTGTCAATAAGAGAAGTCTTCTAAGTGACAACACAGCCTCCACTTTGCCATTCCCGTGAAGTTTCTGCCCCCACAGACTCACCCCTGCGGCTACCTCTACCTTTCCCTGAGACTTTACGTTAACCAGATACCCAGAGTGGAGAATGCTCTGTCCTCACCCCGCCACCATCACCCACGGGTAGGAACTTCTTCCACATCCCCTTCAAAGGCCTAATTTAAATTGTGTGGGACGGATCCTCATCTGATTTGCACTGGGGAAATCTGGAGTCACTCCCTTAGTCTGCGTGGCATTACTCTGAATTTATACCAGTGTAAATGAGATCAGCATCTGCCTTGAAAAATGCATTTAGGAATCAAGGAAGCCCTCGCTGTGGAAACATGGCAGGTGGACGCTGTGTGCTGCCTGTCCGTCTCTGAGTGGCCTGGCAGAGGTTGGCAATTGCTGGTAGTAGAAAAATGGGCCCAAATAGTTGTGAATGCTCTGGCGACACAAAGCAGAAATAAACCCCGCTTAGCTGGCTGAGGATAGCACAGCCTCTGCTTCACCCATTCCACAAGCTAATTTAAGATTTAAATGAAAACCCTTCGTCTTCCCCTCTTCCTTTTTAAAAATAGAGAGACTGCTGACCACTGCAACCTCCCCAGGGGGCCGAGAGCAAAGAAAGCCGAGACCCGTCTAGTGAAACTTCAAAAAGTGAGGGCCAGATCCTCAGCTGGTGTCAATCAGCATTGTCCTATGGAAGTCAATTGAGCTGCACTGGTTTACAAGGGCTGAAGCCTCTGTCGTCAGTGACAGCCAAAGTGAAAAGAAACATACAAGAGAGATTCACACACACACACACACACACACACACACACACTCCATCCCTTAGGCCTTTAGTAACATACACAACGTTACCTTTGGAAAGCATCAGTTGAAGGGCAGAAGAACCCTGCGCCCCAGGTAGCCATCACAAAGATGAAAAACTGCTGCATCCTTCTAACTTGCTCCCTTTGCATGGACCTCTCTCTCTCTCCACTGCTGCAACCTTTCTCTGGGACACCAGATTCCTGCTTGCATCAAAGGAGAGGAAAAACTCATTGTGCTTTTATAGCCAAACCTTCTGCATCTGTTTAGGTTGGTGCTCAACCCGGATTGGAGGAAGACTGGGGGATAATAAATCCTGCCAATTGGGACACTCCATAGGTATGCAGATTTTGGAGCAGAGCTTGACCTCACTTCCTGGCAAAGGGCAGTTTGGGTGGGTGGGACACACACACACACACGCACATACACAGTGTAGTATACATGGTACACATCCCAGATCAAGTCCCTACAGGTACACGAGGGCAAAAGCATTTAATAAAAGGATTAAACAAATAAAATCTCTCCATGTAGCTAACCGGTGCTCTTTTAATTTATTAGCATTTCCAAAGTCATCTCAACATATTTAACAGTTGGCATTTATGCCACATGGGTCAGACCTTCGGCTGGCATCAATCAGGCTAGCTCTACAGAAGTCCATAGAACGAGGGTGAATTGGCCCCAGCTGAACCCATAATAATGTTGTTCATTCTAGGAACTTGACGGATTTTGCAAAAGTGGGTGAATTTTATTCCTGCCCAAGGCCCAGACAGGTGGGAGTGATTCGCCCCAAAGTTGCACCCCTGGGAATAGAACCCAGGGATCCTGGCTCCCAATCCTCCCTCTGCTTTGACCACTAGCTCATGCTACCTCCACTGCAGCCCCTAGGCAGCATCTTCAGCTGCTGTAAATCAGCACCGCTCCACTGGCGTTGATGGAGCAGTGCCCTTTACAGTCTCAAGGATCTGACCTGTCTGGTTGTCCTGCACAAGCCATTTAGGGCAAGGCTAATACCGTTCTGGTTGCATCTCCTAACTCCACAGCGAGGCACCAAGGTGAGTGGCCTGACAACACTGAAATGCATGAGACCTATGGGCGCTCACAGCTCTGAACATCTTGGGTGCCTGGCTTCAAGCAGTCAAGTAAACAGGGGGCCAACCCTATTTTGGAAGAGGGGAACTGAGTCCCCCACCTTCTGGCTGGCACCATTGCCCAACCACAGGCCTGTTCTTGAACCGCGCACCGGAGACTTCAGATGGGCCTTAAAGGGTCAGCCAAGGGAGTGGGTTTCTTTAATTGACTCTGTATTTATTTTCCCACAGGCTGCCTTGGACGCAGCCCTGATGAGCAGGGATTTTCCCAAACCCAGCTGTTTCCCTCCCCCAGGCTAAAGGGCACTGCGGGGCTGGCACACCGGTCAGCCTACGTAAGAGCTCCGGCTGTGTGTGGCAATCCAGTAAATAACGCAGGGTGGGAAGCGCTGGTTCAGAGGAAGGGTTGTGGCTTTGGGGTGATTCCCGCCAAGCCCAGGGAATCAGGCTGAAACCCTGGTCTCCCAATGAGCAGCAGAGAGCTCTCTTTGGCCACCAGGCAGGCATCCTTTCAAGTGATTACAATCCGGGACCGCGCTGAAACAGGGGGTCACTGTCACGTGCTAGCCGACACGCGGGTCCAATTCTCCACTGCCTTGTCAATCATGGAGTCATTTACCCCTGTGCACAGCTGCTCCCATGAGTACTCAAAAGATTGGGGGGGGGGGGAGGGAACAAACTAGTGGAGACCTGGGGCAGCTGAGGCACCTCGACATAGTCCCATGGCTTCACGTCGATCCATCACCACCTTGCACTGCCATTTGCACCAATGCCAAGTTACTGCTGAATGCCAACATGCCAAGGGTTGTGTTACGTCCCCACTTTGCACTGGTGTAAAGGATTGGGAGAGGTCCAAGTATGAATTGAGTGCTCCATGTTCTGGGGGAAAAGGGATGTTGGGAGGGAGTCACCTATCCAATATTAACAAAGTCCAGACAACTTTTTAGTTACATCTAGGAGACAGGTGCATGCAACCAGCTAATAGGATCACCAGAGAGCAAGTGTGAAAAACTGGGACACTTTTTTTTTCAGGCATGAGGGGGCACAGTTCATATATAAAACAAAGCCCCTAATATTGGGGCGTCTGATCACCCTACCAGCAAAATACACAGGCCGTGTTTTAAAATGAATAACTCCATCTAGAACTCACAATGCAAGCTACTCCCGGTGGAATCCGGTTGGGCACTATTCGAATTCTTTGCAGAAGGTACAGTGCAGGTCATCTCGTTTAAACTGGCATAAAGGAAGCTAGGTGAATTTATTCTCATGGGGCATTTCCCTCACCACACGTAGAAAACCCAGTGTCACACGCATCAGCAAACGAGGCAATGGTCCGATGCACCCGGAAGTCAATAGGAGTCTTTGCATTGACTTCAAGGGCCCCTGGATCGGGCCCTTGGTGCGCTCAGCCAGGGGAATGATCTCAGTGGCTCAGGGACCTCAGTGGGAATTTACTCGGAAGGCAATAAAAATGTTCTCTCGAGGAGCCCGGTTACATAACGGGCCATGCCATGAAATAACTAGCTAAACAAACAAACAAACCAATGCATCCCTCGTTCAGCTAGCATGCTGGTTTGGAATGCAGCTGTTGCACTCTGCCGGCAGCGCCCGAGGAAGGGAAAGACTTGAAGAAAGTCTGAGGAGGGGTCTCCAGATCCCCCATCCACCCTTAATGCTGGAGACCACGCTTAGGGGTGTGGGACATCTCTGGGACAGGGTCCAGACTTCCTCTCTCCGTAACAGCCTGGTCCAAACGCCCAGAGGGAAACTCGCCAATCATCAGGGTTTGTAATCCGGATCCAAAAATCAAAATTGTCCAAATATCAGGGTTCGAAATCTGGATCCAGATCTACACCTCCCAAAGGGTCAGGGCTTTGGATTGGGCATTCAGACGCAACCAGTTAACAGAGACAAGGGGAAACTGCGAACACAGATCCAGGGCCTAGAGCTGGGAGTTTGGGTCAGGCTAAGCATAGGACAGAGAGGGGCCAAGAGGGAAGCATGTTATGAGGCTGGACTTGCGCTCTAACCTTAATGGGCCCTATGTTAGCTGCAGAAACGAATACCGAAAAGAACAATTGAAGCAGACCCTGGGCCTGACTCCAGCCCCTATTATGCCACCATTAATGCAAATTCCCCTAGGGCACCCGCACAGCACAGGCTCACCGTGAGCCGCCCTCTTCTGCCTGCCCCCTCACCAGCCCCAATGCAGGGGTTTGGTGCTGGGGTGAGACAGACAGGGTGGGCCTACCGGGGTCCGGGGCACTGTGCCGCCGTGCAGAGGCAGCCGGGGATGGGTTGCTGGAAGTTAGAGCAGTTGGGATCTGCTGCCCGGAATCTGGCAGGTAGACAACAGGTGTACAAACCCCTCAGACTCAGGTCTGTGCCTCCGGCCTTCAGAGCCAGCGTGTTTAGATGCTCCCTGGATGCAGTTTGTTCTGACTTGGCAGCTTGTTTCTGGCCCCACATCTTTAACCAGCCAAATCCCTCCCCCACCACCAGTGAAACTGGCCCCGGGGGACTTTCCCTTTCATGCTGGTTCCGCTCCATGTCCCCGCATGCTCGGGGAAGGCAACTGTTCATTCTCATCTTTGTGCCTTGGCTTTGCGGGGCCCAGCGGGGTCATGGCGGAGCCACCCTGTCCCATGAGCCAGTCCCGCCTGCCGTCATTTCCCAGAGAGGGACTCGGAGACTCCGTCCCTCTGGGGCCAGGGGCTCCGGGATGCGTCACACCAGGGAACCCGGTGCCCTCTCCGCTGGCTGCCCAGAGGAAAGGGTCACAAACCACCAGCCCCCTGCTTGCGTTTCTGAGCTGGGTACGGGGGCAGCGGGAACATGAGAAATAGCTGGACCAGGAGCCGGCAGATATAAATCCCCCTCAAGGGCATCCCGAGAGCTTTGTTTACATAGCAGAGCTGAGTTTCCTAGCGGAGAGACCTTTCCTAGTGCGGGGGCTTTCACAGCCAAGGGTTCCACTTAAATTGATGGCTCCCGGAAGGGAAGAGGGTCTCATGGTCAGGACACCAGATGGGGAGCAAGGGGGCTGGGGGACGTATTCTAGCTCTGCTATAGGCTCCAAGCGAGCCATGGGGGGGGCACATTGCCAGGACCACGCGGGGGCCTGGATCCCATTCTGTGGGGCCAAGAGGGAAGCATGTTATGAGGCTGGACTTGCACCCTCACCTCTGGCCAGCTCTGGGGGGATTTGGCTCCTCTCATAAAAATGGGGGAGGGGAGAGGCAGCATTGGGGCCTTTACTCTCCCTCACCTGTCTATACAAGGAGAATAATACTCCCCTTCCCGGCGGGCACAGGGGAAGGGACATGGGTCTTACTTCAGCATCGTCCCGGCACTGTAGCTATGCAGCTGCACGCCGTAGGGTAGACGCAGACTCGAGCCCCGGAAGTGGTTTCCCCATCCCTATGGGAACTCCCCCTCCCCGAGTCACCAGGGCAATGGAAGGAGAGGTTACTCACCCTGCGCAGGAACAGTAGTTCTTGGAGATGCCTGGCACACCCATAAGGACTCTGCTCGACGCATTCTTCTGTAGCGCTTGTGGGTCGGGAGTTTTCACGCTCGGGCACTGGAGATACCTTGACCTACGTTTCAAGCATTGACCAGGGCTCGGAATCCACGCAGGAGGCTCAGGTGGCAAGTGCTGCCGCAATGCAGAGTATATGGTAGCCAGAAGAAGAGCAATTGAACTCCATAGCTGGATGGTGGGAATAGCCATTTACCCCTCTTGCAGCACCCTGAACCCCGGGGACTCAACGCTGTGAATTATGGATTGATTAAGCTTCATCCTGCAAGGTTGGTGAGCACTGGGATTGCCTTTTACAGATGGGGAAACTGAGGCACGGAGCAGGAAGTCACTTGCCCAGCGCCACACACAGCAACAAAGCTGCAAAACTCAAACCCTGGAGTCCTGGCTTCCAAGCCCTCGCTCTCATCGCTGGAGAGCTGCCTTCCAGTGGGATTGGGACAGGGCGGCTCCAAAGTACCTGCTAGTGGAATAAAGCAGCATGATTGAAGAGATCAGCTGATCAGGTGTCCCCAGTTGGTAGGATGGTCCCAGCAGCTCTGTGGCAGCCCTCCCTTCCCCCACTCTGCCCTGGATTGCATTTAACTCAGGTGCCCCCCCCCCTTGGGAAGGTTCCCCTGGCACCTACCCGTCACTCCCGCGTGCGGACTGCCCACAGCGCTCCTCCAAGGCCAGGGCGGCTACTGGGGCCCTGGATGCTTTCAAGGACACGAGTCACTTCCCCCCCACACACCCTGTCCCCAGCTGTTCATGCACCTCCCCCGTCCTTCACCTTGTCCAAGGCCAGCGGGGACAGCTGCTCCCATGCACACCACAGCCCCTCAAGGGGTTTTTCAATCCCCCCTTCCCGAGGCCCAGCGCCTCGCCTGCGAGATTAGCAGCTGGGGCCAGAGGCAGCATTGAAAAGGCCCCTTGAGGGCTTTCATTCCCCACTTGGGGCTACAGGAACCCAGGAGCCTTGAGTAACAAATTAATGAGCATAAGGAGCCAGTGGCTGGGCTCAGATGAAGGGAGGAGACGGACTCGCTGGGTGGGTCAGATTCTGGGCTGCGTCTCACCAAAGAGGCAGCACCGCAGGGGGCAGAAGACCCCTCCAGCTGCTTGTGGGGAAGGCCAAACCCCCTGAGCACAGCGCACGCTGGTCATCACCCTTCCGGCCCCAACGCACCCCTGCACTGCGTGCTGTGAGGTGGGGCAGTGTAGGATCACGTGAAGCTGCCCTTGAGCCAGGGGGATTCGCCCGTCAGTGCCACCAGCAGAGTGTCCAAGGGCCGGGACCGGCATCGACTGGCTGTCCGCGTGGGGCGGTCGGCCCTGGCGAATGGAGGAGCTGGATTCTCCTCTCCCTTGCCGAGGTGCAAGTCAAAAGTAGTTCCATGGCAGCAGAGGTATAAATGCAGCGAGTGGGAAGGGAATGGGGCCCTGTGACAGGCCCAGACAGAGGAGGGATTTGCCCTGGTCCGGCTGAGCCGGTGACCCAAAGGACAGGCAGGGAGTTTGTCCTTGGCACGGTTCAAATGTAAGTGTAGCAAGTAATCATCTGTAGCTTTCCAGGACCTGTGGAGGAGGCTGGGGGGCTCTGCCTTCACCACCCCAGACTTAGCTGCAGCACAGGAACACGGGGAGAGTTGAAGCAGGGGAAGCTCAGAGCCGGCTTTCCTTTTCCAGCCAGTTGGGAGGTCTCGCGGGGGCTCAGCTGCTAGGGAGGAGCCTCCAAGCCGGCTGACCGACTCCCTGGGAAGACCCCCCAGCTCAGGGTGGCAAAGCAGCCAGGGGGAGGCTGGGGAGACTCTTCCAAAGTTTAATCAGACCTCACCGCTCGACAGGTCCTCAGCCAGCTTTCCCCTCACTTCTTCCTCGGACCACGACTCTGCGGTGCAATAATTCTAGCTGCTCGGTGCTGGAGCTCACCAAACCCCATAGGCAGCAGTAGCATGTCACAGCTCGGACGGGGCTTTCAGGTGCTAGCCCTGGGGGGTGTCCCAAGAACCACTCAGACACACAGCTAAGGGACAGGGCACTTTGCTAGGGCTGGCAGGAGAGAGGAAGGTTGCAGATGCCCTAGGTCCAGTGGCGTAACAGGTTACAGTCCAAAGTGAGCCAGAATGTTTCCTGTTTGAGTCCCGGGGGCAGACCAATGGAGAATCAAAGCTCCTTCGGACTAGTGCCTGGGATGCCCTTTCTAGTCCGGGCTCTGTTCAAGCCGGCACCCAGGCCAGGATCACTTTGTGGTGTCTCTCTCACTGGGGCCTGTGACAAAGTGGGGATGTTCTTAATGTTCTCTCTGGATACTGTGTGGGTGCCTCAGTTTCCCCTGTGCATTTCTAAAGTCTCTATGTGGTGTGTGACAAACCGCTCTCTCACCCCTCTCAGGAACACAGGCAGGAAACCCTTCTTTGCTTCAAACAGTGCTCTTTAATCCACAGTGCAAGACCCCACCACCAATATATACAGCTTTGTACAGACCTTCAGCATACAGCTCTTGATAGCTCAGCTTACAGCTTTACAGACTCTATATAGTCCAGCTCTTAACATGCAACTCTAAACATGCAGTTCTAAACAGTTCTAAACACACAGCTCTCAATAGCTCCAAACCACCACCACACTGGGCTTCCTGCCTGGGAGCCTTTTATCCCCCAGAGGAGGTTGCCAGGTGCAACCCATACAATTGATTGCCCTGCAAGCCAGGTGACTGATTAGGCTTTCTGCACCGGGGGTTTGCAGAGGGCTTTTCTCCCTCTTAAAGGGGCGGCAGGCTGGGTCAAGCCCACCCTGCCACAGGTGGGATAAGGAGGGGTAATTGTTGCAGAGCAGCGGGCCAGTGTGAGAGCATGGTCGACACCCTGTCTCCTGGCAACAGAGGGCCTGGGCCCCTCCTGCCCTGCAAGATGTTGGAGGAGGGATCAGGTGACCTCTTGGGTGGGGGGGGGGAAAGAGACAAAGAGCAGATCTTTTTTGGGGGGGGAGAAGATTCGACAACACACAGAGGAAGAAGATGGAGCTGCCTTTATTAAACAATGTCAGAGAATCACAGGCACCAGCAGAAAAGTTTGGATGAAAAGGATTGACTTTTGAAACAGCCTCCCCCCCTCCACTTCTTGTTTCCCAAAATCTTAGCAAACTGTACAAGCAAGTGTCCACCTGGGGATTTATTTACGGTGGACCCATCCCTCGAATCCTTACTCAGTGTCTCCTTGAGCATCACTCAGTACGTAGAGCCCAAGTGAGTAACAAGTAAGGATCAGGTTCAATAATAGGTCTGTGAGAATGGCTAGGACACTGACGAAAGCCAAGGGCCAGAACACGTTTCATCCAAGAGCGCGTGAGTATTTAAATGCCAAAGGCTTGGTTGCCAGGGTGGGCCTGATTTTCAAAAGAACCTGCAGTTCTCAGTGACTTCAGCTGACGTTTTGCGTGCTCAGCACCCCTGGAAATCAGAGCCAACATGTGGGAACAACGAAGGGGGAAGAAGAATCTCAAGCTTTCATCCCCCTTCGCGGCAGGGTCCCGAGACTCTCAAGCGGGGAGCTCCCATCCTAGCAAAGGGGGAGCCTGGCTCTGCCTTCCTTGTGGGCTTCAGTGGGAGTTTTGAGCGCACCAGACCCATGCTCGGTAAGTGCACCGTGAGCAGGCTCCACGTGACTGTTCTTTATGAAGCACTGACTATGTGCTTTGAGATCCAGCGGGCCCGGGGTTTGCTGCCAACGGCCCACCCAGGGGCACTGCATTACATGAGCAATTGCTGTGGCGGCTACAGCTGCAGCTGGGAGAAGAGGAGGTCCCCGAGATTGGGCGCTCCTTAAAAAGGAGGTGAATGTGCGGGGCGTGATAAAAGTATATTCAATAATGAATGCCAGGGAGGTCAGGAGCGTTGCTCCTTCCTGCTCCATTACACAAGAACAAGGGGCCAGTCAATCACATTCCAAAGGGATTAAAGGAAACAAATGCTGGAACGCAACACACAGTTGGACTCCGGAACTCACTGCCACAGGGTGTGGCCAAAAAATGAGCAATGTTTAAACAGAAGATCCAGCGTTGTAATTGAGGCTAACAATTTTGGATGGGACATTAAACCTCATGCTTAAGGGTTTGAACCAACCTCCTCTCAACTATTAGAGACCTAATATGGGGGGCAAATTATTCCACATCAGCCTGTGGCAAGGTTTCTTACACCTTCCTCTGAAGCATCAGAGAGAGCGTACTGAGCTAGATGGACCGATTCCATCTGGCCATCCCTGTGTTCCTACGAACAGGGCGGGAAATGGTCTGCAGAACGGCAAATGGGATGGAACGCGACGTGACCAGGGGACATTCTCTCTCTTCTAAGATGTGGAAAAGTTTGAGACTCCCAGAAGGTGTGGATTGGTTCAGATACAGAGGATGGAGGAGGCTAGTCAACCAACTAGACACTTGAGCGCCAGGTGTGCCTCCAGGGGAGAGTGGATGCAAAAGCGTGCTGCACATTTAGGGCTAGAAGAAGGCTCCATAAGGGAACATCTAAACCAAATCCCCCCCCCCCCACACACACACACATTGGCATGTACAGGCCTGGTTGGATTTCACTGTCCAAACGGGAGATCTGGGTGAGCACAGGGGTCCTTCCTCTGTTGAAAACACAATGCTCAGAATGCTACACAACTGGCCAGCGTCCTGTGTCGCTGTGCCTCAGAATCAGGCCCTGTGTGAGGACTGAGAGAGAAAGAGCAGATCAGGCGCTTGGGCAAAGGTGTCCCCACACTTGAGCCTTTACAGAAACTACCCATTCCGCACCATCTATACCGATTTCATATTGACTTCAGCTTTGCATCACATATGCCTCTGGGACCAACATTTTCAGAAGTTCCCCTCTGATTTGCAGATCTCCCATGTTTAAGTGCCCAAACTCATAAGAACGGCCGTACTGGGTCAGACCAAAGGTCCATCTTGCCCAGTATCCTGTCTACCAACATTGGCCAATGCCAGGTGCCCCAGAGGGAATGAACAGAACAGGGAACCATCAAGTGATCCATCCCCTGTCACCCATTCCCAGCTTCTGGCAAACAGAGACTAGCGTCTCCTATGACTATTTGAGGCTGGTTTTTACAGATGCTGCACATGTCCAAATTGAACTGAAGTCACTGGGAACGGAGTGTGCTTAGCCCCCTCTGAAAATCAGGCCTGAGGTATCTCAGATTGACTCCCCACCCCCAACAGAAACTCTCCCAATCCCTCTGGAAAGTTGTGGCGTGATGCGTATCCTCCTCTCCCCACCCCCAAGCCTTCCTCCTGCACCCTTAGGACAGAAAGCAGAGAATGCTTGAGAAGTCATTGTAAAGCTACACATGCCGCAATTGATTCACCCCCCTCCCTCCCCCCCTAGCTCCAGCTGCTCCTTGGCTTCACAGGATTTTCACCTTAGCTTCTCCGGGAGTATCCGCTTGTCTCTTGCCGTATCTCAAGCCGAACGAGTTCCAGTTGTAGGCGGAGAGATCCTTCTCCTGCTCCACCAGCAGAGAGCTCTGGGGGACAGAGATGGGCCTGCCCCTGGCCTGGTGGATCCCTTGCCCCTGCTGGACCTGGCTCCCCTCCTGAGACTTGCACAGCAGGGGCAGGGTGGATTTTGGTTCTGCCTTCCCAGGGCTGGGTTTGCTTTCTGAGCAAGGAACGGCTTGATCCCAGTGGGCCCGGCTGGCCAGGTATTTGAAATGGTCACCTGCAGAGAAAGGCACAGAGGGAGTTGATGAGGGAAAGTGGTCAGTGTCAGACTCCCCGGTGGCAACGTCTCTGGGGCAGGGTCTGTCTTTCTGTTCTGTGTTTGCACCCGGCACGACTGCAGCTCCTCTGCACCACCGCAACCCAGCCAAACAACAGGAAAGAATTCACTGGCTGCCTGTTGCCCAGGGCCTGCCATAATCTTCCCCCGACATTTCCCCCAACTCCCTCTCTTTGCCCCCTCTCCATCCTGCTCCCCACATTCCAATTTAGCAATGCACGGGTTAACGCTGCGGAGCGCCCATGGCCCAGAACAGGGGGCAGGTTCCCAAAGCCTTCATCCGATGCCCCAAGGGTTTTCCGAAGAGCTCAGCTCCCATGTATTGCAACTCAATGGTGCTGATTACAGAAATGCCTAAGGACCTGCCAAGATCAGGGCCCCATTGGGCTAGTCTCCGTCCCCAAGAGCTCACAGACATTTCAATATGAACCCTGTTGTCAAAAGAGCTCTACATCCAATGGACTGAGCGCTTCGGAAACCCAACCCCCCGCCCCCGCCCACCCACACCCTGTGGGAACCCTGAGCATTTGGAAATCTCACCCGAGCACCTGCAGTTCCCCTTGACTTTCACTCGCGTTGGGAAATTCAGATTCATTTAGAGGGAGCACCACCTGTGCAGCAACACCCGTCCACAGAACAACATGTTTAAGTTTTAAAAGCATGGAAGCTGTCTGGGGCATGGGCTGTCTCTCCGTTCTGTGTTTGTACAGCCCCTTGCACAATGGCTCCTGGCCTCAAGGCATCAATGAACATCCAGCAGGGCTTAATTTGTAATGGAAGAGGTGCTTGGGCTTAAGCAATTTTTGTACTTTCACAACTGATGCGGCAAGCCCAGAGGGGCTGGGGGCAGGCACCAAGCTCACACCACCTCTGTGGGAGACGTAGCCCTTCTGATTCCCCGGGAGTGGCTTTCCATGCAAGATCTCCATGGGCAGACGTGCTACCTGTGTGCCGAGGGCTCCAGAGGGGGGGATCTCTTTCTGCGGGTTCCCCAAACGGAGCACTGGAGAAGAAGAGAAGCAGGAGCATGAAGCTGAAAGGATTCATCCCGGGCTGCCCCAGACCTGAAATATCAGACAAAGGGGAAAAGAACACAGAGGAAGGAAGGAGAAACACAACCACCAATCAGACGGTGTCCAGTCTCCGGGAATGTTCTGCTCTTTAAACAGAGCTGTTGAAAGGGAGAGTCTCTGGGGTTATAGCCTGCTCTCGGTGACACAGATACACATCCCGGGGCGGCTCTGTGCTCTGCAGTGGAGTCACTGCATATTCACTCTGCTGGATGGAGCAAGTTCAGCTGACTAAAATTTAAATGGCTCCCTCGCACCTTTTGCAGGGAAATGTGGGTAGACTATCGAGTTGAGTCCAAGATGCAAGGCATTCAGACACCCTTCATTCCCCCCCATCTGTCTCCCACCAAAATTAACGGGGCTACTCACCTGCAGAAAGCAAAGCATGGGACACACCTGCAGGGTCGGCGCTTTACAGAGATGAGATACAAAACAGGGACAAAGGTAGCAGGACCTTTGGCCACCCCTCTCCCTTTCATCCACCTGCCAGCAGCTACAGGAGCAGCGATAAAGGCTACAGGAAGTAGCCCGGAGTCTTTGAGCCAGGGCATCAATATGGTCAGATGAAAGCTGAGCTCAGCAAGCAGGCCCAGCCAAAGACACATCAAAAAACACCCCTGTCACTCGGGCCTAGACTCGTGGGGGTCGAACTCGCTTTTGGAAGTGGGGCTTACACGCTTTTGAGAACTTTACCCATGATGCCTTTCATGTCTAGGTCACGAATTCCAATCCTGCCTGTGTCTCTCGAGCTGAGGTACTTGTCTGGCGCCCACAATGTTAGGCTATGAATGCCTCGCAGGCTTTGATGTAACTAACCTCACAACGCCCTGTGAGGTAGGGCAGTGCTGTTATTTCCATGTTACTGAGGGGGAACCAAGGCACAGAGAGACCACGGGCACCCAGGGAGCGGCAGAACTGGGAATGGCACCTGGATGCCCCCCGTTGCAAGGCAGACCCCCTGTCACGGAGTGCCCGGGCGATGGTCTGGAACCGCTCCCTAGGAAGCCAGACAGAACTTCGGGAGAAGGGCCCCTTCTCCGTACACAGCCTGTTTCCAAGGCTAGGAGCTTCAGGGGTACCCACTTCCACCTTCCTGGATCTGACCTCGGAGCATTCAGCACCTTCTGCCCCTCCATGCGCTTCCCCCAGCGAGCCCGTCTGGGCGGGGTCCTGGGGGAGCCCATGGATTCTGCACCCTAAATCCACAGTCAAACGTGACTCTTAGCCAGGTAGTAAAACAGAGGTTTATTCGATGACTTCTATCTGGTCTAACCCAGACCATACAGCGAGCGTGAGCCCCCAGCTGGATCCATTTTGGGGGCCAGAGAGTGAGATAGCTTCTCTGCCCTCCCTGCCTGACTCCAGCCACTTCAGACTTCCCAAACCTCCTCTCCAGCCCCTCCTCCCCCTGGCTCAGCCAGGTCAGATGACCTCCCTCCCCCACCTGGGGTCAGATTACAGCATCAGGTATGCATATCTGCAGAGAGACTGTGCTTTGCATCAGCTACACATCCTTATCCCTTCACATAGACGCTCAAGAAATGCATAGGGGAAACTGAGGTACACACACAGTATTCCTACTCCGTCACACCCCCAACCACAGAAATGTCCTTCTTTCCATCGGTGGCTGTTGGGGCTCTTTGGTCGTCCGCCCCAGCTGACAGTCCTATCTCAGTCCTGTCCCTTCAATTAACCACATAGAAACTTCGTTACTGTTCGCTCCAATGAGCTCGCACGGCCAACAAGGTAGCAACGCAGCCAACAGGCTTGAACACGGGCCTGAACACGGGCCTGGAACACGGGCCTGAATTCTCTCACTAAGCAGAGGCGCCTGCAGCTCAGAATTGAGGCTTGTTCCCGGGGGCGGGGGAAACTTGCGTTACTGTGCCTGGTTTGTAGCGGACGAACTTCTGGGCCTGACTCTCCAAAGCAGCCAGAGCTCTACATGAAGCCAGTGGGAGCTGTTGTGAATTGGCACCTCTGAAAAATCAGGCCCATTCTGTCTGTTTCTTAATCTCCCCTGTCTGTCTGTCTGTCTCCAACTGTCACGTCATCTCAGATCGTGAGCTCCCTGGAGCGTCCCTGGACTGTCTTTTTGTTCTGTTTATCCAGCACCTAGCCCAATGGGTCCTGGGCCATGACTGGGGTTTCTAGGCGCTACTGCAGTACAAATAATCAATCAAGAGAATCATCTCCAGAGATGCCAATCCCGCAATCTTTGTTAGCAATAAGGACCCTTAACTAAACTGCACAAAGAATCCTCGTCTGTCCTTGGCCCCTCCACTGTGCTCCGTTAATGGAGTTCACATGCTCATCTTAAGGAGTCCACAGGCTAACTGCACCAGTCTAACACAGCAATTTCTCCTGGTAGATTGGGACGCTTTGGTCCGTCACCTGCTATGGACCACAGCAACAGGCTGATATCTTATTTCCATCTCTCTCTAAACAGCACAACCTATCTGGAACTACCAGGACTCTTCGCCCTTTCCATTTGTTCCCTTGCATCTTACAAGAAGTCAAGTCGGCTTTTAATCAATTCCAGGAAACGGTCCCTATCTTCTAAAGACAAAGGATGCTGCATTAGCTCAAGGTGCACATGCCCCCTTCTAACGTAGGGCAGAGCCGAACACGGCCAGTTATTACTAAAAAAATAAAAGCCCTGAAACACAGGGTAATTAGAACAGTTCCTTCCTATGCCGGGACGTTCTAAAATTAAATTGAATGATCTTATTCCTTTCCAGCTCTTTGGAGTTCTTGAGAAAACATAAGAAACACAGGCTTATATGATCATCTTTCCACTCGGCAAAACACACACACACACACACCTCTAAATGTGGAGAAATTTGTTGGACTGACAGTGCCTGGAAAATTCCTCTTCTAGCTACTTTAAATATGAGAGGTGCAAGAGCAAGTGGTCATGCAGATAAAGGAGACACTAAAGGGTGACATCTTGGCCTCACTGAAGTCAGTGGGAGTTTTGCCATCGACTTCAATGGAGCCAGGATTTCACCCAAAGTGGTTAGTTTTAGACCCAAATTGCGCTGCAGGGTGAGGGCAAAAAGCAATGTCACAATCTTGGCAAAATGTTCTCTTGTGACAAACCAGGGCAGCACAGGACTGGGAGCCAGGAGCCCAAGACTCCGCCCCCAGCCTGGTCTACAGTAGAGACATTTAGAAAGAAAATCCCATTTTTGCTTACACCAATTCATACTCATCAGTGGTAGCATCATAGGGAGCCCTACCGGAGATGTTTTAAGTTCCATTTTGACTACTCCCATTTTGAACCGGGTTAGACAACATGGTGTTTAAAATGCTGGCAGGAGCCCGGGCTACAACCATGCTCCGTGTTGCTTCCACCGGTGCAACAGAACTGGTGTTAGCAGCAGTCTTGGGTGAGCTTGAGGAGAGTTGCTTCCCTTCTCCGTGCCTCAGTTTCCCCATCTGTAAAATGGCCGGGGAAAATCATTTCACTGTCTGGGAAAACCCTAGTGATCAAACAGTGGCTAACTCCTAGAGAGCTGGGGCCCCTTTTACTACCAAAGCACAAAGCATGATCATATTCTATTTGTTGATGATGGTGAGTTTGACCATTTGAAATCTGTCTCTTTCCTTGACCAAAATTAAACCTACCCCTCCCCGCAACACAAGACATTTGGGTTTCAATTTTAAAAATTTTCCATGAAAAGCGAAGCCAAGTTTTCAGCAGGGGAAAAATGAAAAATTAACCACAGCTTAGTTCTGACGTGACCTTGTCCTCCACTTACCTCTGCTGCTCTTAGATCTTCCTGCGCAAAGCGAGGGAGGCAACTGACGAGACCCTTCTCCCCACTCCGGTCCCTTACAAATAGGTGAGCAGCTGCCCTGGACGGCTGGATCTCTCTCATCTCAAGGATCTTCTCCCCCTTATTATAGGAGCTGGTTGTGATGTCAGCAAGGCTTGGACTCACCTCTACCTTCCCCCCACCCCTCAGCCATTTCACTTCAGAAAATTGCCACTTATCTTTTCCTCTTGATTGCTTGTTGCTGTGACGTGCAATTTTACTGTCTACCCCTTTAAACAAGAGAACACAACTTGCCCCTCTCTGGGCAGGAGCAGCAGCCGGTCTAAATTGGCCCCATTCTATTGACTTCAACAAAGCTACACTGATTTACATCAACTGCGGGTCTGGCTCCCCTGCCCCCCTTCTTAAACTCTTTAGGGTATGTCTATACTACAGAGGCTATCCAATGTAGCTATGCTGGCAGAACGTCCTGGCTTGCAGGATGTCCCAATGGGCTGGTCCAGCGATTTCAAAACCTTCTTTCCCAAACACGGGTCAAGGTGGAGGAGACGCCGATGCTCACTCACCCTGTTTGGCAAAGCTTCGGGTTCTGCATGCTGTAGCGAAACAACAGCTGGGTGGGAAATGCCCGAAGAGCTTCACTCCCCAGGTTATTCTCAGCCCCTGGGAGCCAGAGAGCACGGCTGCAGCCAGCAGTGCTAAGAGGCTTCAAAGTAAAGCTTGTTACAGTAGACTCTGGATTATCCAGGATTGGATTAACCAGGATGTGGATTAACCAGGATGTCAAAAAAAATACGCGCAACTCCCTGGGCCGGCTCTGGCTTTGATGCCTGTCACGGAGTGTGGGGAGTCCGGTCCCTGCACCCCCACTTCCTGGGATTCACAGAGACTCTCAGGCAGCCAGTAGATTAGAAGGTTTATTGAGATGACAGGAACACCATCCAACTCAGAGCTTCTTAGTCTAGACAGGACCCCTCAGTCGGGTCCTTTTGGGGGACCGGATGATGAGGCCCAGGGTTTTGGGCTCCTGGCCTTGCTCCCAGACTTCTTTCTCCCTAGTACCCTGATCAAAAGCCCCGCCAAAACTGTTTTCCTGCCTCCTTCCTGCCTCCCCTCCCCCCAAGCCTTTTGTTAGAAACACACAGACATCCAGCTTCTCATCACCTGGCTGGGGTCAGGTTACATCCCAGCATCACCTTTTCCCTTCACAATGCCGCCCCAAGCACACACACACAAAAACCCTACCAGGGCGCAGGGCAGCCAGTGAACCAACACCCCCTTCCCCCGGTGCAGGATGGCTGGTGAATCAACCCCCTCTCCCCATATTTCCTATGGATGGTGATTATCCAGAATTTTATTAACCGGAATTATTTTTTCCCCTATCATCCTGGATAATCGAGAGTCTACTGTATTTAAAGAAACCTATGGGATAGAGAGACATGGGCTAAAATTCACCAGAGAATTCAGAGAGCGGGCACAGCGCTTAGGCACCAAGTTAATCTTCAAAGTAGGGCAGAAGTGGCCTTAGCACTAACGAGGCCACAAGAAACAAAGAACCTCCAGTGACCTCCCAGTAAGGAGGCAGAAGCACCATTCTGGACGGCCTTGCTATTAAAGGAAAGGCTCCCACAAACCAATACCATTGTCATGGCCTGCCGACCCCCAGGACAGTCTCCAGAGGGCCTGGGTCACAGGGAGTTGAGTCAGCCCTGGTCCCTTGTGCATTTTCTCCTTCTTTCTCAAGGAGATGACCTTAATGAATACGAGCCTTTTAACAGGGTGATCGGGGAACAGTGAGCTCTAGTGAGAGGCTCCAGAGGAAGCTGGCTAAACTGCCCGTAACCTGACGCTCCCATCACACCAGGCTTCCCCGGAATGGCCCTGGGGGAATTCAGTAGCTAACTAGTTGCATTGAGATATTGCACAGCTATGGCACCGCAGAGGTGTGCTGCCCCATTAGCCACAGGGCAAGTCTAGTAGCCCGTACACAGGGCTTACTCAGGCAAGTCCTGGGAGTTGACCCTGGATGTGAGGCTGCTGTCAGTGCCGCAGCAGGGGGTCAGTGGTGTGGAGCTCTGGGGATTCAGGAGGGACCCACCGCACAGAGGGGACGCCAAGTGGACCTGTTTTAGCTCTGGCCAGGGAGTGAGAGTTGCCCACGTCTGTGTGCCCTGCTCTTGCCAATTACAGGACAAGTTGATGTGACTGTCACCTGCAGGAAGGGAGCCAGCAGGACTGGCTTTGTGGCCTCCTTCGAGCTTGGGTAGGTACGAATGCGGCGAGGGATGGGAGAGCACAGGCTCCTTTTGCCCTTTTCACCTTGCCGAAAGAGGGCTGGGAAGTCCCCCTGCTCGCTTCAATATTCAGCTGCCTCTTTGCTGAGACAGCCCCAGTGTTGCTATTTTTTGGGGATGGGGAGGCCCCCAAAGTGGGAACTGGACTGAGACCCAAACAGGTCTGGATGTAGCTGCTTTCTGTCCCTATGCCACAAGGCTGGGCTTGAACAGGGGGTGCTGGGAGCAAACAGCTTCCTAGCTCACGAGCATGCATTTTGTATCCTGCTGGCCCCCTCCCCAGTGCCTCATGCAACCCCCCTCATGCTGTTGCTTGTGCAGCCCTTTGCAGAAGAGCAGGGCGGGAGGGGGAATGCCCAGTGTGCTCAGCACTCCGGCTTTTCGAGCTGCAGAACAGCCAACGGGCAGCCATGCAAGGAAAGACGAGGCTGAGCCCGAAGCCAGCGGTCAGAACATTCAGCCAAGGAAGTGATCCGGTGACCATAGGTGAGTTATAATGCAAGGTAACAGGGCCAGATGCTGTGTCGGTATCACCCCATTGACTTCCAAAGGATAGGGGCAGAATTACACCAGCTGCAGGTCTGGCCTAGCATTCTGCCCATCCTTTCTCCCATGCAGCATTGTTGCACAAACGTCTGCGCATCTTGCCTCTCAGGAGAGGGGATGGGTTTGTTCATCCTGCTTCCCTGAGTGTCCCCAGCCAGATTCGTGGCCTCCAGCTTCAACGAGGGCTCCGGAGAGGCCCCATTGTTTCTGAAGTCCTCTAGCGCTTAATCATAGCAAAGGCAGCTCACGCTCCTGCAGCCAGCGGCAGACTGAAGAGAACATTCCCTGCTTCTCAATAGATCAGCCATGAGCTACCGGCTTGGCATCTGGGCTTCCAATACAGTACATTCCTCCTCGCTCCATTTTCTCTTGTTTGGCAGAAGAATGGTCTTTTAAAAAGAGAGATAATTATCGGAAGTAATTCTTGGTCTACCGCTGCGCCCTCTTCCCCCTCAACCACCTGCTTACCCCTCTGCAGCTCTTCATTAATGAATCACACCAACTATCATTTGGTTTCTCATGGTCATTGCAGGCGGAAAGGGTAATTTACTCCCCCTGGATCCGGTCACGAAATGTTAACGGGGCTTGTCATAACCTCCCCTGCCCTCTCTCAGGGTGGCTGCACTCGGAGGGGCAGATTCCGTGCCTTGCCTCTTGAGAAGAGCTGTCCAGGCAGGGGGAGCTCCGGGGGAGCTTTATAACTCCTTTGTACCTCCCAGATCCTAGGCTGCTCCAGAGACGCGCACGGGACCTCTGCAGTAAGTTACAGCAGCCCTCGGCCTTTAAGGCCCCCTTGCATGGCTGCCTGCTGGCTCTTCTGCAGCCCGGAAGAGATGGAGCACAGAGCGCTCTGGTCCTTCCTCCTTTCGCCACGCCCCTAAGCTGTGTCTCTCCTGCACTGGGAGAATTCGCCAACGTGCAGCCGTGGGGTGCAGAATGCAGCCTCAAGGGGCTGGTGCCATCAGGGGCTCGGCCCAGGGAATGGGGCTTCCCCGTGTTTTGCACTGAATGCCGCAACGTGCCTTTAAAGTCCTGATCCCACACAGTTAATGTGAGGAGGGAGTTTGGCTGCTGACTTCGACGGGAGCAAACTCCAGTTCGGAAATACGCCTTGAGCGCGTGCAAAGGGCACTACGCAAACAATCGGATTGCTCGGCCAGAGAACGCAGCTCACTGTTTCCCGGGTAAGACCCAGAGACCGGAGAGGAACGTTATCGCAGTCACTGACGTTTTAGCACCTGCTGCTTTGTGATTTTTAAAACATCACAAAACCAGGATTAAAACCATATCATAGTCAGACCACGTCTCTTGTGCTCTTTCCCAATCCGAGGGAGTCAGACAGGGGCTGAGATCTCATTGGCCTTACAGGATGCCACGCTCCCTAGACACCCTGGGTCACTTCCCATCTCACCACAGAGGCATCAGATGTGACTTTGTTTTTAGCTTTGGGCTTAAAAACCCATTGAAATCTGGCAGCTTCTTTCCAAGGGCTGGGAAAGCCTGTTTCCTAGCTGTGCCTGACCCTCTCTGGGGGGAAAAAACCCAAGCCCCCAATTAAAAAGAAGAAGAAGAGCTTGTAATAAGGTATTGTGTCCAGAATGATTCCTGAGAGCTACACATACAGGTTATGTCTACACTGCAACCAGAAGGTGTGACTGCAGCATGTGTAGACATACCTGAACTAGTTTTGATCCCGCTAACATGAGCTAAAGGAATAACTCCTCTCCCTCCTAGCTGTAACAGGCTCCTATCCGGTATGGAGCAGACATCAGAATGGGGATGTACTGTATGCTTTGGGCAATGTGTTCACAGCAACACGTCCCTCTAATGGGCCTGGGATCCACTACGATCTCAGATGTGCTTTTTTAATCTACATACAATTTCGCTTTCATGAGGACATGACAAAAGAGTAAATCAACAATGTGCACAACCATCTGGCTTGGGAAATTCATTCCCTCCAGTGTAGCTCACGGGAAGGTGAGAATCTCAGCCAGATCGATCTGACTCAGAGCAACTTGGAGTTTTGGGTTAATGGGTAGCAGGATCGGTTGGCTCCAAGCTGCTTCCGTTGCACAATAAAAGAGCATGTCCAGTCCAGGTGGCTCTCGGCTTGGAGAGACGGCAGATTAGTGCCTGTGCAATGAGAGCCGGCTGCCCAGGGATCTGGGTGTCCATAGCAGTTGACGTTATCTCCACTAGTGGTTGGAAACCCTTCCAGGTCACACCATGGAGCTGGTGTCTCCTAGTTTCTGGAATAGCTGCAACAATGACAATTCGTTAGCAGCAGCAGTGAACTCCAGAGTGCTGTACAAGGGGCTGAGCAAAATAGTGAGTCTTGCAATAGGTTCAGCAAGGGCACCCACGGGCAGACTTCCAGCTTCCCAGCTTGTTGCCTTTCTTGGGTGGAACCCCGTGTCTCTCCCCCCTTCTGACCTAGGTATTCCCAGGCTGAATGGTTTCCTGCCTTCACTGTGCTATTCCCAGCAAAAGACAGACCGCTTAAGCAGAACTTGCTTCCTTTTCAGACACTACAACTGTGTATCTGCTCACAGGTGAGCTACCACTCAGCTCTTGCGATGCAAGCTGATTTATTCTTAAAGGTGAAAGCATGACAACAAAAACATATTAAAAACAATAAAGGAACCTACTTACATGCTAATAAGCTTCCCAGAGATCATCCCAACTCCCCCATGGGCTCTCATGGCTAATTTGTCTCCCAAAACCCCTTAAAGGGGGGACTCCTCTGTGGTCACAAGTTCATAACAGCCTCCACTCAGAATGAGCCCATTCAGGTAAAGTTGAGTCCATCTGTTATACAGTTTAAGGGTCTTTGATCTGGAGTTTCCAGGAGCAAGTAACCAGCAGACAGGGGATCTCGCTCTACAGGGCATGGCTTCAAAAGGCTGGTTTCACAGAGGAGAATTTGCATTTCCCTCCTCCCAAGTACTTTCCAGGATAGCCACATCATAGGTATTGTCCCCCAAAGCCCTTTGAAGTTCCTAATACTTTCAGAGATTTAATTGGTCAGGCTTCTAGAGAAGTTACGTACAATCCCACAATAATCCAGGCAGACCTGCATTTTGAATAAATGGACCACAAAGGTATTGAACTTAATTCAGTGATGTTTGTCCAGGACAGTATCGGTCTCTTCCAGACTTGCCTCAAGACAGTCAGTTGGCATCGTAACAAGTGATGACCAGTTAAGTCCTGATGCTATTTGCTATTGAGTACAATCCGTCTCCTCAGCAACCCTGCATTCACAGTTTAAGACTTTTTTCTATACAGAAGATACAGTCCAGACCTCTAGTGAACAGATACACACTGCTGTCTGTGAATTAGTGCGGGTCAAAACCGATCACACTGGTGAAATTTCAACAAAAATCATGCAAATATTTTACACTATTTTTTGACCAATTCTAATATCAATGAGAGTCTAGAGCTAAATGTGGACAAGACAAAAACTATGGTGGTGTGCATGGATCCTGGGAAAACACGCAAGATTCCAGCGAGTGACACAGCCGTACAACACGTGAGAAATTATTGCTACTTAGGAAGCATTATTACAGAAGATGGAAGATCAGCTAATGAAGTCAGCAGCAGAATAGCAAAAGAGACGATCTGGAAGAATTAACATTGGAGGAGAAGGAACATCAAATCTGAAGACTTTTTCAAATCCCATCTCCTAAAAACGTGTGCTAGGTCTGTGTTAAATTATGGCTGAGAGACACAAACATTCAAACAATTCAGGTGTAACCAAGGGCAGAAATTTAACTGCCTTGTTTGACCAGATTTCTCTCCCCCTTTCAACTGTCTTAATAGGAAGTGACTCATTTGAAATCACATCAAACGAGATGTGAAGCCAGTGTCAGAGGAGAATGGGCCAAATTCTCAGTGGGTGTAAATCTGTGAAGCTTTGGAAATGTCAATAAAGATCTGTCGATTTACACCAACCCAGAATTTGGTCCAGTATACTTACTGGGATCTTCCGCTAGTACCTTGCAAAACCAAAGCCCCCACCTCTGCATGAAATCCAACCCCGATGCTCTGCTTACCTTGCTCAGCAGTGGAATATTTCCCAAAGCTCCCAGAAATCCAAAGACTACTGGGAAAAAATTCCTGGAGCAAAACAAAGATAACTGTCAATCACTGAGTGGAAGCTGGGGAAGGGAGTGGGTTGATTTAGGGTCAGGGATTTAGGATCATTCCCCACGATCTGTAACTAGGTAGATCTCTAACCCAGGTCTCATTCTTCACAATCTCTAACCCAGGTCTAAAATGTTCCTGTTAGCTTTCACTAGCTGGGAAATATTGTCCATGCAGCAGCTTGCCACGGATTTGGTACGGATGTGCGGCCTGACAGGATCTCTTTTGACTCACAGCATTTGAAATCAATGCCTTGTATAGGACAGGGGAGTTGATCCTGTGACGTGTGTGGGGCTTTCTGGGGAGCTCTGGATGCTTTCTAAGGAATTCCTTAGGGGAATTTCCTTGATAGCCTCTTGTACCCACCATGCTCCACACGTCTGGAGCTTTGCCAGATACCCTAGCAAGGCTATTGGCAAAGGCCAAAACAAAAGGTATTTGGAGAACAAGTCACCTGAAGAGGGTGATGAAGCCGTAGGTCTCCAGCAACATGCCCAGAACGGGCCATCTCAGGAGCACAATGAGAATGCCTCCCAGGAAGAAGCTGCTGCCCTTTAGCTTTTCCTTCTGGAAGAAGAAGCTGAAAGTCCTTCTCAGTCCGATGATAATGGCCAAACCGAAAAGGAACAGGAGCTAAGCGGAGGAAATGGAGTCGCGCAGGACTTGTTAGAGGAGAGAAGGTCGACACATTCCCTTCCTTCATTCCTGATCGGGCGCCAACTCTAGCTCCTCTTTCCCGTGTGCATGTGTCTCAACCCTGATTGGGAAGGAGAATCACCAGTAGGGAGATAATCCTTTAGTCTCCATGTGATTGGATTCTTGGCTTCTCTTTTGAGGTTGCCATAAGGGGGATCAGTTATCAGTTGTGGTGAGCGCAAGGCTCGGGATGACACCACAGCTTGACCGAGACCCAGCAAGTTTATTTTACACAAATCTGAGCAGGATTTGAAGAGACTAGCCCTGTTTCTCTCATAACAGGAAGCTCTACGTAGTCAAAGGGCTGGTACGCTCCCCCACGGGAGCTGTGACTGTTTCCAGAGGGGTTGTCACCCAGGGCTCTATTTTGCCCTCAGGAATGACAAGGAAGGGGGGCAAGGTTTTTAGATACTCACGTTTCCAAAGGCCAGCAGCACCGAGTCAAAGTACAAGATCACCCCAAAAAGGATGAAAAATAGGCCAAAGCCCACAATGCCGATGCCGATTTCTGCAAGAGATGGATGGTCAGTGATTAGGAGAGCAGCACCCAGAGGACAACGTATTGCTACAAAAGAAATGTTGGATGGTGCCAGCTTCGGACACCAAATCTTCCCCCCGTGGTTCCTTTTTGCATCGCCACCTCAGCAAGGAAACTTAATTTGTGGGTTGCGTCAAATATTTAGCAACACGTCAAGACAATTTCTTTCTAATGTAGATTTTTGAGAGCTCACCCATCACCCAGGCCTCAGAGCATCTCCCCCCTCCCGCATGTATCTAGGCAGAAGGAGACAGTCTGAGGTTAAACCAACTGGAAAATAGGAAAACGATTTCCTGAAAACCTGTGAAGTGGTTCCCACATGGCTGGGGTCACCTCCTAATCCCCACCCCCCTTCAAAATGGAGCTGATCCAAAGTGCTGGACTCACGAGGAGACTCCCCATTGCCTTGAGTGGGCTTTGGGTCAGGGCTCTCCAACTTATTTATCAGCCAAACAGCAGGCAAGGATGGGATGTGATAGGGCAATCATTTAGAGCAATGAGAAGCTGGTCTGAAAACCCAGGATGCATCTGCAAATCCTGTGCGTGTCAGGGCACGAGCTACTCACTTATTGTCTTCTGAAGGGAGATTTGGAGCTCACTAACGGAGCTGAGAGAAGGGGAGCAAAGTGCTTAGTAAACCTCCCACATCCCCAGTTCTGCCAGTGGGCCTCACCCATAACCTCCCTCTGCTATTCCAGGCCTGAGCTCCCCAGACTCCAGCTGTGCCAACGTCCCCATAGTCCTGACCCACAGCCCCCTCTCTTCTATTCCAGGCCTGAGCTTCACCCTCCCAGCCCTGGACAGCTCTGTCAGTGCCTCTCCATCCTGACCCACAGCCCACTGCTATGCCAGTCCTGAGGTCCCCCACTCCAAACCTCAAGAACTGCCAGCTCACCCTTGATCTACATCCCCCCCTGCAAGCCCCCCCACCCCTTGGTATTGTAGACCCAGACCTCATCGCAGCAGCTGCTGCCAGTTGTGTTGAGTTACAGGTTCTGCAGAGCCGTGAAATGCATGTTTCCCTCTTCTGGGGGATGGGGTTTCTGTGGTGTTGACAAACACCCATTGGGGTTTGCATAGACCAGACTAGACTCAGGGCCTTTGGGGCCATGGCAGGACAATAGTTCACTCTGCCTCTGACACTTCCTGATCTGCTGTGACTGGTGCAGACAGAGCAACCTCCAGCTATCGCAGCATCGCACGCCGGATGGAGCAGATAAGCCCCAGCCTCTGAGCCAGGCTCTTCCCTGGTATCACGGACGAGTGAACCCTTCCCTCCCCCCCCCCGAGGCTGTGCCCCTTACTCACTCTGAAACTCCGTGAGAGACATCATCTTCCCTGGCATAAGCCTGGAGTGAAACAAGGTGCGTGTGGCGCGGGGTGTGGTGGGGGGAGGGTGGGGGGCGGACCCACAGCTTCCAGGAGCTCCCAGCCAGTGACCCTTGGAAAGGTCTTTAATCCCCACCTCGTCATCCTGCAAATCATTAACTCCCCAGCAGCGGCAGGAACCTTCAAAGGCCCAGCTGCTAATGTGGCGCTCATCATCGCTAGGTCCCGGCTCTGAAACCAGCCCAGGCCTGTAGTCATGTACCCAGAACTTCTTCAGCATCAAGTACCCCTGGCGATTCTGCCATCGCTGTTACCTGGGAGAGGAGAGATCTATATTGCCCACCTCTGTTGGTCCTACTGTCCAGAGATGTCTATTAATGGCCCATTCTTGCCTATCAAGGCCGATTTGAATCTGACCGACACCATTGTAAATGGGGACGAAGAAAGAGAATTTGCAAGGCCTGAGTCTCCCCTGCTTTGTGGTATTAGCACCTAGGAGCCCCAGCCATGGAATAGGACACCACTGTGCTAGGCACTGTACAAACAGCAAAAAGACAGCCCCTGCCCCAGAGAGCTGACACTTACCTGTCTCGCAGTGGCTCGATGAAAGCTTGCAACATGCGCTGATCACACCGAGTGCTGAGCAGCCCCATCCAACTTGGTCTTTGTTTCTTAATAGTTGCTGGTCCATGAGGGTTTAGAAATAGTGTCCAATGGGGCTTCTCGGGGACTGTGTTTGTGCTTCTGAGCTGCATAAGCTTTGCTTCCTTTGGCCATGTGGCTTATTTCTTTTCCTCTGGAAAATTGCCCCATTGGCAAGCCCTGAATCTGCTACCTATTGATCCAAGGAGCAGCAATGTCTACCTCATGCACACATCCTGCTTGGATAAATCTTACCTGTGACTCAGCCGTGGCAGGATTCCTTCTTCTACTCCACAACCTTGCTCCAGAACAGAGCGCTCCTTGCACGTGCAAGCCCCCATTTGAGTGGCAAGTGGAGAATCTATCGTGGAAGACTAAGATCTGCTGTGTCTGTCGGATACAGGGAGCGTGCTCCTACGCAGAGGACACCTGATTCACCAGACATGGGCGCTGCATCACATGCGGGAGGGATAGTTTGTGAGAAATTAATTATTCATCAGCAATTGGTCTCTTTTTCTGTCTGCGACACATTCGTAAGGAGGTTGGGAAATGCTCAGACGCATTCGCTATTCACAATTGTCCCTCCATACGCCTATGTCTGCCCCATGGAGCAGTCCCATCCCACCCCACTGCTTTCTGGAGTTGGGTTCTACCCTCAGAGCATCCCAATGAGCATGGATTTGCTCCGCACTGAGCCTGTAGTGAGCTCTTACCTTTCAAGAATCCCCATTAAGCCCTGGATCGCACACTCACCTTTTCATTACCAATGGCCTCTCATGGGCTGCAGAGTTGGAAGTCCCCTGCTCGAGTGTCCCTCTTTGGAAAGGATGCTGGAGCCAAGGGACTTATGGGATTCGCTCTGGAGTTTCCACAGAGGATGGTGGGAGTTTGGCTTCTCCTCCCACAGTTCCCCCAGGTGGCCATATGGATTCCCACAAGGACCTTCAAAATCACCCAGAAGGCATTGCTGTTGACCTGTGTACGTGGAACTCTAGGATAGCTATCCCAGAGGGCAGTGCAGCTGAGCTGTTATGGAACAGTGTGATAGTCTTCAATTACATGGTCACATACTATTTTTTCCATAGGGCTCCTCTTTGGAGATTTCAGAGAATTTAAGCTGCCAAACTCCAACATCTCTCTATCTCCACTGAGCACGTGTGAACTGAGATTTTCAGAGGCTCATAACTTGGCCAAATTTGGGTGAATTTTCACATGGATGGTAAAAGACCCATCCCCAGATCTATAGCAACCCACACCCCAAATTTCAAGTCCTTCGTTCAAAGTATAGTGGTGCTAAAGCTACTCAATGACAGAGGGTACACATTTTCTTTAAACATTGGTAAAGCAATGTATTCCCCCCCTAGCCTCATTTCTTGAAATGGCCAAACTATTTAAGCTGAAACTCTTAAAAAATAATCATCACTTTGGGGTAGGTAGTCAGTATGAAAAATTTCAGCCTGAATGGTTAGTTCAGCAAAGCAGCTCAAACATGGTCTTACAACAGAAATTATGATCTGTCCCAATGGCGATAAAGGACCCACAACTCAAGTTAACATCCACAGAAGCCGTAGCTGCTCAGCAACTCTGAAAATCAGGCCACGAAATCTGTCCAAGCATGTCCATCCCCTAGCTATAGTCGCAAGAAGGACAAGCTCAACAAATGATCTATTTACAAACCAGCAATTTTTATTTTATACAAACTTGCAAGGTACAAATGCATTTTTTTCCTTGTGTGAGATTGGCTCTTTTAGTATCTACATCTAAAACAAACGCTGCTGGGAAAATTACAAAGCAAACTACCACTGATTTAATTACTGGGAAGATTGGTGCGAAGAATTCAAGCTGCTGAACTTTTGACCGTGGTCTCTTTGCTCTAATATTATAGTAGTTGTCATCTAAGGTCACTTTTACACAGAAAGAAAGACACCAACATCACATTGTTTCCTGGATAGTTTTATTTGTCTAACACTAGCAAAAATCAAATTTTTGCCACTCCTTCCACCCCCCAAAATAATGTGCATAAATAGATCTTTTTGATGCCTTTTTTTTTACAAGTCGCTGATATATGAAGGTGTTATGAAAAATAACCAAAATAAAATTAAAATAATTTAAAAAACCACAGTTCCACAATACTGCAATATTGTGATCCTCCGCTATGCCACCGAGAGCTCACAGCTTGTAACTTTGGAAACTTAAAGTGACAGTAGCAGGGATTGGTCACAGACACTACGTTGTTATTCACTTAGTCGGGAGGCTTCCTCACTGTCCCCTCTACATCTGCTAGGTCATGCCTTAAATGCCAGAAAGGTTCTTTTTAGGAGATCCCTGTATCCTTCGTGGGAATCCTTATGCCTTTCAAGGGTGCTGACCAGTGGGGTTGCCTTACTCCCCAACCCCTTCCCTTAAATGTACAACACCCTTCCCTAGGAACCGTGTGGTCAGAGCTGAGATGCGGGAGAGCTCTCTTCATGATGGGAGACTGGACTGACTGGAGAGTCCAGGGGGAGCCCATTGGGGGGGCTGACACTCTGGTGGGAACTCCGAGTTGTCTCTTGGCTCCATCCATGATGCAAAGACCACTAATGTTAGTGAGCGTCTTTCCACTGATGTTGGTGGGTTTTCCATTGGGCCACTAGAAACAATCCTCCTGACCATCCCTCTCTCTCCTGCCTCTGCTCAGCTCCTGCATCCCAGTTTGGTCCTGGGAGTTCTCCTACCTTGGCTGCTTTTTTCTCAGTTCAGCTACCCCCTTTTCCATCTCAGGGCACATTCACACCAAAGACAGACACATCCACCCTGCAGGGACCATCCTCCCCGGGAGGCCTATGCCCTCGGGTATACACTTTGGGTGTGTTGGTGAGGTTAGCAGCTGGGCTACTGACAGGGAGCCCTCTGCACTAGTCACCATCACAGAGAAACCATTCACAAATACAAAAGGGAGGTAAAAATGTAACATAGAAACTCAAGATTCAAAATCCCACATACAGTCACAAGGATCCATGACGGACAGCTGCGTACCAGCAAGACGTCCTCCGAATTCCCCAATACGGTACAGTCCTATATCTCTTCATATACTGTGCCTAGTGGACCAGCAGTCCAGCATCTGCAAATCAGCCCCGCTCTGACGACTTCAGAACGATGCCAATTTACGCCGGCTGAGGACCTGGCTGTATATAGAGCACTGCCTATTCAGTAACAGGGAAATAAATGCAGCATTTCTCAAAACGTACAGTTTTTATATTTTATTTTAAATAAATTTGCTTTTAATAAAAGCAGAAAATATATATATGTATATTTAAATAGGTCTTTTTTTTTTCTGATGAACTGGCAAAGAATCTCCTTTTATAACTCTCTGGCAGGACTGATGCTAACAGTCCAGCAGAAAGAGAAAGAGAGAGAGTTAGCACAAAACAGTACCACCCGGAAAAGAAGAGAAAAACAAATATATATATTATATAAATGTATACTTTCCATAAAACATATATTAAGGCATGTATAGCAAAATAAAGAGACAACTTCATGAGCTAACGGGCTGTTTGGGATTCTATTTGGGAGCAGGGATGTTATTTTTCTCCCCAGGGATGTTGTATGTATTGCTAAGATAGATAGATAGATAGATAGATAGATAGATAGATAGATAGATAGATAGATAGATAGATAGATAGATAGATAGATAGATAGATAGATAGATAGATAGGAAGGAAAGGATTCATAGGTCTGAGTCTGGGGAAAGTTCTGTCTCCTGAGATGTTTTGTGTATTGTCAAAATTAAAAATAGGTAGATAATCTCAGGAGATGCTAGACAGATCATATTGGGCAGAGAGGATCTGATTCCTTGCGTGTTATGTGTATGGCAAAACTAGAAAGAAAAATGAATTCACAGGCTACAGCAGGCAGACAGCCAGCTCCCGTTTCACTCAACTGGTGGCATGGCTGGGAAGAAGTAGAAATTTTGCTGGGTGCTGGGTATCTGCACCTTCTCTATTTCAGCTGGGTTCTCAGCAGCAATCAGGATCAGGCCAACGGAGAAAGAAAGCCAAGAAAGAGACCGAGCTTGATTGTGCATCTCCAGCGCATTGCCTTTTTCAGAATGATCACCTGGACTTTCAAGTGCTGGGACAAGACAGTTCTTCCTCCATGTAGGGAATTGACAGAGCCCCAGCCTCTAGTACAAGGTACAGAGCTTGACTGTCCACTCCTACACTCTGCTCTGAATGTAGTTTGTCTTCATTTGAGTTAATCCTGATTTGCACCAGTGTAGGTAAGAGCAGGATCAGGTGCAGAAGTCCAGTACTGTCTGATGTTGGAACAGGGCATCTAACTGTCCGGAAAGTCCGTAGGAAGAGGGGCTCTTGACAGAGGAGCTCAGATAATATTCCCAGCAACACTGGGAAAGCTTGACACTTGGGGCATTCCTATTTCAGGTCAGTTTCATTACATTGGATCATATCACAAACAGCCAGCAACATTTCACAGCTTTGCACTCAAAAAAGAAGATTTTGGAGTGCAAAAGCAAGCTCATATTCAACCCCAATTGGTCTTGTTTTTGAGCATAGGCCTCCGTTTCAGATTTGGGAATTTTAAAATTCCATTCTAGCAGAAGAAACCTGAAATACTATTTCATTTAATACAAAACCTGTCATTTTCACTGGAGTTCAAGGAGAATAATATTGCTGGGATCTCACCCAAAAAGGGCCTGGAATTAATTTTCAAATATTTTTTGTGTAACACAGGGTCTGATTTCAAAAGAATTCGTCTCCCACTTAGGCACCAAAATAAGTGGTCGGATTTTCAGTGCTGTTTTGAAAATCTGCCCATCGATATCACAACGGGAGCTGCTGGGTGTGGGCACTTTTAAAAATCTTGCCCTAAATGGCAGATGAGCATTTGCAAATCCACTCTGTGGGGGAAAATCCATTTGCATCTGCATGCAGCCCTAATTTTGAGAAGGGACAAGGAAACTAACTTGGACAGATATAAAAAACCTCCTTTGTCCAAACCATTGCTTGAGCTGAACGGAGGTCTAGATGGACCTTCTCACTTATGAGTTCCCGTTGGGAAGCAGCAGTGCTGAAATAATGCTAGATTCTGCAGACCCCGACGGTACAGGTAGTTCTGACAAGCTTCAGGAGAGCAGCCAACCTCTCGGATGCTTCTCTGAACTAGGTCTCTTCCATCACCCCGATACGTCCTCCCAAGATGATGATTCTCTCAATGTATTGAGAAAACAACGAAGCCACATCTGGAAGAGTAGGCGCATCTCATAAGGTACCGCAGGAATGGAGAACGTGGAACAGAGACAGTGCAGCAGCGACTTGGCACCATCCACACCTGATCTCAGTTATTCCCAGACATCAGAGGAACTGTCCTAGCTCTCTGTTCTTCTGAAGAAGAGAATTTCCGGGGTGTGATTGTCTCAGCACAGTGAGTGTCAGTTGCCTGCATGCTGTTCCACATGCAAATATAGTAAAGAGCCATAGATGGGGGTCTAGTCCATTTCCCAAAGGCCAACACAGGATTGTTCTCTATGCAGGGATTGCCGGATCAGGAGACCCACCGGTGAAGTATCCTGTGCTTCAGGGAAAGGTGCAAGGACCCTGCAGTGGGCAATTATGGAATCATCTGTGCATGGGGAAGCTTCTCCCTTGTCCCATCATCCATAAGAAGTCGGCTTCTAGCCTGCAAGCAGAAGGGTAGGTCCCTTCCCAGCTATGCTCCTATTCCCTTGGGCCCCACAGCTTTGGTGTCCTCTCCATTTTGGGGGCAAGGCCATGCTTTGCAGATGGAGGCAAGAGACAGTGACAGCATCAACATGGCACCAGCCAAGACCACCGCAGGAAATGCCCCTTGAGGTCTACTCTAGCCCATTCAGGATTAGATACCAAGAGTTAGATGGGGCACTCAGATCCAACCTGATAAGATGCCCTAGAAACACCATAGACAGCGAGAGAGTGCTGTTCCCTCAGTCACTTCTCCAGCGTTTTGCCCAATCTAGTATTAAGTGTCTGGGCAGCAGCCCCTGATTTGGGGGGGTGGAGGGGGAAGAGTGAGTGAGTGAGTGAGTGTGTGTGTGTGTGTGTGTGTGTGTGTGTGTGTGTGTGTGTGTACACATGTACACACAGGCACCAGTTCCTCTCTTTCCCTCCACCTCTGTCCCCATAAAAATGCAAGAAATGAGCATTGTACTGGGCAAAACAAAACTCCGAGGAAGGGCATCTGTTGCTACTATCCAGAACCTGCTCTGGTCCAAGAAAAAATAACTTCCCGAAGTCTGTCCCCGTTTCTCTTCATCGTCCCTATGTGCAAACGGATCCCTCCTGGCTCCAGAAAGCATCTGAGCTTTGCCTGGTCACCAACACCAGCCACTTGGGCTCTCCTAGCCCTGTCCCTCTGTATCTTTCAGCTATTCCCTTACCACATGCCCACATACATTGCACAGACCTGCTGTTCCACACCACCCTTCACCCCGGGAGGGGAAACACTAGTATTTCACAGATACAGCTGCGTCCTCATTTTGCAGATCCCATAACCTCTCCCATTTTCTGCCCGGGAACCTTTTCCCTCCTTGGCTCCTGTTTCCATCTGTCCATCCCAGATGCCCGCGCCTTCCTTCCCGTGGATGCTCATGAGCGTGAGTGGAGTAACCTGGCTGGGCCGGGTTTCACGGGTGGCTAGCTCCAGAGATTAAAGATGCTAATAGCCGTTCCAGGCCAGGGCCTGGGGAGGTGGAAGGTGCGTGGAGAATGGAGACGGGGCACTTACGTCAGTGGAGGATAAGAGCCACCTCCAACTGCAGCAACGATGCAGTCCCCATGCAAAAGCCCCTTCGGGACACAAGTTTTGGGAGACAAATATTTCAGTGCGAGAAGCAAAGGGAAACCCCCCAGCCTCCAGTGCAACACCATCCCTTTGATGAGATATTCCGGCCATGGAACAGACTGGTGTGTAGCTGCCAGATCCCTCGCCCTGAAGTTCACGCCAGCTGTGGAGTGGGCCCATCTCCCAAACTGCAAGAGATCTCATTCAAAACGTCCATCACTGCAGTAGCAGGGATTTACCAGCGTCTCTCTGACGCTCTGTGCTCCAGCAGAGCCCATTCATGGCACTCCCTCCCGGGATGGTACCGGCCAGTTGTGGGGACCGGTGTAGAGATAAGGCTCCCATGTTCTCCTTGGTGACAGCATCTTCGCCCTGGACAATCTCACCGTTGGTTAGTGGCAGGGGTTCGGGGAGAACCGAAAGCGATGAGCGAGGAAAGGTTTGGTTGTCGAGTCGGGACGCGCATGTGTGTGTGGGTTAAAATGTGGCTCCGTGGAACTTCACGACGTTCACAGCAGCCAGGGCTTGTGCTGGAGGGAGGAGAGAAGAGGGGAGAATGAGTGAGAGAGCTGAGCTCTCCACCGGCTGGAAATCAGGTCTGAGCTGCTCCTGCATCACGCCCCAGGGCAGGAATGCTTGGGAGCAAATGGGATTTTTGTCCACTCTTGGGGGGGGGGGGGGGAAGACCCTTGGGTACATCTGCTTTGTACTGAGGATTCGACCCAGACACGCTCACCTCAACTGTTGCACAAGCAGAGGGACACCATAATGTTTTAAAAATTTAAATTCAATATATTGTTCTTTTTAAAAATAAATGTATTGAACAGTGAAATTATGACAACTTACGTTCAGTCCTAAACGTACTACAGAAGATTCAAATAATTTAATATAAATAAAAAATATAATATTCAAGCAGTGCATGTTTGCTGCCGAAGTTCTAGAGGTAACAAAGAGTCCTGTGGCACCTTAAAGACTAACTAAAGTATTGAAGCATAAGCTTTTGTGGGCTAATACCCACTTTGTCGGATGCAAGTGGGTATTAGCCCATGAAAGCTTATGCTTCGATACTTTAGTTAGTCTTTAAGGTGCCACAGGACTTTTTGTTACCTCTGCTATTCCAGACTAACACGACTACCTTTCTGATTCTTGAAGTTCTAGAGAAAGCCAAAGCACTGAACTGTCAAAGGCACTGGCTAAGCAGCTGGAACCTGAAATGCAAACCTAGCTTTTGACAGCAGTAGTCTCATCTGCAGGTGCAGAGAGATTATTTTCTTCACTTCAGTTTATTCAGTTAGTTCAGTTCAATGCCTAATGCATTCACAGCTGAGAAACCAACAGGAATTGAAACACAGAATTTTGCTCTCCTCTTCCAGCCATGACTAAAAACAAGGTGTAAGAGGATCAGATCTACTAGTTCTAAAATCATGATGGACAGAGTGATCAGAAGCAATCAAGGCTATTCACTAACTACAGTTGATGCTTTCTTTATCAAAATATGTTCTGCATTTAAAATGGATTTAGTAAACTTTTTTTTCTTATGTATTCAGCCCATATATGGTACCTTTATTTAACTAATAAAAACATTTTTAAATGTTCTTCTTGTGGCTTTTAAACTGAATTTTAATTTTCATCTAATTGGCTTGGCACAAATCATGAGTAAAAATGAATCATCGTCTAGTACATAAGAAATGCATCATTCTCCATTTCCTATAATAAAAAACTACAATTCTGAATAATTATTTAAAAATTATTTAGAATTATTCTATAATAGAATAATTCTAAATCAAGATCTGTTGATTTAAATAAGTGATTTAAAATCACTGTGATTTAAATCAATCTGCCCTGCAGGGCAGTTCCATTGACTTTAGTGGAGCTATGCCAGTTTATCCTAATGGAGGATCTGACCCATTCGAAACAAGACTCGAAACAAGATCCTAGACCCTCCAGTGTTTCAAATTTCTAAGCCTCTTGCGCTCGGTCCATGAGAGGAGACTGGGCTAACGTGGCAGGGGACGGTATTAGCTCGGTGAGAAGCAACGTATGAATGGATGGGAAGAGGAGACTCTTGAGCGAGGTTCTCCCCATCGCCCCTGGAGGCCGAGATGGACAGAGGATGAGATGAAGTACAATAGAAAAGGTTCTTACTTCACGGCTCAGACACGCATAAAATGGCTGCTGTCGGCGACCCGGGATGACTCAGACGAGAGGGGGTTTGTCGGTGGAGTCGGGGAGGCTGGGGAAGTGGGAGGACTCGGGGTGGCACATTGAGCTGGAAACAAGAAATGGAAAAGGATGTGAAGAACACAGTGTTGCAGCCGGCAAGGGGAGAAAGGAAACAAAGCAGGGAGCAAATTCCAGAGGAAGGCAGAGAGGTTAGAGACGACAGGGGATTATAAAAAAGGAAGGAAGCGTGATCAGAAACAAAAGAGATACACAAATGGCTCCCCCACAGCATGCACATGTGAGCTCCACGCTGGGATCCTCATGGACTAAGGCAAAGATGGGAGGCAGCGCCTGTGCGCAGAGAGACGGACCTGGGCCACACCACCACCCCCTCACCAGTAAAGCTTCCCACAACACACTGCACTCCCCAGGGCTCAGGCGTCTCCTAGTCTGCTCTAGAGCTGGGGCGAGCCCGTGCAAAGCTTTTTGACCAGAAAAGGATGGATTAAGTTTGTGACAAGTCTGGCAAAAAATGTAGTTTTGAAATTTTTCGAGAGAGAGAGAAAGGGTGACATTTTTTTCCATAAAATTTCCCCCCAAACACATCCCTTTCTTCAGCGGGTTCGACTCAAGGTCCCTACAGAATACCACAGTTCAACTGAAGATCCTGGGAAACAGGTCCTTCCAGAGAGGTGCCCAAACCAACCTCCTCCATCCAACATACACCATAGTTTAGTCTGGTCTTGCTACATACCCAGCTCCCTTTACCGTATTATCTGAGCGCCTCACATTATCCCCACAGCATTCCTGTTAGGAAGGGCGGCGCTACTCTCACCACCGGGCTATCTTTCCTCTCTTCACACACAATCCCTTCCATCCAACATCGCTCAACCCCTACACGTGTTGGAGGGTGCTCCATCTTCCCAGCTGGCTTTTGCTTTGCAGTCACTGACTGGCTACCCCAGAAGCTGGGATTTCCAAGTAAAGGTGTGCTGCAGCCCAGGGAGACAGGTGCAGATAACCAAACACCGAGAGTATAAATCTGGTGTGCCCTGCTACCTCTCCCCCCGCTTTGTTCTGCCTCTTCTTGACTTAGCACCCAAGGCATCTCCTGTGCCTCATTTTTTTACCATGAAACTGCAGTTCTTTTGCCTCCCGGGTGCCTTACCAGAGAGCATGCGACCCAGCCTGGAGGCTTCTGTAGCCAAGGTGCAGGAAATCTCTATCCTCTTCTCCTGCTCCTGGAGCTGGGTTTCTGCATCCTGGGGCGCGTCCACCTCTCCCTCACTTAGAGGGATCACATTCTGCAAGCTGCAGCAAAGAGAATTTGGTGTTACCGCCCCAGTGCCTCCGGAGAGATGGCCCGGCCCGAAATACGGGGCATGGTCATGAGGATATGATTGGGCAGAACGACAGGGTGAGCAGGTAGAATAGGTGGACAAGATGAATGGGTAGAGGGGAGGTGGGTGGATGGGCAGATAGAGGGTGGCTGGATGGGTGAGGAATTGAATGAGTTAGTGGGTGAATGAATAGATGAATCAGGTGGTTCTGTGAACGGATAGCTGTGTGAATGGATTTGCAGGTGCAAGGGCGGACAGACAAACAGCAGCTGTAGTGGCTGGGTGGAAGGTCAGACGTGTGCACGAGAGCGAGGGTACGATGGAGGAGGCGGCGCTGTGGCACAGCCGGTGCTGAAACGGGCACAGAACAGTACCATCACCTGGATTTGGCAATGAGCGTCTTTATCCTTTCCACTTTCTTCTGCTTCTCCTTCATCTCTTCAGGGCTTAGGGGGGTGTCCGGTTCCAGCTCAATGTACCGCTCCGGAATGAGGACCTTGTCTGGGGTAGAGAGCTAGGAGGAGGCAAAAGCAGGTTTCAAGTCCAGGGGTCTGAAGCCCTCCTTCTGGGCTCACCCAGCCTGCTCTAGGCCCCATATATCACCTGTTCTTGCCAGCCCTTGTGTCTGCTCCAGCCCCCTGTCCCAGACTATAGCAGATAAGAGCCTGGCCAACACGAATGCTTAGAGGGACCAGTCCCTTCAGCCCAGGCACCATTTTCTCCCACTTGTCCTGGGCCCGCATCATCTCAGAGGTGCTGTCTCCCTGCACCATGTACACGGTCTCCATAGCAACCTGCCCCCATTGCCATCCCTAAGGTACGTTGCTCCACTGGGGCCAGGCCTCACCTCCTTCCTGATGTCGACGTCATAGTGTTGCGGCTCCAGCTCCATCTTGCGGAGCCGGGCGATCTCCTCCCTCGGCGTCTCGTAGACTTTGCCGGAGTCCTCGGTGCGCAGCGCCGCCTCCAGGTCGGAGATGTCCACCTCGTGGATGCTGCGGTGTCGGCGCACCTGGAACGGGCCAGAGAGCTCACACCTCAGACCCTGGACACCCTCCCTCCAGCTGACTCACACACAAACAACTCCCACACCTGCCTTCCCCGGGAAAGCACTTCCTTATGTCCCCATCTCTCTCCCGTCCATCCTCACGCCCCACCAGCTCTGCCCTTCATGCCCCAAACATTTCACTACTGACTCATCATAGACCCCAGCCTTAGTAATAATTATACCATCCGGTTCCTCTGCAGCACTTTCCATCAGTACATCTCAAGGTACTTTTCCGAGGAAGGCAGTATCATTAGCCCCAATTTACAGATAGGAAAACTGAGGCACAGGGAGGAGAAGTGACTCGCCGAAGGTCGCCCACTGGACCAGTGGCAAAGCTGGGAAAAGAACCAGGTCTCCCAAGTCCCAGCCCAGCGCTCTAGTCACTAGACCACACTGCCTCCAGGCAAATCCAAACAGGGCCTTTTGGTCAGGGAGGACTTGCAGTCCCAGATCTGAAAACCCTCTTCTTGGGAGAGAGCAGGGACTAACCCACACCAAGGGAGCTGGCTCAGAGGAGCCTGGGGACTGGACAAGTTCAGGGATGTTGTTCTGAGGAAGGGCTGTGGGATAAATGCAAGTTCTGTCCCCAAACCTGACGTCTGACCTGGGAAGACCTTACCACTTTGTATGACGCAGGTGCCTTTGTGCTGGGAGCATCTGGCTGCTGATTGGCCGGGAGCTGCAAACTACGCCTTTTTTCCTTCATGGATCCGCTTTGGTGGCGTTTCATCCGGTCGATCTGCTCCTCCACACTCATTTTTGCCTTCATCTCATTGGAGAACACGGCGCTTTTTGGCCTCTCCTGGGGAGGATCCAAAAAGCCCCACGGTTACAGAAGGGCCTCAATGTGGGTTAGGAAACTAGTTTCCCCCAGTTGTGAGTTCAGCATAGGACAGGACATCGACGCCACGAGGCTGATGCTCTCAACTTGATGTCTAGGGGAAAGGCTTCTACGCTCGACAATTAGCGTCTAAGCAGCTGTTCCTGGGAAGCCCAGGATGGGAAGAGCACGGGGGCTGGACTGAAGAGCATCAGCAGAGCGTGGTGTGGTGGTGGTGGTGGTGGGAGGGCTGGTCAGGAGAGAAGCGCTGTGGGTGGGAGAAGCCCCGGCTCAGCTGTGGGGCAGCTAGGGAGGTGCAGACAGACACTGAACTGGAGCTCAGATGTTCAGACCAAGTTCAGTGTCCGGGGGGAGGATTCCCAGGCCTTGCAGGGGGCTAATGCTAATCCGGTTAGTGAAGCCGGGGGGGTTCTGCACTGGTGGCATTTCCTGTAAAGGGCTTCAAATGGGTCAGCATAGCTCAGACAAACACCTGTGCCTCTCGCGGCCCCTCTCCTGGGAAGCTGGCAAATGGGCTGTGAGCCAGACACATCCTACTGGGCTTCCTTTAGCTTCTCCCAGTCTCTTCCACCTCCCCAGAGCCCATTCCAGCACCCTGGACAGTCTCCCATCTCCTACCCCAGCCCTGATCCATATCCCTGCATGCCCTCGACATCCCCCCCAGGTCCCTGCACCCCATCCCAGGATCCCCAGGGAAAGGCAAAGCAGAGAGCCACAGCCTACCCGGGAGCTCAGTCCGTTGGACACGTTGCTGGTGCTCCTCCTGACCACGTCCAAAGTGGGCGCCGAGTCCTCGTCGGCGGGAGACTTGGTCCTCGGGGGGACGATGCCAACTGGGGAGAAGCAGAAGAGAAGATGAATACGTGAACCCAGATCAGCTGGCAGCTGACGGCACTGCAGGTCTAGAGGGCAGCTCCAGGGCCCCATGCTGGTCTGGGACATGGCAAGAGCTCTCCTGAGCTGCAGGTTGCCTGCGGGGGTTGGCTGCTCCTTGCCCTTTTTCTGCACTGCTCATTTCTGCTGGGCGTGGAGGATGTGCTCACAGAGCCGATGGCGGGAGATGGGGGCTGCGTACTCACTGTGTACCCGAGGGAGTGCTGCGGGGCCACTCGGCATTGGGAATACATAAGGATACATGGCCCTTCCCTCATATCTTTCCCCTGAGTGTCTCACAGCCCCAGCACCCCAAAAGATTACTATTAAACCCATTTTACAGAGGGGGAAACTCAGGCATATAGCAGGACTGTGACCTCACCCGAAAGTAACACAGCCAGTCAGAAATAGAACCCAGGAGAAATAGAACCCAGGAGTCCTAGCCTCCAGCTGCCTGCTGGGATTACTAGGTCAATGCAATTATACTGTGGAGCATGCAGGGGAAGGGCTGGGGAGCTGACAAGTTAAAGCACCAAAGATCCCCCAGGCAGGAGGTGGCACAAAGGAGCAGAGCCTGAAGGAGTGTCCTCACACATGAAAGAACCTCGGCATCCGGGGAGCGGGAGGACATACCAGGGTAATAGCCTCCTCCCAACTCCCTCCCTCCCTTTTAGCAGCAAGCAGACGGCCCCAGCAAGCTCTGAGCTCAGCTTACTGCATCCCCTTAAATTGTGCCCGGCAGTGATAAGGTATCCGGGGTTTTGACGGGAAGATTCCCAGACCCAAAATGTGAAACCTCCCTCAGGGGCCATCCAGAACTTCTGCTGGCCAGTGCCTCCAAGCCTGATCTCCCCTGCTTGGACTTTATTTCTGGGGACAGAGGCGCTGCCGCTCCCACTGAGATGGCGAGGCCGTGGGAGGTACCTTTGTTGAGAGCCGCTTGCTTCTCGGCATCCGGCTCTGGCCTCGTCTGCATGAGCCCCGTCTCTGTGGGTGGGATGGGGGCAGAGCTCCGAGGAGCGTCTTTCTTATTCTGCTCGAAGCTGGACTTCGACTGCGGAAAGAGAGTGGATTCGTTGGTGAGGGGCTGCCCTGTTCAGGAGGAGCTGTTGGCACGGCTGCTGGGGAGACACCCAGACCTTTGCTACTCATCAGCTGGGGGACAGTAGACTCAGAGGACACAGACAGAAAAGACCACAACACACACACACACGAATGAAACAGTAATTGGAAGAAGCACCTTGGCAGGTTTTCATTTTGGTCCAGGCCCTCCTCTCCCCCCTTCCTCCCAGCCCAGACACACACAGAGCACAAGATCCAGTCATCTGGACAGAGGAAGGCAAAATCCAGGCATGGACTGGGACACCCATTTTCGCCAAAGCATTGAAGGCCTGGGCTACGGTGGATCGGGGTCAGCTGTCCTGGCTTTGCCCCATCTCTCAGCAGGATCGTTACTGAACTAGTTTGTGCAGGATATTTTGCTCACCTTGTGAAATACGAGACACATTTGCCCCATGGTCAGACCCTTTGCTGTTTTTCTTGTGGGTTTGGGATTGTGGACGTAGTCTCTTGGGATCTGACCCGAAGCTCTCTGAAGTCAATGGTAAGATTCCCACTGATCTCCATGGGCCGGGCACCAGCCCGAGGTTGCTGCCTGAAAGCCCGTACTAACTCTCATTAAAGTCTATGGAAAGACTCCCACTAACTCCAGTCGGATGTGGGTTGGGCTGCTGAGCTTTCGGCCCCACACCTCAACCACAGGGATGGTTCACCAAAGCTTATGTATGGGTTGATCCATGAACTGGAGGTGGAAGACGCTCAAGTGATTTGGGCTCCTCAGGCTGGAATCTTGGATGAGCCAACAACTCTGGATCCTGCTCCACAGCCTGTGGAAGTTCATGAGTCTGGCAAAGCAGGGACAGGAGGCTGTACGGATGAGCCACGTAGCTTTAGAAAAATCAGGTTCCGACCACCAGGCCCTGAAGAGCAGCGGGGACCTGGGGAAGGGGCTATTCCTCTACTCCCCTTCCCATAATGTCTGCAATCAACCTGCTCAAGTTCATCTTCCTCCTGCTTCCATTTCAGCTCAGACAAGATCTGCTGCAGTGTGTCAATGAATACAGCAGGAACGGGGGAGTGGATAGGGAAGGCCATGGGTGTAGATGACATGGGATGGGTTGGAAGAATGAGCCAGCCGGGGTTGCAACCATTACGTCAGCCACTTGCACCAAATCCCCTCCTACCCTCAGCCCCAGCTCGGCACCTCCGTGCATCCTGTCTCCTTTCCAAGTCGGCTTCATGAGGGTTAGTTAAGCCTCGAAGCAGCCGGCATTCATAACGAGCGCATCTCGGAACACTGTCATCAGAAATCTCCCCAAATGAAAAAGGCTTCTTGACGAAAACAACATTTTCATTTTGGTCAAATCTTTTCCTTTTTCAATGGGACTTTTCGACCAAAAAGAAAAACAATTTCAAGGAAAAAATTCCAAATAAAAATTTCAGAAAATTGTATTTCATTTTGGTAGGGTTTTGTTTTAAATTCTCCTTTTTTTCTACTGGAGGGTAACAAAAAAGTTTGAATATAGGTTTTTTGTTAATTTCTCTCTCTCTTTAAAAACAAAACAATCCCACCGCCTCGTTAATTTCAGTGGGGAAGGGGGAGGGAGAAAGTTTAAAAAGTGGGCTTTTTCTCTCAATTAACAAAACATTAAAAACCCTCCGAAAAATGTCAGGAAAAGTTTCAAACAAAATGGAAACATTATTTCCTTGCAAATATTTTTAAAAAATATTTGGATCTTTTCCAGCCAGCTCTATTATTAACCCTGGTAGACACTTGCCAAGCACAGAGAGGGGATGTGACTGGCCCCTAACATACTCAGCGAGCCAATGACAGAGCTGGGGACAGAACCCAAGAGTCTGGGATCCCCCACAGTCCACTGTGGTTCTTATTTAAGATTCCCCTTTCATGGCATAAAAGGCTGAGGCCACAAGAAGAAAGCCAGAGGGAGAATGGAAGAGAAAAGCAAACAGGAACCAGGCTGCTCAGTGGGAGATGCTGCACGCTTGAGTCTCCTCTCCTGCTGGGGTTGGTCGGAAATAAATTGGCTCCTCACATCAATGGTGTTACATTGGCCCAAGCAAGAATCACAAGGCCAGCAAGAGGTCCTGAAATTCTCTCTCTCTTCCCTGTGTGCTGGGCTCATAGTGGTTGCATCCCTGCACCCTGGCTTTCACAGCATCCCAGTGGCCAGCACAGTATCCCCTCCTCCACAGGGAGACGAGACTGGCTTTACAGGTATTTGATAGCACTTGTCTTTGAGCATCCGTCACCCCCGTTCAAACAGATCCATCAGCAGTTTAACTTAGCGGCCTTACCAGAAACTCTCTGGGAAAGCTTTATGGACCACTGATTTCCGTGGACACTAAGAATAGTCTGCTCTTGCATAGCGAGTGGCACAATGCATTGATCTCAAAGGAGGGCAGCATTACTCCCATTGAGCAGATGGGGAAACCGAGGCATGGAGCGAGGAAGTGACTTGTGCATGGTAAGTGGCACAGCTGGGAACAGAACCTGGGTCTCCTGGGTCCAGGCCGGTGCCCTATTCATTAGACAATGCTGCCTGCCAGTAAGCCATGAAGAGGGCAGAGCCCACCAAGTTCCTCAAGGATTCTAGTTATAGTGCCCACTTTAGAATACCCGGATGAATCTGGAATTAAATACAAGTATTTTCCAGCCTGGCTGCAGAAAGTCTCTGCCAGTGCTGGGGGTCTGGATGCCCAGGGTGTGCTTCTCCACTGTTTCTCCAGCTTGGCAGAGGGCAGTCACGGAGCTAAGCCCCTCCCTGTCTGTTCCCTGGGGGAAGCTTGCTCCCCGCACCTCTCCAGCATTTGCAGCTGTAGGGAGAGGGTCAACTCTGCTTTGCCCCTTCCCAGGTATCCCTGTGGCTCTCCCGCTAGCTGGCTCCGGTTCCCAGGGAGGATGGGGATACTGTGTGCTCTTGGATGCTGAGGTCTGCTCTGGAGGTGCTTGGATACCTGTCCCCTCTTCGCTTCGCCACTTTGCTGCCAGGAAGGGGAGTTAGGGTACGGCCAGAAGCGGCTCTCGCTAGGGAGCGGAGGAACAGTCGGAGGAGACTCCAGAGGGACATACGATTTGGGCAGGGGAGGTCGAGGCGGGCCTGGTTCCTGGGGCAGAGAGGAAGCCAGAGTGTTAGGCACGACAGCAGAGAAACTGAGAGAACAGGAAGGAAAAGACAGTTAGCAACAGACCGAGACAAAGAGAAGTCCTGAGCCCAGGTTGAGGGCAGCTGGAGACTAGACAGTACCGCTGGTCCCCCCCACGCAGGCTGAACCCTCATGCTGGGAGCCAGCAATTCCAACTCACTCTTCTAGCTTAGGGCCCAGAGCCACACATCCAGCAGCCCTGGTATGTCACAGCTCTCAACGGAGGGACCACGTCATGTGTTTACACCAGCGTAACTGCACCTGCTGCTGTGACCGCGCCCCCCCCCAGAGAAAGGACACAGCGGGTCCCCTCCCCCAGCTCCGGCCATTCTCCCTGTTTTCTGAGGCCGGGCGCTTGCCCTTCGGTTCAGCTTCACAGTGAATCTTTGGTACCCGCTGGGCAGACAGCGGCGACTGAAGTCCTACCACAGAGCGGAGCATAACGGTCTGATCTCGGTTTGAGTTTCTCCCTCTCTGCTTAGGGAATGTCCCATGTGCCCCACACCCTGGGATCTAGGCACTGCTGTGGCTTTGTCTGACTGGCTCCGACGAAAGCCGGACCCAACCCGAACTCGGAGAGCAGAGAACAATAGGAATGGCTGGGAAAACCCAAGTAAGGGAAACCAATGAGTTTTATGCAGCTCCAGGGTTCACTAGGGCTGGGCCCAGTCCCCAGGTCTAAGCACTCGTCCCCTTTGGTGGTGTTCAACACGGGATCCCAGGTCCCAGTCCAAAGTTTGCAAACGGCCCCAGTTTGACAATGGGCTGCACTAAAACCCTGGTTCTCCACGCGCCAGGACTTCAGGACATCCGGACCCGAGTCTGCACCCAAAATGGGCACGTCCCACTCTCCCACAACCTCCCCAATGGGCCAAACCAAAGCCCCGGCTCCAAATCCCCCTCCACTTGTGCAGCCCGATCCCAGCGCGAGTTCGAACCCCCGGTTTACCGTTCTCCCCAGCCATCGGATGAGAAAGCCGGGAGCGCCACCTGCTGCTGCAAAGAGAATCGCGAGAGGAGAAAAGCCAGAGACGCGTCCTGCCCAGGGCTCTGTGTTCTAGCCCCTGCAACAGCTGCTCCACTCACCTCGCTGGTCCCTGGCTTGGTGGGCGACCCCTGGGAGCCCGACACGAGGGAGAAAGGGCTTAGGGGGCTGGTGAGGCTGGCTGAGCTCATGGGGCTAGCGGGGCTGTTGGAGCTGTAGGTTCCCGAGGGGCCAGCAGCCACTGCGGAGAAACAAGAGAGGAGAGAGCGGACGTGAGTGCGCAGCTCATTCCCACGGAGCCGGGGGGGGGCTGGCGCAGCAGGGAAGGGGCCAGTGAACCAGGGTTTGAGGCTTCTCGGATGCATTTGATGCCAGACCAGAGGCCGATGTGCCCAGGGTGGTCATTGCTGGTGCAGGGATCTACACAGGGTCTCCTCTCTCTCCTGGGCTTATCCAGAGCAAGCTGGAGCCAGGCAGTGGCACATGTAGCAGAGGGATGTCTAGAGAGGCCGGGGTGTGTGTGTGATGAACAGAAGCTAGAGGGACCTGCCATAGGGACTCTGCCAGATGCCATGGCCGCCAGCAGGACTGCATTTACTGCAGCACTGGGGCTTTGCTAGCTGAGATTCTCCACTAGCCTCAGGGCTCCTGACCTCCGCTGGCTGCAGCCACAGGAGAGCTGGGAGGGGGCCTGGAATGCCGCCAAGCGCCAGTGGCGTTCTGAGCCCATACGAAGCGGGGAGGACGACGGGAAGCAGGGCACTGAGACACCCGGGCAGCTCCGTGGAAAGGGAGGGAGCGGCAGGCCCAGGCTGGGAGGGAGGAGTCTGCGCTCACCTCTGTGTTTGGCCGTGTCCGTGCCCCGGGAGGGGTTGTTCTTCCTCAGCCCCTCCATCACGTCCTGGATGCGCCAGATCTCCTTCTGGATTTGCCGATTGAGCATTTCGTTCTGGAAGGGCCGGGATGCGGAGAGTCAGCGCAGCACTTGGCAGCCAGCTACCCCCAGCCCACCGACCCCCTGAGGCGAGGTCTGTGACAGCGCAAGAACAGCCTGGCTACGGAGCTGCATCTGTGCCGCTGTATCGTGGGGGCTTGCTGCAGCGATGGAAGAGTTTTCCTGCCCCCGTAGTTAATCTACCCCGCCGAGAAGTGGTAGCAGGGGGAATTTGTCCATCCACCTAGCGGTGTCTATACCAGGGCTTAGGTTGGCTTGACAACCTCTTTCAGGGGTGTGAAAGTAGCTAAGTGACTTAAGTGTTGGATGTAGGCCAGGCCTGACTTACCACCCTGTGTCCCTATCCTCATCACCCTTCAGTAAAAATACCCAGCGCCTCCTCCTGCTCACTAATACCATAGCGCCAAACTGTAGCGCAATATTGGTGCACGCAAATTAGATGCACAAAAACACATGCTTGTTTTTGCACATGAAGGTTTCTGAAAAGCAGGTCCTGAAGTTGTAACTTAAAGCCCCCAAAAACTCCAAGTGATGGGCTCTCAGGGCTAGTTTACTCTGATTTACACCGGATTTTAGAGGAGAACGCTACTGACATCCATGGAGTTACTCCTGATTTACACCCGAGCAGGATCAGGCCCTAGTGAACTGGTCTAGCTGCCCAGAATGGCTGAGATCTCCATTTCCATGAACCCCGCCTGATCCCAGGGGGCCTGAGCGCTGGCCTGAAGGGGCGCGGCCGCATTCTCTCACCTGGATGTCCAAGTTCAGCTGTTCCCACAGGTCGTCGTGCAGAGCTGACACCTCGCCCTCCAAGTTCTCGTACTCTATGGTGCTGTTGGCCAAGGCCTGTAGGGATCGCCAAACATTGCCATCAGGAAATCAAACTGTCTGTGTCCATGGGGGGCACAGGGAATACTCAGCCTGATGCCAGCACACAGCCCTCACCAACCTGCCACAGCCAGGATGGGCTGCTACGAGGGGGAAAGAGGAGCTTGGACAGCGGGTGGGCCCTGGCACGTGTGTCGTAGCATGGGGCTGAGTATGGAGCTAGGATACGGTCAGCAAGGCCACCGTCCATACCCTCTCCTAGTGGATGCTCAACTCAATCCTCCAGGGACAAGCTCACCCCTCGTACCTGTCCCACTAGGGAAAGGCATCCCTTGTCTTTGCTGGCTGTGGGAAATACCAGGCCTGGCTGTGAATGGCAGCTGAGCCGGGGGGGGAGGGATATCAGGGGAAGGCAACAGAAAACGCTATGGGGGATTTGTTCACAGGGAACAGCAGACAGCGGGGGAAATCTGTGGAGAGATGATGGCAAACTGCACGTGGGAACCCAAAATATTGCTCCCAGGTACGCACCCCAACTCGGCACTGCAGGGGTTAATATTTTTGGTCCCTCTATGAGAGGCTTTGGCTCATCTCAGTTCCCAGTGGGAGGATGGGACTTTCCCTCCCCTCTCTTTGTGAATGAAAGAGAAGAGCAGGGGGGCAATGTGCAGTCAAAGGGGAGAAAAGAGGGGAAGAGATTTCTCCCCACCGGGGAGAGATGTTCCCCTCGCCAGTGCCGGGTCCCCCGGGTGCTCACAGCTCCGGCCTCGTGGAACGCCATACACAGGCTGCCCAGGCAGCTCCTTTGGAGAGCTCAGGCTCCATCCACTCAGCTCATGCAGCTGCTGAGCAAGGTCCATGTTTGCTGCCCTGCATGCCGACACCAGGATCGATGCCAGGGCAGCTGCTCCACTCATGAAGCGGAAGAGAGGGGGGTTCCTGGCACTGCATGAGTTAAAAGTGCTTTGCGGCCTAGGAAACATGGGCCTCTTCCTGCCTCCCATCCTCCCCACAGTTAACAAGTGCCCAGGCGTGTGGCGCCCCATCCAACCCATTGATATCTTGCAAGGCCTCTCTCTTGGTTGTTATGTTATTGTTTCACTTGCGGGCAGGGCACAGGGGAAATTGAAGCACGGGGCCAGTCTGGGTCTCCAGAGGAGGAGGGGTCCCCAGCAGTCTCATGGACCGGCGGGTAGAGGAACGTCTGTTACCGTGCTGGCCTGGGACAGCTCCACCCGGATGTTGATCAGCTGGTTCTGGAGGGATTCCTTCTTGTGCAGCAGCTTCTCAGGGTAGGCCGGCTGACTCCCAAACATCTCCAGCTCCTGGTGGGTCCCCATCAGGGCGCTCTCCAGACTCTCCTAACGGCAGGGAGAAGATGGTAATTAAATCGTCATCGCCTCCCTCCCCTCGTACGTGCAAAGCGCTTGGCCTTGGCAAGCCCGGCGGTTGGCATCGGAAAGGGATGTTTTTACAGTGGAATGGCGTGCGGGTAACCCGTCCTGCTGAATGCCAGCGGGCAAGCAGGTCTGGCTGACCTGAGGGATGGGGCTGCAGGCAGCCAGCAATGCCCAGCCCTGCATGCAAGAAGGTTGGTCATCGCAGGGTTAAGGCATTGGCCTGGGACTCGGGAGATCTGGGTTCATTTCCCAGCCCTGCCACAGTCTCCCTGTGACCTCAGGCAAGTCACTTGGCCGCTCTGTGCCGCCGTTCCCTACCTGCAATGTGGGCAGAACACTTGCCCTCTTGCCCGGCGGGGACCGTGGTTGCCATACGAGGCACTCGGTCACTACTGCTGGGGGCGGGGGGGGGGGCAGGGAAGAACTGAGAGCTGCTAGAAATACCCACCCTGGCGGGAGGCCTGTGACTGCTTCACCCACCCCGGGGGATGGCGCAGGGATCCCTGGACACAGCTACAACCCTGCTAGTGGTGAAGTGTGATGTGCACCAGCAGAAGGCACGGCCAGCCCCAGGGCGGCAGGAACCAGCCTGCTCCACTCCCCTCCCTCAGCCACTTACCTTCTCTGCTCGGAGCTGCTGCACCAGCCTGTCCTGCTCCCTCACCACCTTGTTCTGCTCACACAGTTTTCCCAGCAGCTTCTGTCCTCGGGCAAGGAAAGAAAAGGGGAGGGGGCGAGAACATGAAGAGCGAGGGGCACCGGGGTCCCAGGTGGAAAGGTGCCTGGGGACATCAGATCAGGTACGAATCTGGCCTGGCCAGTCACAAGCACTTCCAGACTCTGCCTGGTCGGTGCTAAGCTCCCCCGTGTTCCTGTCTTGAGATCGCTAAAGCCTTTGGGCAAACAACGGAGAGGCCTGGGTATTTTAATGGCATCTGATCGGCTGGTCAGGGCAGGTGTTGCCCCCGACCCCCGACCCCCGTCTCCCCACCCCCCAGGGTGCTGTCTCCCCTCTGCACATCCAATTATTGATCGGCCAACGTCCCACCCATCGTGGTTTTGGCAGAAGTCCCTCTGCAGCCCCACTGTGGGGAGTGCCGAGCCGCACCGGGATGGGGATTGCACCTCTTCCCAGCCCCATTCCCCTGGAGCCCTTCAGCGTGAGAGCCCTCCCTTGGCCTTTCCCAGGGCCTTAGAGCCCTGATGCCAAGCCAGCTGTGGATAACTGACCAGAGGGGGGGGGATAGGGTCTGTTCTGCTATCACGCATGCTGCACAGTTAAGGATGGAGAAGGCTCATTATGGTAGATCAGCGAGTCTGTATCTTCACCAGGGCAGGGCACAGATCCAGACCCCGAACCCCCTCTCAGGTCAGTGGCTCCCAGGGATTTGATTGGGAAGAAGATTTGGCCCCCAGTCCACCTGACAGCAGTTTAGCACTGGATACATCTTCTATGACCCTAGCTTATAGCCCTACAGGATCCCATTTCTAGTCGTCATTCCGTGGGCCCCTTCCCCATTTCCCCAGCTCAGGAGCAGGTGGGTCCATCACACTTGGCAGCACAGAAAATGAGACGTCAGTAGGATCCATTGGGTTTCCTAGGAACTGAGTTTCATTTCCAGGGTCATTAGGCAGCCCACAGAACTAGAAGGGCCATGTCTATATACCGTGCCACAGGTGGGCAGGGCACAGGGGAAATCCCTTTGGGATCTGCACGGAGGGGACCTGTAGCAAGCGTCCATCTTCCAGGGGACATTTACTATGCAAACGCCCAAGCAGGTAACAAACAAGCCGAGCAGACAGGATGCACACACAATTACACAGCAGGAGGGACACGCACAGCAGGGGGGAGGGACGCAGTGGAAAGGAAGCTGAGAACTAGAGTGGACGAGCGAGTCACATGAGTGAGCGACAGCGAACAATACTGCTGGTGCCTGCGTCCTGCTAGCTCTGCTCTGAGAGAGGATGTTCGTCCAATGATTAATAGCATCGCAGAAAGAGGCAGGGGAAGGCGTAGCTGCCGAGGGGCAGAGGATGGTGAGTGAAAGCCGGGGGGGGGGGGGGGGGGGAGGGAGCGACAAGCAAGCGGAGAGCGTGGCTCTTACATCAGTGTCTTGCTCGCTTATCTTGTAGGCGTGCAGAGTCTCTCTGTAGGCCTCTGGGAAGGGAGACACCTGCAATGACAGGAACCAGTCACTGCTGCTCCCTCCTGCGGGGAGTACGTCAAGACAAGGCTCACGGGAGCGCCGAGGTGGCTGCTGGAGCCCTTGGGGAGAACGGTTTCCAGCCCCACCGTCCCCTACAATCTAGTCCTCTCTGCCCACAACACTTGGGAGGTAAGAATGAGAGGTGAAGGGTCTGCACCTGCAGAGCATTGGTCATCAGTGCTTAGAAGCATCACCCGATTCCTCAGAGTCAGCCCAGGCCAGCTGGGCTCCGATGGTGGCTTTGAAATGCCCGCTGAGTGCAGTTAGTCCTGGAGAAGCCAAGAGAGGACGCATCTCCAGACACAAACCAAGAGAACTGCCAAGCAAATGCTCCTTCCCTAGCCACTGCAGCAAAGGATTCCCACGATTTAACCACGGCAGGGGCCTGGATTTGTAGGTTAGATGGGGCCTTGTGTACCCTGGTCATTAGCCAGAGGAGCTGGGTGTGCAAATCGGTGGGTGCCATCGTGCACGAAGCTGCTTTCACGTGCCTCAGTTTCTCAGAACAAAGCTGTTCTAGATGGGGGGGAGCTCCTCAAATGCGAGAGTGTAAAGAAGGGCTGGGCCTTGCCTGCCCTTGTAAGGTAGGAAGGTGCTGGGGTGTATGAGTGCTTAAGAGGAGCTAAAGGCTCAGCATGTAGCCTACAAGAGGGGTGGGGCAGGAAGAAATTGCTGGATAAGGTCTCAGAGTGGCCCTTGCATGGGAGGCTGAGTCAAGCTGATTGTCACTGGAGTGGCGGGCGAAGGGGCAGCAGCCAACAGCAGACCAAAAGAAACAGCTGCTGCAGCCGCTAGGGGATACTGCACTGACACTTCCCACTGAGGGCTTATTTCAGTGAGATGCTGCTGTTTGGCTCTATATTCGGGGAGCTTCTATTTTAGCTCCCCAACTTTTTACTACAACCATTTTACAGATGGGAAAACTAAGGCAGAGAGCTAGAAACACAACATTGTCAAAACCGGCCCCTCATTTTGGGCGCCTCGCGTTTTGGGTATCCAGCTTGAGACGTGATGGGCCTGATTGGCACAGGGTGCTGAGCACCCACCGTTCCCACTGACTTCAATGAGCGGGTGGGTGCCCAGCACCTGTGAATATTTGGTCTAAGGTGTCAAGTGAGGCACCGAAGTCAGCGGGCACTTCTGAAAACGTTTAAGTAGAGGAATGGTGATTCCCCAGGGCGGCGCGTGCCATGCAATGAGACTTCACTTCAATGTCTAAGAGATCCGGAGGCGAAAGGGGTACAATAAGAGCATGGGATTATTATTGTGATACAGCAAGGTGCTACCACGACAACCCGCAGCTGCAAATAGGCCCTGATCCTGCAAGATGCTGAGCTCAGCCTGCTGCAGGATTTGGCCCCAGGGAGCCTGCTGTCTCAGAGCAGGACAGGAGAGCCAGTGGGACTTCAAGTCCCAAACTTGCACTCAATCCTCCATGACTGTACCATCCGTCCCATCGGGGAGAATGTTCCATTTACACACTGGGGACAAACTTACTTGCTTTTCCATCCAATGCTATCCCTTCCTCAGTGCGATACAGCACAAAATGCCCAACAACCCCCCTAGAGAGACAACCAGGAGCCCAGTGCAAGAAGGCAGAACTAGCTCTACATGCATTGATGAATGCCCTGCCTGACCATTGCTATGTCCATCAACAGCCCACCGTGTTCTGTACGAACGTCTGGAAAATATACATCGGAAACATTCAGCAAAAGTCAATTTGGTTAACACAGATGGCAGATCTATGAATGATGCTTTGAAAACATGAATGGGTGACGCTAAGCTTTCCTTGAGGTGGCTTTTATGAATGGGCCCCGGTTGGCGTGTGTTTGCGGTTTGGAATGACAGGAGGAAACAATTATAATACTTAGCTCTTATATGCACTTTCTACACACAAAGCACTGTGCAGAAGTAACATGCTTGCTGTGTGTGTCACCGAAAGGATAAAAGCCTATTTCTGCTCCCAGCTAAGGAGCTCGCTCCTCCAGCTCAAATACCAGAGGACTGTGGAGCTGAAGACCCTGGGTTATTAATGATTGTTGTGCACAGGAGCCCCAGTCAAAGCCCAGACCCCACTGTGCTAGGCGCTGTACAAGGAGAACCAAAAGACAGTGCTCGCCCCCAAGTCTAAACGTGCTGGTATCCAGCGCTGGTGGGGTCTTTAACTAATCCTCATAGACCTGGAAAGTATTTATCATCTTCATTTTACAGGTGGGAGCTGCAAGGCACAGAGAGAGTAAGTGTCTTTCCCAAGGCTGCCCGGGGAGTTGACGGGAGAGGGGGATTAGAACTCAGGACTTCCTAGGACCCTTCGGACAGTAGGCTTTGGAATGGCTTATGGATGTCCCAGCAAAGCTTGTGATGGAGCCACTGCAGGCGGGTGAGGCATTGCAATGAGCTGCGATGGGGGGGGGGTGCCACGTGTGTGGGAAGAGACGGGCCGATGGGTCTGCCATGCAAAAGCAGCTGGGATGGCGCTGTCGATGGCGGAGCTGCTGTGGTTTCTTACTTGCATGTACAGCTGGGCCCTAGGGGAGGAGTTCTCCACCATTCTGTTCACCATACTGATCAGAGTTTCGCTCTCACTCATCTGCGACAGACAAGGAAGGAAATTTCAGACGTCAGCAGAGACACGGATTCGCCCTGGGCTCCAGCATGACATAGTACGGGGTGATCCTCGGCGCCGGATAGGGAGGCTTTGGACAGGGCTCTCCAGGCCTCCGGCTGCAAGGTGCTGAGCACTGCCAATGCTGCTAGAAGCCGATAGAGCAAACAGGACCTCGCAGGAAGTGCTCTGCCCCTTGCAGGGTTGGCACACCTGGTGCACCATCGCTGCCCAGTTTCTAGGCAGTCAGTTCTGCTCCCTGCCAAAGCTCTGGAGACACGGAGAAAACCTTCACTGGTCAGAAGCGAACTGATGTAGGAGGCCACCTTACTGTCCACAGAGAGGCAAGCCTGCCACCAAGCCACTGTCCTGGGGAATAGACCAAAAGGCATGTATCCTGCAGGGTCACTCAAATTCCCCTGCCTCCTGCAAAGTGAGGAGAAGCAGTTGATCTCCTCTACAAAGACAGGAGGCTGCAGGTGTACTTCCTTCCCCATGCTGTGAGCCTCATGCCCGCCATGGCTGCACAAGACTTCCCGGTCTGCAGCTATTCCTCACACCGGGAGAAGACAGACTCCCCGGGGTCCTCACCAGAGAGGGTGCCCAGGGACTTTCTCTCCAAGAACCTTGTGCTAAGGAAGAAGCCAGAGTTCTCTTCACTGCTGAGCTGAAGGCACCCAGAGAACAGTTACATCAGGACTCGGGAGCAGGATCTGACCTCACATCAGCCCTAGAGTGGCTGCCCAGGGTTACAATGCCCATGAACAAGCGGGGAATCTTTCGGGGTCTCTTGGTAAGGAAATCCAGTATTGTACCACACGTTTGTCACGAACTCCTCCCACCCCATCGCTCACTGTCCGTGGTCTGCCTGGGGGCGAGATGGTACATCGGGTGGCACTGCAGAAGGAAGCACCCTGCCCTCAGAGCCAGCATTTGCTCTATGTTGCAGAATATGCTATACCCCAGAGCCTTGAATGAATGCAGAGTTGAGGGGTGCAAGGCAGAAACAAGCCTTCCCACCCTGCTACAACTCAGTCACTGACGCACCTCGACTGAATCCGAGAGAGTCAGATCCCAACGCTGGAACTATCTGGGAGGAGCTGAAAGGAATTTCAGGCCTAAAATTCAGCCTGTGGAACTCTGAGTGTTATTATCTCGGGAACAAGAGTCTCAGGATTCTACAGATTCCTTTTTATAAAAAAATCACCAGTCTCAATTGTGAAATCAAAAGATAAACAAAGACACCGTTTCTGTCAGACCTACACATTAAAAATTGGGTTCTAATGTGCCCTCTGCTGGTCTGAGCTGAGGGCACACAAATACTACGCCCAGAATGATGCTGGAAACACCTTGATGGTCCCACTGAATAGAATAAAAGGAAGCAAAAGTACAGGCACCAGATTCTTTAAGAAGACTTTCTTATAGCTGTTCATAAGAACCCCTCGGAAACGTACAACTGAAATCTCTTATCTTGCTGGGTTTCCCCCCCTCCCCAGGGTGAGGATAACCTGGTTCGTTATTGCAGGTCTGCGCAAACTCCTTTGTTCAAGTGACTGGCAGCTTGGCAGACTCCAGTTTGCAAGTGGAGCGTTTCACCCACCAGCTTGTGGCTGTCGGGTTAGCCACCAAATAGGCGCATATTGTGGGAAGATTGCACAAGCCAGCTTATTATTGTAGGGTTGGTCATGAGTGCTTGGCTACTGGGACTTATTTGCTTTTTAGAATTATAAAGAGCACTAAGATTTTTGTTTGTTTTGGTAGAGTGGGATCCACATGGAAACAGCATTTAAAGGGACTTGCAAACAACCAGAGGAGCACCACAATTAGGAGATCTAATTCTGCACCATAAAATCTTGCCATTGTCCCTTTCCTTTCATGCTCCCTGAGTCACCACACAGGGGAAGGGGCCAGTTTAGCACACAAAGGGCTAGATCCTCAGCTGATGGCACTGGGCGTAGGGGAAGCCAACGGCGCTGCGTCAGCGTCCACTAGCTGAGGATCATGTCTCAGATGTTCCGTTCCAGTTTCCCAGACAAACAGGGAATGAGAAAATAAAGAGGCAAACAGTGCTTTAAAGGGACACTTGAAGAGTCTCTCCAAAGCTCAGTAGGGAAGGAGGAGACAGAAAGCCTTTGAGGGAGCATTTTCAAAGAACGCAGAGAGGAAACCCTGCTGCGGACGGCTGTGAAATAATCTGGAAAGCTTTTAATTTTCCTGCCTTCTCCTCGCTCTTCTCTGGCTCCGCTCCATGCCAGACAGACACACGTCAGGGAGCACTTCACCGATGGGCATGTATGACTGACAGCCGAATGAGACTGGCTCTGAGGCAGCTTCCCCATTGAAATACAGACTTCGGCGGGCAAACCTCAGGCTGCGGCACTCCCTTTCTTTTTCTTTCCCCTTTTAATCTCACGCCTCATCTGAAAAGTTCATCTCAACGCTCTCGTTCCCCAAAAGGCTTTTCCCTCCCCACTCCTATGATGATGTGGAGTTTACAATCTGCCTCAAACACACCCTTCCGTGTAGTGGAGGTTTGGCTCAGGTCAAGCATTGGGGGAAGCTCGTCCAGGCCGGTTCTTGTATCAGAACTGGATGCTGTTTTCCCAAGACCTGCATCAAGTCACTTTCCTCTGAGAGGGAACTGGTTTTATGCTATTGAATTTCTGAACAATGATCTCCAATTTCTAGCCCCTCGTCTACAACACACAAACAAGAGCCTGCCCCCACCATACACAACTGCACGCTTGCACCCAGCCGTATGGCAATGCTGCTCGGGTCTTTGTAAATGTTTAGTGGTCCACTCCTAGCCTGGACAGAACAGGAGCCCCATGTTCATCTCACAATCCCTAGGTGTCTGGACTAAAGACTCCAAGCACCATCTCCCCCCGCTCCTTCCCCCTCAGAGCGGGTATCCCAGCATTGTGGTCAAGGATGAGCTAAGCTATGTTCCCCCCTGGAGGCTGACCTGCTAGATCAAAGCAAAGGTCTGTTGGCAGGGAGAGCACACGCTTTATTGCTGGCCAGACCGTCCCTATACTCCCGGGCTGTCAGTCCAGGACTCTTCACGAGCACCCAAAACAGGCAGCGCTCTTCCTACCCGGGACGGTATCACGTCTGAAAACAGTCTGCTGCCCCATCCCAGAAAACCTCCAGCACACCACAATCTGCCACCTCCGTACACTCAGTCGGACCCAGCGTAAGCAGATGCACGGCTCCCAGAGAATGCACTGAACCACCTTCAGTGGTGACCCCGAGCAGGTAGAGAAACTGAGGGTGGTTTCTACTCCCCTTCCTTCCACTGAGTCGTCTGTACCCAGAAGAATAAGGAACTAGGATGAGTGAAGTGGGATGGAATCTGATCCCACATTAGCATAATCTGTGCCAACTTGCTGACAGATTCTGCTCTCACTAATGCTGGTGAAAATCAGGAGTGAGCCCAGTGGAATCAGCGCAGTTACGCTAGTGACACATGGGGGTGCGAGGAGACCCCAGACTGGTGAAATTTACATTCACATCAACACCCATTTTCTGATCCAATCACATCTGGATGGGCCACGTTCTCCTCCCACTCAAACCAGCCAATCACCAGCGACCCAACCCACGTTACTCCTGATTTGCACCAGCGTGAAGGGGCGTTCAATACACACACATTCATTACACCGCTGACCCGGGTGTGGTACCTCGCAGTCATTTGACGCACAGAAGGCATCTGTCCAGTCAAGCGATGGGCGACCCTGCAGAAGGGAAGAATGGAGGAAGCGAACCAAAGATGACTTATGCTGCCGTGATGCCAAGAAAGGCTGCAGAATGGATGTGAGGGAAGGAGCAGGGAATGACACTGTACTGAATGCAGAGGGGGGATGGCGCAGTGAGAGAGGCGGGGGGAGGGGGGGTGACATGAGCAGCGTGACGTTCGCGGCCAGCTCTGCCTACCTGCTGGTCCAAATATTCTAGGTTTCTTTGCAACTGAAGGTCTAAAAGTTCATCCTACCAGGAGCCAACAGACATGCGGCAAAAACGGAAAAACAAACAGACACACAAAGAAGAAGCAAAGCGGTTAGGTGAAGGCTGCAGAAAGGCAAAGAGGCTGGGAGGACAAGCCCTGCCTCCTCTGGCTACGCGGCTCCGAATGCAGGATTGACAGCGTGTCCTTCGCACCAGCAGCCTTTGCAAGAGACCTTTCTTTGCTCCTGCCCCATTCCCGAGAGCGCCTCCTGCTGGGTCAGGCTGGGACTGCAGTGAATCAGAGCTCCCCTACAGCCAATGCTGCTTCCCCATTCTCAGCTCACCTCCTGCTGGGAGAAGCTGTAGCTAGGAATAGCCCAACAGCCAGAATTTCATCCTCATTCCCGGCCTTGCCTTCTGCTAGAAGCGGCTGGGAGTTTCCACAGGCAGGGCTCTGTCGGGAGCCGACACAACTAGCAGCTCCCCTCACTGGCTGCCACGCCCCACTCTCTCTCTCTTTGCCCGTCACCCCAGCCGGGGTATGGGCCACCAACCACAGATCTCTCCATTTCTGTCGTTGGTGTTTCTGCTCACTGCTTTCACTGCCCCCCTGCCCCACAGCACTGGAAGCTGGGAATGGGGCTTTTCGGCCTGGTTCCTGGATCCGCTCAACCGCACTGGGATTCCAGCCACACACTCCCAGCTCAGCCACATGCATTTACCGGTCAAAATGAAACCCTGTGCGCACAGCTAGGCAACATGACAGGAGCAGGTTGGGGGAGAAGCTGCGTGCGGCAGGGGCATGGCTCGAGTCCATTCCGTGAGGCATCTAAATCCAGTTTGGGGTCTACCCACTGCTCTCCCAGGGGAAAGATCAGGTCTTACAGATCAGGGGCTGGCACACAGTGATTAAGTCCCAGGCTGGAGGTTCCAGCCCAGTCACGTGGATTCTGGCTACTGCCCCCTGACCTATTAAAATACCCAAATCAAAAAGCTAAGGCTGGTTGAGAAAAGAAAAGCAGCTATTGCGGCTAAAACCGGGGAATGGTAGGGAGAGAGGGAATGGTTGGCTTGATCCGTCCTTCGCATCCACACCCCCTTCCCCACTCCCCCGGCTGAAAACCACGCAGCAAGGTCAGAGGAGCTGGGATTTCCAAGCATTTGTGCCCCTTCATTACTCCTTGAGGGGCATCAGAGTGATGAGTCCCTGGAGTAGGGTAGGCCCGTACCCCCAGGGTAACATATGTCCACCTCCGCTCCACAGTGGATATGCCGCTCTGCAGCGGAAATGTGGTGCACGGGGGAAAGGTGGAAGCGCATTTCCATATGGGGTTCACTGGACCCAGCCCCAAACAGCACCCCCGCTGTCAGATGGAGCATGCCCTTCAGATCTTTGCATAGGACTCCGAGCAGATTGGTTTCCTCCTCGGTCTTCCAAGAATGGCCGCCCCTCACTACCCGGCCTCCCCGCCCCGCGGATGAGAAGTCAGTCTAGGCTGAGTCCCAGGTACACTCCCTGCACATCCAGGCAGCAGGACTCACAGTATATCTGGTGCAATTAATAGAGAGGAAAGGGAACTATAACCCAGCTGCCACACATGCCCCTTGGCTGGACACACACTAGTGGTCTCAGGAAGCTTTAAACCTCCGGCCCCACGCCAGCAAAACAGGCATCTCAGTATCACGCCCTTTATCCCTGACTCCAGCAGCTCCCACTAGCTAGAAACTAGCTCGGGAGAGACAAGGTCAGCAACGAAACGCTCGGACACCGACCGCACCTACCATTTTGTCGTGGACTGTAGGGGACGCCGGGTAGTTGTAGGGATACATTCCTGCAGGGACGGGCCTCCTGTCACCCAGATAATCGTACTGAGAAGAGAAGAGAAACAGCCCCCCTGAGATGTTTATATTGCTCCACAAATTATGCCCATTTTAGGGATGGGGAAGATGAGGCAGAGAACTTGCATGCCCAAGGTCACAGAGTGAGCCAGTAGCGGAGCTGGGAGCAGAACCCAGGTCACTTGCTCCCAGTTGTTTGCCTTATGGACAGTCCCACTGCGCCACTCCTTAGGAGATTCTCTAGTGGGGAAGGTGTCAGGAAAGGAAAAGGGGTTATGGCTAAAACTGGGTCCGGTTCAGACATAGATCCCAGTTCTACAGTTCAGGGGTGTTTGGATCCAGGTTTTGGGTGGGGCCCATCTCTAGCTCTGGCTGTATGTCAGCTCAGCCGGTTTCCCTTGCACTGTCACATCCCTGAGACCCCTGCGCTTACTGTCAGGGAAACCCAGAAAAGGCACCTCCTGCTTCTAATGGCTCAGATAAGAATTCGCTTGTGCCCTGGAGAGCCCTGCCCTGCCCTGGCGCTTGGACACAGGCGTGCCCACTTAGCTCATCTTATGAGGAGAAACAGGAAGGAAACAAACACGACTAGCCTTATAGGGTATCTTCACAGGGAGGCAGAGGAAGTAGGCCAGGAGGACGCTCTGAAGGCCAGCGCCCTGGTCTAAGGGCATTTGGCACAAGCAATTAGTCATGAAGGAGCAAAACTAACCCCACCCCGCCCTGCCGGGCCAGGCACAGTGCAAATTGAGTTTGCAATCTTGACCTGCAGACTGTTGTTACTCCCCCCAGCTCTGCCAGCGTCCCTCGATCCTGCCCTGCAGCCCCTCTTGCTGTTTCCCCAAAGGGCAGGATTTACCTTTGGGGAACTGACCGACCGCCTCATCACGTAGGCCGCGGGGTCGGCGTAGATCTCCTCGCTCCTAGACGGCATCCTCTCAAAGCGGGAGCTGGGCGACCTGACCGGGGAGTACATCCTCGCCCTGTGGTAGGTGCCCTGGCTGGGCGAACGGGGCACGGACCTGGAGCGAGGCTGGAGGGACATCCTCCGCAGGGAGTCCGAGGCAGCATCCACCTCGTCGTAATACACGGGCTGCCGGCCGGGGATCCAGACGGGGACGTCCTGCCTGCCATAGCCCGGGTGCTCCTTCCACTCCCGCAACTGGTAGGGGCCTCCGTTGCGGAAGGAGTGGCGCTTGTCCTCCGCCGCCCAGGGTGGGCTCACCCGCTCGAAGGCGGGCATGGAGCAGATGCTGTCGGGGCGCACGCCGGGCGGGTAGTACTGGTAATCCTCCGGGTACTGGGGCGCGTACGGGGAGTAGTAGTCGGGGACCCTTCGAGACATGGGGATAAACCTGGTGGGGCTACAACCCCCGCAAGGAAGGGAGAGAGAGAGAGAGAATCGTAAAACTTGGATCCAGCGCCTCAATTCCATCTCGCTCTGCAGCCTTTTCCCGGGGGAAATCCACGGCCTAGGCCTAGCCGACGGGCCAGTGCCCACCTGCCGGCAGGGCCGATCCTGTGAGGGGTGCCCCAGGTGCCAAGCAGTGCAGCATCCCCTGCCAGCGATGGGGCAGACCCCTGGGCCCCATCCGGAGGGCGATCGGCGAGAACTCTGACACTGGGCCGCTCTCCGTTGCACCAGCCTTCAGATCTCAGAGCAGGGGCCCACACGGCTGCCTTGGGAAGCTAACTGGAGTCAGTGGAGGTGCTGGGAGACCTTAGGCCACGACCTTCCCCTCTGCCCAGCCGCCTCCCCCGGGAACGGCTGGCACACAGCTGCTCCCCGACACCACTCGGCAGGCTGCAGCAGTGAGCCAGGCTCTGTGATCGCTCCTCCCTTTGCTTATGCTGCCGCTCCCCACGCTCCAAACTCACTGCCCCCCACTCCCGGTCCTGGGGGGCGGCTAATTGGTTCGTATGGCCCAGCAGCACACGGTTTGGTGCTGGCACGGGGGTACCGCTTGGGGTGGAGGTTTTCTGCCCCCCCCCCTGTCCCTGTGCATGGAGAACAGGATGGGGAATGCTTCCCCCATCAGCTGGGAAGGATGGGAATGCTGCCCTTTCCGTTATGCTAACCCCGGCACCACACGACACGACACGCATCCCCCTCACCTCCTCAGCTCCTCTGGTGGGGCAGCCCCCCGGCGCAGGTTCACCCACTGCTGCAGCTGCGTCATGGAACTCTTCCTCTGGGCGATCTTCTCCGGGTTGGTGCGTGGCACGAAGCCCTGCCGGTTGTCCTGCGGTGGGTAGGCGGTGCTGCCGGGGCGGCTGGGAGAAGAGTACTGCCAGCCATTGGGCTGCATGGACCTCTCCACCCCAGCGGGAAACCGCGGGGCTTCAGGGTAAGGGCTGCCGGGCTCAGATGGCATCTCCTGGCCCACAATGCCATTGGCTTTCACCAGGGGCTCCTTCTTGCCGTCGATCCTCTCCGGCTTCCTCTCGATCTTCTCTGAGCCGCGCCCATCACCCTCCCCTCTGGTCTTGGCTTCCAGGTCTGCTTTGGGGTGCTCCCTGTGAGCGGTGGGCCGGTGGTGGTGGTGCTTGCTGGGGGGGATGTTCTCAGAGTCTGTCTTCTCACGCCTGCCAGGCACAGAAACACAGAGCGTCACCTCCCGCTGGACAGCCGCCTTGGGCCCAAATCGTCCCAGGACGGCAGGGCCGATCCAGTCCCTGCACCCCACAGGGGATAGTTACTGACCCTCTCGTTCCCCAAATTGGTGCACACCCTACATGCTCCAAAGGACTTCAGTTTTCTAGCCACTGCCCTCCTAGTGCTGACAGGACCCCACGGTTAATGGCCACTTACCCCCCCATCTCCAAAGGGACCCCATGTTAACAGCCATTCTATCCTCCCATGTGCCCCCAACTTGAGCCAGGACCCCCTCCCCCCGATTCTCCAAAGAGACCCCGCGTCTCTGGCCGCTGCTGCACAGCCTCTGTTGCCTGCCCAGCTGACCTCTGAGGGGCTGGGATCTGCACTCGGGCAGCCTCGCCCATGGCTTGGATCCAGGACTCCTGCTCTTCGGTGTTCTCGGCGCTGAAGAAGTAGGTCCGGATGCCGGCGTGCTCGGCCTGGGGAGAGAGGGACTGCGTGTGACGCCCCAGAGCCTCCTCCACCCAGCACACGGTCACCTGCAGGGAAGGAGACACAGGGAGAGGAGAGAGAAGTCAGTCGGCCGTCCAGCTGAGGATGCCTGGAATGGTAGGTGAAGCCATGCTGACTCCCCCACACCCCCCGCCACAGGGTGAGAGAGACGGAGACAGACCCATCGAATCGTCAGGTCCATCGGGTGAAAATGACCCAATGCCGTGGGACGTTGGGAGAGGTCAGATTTGGGTTACGTGTCATCGCCAGGGGTCTCCCGGCAGCCCATTCGAGCAAGACACACACAGCAAATGCAAGGCTCTTGGATTCACTGACGCAGGGAGACCCATGTCTAGTGATGGGCGGGATCAGGTTCAGATGAGCGCCATCCTACCGTAAGTTCTCCCCATACCCTGCAATGTGGAAAACCGCAGGATGGGAACTCCTGGCATGGATCCCGCATTAAAAATAAAATACTACAGCACTGTGCAGTGCCGATCCCAAGCAGGCCAGCTTGTACCAGGGACGTTGCAGGGCTTGGGGCAGTCACCGCATAATGCTGGAGCACTGATTTCACAAGTCTGTTAACCGTTCCCAATTCTGACCCCGACCAGGAAGAGTGAGAAGAGCATTTTTAACATTTCTGGTTTGGACCAGGGTCAGAAGCGGACAGAGAAACCCACCTCCATCCACCCCTGATCCCTTCCGAAGGGTGGAGTTCAGTCCTGCACACCACTCCCCCTCTGCACTAGAGCAAGGTCTGTTAGTTATCCCAGCGTACAAAGAAAGGCTCTACCCTGGGGCAGGCACAGGTAAATCTTGAACTGGAGGAAGATGTCCCACCAGGAATGGATTTATCCAGGTTCATCCAGCTCACAACTTCACCGCTAGATAGGCCTGAAACAAAACCTCCCTGATCCAAACAGCTGATCCTCAAGGGAGTTCAGACCCAGGAAGCGGCAGGAGGCTCCACTGAGCCAAACCCCATATCCAAATGCTCTTTGCAAATCTGGATGCAAATCTTGCAGGTTGGACGCTCATGTCCCCTTTGCAGAGGTTCAGAGCTTTATAAAGGAGCCGGCTGGCAATGGGAAGATAAGAACAGAGCTGGTCAAAACGTTCTCACGGTTTTGATGAAAAATGGCTTTTTGAATAAAACCAATGTTAGGGGGGAAATGTTCATTTGGGTCAAAATCTTCTGTTTTTTTGACAAAAAAGTACAAAATCCCCCAGATTATTTTGGTTCTCTGGGGTTCCCTTTCCCTCCTCCCTTCTTTCCCTCCCTACCAACCCCAAAGACTGAAGACCAAGTTTTTGATGTTTGTTTTGCCAAAACCTCCAAATAGGACAACAGAATGGGAAATTCCTCCTTGCGTTCTAATCCTTCCCCCGGGGGACTATGTAGCGTTTTTTGACCAGCTGCTGTTACCAGTCAAGGGTTCCCCAGCCCCGGAGGAATCTTTCCTGCCAGGCTCATACAAACCTCAGTATCTCCACCAAGTTCCCAGCCCTAGGAAGGTCTAACCATGCAATCCGCAAGAGAGAGACATAAACCCCAATGTTTTGTCCCCCTTTGGGGAGTTGGGGGGGAATAAGGCATGCTGGGTAATCTGCGACCGGACACATCCCTTTTCTTTCCGCCATGCATTCGGAAATGGAAGGAGCATACTACCTATTTGGTGGCTGTGTGCTGGCATTGCAGACGGGCACTTGGAAGAAACCTCCTCTCCAAGGGGGAGATCCTCACGTGGAAGAAAGGAGGAAACACAGAGAACAGGTCAAACCACCCAGCGGAGAATTCAACAGGGAGGTGCGGCAGGCAGGCAGAGCGCGGCAGGAGCAGGACTGCCACCAAAGAGGGGCAGATGGAGGGTAGCTGAGAGCATGCTCAACACTGGGTTAGCCCAGAACCAGAGGATGGAATCCTACCCATTTGGCAGCCTCCCACCCGGCCAGATCCGGTATTCTGGGCGTGCAAAGATGGCTGGATCAAACCCACCGGGAGCCGAATTATACCCCATGTGGATCAAGGATACAGCAGTACTTTGCACAGTAATCATTTGAGACTCACACAGCCCCCTTGTGAGGACAGGTTAATATTATTTCCCAGGCTTTCTCGCGTACACCTGAGCACTGACTTTGATGGGATTCAAACCAGCAACCTCCAACGGAAAGGCTCCGTCAGCCACTTCAAAAACTCTTGAGCCAGCCACTGCCTCGTTTCTGGCTTTTTCAACTCTCTTTTTTCCATTATGGCTAATCAGGATGAATCCCTGGGTAACAGACATGGGCTAGAACCACAATGTCAGATCCAAATTTCCCCTGAATTTTGGGAAAATTTAGATCCAGATTCAAATTCCATGGTTCAGAGCCATCGGTAGATGCTAACATTACAGAGATGCTTCCCCGTTATTGCCCCAGGAAGGGCTGCCGGGCTGTTTAGTTGCTCAGTTTAGTTCTAAGGAACCTGTCATTAGAGTACCTAAGCCCCATACAGGATTAAGAAACAGTGGAGTCCAAACGAAAAATGGGTCTCTGTGCAGCGCTGTCTGGAAAATGTCAATTTACTCCCATGGAAATTTTGAAACATTTTTGTTTTTATCCAAATTTCCCATGAACACGTCCAGTTTTTCAGTGAAAAGCAAAATCTTTTCAGGCTTTTTTGGGAGGGACGGAGTTAAAAAAATGGGTTTCAGTAAAAGTTTTCAAAGATCACCAAAAACACGTGGATCAACATTTTTCTTTTGCCACGCAACATGGCTTTTTTGGGGTCAGAGAATTGTATTTCGATGGGACCCCTGCACCCAGCTCCAGTTATGGCTCTGCAGTCCCCGGTGGAAAGGGTACGTGAGTGTAAGCATGCTCCATGAGTGGCAAGGGTCAGCACAGTGCCTAGGAACCTGGCTCTAGAGAGGAGCTCCAGTGATACGCAGAGGTAAATTTTGCCCTTGATGCTGGCATCTGCCAGGCCCCAAATCCTGCCCCGCTCCCCCAGAGACTTTGTTGAATCAGGACCTCTGCACATGCCCAAGCGGCACTTTCCAGCCACTGCACTGCACAGAGTAAGTGAGGGCACAAGCCAGCTGCTAAGTGCTTCTCTGACCTCCCCCTAACCCCGGCCTTGGTCAGGAAGGAGGCGTCCGAGGAGAGGAATAAAACACGATGGAGCCTCAAATCTCTCATTCTCCCTTTGGCGGACATTCGGTCTATGCTGTATTTTCTCAAACCCGGGCTCCCTCTGTTCCCCATACGGGCCTGAAGGGGTTAACCTGCCTGGCAGTGAGTTCAGGAGGCAGGATCCCTTCTTCATTAATGACCCAAATGTTCCCAGCACTTGCCAGTTCTTGGAAGGTTCTTTCCCTTGCTCTCTTGTTTTATTGCCATTGATAGGAGAGGGAGACTGGAGCTCCGCCTCTGGAAGGCAGAGCAGACCTTTCGTCCCAGTGTTGCAATATAAGGTTTGGAGCAGGACTGAATGTGCAAACAATATTTCAGTGATGAGCACCCAAAAAATGCCGCAGAATAAAAACAAAGCAAAGGTTGTGGGTGTAGTGCTGCCCCCAGCTGCAGAGAATCCAGGCTCTGGGTGCGTCTCTGTCCCCAGATGGAGAGAATCAAGACCCCGTGTGTGCAAGCACTCTGCGTAGGAGTGTGGCTTTGTGACTTGTGGTTTTTTGTTTCTGTGTGAATGTTTGAGTGCATCACTGGGCGCGCTGGGTTTTCTTGGAGTGAGAGCTGAGCGCAAACGTGCAAGTGAGGAGGTGTGTGTATGCGGGAGTATGGCTGGGTGTGTGTTCATGCACATCTGTGTGATTGCACGCCAGGTGTGTTTGGTCTGTGTGCTAGTGCAAGTGTGAATATGCATAGCTACAATGGGGGAAAAATGAACTCTTTGAGTGTGTGTTTGGCCCATGGGTTGGATGCAAATTCCAATTTGCATACGTGAACATAGATTATTAAGTCTAGATGAGTTGGGAGCGTGGGCTACCTTGTGTACAACTGTGCGTGTGTGTGTGCCTGCGTGAGGGTGCGTGTATGCCTGCATAACACTAATTGTTCTCGGGAGGATAAAACCAAAGGGCTCCATCCATTTGCCCACAGCTCAGCAGGCGTTTCACAGCTTCAGTGGCTGCTCCTTTGCAGTCACCCCCCTCAGCACAGAAGTCTGACAAATAGAAACTAATTATGTGCTAAACAATTACAATGTATTGCCTTTGTGTGCGTGTCGGTGTGTGCGTGTGAACACTACTCTACACTGGCTTAAAAGAGAGATGGGGGAAGCCCTCCTGCACATCTGGGCTTGAACACGGCCTAATTATAGCACTGCCAAGGGTGCAATTCTATAGCAACGCTGGATTACATACATGTGTTGTTTGTATTAAAACAGGAGAGTAATTCAAAACGGGGGAATGGCTGAGTAGAAAACCCTCTAATGATAGCACAGCTGTCAGCTGAGAAGGAGAAGCCCCTCCTTTGCACTGGGTTACTAGCATGCTTTGATCGCCCCTGGCAAGGAGCAATTCACTCTTCTGCAGCCGGCTAACACACATAAACCCATGTGGTTAACGCAAGGCCCACAGAGAGCTTCCAGTTAGAGGCAGTGCAGCCTAGTGACTGGAGCACTGGACTGGGGGTAGTCAGGAAATCAGAGTTCTAGTCTTGGCTCTGCCACCAGCCCGCTGGATGACCTTGGGCAAATCATTTGCCTTCTCAGTGCCTCAGTTTCCCCATCTGTACCATGAGCCTGATCTCTTTCATAAAGTGCTGAGAGTTATGGGTGCAAAGTGCTCCTTGCAGTTCACGTGAGGGGTGATGGTCAAGCATGAGGCAATAATGCACTTTAGTGAGTATTCTCTGCCCTGGAGACAGTCCTGCCACTCGGCTCACAACCCGCACAGCGAAGGTGGCCCCCCAGGGCACAACCAGCCCTGCCAAGCAAGCTTGCAGAGCAGCAAGACTGGCTGCATGGAGGATGCGAGGATAGAGGTAGGGTGGGGAATGCCAGAGTGTAAGGATGAAAGGGCTTATTTACAGAGGGGAGGAGTTTGACCCACCCACATGAATTCTGCTCCCCACTACCTAACCTTAGCTCCCCTCAGGCTCTAACCCAGTCTGGATCTGCCTCCTCCGCCCATCTCTCTGACTAGCAGAGGGGGAACAAGCAGCAGGGTTCCTCCTGCAATCTGAGCCCCCTCCCCAAATCACGGGGCGCTTTGGTCTGGGTCTGGTCTTTGCATTCTGGCTCAACCTTATTGGACAGGAAACCTAGAGACCCGGTTCTCCTCTGCTTCACCTCTCCTGTGGTCCTCTTCACATCTGAGCAAAGCAGGGGGCTCAGAGTGGGGGCTTCATATCCCCCCCACCCCCTCCCCGCTTGGCGAAGGTGTGGCCAATGACAGAAGGAACAGGGCTGGGTCACGCCTTAGAAGGCTAAAAGAACTGGACTCCTGAATCCTGTCACGAGCACGGCGAGAGGACACAGCAGAAGTTCTCTTCCACCGTCACTACCCTTAGTGGTGTGTCAAGGACCTCATTCTGCAGCAGGCAACGGGTCACGAATGCCCGTTCTTCCCCTTCCAGTATGTGCCTATTGTTAGCAACCGTCCACAGCAGCTCACACCTCCCGCAAGTGCCAGTTCCCACAGGAAGCCGAGAGACGGAGCCAAGGGACTTCTGAGCGTTGCTGTTACCGGACAGCCTGCGTCCGGCCCTACCAGGCCCCTAGGTTCTCAGAAGGGAGGGTCATGCTACAAACTCCATCCGTGGCCTCCGGGAACCGGGCCCACGGCTGAGAGCGCAACACTGCCCCCGAGATGCCGTCCCGGCGGCACACTGACCTTGAAGGTGTGTTTCCTGCTGATGTTGTCCGACGGCTGGATGGCGGCCACCCGGAAGCTGAGGAGCGGGATGCTACCCAAGATACTGTCCTCCTTCTCATCTGCATTGACCGAGGGGGGAGAAACGGGAGGTCGATGGGGGGGGGATGCCAGGTGGTTGGCAAGACCCGTCTCCTCCCCTTTAAAGCTGCAGCGCGAGGAGAGGGGGATGTGGCGGAGAACACATGCCTCCCTTCTGCTGCTGAAATGGGAGCTGGGCTCCTGAGAGCGACAGCCCAGGGAGCTGACAACGCCGTCAGCCTACCTGTGGAAGCCGGCTCCCTCCCCGTCACATCTGCCCACCTGTTGTTCTCTTCTGCTTCCCCCCCGCCCCCGCAAAAACCTATCAGTCACAGCTCACAATACAGGCTGGTTAATTATTCATGCCCGCCCTCCAGACCGGCTGCCAGGGATTAGGCCAAGCCAGCGACCTGCGGGAAAGCGGAGGTTGCGAAAGGGGCGGGCTGCGGGAGGGGGTGAACCTCCATACCGAGGGGTGCTCCGGCCCGGGTGAGGCCAGGGAGCGGGTGGGGAGAAGGTTGGGGACTGATCTGGTCTCTGAATTCTGGACTGGCTTCCGTCGCTCCTTTATGGCATGGGGCGGCTGTTTCCCACAGACCCGGAGCCGCTGTCTGTTGCCTGTGCCTGCCCTCTTTGTTTCCTGGCACCACTGATAACCGCTGCTCGAAAAGCCAGTCTGGGCCTAGGAGGTCCAGGCGAGAGGGGGACGGGTTTGTTTGTGGATGTTCATCATTTACACAGGGATGCTGGAATTGGAGTCTTGAGCATTCGGGACATGCCAAGAGCAACGCCTCTGGTACACAGCCCCACAGCTCCCCACGGAGAGGCAGGGCTAGCGTCGGGTCGCATCTGGGCCAGCAGGGAGCTGCTGAATTTGCACCAGGCACGATCCCTTGCATAGTGTATAAGCCAGAGGGCCCTGCAACCTTCCCCCCACCTTGGATACTGGGAGAGAAGAGGCTACAGAAAAACCTGAGGCTGCATGGATGGATCTACCTTCCACCGCATTCCCCCATGAGAGCATCTTGTACAGTCTCTCTCCCTGTCCTGCAAGATGCTGACTGTACGTGGCTCCTGTGGAGGATCCCACAATGGATCCCTCAAGCTCCTCGGAACAGCAAAGCCGTCCCTTCCAAGAGGAGGGTTTTAACTCCTCCTCTGACTGGCCGCGTCCCTCTCGCTCTGCATCAGACAACAAACTGGCTTTCTTCACCCGCACCAGCCTCTGAGATCCCACCCCAGCTGCGCAGATTGGACCCTGGCCACCTGGTTTTGCGGCTTTGGGGCTGAGAGTGCAGCGGGAGCTGGAGGAGCCCTGCCCCTCAGGATTGGCTGGGCCCAGCGTCTGGCTCTTTGTCCACGGCCCCACCACGTACCTTTATAATAGAAGAGGCAGCGATCCACTAGCACAAACCAGCGCTTATTCCACTGCTTCACGCCAGAGCTGGCCTGCAAGAGAGGCCCGAGTGAGAGGGCCCAGGACGGCCCAGGGCCCTGCTGCACGGCACCGTGCTGGCTTGCAGGAGCCATCGCCGGAGGGAGTTACTGGGGAGCAATGCAGGCCAGATGGGGCAGGCACCAGCAGCAGCGCTCCCTGCTGTCACAGCCAGATCCGGGGGATGCACTGGAGCGAGGCTGGGACAGACAGGGGGCGGACCCCCCTGCATAGCACCTCATGCCTTCACATGGAGACCCTGCGGGGCAGGGGGAGTCTGCCAGGTGCCTGGAATGGGCATCCAAGAACTATGCCCCATGCAGACCCCACCTGTCGTAGTGCGGCATGGAGCCCAGGGTCACCACATCGTCCCGTGGTCCCTGCTGGTGCCCAGGGGTCGGTGGCGCTGCGCAATGCACCGCTCAGCCAGGGGAGTGCTCCCCGCAGCGGCCCAAGGGGGGCGTTACCTGCTTGAAGAGCCAGCCGCTTTTGGTCACGACAGCGTTGGGGTTCCGCTTCATGGAGTTGGAGCGTTTCCCGAAGGCGATCCCCTTCCGGGAAGGGCGCGAGGCCTGAGGAGGAGAGAGCAGAGCACCGTCTCAGGACACCCTCTCCCAGGGCTGGCGGCGGCAGCTGTGGGGGGCGTCTTGCTTTCCACGCAACCCCCCGGGGAATAGCCAGACCCAGCCACGCAGCTCACTGAGCATGCGGCTGAGGGAGGCCATGCAGCGCTGCATCTGACCGCCCGCGTTCCTACCACAGCTCCTTGGGAAATCGCAGCCATTTACCTACTCGTCCCAGGCTTGCCCTTGCTTCCTCCTTGCAATCAGCTCCCAGCTTTTCCCTACCGCAAAACAGGGTGGGATCCTGATCGCCGCCTTTGCTTTGCTGATGCTCTGATCCCAGCCAGCTACTTCCCCTTGGTGTGGGAGGGGCGTGACAATCACCTCACTGCTGTGCCACAGTTTTCATCCCCACATCTCACAGAACCTCACAGAGATGGGGCAGTATCACTGGCCCCATTTTACAGTGGGGGAAACTGAGGCACAGAGCGGGAGAAGCCACTTGGCTGAGAGCAGGGGGTCTGTGGCAGAGCTGAGAAATGAACCTAGATCTCCTGAGTGTCAGTCCAGTGCCTAAACACCCATATCTGTCCCTGAACGCCTTTTGTGCCAGTTGGGTGCTTCTGGCTGCCCCCGGTGACTCCAGCAGACCAAATACACCTGCTTGCCAGCGGGCATCCGCCAGGGCAGGTGTGCTTGGTTACCCCCAGCCCATTCAGCAAGACGAAGGGCCCTTCAGCTGTCCAGAGGCAATGAGAACATTATGTGTAAGGGGCAGCTTAGATCCAGCTGGCTAGTGGCATGGCTGGGAATAGATTCCAGGTCTCCTAGGCTCCCAGTGCCCCAGGAACATACCCTGCCGTTCGGTCGCTCCTGAGACATCTCTGACACCATGGTGTGGTTGGATGATTCGCTGCTGATGGTCGCCGGTCGCTTCCCCCCTGCTTTGCTGGACATGTCCACCGTAGAGCTGCCATTAGGAGAGAGAGGGAAGGGAGAGAAAGCAGCTTACTGGAGAGCTCTGCAAAGACGGCTGAGGAATAACCACCCACGTGCCTGCCCCCTACGTACGAATACACCGATACACTTAGGGCGCCCTCCCAGATGCACGGGGCTGCAGCCAAAGCTAATTGCAAGCAGCATTTCCACCGACTTCCAGGGATGAGGCCCACGCTCAGACAAACTCATACATACCTAGCAAAGCAAGGCTGTCCCTCCTCTCACCGCAAAGCCAGGCTATTCCCTGGCCTGTAGATCCCCTGCCAAGGTCTTTGCTCTCAGTATTATTTCTTTCCCCCGCTGGTTCCTTCACTTTGAAAATTATACACACACACACACACACCAGAAATGGCAGCATTCTAAAGCAAACCTACTTCTGCAAGTGTAAGTCAAATCTTGCGTTCTCTTCTGGAATGTGGCCAGTCACGGGGTGCAGGAACGTGGTCCGTCTTTCATTGTGGCTGGAAGACACAGAGGAGAGTTTGGAGGAATTAAGCGGCTTGGGGGTGATTGTGAAGGGAGCGACATGCTCCAAGCGCTGGCCGGGCTGTTGTTAAGCATCACGGCCCTTCTTTTGCTTCATGTACCAGTTCAAAGTGCCGAACGTTGCTGCTGCAGGATATTACGGAGGCAAATAACTGAAGGCTTGACTGTGCTCAGCCTTCGGCTTCTTTCCGACACGGCTCGTGAATGAATTTCAACTCACTAAGGGCAGAAACAACGCTTGCAGTGACTCTATGTTGGTAATAATGATCAGGGTTTATCAAACCACATGCTTCAGGGTGCATGTTTATCACCAGATCGGGTCAGGGAGGATTTCCCTCTTCTACCCTAGAGTATGCTTTAGCATTGTGCCCATAGCAACATTTTGAGGAAGTGACCTTGTACACATACACCTGAAACTTCCTGCTCTGCCCACTGCTGGAGATGGGATGCCAGCCGAGGTAGGCGACGGGTCTCTTCCTGTCCAGCTGTTCTCATGACTAAGAATGAGTGAACCTTGGGTAGTTTGAGGTGGAGAGAACCTCAGTATGTTTGTGGGATCTGTAAAATTAATTCATGTCTAGGAGATGCAGGTACTTGAAACACTGGTGGGTTGAGTGTGTGTGGGAAGCAGGAGGGTTATGTGGTTCAGTTATAACTGCCCCCTCCCACCTTACTGGGTAATGACCCGCCTGGCTATGTATTAGGGACGGAAGAATCTGTCTGCCCCACACGCTGGACAGAACACAAGCCCTGGTGGTCCCAATCATGCGCCTATTTCAGCCCTAAATTCTTGGGCTTTGTGGTTCTAATGTCAACTCCCCCCTAGGTGCATGCCAATAAGAGGTGACTGCTGCTTTAAGACCAGGTGGAACTGTACGCAGGAGGCTTGGCAAACCGGCTGGAGCATTTCTGGGGCTGTAGAGAGACTCGGTAAGAGCAGAGTGTGGCAATAAACACGCATGGCAGAGTCCACCTGGCAGCTGCCACTGGGCCTGGCCGACATATGGTGGGGAGTTCATCCATGCGCAATGCTCTCCCTCTCCTCTTCCCACCGAGCAATAATGCCACAAAGGCAGACGCTCCTCCGGCCAGTATCCACAGTACTTCCCCTTCCCCAGGTGGGAGCGGGTACACCACATTTGCACAGCACGGCACACAAAACCAGACTACCGGTAGCATTAGCCCCGTCACTGCCCCCAGTCCCTGCTTGAATTCCACAGGCCGTTTCCTGCGGCGCATCCAGTGTGTACTGGAAGAGAAGCTTTCACGGGTATCAATAGACGGGGCTAATAAATAGCCCCCTGTCACAGAGTGCCCGGGCGATGGTCTGGGACCGCTCCCTAGGAAGCCAGACTGGACTTTGGGTGGAGGGCCCCTCTCCGTACACAGCCTGTTTCCAAGGCTAGGAGCTTCACGGGTACCCACTTCCACCTTCCTGGGTCTGACCTCGGAGCATTCAGCACCTTCTGCCCCTCCGTGCGCTTGCCCCAGCAAGCCTACCTGGGCGGGGTCCTGAGGGAGCCCATGGGTTCTGCACCCCAAATCCACAGTCAAACGTGACTCTCAGCCAGCCAGTAAAACAGGTTTATTTGATTACTTCTATCTGGTCTAATCCAGACCATATAGCGAGCGTGAGCCCTCGACTGGATCCATTTTGGGGGCCAGAGAGCGAGATAGCTTCTCTGCCCTTCCCAGCCAGACCCAGACTGCCAGCTCCCCCTCCAACCCCTCCTCTTCTTCCTTGTGTCTCTTTTCCCGGGCTAGACGAACATCACCTGACCTCCCTTCTCCTCCTGGGGTCAAGTTACAGCTTCACCTGTGAATACCTGCAGTGGCTCTGCTTTGCATCAGCTACACATTCCTTTCTCTCCACATAGACGCTCAAGAAATGCATAGGGGAAACTGAGGCACGCACACACAGTACTCCTACTTCGTCACACCCCCTAATGGCATTCACCTGTCAGAACAGCCTGTCGCATCTCCAGCTTCAGGGGGGTTCTTCCCTATTAATTTTGCTGTGTGACACAGCCACGTGTTCTAACAGCCAGAGAAACAGCAAGCCCATTGGTGTACATTATTACAGGGCACCGATGTACATAATGCAGCACAGACGGGGTTATGCAGGCGCTAGTCAATAAAGTATGAGTGACACGCCCAAAGCCACACTGATACCGATTTCATATCTGTAAAGACCTGGCTTTACCGGGGTCCTTTACCTACTCCAGATCCTCGTTATGGGAGTGGCGGTCAGTACCCATAGCAATCGCCCTGCACTTCTCAGACTCACCCTGCACTTCTCAACGCCCCTTATTAGTTGTCCTGTTTTAGGATCAAGAAAGGGAGGCCCGGAGAGGTTCAAGGGACTGATTTTCAGAGGGACTGAGCTGCTGCAGCTCCTATTGACTTCATGCTCTCAGGCTGCAAGGGTCAGATCCAGACACCCGCACACAGAACAGGACTTTCCTCCTTGAGCACTTCACATGTGGTCTGAGTCACTCCAGTGGGAGTAAGGCATTACTGAATGTGAGCGGTGGGTATCAGCATGTGCATTAAATCCATAGTCAAGCTGCTGCAATTGGGAATAAAATCCAGGAGTCCTGGCTCCTTGTCCTCTGCTCTAACCACTGGACTACACTGGCTCCCAACTAATTGTCAAACCCAGCCCGGGGGACCATAAGCTACTGGATGCACAGGCCCATATCTTGCTCCAAAACCCTCCAATTTCCACGGTGTCACGTGGGTGCAGCAAAGCAGAACCGGGCCCATCGTCTCCAGCTCAGAGTGCTGAGCATAGGCCTTCCCTACGGAGACAAGGTTTTCTGCCTCTCACCTTGTCTGAGACTGACCAGGGAAGAACATTCTCTGGCAGTGATTGGCACTCACAGGAACAAATCGGATTTCCCCATCCCAGACAACAGCCACAATCTTGCCGGGAATGCCAGCATTCCGAATTCCCCTGGGGGATCTCCACAAGTGGGATTTAAAGGGGTAGGCTGTGACTGGGGAAGACGCAGATGAGATGCCAGCTTGCAATTAGGGCAGAAAACGGGCACACCACCACCACAGCAAACATCTGTTTACCTTTGTCCCCCTTCTACGCGCTGCTCACAGACGTTAAAGAACACACACACTCTTTCACAAAGGATCCAAGTGAAGGTAGAACCCCAGGTCACGTGCAGATGCCGGCAGAGGGCTCCAAAGCAGCAGAAGCCACGTGCCTTCATCTGCAGCCTGGTAGCCACCACAGGCCACAAAGAGCCACTTTCAAAAGCGGATGGATTTGTAACACTTAATGAATGGCAAACTGCAGCCGAATCTCCCTTCGCTAATCCACACGCTGCATAATCTGCATGACAAATTTCCTCTGCGCTTCCCAGCTGAGCCTTGCAGAGCGGAGAATCGAGGTGCGGTCTCCAATTGCCGAGACCTCATTAGCGTGGCAGGACATATCACAGAACCTCGACGGTGACATGAGGAAATATTAACATAAACCGAAACTACCGCTGTCCCACTCCATTAGCGCGGTCATGCTCTCCGACACGCTGCTTGTAAGTGGGGAAAACTCACCCCTGGGGTAACTCCACTGGCTCTGCCATTTTTTCACTTACCCCTTTGTTTGGAAAAGTCACTCACAACAGCCTGCAGCCCTACGAAGTGCAAATGAGAGTAGACGGCACCTGGGAAGTCGGGTTATAATTCGAGATGGAATTGCGTCACTAAGCGCTCGATCCTGCCATGCACGTGAGTAGAACCTTGCATCTCAAGCAGTCCCAAGGACACCCAATGGCCTGATCCAACTCAGGAAGTTTTTCACTGACTTTAATGCCTGTTGGACTGGGCCCTGACTTAAACCACAAAAGATGTACCAGATTATCTATACCAGTGTAGTTAAAACAATCTAACCTCCCTAGTACAGACAGTTACACCGCTATAAAAGCTTAGAGTTTATTCCTGTACAGGAAGGGGAGTAAAGGATACTGATATAAGGCACCTTTTTACCGCTATAACTGTGTCCACATCACGGTTGAACGAGTATAGCTATTTCGTTAAACCGCCCCATCCAACAGACAATTCTATCAGTATAAAAACGGTGCAGATTTCAGAATTGTATTTGGTTCCTAACATCCCTAAAACATCACGACAGTCAAGACCAGCGGTTCTGGGTGCGGCTGATTTGCAACATTTGAATCAGCACCTCCCCGGCAGACCCAGGGTTCTGGCGTAGCCCTGGTTCCATTTCCAAAGCTTCGCTGCTCGGTTCCAGCAGGCCAGAGAACCGATTTGCTTGTGGGCCTGTTCAGAAATTGCTTTCAGTGGACAGGAAAATCCAGCCTTTAATTGAAATTAAAGCGTTTACAAAGTGAAAACTGCCAGCTGTGGTTACGTGAGAAAAACCCAAAGTCAACAAATTAAGGAGCAGAAAACCCGGCGGTTTCTAGGGATTTCGGCAAAGCCCCCCAAACACTTGCACCACTGCCGAAAATGCTTCACACTGGCTAATTGCCCTGTTATGTTATCAAAACACAGGCAGCAGTAGGGTCTTGGCTATGTGAGGAAAACCAGCTCCAAGGGTGGCAGTAATCTAGCTAACTAAGGTACTTAGACTGTACGCTCTTTGGGGGCAGAGACGTCTTTTTGCTCTGTGTTTGCTCTGCACCATGACCAGGGACTCTAGACTCTCCTGTAGGACACAAATCATTTTATCCCCCTTCCCCAATACAGTACTGCCTGAGCACCTCACAATCTTTAATCTATATATCCTCACTACATCCCTGGGAGGCAAGGCTGTCATCCCCATTGTACAGATGGGAATCTGAGGCACAGAGTGAGACTAAGTGACTTGTCCAAGGTCACTCATGGATTCGGTGGCAGAGCAGTGGCTAAGTCCTAACCATTGGACCATACTGTATTGCAGACAGAACTCAGGCACTTCTACTACTGTGCTGTCTAACCCTAAATGCCCAGTACAGTTTCCACTGGTCAAGGTCCCTAATTTCCTATTATGGATGGAGCCATCCAGGGTCTGAGTCTTCTCTGCCTCATACCTTTGTAGCCACTCTCACCTGTGTACAGTGAATACAAAGCCTGGCCTATACAAAGTTGTACCCACTTGGCTGAAGCTGCTTAGATAAGCCAGAGTATCTTTGTGTATAGACACTCAAGTTGGTTTAAACCTGGTTTGTAGCGATTGAGCTTGTACCTTACGTCAGCTAAACCAACATAAGCCAGATTTAAACCAATAGGAGTATTCACACACAAAATTGCAACGGTTTACCATCACACTTGCCTTTAATCCAGTGCAACTCCCACGTGCGGACAAACTCCAAGTTGCTACTGATCGAGAATAGCAGCATTTTATACTCCACTAGGTGTGGATGGCTGCAGGAGCTCCAAAGCAGCGGAGAATGACTCTGCCCACAAGAATCAGAGAGGTAGCCGTGTTAGTCTGGAATAGCAGAGGAAACAAAATCCTGTGGCACCTTAAAGACTAACTATAAAGTTTTGAAGCATGAGCTTTCGTGGGCTAATACCCACTTCGTCGGATGCAAGACACCACAGTGCAAATTAATGACGGCCACATCGACACCACCCTATACCGAAAACCTACCGACAGCTATGCCTACCTTCACCTTCATGCCACCAGCTTCCATCCCGGACATACCACACGATCCATTGTCTACAGCCAAGCACTGAGGTACAATCGGATTTGCTCCAACCCCTCAGACAGAGACCAACACCTACGAGATCTTCACCAAGCTTTCTCAAAACTACAATACCTACACAAGGAAATAAGGACACAGATCAACAGAGCCAGACGTGTACCCAGAAGCCTACTGCTACAAGACAAGCCCAAGAAAGAAAACAACAGAACACCACTGGCCATCACCTACAGTCCTCAGTTAAAACCTCTGCAACGCATCATCAGTGACCTACAACCCATCCTGGACAATAATCCCTCACTTTCACAGGCCTTGGGAGGAAGGCCAGTCCTGGCACACAGACAACCTGCCAACCTTAAACAAATTCTCACCAGCAACAGCACACTGCACCACAATAACTCCAACTCAGGAACCAATCCATGCAACAAACCTCGATGCCAACTCTGCCCACATATCTACACCAGCAACAACATCACAGGACCTAACCAGATCAATCATACCATCACTGGTTCATTCACCTGCACATCAACCAATGTCATATATGCCATTATATGCCACCAGTGTCCCTCTGCTATGTACATCGGCCAAATTGGACAGTCCCTACGAAAAAGGATAAATGCACACAAATCAGATATTAGGAATGGCAATATACACAAACCTGTAGGGGAACACTTCAACCTGCCTGGACACACATTAGCAGATTTAAAAGTCACCATCCTGCAGCAAAAACACTTCAAGACCAGACTACAAAGGGAAACTGCAGAACTTCAATTCATTTGCAAATTCAGCACACACATTCTAGGATTGAACAAAGATCTAGAATGGCTGGCTCATTACAGACATTGTTTCTCCTCTCTCCATGTTCACACACCCCATTCAAATGCTAGAAGAATAATCCACACTCCCTGATCGGAGATAACAAACTGGTTCAGCTTATTTGGACTAACCTTTTCACCTCCCACCTGGTTCTTACCTACTTTCCCAGACCTGCCTCTAAACATTTCCACTGCTTGCATCCGACGAAGTGGGTATTAGCCCACGAAAGCTCATGCTTCAAAACTTTATAGTTAGTCTTTAAGGTGCCACAGGATTTTGTTTCCTCTGCCCACAAGGTCCTCCTCATTCCGGTAGGGACAGGATGAAAAACCACCTTCCGCACACCACTCACTAAAGTCGAGGGGAATTTTCTCAAGGACTTTGCAGGGCTTTTGAATCGGGCCCTTGACTGCCAGGTTAGAGAACCCCAGAGAGGAGCATGTTTCGGGCGCAATCTATGTTACAATCCTGGCTCTCCCCTCACTTTGGTGAGTTAGAAATCAAGGTTAAGGCTCAAATACAAGTTCACTACCAGCTTTGCTTCATCCTATTCAATGGCAGTTTGATCTTCAAGGGGACAGAAGAACACTGCAATAAAAATTACGCCCTCCGCCAGCCCCCATCTTCCTAGCAAGACACCGGCCACCTGCACACAGCTACCTGCATAAAATGTGGGGCCCATCATCACAGCATTCAAGCAGGGACATGCACCCCAGGCCACTGTGCCCTGAATGCCCACCGAGGACATCACCATGTCAACAGCCAGACTCTGCGTAGAGTCAGCAGAATGGGGAAAGTTGGAGCAGGAAAAATAGCTACTGCACCCGTTTGTCCCTCCACCCAGCCACGTGCAAGTTTCACCTGAAGGTCTGGGAGAAGGCCAGGGTTGGAGGATATTCAATGTTTGCTGGCAAGAATCCTGCTAAAAGGAGCGTTTCCTGCAGAGCACTGCCCAGACCCCAGCGATTGCTCTTTCGGTTGCTTTCTTCCCTCCTCAGTTAGCTTAAAGGGGCTGCATTAGCATGTGCCCCAGATGAAAGGGGGAAAGTCTTATTCTCCACACTGGATCAGCTGTATTATTATTTTTATCAATAAGAAAGCTGACTTTAACAAAGAAATTAACACCATTAAATACCCCCACTTCCTTACAGCTACTTTTCTAACTAGAAATGAGGGGTGGGTGGGATGTGTTTTGGCTGCTCTGGGTTGCACCTGGTTTTAAAAATAATCACAAAGGCCAGTGCCTTTAGAAGGATCACAGTGGCATTACACAGGCAGGTGAAAACCTCCCCTCTGCCCCACGCTGGCTTGCTGGGAACGTCGTTTCAAAGGGAAGTGCCTTTTGCTAGAGCGTTTCTGCGCCCAGGAGCTGGGATCCTGCAGGCATCCGGGATCCTGGAGGGACCCCTTCGCAAAGTTGCCGTCCACGGTGCTGCCAGAATTAACGTCCGTGGACGGGTCTCACCCTTACAGTTCTTAGCCTGCATGCAGCTTTCGGCCAGAGGTCATTCATTCTGCCAGCCAGCAGCAGGTTTCTCTTTATCCTCTCAGGCATGGTTCCCCCCCAACCACCACCCCAGCTTCCATCCTTGGTAGCTCGGTGCCGCCTTGGCAGCTCCTCCTGACACTCATTCATTTGCCTCTTTCCATCCCACCCGCCACCCACTCCTCCTGCTTCCCAGGGCCCTTCCAGAGCAAAGTAACTTCCCCGGAACCTCCTTAAATAATTCCTCTCCTGGCAGCTGCCTTGCCCGACCCGGCTCTATAAACTCCTGAGTTAAGCATCTCCTCCAGAAGCACTGCAATGCAGCAGACACTGACCAAGCTGAAGTTCCCATATCCACTTCACGGACACACCGACACACATACAAAACCCCCCATAGCCAACGAGCCGGGCCTGCCTTCCTGGCCTGCTCTCCCCCCCACCCCCCCCAGTCCTGCTGTTATCACCAGGTGAGCCCTACCTGACCCGACGGTCTGCCCGGAACTTTAGCATTGTGGCAGGTTCCCGTGCCGAGCTCAGCAGGGATCCCCAGCGACAGCCATCCCGTGGGAGAGAGGTAAGTCTTCCTGCCACGCCAGTGGCTCTTCTATGGCACTAGGCAGGGTGCTGTGATCCTGCACTGGCAGGGAGGCGGAGTGGGTGATCTAATAAGCTTTCCATCCTTATCTTCAACTTGGCTGCTTCCTTTGAGTTCAGCGCTGGTCAGTATTTGCTTCCCGCTCCTTCTCTCTCTCTCCACCCCTCTCTATTCCTGGGCACATGCAGAGGGGGGAGAGAGGCATTTGTTCTCTCTAGGCAGCGGGGTCTGTTCTAACCCAGTCCAGCCTCATAATTCAAAGCGAACGACGCTCGGAGCCGCCAGCAGGAGTGAAAAAAAAGATCCCCAGCACAGTTCCCCGAGGAGAGAAAGGTGAAGGACAGAGACACTGACACACACACACACACACACACACACTCATGCGCCAGGTGCAGACAGAGAAGGATTTATGCTGCAGCCTGACCCTACCCACTTGGGCACAAAGAGCTGCTCCCGTGCCAGGCTGAAGGTGAAAAGCGGAGGGCGCTGGGTTTTCTTGAGGGAGGGACGCTTGGTTACCCTGACCCCTCCTGGGGAATCATTCTTATCCGGCGCTGGAGAAATCTGCAGCCCAGCAAGGGAAGGAGCATGCCACGGGGATGGGCGCGGTTAGACAGACCGACCAACCTCTGACAATGGAGTCAATTGCGGACACACTGAGCAGATGTTTACTGCTAACGGTGGGTCATGGCAAAGGATTTATTAAACTGGGCCCACCCCCTGCTGCTCCTTTTTACAGTCGCTCATCTTCAGACAGTTCTAATGTAGCCTTCTATTCCCCCCCACACTTAGTCTTGTTGCCTCTTCGGCAGCTAAGGCCCAGCGGCCTGAGAGTCAGGACTCCTGGGTTCCATCACTGAGCAGACTGCCCTCTGGAGTAGGAGTCAGCCCAGGGGGCTGAGAGGCAGAAGAGCTGGGTTCTCCTGATGGTGGGACTGATAGCAAGAATACTTCCCATGCTCACTGAGGGGGATTCAAAAAGCCCTTTGCAACCCAAGATTTAAAGGGGAAAGCACTGGAGGCAGAGGGCGGGGTCCCTGACACAGCAACTCACTCCCCCCCTCGGGCCAGCACTTTAAAAAAACACATTTCAGTCCATCCCGATTGTTAGCATTAGAAGCCGGGCTGGGGAGGGGGGCAGGGGGGAATGAAGCAGTGACATTTAAAAGAAACCTCCAAACAAGGAAGTAGAGCTTGGGATACCAGCTGGTTTATATCACTCAGCATTCACTCCCCCTTGCCAGCATCACAGCCCTCCAGCCCTCCGGGGGCTGTGAGCACCCTGGCAGGCTACTGCTGCAGAGCTCTGGGAAGGCGCCACTTAGCCAAAGGGTGTCACAAGCAGCCAACCAATCGGCACTTCTGCTGCCATTGCATCAATCCGCTGGATAATTCTGAAAGGCCATCGCTTCCCGGAAGCCCTTAAAACCAAGCCAGCCTCCCAAGGGGGCAGGCGACAGCTTCCCGCCCCGCCACTTGGGCAGGGAGACAAAGACTCTCGGGCCAGAAGGGACCATTATGATCATCTAGTCAGGCCTGCTGGATGTCCCAAGATGCTCATCCCTCGTGTTGTTCTATCATATGCGGCATCTCTGCAGACAGTTGAGAGAAAGACCTACGGACATAAGTGGATGTGTAGCATTGCATGTGAACCGGTTAATCCGCCGCCGCTGGTGGCTGGTGTGCAGCTCCGGACACTTCCAAGCTGAAGGGAGCAACCTCTAAGTCCTGAATAGGTGCTTTCCCCTCTCCTCAGAGCAGTTACCAGACGAGTTGGAGATCTCTCCTCCCCTGGGCCCCTCCGAGAGCTGTCCCAGCAGGGCCAGGCAGGGGGAATGCTGCCTAGTGCTTAGAGCAGGGCTGTGTTGTTGGCCCCAGGGAAGGAGCCAATAGATGATTTGCCCAAGGCCACGCACTGAGTTGGAACAGAGCCAGGATTAGAATTCAGGAACGCCTGGCTGCTCCGCCGGTGCTCAGGCCTCACCCTTCTCTGGCACATCCCTCCGGCTAATGGCAGCAGTGGGAGACATTTGGCTATTCTATGCACGTAGCGGTTCCGTTTCTCATCTCAGGGGGGGGGGGTGGGAAGGAAACTTGAGAGGGTGGGGGCTAGAAAGTGGGGAATAACAACTCCCTGGTGGAGGAAACTCTGGGTGAGATCAGAGAGCTGCACTGATTGCTGGGGCATCATGTAGGCTGCCAGTTAAGAAGGGTTTCTGTGGGCGCAGCAACAGGTACAGGGAGAGCCTCTCGCCTCCACAGCAACAGGGACTTGAGTGTCAGGTTAACCACCGGGGCTTGGCAGTCGGGCCAGCAATGGAGGAAATGCCACGGAGGTCACTGTAGAAATTATTGCCTCTGCATCCTCCTTGGTTTTATGCTGGGCTTTAGGAGGAGATTTAGTGAGGGATTGGTCCTGCTTTGAGCAGGGGGTTGGACTAGATACCTCCTGAGGTCCCTTCCAGCCCTGATAGTCTATGATTCTATGAGAGGGGCACCCTGTCCTCAGTTTCTCTCCCCTTCTCTAAACCACACGCAGCCCTGAGGGGGGCAGAAATAAGAGGTCAGGCTACCCAGCTGCCATTTCATGCTCCAGCGCCATCAGTCTAAAGGACAGTGCTGAGTACCTATAAAACTCCCCACATATGAGATACGCATATTCCCCCATCCTCTCTGTGACCTGGGACAAGGGAAGGTGTCCCCCACAAAGCAGTTGCCTAATCAATGCTGCTTGCCTCTGGAACATCCAAATATTTACAGGCCTGAGAAACTGGCTAGTTGTCTCTTGTATTATACTTCTCCAGTTATAATTTTTTGTACTACAGAAACACCGAGCCAAAGCAGACCGAGGCCCCATTGTGCTAGGTGGTATATATACATACGGAGCAGAACCTCAGGAGTTACGAATTACAAACTGACTGGCCAGCCACACACACCTCATTTGGAACCGGAAATATGCAAACAGGCAGCAAAGACCCAACCCCCCGCCCCAAATACAGTACAGTACGGTGTTAAACAAACGACTCAAAATTAAAGGAAAGTTTAAAAAACCATTTAGAAGGTCAGGAAACTTTCTGTGCTTGTTTCATTTAAATGAAGGAGGTTAAAAGCAGCCTTTTTCTTCTGCATAGTAAAGTTCCAGAGATGTATTAAGTCAATGATCAGGTGTAAACTTTGAAAGACCAACCCTAACATTTTGTTCAGAGTTATGGACAACCTCCACTCCTGACAAGACAAAGGATGGGAGAAAGGAAATATGATTACTCTAATTTTACAGCAGGGGGAAGGGGAAAGTGAGGCAGAGAGAAATGAAGTGGCTTGGTCAAGGTCACACAGATTGGACCCAGCTCTCTTGAGTCCCAGCCCACAAAGCCCATCCTGCTCTGAATAGACTAGAACCACCTTACAGGTGTGGTGCACAGTGCCTTTCGCCCGAGATGCAGTCCCTGCTCTGAAAAGTGTATCAGCACCTCTGAAATGCAGCCACCTCGGGGGGAACATGAGAGCAAGAAACCAACCAGGGGAAACATGGACCCAGGGCAGCAGGACAACCCCCCTGTCATCATCACTAGAACAGCTCTGCTTAGGCTTTGGTTTAAGGCTCTTGTTTTTAAGGTTAAGCCTGACAGCAGAGCACTGTGGAATCTATACCAGGGCAGGGTGAAGCAGGCCTCACTGCTCAGTCACTGGTGCCATCCCCCTCAAAGTCCCCTATCTACCTAGGGACCTGGGCCCACCCTCTTTATATTGTAAATCTACCAGGGTCTCACCCAACAGGTGCCAAGGGTGCAGTTTATCTCCTATGCGTCACCCAGCCTGGGCAGTAAAACCAGAACGGTCACTTTCCTAGTCAGTTTCAGTGGGCAGCAGCAGCATTGTGTATTTAATGATCATTTGACTGAGCTGAGTACACAGTGGGTCGCCGGAAGCTCGCACTCCTCGGAGCACCAACCGTTTGCGTTATTAACCATAACATCCTTATCACAATCCCGCCCACAGCTGGGAATGCACAGTCCCTGCTGACTGGCTGATGCAAAACTTTCAAAACACGCTGCCCCGGCGCTCAGGAACAACGCCTACGGATAATGCGGTGCACTGCTCGGCTCCGCCCAGGGAGACGCTCTACTCCCTCTCTAGCGTCTTTACACAGCCGCCCGATCAGAGGAGGGGAGGTATATTAGGCCTCAGCTTTTCCGATTTCTTCTCAACTCTCTGCCTCTGGGGAGTTGACCAAGGTAAAATACTTCGGCAACTTCCCAACGACATCATCTCCTTAGTTGCCAATCAACGACAACCCTTCAGTGGTGTATTCCCCCCTACGTAAGTATCTCTTCTATGCACCACACAGGCCTTCATAAAAATCCCCCTGTGCACAACTGTTCAGAAATATCTCCCTGCTGTGCGGGCGAACCTCCATAAACAGAGCCAGCCGAAGGCCCTGGCTGCTCTAGGCCTGGGACTGTGTCAACAGCAGTGAAGAAGGGCTTAACCCTAAGCACAAAGCACCTCAACACAAGATAAAAGCAACCGTTTCTGCAGCGGAGCTGGAATTTAGGAGTGAACATCCATGCGCGTCCTTGTACCCCAAGTCGGTGCTAACACATTGGCAAATGGAATTCCCCTTCAGTGCCCAGTCTGCCCACTTCATCTCTGGTTTGTGAAGCACCGAACAAGAGCAAACGTGCTCCCAGCCGTCTCGTGGCTCTCTAGAAATGGGTCAGAACCAGCAGCCCGGATTCAAGCTCTCCCAAACGTTGGGACATTCTCAGATTTAGATCCAAGCCTGAATTTCTCAGTGATGCGTGGGTCCGACTCTGCTCTCCATATACAACCCCGCCCATTTCAGGGTCATTAAAACCAACACACACGCACGCACACGGGGTCCTGCACTCAAGATTGGCTCAGTGCCGTTCCCTACAACGGAGCCTCTGACTTTAGTGTACAAATGCCCTAAAAGAGAAGTTCAGCAGGAAAGGAAGGCCCTACCCAGGCTTCTTACTACAGCTGCCAGAAAAGTACCAATTATTTTTCCATGGGGACTTTTGAACATTTTTCATTTTTATCCAAATATCCGATGGTGTCATCTCTCCCCCCTCCCCCCCGTTTTTGAAAACTGACAATATTTAATGGCACATTCAAATTTGTTTTTCCTCAAAAATCCAAAATATTTAATTGCAAACGAAAAAAATGTTTTCTACAAAACTATTTTTCACAGAAATTATATTTCAACAGATACATTTTGATCACCTCCACCATCAAACTCATCCTCCACTTGAATCTTCATGAGATGCCTGAGATAGCATTAACATAAGAACAACCATACTAGGACTGACCGAAGGTCCACTCAGCCCAGTATCCTGTCTTCCAACAGTGGCCAGTGCCAAGTGCCCCAAAGGGAATGAACAGAACAAGTAATCACCAAATGATCCCTCCCCTGTTGCCCATTCCCAGCTTCTGGCAAACAGAGGCTAGGGACACCATCCCTCCCCATCCTGGCTAATAGCCATTGATGGATTGTCTTATCCACCATGAATTTATCTAGCTCTTTTTTGAGCCCTGTTGTAGTCTTGACCTTCACAACATCCTCTGGCAAAGAGTTCCACAGAGTGACTGTGCATTGTATGAAGAAATACTTCCTTTTGTTTGTTTTAAACCTGCTGCCTATTAATTTCATTTGGCAGCCCCGAGTTCTTGTGTTATGAGAAGGAGTCAATAACACTTCCTTATTGACTTTCTCCACACCAGTCATGATTTTAAAGACCTCTATCATATCCCCCTTTAGTCGTCTCTTCTCCAAGCTGAAAAGTCCCAGTCTTATTAATCTCGACTCATACAGCAGCTGTTCCATACTCCTAATCATTTTTGTTGCCCTTTTCTGAACCGTTTCCAATTTCAATGTGTCTTTTTTTTTGAGAGGGGAGACCATATCTGCACGCAATATTCAAGATGCAGACTTACTATGGATTTGCACAGAGGCAATATGATATTTTCTGTCTTTTCTATCTCTTTCTTAATGATTCCCAACATTCTCCTCGCTTTTTTAACTGTTCATTGAACAGCATGTTAGTTTCACAATACATGGAAGAGCCCTAGGGCGACTAGAGGGTCCTTTATCAATCAATGAAGGCCACTGATGGATTTAAAGTACCTGTGAGACAAGCCCTGGAGATAATGAGAGCCAAAGGTTACCCGTGAGTCTCTTAGGGTGACCAGACGTCCCGATTTTGTAGGGACAGTCCTGATTTTTGGTCTTTTTCTTATATAGCCTCCTGTTACCCCCCACACCCCGTCACAATTTTTCACATTTGCTGTCTGGTCACCCGTGTCTCCATTCAAGTTTTCCCCAGCTGTGTCTGATCTGACTGGCTGGTGTTGTGTTTAGGTGGCATTGTTCCTGACTCAGATACTGTGCCTTCTGCTCCCTGTCAGCATTAATAAAGGTGCCAGTCAGGTACTGATTCAGTATTAGTTATCAGCCCCGCCGGTGGCCAGTGAATGGGAAGGGGGGTGGCATGATTCACCCGTCCTCCTCCCCCCCCATCTCCACGCTCTAGTGGCAAGCAGGCACCGTTTGTCGTCTCACCCCAGGGAAAGAGTTAATCCGCCTAAGGCTGGGGATATTTGATTACAGACAGTTTCCAAGCAATGGCTGAGCGCCCTACCGCGTGCAAGTCAGTGCCCAGGCAGCAGGCTCTGCCAGCAGGTAAGGACTGGACCGCACCCCGGTCAAGGTGAGGGTAGCACACACAGTGAGTGTCAGTCAGAATCCAGGGTGTGGGCAAGGACTGCACAGCACGCGAGTCAGCTCCAGGGTAGCAGACGCGACCTCCAGGGATCTCCGGAGACGCAGAAGGATCCCCGCCGCCAGTCTCCCCTCCCCTCCCTGCAATATTCATAGGCTCCCTTGTCGACGCATCACCATTGCCCCCTCCCACCGGCCAGCGTTCCGCCCGCCACCTGGGGCGGGGTTTGATTTCTTTGGCACGAGGCCTCGCCCGAGTTCCTGCAAACTTTTGTTCGCCCTTGATTTTATTTATTTTTCATTCCTGCCTCCCTCCTCCCACGTGCCCCGCGGGCAAGGCCTCGGGGCAGGGTGATGTGTGAGCTGGCTGGCCTTGGCGGGAGCTCTGCCGCGTCCCTCTCACAGCCACGCGGCCATGTTGAGACGCCTCCCGAACAAAGCTATGGCCCGGCGCCAGGCAACGCAATACCCTCGAGTTCAGCCGGCGTCTGGACTGGCTTCCAGCGAGGCTGGGTGCAGTCCCCTGGGCCCCTGCCTCCTCTCAATCACAGCCAGCCCCGCCCCCGGGGCACCCCAACCCCACCTGCCTTGGGCTAATTGGTAGCTATTGCTGGCAGTTTGCAAAGTGACTCTTTAATTACACTGGAAACACAGGAGGCGGGCACCAGCCACATGGCTCGACTTCAGGGCTTCTCTTCCCTTCTCGCCAACAGTCTGATCTCTTTGGGCCCAGCCGTGACCGAGGGGACACCCGCAGCCCACCTATCTGTGGATATACCAGCAACCGACCCAAAACAGGCTTCCTGGGACAGAGACCGCTGCGCGAAGCTAGCTCTGCTGATTTTCCAGTGGCTACCCCCACGATGACCTTACAATACCTTTCACCTGAAGGATCCTAACCCCAATGCCCATGTCAAAGTCTCTGACGCCACAGAGGCTCTGCATGCAAGGCCATTGCAGGATCTGTTTTTTAAGTGGGTCTCTTCATAGCGGCCGACACGTTCAACAGTGGCCACCGATTCTGCCTCCCGTGGGCACGCGGCACCCCTGAAAATCTCAAGGCGCACACTCACAAACTGAAAAAAACAGTGGTCATTTTGCAAAGTTTGTCTGAGGGTTCGTTTCCCAGCCACTGAGGTGCAGCCACCTCTGGGCTGAGACAGGACCGCTGTTTACCTATCTTCCGGGGATACTGGGATTAGCCAGTTACCCAAACTGTGCACCCAGAAACCCCTTGGCCCAGTGAAATCACAACGGGGAATTCAGGTACAGAATTGAACACTGCCTACTTTACACCTAAACCTCGGTGAGACTAAGGCACTGTACCCTAGCCCCACGTACAAGACATGCAGTTGCAATGACAGGGTGTCATTACAAAGGAGGCAGAGATGGCTTGGAAGAGGAGGTGCTTGCAGCCAATGGTGGGGTGGGGTGACCCTCTCCCCCACCCCCGTGAAACCCCAGTCAGACACTAGCTCCCCACCCCCTTGTTTGGGGATAGTTTCTGTTTCTCCCTGCAAAGGGGTTGGCAGGAGACGGGGCCACCCATGTGAGCCGCTGCTGCCACCGCTAAAAATACACCGTGATTCAGGTGCAACAGGCCCATGCCCGCAAGGTTTCCCCTTCGTTACATAATCGGTTCCCTGACTTTGGCTGGTTACATTCACATAGCGGGCCCCCGCCCTGTTGCCATCTGCAGGAGGGGATGCAGCGCCTTTGAGAAGCAGGCACCGGCCCCACGGCAAGACTCGCCCAAGCTGTCCTGAGCCGCAGCAAACCAGCCTGTGGCATTGGCGCTGGCGCTGCTGTTTGCATGCCAGCCTTTGGGTGGAAACGGGGAATCTGTGGGATGACACTGGAGCATGCAAGGAGCACTGAGCTGGGGAGGGGGGCGGCACAGGACACTGGCACTAGCACTGGAGGGTATACACACACCTCCAGATTAATGCAAGGGGACGCTTCCTCATACATTTGCCCTCAGCCCTAGAGCATCCTAAGGTGCGGTCTCTCTGGGGCTCGTGCACCACGAGAAAACGCGCCAGCGTATCGCACTGGGAGTAAAATGCCGTCACCACCACCCCTCACCGCTGGCCGGGACTGATGTGGTTAACCGCTCTGATTGACACCTCCCCCCGCCCCACCCGTGTGTGGGATACACGGGCTAATGGAAACCATCTCTCCGAGCCCCCGCCCTCGTCTGGGATTCCTGCAGGCCTGAGGTAATGGTCAGACTGGTGGGGCCTTCACGAAAAAGGAGGGGGAAAAAATTCAGCCCCTCCGCACTGAGCTGTTTGTGCGCTGAGCCCTCAGCCCAGGCCAGATGGGAAAGGGAGGTGGGAGCTGGGGGCGGGGGAGCCGCCACATCCTCCCCGTCCCCAGTTGTCTCACCTGTCAGAACCCACGGGACAGATCTTGTTTCCACCTCAGAGCCTGCTCCCATGAAATCCCACCAGCATCGGCGCTGGGTAATGTGAAAGCACAACCCCCGGCTCCAGCCCCCCAACCAAATCTAAACTCCGATGCATCCATTCTGCCCCCCGCCACCCCCGCTGTCCCCTTCCCATTTCAGATGGAAGCTGCTCCTGCCCTCTCAATCCCCACCCTCTCCAAAGCCCCGTTGCTCATGCAGCACCGGCCACCTCACTCCCACCCCAGAGGCAGCCGCATTTCAGCCGCAGGCACAGCAAGGGGTCCGAGCGTTTTGAAGCAGCAGGGACCACGCAAGCCAGCAGGGGCTGAGGATTATCCCGGTTGTCGTTGGAGGAAAGTGAACGTCTGGCCAACAATTTGCCGTAACCTTTTCAAAAGCGAAAAATAAAACGATTTGTCTAGAGATTTTGCATATGTTCTTAGACACGGCTCTGGGGCAAGGAGCCAGGCTGCTCTAAACCTAGGGGGCTGGCGTGGCTGCAGTCCAAACCAGTCTTTGGCGTCCTCCTTTGTTTTCCTATCCCTTCCTTCACCTCTCCCCCTCCCCCAAATCCATATCACTCTCCTCCGATTAAGGCATTGCTGGAGCCTTTGGAAGCACTTTGTGCTGAGGAAGCAATTTGCTGCAATGCATTTGGGACCGGAGGGGAGGGCAGCAATTGAACTAAGTAGCCTGGGGACTACCTTGAGGTCCGTTCTCAGCACCTGGCCTTCTCCTAGTGAATCTGCGGGCACCTGCTACCCAATGCCGCTAAGGCCGCAGCCGACACTTGGATGTCCTTGGTTTTGTTAGAAAAAACCAACCAACCTCACTGAGACTTGGGCGCATCAGGCTGAATTCTGAACACGCTTGCCAAGTCCTGCTCGAAAAGCCTCTCCACAATGGTACGGCTTAGCACGGAGGTGACACTAGGCATCCACTTGTCATTTGTACAGCGCCTAGCATGACGGGCCTTGGCTCTGAGACTGGATCCCCCCGGCACTCCCGTCACACAAATAATAACCAGCCACACGTATCAAAACGCTTTACTCGGGAGATAAGTCTTGTTACCCCGCACTGTGGAAACTGAGTAAGGACACCCGGGCTCTAAATCCAGTAGCCATGGCTCATGCTTGCAGATGTATCTACTTGCTGCCCCCAACAGCTACTAATTCCTTGCATGCACCGTAGACTAGGGCTGTCAGATGGCCTCATGCGGATGGGAGACCTGCAAGGAGAGCCAATGCATAACGCTAGGTGAGTTCTCCATGGCAGGTACAGCAAATGACAACCCAAAAGCTGCCACCCACTTGTGGCCAGGGAAGATCTGGAAGTTGCTGCAAATGTGGATTCCTGCAAAGCAGGAAGTTAGGCCACAGTCTCTCCCTGTGTTTTACAGATGGAGAAACTGAGGCAGAGAGGTGCCTTGCCCAAGGCCGCCCAGCGAGTGAGTGGCCGAGGCAGGTCAAATCCTGAGCTCTAACTACTACACCCTCCTGCCTCGTGAACCCCTCCATCCCTGGGAAGAGCAGTCACATGGAAAGTACTGCCTAGAACAGGAAGATTTTAAGGGCCTGACTTTCAGAGGAGCTGAACGCCCAAAGCTCCCGTTTACTTCAATGAGAGCTGCAGGCCCTCAGCACCCCGAGAATCCAGCCCCTAAGCACCGATCGACGTCCCAAACTGCCACTGTTTTAAACTCCCACCTCCAGCGGGTGAATCCCAGACCCAGCAGCCTCCCTCTGCCGGCTACCAATCCAGGAAACATCTATCTGCACGGCAGCTGGCTCCAGCCCGTCAGACAAAGGGACACAGCGGGTCGGAGGCAGATAGGGGGGGGGGGAAGAATGGAAACATTCTCTCCTCCACGGGGCGCGTCTGTGCCCAGATAAACCAGGCGTGAGCACAAAGGGGAGGTGTGTCTGGGGCCGAGGAGTCGGAGGAATCAATCAGCGCACAGCCAGGAGGGAGAGGGCGAGCAGCAGAGCTCTGGAAGGATTTATTATTTTTCCCAAATAATAATAAACCGGACGTTGATTCTGCCCCCTCCCTCCCCCGCCTGTTGAGTTTCTTCCCCGACTGGCATTTTACCCCCTGCCTGGTTTGCTGCTCATCAGCCAGCCTTGTCAGAGGGCGCCACTCAAGCCCCGCAATCGAGGCTTGGAGAAAACACGGTGCCGCTCGACATGCCTTTGCCCATCTGTGGGCTGCGCCCTCCCGGGGTGGCTGGCAGAGGGGTGCGGTGGATTCTGTTCTGATAGGCCAAAATATCTCTGGGCCACTGCCCAGCTGGTACTGCTGTCGGGGGAGCCGCGCTGATTTACCCCGGCAGGGGATCTGGCCGTTGCTGGCTTCCGGGTTTTCCCGTGCGACCTACCCCCATACTGTCACAGTGCTTCAAAGTTAATCATACGCAGGTGTGACTCAGACTCTAAGGTCAGAAGGGACCATTATGATCATCTAGTCTGACCTCCTGCACAACACAAGCCACAGAATTTTAACCACCCATTCCTGCAATATCTCTCTTGCCTATATCGGAGCTATTGAAGTCCTCAAATCTTGGTTTAAGGACTTCCAAGTACAGAGAATCCTCCAGCAAGTCACCCCTGCCCCCCGCTGCAGAGGAAGGCGAAAAACCTCCAGGGCCTCTGCCAATTTGCCCTGGAGGAAAATTCCTTCATGACCCCAAATAAGGTGATCAGCTGAACCCTGAGCATGTGGGCAAGACTCACCAGCCAGACACTCGGGGCCTTAGAGGAAGGAAGGAAACAAAGAAAAAGAAGTGGGACTGGGAGCAAAGGCGCTGCAGAAGGCCAAGGAGTGAGGAAATGGGGGAAAACTGTGTCCAAATAAAACTGGGGGGGAACTAGGGAGGCAGAAGGCAATGACCTAAACTGGGATTTGGCCAGGGCACTGTCCACACTCATGAATGCAGCCAGGGGCAATCTAACGCCCCGGATGATGGATCAGAAAGATGCCTCCAATATCCCAGCCCCTCAGACCACCAAGTCGGCGCACCGGTTTGTGTCTGAAGAGAGCCCCATTACACCCACCCACGTCCGGCAGCACCGTGGCGCTGTAGTCTAGGGGACACGAGGAAACCCCAGCCGGAGGGGGCCGGACTGCAACTCCGCCGCACGCAGCGATGACACCAAGCCTTCGGCGGCTTTATGAGAGCCCCTCGGGGACCAGGGAAGAGAAGAATCAAGCCAAAGGGGAGCTGCCGCTCCTGCTGCTGTTCTGGCTCAGCGAAGGGCCCGGGGGGCTCACAGACACGGTGCTCGTGACCCTGAGGAAGGGAGCCTGGTCCAGGTGTTGACAGATTGGAGGGGAATTTTAAACATCTCCATCCGCCCGGATTAAGCAGTGAAGGGAAAGAGGGAGACACGCACACGGCCGTGCTCGCCGAGAGCCTTGGAGCTGCCAGACATCCCGAGGACCCTGCGCTAGAGGAGGAAATGGCCCAGGATGACCATTGTGTGCAGGAGAGGGAGAGTCGGACCCGTGAGTCCAGGGCAATGGCTGAGCTCCGGTCCTCTCCGCCCCCTCCCCAGCTGGGTGAGCCTAGCATCTGAGATCAGAACCAGGGCATGATCTCATCACAGGGACACCGCTGCTCATTACTCACATCTCCCAATGCAGAACGATGATCACTTGCCCGTGACCAAGCTCAAGGGCAGCTGTCTGGAGAGAGACTCGCCTTAAAGGGCACCGGACCATTCCCAAAGAAGATGGAGGCTTTCACCTGGCTTGGCGGGGTGACCAGCTGGCCCCCTTCAGCCTAGGATAGTCCGATGGAGCCAGACCGAGGGAGCTCCATGTGGCTAGAGGCATCCCAGCTAGGATTTTCCCTGGCTCTGGGGTTGGATCACAAAGCCTGCCCACGAGGGCACCACCCTGAGAAGAGAGAAATGGAGGAATCCCGAGCTGGATTTCCACACCCCTCTTTGACATCAACTCCAGGTCTCCTCCCGTGGGCTCTGCTTGGATTCCTGTGCCTACCTAGAATGGACACGTTGGGCACAATCTTCAGGAGAAGACCTGGAAGGTGGGTACCACGCCCACTGGAATGGACTCACGTGCTCCCTGAACTCCTCCCTGCATGGGGCAGGATGGTATTTTCCCCACCCCACCCAGTGGCGTCACAAAAGCTGGCCATTCCGGGGACATGACGCTGCACCCACGGGAGACACAACTGCCCGTGGCTGTGGGATCAGCTCCAGATGGGTTTCCCCAGAGTCATGCAGAGCTGGGGAGGGAGCTGGTTACGTTCCGGTCCAGAGGACTGACAGACCTGCTCCAAATTTCCCACCCTTCGCTATCTCTCCGACTTGGCTGAGCCCTGGCACGTATTTTCGTTGGTCTGCTCTCCTCACTCAGAGCCGCCGGCCTGGCAGATGGTAGCAGGTGGGGACACTGCAGGGGGAGAGACCCCTTTGCTTTGCAAGGGGCTCCAGATGCTGGGGTGGGGGGAGCCCCAAGGCTTGCATGCTTGGGGAAATCACTCCCGAGACATCAGCCTGCCTCTGCAGTAGCTTGGGAGCACGGGGACTTTCCAGAGAACACCGCGTCCCTGGCAAACAAACAGCACGTGACCGCGTGAAGAACCCGCCCTTTGTCGCTTCCCAGCTCTGAAGCAGACAGCAAAAAGGTGGCACTCGGTGCTTCTATTTCCATCTCCCTGGCAGTCCCAGCTACTCCACAGCCTGGAGATCCTTTGGCGGCTTGAAAAGCAAGACGAGGGAAGGAAACAGACCCAGATCAGCACCCAGGCTGACTCAGGAGGGGGCTGCGCCGGGGGCAGTGAGCCTGAAGCCTAGCGGAGGAGGTGGCGAGAGGTGCATAGGCGAGCGCAGAAGGGGAGAGACCGGCCACCCAAACCCAATGGGATCAGACTGCAAGTGCCGGGTTTGGTAGCAAAACAACCCGACTCCCTCGGGGTCAAGTCAGGTCACCGCTGATGGTCTTCTCCTGCCCCCGGGGCCGGCGTGGCCCACTCCTGCCAGCCGCTGCCACCTCGCTCTGCTGTGCATGTGTGACGGAGTAGGAATATTGTGTGTGTGCCTCAGTTTCCCCTATGCATTTCTTGAGCGTCTATGTGAAGGGATAAGGATGTGTAGCTGATGCAAAGCAAAGCTTCTCTGCAGGTGTCCATACCTGAAGCTGTAATCTGACCCTAAGTGTGGGAGGGAGGTCACCTGACCTGGCTGAGCCAGGGGGAGGAGGGGCTGGAGAGGAGATTTGGGAAGTCTGAAGTGGCTGGAGTCAGGCAGGGAGGCAGAGGAGCTATCTCGCTCTCTGGACCCCAGAATGGATCCAGCTGAGGGCTCACGCTCGCTGTATGGTCTGGGTTAGACCAGGTAGAGGTCATTGAATAAACCTCTGTTTTACTGGCTGGCTGAGAGTCACGTTTGACTGTGGATTTGGGGTGCAGAACCCACGGGCTCCCCCAGGACCCCGCCCGGGCAGGCTCGCTGGAGGAAGCGCACGGAGGGGCAGAAGGTGCTGAATGCTCTGAGGTCAGACCCAGGAAGATGGAAGCGGGAACTGGGTGAAGCTCCTAGCCTTGGAGACAGACTGTGTACGGAGAGGGGACGCTCCTCCCCAACCCCCCGCCCCCGGAGTCCTGACTGGCTTCCTAGGGAGCGGTTCCAGAGCATCGCCTCGGGCACTCCGGGACAGCATGTCACTGAGTGAGTCTGCCCAGGCATTGCGGCACCTCTCGCTGCACCGCGCTCAGCGGGAGTGGGGCAACGCAGCGCCACCGTGCCCACCCCGCAGACAAGAGGTGGGATCAAGTCAGAAAATGACGCGACCCTCTCCGGCGCAGGGTGTGCACTCGGGCGTGGGTCACCGCGGCATGCCACGGCATCCCCTCTGCATCCAGCCAGCCACGGGGGAAGCTCAGAGCGGAGGGCACTGGCTATGCACCGCCGCCCTCACCACGACTATCTCAAGGGCCTGCCCGGACTTTGAGAACTCAGCATCGAGGGGTGGATCTGCCTGGGTATTCCAGGACGCTTGGCTTCCCTCCACGCCCCAGCTCCTTGTGCTAGGCTCCAGCCTCCTAGGTGGTCTGCTAGGCTCCATGGTTAACCAGGTTGTTTTTCTTTTCACGGGTAGAACAGAAACTGCTTAAGTGCAAAAAAATTCCCTTCTCTGTTTTCAATTGTCCAATGCAAACAACTGTGAGCTGCCAGCCCTGGGGTCGCAAAGGGGTCCGGGGGAGCAGGCTGGAGTCACACGGCTGGGCTGGAACTTCCCAAAACCCTTCGTCCTCCCCCGCGCTGGGGACAGATTCCACCATGTGTGTTTCGGCAAAGCGGCTGGGACCTCCCGGATTTCAATGGGAAACAGCTGCAGCAAGGAGAAGCCCCGCTGGAGGCTAGGTCCCGGCTTTGGGGACGGCTCACTGAGGGGGTATGGAAGGCAGGTACCACCCCAGAGCTTGTGTCACTGGCAGGCAGACACGTTCTGTGGGTTTGCTGCGCGCCTGCGAGAGGAGACCCTAGCGCCTGCTAGGCGCGTCTCTCCCATCAGCGCCTTCCACTGGATGGAGAAGCCTGAATTAAGTGCTCAACCCAGGGCCCAGGGAAAAATCCCTTGCGGAGCAGAGGTGGCTCTTTAAGCAGGGATTGCACTGGGAGCCTTGGGGATGCCTTAAAGGGGTTGCTCCCAGACCCTGAGTTGCTGGTCGGAGGCAAGACCTCTGTGCATGCTTAGCAGGCTCCCACGTGCGCCGAGTAAACACCAGAGTCTGCAGAGAAGGATGCTATCGCTCAGGCCAGTGAATTCAGACGGACTCCAGCAGCACTGTGCTACCATCACTCTCCAGCTCCGGGTATCGCCCCTCTGCCCTGCCTGGCTGTTTTCACAGCCTCTTCTCTCAGATCGACCAGGTGGAGAGCAGGGAGCCACCCCCCACCCCCATCCTCATGTGCTCTGGGTGCTGTTCCTGCAGAATTTGTGGCAGGGACATACTTCCCTGAGCAGCGACCCTCCCCCCCAGACAAGGGGTTGGAAGGGGAAGGAGGGTCCTGGGAGGGGGGTACAGAGGCTGCTGAGCTTTGCACCCCTGTGCCCCACACTGTCGAGTTGTGCCCTGACTCCCTTGCACACGCGCCTCCCCAGTGCCACCACATCCCCTCTCTGCATTCCCAGCCTTGGTGGTTTTCATGCTGCCAGAAAATGTTTTCCTTCAAAGCCACAAGCCAGTCATTATTATCAATCATTAACAGCCACCTGCGGGCCAGAGGCCCTTAACCCCTTCGCTGCCGGACCCCAGCAGGGCTGCCCACGCCCCCCCACTGCTTGCCATGTTCCGTCTCCCCCCAAAGGCCAGGCAAGCCTTGCAATTGCTACAGCGGGTCCCTGCTGCTGGCGCCGGCCCAACCCAACCATAACACAGCACCGATTGGAAGCCCGCCGGCCGCTTACCTGAGGAGTGGCCCCGCCTTTCACAGGGCCACGCTCATCTCCAGCTCCTCCCCACACTAGGCCGCCTCCTGGCATTGGGGCAGCCCTGCACCAGCGTTTCGACCCATTCGCTGAGCTTACACCTGCTGGGCCGGCGGGGAGAGACCCAGGCCACACGGGGCCAGGCAAAGGAGTGGACATGATCACGCCTCGGTTCCCGGGAGGAGACAGAGGGTGTCACGGTGGTCTCTGCTAGCTGAGGTTTTTGCTTGCCAGCTTCCACTGGCATATGCCCTCTCTTGTCCAGAGGGTTAAGCTCCTCCCTTCCTGGACTATTTATATAGGAGCCCCAGGGCCAGATTTCCAAGGACACAGCCCCCAGATTTTCCAAAGAGCTCAGCCCCCAACACACACCCAGTGGGGCTCTCAACAGCTCCTTCCCCCCTTCAGCGTCAGAGATCCTGCCAGTCCAGCAGCCTGAGCCCCTAACCTGACCTGCCTTCAACCCCTTCCTCCCACCCCGGACAGCCACGCCCTCTGCTTCCTGCTCACCTAGCAGTCAGCCCAGCCAGAACAAAGGCACCAGAGGCTGAGCCCAGATCCGCCTTATCTTACCTCGGGTCTTGGCTCCTTTAGCAAGTCAACATCTCCCAGTTGGGCTGTGTGCACTGAAACGAGCCATGCTGCTGAATCTTAAAGGAGCAGCACCTGCTATGCCTCAGCTGCCTTTAGGAACCACCTGCGAGGCTTAGTGATCAGCTGGCTGCTGGACCAGTCCTTCCCCACAGGGACCCTGCTGGCCTCTACAGAATGGAAAGCTTTCATTTCAAAGCTTTGCCCCCTGCCCCAAGGCTGCCTGCCTGACATGTAAAACAATAGCGCTGAGCTGCCCACATTTGTCTCAAGGAGGTGTTGACTCTGAAACCTAATGATGACTGATAAAGACGTTGACTGGGTCACTGCTGATCATTTTACCAGAAACACCCAACTGCTCTGTGGTTCTGGGTGGTTCTTGAGCCTCCCACTTCCCTCCTCCCTTCAGTCTGACCCCTGCCACCCAGGCCCCCAAAACCATCACCCCAGGCAGAGCAAACTGACACTCTCCTCAGCCTGCTGTTAGGAGGTCTATGGCTACGGACATCCTGATGGCATCCCTGGGCATGAGCAAAGCCGATGCCCGGGCCACAGGGCCACACAGCAACTCCATTCTTTCCTACTGTCTATGGGCCTGTTCCCGTAATGATTGCTGAGCACGAGGGAGACCCAAGACTGGAACAGCAGTGGGGCTGGGACGGTGGGGCGCTGGCAGAGCTGCAGGGGGTATTGGGGGGCTTGATGAGGGCAGACCCAGCAATAGCAGGGGTGGAAGGTCAGGAATGGGCTGCATTTTGCAGCACTACCTGTGATGTGAGGACCTAGGACTGGGACTGCAGGGAGGCTCCAGGAGGGAGGACCCCTGGGCTGGACCACCCCGGCTCGCTGCCCGTCAGGAGGAGGTGCCGTCAGCGGCAGAGCGGCGCGGGTGAATCTTGCACGCACCCTGCCTAACTCGAGCACAGCTCTCCCTCCCCCACTTGGACAAGCACCGAGATGTGAACGCAGTCAAAGGCGATTCTGGCAGGCAAAGCTGCAGCTGGATGCTGTTACCCCGCTCCCTGCCCTGGACACTAACCCGGCGCCTCTCATCCCCCGCCCCACACGCTCCTCCCGCCGGAAACAAAACAGCAGCCCGCAAATCCCACTTGCATGTGTCCGATCAGCTCCTGGCCAGGAGCCCGGCCGCAAACCCCACACCGGAGAGGCAAAAGGACAAAGAACGCCTGAATGTAAACACGTCCGGAAGGGCGGGGAGAGCTCCCCAAGCTCTCTGGACAGAGCCGGCCTGCAGCAAGAAGAGATGCTCTCCACCAGAAAGGAGCTGCCCTGACAAGAGGCCCCCTCCGCTGCAACATCGGAAGGCGAGGGGCTTCTCTGGCCAGACACAGCTTCGGGGTTTGAGAACATCGGGGAGCTGATGCTCCTCTTGTCAATCAGGAGCAACTCCAGTGTGGGGGCCAATCCGGCCTTTCACTTGCAAGGAGCAATGCCATGTTGCGTATTCTAGCACCAGCTGAGCGGAGCGCACCATTGCACAGGAACACACAGCAAGACTCTCTGCCTCAGCCAGCTTACAATAGGCTACACAGACAAAGGGCGCTACAGACGCTGAGAGACTAAGTGACTTGCCCAAGGTTCCATGAGGAGTCTGTGGCAGAGCCAGGAATCGAGCCCAGCTCTCCCGAGGCCCAGGACAATGCCTTGCCCACAAGTCTGCCCTCCCTTTCCTCCTCTTAGAATATTTTCTAGGACTATAAAATTTACCACCTCATACTGTGCCCATCATTCTGCCCCACCTCCCTGCCTCCCCCGGGGCAGCACACGCCAGCCACCGCTCCGAGGGAAGGCGGAAACTCTTCCAGAATACACTTGAGCCAATTGAGCCATGCAATGCAGGGGGTAGGGGGGGAAATTCTTTCCACCCCCACCCCCTGCAAACTGTCAGCTTAGCCTTGAGGTGGGAGATTTTATTACCAGGAGCCTGTAATGACAGGAGCAGGCTGAGAAGGAAGAGACGGATTAGCTCATTGGCTCCCTTCAGCTCTTAGCCTGCACGAGCTACAAAGGTGATTAATGGCTGTAACATTAGCCAACCCTGTTTAAAACCCAGCGGCAGGATTTGGCTCCCTCTCCCCCCAGGGCCGCAGGACAGTGTGAAACTAGCTCCCAAGGCTCCTGCTCAGTTGTTACTTGGGGCGCATGCAAGCAGAACTCCCAGCTATCTGCCTTAGATATTTACCTCGACCCTCGTTCCTGTGCTGTCTGAGCCGCTCTCGACTGTTAATGTATCTGGCCTCACAGCACCCCATGAGGTAGGACCTATTCTCTCCATACCACAGATGAGGAACTGAGGCACAGAGAGGTTAAATGACATGCCCGTGGTCACGCATTATGCCACTGAGACATTGGTGCTTTAAGGGGATAGAGCAGGGGTGGCCAACCTGATTCCAAGAAGGAGCCAGAATTGACCAATGAAATTGCCAAAGAGCCACAGTAATGTCAGCAGCCACCTCTCCGCTACCCCCTCCAGCCCCCAGCGCCTCCCGCCCACTGGCAGCCCTGCCAATCAGCACCTCCCCATACCTCTCACCTGCCACAATCAGCTGTTTTGCAGTGCACAGGAGGCTCTGGTGGGGAGGAGCGAGCGCATGACAGGCCCGAGGGAAGGGGCAGGGGACTCGGGGGAAGGGGTGGAGCGGTGACAGGACCTGGGGCAGACCAGGGGGTTGAGCGGTGAGCACCCCACGGCACATTGGAAAGTCGGCATCTGTAGCTCCAGGCTCGGAGTCAGCGCCTATGCAAGGAGCCGCAGATTAACATGTGAAGAGCCGCATGCGGTTCCGGAGCCGCAGGTTGGCCACTTCTGGGCTAGAGGTTTATTATTGTAGCATGAAGGGGTTAGTTAATCCCACAGGAATATCAGGGTGGCGGTTATACTCCCCACCCCCCCTCGTCAGGAGCCTTGGCCAGGTTTGGGAAGGTGTTGAATTATTAACCTCAAAACTATGCAGTTGTTCCCTGTAACCTAGGAAGCCCGGCTCTGCAAACGGAGTTTAAAAACCCCTGGTGTTAGCAGGACAGCATATGTCTGCACGGACGGGTATAGGAGTGCGAGTGTGCATGCATGTTGTGTGCAATTGTGTGTGTGCATGATGTGAATGACAGAGAGAGCGCCTCTGTAGGGGAAGGTGAATGAGGTGGACCAGCGCCCCTGAAATCAGTCCCTTCGCTGGTGCGGCCGGTGCCAGCCTGGAGCAGCAGGTGATGGCCTGGGGGTACATCATCTGGCGGTCCCGAGAGCGCTCCCAGCCCCTGTGACTCAAGTTGCAGCTAGGGCGGCCAGTTTTGGCTGGAAGGTTTTGTCCCATGACGTAATCTTTAATTCAAGATTCATCTTTAAATTCCTGGAGACCACAGGACAATCCTGGAGGGATGGCAACTCTCGAAGCAGCACGCAACCAGCTTGACAGTGCTGGGCTGGGGGTGGGGCGCCTTCCCGCAGAGAGGGGGGCACCTGGGGCTCTGTCTGGTCTCCTCACGGCTCCAGCACTCCACTTTTTGACTGAGGTGGAATCAAAACTCAAAGCTCCCCAGCTCCCTGCTGCTTGGGAAGCCCAGCCCCTCACATTCCATCTCCAGCCATGAAGAGAGGCCAGGCGGTGACCTTCGCAGCGCGGCTGATGTGTGCATTGCTGAAATATCCTGGCTTCTACTTCTCCCTCCCTTCTCCCTCCTCCCCCCCCCCGCCCCTTTCCTGTTCCGCGCCCTGAGCACATCTGGCTCGGTCAGATCAGAGGCAGCTAACGAGTCCCACTGCAACTGGAATCACAGCCCGGGTTGCACAAAACAACAGGCCCCGGCAGGCTCCCAAATGAGCACCAGTCTCTCTCTCCACTTCCCTCCAAGATCTGGAGCATTCTCCAGGCCTGCCGGCTGCTGCTCCACAGGGAGAGGGACCAGCAGGGCAAGAACAAAAGATATTGAAACACAAACAAAACCGAAAAAGCAACACCAGTTCCAGTGTGGCTCTGGACTCCAACCCTGCCCATTTGGGGTTACTGTCATAACAGTGCTTGCTCTCATTTCATCCCTGGACCTCAAAGCGCTTTACAAAGGCGGAAAATGGTCATTTATCCCCACTTTATTGACCTGGGAAACTGAGGCACAGATAGGGGACATGACGTGGTCCAAGTCGCACAGGAAGGCAGTGGCAGCGTTGGAAATGAAACCCAGGTCTCTGGACTCCCCATCTTGTGCTCTTACCCACCGCACCATGGTGCGGCCAGGGCTTTGAGATACACGGCCGAGACCGGCTCATCCATAGCCTCCACATTCCACATAGTTCAGCCCTAAACCTAAGTGGATCTTTTCAGGCACTGGACACAACGGCCAACCTCTGCCAGGGCCCAGGATGTGCGTGTGGGTTGATCTATGGCTTGCTAGAGACAGCGGACACAATACTTGCATCTGGATCTGAACGGCCCCCGTGCAGGAGGCTGTTTGAGTATTCTGACCTCTCATCTCTCCCCTCCGCTATTCCTGACATTCATCCTCCGGGTCTGGCCTCTCAGCGCACGGGGCCAGGTTAAACACCTTCCATAGCTGGAAAACAAACCGGCAGTAGTGTTGGCGGGAAGAGGGGAAAGAGATAGGAGACTGGCCCATCAATTCCAAACCAAGCATTTCAAGACTTCTCCTGGCTTTGAAATTATTCCTCCCGTTGTATGGATGCGGAAAACGGAGCTAAAGAGACAGTTTAGAGAACCCAGGAGCCCTTGCTCTAAGCACTAGGCAACAGTGCCTCTCAGAACGGTTTAAATTCCTGAGTAGTTATGAGACAGAGCAAGAACTCTCCCCAAATACTTATACTCTAACTAGGATGTCACCAGAGGGTGACTAGCTCGTGGCTTTGACATCACAGCTGCAATATTTTACTTCTCACAATCATAAGAAATGTCCGTGACAACTTTTTACAGAAGCATTTCGAAAACCAACAGGGTAGCAACATGGCAATGAACTTCACTTCCACCCGACAATCACTGGCTGAATGACCCAGCATCCCGGCCATCAAACTATTTTGAACAAGCCTCTGAAAGGTTTATTCCACCCCTCATCCTGTATTTCACACAATATAAACTGGAGGAAGGGCAGAGGGCTGTTTGTGGATGGTTTGAATACAGCTATGTTTTCCCTTGATAAAAAATATTGACATCCAGTGAATATCCAAACAAACAACATGAACAAACTAAAACATACACATGGGTTAATAAAAATCTCAGACCTCAGCTGTTTTTGTTACTCTAGTACAGGGGTCTCAAACTCAAATGACCATGAGGGCCGCATGAGGACTAGTGCACTGGCCCGAGGGCCGCACCACTGACACACACACATACCCTCGCTGCCCCGGCTCTGCCCCCACTCCACCCCTTCCATGAGGACTAGTGCACTGGCCCGAGGGCCGCACCACTGACACACACCCTGCCCCGGCTCCGCCCCCACTCCACCCCTTCCAAGAGGTCCCACCCCTGCCCCACCTCCTCCTCTGAGCACGCAGCTCCCCATTCCCTCCTGGAAAGCGCTAGGCACCACCAACAGCTGTTTGGCAAACAAAGCAAGAGCAATATAGGAAGTCCAGAGCTAGAAACACGCGCGGCCCAGCCAGGCAGCAGAGAAGCCTCCACTTCTGGCCCCTCCGTCCTGCAAACTGCTATGGGGGGGAGGGGGGGCGCCAGGAAGCTTGGCGGGCCGCAGGGAAGGGCTTTGCGGGCCGCATGTGGCCCCCGGGCCGCATGTTTGAGACCCCTGCTCTAGTATCATCTGTACCCTTTAGCATATGCAGGTAGCCTTCTAATTCACACCGATCTAGGTAGCAGCTCACACAGTATAATGCTGTTTCACATGCTTAGAATGCTTCATGAACATCACCACTGAAATGCAGCTACCTCTGGGGTGGAAGGTGGTTGCCAGCTAGCATGCAACAGAACAATACATGTAAAGGGAAACATGTTGGCCATGGCCATCTAAACAAAACCCCTGCTCAGGTGCCCTGGGATCTTTGAGGTCTGGGAAGAGCAAGCACTTCAGATTCCTGCTGGGAAAAACCATTCCATGCTGCATTGGACTCGAGGTTTGGTTGGGATGCTCACTCAAATCTGCGGGGATTTGAACCTGTGGCTATAAGGAGGGCTTCCCTTTAGGGAGCAGGGGGCATCCAGGACTCAACACAGCATTTAAAAATGATCGGGCACATTATAGCTCAGAGAGCCATAACCAGGACTCTGGTGACCAAAGATCACCTGAGGTCTGTTCTTGGGCCCTACGGGCTCCCCACAATAGACCACAGCCCCAGCGAGGTTCCTTTCTTTATTGCTGATGTAAGAGCCTCTTTGGTGACACAAAGCCTCCTGTAAGCACCTCGAGGGGATGTGAATGACCCAGTGCCTGGCTGACGAGAACAGGGCTCTCGCCTTCCCTCTGTTACCCGCACCCATCACAGCCGGCCTCTTGGTAACTCAGTTCCACGCCCCCGCACCTGCTAATCAAACAGCAAACCCGAATGATGGAAATTTCAGCTCTGTCTTCGTGTTCTAGACAGCTTCATCGTCTCCCGCCCTCAAGGTCTGTGCCTTGAAGATACTGGAGCTGGGCTGGTGTCACCGCACCTGCTATCTATCCTTGGCTCTAACCAGGTGCTTCCTGTTCCTAAGGCAACAGACCCTCAGCCCTGTTAGCTCCCTGGAACATTTCTTGTTAATTTCATCACATGCTGTATATGCCCTGGCTGGAAGGCAGCATTTGCCTCTCCTCCCGAGACACCTGTTTACTAGAAGATCCCATCCCATCCTCAAACCTGGGGATATTACTTTAGAACAGCTGTACTGGGTCAGCGCAGTACAGTGCCCTGTCTTCTGACAGTGGCTGGTGCTGAAGAGTCGCAGCATAGACTGTTTTTTCTCTCCTTGTATGGAAACTGCTCCATCCCCTAATCAATTCTGTTGCCCTTCTCTGTACCTTTTCCATTTCTAATAGATTTTTTTTTAGATGGGGCAGCCAGACCTGCATGCAGTATTCAGGGTGTGGCAATACCATGGAATTATACACTGGCAGTGTGATATTTTCTGTTTTATTAGTTATCCCTTTCCTAATGGAGCCTACCATTCTGTTACGACAAATCATTTTGCAGTTTGGTCCCATCCTTCACCATCTTCAGTGGGCTCATGGCCCTGCAACTACACAAAGGGCACAAAGCTACACAAAGTGCCACTATCCTCTGTCCGACCACTCACTAGAAGGGAACAAGAAAGAACCAAAGTAAAGTCTCCTCTGCCAACATTTGCACTGAACTGGACACAACAGCCATCTCTTCTTTACAAGCAAGCAGAATCCTTCCAAGATTTAAACAGTGCAATACAGAGAACACAAAGACATAACAATGGTGTGGCTAAAACACTATACTTTGTGTCAGGGATTCCACAGAACCATACTGAAAGCTGTATTGTAGCACTTTAACTGAAGAGTTCAAGCACAAGGTGAAGGACATTAAAAGAGTTCATAATAATTACCCAACTTGCTTTTCATCTGTAGATCTCAAAGCGCTTTACAAAGCAGATCAGTATCATGATCTCTGTTTTACAGATGGAGAAACTGAGGCACAGGGCAAGGACATGACTTGCCCAAGGTTGCCCAGCAGGCTAATAGCAAAGCCAGGAATTGAACCCAACCCTCCAAACTCCGAGTCCAGTGCCCTGTCCCCTAGGCTTGCGTCTCCCAATTTCAACAGTACCCGCAGCTAGACAAAGGGCCATATTGTGTCCTGACCTGCCCCCGCACAGAGTTAAGTGAACGCCAGTGAGTTTTTGTGGAGTAGAACCGGGATAAGGCTGGGCATTAGTTGCCTAACAAGGTTGGGTGTGGGAGAGGTACTTAGCCCTCCCTCTGCTTGTTGGGTATTTAGATCATTGGATTCCCATACACACATTCGCTCATGTTAAGTACTACAGGGATCGGCCCAGACCCACAGTGTGCTGATTGCAAACTGCAGCACTTAGGAACAGGGGAGTCAAATGGCCACACCAAAGGTCCATCTACCGTCCATCCTGTGTCTGACAGTGGCTGATACCAGCTGCTTTGGAGGATGTTACAAGCACAAGGAGGGTAGGTCCAACTAGTCTGTCTGTCTCTTTTCTCCTGTCCTCAGCAAACAAAGAGGTGTCAGCCCTGGGGATTCAGGCCGAGACAATCCAGCACATTGGATTGTACAATTTCCTAGGAGAGACGTTCCTCAAGGCAGCTGGCAGGTTTCTACAACTCTGTCATCTCTTTTATTAGCCCCCTGTAGGTCTCCGGGTCAAAATGCCCGTCAGTGATCTGTGTACGTGCATGTTAACACATACATGGGCTATTAAAAAAATCCATTGCTAATCGAGAGAGAAATCCATGGAGGAGAGGAGGGGCGGTAGACTTCCAGGTGCCCTCCCTGCCCTCTGACACCATCACTCAGCTGCTGGACATTCCACTGCCTGCCCTGGTCTCCTGCCTGCTTTGTCCTCCTTGGCAGAGCTGGACCCTGTACTGAGTCCAAGAGGAGGAAGCGCCTCTCTTTGAAAAGCGGTCCCAGAACTATGCCATCGTTTGTTTGTGTGCAGCTGGAACCATTGAGAGTCTGGCAACCATTTCCTCACTGGACGCTGAATCCTTCTCTCTGTCCCCCCCACGGCCCACTGCATGGGAGCAGGGCCGGGTCAGGATCTAGCCAGAGGATCGGGGGGAGAAACCTCACTCTTCTCGGAGCACGTCATCTGTCCATGGGAAATGCAGAGGCTGTTGCAGCTTTGCTTGGCTTCTTCTCCGGTCTGCGGCCTGGCTGGGTCCCAGATCGTTTTTGCCTGCAGCCCGGGTAATTTCTCACCTGTTGTGTGAAGCAGCCTCACATGGTCAGGTAACAACACGCTCTTCAGATTCCATGCATACCTGACCGGTCCATCCTGCTGTTGTACTGAGCTCATCACCCGTCAGCACTGCAGCAACACAGGTAGAGATGAAGCAAACTAAAGGCATTTAAATAACTGACAAGAGCATGTGTGGGTGGGTGCGGATGCACTTCTGCCCTCTGCTGGACAAAATCACAATAGCTTAGCTGTGTGTCATAAACCCCACATTGCTAATGGAGATTATCCTGTGGCCCAGGAAGAGCAGAATTCAAGTTCTATCCCTGTTGTCACTGTGAAGTTGTGTGTGGCAATAATTTGCTGCAGCGCAGTGAGATTGGCAATCAATTTGTCACAGCGTTCATAGTCAACATAGGGAGATTCCCAGCAGGGAATCGTCCGCACAACCAGGTTCCACTGGTAATCCAATGCTTTCCTGTACATGGCTGACACACACACACACACACACACGTACGGAGGTTCTCATAGTTTTGACTGTGGTCTTCTGGTTTCGTGGACACTGAACAACTTGCAATTGATTCTGTAACACAGCTGCGCACACACACACACAGGGTGTGCAAGCTCAACATGTGTGTACAACTCTCACTGACCGAGCATGTATTGGAAGGCAGAAGTGGGCCCGGGGTATTTCAAGTGGCAGCTCTATGATGTGACTTAGTGCAAGAAGAGGCTGGTGGACTCTGAAACCCAGAATTCATAGGAGCAAACTGGATGGATCTGTCTTTTGAGTGAAAGAATAATAAAGAATGGTGGATTATTACTGGCACACTCTACTCCAATGCATTTAACATGCTGTATAGTGATAGAACATGCTGTATAACGATCGATTGTGCTCCCTTAGCCTATTCACCTTAATAAAAAGAAGGTTGAGGAGTGACTTGATGAGTCTGTACGTACTTTCACAGGGAACCAGAGAGCCAACAACTAGAAGTTGAAGCTAGACAAATTCAGACTGGACATGAGATATGTTTTTAACAGTGAGGGTAATTAACCATTGGAACGGCTTATTAAGGGTTGTGTTGGATGCAGCATTTTTGGCATTTCTTAAATTAAAATTGGATGTTTTCCTAAAAGAGCTGCTCTAATTCAATCAGGAATTATTTCAGTGAAGTTCTCTGGCCTGTGCTATATGAGAGGTCATGGTCTCAATGGTCGTTTCTGGCCTTAGAATCTATAAACGATGGAACTGTAGATCTAGTGCCAGCCATGTTTGTCCCCAGAGCTGTTGCAGCTTATTACAACGGAGATGCAACACACTGTGCTCTCTCTCTCAGGGAGACATTACTTTTGTTTTTCCTTGCAGCCACTTTCTATAATCCAAGATAGAAGCCAAAGTGAGACGTAATGCAAAAATAGCTCCCCGGGTTTGAAGAAGAATATTGCTGAATATTCTGAAGATTTGCTCAACAATCAGGAGATTGAAAAAAATAATGTGTTTTGTGTTCCTTTGGGTTCCTATTGGTGTTTTAGGGGTCACATTTTAAAAGATTTTTATCTGCAACCACAAGAGCTAAAAAACATACTTTAATGAGAACTGGGCTCCTCGGCTAATAACCCGATTCCAACAGCTGGGGATTTATGAAAACACCAAATATAATGAGACTCATAATAAAATCATGAGAGTTGCTAACACGGTGAGAAGCATAACATTCAAAGACTACAATTTCCACAGATAATAAAGAAATAAAGATAATCACGAGTCTTCAATAAACCAAAGATGCACCGTACACAGCAATCAAACAAACCCCCTGTATCGCTTTACCCACCGTTCAATGATACAGCATTTAAAACAAGAGTAGGATGACCAGATAGCAACTGTGAAAAACCAGGAATGGGTGGGGAGTAATAGGAGCCTATATAAGAAAAGGTCCCCCAAAAGGGGACTGTACCCATAAAAACAGGACATTTGGTCACCCTAAACAAGAGAGGGTCATCATTAAACATATCTTCTGGATGCTGGGATCTAACTGGCTAAAGACTACTAATCACATGACCTTGGAATTTCATAACATTCCAGGAATATTTACGGCAAGTGGACTAATTCTGTGAATGAAAACAACACGTTCCTTTCCTCAGCCTTTTGGCTCATCCCCAGCACTGGGTGCCTCATGCTCATATAAATAGCTCAGCCCATTTTTGCAGAGACAGAGGGGGTGGGATGAGCGCCACTCTGACCTCAGCACCTTATTTTTTAAGAAAGAAGAGTCTGAAAAATACTCCCACTGCCTGAGTGTTAAAGGCACCATGCCACGGTCTCACCCTCGTCCTGCAAGTTTTACCCTGCCTGGATCCCTCCTGCATTTCAGCTCATTTCCTCCTACACAGCACCCAATCATCTCTGCTGGGTGTTTCCATAGCATGCGTTCATGTCTCCATCCACATAGCTCGTCTCTCCACCCTCACACCTGCTCAGCCCTCCAGAATCAACCTGTTCTCTGACACTGCCTGCTCCAAATGCTTGCAACTGATCTCTTCCTTTTGTTTGGCGCTGTAACAAATCTGAGACTGCTAGGTATGTCGGCTGCTAGGCTATGCTCCAGGGGCATTTGGAACTTCACGGCAGCAGCCGGGATAATCATTCAGCCCCTCCTGCTCCAAAAGCACAGAACTTCACTGCTTGAACTGAAGGAAACTCTTTTTGGCTGTATAGGGGATAGGACACACAGCTGAGCTGTTCCAGTCCCATCTTCAATCTAGATGGCCGCGTTGTACACACTGATCAGTTACAGTATTTCTCTTGGGACAGATAACATACTTTCCCTTCCTCTGTATTTGTAAGATGCTCTTGGCCCCTACAGTCCCAAAGTTTGAACTCCAGGGGATGGACAGCAAAGTGTCCCTAAAGGAGAGCCATATGCTCTGGAATGTACTCCCTCTTCTGGGCCAGAGCCAGAGCATGGCGGCTGTTAGGGTGCAGTGCACTTTGGCTTTGTCTACACTGGGATATTTAGTGTAAACCTCTAATGTAGACATACCGCACCAATGTGATTTGAAGTCATGGTAAGTTACACCATTGCAAGCCGTATCTTACACCAGTGCAACGTCTACACTAGAGGTTTCCACAGATGTAGCTACATGAGTGGCTAAAAACCTCTAGTGTAGACAAGATCTATAGTCAAAGTGTATTATCCTTTGCATGGCCAAAGATGGTAGATATTGGATAATAATAATACACCGGGCCCTTGCTATCGCCCACATCACTATAGCGCAGGTTCACATACAGCACGGTCATGGTGATGGATCTCAAATTTAAATATTTAAATTGGGATCCATGGCAACGCGTCCCCTGCATTAGCGCAGGACTACGCATGGATCCTGAACCCCGGGCTATAGTGAGGGGCTGGTGTAGTACAGAGGAAGGACAATCTAGCTTCAGATTTGGGAAGAACTGGGTCTCCTACAGTTCCCTGCTCTGCCACAGACTTTCCGTGTGATGTTGGGCAAGTCACTTTGCCTTTCTGTGCCTCAATTCCCCATCAGTAATGCAGGGATAACAGCATTGCCCTACATCAGAAGGGTGTTAAAGACTATGAGGTGCTCAGTTACTATGGTGATGGGAACTATATAAGTACCTTCGATAAAAAGGATAGTTTTGATTTGGGCTACTTCACTTCCATTTCTCCAAGGAGCACAGGATATCCCACCAACGGGTGCAAGATAAATAAGCAGCCTGGGATAATTATACTGAGCCAGAAGCTCTCATTAAATACTCCCAGCACCCGCAAGGTTTGGCACACCGGGGCTCAAACCGGTCATTAAAAGCAGCGTCAGGGCCAGATCAGCAATTTACTCACAGAGATGTTGCACCGAGATTGTGGGCCTGACTTTACAGATGTCACCGGCCCGCCAGGCCCTTCGATTGCGGGAGCTGTGACTGTACAGGGTGTAGCATGACAGGCAGCAGCATGACACAGTGTTGGGTGGGTGCAAAGGGGACCGGGTGTAGCTGGGACGGAGATGTAGGCTGCCCTGTGAATCATGAGAATCTTCCCAACACTCAGTCAGATTTGAATTCGTTCCTAGAACCTACCACCACCAAACAAGCAAGTAAGTGCTGGATCACCAGCAGAGAATCCACATCAGCTTAAAAGGACCCAGGCTTAAGGGGTCCTGAGAAATGGAGACTGCAGGCGCTCAGCACCTCCCAGGACTGGGCCCTTATGGTTTGCCAGAGCCATGCAAAATCATGGAGGTTTTCAAAGGGAGAGTCCCAATTCACAATCAGGATCGGTATCCCCATTTTACAGTAGGGGAAACTGAGGCACAGATCAGTGGAGTAACTTGAGGTCGGGTCACACAGTGGAAGTGCTGGAAGTGAAAGCGGGATAGTCATGTATAAAGGCACAGGTCCGGGCAGAGCATCAGAAGCCAGGAAACTATGGCCTCCTCTGACCGCGGAGTGTCCCATAGAACAGGGACAAGGATCCGGCCCCAGTTCATGGACGCGTGGGAGTTTGTGTGCCTGCAGGGGTCTCCTTTATCACCAGTGCTGCGCTCTGAAGGCCCTGCCTTCACACCCTGCTCCCCTCCCATGCACAGGGTGAGGGACACCATGTGCCCACCTTATTCAAGATCACGGTGCCATTCTAACAGCTACGCTCTAGCAGAACCCACCGGGCGCAATGGAGGAAGCTGGGGTGGCATTCTCTGGCCTGTGTTATGCATCAGATCATCCGGTCCCTTCTGACCTCAAAACCTAGGCACCGTCCTAATGCCCATGGCCCTACTCTGCCCACAAACCACCCCCACGAGGGCTGTTTAAGTACATGAGGAAACGGGTCAGAAAGAGACGCCTGCTTGAGTCCAAACCAAAGCAGCATCTGCAGACCTGTCTGGCTGGGATTTTAAGTTTGGTTTGAAGATCTAATGCCCTGTGCCTGCCTAATGATAGCGGTTATGGGCAGCTTTAATTAGTAGGCCTTCTACAAGCCCTGGGACTGAGCAGCCTTTTAAATGAGTGGAAGTACTGGCAAGAAAAACACCACCTAGCTGCATTCCTCACCTGATTACCATCTTCAGAGCAGAGCTGGACACAGGGGGGCTCTGCAAACCCACCTGTGCCATGGGAGGAAAGCCCCCGGTTGGCAAACAAGCCCCAGCCCCGAGAGCTAATTGACTACAAAGCGGGAGGAAGACAGAAGAAAAGGTGGCAGCCTCTTTCAGAACGCAGGGCCGCCCCTTGTTTGGCTGGAAGTGTTATGATTCAAATGGCACCAGTCACACACCTCGCGGGCGGGGGCTGGCTCACCGAGAGCAGACACAACTGGGCGAGGCAAGTGTCCGTTGCTGCCCTCGGTATCTTGGTGGCACCTGGAGAGGAGAGACCAGGTGCTGCCCTGATGGGGTGCTTGGCTGGGGCAGAGTGGCCACAGTCTCCTTAGAAGCAGGGTTCGTGCTTGCCAGGGACCAAAGACCTCTCCTGATGAAGAGTCAGGGCTTGACTAGCCCCTAGCATGAACTGCTCTAGGTTAGGATTCGCCACACGGCAGCTTTGCCGTGTGCACCAGCGTGGCCATGCCAGGGGCTGGATTTGGGGCAAACCTGCCCCTGACCCTAGCGAGTCCTGAGTTCCCAGGAAATGCTTAAGGTGAGAGGGGGCTAGTAAGAAAACAAAGTGGATCGGAGAGTCGGGTCTGTGCTACAGCCACGCAAAGCCCGGCACTCCACAAACCCCCAGCAGTCTTGTGGAGGGCGCCTGGTTTTGATGCGGCTCCAAGAGGCGCAGTGGCTGAGTGGTTCAGGCACTTGACTACATTCCTGAAGGTTGAGAGTGCGAGTCTGACTTGATTTCTCATGGAAAGGTCACCTCCAGTTCACCTAGCTGCAAAATGGGTACGTGAGCCACCAGGTTAGGCCAGTCAAAGGTGGCTGGAAGTGATGTTGGTCACATCACTGCCTTGTGTATTGTTGGCTATGAAACTGATGCGTCTTAGCCTGGTGAGCCAGAGTGAGATCAGATTTAGGGAAGGACAAGCACAGTATGTGGATGGGAAATAAAACTGGGACAGAGGTTCTCTTGATGCCTGCTCTTCGAGGCTCTCGGAGATGGGAGGACAGATTTGTTCTCCCCCTGCCCAAGTCTTCCTGGCTAATGTTCCAGGCCAGCCTCAAAACTGAAATCAAACCAACCTGCTGCACTGCAAGAAATAAAGGATTTTTCCTAATGAAAACACCAACCCCAGCTTAATGCTGGTGGCAATATAACCACACGGGGGTGGGGAATGTAGCACTACAGGATCTGCCAGCCAATATCCTGCCTGACTGCAGCCCACACGTAATGCTTCGGAGGGAAGCAAACCTTTCCGCATGGGGCGCCTGGCCAACCGTGCCATGCTGGGCCCAGCAGGGTACAATTCCTTCCTCCCCCCTGCAGTGACGGATGGACAGGAGGTTGGATTTGGTCTTTTCTTCCCCAGGCAGGAGTGTTAGTAGCAGTCAGGACATTCTCCGGCCCAACGGGGCGAGATTTCACGCATCTCTGTGGCTAGGGAATTAATGCACTTCATACCCACCCTGCCTAAGAGGAGAAAGCAGCAGCTACAGGTGGGATTTTTGGAAGCACTTAGCATTGTCCTAGCTCTGCCCCATTGAAGCCAAGGGGAGTTTTGCCAATGACTCCAATGAGAGCACTATAGGAGATCCCATGCTCCTCATACACACCCCAGGCTCTAGGTGGCTAACACAGGCCTCACCCAGCCCCTAGGCAGTCTCCCGTATAAAGAGATACTGCTCACCATGATTTCTTGTCTGAGCAGAGTGGCCTATTGGATAGAGCGCTGGACTGGAACTCAGGAGACATATTCCCAACTCTGACCTGCTGGGGCAGCTCGGGCATGTCACTTCCCTGCTCCATGCCTCAGTCTCCCCATCTGTGAAACTGGCATAATGATACAGAACTTGTTTGTAATGTGTTATGAAATCTAAAGTTCCATTCCTAAGTAGCTATTAAAGGGTCCAACCAATGATCAATAGAGATTTTCATAAACAGCTAATCAATTGTTAGATGTCAGTATGCTGCCTATAGCTGTCTTCTGACGTGCTCACAACCATTTAGCACATACGCTACTCCCGTCTGCAACATGTCTATAGTAGTAGTTCATCATCTATTAACCCTTTATACCAAAGGTTCCACTTCTAAAGGGTTTATGAACCAGGACCAACAGAGCACAGCAATGGCACACCCCACTGCAGTCTCTGTCTGCTACATTTGACCAAGAGCTAGTCAGAAATTTGGCCTAAATGTGTTTTGGGGTTTTTTGCCCCAAAATGCCAATTCATCAAAACCAAAATAGTTTACAAAACCGGGCGTGACTCAACAAGGCACCTGCTTTGTAAAAGTTGGAAGAAAAGAATTTAGAGATTGTCCAAACATCCTGTTTCTAACACTGACCTGGAAAATTGGGGGCGGGGGTTGGTGAAATGACTTTTCATTCAGAAATGTTCATAGTTTACATTGAAACGAAATGTTTCAATTGATCTGAACCAAAACCACGGAGGATCTCGGTTTGCAAAAATTGTCAGGATTTTGACTTTCCCGCCGGATTTGGGACAGGAGAGTTGTTTGAAATGTCAAAAATTCTCATGGGATGGGAAAATCATTTCTTGGCCAGCCCTAATTTGGGTGGTTACAGTGGAGAACTGCATTACCAGAGTATTTATAAAGTATCATGTAACCGCCCACCTTGTCTGGGTTACAGGAAGATAAGAAGGCGACGTTTATTTTTCAGGAGGGAGTTACCTTCTGGTCAATTAAACTTTGATCGTGGGGTTTGTGCCATCACGAGAACCTCCAGGTGGAACAAGGATGGAAAATTGTAAGCTCTTTGGGGCAGGGTCTGTCTTTGTGTTCTGGGTTTGTACAGTGTCTAGCACAGTGGGGTGCTTGGACATGACTGGAGCTCCTAGGAGCTACCGCAAGACGAGGACCTAGGAAGAAGAGTTCTAGTCCGGGTTCCAGCACAGAGTTGGCACGGTGCCTTGGGCAAGTCACTTCCCTCCTCTGCACTTCAGTTTCCTGAGCCTGTAAAATGGAGGCGATGGTACTGAACGCCAGCATGGGCTGGGAGCACTGTATAATGTTTACAAGGTGCAGCCACTAGATTTGCTTGCGAAGCCCAGCATCCTGTTTTATACAAGACTAGCTGGAGAGGAGGAGGAGCTATGGAATGGACTGGGAAGAGCTCCAGGATGTAGGGTGACCAGACAGTAAGTGTGAAAAATCGGGACAGGCAGTGGGGAGTAATAGGAGCCTAGGTAAGAAAAAGCCCCCAAAATCAGGACTATCCCTACAAAATAGGGACATGTGATCACTCTACCGGGATGTATGGGGGAAACCATTCTAATCAGATGACTGGAGGTGAACAGCAGCCACATAATGAAGTGGGGGCTAGCAGAGGGAACACGAGGCTGCTTCAAGAAGTGCCTCCAGTGGCTGCCGACGTCCGGCCTCCAGAGCCTATTTTGTCCCCCAGCGTCCATTCAAAAGGCGACCATGGAACGGTCGGACGGCTCAAAATGGCTTGATAACATGGACATGCGTGTGTCTTTCATACAGCTCTGTCCTATTACACACCCACTTCCTCCTTTGCGAGGCACTGAAAAGACTCCACAAAGAGTAATAAAAGTTGTCAGTAAAGGCTGGATTTCTCTCCTCTGCCAAAGCCCGACTTGAACAGCTCTTCCAAGAGATTTCAGCCTTTTTCATCTCTGGATTTATTGACTGGCTTTTCTCACCGGGCTGGGACGGTAGAACATCCTTCTCAGAGCAAGCCGACAGCCCTTCACAAACCACAGTCTGCCCGCAGCCCCTACAGCACAATTTGCCCACAGCCCCGCCGCTCACCCCCATGGCATGGTCAATTACCCTAGAGAAACTGACCCTTCCTGTGCTATAAGCCATTGAACACTCTGGAGCAGAGAGGAACCAATTTCTGCTCAACACGCCTCAGTCAGTCTAAGGTTAATGCTTTATGCATACATATGTTCACCTCCCGCCCTATTGCACAGAACTCTACTCATTCATGCAGACACGCCAGCCTTATTAGGCAGGACCTACACCTTTCATGGATCTCAGTCCCACTATGAAGTGGTTTAACCCTTTAGAGAGCTAGATATAAACTCCACAGAGCAGAGACTTTATATAGGTAAAGACCCCTGCGCTTCTAACCCCAACAAACAGCAGGGTACATTGCAGGGCAGGTATAAGTCAGTCCAAACAGCAGGGTAAGTCTTGTAGCTTGCACCGACATGGCATTCAGTGTAACTTCCACACCGAGGCAGCAGAAAGGGAGTGTGAGATAAAACAACTTGTCACTCCCCGTCTCTCTCTCCCACCCCCTCCATTTCTGAACACAAGTCTGAATTTGGTAAATAGCCTCCGATCTAGACTGTGGGCCGATCCGAAATCCCGGGTCCACAAACTCTGGCATGTTCCAAATCTGGAGGCCACTCTGCCGGCTGGGAAAGGCTCTCCTGCAGCCATCTTTCGAGGGGGAACCCCAGCCCCGCAGCTGACTGCCCTGCAACTATGTAACGGGCTTCACACCACCCTCTGCCCTAACTGCTGGAACTGGGGTGCTCCTGCATCCCCTGGCTTGAAGAGGTTTCCACCATATCCAGGGTTTACAGTTGGGTTCAATGGCTCTCAGCCCCCCGACTTTACAAACTATTCCAGCCCTGCTGCCCTTTACAAACACCCAGGAAAACATTTCCCCATGCTTCTGTCTGACAGCAGATCCTCTGTGTGCTAGATCGATTCCCAGGACATTCCCTGTCACCCCCATACCCTGCTGCAAACTGGACACCCAGATTTACCTCGACTCCAGAGGCTGACATGTCCGTCGGTGCCAAGGAACGAGAGGGCTAAAAATCCAACCTGTGGCTCCGGCAGGGACTGGAGGCAGAGCCGGGAAGGCAAGGGAGGCTCCCAGTAGAAGGGGAAAGGAGGGGGGAAAGGGAAGGGAAAGAAGTGGCAACAGCGTCTCTCCTGGTCCTGGTAGGGCTGTCTGTGAGAAGGGACCGTCCCAGTGCTGCAGGGGCTGGAAGGCTGATAAGCGAGGTTTGAAATCTGAAACTGCAGGTTGGCTCAGTCATATATAAACACACACACACACACCCATTCATTCTGCTCTCACGCCACCCCTGCATGCTTCCTTGGTAACATCAGGCAGCCCTCTAGCTGCACCACTGGAAAATAGGCGCTCCATGAAATTAAAGGGGGAGGGAGCAGAGAGAGAGAGAGAGACCTGTCAAAAAAAGCAGGCCGCCCCCGTGTCTTCTCAGGATCACTTCTGGAAGGAAAGCCTCTCCGAGAACAAAAACAAAACCCGACGTCGGTTTTCTCCAAGGCCATTGAGGGGACCGATCTCTTTTTATATCCCCTGGAGGACAGCTCTGATTCCACCGCCTGCCAGGCGGGGGGGCGGGACCATTTGTACAGTGTGTATGGGTGGTGGGGGGGTGAAAGCCATTGAACCAAACTGTAAACCCTACATATGATGGAAACCGCTTCAAGCCAGGGGGTTCGGCAGCACCCCCCACCATGCTGCCAGGATGAAACATCCTGCTCTCGATTGCACAGGGGTTTGCGAAGGATGACCAGGCCCACCACCCCCATTTCCCAGACAGGAGACCTGAGACTCAGAAGTGACTCCCTCCCTCCCCTCCCCCCGGCCCACAGGCACCCTGTGGTGGAGCTGCAAATAGAACCCAGGTCTAGTGTATTTGCACCAGCACATTTCTGACCTGCACCGCGGTCATGTTCACTGATACCATCACCACTGGCACTTCCATCACATTACAGCACTGAAGTCCAGAACAAACATTATCTAACTTTCTCATGCAACGCTGCTATGTGACGGCATCGCCACCCCCATTTTCCAGAGGGGGAAATCGAGGCACGGCGAGGTTTTGGGTTTTTTTTTTAAATAATGACCTGCTGCTAAGGGTGAAATCCTGGCCCTATGAAATCGAGTGGAGGATCTGTGTCATTGATCTCCATAGGGCCAGAATTTCACCCTAAGTTCTTCCGTGCGGCTTTCCATCCAGCAATCTCAAAGCACATTAGAAAGGAAAGTTGGTATCATTATGGCTATTTTACAGGTGAGGAGACTGAGTTGCAAGAAGGGGAAGTGACTTGCCCAAGGTCACATGAGGGCAGTGGCAGAGCTGGGAATAAAATACAGGTCTTCTGACTCCCAGTCCAGTGCTCTAGCTGCCTCTCTCAGGCAATGCAATAGTATCTATACTATTTGATACACTGTAAGCATTTATATGTACTAATTTTACATTACTTAGGGCATGTTGTCTTCTTGCCATTTCAGAACCCGACCGTGTGAGCCCCCTACAAGACAGGACTTCAAATGAAGTGACTCTCAAAGCGCTTGTGAGCCTGGCCCTCAATCTCAGACTCCAATTAAAGCGCCTGGACAATCTATACAACTCATAGCGCTTCTTTCTGAAACAGGATCTTCAGTCTGCAAATTACAATATTACCTCGCTCTTCAGTAGCACTTCTCACCCATAGATCCCAAAGCTGGTCAGTATCCTTATCCCCGTTTTATGCATGGGAAACTCAGGGCACAAGGAGATGAAGTGACTTTCCCAAGGTTCCCCAGCAGCAGAGCCAGGATCTGAACTCATCTCTCTTCATCCCATCATCACTTGGCCCCGTTGCTCCCCTGGCACGAGGGGGACTCCAGCTGACCATGATGGAGCCGCAGAGATCAGGAGAGGCAGGATCCACTGCCCATTGCTCTCCAGCACCAACACTACGCACACCTGGCTTAGTTTTTTCCCCAGCAGCCTTTTCCTGGTGGCTGTCACTTTGCTCCATCAACTCACATGCTCTGGCTATACTGCTGATGAGCCGTCATATGATCCAGAGCTGTCCGGTGACCACAGAGAATTAAGCAAGATAAACAAAGGCTTTTCAATACCTGAGGTAGAGAGTCAGGATACAGCTAATGCCGTCGACCAAGACACCTTGCCAAATTTCCTCATGCCAATGTTATAACGATCCTCACTCACTTCCGCTAAAAGAAACCAGTTGAGCAAAACCAAGACACTCACAAGGGAGGCTCTTTTCATCGGGAGCTCACCTGGCCTCTTGGCACAGTTAGGAAACCTACTGACTTTGACGGGCACCTCCCCTGCTTTCAAAACGCTGCGCTCACCTACGCGCCACATCTGGAACAGCTGCACGCCGGGGCTCCTGTGCAGAACAGCGAACACTGGGCTGAGCTTAGTGTATCTCATTTGACAGGTTGAATTAGGGAGCAAGGAAGGATGGGCTTGTGGCTATGGCTCTGGAGGGAGGATCTAGGTTCATTCTCTCTTTAGACCTCTGGTCCCCATCTCTGAAATGGGGGGCGATTATACCTCCTTGGTCTCCTTTATTTCAGTCAGTCAGCTCTGCATTGCAGGAACAATCTCTTGCTAGGTGCGGTGTGTAGTGAAGGGAGGTAGGCCTCCCGGGAGCTATTGTGACACACACAGTAAACACAACTGCAACACTGCTTATAAGCAAGCAATGCCAATGCTGGGCTGAGAAGAACCCTGTTCAACTGGGCTGAGCTGTCTGGGGAGCAGACACCCATCCGAGACATCCACAGGACTCCTCCAAGCCACCTGGCTGGTTACTCACCTTGATGACAGCTAATGTCTGGCAAAGGAAAAGGAGACATGCTAATCCTTAATTAACTACATCAGCTGGGTAAACTCCACCTTGCCACGCCAAACAGCTTGGCCTCGTGCTCCGTCTGTCCCCCTCCCAGCCATTCCTTTAAGGGGAGTGAGCGGTAGGGAGCACACTACATCCCTATGGACTGATATACGTTCATTCTAGAGCTTACCTCTGTTCTCGTGGCTTGCAGAGCAGCAGGCCATCGCTACTTCCATTGGTTTAGCCCTTGGAAGAGTGATGTAAATTTTACACCCCCTCCCCGCCCCCCACTCCCGGCGTTGGCCCTCTTTATCCAGAAAGTCTTTACTAAAAGTCTGCCGAATCAGAAGGGGGTTGGGAGGATTTCTCTGCCTTGATTGCTACCCCAAATGCTGCTAAGCTATCCCTGTGGCCGGGGGCTTATCCCCGGGGCTTGTAAAAAGACCTTGAGAGAACAAATTTGCCCTTGGAGTGGACCGGATCGCATCAAGCATGAAATAGACCAGGCTGCCTCAAGTGTCAGGTATTTTCATTGCAGCTGATCGTGACCCCAGCTGATCGTAGGTCTGCAAGAGCAACATAGCCCTTGTCACGGGACTCTTTGTCACTTCTACAATTCCAGACTAACACGGCTCCCTCTCTGATTCTATAGTCCTTATCCTTTGGCAGTAGGGTGACCGGACAGCAAATGTGAAAAAGTGGGATGGGAGTGGGAGGGAAAAGACCCACAAATCAGGACTATCCCTATAAAATCAGGACATTGGGTCACACTATTTGGCCAGAACAGGCATGTCAGACCTGAGTCTGGTTTGTAAGGCTGCCACTCATTGGCTGTGGGATCCCGACAGTTTTGAATCAGCTGCCTGCACCCGTGATGCTGGGGGCAGTAAGAAAGGTGTAGCTGTAATTGAGGGTTGCAGGCCATTACCCAGTTCCCTGCTGTAGCAGAACGCAGCACCAGACTTCCGATCAAGGCTTGCTATAGGATGTACGGTACGAGGGACGTGGGAGCGCATGGGAGTGGAGCCGTACCCCCACTCCCCGGCACGGCAGCCAGGCGGAACACCCCGAATGTGCTGTGCGATGCAGAAAGCTGCATTCGTGATGCAATGGCGCTCATGGCGCAACATCCAGCTGTGAGGAGTCGGGGCCCAGACGGTAAACACGAGGTGGAAGCCCTGCGGCGAACCCAAGGCTGCCCCTATCTCCCGCAGCCTCGGGCAGGAATGCCCGGCGATAATGCAGGCATTAGGAGGGATAAGATAAGGGCCTGTCAGCCTACACACTATCAAGCCCACCTCCTAAAAGGGAGCTAAGGAAGCTAACTTGTCTGCAAAAGTTTTCCCAAGGCCGAGAGCTGGCATGCAAGGTCTCGACCTCCAGGAGTGGGATTCCAAGGGGAGTCGGGGGCGGTTTAAAGCCATTTCAATTATGTCACTCGTTATTTAGGCAGCGTCTGGACAGGGAGATGAGACGGATTTAAATGGATTCATGGTCCAGAGTCTCCCCCCCTCTCCCCCCGCACCCCGTTCCACACAGGGAGTCGCCTTTGGTTTCCGTTTGCGCGTGTGAGAGAGGAAATCAGGGTCCTGTACTTGCCCCACTTGTCCCGTCAGTCCCCTGGGTTTCATTCCAAAACAAGCGCCTACCGGCTACCTCCCAGGCTGCACATCGGGACAGGTCCCATAGCAATGGCCAGCCGAACCACACGGCCACATGCCAGGGGTTTGCGGCACACAGCTCTGCTCGCCCGGGCACCAACCCAGCCGTTCCCAGGGAGGCAGGGCAGCGTTATCACCATTTACACACAAGGAGAGCGTGGGTGACTCACCTAGGGTCCCAAAGGGAAGCAGTGCCGGAGCTGGAATCCAGCTCTCCTGACTGCCAGTCCCGTGCTTTAACCACTAGGCCTTCCCCACCGGGTCCCTGCTCAGGAGAGGACCAGGAAGGGTGGCATGGCGGGGAAAGCAGCACATTAGGATCAAGGGGCATTGGCAGAGCCTTCGGCTGAGCCCACCCCTGGGCTCAGGAGGGTTGCTGTGTGCGTTGGTGGAGCTGGGGAGAGGTAAGAGGGGGCTGCAGGGTAGGACGGAGAAGCCCTGGCAGAGCTGAGTCAAGGACGCTCTCAAGGCACCTGTCTGCTCCACGCCTGGCTCCAGCTCCCTCTGCCAACCCCTCACTGTGATGCACTTCAAAGAATTCATGACACTCTCACTCCCGCAGCCGCTGCTTGTTTCCAAATAGGACAATCTATTTGATTCAGAAAACACCAAAGCAAGCAATTTGTCTCCTACCGCCTGGCAGCCGATTCCCCTCGACAGGAAGAGAGTGCAGCGTGCACCTCGGGGAGGGGGAGGAGGGGAAAACAGGCTGCACTAGACTTACAAAACCCGGCACAGCTCCTCATTGCTGGTCAGCCGCCCTGAAAGGACACACATGGCTGGGGGAAATGAACATGCTGGACATGGGAGCAGGGGCTGGCAGAGCACAGATGGATCATGAGCAAGAGAGATGACCAAAGATACCGGCCCCAGCCATCCATGGCCCCTCCTCTCCAGCCAGCAAACCCACCCAGGTATCTCACCTCCAGCAACGGCCAAGAGCTGATGTTGCAGAGGAACTACTCCCCTCCCCGGAAGGCACCAGATCCCTTAATCCGTGCCCAAAAGACACTCCCTTCCTCATCCCCCCCTTCAGTGCCGTCTCCTCTTTGCTGTTAGTTGTGTCCTTGTACTCTCTGCCCGATGTCCTGCACTGCTCTTCCCTAGGCCTGGCACCCTTGGCCCTATGCCCCACATTCACCAGGGGTGTGTTAAAATGACGGACAATCCCAGTCTCTACGGGGACGGCTGTGATGGGGACTTGTCCTGTATAGTGACATGCATCTGACAGACAGTCTAATCCAGGGCTGCACAACTTGTAAAGCGGCGAGGGCCATATTACTCCAAAGAAAACAGCTGCGGGATGAGAACCCACGGCCCCGCGGAAATAACCCCCTCCCCCCAGCGCTGCCTGGCCCCACGGAAACACCCCCCCCTGCAGCGCCGCCCAGCCCCATGGAAACACTCACACCCCAGCGCCGCCCGGCGAAACAACGCCCCACTGCCCCGATGCCCCCTGGAAACAAACCCTCCTTCCCCATTGCCATCCCCCCCCCCCCCCCGGAACAAAAAAAACTCAGAGTGCTGCCCAAAAGTCATCACGGGCCACACAGTGAGCCCCCGCGGGCCGCAGGTTGTCTAAGCACCGAACTGCATAGCAGGGGCCTCCGGCATTGGTGCACCTGGGTCCCTCTTGTTCTCTGCCCGTGGCACATAACAGACTAGGCTCCTGTGGGCTGTACTATGTGTCTCCGTTTAGTGTGCAGGTGCTGACAGTGAATGCTGTACACAGGCGGCCAGAATGGAGGATCTGGGGGTCCCGTCCGGCCTTAAATGCTCAGATCCTGTGAATCCCCATCCCACCGGCATGCGGCCGCAGCTCTGCCACTCTGCACCGGGCTCCGACGAGCACCAGAATCAGACCAGACCGGGCTGTCAGGATGTGGGGGCGGCTTGGCAAGGCCTGGCATTCGGGGCAGCCTGCAGGCAAATACCAAGGCATGTTGGGACAGAGACAGCCTCATCCAAGCAGGGCCCTGGGCCCACAGAGAGCACAGTGCCAGAGTCAGAGAGACAGTACGAGTGATGGGGGAAAAAGATGGGGGAGGATGGGAAAAAACCAAGTTAGCTTCTAAGTGCCTCTCCCAGGCTATAAATAAACTGAACTCTCAGTACTGGGCTCTGGGGATTCTGCCATCCCCTGCCCTGAATAGTAGTTTGTGAAGTTGAGATTAAAAAGAGCAACAGAGGAAAATGCCCCCGAAGCTTCTGACGAGGGAGGCGGGGCTGGGACAGAAGGAACCAGCCAAATAGGGTCACATTTCAGCGGACTCTCCCACCAGCTTTCGTCCCTTCGAGGGAACATGTTCTCCCTGCTGGAGTTTGTACCGGTGCAGGGTCCCCAGTCAATGCAGTGCTGCAGCTTGTGTGTGCAGGGACTGGGCTATCATAGGAATACAGGGGGTGTCTGGCGACCATTGGCTTTGGATAGGGAGGGCGCTCCCCCCGCTGGCCACAGCTTGGGTTCAGCAGCAGGCAGAGGCCAGAATGGAGGATCTGGGAGACAGGCAGCCCCAGGAAGGCCAAGTGTGAGGGAGGAACATGCCTCCCCCGTCGCATCACCCACCGGCAGATTTACAGCTCTCGGTTCCCACCCAAATGCAGGCTAACAAAAGCAAGAGATTTTCGTTCCAGGGCAGCCATCCCCATGGGCTGCATAATTCATGTGTCCACATGCCTGCCCATGTGTGTGTTTAAACATCCATGCGTGTGCTGATATGCAAATGTGTATGGCACAGGACTGCAGAGGGGCCCGTGTGCCTGGAGAGGCCACATGGGAGCCATGTGCTGCTCTCTGTTACACCAACATAGTCACCAACAAGTGATCAAAGAGCAAGTGTGGAAAATCAGGACTGGAGGGTAAGAGGCTCCTATAAAAAAACCTCTGTTATTGGGACACCTGTTCACCCGAACGGAAATCCCAAGCAGTTCCAACAAGCTTCCTTGACCCGGGCCTCCTCTCCAGGTGTTACTCCAGATTTACACCCGTGTTACATAACAGGATTGGGCCCTGGCTGTGTAACACACACCAAGCATGGCTTCAAAGCACTGTGCAGGCTTTAGATAATTCTACTTCACAGTGTCAGGCAAGAGAGTCATTATCCCCACCGGGGAAACCGAGGCATGGAAAGGCCTTGCCCAAGGTGTCACAGCACATCAGCAGCAGAGTCAGGATTAAAAATGGGCAGCATCTAGGTCCAAGTCTGCTATAGGTCCAAGTCCGCTATAGACTGCTGCTCTCTCTATGTGAAGGAAGGTGCCGGGGAGAGAGAATGCAGTCTAATGGTTAGAGCACAGGAGTCACGAGAAATGGGCTTGATTCCGCACAGAGCTACTGCCTCACTGTCCCTTGCTTTCCCCATCTGTAAAATGGGGCTACCCCCTTTGCAAGACTCTTTATAGCCCTTTCTCCCAGGGTCCCAGAAGCACGTAGTGTCATTGGTTGGTGGGCAGGGAGAGCACAGACACATACAACTGCTATTTGCTGCTTGCCGGAGTTACACACTGATGAATGCCATTTAAGGGGCTTTGGCTGGGGCTGGGGTGTGCACATGTAGGGTGGGGAAGTGGCCTGTGACCTTTGGGCTGGGAACATCTTGCTCTTTCTACTTGAACACGGCCCCCAGAGTTCCTCCCTGACCGGACAGGAGCTCGGGCAGCCGGATGCCCGTGGGAGGACATTCCCAGGGGAAATGAGAGAGGCGCGTCTGAGGAGATTTCTAATGGGCCCTGGAGGCTGAGGGAGCCGGTGCCAGCAGGGAGTGAAAGGGAGCGCTGATGGAGGGGTCTGGCTCGCTGCCCTGGCTACACCAGTTTCTCTAGCTGGAACCTCCCAGAAGTAATGGTGACTCCTCCTCAAAGGGCTGACGTCTCTGCTCTCCAACTTCCCCACCAGCCCTCTGCTCTAGCTGCTCCACCTCTCCCAGTATCCCCCACCAGCCACCATGAGTAGGGCTAGCCCAGGTGAAGAGGAGAGATAAGCCTTGGTTTCCTCACCAGGGACCACTCCTGGCCATGTTGAAACACACATAGAGGAGTTCCAACCCACCGTCTCGGATGTGATGCACGGGATCATGAGTCCCTTTGGGGACATCCTACTCCGGAGTTCACTGTCAGCCCCCCCAACCACCAGCAAAGAAGAGAATAGCACTGTACTTCTCCACACGTATTGGTCAGGTGCGTAGACTATGCAGAAGAGGGTGTGTGCAACCAGCCATCAGGCAACAGGACTCTATCCGGGTGCAGAGTTCCTCTGCTAACTCCGCCCTGCAGCCAGACCGGGAGGTCTCATCAAGTCCAGCTGAGGGACACAAACAGCTGAGGGTCTCTCTCGGCCAGGCAGAGAGAGGGGAAAAGGCAGGAAGCCCAGTTCAGAAATGTTCTTTATGTCGAAGGACAATCCTGTCACAGGGATTTGTGACCAATTATCAAATGTTTCTGTTACAGCAGCACCCAAAAGCCCCAATCAGGCTCTGAAAATTGGTTGTGCCAGGCACCCAGAGAGACAGTCTCCACCCCAGAGAACTTAACGATGACTAAGAACAGAAAGGCAGAATGTCCCGGTGGGCCAGGCCCTGGAGTGGGACTCAGGAAGTCTGGCTTCAAAGCCTGGCTCTGCCAACAGATTCCTTTGGAAGCCTTGGGCAAGTTGCTGCTTCTTCCTGTACTTCAGCTCCCCATCTGCAAAACGATCCTTCCTTTCCCCCCCAGCCCTGTCTGCCGCATCGATTTAGAGCCCTTTGGGGCAGGAACAGTCTCTTGCGATGGGTACGGACAGCACCTAGCACAGGGGCTCCTGATCTCAGCTGGAGCCTCTAGCTGCTGCGAGACAAATAAACCAAAACCACCGAGGCCGAGCGGTCAGACTATCCCCATCACCTGCATGTGGCACATGGGGGGAGTGGCATGGAGACCCCACCCCCTCACACAGAATGATGTAAAGAATGACATTGCACAGTTCCCCCCCCCCCCCCCCCCCCCGCGTGGACCGCAAGGAAGAGACTCGCACCTCCCAGCCTGGCAGAGGCTCCAACTGTTTGGCAAGAGAAGGAGAGGTGGCAGCTTTGACGAGCAGCACAGCCCTGCCTTAATAATAGCGAGCATTTACCCAGCGCTTGGCACTGGCTGACTGCTCCACTGTCTAACGCCGCCTTTCTCTGCCACAGAATTAACCCTGCACGGCACCAATGAGCTTTTGCTCAGTGGATGCTCAGAAAGGCAGCACTGGAGAGAGGGGTGGCCAAGCAGTGCAATGGGATACTGCCCGTGTCTAAACCCACGGGCTCCAGGGACGCTGCCCGTCTGAGAATCCCCCGCCCTGCATGACTCCATTCCCACCCTCACTGCGCCGCTAATGGTATTACATAGCTTGAAACAGAGCAGGCTCTGGGCACGCTGCAAAACCCACTTCTCCCAGACCGGGTCAGGGGATAAGGCTCCCCATGGAGGGGGCTAAGGGGGCTGGTTTGATGTACTGATTGACCGAGTTGATTCCCGAGTCTCACACAATTGTGTTTTGCCACGGGACTGTCATCACGTGCCGCCCTACGGTTGCTTGTTCGGGTGGCTGGAGCGTTCAGTGTGGGCGTGTTTGATGGTTATCTCCAGAAACAAACAACAATAAAAATAATACAGGGCTGAGTGTGTTCAAAGCTCAGCCCAGACACGCCTCTCGCCACCACGCCTATTTTGCCTGATGGGGAAAACAAACACAGACGACTGGTCCAGGGGTCAGGGGCAGAACCTGAATTCCAGCTGCCAGGGCTCCCTATGCCCAGCCCTGTGATCTGGCCACTGTCTGTTGAGATATTAAAAGGAAGCCCCTCAAAAACCCACGACTGCTTCGAGCTAATAAACCAACCCACCAGTGATCCCCTGGCACCCAGGACGGGTCATTCCTGGCATCACGGACTTGAGGTCCCTGTGGCTTCTCCTACGCTCTGGATTCAACCATCTGACTGCCTGATATGGCATGGGGGGCATCCTTCTTCGCACCCCTTGGTGCAACCTCGGAGGCAGGGGTTCCAGTAGCCCCTGTGGCTGCTTTAGCTGGCCATGGCTAACCAGGCAGTACTTTGCACCCCGGCTTCTAACCCAGCTCAGGTCCAGTAGCTGCCCAGCGTGTGGTGTGGCCCTCCAGCACCATGTGTGAAACGAGTTGGCAGCTTCTCAGCCTATTTCTCACTAGGTGAGATTCCCCATCCCCCGAAACCAACACCCCGCCCTGCCACCCCCCTTCTCTGCAAAGCCAGCAGAGAGGCCAAAGGCTGAACGAGTCAAGAGGCAGAAGTGCCCCCTCCCACCCAGGTCCGGATGGGGGCACATTGCTAGGCAGCATGGAGGACACTTGCCTAGGCTCTGTCTGCCCCCTATAGATAATCAGGGGGCACCAGCTCCCCAGGGTGCCAGCCAGCACCCTCCACTGCAAGGCTCAGCTGGGCGGCCAAAGGGAGCCATGCGGAAGGTCTTTTTTTGACCCTAGTTCCTATCTGTTCCACTGAGCTGTCGGTTCGGGTCCATCAGCCGCTAATCTGCCCACCACCCCCGCCACCCTCTGCACTCCCCACAGGCAGCCTGGCCGCTCGCTGCGGAGCAATTAGGCAATTAGAGAATCAGGCTAAGCCGACTGCTTAGGAACGAAGCACTTCCTCGCAGGGTCGCCCAGACGCTCTGGGCACACGGAGGGGGCAGTCTAGTGTGCATTAGGGGGGTGCTTCTCCAATAGATTGCTCACCTGCACTTTTGCAACCTATTGGAAAAGCTCCTGAGCAATCCTGGGTCCTACAGTGCATAGGGCAGAGGATTTGCCCCTGGCGTGGAAGGTACTTCGTGATCTCAGCTCCCGGGGGAGGGGGGGGGGGGGTTGGTTCACATCCCCAGACCACAGGAGCGGTTAGGATTGCAGCTGTTTGCTGCAGGAGGCCCAGAACTGGAATGGCAGGGGCTGCAGGGCAGGACTGAGGTGCATCGGCAGAGTTTGTAGGGGAAGCTTAGCCCAGCCCCATGCCACACCACATCGGATTCTAACTGGAGGCATCAACCGGTCACCTCCCAAGGGACCCCAATCAATCCGCTAAATGCCCTGGTCTACTCTAGAAAACCCCATTTGGTTGCCCCAGCCAAAAGAGAACAAAGAAGGATGTTAGTGCGCAGACCAATGCTCCCGACTGGGCCGTCGCAACCACGGTTCAGCTGGAGCTGACCCACAGCCGAGCATCCTGGAGCCACCGAGACCCAGAGAACCTGAGGGTGGCAATTCCTAAAGCAGGCCAGCACCAGCCACTCCAGAGCTCAGCCAGGCTGAACTCTAGCAGCTATGGGCAGAAGCGTCCGTCTCTCTGGGGTAGGGATGCTCTGAACTGAACGGGAAGGCGACACTAAGAGCACGGCTCAGGACCCCACACGTGCGACACACAGGCTGGAAACGTGGCCCTGAGTATGAGCCGATTCCAAACCCTCAGACCTAAGCCCGGAGGAGCAGGGAGCGCGCAGGTAACAAATGAACTTTAACTGCATAAATAACATTCCTAGTGGCTCCAATTGGTCACAAATACTGATAACGGCAGGGCTGGAGGGCTAGCATGGGCGTGTTTCTAGAGAAGCAGAGCCCTCGCAGGAAGGAAGCCAGAGGTTTTTCTCTCTCTGCACAGGGACACTCAGAAGAAGAAGAATCACTGGCAATGAAAGAGTAGCTACATCTTCTAGACTCAGCCCTTTATTGTAACTGGAGCAGGGGACTGACTGACCTACTGCAGGGAGCAAAAGGGTCGTAGATGCCAGAAAACTCATTTGTCTTCTCTCCTATGAAGTGTTCAGTTTTAAAGAGTGAATGACTCTGCGCTGCACAATAATCCCCCACCGGATTCACGGTCAGCGGCGCTTTTCAGATATTTTGAAAGACTGGCTGCAGATGAAGAGGTTTATCTATAGCCGTTCAGGGAGGAAGCATCACCCAGTGGTTGGAGCAAGGGGGCTGGGAGCCAGCACTCCCGAGTTCTGTTCTCTGCTTTGTCACTCACTCGCTGTCTGAGCTCGGGCAAGTGATTGCTCCCCTCTGCCTCAGTTTCTCCACTGATAAAATGGTGTCATCTTTGCTTCCATCACAAGTGTGATGTGAAGATTAATTAACATTTGCAATGTGCTCCGAGACCTTCAGTTGGAAGGCTCAGGTAATAGCATAGCCACCATTTCCCCTCTGGGTAATGGACCTGGATCAATCAGCAGCACTCTGCTTGTTAGGTCCCTGATCTTGGATTGGAATGACTACAACAGCCAGTTATTATCCTTCAAAATGGCACAGAGTAGCCTCCCCTGACCCAGCCCCCAGGGGTGAGTGGGGGTGCAGAAGATCCATTTTCACCAAGCCTGACCCATTGCTGCAATCCTGCGCAGAGCGCACAAAGCCATTCACAGCAGGAGGCTGGTTTCCTAAAGGCGAGGGGGTGAGAGCAAAGCTTTGGCGGGCAGCACTCAGCGGAGGAAGCGCTCTGGGATCTGTGCTGAGTTCAGCATGCACGCGGCTGCTCAACAGAAAGAGTGAACCAGAAAACCTGCCTTCATTAACCCACACTAATTGCATGCTGGCACTGCTCACTGACACTTTCCTCCCACTCCTGAATTAATCCAGGCCACCAGGTCAGGCTTTTCTGACCATTTACATTCCCTTGCGAACCCAATTTTCAAAGAGCAGGCTACAGCGCTGACGACGGGACAGATCTCTGTACAGCAGGGTCACTCTGTCACGGAGCGCCCCTGGGCGATGGACTGGAACCGCTCCATAGGAAGCCAGACCGGACTCTGGGTGGAGGGCCCCTTCCCCGTACACAGCCTGTTTCCCAGGCCAGGAGCTTCAGGGGTCCCCACTTCCACCTTCCTGGGTCTGACCTCAGAGCATTCAGCACCTTCTGCCCCTCCGTGTGCTTCCCCCAGCAAGCCTGCCTGGGCGGGGTCCTGGGGGAGCCCATGGGTTCTGCACCCCAAATCCACAGTCAAACGTGACCCAGCCAGCCAGCAGAATAGAGGGTTTATTTGAGATGTCAGGAACACCATCCAACTCAGAGCTTCTCAGTCTCAACAGGGCCCCTCCGTCAGGCCCTTCTGGGGTGCTAGGAGCTGAGGCCCAGATTCTGGGCTCCTGCTTCTTCCCCAGATTTATTCGATGACTTCAATCTGGTCTAACACAGACCATGCAGCGAGCGAGCGTGAGCCCTCAGCTGGATCCATCTTGGGGCCAGAGAGCGAGATAGCTCCTCTCCCCTTCCCAGCTAGACCCAGACTGACTGACTCCCCTGCCAGCCCCTCCCTGCTCTCCTTTGTCCCTTTCCCGGGCTCAAGGTATCACCTGACCTCCCTCCCCCACCTGGGGTCAGATTACAGCATCCAGGGATGCACACCTGGAGAGGGGAGGGCGCTGCCTCCTGGCCTCCAGCCCCAGCCCCCACTTCCCAAGAAATGCACAGGGGAAACCGAGGCACACACACATTACTCCCACTTCGTCACACACTCCTCACGCCTGGACGGTGTAAGAGACTCAGCGCCACTGGATTGTAGGTTGGGCCCTCTCTGGACTCCCGTCTGGAACCGTGCTCTTAACGCCGGGTGATTTATCTCCGCATACCAGGGTGGAGCTTGCAAATCACCTTGACACAGGCCCGTGTCCCACTTTCAAAGACACTGGGTGAGCCTGGGGCTGCAGCGAGTGAGGGACACAGACCACCAAAGCCAGGTACCGGGGAGGTAAGTGTTGTGTGAGCTCTGCCCACACAGCTGTCTCTATCAATGCACCTCCGTTCGGACCTGCTTCCCCGCCCTGCTCTTCCAGTCCTGCCCTGGGCTTCTCTTTTGCAACGACCTGCCAGTGATACCAGACAGTCCAGGGCAGGTATTTCCAAACAGCCAGGAGAAACTAGGTTATTCCGCCTGGGCCCTAAGAAACGAGCCAGCAGGCCTGTTCTCCAGAGCTGACAGGCCAGGGCGGTACCTTTCTTTGCCACCCGTACGGTCCCCTCGGCAACTCTGCGCTTCCAGAGTCTGGCAGAGATTGCTCCTGCATCTCAAAAAAGCCCCCCAGCTCCTGGAAGTCTCTTTCTGGGGAGGTGGGGGAACCCAAACCCTACGAACAATGCAGCCAAGGAGCCCTGCTGTAAGACATTGGTGTGTGTTTCCCAGCCTGCAGCCCCTTGGCGTGGGGTGGGGGGGTGCTTGTTAATTGTTAGCCTGCTCTTTCACTCGACTGTCTGCACTAAGGTACCATGGGAATCACAGGTCCAAGCCACACAGCGGGGTAGAGGGGGGAATTAAGGGGCAACAGGAGGAGCCTTAAAGGCAGAGCAGATGGAAGCCACATCGGGGATGTGGGAACAAGGTGCTCAGAAGTCGGTCAGTATCCCACCATTCTTAGGGCCACTCCCTCCCTCGCCTGTCTCCACCTCCCTCTGGCCCTTCCTCAGAAGAGACACTTCCATAGGTGGGAATCTTCTGCAGGCTCCCTCGCCAGTCCCCAAAGACGGCCTCAGGGAATGCAAGGAGCTGATGTGCATATGCAGATTAGTCTATTTAATTAGCATACATGTGGAATATTTCTTCCACCTTTGCTCTCTTATTCTGTCCTGGCTGCCGCCCTCCACCCCAGAAGTGGCTGCATTTAAAGTACTGCACAGACATAGTTTACAAAGCACTCTGGGATAAAAGGAGCATATTACTGCCTAGCTCCCACCCCCCTTCCTGACCCACACTGGAGACGCAGGTAAATCCAGTTGGGGGAGGGAGAGAACTGCAATCATGTGACCATAGCTGCCTAATTCACCGTCAGGCACCACCAGCAAATTTCTTCCAGGGGCTTAAAAAACATTATAGTATCTCCAAACATGACCCATGCTATTGGGTTGCGACACAAGTGATTGAAACAAACAAGCCTACAAACACAAGCAATGGAATGAAACTAGGAAGGCTGAGAAATTCAATACGATACATTTCTATTAACACCCCAAGTCCTGGCTCCGTAGGGGCTGGGATAGCATCCGGGGGGAAAAAGTGCCAATGTTAAATACAAGTCCCATCTGGAGCCTGGTTTGGGGATTTCATCCCGCAGAGGTCATTTGAAAAGGAAAATTGTAGTGCCTGCCCACGGAGCTGACTATGGGTAAAAGTTCTGCTCTATGCCACTGTAATTTGTCATGGCTAAACACATGCAACATGGAGGGCATTTTTAATGCCCCTATGGGGCTTTAGACATGGAGCTAAGGGGGTGTTGTAACTGCTGGAGCAAGGCACAGAGGCAGCTGTGTACACACACACACACACACACACACACACACGATTACTAAGGCCTGATTTAAACAGGAGATGTTTTACCAGTAGAACTATTTGGGGTATGATTTTTTAACTGATCAGATTGTAGCCATGTAACTTCTGAGAACTAAGGTAGCAGAAAGGTGCCTTAAACCAGTATAGTTTATTGCCATATTGGAGGAGGGATAAACTATCCTGAAATAAGCTGTAATTGTGTCCACCTGGGGGGGGAAGGGAAATTGTACTGCTTTAATTATACCATTACAACATGTGTGGGTAGACAAGCCTTAGATAGTACATTACACTGTGTCAGCTAAGAGGAGGGCTAATTCTGCTCAGGAATAGTTTCACCACTTACGTAGGTTTTGTTTTTTATTCCTCTTCCAAAGCCAAATTAAAACAATACCATACACACAAAATGGTGAGCGTGGGCGGGTGAAGAGGGGGAAACACACTCACAACAACAAGATCGTGGGCATGAGAGAGAAAAATGGGTTGCGACTGCAACAAAAGCTAATTCAACTTCTCAGTTCAACTCCGCCAGACACTGGAGAAGAGCCCTGGCTCTCCGCACCTGCCATCAGAGGAGCAAGCCATTACAAACACAGATTAATCCCACGTCCCTGCACAGCCGGTTCATCTTATTCTCCTTTTTCCCATGTCACAGAGGAACGAAGCGGGCAAGCGTTTCTCAGGGCCACGTAGCAGAAACAGAACCCAGGAGTCCTGCCTCCCAGTCCCCTGTTCCAACCATTGGACCACACTGCTCACCGAGCAGCTGGGCAACCCAATCCCCTCCCGCCTCCGGTGACCAGTTCCCAGCGAGCCATTAACAGACAATACACGGGCGGTGCCATCCGGTTGGGAGCAGGGGGGCAGAGGATATTTGACATGCCAGGCTGTGTGGCTTAGCCAGCCCTATCAGCAGCACAGCCAGGGGGTCCCCCAGGCCCAGTGCACAAGGTCCTTCTGGGACGGAGGAGAAGGGAAGGAATTAACGCCAGGCTGCCCGCTCAAAGCCCAGGCTGGTCTCCCCTCGTGAGCCAGTGATGAAGAGGGAGCTCACCCACGGGAGGAGGCTAGAGATTTCTGGCAGCGGTTGAGCCAGCTGTGGATTAATCAGACAGGATGGGCTGTCAGGAGGAATAAGCCTGGGCACCCGCCTCAATGCCACTGACACTTACAGCCTGTTCCGGCTAACGAGAGGGTCTGGGGACCGCACACCTTCCTCCCTCCGCTCCTACCTTGCCAACCTGCCACCTGGGGGGGGGGGGGGGGATGCAGTCGCTGTCCAGCATGGCTTGTGGTGCAGTGAGCCCCTCTCCCAGTGTCAGAGCGCCACCCAGAGCATAACCCAAGTAATAAAATACAGGCGGCACAAGCCTGTCAGGCTCACAGGTTTGCAGAAAGACGGGCCAGGGATAAGGCACTGGGCTGGGACTCAGGAGATCCGAGTTCAGTGCCTGGGTGACTTTGGGCCAGTCACGTCTCCTCTCTGGGCTGCAGTTCGCCTCAGAGATAGAGCTGATAATACTCCCTCTGCTGACAGGTCTCTTTGGGGCGGGAACGATCTACAGTGCTTGGGGCAGAGAGGCCCTGATCTCAGCTGTGGTCTCCAGGGGATACAGGAAAACAAATATTCATCACTATGTCCCAAACGGAAAGAACAGCTCCCGCAGAACATCACCAACACTGCTGCAGAAGGCTGGGCCAGCCAAATTCAGCATCCCAGTGTCACATACATCCCAGGGGGGCGGACACAGTGCCCCTCAATGGGAGAAGAGATCGGCTTTTAAAGACACAATCGGAAAGGCAACGGGGCTGGCTGCCGAAACACTCCCGTTCATACTGCTTCCATCTCTGCCAGTGGCCCTAAATCCCTTTGCCTTGGACATTGTGTCCCTCCTTGCAACATGGCCTGGCATGGAGACAGGGGTACAGAGGGCGATGCCAGCCCCACACAAGGGGATTAGGGCAGGTGGAGCTCGGGCGAGCAGTGACACCAGCCCCAGCCTTTGGGAAATATGGCCACCCTATGTAGCATGTGCATGGCTGCTCGCCCAAGCCCTGCCAGCTCTTTATGCGGGGAAGAGGGCTCAGGTGAGCCTCACGCAGGGTCCCGTTTTCCCTTTGGGAAATATGATCCCCCTACTTGGAAGTGAATGAGAGAAGACTCTCCTGACATGAGCCTCGGGTAGAAAACCGCCCTCAAAGGAGAACAGCTGGGAGCACAAGAATCCCTGCCACGCCCCTGGACAGAGATGATGGATCACCCTAACCGAGCTTCCATGCTACAGCGGACGTGGCCAAGGTCACGCTGATAACAGATTGCAGCTCTGAGGGAGCAAGGGACTTAGTCAGGACGAGGGTGAGATGAAGGATGCCAGCACTGACGTCTGATTAAAACAAAAAAAGTTACATCCCCATCAAACCAGAGCAACAGAAATTCTTTCCGCCCCTCCAGGAGCTCATCACTCAGATTGCAACTGAGTGCTGGAGCCCGGAGGTCTCCACGTTTGCACACAACTCCCAAAAGTCTGATCTCCCCGGCGAGATGGGGAGCAGACGGCAGTCAGAGCTGGAATTCCAATGAGACTCACATAAAGATCACTACAGCTGCAGATTTAGCAGGGGAAAACCCACCACCGCATACCATCTTAATTTACACTAATATAGCTGCTGCAGAGGATCCTCCGCACAAAACCAGCTAGCAGGAAGCTAGGTTATAAACTACCTACAGATCGGAAGATTAGCCTTGTGCTTTGGATACAGACTGGGACTCCGGAGATTTAGGTTCAATCCCTTCTGTACCGCAGACTCCCTGTGTGACCCTGAACCTATCACTTAGTCCCTCCATACACCAGTCCTCCACCTACAGCATGGACCGCCTCAAGCATTTAGAAGTCAATCAGGCTTCAAAAATTATGAGATTGGCTTAAAACTCATGAGATTTTAAATTACGGATTGGGGGAGGGGTCTTTTTATTTGCCTTCTGAGTGCGCTGCTGTTGCATTTCCAAACTATTCTCCACACACGAGGGCTAGATGCTTACTTGGTTATAAAACGAGAGCCGAGATTCTCACCTACTCCCCTGACTCCAGGAGCTGGGACTTGAAGAAAAAACCCAAATATCCCAAGACATGCAACAATTGCGAGAGTTGGCAACAATGCATCTAAAATGGGGAGAACATTCCTTCCTTTGTCTGTCATGCCTATGCAGATTATATGCTCTTTGGGATCGGGATAGTCTCGTACTCTGAGAATGTACAGCGCCTAGCACAACGAGACCCCATAGGATGATGCGGCAAAGCACCAGGCTCCCATTTGAGGAGCTGATCCGTGAGAAGTTCCTGTCTGTCTCCTTCAATTAATGGCCTGAGAAACACTGACCAGAACACATTTGTGTGTGGGGACAAGTCTATCTCCCTCTGGAGGAGGAGCATGGTCACCAGTGGAACGCTCTAACGGACATAGAAAAGCGATCACCGTCATATTGCTGGCCACACTAAGGATTTCAGCGATTCACACCTTATACCAGAGCAGGACTTTTGGGGCAGCCTCCCCAAAAAGCTGTACAGGGGCAGTCTGCAACAGTGGGACTTCACCCTGCGTCAACCCAGCATAAGCTGCAAACCCCTGCCTGTGCTAGACATTTGGGCTGCTTCGTCACCAGTGGCAGTAAGTGGGGCAAATCCCCAGTGTAGACAAAGCTTCAGCACAGCTTCCTGAGACAGAGGCATGGAAGAATCAGGCACCAAACCCACATATCAGAGCAAAAACCTGAGCACCGGCCAATCTAGGATAAAAACAGCACCCCCTCCCGCCCAAAGCAATGCGAATTGCACTCAGCCGTGCCTGCAGAAGGGAAACTGGCCCTTTGCCCTGCTACAGAATCACAAAGGGAGCTGGGAAACAAGCAAGCAAGCAATCCATGGGCCACAGAGCTCCACCAACGTCAATGGAACCGTGCCAATTCATGCCAGACAATCTGCCCCCAGATCTCCAGGGCGTAACCGGAAGATTCAGAAATGGGGAACCTGCCAGTTTTCAGATTCTGCGAGCCAGCTGGAGCCAAGGATATCATCCTCCACGATGCAGCTGTCTCCTACCATTACTCATGCCCAGGTACACACTGTGGGTCTTGCATCACCTTTGGCAAACACTCACTGTTTTGGGTCACCCACAGTCATTCACACTCTTGCTCTCCCTTTTTTACACACACACCCCCACGCCCCTTAGCTTCTTGGGTCCTCACAGACCTTCTCCAGAGCCGTCTCTGTGGCACTGAGAAGCATTTGTACAGCTGGGGTGAGCAGGTCTCGGGGTGGAGAGGTGCTTGAAATGAGGACCCAAGAGCATATCAGAAGCAGAAAGCCTGCCAAACAATCACTGGGGCCAATACATGTTGAAGGTGCTAAAGAAATATTCAAGGAAGACAAGGCTGCACAGAAACTAAATGAACGCGTTGCATCGATCTTCACTGCAGAGAATGAGGGGGAGATTTTCACACCTAAGCCATTCTTTTTAGGTGACAAATCGGAGGAACTGTCCCCAACTGGGAGGTGGTGTTGGAACAAATTGATAATTAAACAGAGATCAGTCACCAGAACCGGATGGCCTTCGCCCAAGACTTCTGAAGAAACGTAGATACGAAATTGCAGAACTACCAACTGTGATATATCACCTGCCGCTTAAATCGGCCTCTGTACCAGATGACTGGAGAAGAGCTCATCTGTGGTACCAGAGAGCCGGCCCTCCCCGCACAGCACCCAGATGAAGCCTGCTGGAACAACCCTCCTCCGGACACGCGGCCTGGCTCTGAGAATCACAGGCCAGAGAGTCAGTCCCCAAATCAGCAGCAGGCCGCTGCTGGGTGCGGAGAGAGTGGAACTGGTACAATAGGGCTGGCAGTGCCGCTCCCCGTCCCCGCCCCACCAGTGCAGGAATATGGATGCTGCCAGGCTAGTCTTGGCTTTGCAACTCCCGCATGCTTGGCTGTCCCTCACTAAGGGAGCTGGGTAACACCGCGGGCTGGTCCTACACTCCCTGCAGCGGCTGACTTCAAACCTTTTCATCATCCATCCCGATCCTAGTTCCTCTCACAGCCGGCAAGAACCAGCGTGTGCCGCCAGAGCGAGCGCGTTCCTGAGGCTGACTGGCCCGAGTCTGTGGGGAGCGGTCAGCTGCCAGGGAAGTCACCTTGCAGAAGGCGCTCACAGCCTGCACAATCAGCCCCTAAGCGTGGGGGAGGGAGTGGAGGGCAGCCAGTTCCGTGCCACCCTTGATTCATTTGGGCTGCACAGGCGCCGACCTTCCCTTCCCTTGAGCTGGGAACCCCTCCGAGCAGGGCTCAGGTGAAGACTTTGATCCATGGCTGCTTTGAGCCGGGCGCCCTTTCTGCACCACTGGCGCTGCGGCGGCTGAACTGACGAGGGTTACGTAATCAGCCAGGGGAAGCGCGTGCTGCCCCTGAAGGAGGAAAAGAGCCTCTTGCTGTTTGGCAGCAGCTCTTGTCCCTGCTCCTCCTGGGAAGCCCCAGAAGGGGGGGGGGGGCTGAGTTTGGATAGCCAAGGAAGGTGAAGGGCACCCCAGAGAAATGATACTGGGGAGAGGGGGCTCTACCAGCCTGGTTCTCCCATGAAAACGCTCCATGCTCCACTCCCACCCAGCCCCTCAGAGAACTGATGCTCCCAACCCAGCCTCCTCTTTGGCTCCTGCTCCGACCGAGCCTCCTAAATGAGCAGACTTTCCCCTCTATCTAGGTCCTTCTTTTGCTTCCCCTGCTGTAGTACCAGAGCCCCTCACCTCACGGGGAGGGAGGTATTAGCCCAGTTTCAATGCCGGGGCACTGGCAAGGTGTTCGTCTACACATGGAGCTATCCCTGAATATCTCCCCAGGACAGATGCTCTATTCCGGACAAGGCCTGCCTGGCTCCTGCCCACGGCTTAGACTAATTAGGACCAACCCTTATTCTAGAAGAGCGGCCACAGTTGCCGTTTACATGCTACCTTGAAAACCTGGTGAAGTGGGGAAAGCCATAGGGGAGCCAATCCAAAATGCTGGGGACCTGCCAGTTGAAAAACAGCAGCCCCTGAAGTGGGGCAGGGAAGGCAGAGGACTGGCACCAAGAGGAATCCTCCTGTAGAGGAGCAGAGGACACACCCCGGGCACCGCCAGCTCAGAAGGAAGCAAGCTTGGAGGCTGGCTCTGCGTGAGAGGGGGAGGAACCAGGCTGTTTAGCAACAAAACAGGGTGTTTGTCGACATGGAGCACGGGTTGCCAGCCTCCCACAAAAGCCGTCTCATTATCCCCTAATTACTGCCTTGGCAGCTCCTGCAATTAACGCCTGCCTGAGTGGCTGCTATAGGGGGAAATAAAGGGTTAGCGACACATTACAGTCAATCAGGCAGCTGGAGGGTAGATCAGAGCCCAGACCACCAAAGCGCCTGTGCTACGGGACCCTGGGGGCAACGGAGGAGAAACCTGGAGTCACGGAGCCCCGACCTGAGATGGTTCAGGTCTAGCAGAGGTAACCGGGAGTTTCTTGGATCGAACACCCACTTCCAGCTTCCCTGATGTCATGGAGACCGAAATGCTGTTCCTCTCTTTGGGGCTTGGGGGGATGCCGTGGAACTTCACAGCTTTTGCTGGGAGGTGCATGGGGGGGGGGGTCCCCACTCGCCAGACACTGTCTTTTCCCTTGCAAATCAAATGAAGAGGGAGGGACAAAAAACTTGATTTTCCCCGTCAATGGGGCATTTTTCACCACTTCGGCCCCGGACACTGACAGGGATAGGAATGGTTCTGCACAGCTCAGGAGACAGCACGACTGTCAGCGAGGCAGCAGCAGACTCCGGGAAGTGGGGATTTCATTGCCTGAGAATCTTGTGTTGCTTCCAGCGGAGCAGACACTACACTTTGCAGACACAGATCAACTTTGCAGACACTGATCAACTAAGTGGCACTGATCAACTGAGTTGCATACATCCCTGTGAGGTGGGGCTTGCCCTCAGATGGGGAAACTGAGGCACAGAAGACTTGACAAGAGGGGACCTAGCAAATTGGGGCAGATTAGAATCCACATCTCCTAAATCCAGGGGCCTTAATGGTGGCTGGTCAAGGGGACACAAGAGAGAGAGAGCAGAACACATTAGAGTGAAGCTAAGGGACACTAATGTATGAAGGTGGCATCTAAAAGGAATTTCCCCCCAAATTCTCCCTCCCGCCCTTGGAAATACCAAGACTCTCAAGTCTCCCTGTTTTTAAATGAAGGTCGCCTTGGATGACCCAGTAATAGGGAACGGGAGATCTCATCCCTTCTTTGGGGGATTAGGTGCCAAATCTTTATCAAAGAGCTTTTATCTTTGTCAATTTTAAGCCCAGAAAGCACCCGTATGATCTAGTCAGACCTGCACAGCACTGACCAGAGAATCTCCCCCCATGATTCCCGCATCCAGCACAATTGTCCTGCAGAATTGTCTCCCGACTCTTTGCAAGGCCTTTGGGCTTACCAGGGGTTGACAGAAAGAGAGAAAAAACACCTACAACGTATTACACAACCTGAGTGCAATTTGCTTCCTCTCAAGTCAATTAGCCTTCGCTTCCTTGTATCTCCAACATCAAAACACTCCTCGCTCTCTTCTCCACTGGAGGTACCCATGAAAAACAGGTTTTGACAAGAGCTGAATTTCTAGTGTAAAACCACGTTCCAAGCATCTCTATGATTCTTCCCCCCTCCCCCTTCTACCTGCCAATTGCAGGTCACCTCTAGCCACACGTATTGACCTTCCTTCAGCTCACTCCAGAAATTGCTCCGCCCTGCACACTGATGAACCCTGCTCAACAAGAGACAAACTCATCCCGCCGCCACTCTGACTGCAACACACAGAACCAGGGCTGCATATCAAACAGCTGCAGCCAGAGCCCTGCTGGAAAAGTCCACGCAGGTGGAAAGAGAGGGAGAAGCTTTGGAGGGAGGCTAGGTTCGCTGGGGCCAAGCAGCAGGCGATAGGAACGGCCCTCGGAAGAGCTGGCTGGGTGTGCAGGGGGACGTTTTCTAGCAATCTTCTTCTGCTGCCCTGCCCTGTGGAGCCGAAACACCAGGTGCAGAAGTGACTCTCTAGTACAGTTCTCCACCAGGTGCAGAAGTGACTCTCTAGTACAGTTCTCCACCGGGGGTCAGAGGCCCCCTGGGGGGGCTGCAAGCAGGTTTCAGGGGGTCTGCCGAATAGGGCTGGCCGTAGACTCACTAGAAAGCCTACCGCTGTCCAGAGCCCCGCCACCCGGGGCTGAAGCCAAAACTTGAGCAGATTGGCTTCGCGATGCACCCCAGGGCATGGGACCCCGTGCAATTGCCCTGCTTGCTTCCCCCTAATGCCGGTCCTGGCTTTTACGGTATATGCAGACACACTGTTGTTGTGGTACAGCTGGGCCATGGAGTTTGTATAGCATTGGGGGAGGGGGAAGCAGGGTTTAAAGAAGAAAAAGGTTGAGAACTCTTGCTCTAGTACACTGGCAGTATGATCGACCCCTCCAAAACATGAGATTGTGAAGAGAATAGATGTCATGTCCTATTTAGTAATTATTATTAGCAGTTTTCTGGATTCTAGCCCTTTGAGGTGCTCTCTGGTCACACGTCCCAGTTTTACTCTGCAGCTGAGGGCTTGCAACTTTCATTCAAACAACCCCCCCACACACACACCCACACAAAAACCCACACCCCATTCTCCCACCAGGAACTGCAACTTTCAGAAATACCCTGACTATCGAGAGAGCTGGCAACACTGCGGAAAAAGGGAACCACCAGCCATGGTGATGGCAGTGGAGAATGACAGGGGAGTGATTTCCCCTCATATGCAAAGCACACAATATTTATTTGCAGTGCAGATTATTTTATTTCAGATTAAGGAAACCAAAGCACCAATGTCAAGCGGGAGAGACAGCAAGCAAGCAGCGGCTGCCTCTAACGTTCCACATCTGGAAGGAACCCAAGAGAGCACAGGGGTGGCTGCAGGTGGAAGAAATTCCTCCCAAGACTAAAAGACCCCTGCACAAAAAGCTCCATGATAGCTTCTGCTTTCGTTTCCCAGCTCCCCTTCTCCCACCCTTACACACAGAACAGGGGTGTTGGAAGGAGAGGACACAGCAAAGCGAAAATCCTGCAGGACTACTAAGGGTTAACGAAGCCTCACCAGCCACCGGGAGGATTAGGCCACAATGCACATGTCTGGATGATGTTTGCACTGAATTCTATTCCAACTGACATAAGGTCTGGGCTGGAGATTGAGCAGGGCTCTGGGCTGGGTCTGGCCTCCGCCCAGGAGACACGCACACAACCCTCCCCCAACCACTACCAGGGAAAACAGGAGACGCTGGCACTGAGGGGCACTGCAGAATGCCAGTGGGAGGGAGCCACTGAGCGGCGAGGGGCTCAGCAAGCCACCCGCTAAGACCACTCCCACACCGCCCAATGCCTTTGCCCTACGCCAGTCGAGGACGGAGGCGCGAGCGGCACTGACAATCGCCTGCCGTGGGATTGGACAAAGCAGGTCCTTGGCAAAGGGCTTGCCATGCACTGAAAGAAGCCACGGGCCTGGATGTCTCCGTCCAGAATGGGGACCCGCTCCATTGGGATGCGGCATGCAGCACTGGGGGATGGCAGCACAGATCCCCAATGTGTGACCCCCCCAGACACAGGCGCCATCTCCTCAGAACTCAGACACCCCCCCCACGTCTCTCATACACTATCTCTTCCAGGACCATCTCCTCTGGCTGCAACGGTGCCAGCTCCCCCGGCTGCAACGGTGCCAGCTCCCCCGTCTCTAGATGGCACGATCCCCACTCCGGCGCGCCCGCCTCTGAGAATCTCAAGGTTAGCCCTTCCTTCTTCCTCCCCCCCCAGCTTCTCCGAGGCCAATTACTGCTACCCTCTGGTTTCCATGGGAACTCCTCAGGCAAAGCTGGCTCCCCAGCAAGGTCAAAGATTACCCAGCGTGGATGCTGAAATGCAGCGGCAGAGAGGCTACCGCCTCCCCCGCGGGGCGTGTGGGGCTGCTGGGGGTGCAGTCCCCGTCCAGAGAGAAAGCCTAAAGCCCAATGCACCTCCACCCCCGTCTCACCCACCTCCCGTCCTTTGGGAAGAAAGGGCTGCAGGGCTCCGGAGCCCAACATTGGCACTGTATCTTTATCACGAGCCTGCTTCCCTTTCCGGGCCAGAGAGCTAGCGAGGCCATAGACACACGCAGGCTGAAACGACAGCACCCTGGGGACCCCCGGGGAGCTGCCGGGTTGATCATTGCAATGGATGGATGAGGCAGGAGGGGCTCATTTGGGGAAGCAGTTTAAAAGGGGGCCCCATGTCTCCCTAAAACACCCGGCGCTTGTAAACGACGCCTCCCACTGAGTTCAGGGGATCCCTCCCCACCCCCAAACAGGTTTGGCTGAGGTCTCAGAGGGTGGCTACTGTATCCCAGGCAGTTCACCCTGCCCGACTCATTCATAAACCCAGCTGAATGGGCCACTCTTCGCACGGACCACGTGATGGTTACTAAACATTCAGGAATTTTAATACCTCTCCCCTTCTCATCAGGAGTTCCAGAGCCCTAAGACTGACTTTGTCACCAGTTGGCGGGGTTCAGGGATAGGCACGGAGGCCAAGTTTTTTCAACCCTAAGTGCCTCGAGTTACACCTCTAACAAAGAGGCCGGATGGCAAAGGTTCTGAACACCGTATTTCCAAACAGAGTCAACACTTCTGAGAACAAGAAGCGTCAGGCTGTTGATTTCAGGGTCTAACATTTGGGGCTGGAGTGTGAATGTGTTCAGCCTCTCTGTGCCTCAGTGTTTCCATCTGTAAGACATGGGTGACAGCACTGACCTGCTTTCATTCATTACTGACTGCAGAGGGCATTGAGCTCCGCAGACAAAACGCACCACAGAAGCATACTGTGGACAGGTGAGTAGCGTGCATGAGGGCTTGTCTATAAGGCGAGTTAGTGCACAGCCAGCCAGGATGTCAGTCTGCAGCACCCACATGGTGAGCTACTGCACAGCAAGCTGGTGCACTGTAGATTCAGACCCTGACTTGCTATACCCCACTGCCATCTACTGGTCAAAAATCAGAATAATTGAACTGTGCATCATATACCCCATACTGCAAACACCTACGGGAGATTCTCCTTTAGCTCAGGGACCTGTGCTTTTGTAATCAGAGGGTCTATATTGGCCCTGGGCATGAAGCTCTGAATAGTCATGGCTGTCAGCATGTTGAACACTGTCCAGTTTCTAGGTGCTGCAGATTTGTTGAAGAACATTATTATCGGGTTTTAATGGCTTGGCCAGCTGCCTCCTACTGGAATTGCAACTACTCGACAGCTCCATTCCCCACGTGGCTCATTCTGTCCTTATTTTCCATTTCCCAAGATGGCCAAAAACACACTCCCAGCCCTTCATAGTGATGGGAGAGTGGGAAGAAGAGGACCAGAAGAGCAGCTGCAGCTTCACTCCAAAGAGGCACCACTCTCCCCCCTCTGGGCTGCTGCACAGCAGCCTGGAAGAGCTGGCCACGTGGGTGCTCTGACAGCAGTAAGCCTGGCTGGGGAAACAGGAGGTTATTAATTCAGATGTGTGTGTGGATGTGAAGGAGGAGGAGGAAAAAAGCCATCTCCCTCCTCTAGAGGGGCTCGCTCTGCCTTCATTCCAGCCAAGTGCGAGAAAGCCACTAGGGTTTTATTAATTCCAGGCTGCAGAGCAACATGCAGTGCCTGATAATGTCCTTGCTCCAAAGGAAACTCTTTCCTCCGGTAAAAATAAATCCCTTGTCCAGGGCGCTCTCCCCCACTCCAGGATACTTTCTAAGGCCACTTCAGCCACTACCGGTGTTTAAGTTTGCTGGGTACTGGGACCAGTTGTGCCCCCCATCTCCTTCTGTACATATGAGAGTGTTTCCCTGGAGAGCTCTCAACCTGGATTTCAGAACATGATGGCCCCTTATGTGAGCAAGGCAACATCCTTCCACTGACGCTCCGCAACGCCTGCATCCCCTCCCCTCTCTGCTGGAGCATTTCAGGGAGGATCTGCCACTCTCGGTTTCACTTCCGCCTCCCAGATCTGTGCGGATTACACAGCCATCTGGCAAGGGGGTAAGCTATGCCCAGTGTGGCCTTGATTACACAGCCATCTGGCAAGGGGGTAAGCTATGCCCAGTGTGGCCTTGAGGGATAACAGGCTTGGAGTATTCATGGTGGGAGGATGTCGTTAACGTCACTCAGGGATCAAATGAGGTCAGGCCAGGGGCTGCTGGGCGCAGCCCAGGTGAAAGGTACTCTGTCTGTTTTTTATTGGACCAGTGAATTAGTTTATTCACACTGGACTTCAGACCGACAGGGTCCTTACACATGAGCCTATGACTACTCCTACAATGCACCTCCCACCTGATCTGCCCATCTCTAGTCCAGTTCTAGGGTATGCCCGCCCCCAGCTCCTTTGATGCACCTTGTTCTTGCACTCAGTTTATTCCTGTGTCCTCCCACACCTGTGCATACACCTCATTCCTGACCTGCAAATCACCCCTCTCCCCGCACTCCCAATACTGCCCTCTTCCCCACCATCGCTCTGCCAATGCACCTCAACCCCAGAGCTGCAGCCTCCCCCGGCTCCTCCAGTTCTGGGTTTCACCTGAACAGTGAAACTGCCTGCGCTGCAGAGTTGTGTGAAGAGCTGTACAATGCCCACCCATGGGGCTGCATCTATACAGACGGGTTTCTCTAACTCCACCCAGGCACTGGTGAGAATGAGCTGCTGGCATTTTGTTGAGCCCCACTTCGAGGAAGTCTAGACACTCGTAGAGTGTCCACACTAAGACTCCCACCACTGTGAACACGGATGGAGCCATACCAGTGACAGAATCCTGCGGGCAGGCGAGGCCTAGGAGCTAGAATGAGACACACAATTCCTGCTCGCTTAGGACCCTTGTGAGTCTCTGGAAGAGTCAGTGAGTGTAATGCTTTCTGCCAATGGGGCTTCTTATAAGAGCACAGCCTTCTGCTGTGCTGACTTATTTATCGGTTTCAAACACCATAACCCACAGCCCCTGGAGTAAGCTCTGTGTAGCGGGGATGGGCACAAATGCAGAGTTCTGGGATCTGACTCTCACCAGGTCAGGGCTGTGTGGATGTACGTGTGGAAGAGGAGGGGTACACACTAGTCTAAGTTTTAACCATCTCATCTGCAGTGACAAACCCTTCAAGGCCACGCATGGCTCCCCAGTGCCCTGGAAACCTCCAATTCCCAGTATGATGCCTGAAAGAGTTGCTTCTCTGTCATCTTCCAAGCCTCTTTCTAAGGCCCTTCCTGCTGGTCATGGCAGCCACAAGCCCCGGCCACGAAACACAGAGTACTCTTATCCCGCCCCTGGGAGGGAATACGCTGCTCCCTCCATAGCAGCCTCACCCTGGGCCATGGGAACATGGAGGTTGGGACCAGCAGGAACATTAATGCTGCTAACAAGGGCAGGAGAAAAGTGACCTCCCTGAGGAGGTGGATGCTTGAATCTTATTACCAGTGAGACACAAATGGAAGACTTGTCACCGAGTTAATTCATGCAGATTTATTCACATACGGACAGAGACATCTTGGGATTAGTCAATGCTCACAACCGGATATGCCACCATGTAAATGCACAGCATTCCGATTGCCTGTCTGGCCAGGGGAGATGGGGTCAGCTCCTAAAGACGCAAAGGGGCCTAGAAAGCAAAGGGTGAACCGAGCCACATAGCTACTTCTGAGGGGCTGCCTTTAGAGAGGGGGATCTCCCTTGGGGCTAGGGGTAGAAAAGAACAGAGCTAGCCCAGAAGAGAAAGAGGAGATTGGAGCACAAGTCAAGTGAAGTGCTGGGTAGAAGAAGCTATTTGGAAGGGGAGGATGGGCCAAGTAGTGGGAAGTTAAGAGTCCCTGGCGAGGGCTGCCCCACCCACCTAGATTTTATTCTGCAGGTCTCGGGTGTGTTTTGTCTCGAGCGAGTAACACAATTCACCCAGCCCATGCAACAGCATTCACAGGCCCCCCACCACCACAGAGCATCCCAGTCTCCACTATTGCAAGGGGCTTTGGCACCTCCCGCTCCCTCAATGCATCTCTAATCTTCATTTCACTTGGACTAAACAGAATCACGCAGGACAAGGGGATGCTCTGGGGATTCCGAGATGGAGAATTTTGCCTCAAGGCCCAGTTGTTGGCCAGTAGGGGGTCCACATGAAGTGAATTTGCTGGGTTCAGTCCAATTCCTAGCGGAGATGACCACAGTGGAGACAAGCCACACACCCCCCCCCCCAACTGTCCCATTATGCGCTATGGGGGACTGAATTCCCCTTTCACCCATCGAGCAAGTGCCACAGGGCCGGGGATGAGGGACAGCAGCAGGGCGAGGGGGACGGAGAGGCAGGTTCTCTCCAGCACCGTCAAGCGAGCTCCTTGCACCAGCATTAAGTTCACAAAGCAAAACTACACCACAATGTAATCAGCTTGATGATGCATGTGAAATCAGCCCAGGTGATGAACCAGAACATGCTCCTTAAGGTTCAACAGCAACCTACTAACGCATCACTTGAATGACAGGCTCATAATCAGACAGGATTATTCCTTCGGCCCATGCACGGGAGAACATCTGCGTGCACCGGCTAGTTAAGTGCATTTGGGATCTTTAACAAATACACACAAATAAGTACCGACTATGGCTCCTGGCAGATGAGGAATGTGCTTTGTTTTCTGTAAGGTAGAGACACCAACGACTGGAAGTCACAGAGACAGGCTGGGGATTCTTTAAGTGTCAGATTGTATCTCAGACAACATCGATCGCGGTCTGTTTAGGCTGCAGCCTAAGCAAAAGATCTCTCCAGATCTCAGACTAGACCCAACAGTGCATGGCTGCTAGGGAAGATTGGGGTTTGGCCCATTACAAACACATCGATAGGCATAGAGGCCTTTCTGTACGTCATTAGACTCTACGATGTGGCCATTTTGGACTTCAGAGGGGCAGCAGGCATAAAACCCAGATCCTCCTGTTCCCAAAGCACAGGCCTCTGCTGCTGGGCTACAAGACAGTCTCCAACTACACTATCCGAGTAGGACATGCGTGCAGTAATATCTATTATATTTAAACATCCCCTATTGTACTGAATGGTCTCCCAAGTACACACACAGACAAATCACTTCTCCAGCACTGAAATGCAGCCCCGTCCGGTGCAGAGCATGACAACTGTTGTTGGCACAGATGCCACACAAAAAACACAAGGTGAAGAAGAATTCCGTATCCAGCGGACACTGCAGGGGAAATTTAGTTCAGCAGAATGTAGCAATCCATGTTGGAATTTGGCCAAGACAATAGGTCCCTTCCCACCCACCGATGAAACATGTCAGGGATCTTTACTGAAGATAACTGGTCAGGGATCAGTGTTGCCTGGCACCTTCCCCAGCAACATAGCATGGCTACAGGACCATCTTAGAGGGCAGAGGGCCTCGTTCTCAAGCCCCACCCTCAGGACGGTGCACGGACTCCAGTCAGCCCTTCCAAGCAGCATCCGGCAATGAAAGCACGTTCTCTATCGGGGAGAGTGCAGGCTAATGGTCAGAGAACAGGACCAGGAACTCGGGTTCTAACCCCAGCTCTGCCACATCACTTCCCCTCTGGGCCTCACTTTCCCCACTTGGAAAATGAAGAGCTGATTCCTCCCCCCTCCTTCCCTCACAGATCCCATCTCCCCTGCTGTGCTCTCCCTCTCTCGCCATATCCCAGGCCCCCCTCTCTGAATGTGCGCTGTCCATTCGGACATTGTTGCCTCCTGCCTACAGACCTTGTTCCCACCAAGAGGATGCACACTCAGAAAGCCATTTGCTAAAAGACAGGGCCCACCCCTGGCTGCTTAGATCCCCTTTCACTGAAGGGCACTGGAGGGATGCCAAAAACCAACTGACAGACGGACAAGCTCATCAGGATGTCACCGCAACAGGGACGCGAGATCACTACAGCCTCGTGAGAGCCCGTCAAAGCCACCTCTAGGGACAGTCCTCCACTCACGCACTATATACATACACCCGGGCACGCACCCCGAATGCTTCCAGAGGAGGGGAGCCTCTTGCTGCCCGTGAAGCAATCCAATACACCCTGTTCCACCGGAGCACACACTGGCTGGCACGTTCAGCAGCAAAGCTCAGTAATATTCATGGCACAGTGCAGCAAGACGGATGTCCAAACAGAAAGGGGGGGGGGGGGGAAAAGAGCTGCAATTCAAGCGCAGGCTGCAATAGACCAGGAACCTGGCATCTAGAAGCCTCTTTGCCAGGCAGATTCCCTGCACTGGAGGAGGGGAGCTCGGTGCTTGAAATATTTATCCCTGGCCCTGTCTATAATTAGCGTCTTCACAGCTTCCATGATCCAGGCACCTGCCGGGGAAGCAGTGCAGGTCAGGCGCCGTGGTGGAAGCGGTTGCCAGCACGAGACGGTGCATGATGTCAGCTCTTTGAGGCATTAAACAAGGACTCACCGTGCTGCCGCTCCGCGTCCCTCCTCTCCGTGGGGCTAGATCCCGAGCCATGGTAACCCTTCCTTGCAACTTCCTCCAGCCAGATCCCCTTTTCCTTCCCTGCAGAGCCCCTGGGGAATGGAAGCCGCTGTCACGCTTTCTTCCCACCCACCCAGATCCCCCCTCCCTCCCTCCCTCGCTAGTCACTCATCTCTGTCTCCAGACAGTCACCGGGCTCAGCTAGGCAAGAAGATGCTGCTGCAGAATCCGGCATCCTTCCCTGGGAGCCAGAGCTGGGCATGCTCCATGCGCTCCCTAAGGTACTTAAGGTCACGTGACGCCTGAGCTGTCATTTCAAGCAAGGAGTAAGTAGTAGGGGAGCAGGATTAACTCTGTCCTGGCCCTAGGATGAGCAGCGACAGCAGCCACCCGCACAGCCGGGTGACCCCTTACAACGTACCAGGCCACGCAGTTTAATCACTACCATCCCCCCCTGGAAAGGGGGCCCCATCCCCGGATAGCCACACCAGAACCACTCACCGGCACCCAATCCTGCAGCCTTGACTCCCGCGAGTAACCCCACCACTGTCAGGGAGGCTACTCGACAGAGCAAGTGCACCAGGATCCACCCCCTGATAGTGTGGCTGGATGTGGATTTTTTGGCTAATCCTTTGGGGAGGGGAGGAGGTTGCCGAAAATGGTTTTGGTTAAAAAAAACCTGAAACCGTTCGGGACCCGGGTCAGTTTCGAGGAATCTCCGGTCTGGAAGAGAGCTGTGAAATGGTCACCGGGCCCCAGGTTGGCATTTTTTAAACCAGAACGTTTCAGTTTTTGGAGTCAAAATGACTTTTTCATTGAGAAATTTGAGTCGAAGACTTAGAGACAAAGAAGAGTCACAGCCCGTTTCAACCGATTTGAACTCAACAAGATTTTGCTTTGCAAAAATTGAGGTTTCAACTTTTCAGACTCCCGAGTGTCTTTTGTACATGCCATGTGACTGGGCTGCACCCCTTCCCCTTGGAAACAATCCCCAGCTGTCAAGGTCTCACTGTGGGGGTGTCCATACTTGGATTCTTACGGTGGATTTTTCAATAGCACTCAGCCCTGACTTAACGCCCACTAAGTCCAGGAAAGGGGGGGGGGGGTGTCTACAACCTCTCTCAGGTACTTATCTGGCTTCCATTGTATAGTATCTGGACATATTTAATGTCTTTATCCACACAACACCCCCAGGAGACAAGGCAAGGCTATTATCCCCATTATACAGATGAGGAACTGGGTCTCTCTGTACCTAAGTGACTGTAGTCTGTGGCAGAGCAGGGAATTAAACCCACACCTTCTAAGTCTAGGCTAATGTCCTAACCACTGGGCCATCCTTTTATTAACTACAAGGGCCTAACCCTGCTGAGTGCTTCTGAAATCCTGTACATATCCATGATCTAACCTGTATTACTAGAACAGAATTAGAGTCGAGGCTTCAGCTTAGGGTTAAAATGTTTGCATGTTATCCACATTCACTTTCATCCCAATGCTCCCAATTACACACACACACACCGGCAGCAGCAGGGACCATGATCAGGGGGGTTGTTTGAAGACTCAGCCACCCACAGTTACCTGGGCTTGACTTGTGGTCTCTGGGGAAGGCTGTCTAAGGCGCACAGCCCTAGAACAACTGGATGTCCAATTATTGATCCAGCAGGGACGTATGCAAGAAAGAGAACTGGCAACCGGCTGATAGGAGCGAAGAGAAGCTACAGAAGCAGCTAGACAGATGGATGGACGGACACTCTACAGCGGACTTTCAGCACAACCCTGAATGGGCCCAGGCCTCTTTAGGACACTGATTAACCAGACTGTCTGGCTACAGCTGTTCATTGTTGTCCTGTTTGAGCAAGAAGAACCTCACAGTACTTTGCTGAGCAGGGGGACGAGACACCATGATCCTGGGTGCTCAGAGATTCACTTCAGAGCCGGAGATTTTCAGAGCAACGGGCAGAGTTCTTAAATCAAGAGGGACCCTTGCTGGTGCAGGGGCCCGGCCCACAACACTGCCCCGGTTCTCCCTGCCCTGCCGGGGACCACAACCCTAAGAGAGGTCACCATGCAAAGAGGGTGGGGGGAGAAAGAGAGGCTATTCCTCACTGCAGCAGGGCAGGGAACCCTGGCAGAGCCAAGCCAGAAATGTAGCTGGCACAGGGTGGGGGAGGGTCACAGGTCCTCTGAAAAGAAAAACACCCTTGATCCTCTAATCCGGGTTAGCCTGAAGCTTTAGGGGCTGAGAGGGGATTGGCTTTCACTGAATTCCCTGCCCCACATCTCCAAACCCCAGGCTGAGGACCCAGGTTAACCTTCTCCCTGCCAGGCTGGCAAGGGCTAAGGTGACCTTGGACCAACAGCCCTGCTAATGAAGAGCTCCGCAGGTGCTGGGCCCGCTGCTTTAAGATCACGCCATTCTGGGGTATGTCTGGGCCTTCCAGCGCGAGGCCACAGACTAGAGCTAGCGCGCCAGACCAGCTGTGTAGACAGCACGGCCCTGAAGCTTCAAACACAGCTAGGTAATTTTAGACTAGGGCTCAGCTGGCTCTCTGTTGTCCCCGGATGAAAGGCTCATGCCATGTGTAGGGCATCTCTTTCTCTGGCCCTTCCCAGTTTCATCTGCCTCTCTTCCCCCTCCATCCAGCTCACCCATTGCTGATCTCTGACAACAGGCCCCATAGCCCCACTATAAGTTTGGCCGGGCCCTGCAGCCCTCTTCCCCACTACCAAAAAGCCCTGCTCCCCACCCAGCCCCAAGCATTTCTTGGGGCCCAAAGCCAGCCCTAGGAGAGCATCAAGGGAAAAAGCAATTGGCGAGGCAGGCTGTCCCTAGGGAGGTGAAAGTTACATCACAGCCAAGTGCAGAAGAGGAAAAGGGATAGGCTAGCCCAACGGACCAGGGGACCCTCATGAGCACCCCTGAATTGGCACCTGGGGCTGGAGGGGCAGGGGGCTTGGCACAGTCCTGATGAGAGTCAGCCTCCAGCCAGGGGCTGTTTGAATCCCTTGCCCCTCACCACAGTGGCAGAAGCCCCGGCTCACAGACCAGTTCTAGAGCCCCTGCTGCCTGCTCTGGGTACAAAAGGGCCCTTCTTTGGGGGAGCACAATTCAGATGGAGAGCAAGGGAAGGTAGGGAGTGGGGAAAATGTTTCCCCCCCGCCGCCTCCATCCCGGGGAGGAGTCCAAGGCCCTAGCAAGCACAGACGGCAAAGGCCAACGCTCCCTTCCTCCCCAGAGGGCCAGGCTGACCCAGGGGCTAGATCGGAGAGGGCAGGGAGCGATTTCACAGAGCCAGTCACCCTAAAATGGTGGCTACGGAGGACCAATATAGGAGCCCCAGTGCTAAGCCGTGTTCTCTTACCACCCTCTCCCCCTGTACCACACTCTGGAACCAAAGGACACGCAACCATGATTCCGCCCACCACGCATTTTCCTATGGAGGGTTGCTCCTCACGTGTGTGGAAATGTGAAGGGGCGCGCACACACACACACCACACCAGACCACTAAAGCTGCCCGTTGTGCATTTCCTGCACACTTTGGCTCCACCTCGTGGGAAGCTGTTGGAAATGCGGCCACACCACCAGCACCTTGCATTGTAGGAAATATACAGCTAGTGTGGAGAGCAGCAGGCAAACAGAACTGCACAGAGAACAACAGACAGGAGGGTTGGCACTGGAGGAAGCTCTAGCCAAGGTACCTGGGCAAACCCTCTGCTTATTGGAAGTGCCACCTTATTTGGTAGCTCCTAGGAGCCCAGTCAAGGCTCAGGGCCCGGCTGCACAAGCAAGTCCCAGAAGACAGCCCTTACCCAGAGAGAGGAGGACCCCTAGGCTGCTCAGCCACCTTAGGATTTTTGATCTCTCGAGGTATTTACTGCAGCCGGTGCTGTGGTGTCTGGACGCTCTGAGGCCACTCTGCAGAGCAGATAAGACCACGGTGGAGAGATCTCCTCTGAAACACCGGCCACGCAGGAAGCTGGAACTCTGCTCCGTGCCTTGGCAGAAAGGAAGGCTGAACCAAGTGCCCCTGGAGCCCTAATCTGCCCATCTGGGGCATCAGCATCTTTTCTGCAGCAGCCCACTGCGGAGTCACAGACGAGATGGCCCCAGTTTAAGGCAGGAAGTGAGAGAGAAAGCACCATCCCTCACCTCCCTCCCCCCCCCCCCAAAATCGCAGTGGGAAAAGTCCTATAGAACGCAACAGGGAAGAAGTCAACAGGGTTCTAGGAAGGCTACAGTCAGGCCAGATCCTTAGCTGGTGGAAATCAAAGGGGTTGATTTACTAGGGTGCAAGCTTTTGGGCAGGACCATCCTTTTGCTCTGGGTTTACACAGCACCTGGCACCAGGGGGCCTGGGGCCTGCAGCAGTACAAATAATTAACAATGGTGTCCATGGGCTGAGGGTCCGGCCCATAGAACTGGAGAGCCTGTCCAGGGTTTGGTTTAAAACCCCACTGCAGCAGAGACAGTGTTCTGGGGTCGGTTCTCTAGGAGGATCCAAAAAGGCTAGAGAAAGTTCTTTCACAGCAAGGCTTTTCCCAGAGGGAAGAGCCAATTCTCACGCCAGTAGTGCTGGGTAGAGGATGGGCTGGGTTGGTGGGTTTTGCCTGTGATGTTCCAGAGCCCTTTGAAGTCCCTTCTAGAAGCGTTTGCATTGGAAATACAAGTGGCACAGGGGTCTCTCCTCAGTACACGGCTCCCCACTTCCTCCTGACACTCTCTCGGCAGATGCTGGAGTGACCCAATGGGGAACCTTACAGCTTGTGTATCTAAGATCAACGCCAGTGCTGCACCAGCCCTGCCCCCTGGACAGAGGGGCAGCAGGGGGTGTCTGCATCTGATGCAGCCTCTCCAGAAGTGGGGATCCTAGTTGGGGGAAAGGATGGCATGTGAGCAGGGAGCTGGCAGGGAAATTCCGCTATCCATGAATGTGCCCAGTTGCAGAGCCTATGACCCGAGTCACCCCACCTGCCAGAAGTAAACTCAGCCTATGGCAGGGCAGGCTATAGAAACTTTAGCACAGATCCTCAGCTGCTATCAGTGTAGCTCTGTTGAAGTCAATGGAGCTACGCCAATTTACCCTCTATGTGGATTTGGTGGGTGGCGTGGGAGGAGTTTGCACCGGGGAAGAAAAAACCCAAGACAATGCCAATTCCAGCAGGCCTCGTCTATAGATCCCATCATCCACGCAGCAAGTTGGAGCCCAGCCAAAGTAGTGAGTGGGTGGGACCTGATCGGAGGGAGACAGGTTGGAATTAGCCACTTGGACCACAGCCAGTATTAGCGACTGAAAAGATCACACCAGGGTCTGGGCAGTGCCCAACTGGACAAGGGCCAAGCCCCATCGCTCCTCAACAACTGGCAGGAGTCCTGGCTCCAGCAACGCTCCTGTTTAAGAGAGATGCAACCCCTAAGCATGATGGGAGGGTTTTGCTCACCGCAGCAGGTCACTTAGGCCTCTGAAAGGCATTGTCTGGGTTTAGAAGGACAAGCTGATAGCAAGCCTCTGCCTAGTTTCCGACAGTGCTAACACAGGTTCCCTTCCACTGCTTGTAGCAACATCGGTAGCTCTGCTATAGATAGGGCTTTGGCTGCTACCTTTAGTCCCACTGAGGGCAGGTGCAACTGACAGTGCTGCCAGAGCAATGCCGGGTCTGAAGCTAGCCGCGGTTCACCCAACTCCACAGCCCCACCAACACATCGGCGTCGGAAGCAATCCTACCCACGGCATAGCTGCATACAGTGCACGATGAGATTGCATTTGATATGTCAGCCCCACCTGCCCGTCCAACATTTTCAGCCAGGGCAGTAATTACCCAGTAGTTCTGTCCTCCCAGTTAATACCCACTCCCCCAGCCCAGAAAACAGTTAAAGGCGTTTGCAGGGTGGGGAGGACGAGAAGGAAGAGAGCAAATAACTCCTAGAGTCAGCAAACAACAGAAAAAAACAACAAAAATCTTCCCACTTACTTGATAAAATATATGGCTCCCTGGCATGTGGTGCCCATCTCCCAGCCTTTGGGCAAGTCTGAAAAGATACAACAGCAAAAGCAGACGTCATTCATCTGTTCAAAAGTGGAACTCCCTGTTGCAGGATATTGTGGATGCAATTTTTAGCTTGTTACCTTTCAAGAAGGCACTCATTTGAATAAGAGTATATTCTGCAGTTGCATTAGGCAGGCTCAAAATTATTCCAGGATACCAGCCTTTGGGGCAGAAACCGATTGACAGCTAAGCTCAGAGGAGTTTCCCTCACATGAGACAGTATTGCGCAGTTAGGTGTAATCTTTCCAGTCTCCCAGCCATCACTGGTCACGGTTGTGAAAGAGGAGGGACCAGACAGGGAATAAGCTAGTTCTAGGGAGGCAGAAGGTGGGGTACCGGAAGTCAGTTCCAGTCTGACAACTCTGGCTGTTCCCGAGTTACAAGCCAATTGCTATGCACCTGGAATGCTGCATCTCAGGAAATTTCAGCTGAAAGTGACCCACCTTGACACCCTCCCTCCCAACCCATGCCGAGTTAGAAATTACAACCCACGTTGTTTTTTAGCCCTTCCCCTACATTTTTACAAAGGTCTGCTGCAGAGCAAAGAGGCCAGCAGTACAGAACTAGAGTCCGGGACCCCACCAGCTCACTTGTACATTCGCTCACAGTGTTTCCACAGGCCTAGTGGTTCGGGACCCTGCCCTCAAACTAGAGACCCCGTAAAAAGAGCCAATTTCCAGACAGTGCTGAGCATCCTGTCTCTGGAAATTAGGCTCCTTACAGGCCTTTCAAGTCAGGCCCAGTTATGTTCCCTGTGTGTGCTAGCCTGTGAAGTTACATAAAAACAAATAAATACTCTTGCCAGAAGGTTGTAATTTAACAGAACTTATATGAGAACCCCAAACCAGAGAGACACAAAGCAGGCTGCACCCTAAAACAGAAAGGCCCAACTGACTTCCACCTTACTGGCTGCAAACGGACACCTGCTCCCAAGCTTCACTGCAGAGCCCCCTAGCATGCAACCAGGGAGCCCTTGCCCCCACTCCCCACATTCAAAGAGAACTTGCAACTCAGTCCTCAGTACACCACAGCCCACCCACTCCCCTTCTGAAACCCTGTGGGTTTGTGCAGAGGCAAATTGAGTGTCCCAGAATTACAGCAGAACGCTGCAGACCTTTGGAAGGGGAACAGTTTGTTCAACTAGTTTAGTTTTCACCCCCAAGGCTGTAAGATGATTTCCAGTATTTCACTCAGCTTGGCTGAACTCTTGTTTCTAGCCAGTTTTGCTCTCTGGCTCCCTCACACAGGTCTGTGTTCCCAACAACAGAAGGAATCAAACCCCCTTTTCAGCAGTTTTAGGGCTAAAACTAGCTGACAATTCACATGGGCTCTTTGAAGAGGTTGATAGCACTGGCGTAAGGAGCAAAGTGTATTAACCCCTTCACCCCTGGATTGCTTACAAGGTAGCTCTAGAGGGGATAGTCTAACACTGTCAGCTGCAGAATGTTCTATTAACTGTGCAGAGGGGGAAGGGGAAACATGTGACCGGGGAGCAGCTGCAGTCATGAGGACACAGTCAGCCATTGGCAGTTTTAGCAGGCTTGTTCCTTACCTGTGCTGGCAAAGTGCCCACTCTGGATGGGGGACCCAGTGCCTGGGTGCACCCAGCTGGTAGATTGTGTCTCATCGCTGTGAGGGACAACAAAGAGAATGTCAGAACATGCACCTGACTCTGGGGAAGACTCCCACTCATCCTGGCTTCCCAAATACATCACACCTGTCTAGAGGAGTGGGGCAGGTGTTTGCCCTGCTACCTGCAGAGGGGAGCTTTACAAGGACCCTTTTCTATCCCCTTCCTGGAGGTCCCCAGTAGCACGAATGGGAGGCAGAAGGGAGGTCATGGAGATCAGGGTTAGGTCCGCAGCTTCCTCAAAGGGCTTGCCAGACAGCAGATGCTATCAGTAGCTGCACTATGGAGGGGCTCCACTCCTTCCAATAGTTGTGCCAGGCTTCAAGGCACAAGAGAAGGAACATCAGCCAGGTCACCCCTGAACTCCTCCCAGGCAGTGAAATAAAAGGGAGGGGGGAATGAGGAATAAAAGTGTGAGGTCTGCATAGAGTCAGGTGTGGAGGCATTAAGAGGACTAGTAAGAACTGGGGGTAGACCCCCTAACTCCCACAGCCCCCAGTAGTTCTGTTACCCCCCTATGCTTAGCCACAACCCCCACACAATCTGTACCCTTCCTTCTGCCTTGTCCCCCTTTCCCACCAGTGTCCAGACACCACCTGGCTCAGAACATGCAGGAGACTGCGGAGTGGGGGAGATGAAAAACAAACACACACACACAGCAAGTAGGAAAACAAACAGCGCCAGCTGAACATACTTGATGAAGAAGACTCGCCCGCCTCCACACACGCCGTACGTCCACCTGCCAGGCAGGTCCAGCCAGTCAATGTCATCAGCCATGGAGCCCCCCTGCCGCAGGATGCCAGCAGATGGAGAGAAATCCAAAGCCACCCAACTCAGAAGTCAGACCCTCCCTGCAGTCAGCCACTCCCCCCGGCGTGCTCCTTGCAAGGCGGGGCTGGAGGGGAGAGAAGCCTGGCTGCTGCTTAGTCCCTAGAGAAACCCACCCCAGCCAGTCCCACCAGGAGACAAACACTCGTTTAGTTCAGACCTTCCAGCAAGACTCTGTTTGCTACAAACAGCTGGGAGGAGCAGAGTGGGGTGGAGGGGACCCATAAATTTAACCCTGTCAGAGGCAACCTGCTGCTTTGCCCAAGACCTGAACCACACAGAACATTCCTGTAACACCAGCATGACTCTTATGGCTAGTACCTAGCCACTTCCTCCATTGCCACCTTTATTTAATTACCAACAATTAACTCATGAGTGAGTAATTATGGCCTTCACTCCCTTCTGTTAACTTTAAACACGGTCAGATGCTTCAGATCTCAAAGCCAAGTGGAGGCAGTATGCAGGGATTGTGGTTATAATACACAGTAGTATCTGGGCTGTTCAGCGGGTATTTGCTCTCTCACTTCACAGCCATCAATTAAACTTCTTTTAAAGGGGATAGGTGGAGTTTGGGTGGCACGTCTTATAGGGTCGGGGAGACTGGAAACAAGGTGATCCCAAGTGGCTCCACTTCTGCAGTGCTTTTCAAACCCCCTGATGGCAGTAGGAGGAAGATTCATTTACTGTTAACAGGACAAAGGAAGGAGTCTCCAGATGAGTGTCACTGGACAGGGCTGCTTCAGTGAGACCGGGCTCCCTGCTCAAAACTGTGGGGAATGGAGCTAGCCTAAAGCCAGAGGGATATTTCAATGGCTCTTTGAATGACTGGGAGTGACAAACAATCTGATCAGTCAGAGTGGAGCAATGAGGAAATGGATAAGCTTGGTTTTGATTTAGAGTCAGTTCCTGGGTGATGGTTTCGCACAGCAGAGGTGTCACCATGCTGGTGGATTGGCTAGGCTAATGTTGGTCATGAGGAGAAGGATGGCATTAGGGTTAAAGTGCTACCCTGGGAGATCTGGCTTGAAAGCCTGGTTCCATGTGACCTTTTGTAAGTCACTTGGGCCTCTACTGCAACCACCTATGTGTAGGGTGGCCAGAAAGCAGGTGTAAAAATCAGGACACGGGGATAATAGGCGCCTATATAAAAGAAATGCCCCCCAAATCAGTACTGTTCTTATAAAATTGGGATATCTGGTCACCCTACCTATGGGTAACTTTAGGCACAGGAGCAATCTTGTTGAAATTAATACCAGTATTCATGAGCCTAAAGTTAAGCATGTGCTTATGTCTGGGGTGGGCAAACTTTTTGGCCCAAGGGCCACATTGGGGTTCAAAATTGTGGGGGGCTGGGTAGGGAAGGCTATGCTTCCCCAAACAGCTTGGCCCCGCTCCCATCTGACCCCCACCGACTTACTGCCCCCCTCAGAACCTCCAACCCTCCTTTGCCCCTTCATATTCCCCTCTGGAGAGCCCCCACACTCTAATTGCCCTCCCAGGACCCCAACCCCTATCTAAGCCCCCCTGCTTTTTGTTTCCTGACTGCTTGCTCCCAAAACCCCCCACCCTAACCACCATCCTGGGAACCCCACCCCCTAGCTAAGCGCTCCCCCCGTTTGCTCCACTTGGCCCAGCGCTCCATTGTGGGGGAGCGGGCCGGCACCCCCGGAGCTCATAGTTTGCACACCCCTGTTTTATGTGATTGAAGCTTTAATCTCTCTGGGTCTAAGCTCCTCATTATTAAAATAGGAATAGTACTATTTCATTTGTCCCACCCTACAATTGCAAGAGTGAAATCCTAGCCCCATTGACTTTAGTGGGGTCAGGATTTCACCCATGTAAGTTAACAGGGCTGTATTTGGGCATAGTGGTTTGCCCTGAGGGCACAGCTTCCTGGATCAAGGGCCAAACTAATTCTGTTTATTTTTCTGCAATTGAGTAAGCTTTGGGCAAGACACAGATACCTGGGAGATGACAGGAAGAAGCTGGGCCTATCATTACTCACTGTGCAGTCACTACACAGTGCACAGACCTATACTAAACACAGTGTGAAGTGCCACTGAGTTCAGTGGAACTGTTAAAAGTGAAACACAACCCTAAGAGTTTGCAGGACTGGGGCCCATATGGGATAAATTCATCTGATCTTAAACAGTCGCTTTCTTCTGTGGATAATGCTTCCAGGGAATCTGAATCTCTCCCCACCCGCACCCTCTGGGTCCTTTCCCCTGTGTATTCAGGAAAAATGGCTATGGCAATTATTAAGAATTTACTAATCAAATATTACCAGAAGGAACCAGCATGAGCTGTTCCAGACTCCCAGGTAAATAATATGTGGATTGTTGGAGGGCTTTAATACACTCCTTGCCAAAAATCCAGAGCTGCTCCCCCGTTCTGTCAGGTACATCAATCAACTTTGGTTACTTTCCACAAGAGATATTTTCCCCTTCTTTATTTCTTAATCCAATGGAAACTCAAGGGGAAATTACCAGCAGAGTCTTGGGTTTTTAAAAAACCTTTGTTAAACATTCCTTCACCAAAAATGCACAGCTCAGGGAGGGGAGGGAATGGGCACCCCCCCCCCCTGCCCCCACAAGCTGCTGTTGTGATGACAAGACTTTGCACTTGTCTGCAGCATAGCTGCTGAGCCTTTCAAAGCACTTTGCAGATCTCCATCTATCAAACATCACAACCCCCCTGGGTGGTAGCAGGTCTGATTACTGCCCTCTCGCCAGAAGGAGAAATCAAGGCACAGAGAAGTGAAGAAACTTCCCGGCCCAGCTTGAGAAGAGAACCCTGGAGTCCCAATTCCCCTTTGTCTCTCTGAGAGCTTCACCAACGGGATCCTAGCTCAAAAGATCCAAATTTGTTAAGAGTATGACACAAATGCAGGAAAACCCAGGAGACAGGGAGAAAAGCGGAGTTAACTCGCACACTGCCTGTCAGCGTTCCTGGCGTCAGCCAGTGTGTGGGGCAACCTGGACATTACAGTACTACCCTCCTCCCAGACAGACACTTGTATCGGGAGGAATGTGTGAGTTACATTAACAGCAGGGCACATCTGGGTGAGGTGCAGTCCAAGGAGGAGGAGACCTGCTGAGCAACCCTGTGCGGAAGGAGGAGCGCAGTCACTCACAGCTTATTTTTAAAAGAAAGGATGGGAGCTCGGCCATGACAACATTCTGCTAATTAGTTGCTCTGTCAGCTGGTGAGAAATCCAGGCTGTAAGGTGCTGTTTCTGCTGAGGCTTCTTCCCAGCCACGTGGTGCAGTCCAGTTCTGGTTCAGGGGCCAGAACCAGCTCAGCTCTGTAATGAGGTTTGTAATACGAGTGGCTAGACTGAGCACTGATTACCTCCAGAGAACACTAAAAGCCTTTGCTTGCAGAGATTGTGAATAGCAGGGCAATGTGTGGCTAGGTTTTAAAAAAAGGAAAGGGGGGGGGGGTAATGGAATCTACTCATTCTAGGTCACTCTTTCGGTCAAAGTACCTTGGAAAGGCCTGTGATAGGTGGAGCACTGGTGTTATATACACACACAGCTTAATGGTTGAAGAGTTAAGTAGGAAATTCCTACCATCCTTGGAACCACAGATTCAAACTGTCAGGGTAAACTTACCCCTTCATCCTTCTGAGGCAGATAAACCAAGTACTCTGAGGTTTATTTTATGAAGGTCATGCAGCTGGGACCTTAACTACTAATATTCCAGGAATGTTAAAGATGCACAGGACTTAGTTCTGTCTGGGAAAGAGGCACACCACTGCCTTTGGCCCAAGCTCCCCTATCTATGTAGTGCTACGGGCTAGTCTCAACCCCAGAAAGGCATATAGCACTTGGAGCTCTTTGCAGATTAACGTGTAGACAAAATATATCCATACTGTCAACCATATGATGAATGCATAGCAATAGACACACGCACACTCAAAGGGTACTGGCTATTTATTTCTATTATGATAAAATCCATATTACAGTAAAACCTCCATTTAACGGACTAATTCGGGCGAGGGGGTGTCCGTTAAATCAAAAAGTCCGTTATTTAATTAAAAAAAAACCAAAAACGAGCTGTCGGAGCAGCAGCCCGACAGCCACAGGGTCGGGGCGGCAGCTCCGCAGCCCGCCCACTGCCTGGACCCGGGCGGCATCCGGGAGCTGGCAGCCAGTCCCCGAGAAATGGATTTCGGATGCATCAGACTTGCTCAGAAATTTTGTCCGTTGCATTCGAAGTCCGTTAAATCGAGGGTTTACTGTACGTCAGTAACACCCTGAGCAGTGCATGGTGGCCATAATGTAACACACACACACACACCCCTCAGACTACCCTTGCTCACAGTAACCCCCGCTGGCATTCACATCTCTTAACAGTGTCAGAAAGACTATGCTGATCAGAAGAATAAGTCACAACCAGGCACCTACTGTATTTATAATCAGCAAGTCAAAGGAATTCTGGCACCACCTTCTGGACGAAAGATTTTCTTCTCCTAATGGAAATTCTACCTCAGAACTTGTTTGTCTGGAAGACATTTTCAAATGGTCCCATGGAATGCATCAATAAAATGTTTATAAGGGTACTTGCACATCTCAGTAATATATTATTAATTGAACAATAGGATTACACCCAGGGAACTGGCCCAATTCAAGCCTAAATCATAATTTTTCCTACCTAATTTCAAGTGAATCTATATTAGCAAATTTATTCCACCATGACCACCTCCCTCCCTTAAAAATCACTCGATTATGGCTCATGCAGTTTGGTTACTCTGTTCAACGTCAGAGATACAGCTCATTCAACCACTGACGCAATTAAACTACTCTACAGTGCTTGAAACATGTTGGGGATCATTGAGGATGAGGAGGTAAATTTAGATGACTGGTAAGTGAGCTGAAAGGTCACATCATGTAATGGACAATATAGGAGTCCATTATAATTAATAGATCAGGGAATAGAGGGTCAGGAAATTTGATTCTGCAGTGAGCTTTAGCGCCACCTTGCTTTATCACCATGGGTAAGTTATTTGCCCAGCTGTGCCTTGGCTTCCCCATCTAATAAGAAGACAATGATAGTCACCCCTCTGAGATTTTGGGAATGCAAGTTCTAGCTAAATAGAAAGTATAATTATTGCATACTCCTGTCTGGATTGTTAATGACTTAAAATGTAACATGTTGAGGAGCATCACTGCTGCACGTTCTGCTGTAAACCCCACAGTTGACCCTACTGTGCTTTGCTGATAGCTGTAGAATATTAAACACAGGGAGAAAACATTGGCTGGCATGATGGAGTCCACATAACTGCGTTCTGAACAGATGTCCAACAGCCTTTTATTGGCAAGTATTACCACCATGCATGATTATTAAGTAACCATTTCTATGACTGCTCTAATATCTCTCCATCCCCGTATTTACACAATTGTCACTATGGCATTGGCCTCTTATCCTCTCCCTGCCCCTCATCCCCAGAAAGCTTCATTCTGAGAAGTTTCACTGGAACGGAGATTGCAACAAGGAACTTGCATCCAATTTCTTTATCCACAGGGTCACTGTTTTCACTATGAGGGCTCACGTCTGTATAATTGTGTGCGTTTGTTATTGTGGAGCTCCTCAACTAAACAATAATGACATTTCAACAACAGACAGCTCTGGGTTCAGTTCCCAGCTCTGCTACAAACTGTGTATGACCATAAACAAATTGCTTAATCTCTCTGTGCCTCACGTCTGCTCCACACACACAAGCTGCATCTGTTTAACTTAAATCTGTTTGCAAACAGATTTAAATTGGCACAAACATATTACATGTGGACACACCTTTGCTTATTTTGTCTTTACAACCGACAGCAGTGTATCAACAAGTTAAACTGCTGAAACAGTTGTATATCAATAAGTGCATTCTCCTAGGGGCTTGCACAGGTTTAACAAAATCAATTTTAAAAAACAAGATCTCTTTACACTGGTGCAAGTTTGTGTCAACAAGGCCTCAGTTCCCCATTGATAAAATGAGGGTACCACCTCCTTTCTCCCATCCCTAGCTAAATACACAAGGCGGGCTTATAAACTGTTCAGGACAGAGACTCTCTCTCTCACACTATATGTATGTACAGAATCAAGAACAATGGGTCCCTGACCTTGGATGGGGCTTTCTGTGCAATCTTAATACAAATAGATATTCTGTAGGAACTTCTATACACAATTTAATACAAATCAATATTTTATAGGAAAAATAGGAACTTCTATAGGGCTTAAATCCGTTCATTAAAGGAACACCAATTTAAAATCATCTCTCTCAAACTGTTCCACATCTAACATTACCAGAATTGAAAGTCTGGGGATGGAATTTTAGACATTTGTCAGCATTCTGTATACAGTTGATTTTCCCCTAGCTGTGTGGCTTTTTCACACAACTATACCAGACAGAAGAAGGGTGTTGCATGCAAGATGTCCTCAAACAACCGGGCCAACTGGAAAGTAGCAATTGTTTTTGCTACCAGCAGACCTGTCATTACGTGCTGTAGCATCAGGCAGCACTAACAGATGGATGCCTGCTACTAAGGGTTTCTTGTGCTTCTTTCCCTCAAGGGAAATGGCCAGCTTTTACAAAGCTTTTTTTTTTTTTTTTTTTTTTTTTAAATCGTTGCCTCCCAGTTGATGAAACAAACAACCAGCCAGGAGCTGATGTAACCTGAGCTCCTTTCACAGTAATAGCTGATCAGTTCTACAGTGCAGATAAAAGGTGTCTGTGGAACTTTTCCTGAATTCCACTCATTGGGATTCAGTCATCCTGCATTCCCTCTTCCTCCAACCACATGGTGGATTTTCTGAGGAAACCTGTTCTCGGTAGGGCAAAACTATCTCCATGTAGTAATATCAAGCAATGCATAAATGGAATTTGGTATTGATAGAGCTGACTAAACAGCTGCTGGCATATTTACTCAGTGTGTCAATTATTCATAGCTGCTTAACTTGTTTATCACTATGTACTTACTCCTGTTAGGCCTGTGGAAATGATACAGAACTCGACAGAGGATAACAAAAGAAATTGTGCTCTGCCTAACATCAGCTACATTCAAATGGCAGACTCTTTAGTACTAGTCCAATAAAAAGCAAAAAAAGTTACCAACCAGATTTTCACATTCCAGCTTGCAGCTAAATGTGCTGGCAGACCTGAGGAAAAAAAATAAGCTTTTGATTTGACTAAATTCTATGACTTTGACTAAATTCTATGTTCGACTAAATAGGGTATCCTACACAGTGTACATTTTTATTCATTATCTTCACAGACCTTAGAGCCATTTGTGAAAGAGGTTAAAATAGCTTTTCAGAAAAAAGATCATTTGACATAGGAATATGTGGAGACAACAGCTTTTGGACATTTGCTAAGCTATTAGTGATTAACTCAGGTATTGTTTCCAAAGATTCCAACAAGCTGAGCAGGATCTCTCCCTGCCTAAGAATGATAATTTTCCTTCTAAGCCATTGCCAAGCAAACAAGTTTGGCAATCTTCGTTCAAGAGAGATCTGGGAGAGCTGTGGGTTCAGACTCAGGTGCATTAACTATGCTGTGAGGGGGAAGTAAACAGTGCTACCCACGGTAATGCCTGGCCTTAGCCAACATCATTAATTCCCCATATTTTTTGCTACTGACCTGAAATTGAAGAGAGTGTCAAATTTCAAATATCCCGCCTTCTGAAACTACTGCCTCTAGAACCACCACTGAAAGGTCCATTTTCCGAAAGCACCAAGGCCCCTTGAAACAGTCACGACCGCAGTCTTCTGTTAGAAATGGTCAACCGAGCAGTGCAATTGTCTGAATATCCATCAAGCCATTATACCGAAGATTCCATTGTCAGCAGACTGCAGGGCAAGCACCACCGGCACCAGACGACATTAGCTCCAAGCAGGCCATGTTTAATAAAAATAGAGGCACTCAAAAGACTAGAACTGACCACAAGATGGCAATGAAGCACAGAAGACCATTTGCCTACTTAAAGCTCCAGTGCACACAGACCGGCTCCATCTCCCTATTCACACCTGCCAGTTCTCAAGATTACTGAAAAGTGCACAAAGCAGATGAAAATAGTTATTACACCCATACAGCTGCAACAGCCACAAATACTAATCTGCACTAGTAAGAGATCTGTTACCAAGAGACATTACATAGCAATAGATTATGCTCTCAACAGAAAGAGCAATGAGGTATCTGATAATGCAAAACATCTTGAAAGTTTTTACTTGTACTGTAATCCCAGGTTCCTGCTTTGCCAGGCTTGTCCTCTTCCAGGCACTGAAATCTGCTTCCTCAACTTATTTCTACTCTTTGGTTTTGTGTTTCCCTCATAACGCATTCCAAATGAGTATTATTACTTTCTGCATGAAGGAGTGAGGGCTCACTTCCTTCGGTTATAGGAGATAAGGCAAAAACAGTAGTTATTTGAAGCCTTTAATACAGTCATATTAATCCTTTAGATAATTTATTTTACTACTGAGCATAGACCCAATTTTTTTTAAACCACTTCTCAGCAAATTAGTCAGATCTACTACCTTTAGCATCCTATTCTGCTATTTCTTTAAAATGACAAGTTCCTTCCTATGGTACATAAACCATTTGTGCATTCTATAATCAAGATGGGACTCTTAATTGACATAACAAGTAACATCCATTCACAAAATAGTAGGAGTCCCAAATCTGGTGCATGATACACAGTAGCAGCATCACCTCGGATTTTGTATATTCCATTCTGCTGCCAACAGGGACCTCTGTTGCCCTTCTAAGAAAACTGCAATTGTACAGTTGTGATTTTTTGCACTGCCCCCTTCATGAACATTTACCGAAAAAACATTGTACAACTGAATAGAACATTCATTGTGGTACATCATGCTGCCCTCCTCCCCCCTAACACATTTTCATAACATTGTCAACTGGTTCCCATTTTATGTGTAACATTTTTCCTTGATTTATAAGAAATTTGGAATCATGAGCATGTTTGCATAAAATGGACACAACCCTTTAGAAGGGGACAAGAAATCTGACATGGGGTGGTAGTACCATGGATTAGGTCTCTATTGCACCTAGCCACCCTCTGGATCTGTGCACCTGCTGTTCTGTACCAATCACCAATCCATAGTCTATTACAGCTGGTGAAACACATACAGAAGAAAATGAATAATTTAGACAGTGATGCCAGAAAGCAACACATGGAAAACATTATAAGGGATTCTAATTTAAAGCAACATTAGCTGTTTAGCTCATGAAACAAATCAAGTCTCAAGTAAAATTCCATGTGAGGAGGGGAAGAGAGCAACTTTTTGTGTGTGTGTGAAGATCCCAAGATACTTATATATATATATATATATTATATATATATATATATATATATATATATATATATATATATATATATATTCACCACTATTAAAACAGAACGGTTTAACTGCATAACACTACATATCTTGATTAGGGAAGGAAGTATCTATCTATACGGACTATAGTTTACAAGTATACTACATCTAATGTCAACTACAAGGGGAATTTCAGCAGACAAAATGTATTATCCAAATGGTAATCTGATTAAGATTAAATCCCTACTGTTTCAAAAAGGGTCACAAGATCTTGACTGCATGTAGCCTGGACCCTAAACTTTATATTTTGACCAAAAGACCGACATTTCAGCTACAGAGGATCTCTTACTACCACTCAGAGTTAAAAGTGTCAACTTCTGAATCACCAATGCCACTTTTACATCACTTTGTTTTCCCTAAAATCTCTCCAACCTCTGATCAAGCCCATAGCAATTTAGTTTAAGAAATAACAGCATAAAACTGCTCACATATCAAATAAAACAAGCTTGTTAAAGGAAAACAAAGCACTGTATTTCTCCTTTGCAACAGCTGCACATAAAACTTGTAGATATATTTATAGTTTTTACTGGACCAGTTACTCTCTGAAATAAGGGTACAAATTACATAAAGATGTTTAGCAGACTCTGGTTTGCAGTTCCACCCCACATATCTTATGTAATATCCTTCAAAGACAAACAACTTGGCACTATCTTGCAAATATCTTTATTTCAATTTACAGATTAGTTCTGAATAATTTTATTATATACAGAAATATAACATTAGATATAAAAACCCAACAAATTGGATACAATCAAATTAATTAAAATCTGTATAAAGCCAATCTAGAAGGTTGTCAGGCTTCTATGTTCACCTCTCTAAAATTATATAAAAATAAAATCTGATACAGTTTTGATTTAAAGTTTAAAATTAACACGTGTTCTTAAGTGAAACACATACATACAAAAAACAGCCTTCATTACCATTTTAAGATATGTTGTAGGAAACGGAAAGAGAAAAGACGACTAAAATTGGATTGCCTTCATTTAGGGATGTTATGTTCGGATTTCTGTGGCTGAGAGTTAGGGCCAAAATCTCCCTCTTAATTTTGCACCTGATACTTTGAAGGGACAGCAATTTAATTTGAAGTGCTTACCCATGCAGATATGTACCTCAATGAAAACTGTTTATTGCTATCATGATGATGTCTGGAAAAAGACAGATGCTGTCTGGTTAAAAATTAAGCAGATTCCTTACATATTAAAAACTTATTAAAACTGATAGAATTTTAGTCAAATTTAATTTTATTTAATTAGCGACAATGAAAACCCATGAGTCAGCTTCACATTTTCACTCCTTTCTAGTTCTCACCATTGAGTCAATATTTGTATTCCTATAATGCTGCCTTTCACATGATCTCAACACTAACAAATACGAAAGAATTAAAACCTCACACAACCTTTGTGAGGTAAGGGAGCATTCTTAATTTTACAGAGAAACCGAGGCAAAAAATGTGACTTATCCAAAGCTAGAGGGAGCAGAGCTGGGAAAAGAACTGGATCTCACGTGCTTTAACCACAAGACCATTCTTCCTCTCACTATCACACTGTTTGGCTTGCAAGCACTGTAGGGAAACTGGTGTTAAGAGCTGTTGCCATTGGATTTTTTTTTAAAAAAAAAAAAATCATGGAAGAAGTTCTACTAGCTTTATGTTTTGTAAGTTTTTACATAACCCAATTTTGGGTTTAAATTTGACCTTAGATCATTTCTTGAACTGCTAGAAGCTGAAATTTAAAAAAAATAAAGGGGGGGGGGGGAGATTCAAAAGAGTTTCACCAGGACACATGGCTAAGAATCTGCAGGAAAAGGCAATCCAATTCTTGCTAGCTCAACAGTGATTAAAAAACCCAAAACAGGTGAGTGTATAATTTTCATATACCAATTTTATGGCCATTCAAGTTTATCAGACAAGCTCTACAATAAAAGTAGACCTTTAATTTTACATGAAGACAGTATATTTTACTGTCTTTTTGAGCAATATTCAACTTAGTTCAAATAAAGGAAAATTACTACTAGCTTAAAACAATAAAGTTTCTGGTTGAAATAATAAACTTAGAATGTGACTAAAGAATGCATGTTTCAACTGAAGACATCTGAACTGTCAGCTTCCATATGTATAGTGTTACACTATCAGTTAAGTGAAAGTTCTGAGGAAGAGTGGTATTAATACTGGTTTTTCTGTAAAGAAAGTATGTACTTGGGTGTAGCTTTACAGCTTGATGAGTTGGTTCAAAAGACCAAGAACCTGATGTAGAATTCCACTTTTCACTGTCCTTTATGGGTCAAATGCCACAAGCTGTTAAAGTGAAAACTAAAGCATAACTGGCAGTCTAGGCTCAGATTGTCACCCTCAACATCAGTACTTGTACTACATGTTGCATATACTGATCAGAACTTTCCAGCGTTCTGAAAGAACCTAGACCTACTGCACAACTAGCTTTGATAAGCACCAGGCAAGAATTTTATATTTAGAAAACACAAGAACAATTGTTTTTTCAGCTCTCCTGAAATCCAACTTTAGATCAAAATATTTGAACATGACATTATCAAAGATTATGTAACAAAGAAAAAACCTGATGAGCAAAACTGAACTCTTGAGAGACAGAGCACTGTTCACAAATACAATTAGCAGGCAACATACCAAATTTGTTTTTACAGAAGTTGGGAAAAAGACAGACAACTGAACTGCTGCAATCACCAATTCAAACTTTAAATCAGAACTGTAATCATTGGGTTTTGAACCCTATAAATATTTCAGACTTTTTTTAAAAGTGCAAAATTCCAACTTAATAGCCACACTTCTCCTACATATGGCAGACAGGCACACAGATACCATAGAGAGGGTATCCCCCTCTGTCCTGGGCTTCCCATGGATGGGGGAGATGGGAGTGGGTGGCACGGGCATCCTCAGACATCTTTCCCTCTTCAGCAGTCGCCCTTTCCTCCTCCCCCTCCCCACACGGGCCACCTGAGGCCACACAAGTTTTGAACCACTGCCTTCTCTGGGCTGCAAAGCTCACAGAGCGCTAGGTACATGGCTCCTGAGTGAGAGAAACTGTTTTGATCCCTCTGGGGCACACACCCCCTCCCCCCGCCTGCCACCACTTCCGACCTATAAGGTAGGCAGTCAGCAATGGCTGGCACAGAGTGGTGCTTGGCACACGCCAGCCAGTTCCGTGTGACCTTGGGGGGGGAATTGTCACAGAAGGCGTGCTGAGAAACTACTGCTGTGGCCAAACCCTCTTCCAGGGATCTCGGATTTCCCTCTGTTCCCAGTGTCTGGGAGGCAGGCGTGTCTGGGGTCACCGACCTTTTCCCTTCCCCATGTGCCATCCCAGCTGCACACCTGTGTTGAGTTCTGTCCCCCCGTCCAAGGTCAGTTGCCTCGCCGGGGCCAGCCCGGTCCTGTTGTTCCCCACACACCGAAGTGATATGGAACTGGGGAGGATGGTCCCAGCAACCAGGCTGGCCGGACAGCCACGTGGGCAGGCCACATCTCGGATACACGCATGGAGGAAGGCTCAATGGTGGCCCGGCAATGGACCAGTGCTGATGAAGGAGACCCCCTCTGCTGGCCTTACACATACCCCCGCAGCCACCTGGGAGGGAGACAGAACGAGCATGAAGGGGGTGCCCAGGATCTCGCTGCCAGGGTCCCATCCTGTATGCAGGGAGGCATCTCAGGCCTGGGTCATCAGGGAGTAGCTGCACTGCCATCAGGACCCCAAGTCAGCCGAGCACAACCTCATTCACCTTCCATAGGTTCACCTATGGAAACCTTGTTAAGACTTTTACTTCCCCTAGTCAAGTTCGACCATCTTCTCAGCACACCACCAGGGCCATGACCCTGTCAGGGACGTTCCAAGGACCTCACTAAACCATCCAATCAGTGGTAACGACGGACGGTGTGTACAAAAGGCATTTATGGACTGGATTTTACCTAAACAGTTGAGATACAAACTGCAATACAATTACACCACTCATTCTTCAAGTGACCAGGGTATTTTTGTTTCCATACCAAATCGGGACAAAATTAGGTATATTTTATTGGCTGAAGCAGTATTAAAGTTATGCTTAGCTCCCTGTTATAGGAACAGTAGAGTAACAAGGCTACCAAATTTAGGTGGCTAGAAAACATCAAGCATTTTGTAGTACGTTTCCTGGAGTCTATTAAATATTCTCTGTCTGTGCTCTATGGTTAAGCAGTATCCAATAGCATCTTCTGTTTCTTGAATTCGTTTCTGGAACCTGCATCCATCCCTTGCAAGTTCTTCCCACGGTCCTTTCCGATCTTCTTCACTGCTTACATAATACTCAGTAACTTCTTCAAGGAATGTTACCTATAAGAGAGAAGACACTTATTAAAGCAGGAGTGCTCCACCTTTTTCTGAGCCCCCCCCCCCCCCTAAAAACGCCATGGCCCATGTGTGCCACAACTGTTTTTCTGCATATACAAACCAGGACCAGCATTAGGGGATAGCAAGCAGGGCAACTGCCCAGGGCCCCAGTTGCTCAGGTTTGGGCTTCAGCTCCTTGCGGTGGGTCTTCAGCTTTCTACCCTCAGGCCCAACAAGCCTAATGCTGGCCCTACTTGGAAAACCCTCCTGAAACCTGCTCATGGCCCCCCAGGTGGCTCTGGATCCCTGGTTTAGAGCCACTATATTAAAACACTGGACAATCATTTATACAAAGTGACCTCATTCATCATTAGTATTTGCAGTTATTGTTACCATATTTTGCCACGAAGGCTCTTAAATTAAGAACTGTTCCAAAAACCCTAATGAAAACATAATTCAATGTTGACTGACTTGTGCGGCATGGTCTCAGACTTTAAGGTCAGAAAGTACCTTTATGATCATCTAGTCTGACCTCTTGTACAACAGGTCACAGAATCTCACCCACCTACTCCTGCAATAAACCCTTAACCTAGGTCTGAGCTACTGAAGTCCTCAAACCATGGTTTAAAGACTTCAGGGTGCAGAGTCCTCCAGTGGTCTTTGCACTATGACACACTTGTTTTTAAATGGGTGTATTTTAGTTTATCTTTACAAAAGTAAAAACAGGAGAATTTAGTTCCTGAAGCTTACTTACATTGTGTACTGTTCTGAATAGACTGTTTGGGTACTACAGTGTAAACAAGAAGCCCCACATCAATATGGAGAAAAGGATGTCACAGTTTTTAAATTTAAGGAAGTGGCACTCTTATAGCTACATGGCTAAAACAACACAGATCAGTTGTTTAAGACTTACAGCAAATTCCATGTACAGAGTTTTGAAATTACAATAATGGTATTTTCAAATATCACAACTCTAAGCTTCATGATGCTGCAAATAAGCACATCTTTAAAAAGTATGACCAAACCTTTGGCCACCATGCTACTAAAACAGAGGTATTATCCTCTTCCATAATGATTATACAACATTTTCATTATATTTAAAATTCAAACAAAATATTTATAGAATCACAATATTAGTTAATCACCTAGCCTAATGCTATTTTAAAGATTGAACTATCATCCTTCTGATCTTAGCTATTAATAAGCTAAAGCAAAAGCCAGACTGTACTCTACACTCAACATACAGTAACTAATTATGTACCTCTTAGGTTTGCTATAGTCTGAGATGCAAATTAAAACTGAAGCCCCGACTACTTGTCATTAAAGATGCAATGTTCAGAACAAGTGTATTAATTCCAGTTTCTTGGAAACACTCCTTTGGACAATTAGACCTGGTCTACACTACAAACTTACGTCAGCAAAACTACATCACTCCGTGACTGCAAATCCACATTCCCAAGAGAAACCTAACTCCTGATTTAGACAATGCTACATTAATGGAAGGGCTTTCTCCCATGGATGTAGTTACCGCCTCTCAGGCACTTGCAGTACCTATGTCAATGGGAGAAACTCTCCCATCAGCATAGGGTAGCATCTTCACTAGGCGCCACAGCTGTGTCACTGCAGCATTCTAAGTGCAGACAAGTCCTTTGTTCTGCAAACCATTCTCACTGAGAAGCTGTTCTTTGCATCTCTCGCCTTCCCCTCATTCCCCCAAAAATGTTTGACTGACACAGCTATTATGGAAATCTACAGAAGGAAAAGAGTATAACTATAACTTAACAAAAAGGCACAAACTTTGGTGCCAACATCTAGACAAAGGCATTTCCAGTGCAAATGGATTCTGTATTCAAATAAAACTACAAGAGTGTGGCAATGCGAGTCTGTTAGAATTTCCTTAACATTTTATAGGAAAAGTTTAACTTAAGTTGTATAAACGTGGTTAGAGTTTTTTTAAAAAAGGTAGCCACTCAGCCAAGAAGCACTTCACTTGCAACCTCAAAATCATCCAGCTTTTTGCCAATTGTAGGTTAAAGTAAACGCAGAAATTGCCTAGAATAATTTTTGTATTATTCTACATACTTTGTAGAATTACATACTTTGTACCAGGAACCATCACCAGTGGCAGCCACCAGCATAGCTACACTAGGGAATGATCCCAATTCAAACAGGAAAAGAGGCTATATGCATTAGTGTAGCTTATCCCTGCTTGAAATGGGAGTAAGGCACACTGGTGTAGGCTGCAGCTTAGGGCTTGGCATACTTGAAATTTCAAAGCGCTGCTGCGGGAGCACTCTCTAGTGCAAGTGTGGTCATGCCTGGTAATCCACCTCCACAAGGGGATTAGCACCGAGCACTGGGAGAATGGCACCCAGTGCTCAGAGCTTGTCCACACTAGCGATTTAAAGTGCTATTACTTGCTGCGCTCAGGGGGGTGATTTTTCACACCCTTGAGCGAGCAAGTTAGAGTGCTATAAAATGCCAGTGTAGCCAAACCCTTAGCCTTACACTAGGCATTTACTCTGGTGGTTCCAAAGGTTGAAATCTCCAGTGTGCACCAGCCTTCGTTTTACACTTCCTCAAGACTACTCTATCCAGAATTTCCAGGAGGTTTCAGTTACCACTGCCACCCTCACACCACACCTGTGTACACTTTGAGCACTGGCAATAAGTAAGATAAAGCTCCTATGTAGTGACCTACTGAGCTATTTATCAAAGGGATTATACAAGGACTGATCCAAAAGTGTCATCATAATCTTAAAAACTAGTCCAGAAACTCAGTTTTAGCTTTAATTCACCATTGGAAGTCAAGTCCTTAGTTAATTCAACAAAGTGTGTTAATAACAGATACCCTGTTCCCCTCTAAATTAAAGGGTCTTCACATTTTTAAAACTTTACGATACAACATTGTGTTCATTTTCCTGTTGAATTGTTCGAGGTGATTTGCACAATATAGCTTGACTAAGAAACGCTCTGTCACTTTAAAGCAATATTTGGGTAATAGATCAGCCATATCTAATTAAATATCTGCTTTCAAATGAACTGGATAGTTACATCAGCCTGTCCCTTTGTGGCTTATAATTTCATCCCCTTTACATCAGTCTATGATACCCCCGTGGGTACAATTACCAACTTTTGTAATATCAAGCTAGCTATTGCATACATATCATTGTTCATTCACTGTGCTACAGTACTAGGAAGGATTACACAAAGGGTTTGACAATTGTTTGAAAATTACTTTATCTAAATTACCACTGCAAAAAGTGAAATAGGTAAGTAAGGTGGTCTTAAAAATTTAAGTTTCATGCACTTCAAGGTCTTTAAAAGCCTTCATCTGAAGAAGAAGAAGAAGAAGAAAAAAAAAAAAGAGTATATAAGTGCACCAAGTGGCTATTTTTATGGCTTTGTGTAGGCATTCTAAAGTATAATCCAAGAACAGAAAGTAAATATCTACTTGGAGTTAGTTCACACAACTACGCGGACATTAAACTACAAGTTGCTACTATATGAAAACATTCTAAGCTGCAATTTCCACTAGCCATTGTGTATGTGTGTACGTGCTATGTAGTATACATGCATACTTTTAAAAACTAAACCCTTTCAGGTGCGGCATTCTGATCTTTGTCTAACACATGGCCCATTATAAAGTGTTATGTATACTTTCAACATTACATGAAGTGCACGGCCCACCAAATGGTTACTTCTAAAATGAGACACTTCCTAGAATATTTTCAGCCTCATGTCTTCACTGATTCCATAAAACAGAAAAGCTATTCAGAGTTAAATTTGCATTGTTAAGTTTTTAATGTTAATTGGTTGCTGAAACTCAGCAAACTTTTGTAAACACAGTTATACCTAATTTGAAGAGTTTCAAATGATGAAGTGGGACTTTACAGTGAAATCCTAAGAGAGCTGGGCTATTGACACACAGTATACATATGTTCCCCACGTGATTGTAGGGAAGTTCATCTACACAGCAATTCACCAGTGCTTGCCCCAGGTCAACTAACGTAGGCTCACATTCTGGAACTCTCAAAATTGTTATGTAAGTGTTCAGGCTCAGACAGGAGCCAGAGCTTTGGGACCACAAGATGACCTCTGCCAAGCCAGAGTAAGCCACAGTCCTGCCTTGGGTCTTTTATTCAAGTGCTGCTGACATGTGATTAGGGGCTCCTCTATGGCTCAAAAATGTGAAGGCTGAGCTAGATGGCTCTACTCTTCTAAAGGAAGAAGACAATCTGATCAGAGACCTGGTAGCAAAACTAGTGAATCCATACAAATAGACAAGTATGGAGAACTGTGTATTTAAAACTATAGTGTTAAAATATTTTAACTAATTCCTTAGATTACTACCGGAGAATACTTCAATCTGAGTATGAATTGTTTCTGTTTAAACATCATTTAAACTCAACAGAAGTGTTACCATGCATTTTTAAGAGACAAACCGTTTTAAAAGTTTCTATAAGAACTAAGTTCTTAACTTCTGTTACTATAGTATCTTAACACTTGGTATTAAAAGTTTCCTCCCACTGCACTAGAAGTACAATTAAAATGACTGTGTGCTATTACACAAACTAGTTTAATAAAGTCACGTGGCTACAATCTGAAGAGAGACAATTTCTGGGTAACTTATAAAATGCAAATATGGGCCTGACACAAGTACAAACATTTGTGTGTGTGTTTTTCCTAGCATTATTCCCGCACTATGGCAGGGTCCGCTTAGACTGGGCACAACCAGTGATACGACTGGGGTATATATACTCCAACCAATGCGTCGTTGGAGGCATTTTATACCTACTGCCAGGTGTTAAGCCTACAGCACCTGGTATTCCCAGGAGGTCTCCCATCCAAGTACTAGCCAGGCCCAACCCTGCTTAGCTTCCGAGATCAGACAGGATCAGGTGTGTTCAGGGTGGTTTAGCCATATAAGTACAAACATTTGTATGTCACATTAATTTTTTTGTTAAGGGGAGATTTAAAAAAAAAACAACAACCAAGGAATCTTTACTAAGTCCTTAATGCTTCCAGACCTGTCAGAAGAAAAAAAACACAAAACAAAAACAGTAGACCGGGGTAGGCAACCTATGGCACACGTGCCAAAAGCGGCACACTAACTGATTTTCAGTGGCACTCACACTGCCCAGGTCCTGATCACCAGTCTGGGGGGCTCTATATTTTAATTTAATTTTAAATTAAGTTTCTTAAACATTTAAAAAACATTATTTACTTTACATACAATAGTTTATTTATATGTTAGACTTATAGAAAGAGACCTTCTAAAAATCTGAAAATGTATTACTGGCATGCAAAATCTTAAACTAAAGGGAATAAATGAAGACTCAGCACACCACTTCTGAAAGGTTGCTGACCCCTACAGTAGACAATGTCAGAACAAAAAGTGAAAGGAACCCTACTTTAAAAGGAAAGTTAAACTCCAGAACTCAGATTATGAAAACAAAACTTGGTTAATTCACATCATACCAGCAAATCGCTTTTTGCCATTTTATCAAAAACCATGTAAACGCAAGTATTAATTGAACAATTAGCTTCTAATCTTGTTGGGGGAGGGATATCTTGCTATGGGTAAAATAGGACTACATTACCGGAGGATTATCATGACTTCAGAATATCTCTTAATATGTTCACATATTGTCCTAAGCAATGGACCCCTGATCCTGAGTGAGGTGCCTAGGCACTAAAGCAGAACCTCAGTTACAAACATCAACTTACTGCTTACCACACACCTTATTTGGAACAGGAAGTACACAATCAGGGAGCAGCAGAGACCAAAAAAAAAGCATATGCTGTACAGTATTTTGTTACTAGCTTCTGTTTAACAAAGTAAAGGGAAAGTTTTAAAAAGATTTGACAAGGTAAGAAAACTTTCTGTGCTTGTTTCATTTAAATTAAGATGTTTAAAAGCAGTATTTTTCTTCTGCATAGTAAAAGTTTCAAAGCTGTATTAAGTCAATGTTCAGCTGTAAGCTTTTGAAAGAACAATGACATTTTCTTCAGAGGTATGAACATTTCAGAGTTATGAACACCTCTGGAGTAGAGGTTATGCATAAGTCTACGGTTCTACTGTACCACAATACCAGTAAATAACAGTACATGAATTAATATGAAATATACCTTTTTTCTCTTGGTATTTGTATGTTTCTCTCCAAAAAGAATGCCATGCTGCACAATATCTGTAACCTCACAATTATGTTTCTCCAGCAGCTGCACCTGACAGGTGAATAAGAGATTGCACTGAGAGCTGACCAAACACAGCCCTGATGCTCCTTCTAAGTCATGTTTCCCTTTCTTTTTTGCAGTTTGAAATGGTGCCTTGAAATTGAAAGGGTTATAGGGATCATCTGAGTTACAGAATGAGTTCCAAAGTTTCAAATTATCTTCCTCATCTGCATTATTACACTCCCATTCATCATCCTCTTCAGAACTGAGGACAGGAGAGCCAGGAAGGCTTTCGGCCCATGAAGAATCCTCCTCTACATATGACTCACCAGACAGATCCTTCTCTAATTTATTAACAGCAGTTTGAATGGCAGCTGTAAAGTTCTGAGGGTTGTAAGGATCCAAACTGCAGAAGGAGTTCCAAAGATGCTGGCTCTCACTATCCTGGCTAATAGAGTCTGAATCGGAGAGGGACCCCTCGCTATCGAACCCATCATCATCATCCCCATCCCAGTCTTCCTCACCCTCTGAGCTTTCCGCTCCACTGGAACTGCCCCTGATAATGTAGTCTATCAATTTGTTAGCACAGGTAGGCCTGGATGACACTGGCAGGTCTTGCTCTATATCTGAATCCTCATCTTCATCCTCTTCCGAGGACATCTCTTCCTCGGGACTCCATATTTCCTGTTCTAGGGGGCTCTCTCCAGCCACTCTGCTGTGCTCAGGCAGTTCCTCGGGGCCTCTCAGCTCCCAGGCATCACACTTCTGCCTTAGCTCCTCTTGGCTGTTACCCCTGAGCTGCTGCTCCTCCTCCAGGCTGTGGTAGCCGTGGTCCGGCTCAGGCACGGCCAAGCGGTGAGTCGCCAGCTGTTGCTGCTGGAGGAACTCCAGGCGCTTGCTTCGGAGGTGCTGGATTTCCGGCAGCCCCTCCCGGGATGGGGGCCCCGGCCTGCCGGGGAGCTCGGCGCTCAAGGGCTGGGGCAGGTGGCTCTTGTCGGTGCAGCCGGCTTGGCCGTAGCCGGACCCCAGACTGCGGCCGGGGCCCAGCACGTAGGAGACCAGATCCACCTGCCGGACACTGAGCGGGGCCAGGCCGGTCCGCCCCAGTCCAGCTCCCCACAGCGGCTGGGCAGGCTCCAGGCTACTCTTCCGGCGCATCTCCGGGGCGTCCGCCGGCCAGCAGAGCTCCCCGTCGGCCCAGCTCAGCGAGGCGCTGGCCTCGGACAGCAGCAGCAGAGGCGCGGCCCGAGCTCCCCCCGCGGGAGGCTCCGCCGCCGCGGGACACAGCGCGCTGCTCAGGCCCTGGCCGGGCAGCAGCCGGTGGAGGAGAGCGGGCAGCGGGGACAGCAGCTGCGAGAAGAGCCGCAGCCAGGAGAAGGGGGCGCTAAGCTGGGGCTGGGCCGCCACGGCAGGAGGCGGGGGGCAGGGCTCCAGCTTCAGCCAGGTGAGGCCGAACCAGGAGCTGGCCGGGCCCAGCCCAGGGCTCGCCTGCTCCCGCTTCCTCGGCTCCATAGCGGCACCCTGGGGCTCCTCAGCGCTCCCCGCGGCCCGGCCGCTTCTCCGGCGCCGGAATCCAGCTGCGGCCTGCGGAAGCTCGGGGTCTCCTAGCGGCGTCGAGGTCTCCTCTCGGGCAGGGCTCCATAGTGCAGCGGCCCAGCGGTCTCGTCAGGCCAGCGACGGCACCATAGAGCCCAGCCCGCCCGGGGACCCAAGCCGGCCCGGCCGGCCGCCCTGCCTGTGAGAGCGAGAACAAAATGGCGCCGGAGCCGCGAGAACGACGGTTAAACCGTCCACCCGGCGCGCGACCCACACTAGCCCTTGAGGCGCGCGCGCGCGCGCCCGCCGCTCACTCCCATTGACCTGACAGGGCTCAGGCCGTCGCAGGGAAGAGTGGGCGGGGCCCGTCCGGCGTCCTCCCGGCAACTGCGTCACCGCCCCCCAGACTGTGATTGGCTCCCCGACGGATTGCGACCCCCGCCCACCCGAGCGGCTGCGCCCTGCCGGAGAATTGCATCAGCCACGGAGGAGAAAGGGGGAAGAGCGCATGCGCTGTGCAGCCACCGCCCGTCACGCACAAAGCCTTGCGGCACCTGTTGCACGCCAGCGCCCCCTCTTGGCACCCTGCGGGAACTGCACCCCTATTGCTGTCCTGCCTCCAGCGCCTTCTAGCTGCATCCCAGACTTCCTGCTCCCCCCCCATACTCCAGCTCCCAGGGGCTGCTCTACAAATTGCCTGCTGCCCTGTGCCTCCCCCTGGCTCCACAGCGCCCCCGTGCCTTGGGGGCAGCGGGGATGGCGAGGCCCTGCTGTGGTGCTGACCACTCCTGCTCCCGACCCAGCTTGGCATCTCATAGGCAAAGCCCTGTCCCACGGGACTGGGGTTCCCTGCACTCCTGGCAACCCCCCTCAAAAAGCAGGGCCTAGCACTTAACGTCCCATCCCCAGCTGCAAGCACCAGGGGGAGTGCCGGGGTTCCTTCCCCTGCAGCTAGTAATGGGGGCTGCTGCTGTAGGCGGGGGGCTTCCTATATGTCCACCCCCTATGTTCCCCTGATCAGCCGGCAAATTGAAAAATCTGGACAGAGGGTGGGGGGTAATAGGAGCCTATGTAAGAAAAAGACCCCAAATTTGGGACTGTCCCTATAAAATCGGGACATCTGGTCTCCCTACCTGAGCCCAAGTTTCCAAGGTCCTTGCTACCCTCAGGCTCCCTGACCTCTGGCAGCTACCCCATTGGGTTACCCCTTCAGGGGTTTCTCCACAAGGGACCATGGATTTATAACTTCATGAAAAGTCATTCCTTTCCCCAGGCCTTCCTATTGCTGCCCCTCCTACTAGATGCCCCAGCTGCAATAGGGATCAGCTAGTATGTTACAGCAGCTCTGCCTTAGAGAATATGGGTACGGCATTGGCAGTGGAGCAAAACATTGGTGGTAGGAGTGGGTGGGTACCTGTCCTACACCGTTTTGCAACATCCTTGCTCTCATGCAGGGGTAGTCACACAGTCTGGGAAGCACTGTCCTAGAGTCTGCACTGCAAGTCTGGAGGAAAGGAGGCAGCCCCGTTCCACTGTCTAATTGCAATAGAGCCCAAACTACATTGTGTCCTGCAATACATTCTGCACTCTCAGTTTAGAGATTCCAAATGATGAGATGTTCATCTCCTTCTTTCTTGCGGAGTTTATTTCATAGCCAATGAGGCCATTATTCCTAATATCCCTCTTAAATTTTCCTTTAATTTTATCCCACTTCTGATTACAGCCCTTGTACTGTACTGGTATCTTAGTGTTTGCAGCTCCTCTTATACTTAAACTTCTCACCTGAACCCATGTTCTGCAGTTTGCCCAGGCTGTATTAATTGAGTCCTTTTAATCTTTTATCTGAAGTCTATCGACTCCTTTATTTTTAGCTGCAGCTATGAGGCAAAGAGCAATTATGAAATGAAATAGAAAGTGTGTGGGGAAGCCTGTGGCAGATACTGTTATCAGCTGGCATAGGGTGATGCTGCTGTGCAAACAGTGATAAGAGGCTGGTAACTATTTTATCAAAGGACACATTCACCAAGGCCACGGGGATTAGGGTGAGTAAGTTGCCAAAGGTCCACCCCATTCACTCACCCTTTTAGGACGTAGCTGGTTAAAGGTAAAAGTGACAAAATCTGGGAAAGGAGCAGATAACTTCACTGAAGCTTATTTAATTGGCTATTTGGTCTCTCATAGGCATACTGGAATAGGGCATCTTATGCAAACCAGAAAATATTGTATACGAGGATAAACTGGTCAATGAAGCACGAGGAGACTTTGGTTCCCGGGACAGACGTTGCAGATGTAACAGGCAAATTTTTAATAGAAAGAAAGACAGTAACATTGACACATCTCTGAGCTCCAGGAAGAAATGGGAAGCGTAGAACTGATTGGGTGTGTGGAGTTCTTTTTCACATGAGAAGATGCAGCAGCAACTGCAAATGGTAATCAGAGACTTAAGGATGAGCATGGACTAATAATGATTATGGCCTGCTCTTATCTAGCACGTTGCAGCAGTACATCTCAAAGTGTTTTACAAAGTACATCAATATTATGATTCCCATTTTACAGATGGAGAAACTGAGGCATGGAGCAGTTAAGTGATTTGCCTGAGGACACTCAGCGGGCCAGTCAGTCAGTCATTCACTGCGTGTGTGTTCTCTCTGCATGCTCATGCCAGTTAGCCTATACAGCAGGCTCTGATTGAACTGTCCAAAAGACCATAGACTTTGTTTCTGTAGCAAGGAAACTTGGCCAGGTTCATTGGTAATGAAGTATGGTCCTAGCTCCCCAGATCAGTGTCTACAGTTACACTAGGACATGTATGCCTGTGACCATGGATGTAGCTCAGTGAATGGGGAGATTTTCCATTCCCGCAGCCCTTGGCTGGAGGAAGACTCAGACCCATTGTGACCCCTTTTATACACTGATACAAACTAGTTACATATTGCCCTCTGACAGGGTTAGTTACAACCCATTACCTCATACATTTAGGTTCAGTGAAAACATCTATATCCATCATCCTGACTTTGTCGTTAAGAGGGGGTCAGTGTTTCCTTGTATCATCTTTGGAGTGTGCATTTACACTGTAACCCTGGATCGGGGTTTTCGGGCACCAATTGTTTTTAGTCCCTTATGGAGGGCCTGGGACTATGATTGAGGAATGTCATTTTATGATTGAGTCTTGAGGGCACTCCCAAATAACTAAAATATATAGAAAAGGTGTACAGACTATGCGTACCTATAACATCACCTCAAACCCAAGCATAACGATCCTTTTCCAGTCTGGGTGCGTAGTCTGGCATTTTTAAATTGCGACTTAACAACACATTCCTATTAGGGCAATTACAGTTATCACCGGTATTGTCATTAGTAATAGCCTGAGTATTTTGAAATTTCAGGATAGGCATTATTACAGTGTGTCCCACAGTATATATGAGAAAACAGAAATTTGGAATAGCGACATTACAAATGAGGCTTTTATATATAAATGTCTTGTAATTAGTTACCACACAGTACTGTCCATCCATGTTACAGGTCACCCTTACTGCTGGTTGTTATCCTTTGGTAAGCTCCACTGTGCAAAAAACATGAATGGCTAGCTTCTCTGTTCCATTGGTTGCATTGTTCTGTGACATACCCGTAGTTGATGTAGATGCAGTTATTTCTTATAAATGCTGTCTTCCAGGTAACCTACTGAATGGATAGTAGCCACTTATTGCTGTGTCAGGTGTTAGTATTGGTACCCAGACAATGAACAAGATTGTTTTGAAGAACATGTGCTTCCATTAGGATGCAATGCCACTGCCCCGCAAGTGTGATTAGTACTAACAGGAGATTTGTTTACTCAATTCATAGTTACTATATAACAATTTCTTTACCAATTTGTTTTTTCCTTCCTTTGTTGTTTAAACTGTTATTTAAAAAAACCCAACACATTGTTTGCTGCTATGTTTGTAAATTTTTACCTGTGTGTTGGTGAAACAATCTAGCAATGTTATGCACCATGTGAATGGTGTCTAACAATAATACAGTAATACAGCAGTAATAGTTGCTTTTACGCAGTAGCCAAATTCATCCATATTTTGATGCTAATGTTTCAAAGTCACTGGCACATGAATCCAGGTAAATGACAGTTAGACATGGGGCTTTTAGCTGATTGCCTACTTAATTGTCCATGAATGGTAGATTGAAGTGTACTTGACAATTCTGTTATTTATAAAGCACTGCATTTTTCTTTTCTTGATGTTTGGGGTTTTCTTCTGTGTATACGGATATCTGCTGGTGGCTTTGCTCTTTGAGATGCAACCTTAAACAGCTTAAATTAGTTAACATCATAAAGTTTTGCTTGGTTGCTTACATTTCTCTTATTTTCAGTAACGCAAATTTAATACACATATTAACTTTGTTTACAATGTAATAGGGACCAAGTGTTTTATAACAGAAGCCACACTTTTGCAATTGTTGTATAGACATTCATTTTCACTTGAGGTGCATTACTAATATTTTATTCTAAATATAATGTTTAACTGCTAAAATAGATGCTCAGAATATTCTAGGAGAAGGTGTTTTGCATTCCCCTGCTGAGCACTCTGTTTTAGCAATAAAGTTAGTAACAGAATGTTTACCCAAGTTTTTTAGAGTTAATTTGCTGGTGATACCAGTTCCACTTTTCTTAACTGTTTAGAAGCACAGACTTTAATATACACTACTTTTCTTTAATATAACAGAAAAGAATATAAATTAAACCAAAATGAATTTTAAATATAAATCTATTCAAATACCATTAAACTTTCATGATGCTTGTGTTCGGGAGAAAAAGGTAGAAACCTATTGAAATTGTTTGGTTAGCTTTATGTTAAAACTGTTATTTTTAAACAAACATTCTTATAACTATATTTAAAAGTGCGAATAAGTTTATAAAAACCCGATCGAGAAATTGACATTTTGTTAATATTACCTTTACCTTAATGTTGAGGTTTTCCCTTACATTTTTTCTTTAAATTAAAAGAAAAACAAAACCTTGTAATTCATAAAAGATTTTTTTGAGTGTGCAATTGCATTGTTTTTTAATATAATGTACATATATTTATAACTGAGACCTTTTTGAACTTTGCAAAAAAAATAATTGGGGTTAATAATATTATGTTTATACCCTAGCCATGATATTAAAATAGTGTGGCACTACTTCTATTAAAAAGAAGTACAACATTGACTTTTGTTGCAAAAAAATAAAAATAAACAAAAGAAGCAGTTATGTGACACACACAATGTACATCACAGGCCAGCATACATGACATACAAAACAAACTTACAATTAAAAACAAATGGCACTATAATTCTGTTTATAACTACAGAAGATAAGGCATTAAGACTTAAGTTATTAATACAATGCATTTTAAAAAATAGACAAGTAAACAGAAGGGTTAAACATTTACATAAGCAAATTACTTTTTTAATCTTTTAATAAAATTTGATAAAAATCATAGTTAGTTTCCCCCTTTGTTGTATTAATTTAGTAATGTCAGGCATTTTCCATTACTTTATTTAAAAACTCTGCCGTCTGGAAATAAGGAAAGCCCATGTTTCGAATATTAGAGAGTGGTTAGGATTAGAAGCAGAGTCTGAATTTTTGTAGCTAGGCAACCATATATTTAAGAAAGCTAGGAGTATTTCCAGCTGTTGCTTTCTAGAAGGGTAAAAATAATTAATTTACTGGATTTATTTCAACTTTTGACCTTGTTTTCTCATTGCTTGTTTGCTGTTTTTGTTTTGTTTTCAGTTGCTTTATCTTTTTGGAGGTTCTGGAGAAACTATAACTTTTAAAACAAAGAGAGAGAGAGAAGAAGGGAAGAGAGGAGGGGGAAGAGCAGTCTAGGAAGGGAAGGATGCCTGAGACAAGAAAGATTAACTCTGTCACGTTATCTTAAAGTAAAAGCAGCAGTAGCAGCGAATTTAGCAGACTGAGAAAGGATCTAAAGGAAAACCACCAGTATGTACAAATATCTGAGAAATAAGGTTATATTATTAGCTCTGAGTGAAGAGTAGGGCTCCGTAGGTTAAAGCAGTTGGTAACCCGCACCCCTTGTTTTTATCCTGGCTCTAAGAGGAGAATAGGGTTCATTTCTTACTCTAGTAAAACCTGAATTTGTTCCCCCAGTGTCTGTTGCTTTTGTCTGCATGCCAGATGGGTTGCAGGAGCACTCTTGAATGCTGCAGTTAATTGTTTTGGGGCAACTCCATGTGTTAACACATCAATTCTAGCTGTTAACCCACTCAGTCTCCGTTTTTCACTTTGAAATTCCGTATTCACTCCCCCCCCCCCCCCCCCGAGATTAAGGGCTTGGCTACACTTACATTTTATAGCGCTCTAATTTGCTGGCTTGGGGGTGTGAAAAATCACCCCCCCCCCCCCGAGTGCAGCAAGTCTGAGCGTTTTAAAGCACTAGTGTGGACAGGCGCTGAGTGCTAGTCGCCGTGCCCTCATCGCTGGGAGCTAATCCCCTCGTGGAGGTGGATTACCAAGAGTGTTGAGAGAGCTCTCACAGCGCCCGCATGCGACCACACTTGCACTTCAAAGCGCCGTTGCTAGAGCATTCCCACGACAGCGCTTTGGAGTTTCCAATGTATCCATGTCCTAAGTCGCAAGCGACTCCCGTCTCCTACCGTGCTCTGTGATCTGTTCCATTTTTTTCTTCGTCTGATTTACCAATCCAGTGAAAGTATTATTTGCTACTTGTCCCTCCCATGCACTTACTTTTTCCATTGTGACAGGCACCAGTCTAGGTCTCTGTTTCAGTTTTACCCAAACCTGGCTTTTACTATACAGTAGTGGTTGCAATGCGGTGGTCCTTAGTTCAGTTTTTAATTTTGCTAGGGCCACCTTTTTCCATTTCTCTCCCCATTCGTCAGGCACTATATAGGTACCTGAAGCCTTTTGTGGACTACCAGTACTGTATTTATAACACTTCTTTGTTGCAGATTCTTCACAGCTGTTTCCAATGGTTTATTCTGTTCCTGTGCTTGCGGTCTCTGGCCTGCTTGCCACACTGCTAGGAGAGTGGGAGCATTCCAGGGCTCTGTGGCTTCTCTTGTTTCTTTTAACTCTCTCTTTGTTTCTGTTATTTGCCCTGCCAATTTTGTGGTGTGTTGTCTTAAGCATTTAATAGCCATGGGCATAGTTTGAAATATTCTACATTTCTTACACTTGTTTTTCAAGGCTACAGTCTCTGCCCTAGCCTTACAGATTCCGTCCTATGTTTCTTCCTCACTAGCTTTTTAAAATTCATATGGACCTCCTTTGCTGGCAACCCAGTGCAACATCCATACCTTATTAAACCCTGCAAGGATTTGCAAGGCGGGATTAAAGGGGTCCTTTAGCTTGTAGCTTTCTGCCAGGTTAGATCATCATTCCTACAGCGGACAGCTTGTTTACATACCAGATCAACAGACAGGGTCACCGGTGTAGTCGTTATCTGCATGTGCGTTCTCCCTGCCTGCTTTACTGGCTCAGGCCAGATATCTGGTACAGCAGGCTCCAGTCAAACTGCCCAAAAGACCACAGACGTGGTTTCTGTAGTGAAGGTACTTGGCCAGGTTTATTGGCCACAAAGCACAGTCCTTGCTCCCCGGATCAGTGTCTACAGTTATACTAGGACATGTATGCCCATGACAATAGATGCAGTGAATGGCGGGACTTTCCATTCCCCCCTCGTTTGGACAAACACGCAGACCCTGTGACCCTTTTTTATACACCGATGTGAACAAGTTACTTATTGCCCCTTGGATGTGATTAGTTATCACCCTTTATCTTGTACATGTAGGCTTGATCAAAACACCTTCTCCTTAAGAGGGGTCAGTGTGTCCTTGTATCATCTTCGGAGCGTGCGTTTACACTTAACACCATATCAACTCCAGCCCTATTCTTGCCAAGTTCATGGATCAGACAGCAAACTTCCAAAGCAAATTCCTGCTGGCAGCAGGGCCTGATGTCTGCTCACAGCTTGACTTCTGCTCACTCTGCGTTATAGTGGCACGGCCTGACTTTACTTCAGGCCTTAGGCCTTACATCGGGCCACTTAGACCAGGCCCCACTAAGTTTAGGTGCCCAGATTATTTTCGGAGGTACCAACCATATGCAGTTCCCACTGACTTTAGGGTCGAAGCTGTCTCACATTGAGCACATAGAAATTAAAGGTACCAAACTGAGTGACTACTTTTGAAAATATAGGCCTGAAACACGCTCTGCCTCGGTTTCCCTGTTGATAAAACAAAGGATAATAGTTATTGCTCCAGTGAGTGATAAAGCAGCTGTAGTTCCACAGGTGAAAGGTTCTGAGAGTTGTTTCTCTTTAGCTCTGGCGTCTTTTCAAGGACAAAGCTGTCACTGCTGAAACTGATCACGTACCTGCACTAGTGGAGAGACTGCCTGGCTACTCCTATGGACAGAATAGTCTCTTTGCTCAGCCTCACACATAGTAAAATATACGTTGCTATAATTTCTCCAATAAAACTCATACGGACTGGGATGACGTTTAATTTTTGTTAGTGAGGAAACAAAGACAGGCAGTTATACTGAAAATTCAAATACTGACACAAGTACAGGTGGACAGGAAATAGCCAGGTAGTTTCCTTATTAACAAATACTAGTGACCATCCAGAACACTATTAATCCTTGTGTCAGCTGTAGTGCAGGGAGCTGCTAATGTTGAGCAATGTGTTCATTAAAATTGTAACAGGTACTGTAATTAAGAAATTCTACCCTTCCAAATATTCATTTACTAAGGGTGAGGCATTCAGCTCACTCCAAAGCCAGCATTTAGTAATAGGAGGGCCAGACAGGGCCGGCCCATAACATTTTGGCACCTGAGGTTGGGAGCTCAAATGATACCCCCATGCACCCTCGCTTGGGCCAGAGAACATCATTAACCCAGCAATCATTGTTTCTTAGCTGGGAGGGGAGGAAGAGAGACCCACTTAAACTATCACATGAACATTGTGTTCTCAGTTTGCTTCCTTTCACATCAGTGCACGCCTCATAATCCACATTGCTACGCTCTGCTGGTGGCAACTCTCTCTGCTTAATCACAGAAATAACCTGACCAGGCCTTAGACTGCGTCTGAGGTGCTGGATTAATTTAAATCTTGTTTTTTCAGACTACCAGACTGATGAAGGCTTTGAAGGATGGAGAGTTGGTGTGGAAGCACACCATCAGGCCATGAGCTAGGGTTACTTTGCGGTCTCACTTCCCTCCAAGGGTTAAATCTGTTAGCAGGATCTTGTAGTTCACAGTCGTGCAAGCCCACCCTAAGGAACAGCTATCCTTAATCCTAGCCTCCCGCATCCTGGCCACAAAAAGGTTCCTGTGCATTCCAGGTAGGCATGGGAACATGCTGTAGCTATGACGCAGCACCTTGGGTGGTTGCAGGTGGTAGTTTAAGAACCAAGTATGTTTGTAACATGGATCTTGTGTTGCTGTAGCATCAGCATTGGACACTAATAATGCCACCTCAGTAAGCATGGAGGCCTGTGCTGGCCTTTCCGTTCTCCACCCAGCACACTTACAAGGAATGGATATTGTGAGCTACCGCCCATTTCTCTATGAGAGCGCTTTACTTCCCCCCCCCCCTCTGCTCCATCCCCTATGTGAGGTTTTCATCTCTCTTTTAGATGGTTTCTTTAGACACCTTTTACATTTTGATTTAGCGGTAGTGAGCACTGGTTTGTCAGCTAAGGGGACTGGAGTCCTCTCCTTATGACAGACAAAACAGCCACAGGGCAAGATCCTGTCCCCGGATTCCATCAGTGTGCCTCAACTTGGACTTCGAGGGATGAAAAGGGGACTTCAGTCCTTGGCCTCTCTGCTGAGATTGCAAGCGAGAGAACAAACAGCAAGGGCAGTTCTGCCCAAGGGTCATCTCCCTACTAGAAAGTGGGTTGAGACCCACCAAAATCATTTCACACAGGCAAGCAGGTAGCCATCACTTGGTATCTAGTTTTACTGACCTGGTCGGGATTTGATGTCATAGAGGCAAAAGGCTCCATCTCTCATTCCCATTCTCCAGCATGTCCCAGCAACACAGAGAGATATGGCGTCTACCTGCCCTTAGCGGGGCAGGAGCACAGCACAGCCACTTCCATGGAGGAGCAGCCTCACCTGTTTGATTCTGGAATGCCGAGATTGCTGCTCAACTGGCAGGTTCACTCTTACAACACCCGCTCTGGGGATTCAGGACGCCACACGTTCTTCCATTGCATTGCATTGCCTTTTATTGTAATGCCTCCATTTTACAACCGCGCGAGATACAGGTCTCGGAAAGGTGCCTCTTCAGGAGCCTGAACTGTACCCCGACAGTTTTTTTGGGGGGGAGGAGAGTTGACTGAAGAACTTGACTAAGTTTGAGCACATCTCCTTAGTTCACCTCTCCCACACCCACTGGTGGAGGTTCAGAGATGCCACCCTCAGACACATCTGCAACTAGTGGATGGCATGGCATGGAGGGGGGGATCCCTTCCTCACCCCCAGCTTATTTAAACCCATTCACCTACAAGATACAATATTTAAAACTTTTAATATAAAGATAGTTCATATTCTCGATCCTGAGAAACGTTTTATCTGTTTACGGAATTCTCACTGTAAACAAAGCACCATTTAGACCTCGGGGGGATGAAGAGGGGAGAAGACAAGGGAGGAAAACAGCTGCTTGGGGTGGGAGGCGCCTGATCTCTTGAACTCTGCAGTTTAGGGCAACCGCACCATTCCTCCTACCCAGTGGACGGAGCCCTCTTGCCTGCTGTCCCCTCTCTGACACCAAGTGGAAACGGGCATCCTTTAGAATCATTTTTAAAATGGGAATCAGATCTTTAAAAACCAACAGAGGTTCAGAAGGGGAAATTTCCTTCCCCTCTACACAGACACACACAATTTGAATGTAACAAAATCAAACAAAAAAATCATCTCTTCTGCAAACATTGCTCTCCCCTGAAAAGCTAATGAGAGGAAGAGCAGAGCCCTTCTGTTCTTTGCGTGACCACCAGTGGCTCCTTCTCCCCCACCTAGCAGGTATGGAGAAGTCTCCGTAGAAATGGCATCGGTGCTCAACTTCAGCATAATTCTTTAGCTGATCAATCAGCAAGCTCTGCCCTTCCCCAAGGGGCAGATTGTACCAAGGGGCTTGTGCAGTGCCAGTGAGGTGGAGCTCCAAGTGACCAGCTCCTTCATGTGGAATCTCAAGCTCTGAGGAGCAATTTCCAGAAGTCACCTGAGAGAAAATCATCTCCTGCTTCCTAGAGTTGACTGCTTCTACTCCTAAGGCTTACCCCAACCCAGCCGCTCACATAGTCTCTGCTACTGCTGCTTCTCTCTTGGAACAATTCAGTCTAGTGAGCAGGGGAGGGAGGGGAGAAGGAAAAACATGGACAGTGAAGTATGGTAAAAGTCATGTTCCTGAATACCCAGGCCAGGTGCTACAAGGCCAGAGTAAAGTGGGGAGGGAAGCACAGCTGGAATCAAAGGGAATACTGCTGGAGTTTTCGCAGGGGCAGGGGAAATCAACCCTGACAGTCATTTTCCAGGAGCAGGGTTCACGGACTAGCACGCCCTCGGGCGGGAATCCAGAACAGAAGGCTCTACGTGTGTACAAATTATACAGCTCTCCTTTGGAAGCAAATTCTCTGAGATGGATGGGGTGGAGGCAGCTTGGATCCTAGCACACCACCTCCTAACCCAGAGACAGGGAGGGCTTATCTGCTGCTTGTGACCTCTAGGTCCCACCCTCCCCCCGAAGTTCCTATGGCTATATACATTCTTTTAAAACAAACTCCCTATGGACAGTCCAATAAGAACTTTACTGACGAAGTATCCCTCCTCCCTCCCCACCCGCAGGTCTCTTCTCATCAAAGCCTCATGTCCCATCTGGACACAAAATTACTTTTCATTATTTTTTAAAAATAAAAATCTCAAAGAAAAAAAAAAAGAGTTCCCGATATTCCCCCCTCCCTCGTTGTTGTTCCCTTGACACAAGGTAAACTTAAAAAAAAAACAAAAAAAAAAACCTACTGCAGCCTTTTCAAGTCACAATAGGTTTTCCTACTGTGATGTTGAGTTCCCAGTCTCTACAGGGAAAATGGAACAAAAAATACCCCCCAAAACCAAACACCTTCATCCGTAGAGAGAGCGTGTCTCTAGCGCCTCCTTGCGGAAAACAAAATCCATCTAGATCCAGGATACAACTCCTGGGACTCGCACCCATTCCCGCGGCCTAGCACTAGCACTGCAGGACCGGCGTGGTTCCAAAAACACCGTCGCTCTCCTCACACAGTCCCTTGGCTCCTGGAGCCCAGCTCAAACCAGCCCATCTTCTCTTGGGTCAGGTCCAGGTCCCGTAGCTTAATGCAGACCTCCCCGAGAAGGATGTTCTCCCAGAAGCTCTCCTCGCTCAGGACACTCAGGCGCAGTTCCCGCTGCTGAAGGTCTCCTTTGGGAATCCCGTCGTAGACAAGCTGCAAGACAGAGAATGGGGAAGGCCCTTACCGGTCACAACGTGGTACCTCGGCAGCCTGGAGAAGGAAGTTCTCCATCGTGGAATGGAGAATCCCTACTGCTGCCCCATTACTGTGCCAGAACCGTGCTCTGGAGGGAGAGTGTAGGTCAGATAGGAGATGGGCCCTTTTCCCTGGAAATTAGCCACCAGCTCATCTGACAATGTTCCTCAGTCAGAAGCGATTTTTGATCCCTACTGACCCAAGCAATCCAGCCAGTGCACTAGTAGTGCCAGGCAACTGGATTCCACTGCCGTCCTGGGAAGATGATAAAGATTTACGTAGCTGGGCCTAGACCTAACCTAACCCCCTCACAGCTGAACGCTCTTTCTATGAGCCCTAGATGAGGACCAAAGGGAATCTGATGGTACCATTTCGTTGTACGTGGGGTTGCAGGTTTTCCGAGCCACTTTGGTTTTTCTCTTGGTGGTCTTCTGGGGGTCAGGCAAGAGATAGATCTTGACGTAAGGGTCAGGGTCATTCCCATCCTGGAGAGGCTGCTACACGAGGGAGAGACCAAACAAACCCCCCGTCATTTCCACGGCACCAAGGCACAGACAGACACAGAGGCTGCTGGGATACAAGGCACCTACCAGGCCTCGGATGTGCATCACCATAATGAACAGCTTGTTGTTTTTGTAAGAGATGGACAGCTTGACCTCTCCTCCCACCTTCCCGATGGGCCGAGACCACGTGGCATCTGGAAAGAGGCAAAGGACAGAGATAGTGCGCAGTGCCTACCACCACAGGGGGTGAGCTACAGAGGCCAGCCTAGGCCAGACAGCAAGCAGTGACACAGCTGGGCAGCAGCGATTCTAAACCATGTGCCAGCTTCCGAGGAAGAAGCAATTTCAATGGAATCTCTTGGAGAGGCTGCTTTTCCCATAGGTAACCACTACTTCGATTCGTTCTCCTGCTCCATCAAAGGGTCGGGAAGGAATCTGCCGCTGTGGTTTAGTACAGCACAATACAGGTACATTGTGTGGGTGTGTTACACCTTCCCTTTGACACACCTGTTATTGGCCTACATACCAGACGAGACGGACCTTATACAATGAATAGTGATACCTGCAGTCTTTGGAGCTGGATTGGTTCCTGCAGCCTTCTCATCCCGCGGGAGGGGGTGGAAGAATGTATAGACAAGATCACACTGCAAGGCAAGAATAAAACAAGTCTGGCTTGTATCACACAGCAGAGGTAACAGGCTCTCTTTTCTCCATCCGTAAGCATGTCCTGCACACTTCAAAGCAAGATACGTAACTCCACCATCAGTTGTTAATATAGCACCTTCCATCCTCCAGAATCCCAAGCCAGAAACTCACCACTTCGATGGCTTGTATGATCTTCAAAGATCTTACAAACTGGAATTAAGTTAAGATTTACAACCCCCCTGGGATCAAAGCTAATGTTCCTGTTCCCATTTTACAGACTGGGAAACTGAGGCACAGAGAGATGTGACTTGCCCATGTCTCACTAACAGAGTCCGGAAAAGGGCCCAGGAATCCTGTCCCTCTATGGTCACCTGCTATACTCACTAGGGAACACTCCCTCCTAGAACTTATCCATTAAGCCATGTATGCTAGATCTCTTCTCCACCGTGGACTGAGAGGCGCTGAGAAGAGAATCTTACCTCAGCCACCTCTGGGGCAGAGTGGATTAGATGCCAGATGTAGCCATTCAGCTCCTCTTTCCTCCTGTCAGCCATTGCCTCGCCTCGCGACCGGCCAATCACAAACCTACTGGGGAAACTGGCCAGTTGTGTGTGTGCAGGAGAGGGAGAGAGAAAACAGTTAGCAAGTCCCCAATCGAGGGAAGCAGAAAGCACTGCTGAAGCGGTAGTGCCCCTAAGCAAACTGCTCTGGCCAGAGGCAGCAAAGGTTGGCCTGCGGCACATCACACCACAATGGTGTCGAGTCGATTGTTTCTCAGCGATAGAATCTAGAGAACTTTCCAGGCCAATCAGGATAGGTGGAGGATGGGTGGGCAGGGAATGCTGGCAGGATGGGAGGGCCCTAAAGTCAAGGAGAGCTGGATCCTGACGGGTGTGTCTCAGCACCAAGAGACCCAAGAAGGGCTCAGTCTCGGGGGGGTGCTATGTGGAGCTAGGGAGAGCTGTAGTGAGCTGAGTCAAGTTAGAGTGGTCAGGGGAAGCCAGGAAGCAGCACGGGGCGGAGGGGGGAGGGACAAAAAGCAGGAGGAGACTTGCCCTCGTGGGTGCTGCTTGGAGGCAGGCAAAGCAAGCCAGCAAAGTGTGTCCCCTCTCCCAGCATGCACCAGCCCAGAGATGAACCATGCCCCAAACCAGCTGCAGAGTAGCCAGCCCCTTTTCTCCAGAGGTGGGACAAGAAGCCACACCGAGGAAGACAGGAGGGGCAGCAGGGCTACCTGGGCAGGTGGGAGGAGGGGAAGATGAGGCGCAGCTTGTTGTGCAGCTCCTGGAACTCCTCAAAGGTGCGCTGGACGTAGGTGACCTCGCAGGGGCTCTCCCGCTGCACCTTCACAATGTACGTCTGCAAGACAGGGAGGCAGAGCCTGTTACCGCTTGCATGCATCCAAACGACACCAGTACCTGTCAGGGGTAGCCTGACGGACGTCCAGATTGAATTAGACCCACCGCGCATGCGCTGAAATGCAAGAAGTTTGGAAATCAGAGTCGGCGGTTAACTGGTTTCTTTTGGCGTCACTTCAGACCCAGTTAAAGGCTGGGGAAAGTTTTCAGGAACGTGTGTCTGAAGGGAGGCAGACATTCAGGTAACTTTTGGAGACCTCGTGCAAGGGTAAGTGGAGAGCACTGGGTGCTAATCAAATCATACAGGGTGAGGGCCGCCATCCAATGACAGGTCCCATGTTTCCCTTCCTCCAGCGAACTGGGTTTGCCAGGAACCGGAAAATGCTGCAGCAGCCTGAATTTGGTTCGTCTCTCTGCCCCTGGGACTCCACTGAATGGCAGTAGGCTGGGCCTTCCTCCAAACCCACCCCCCAGCACAGAACCCCTCTCCCAGATCGCTCATCTCCCCCCGGCAGGGGTCCGGCGGAAGCGGGGCCGCAGCGCTCACATAGCCTTTGCTGGGGTTGAAGACTCTCTCATGGCGGCACAGGAAGACGTCGCGGATCCGGCCGGCTGTCTTGAGGGTGTGCACGCGGGGGGCGAAGGAAAGCACGGGGCGGGTGTCCGAGCCCGTGAACTTCATCTGCGCCAGGTTGTGGATGAAGAAGTTCAGCTTGGTGGCCACGCTGCCCAGGCTGGACTCGATCAACCTGCAATGAGGGAGGGCAGCATCTCAGTGAGAGAGGGGGCTCCACCCTGGGCCAAAGGGAGCTGCCATTCATGGCACCCCTGGCTCCTAAACTCTTCTGAGTGCACAAGGGCCCCTCAACCAGGGTTGCTGGGACAAAGAGAGCCTGGCTCCTTTCCTAGGAGTGGGGTGTACTGCCACTGAAAGCCCTTCACTGGCAGCCCCGTCCATCTCTCCCTGGTGACAGAGGGGCGCGCCCTTCCCCATCTGTTGCCCAGCGCCAGCTGCACCCTTGTACCTGGTGAAATACGTGGTGGCGTCGGCCTCGGAGTCCTGCGGCCGCAGGGCGTCGTACACGTACTTGAGGTCCTCGAGGTCGGAGAGCTCCGGGATACCACAGGACAGCATCTGGGGAGCAGGGCAGCCAGGTGAGTGCCAGGCGCCCAGAGGTGGGGAAGGAGCAGGGAGAGAGAGATGGACTGGACGATCTGGGGCCCCTGTGCTAAAGGTGGCCCAGGTGCGGGTCAAGATGGCCTGTCCAGCATCCCTACTGGAGACTCCTCCAGTGGAGAGGGACGTGGGCCTCCTCCCCATAACACACCTCCACGCCCCATGAGATGTCCTTAGAGCTCAGTCCAGGGCTGGGTGTGTCTGCCTGGATCCAAGTCGCCCACACGGGCGAGGACGGCTGGATGAGCGCCATGTGATCAGATAGTCATTGCCACACTTCAGATAACCAGAGGAGCACTCGCGTGACCCTAAGCACACGCCTCCCCCCCTATGCTGCTTTCATAGGCTGTCAGATGGGACGCAAGAGCCCAGGGCAGACTCTGAGAGGGAAGGGAATTTCTCAGCACTGGGGGTGGGAGGCATCTCAGGGCCTGGGCGTGGAGGGCAGCCCGCTCTTTGGAGACCCAGCGAGAGCAAAGCCGCCCCAGGGCCTGGATGAGGGCAGCCCCCCCGTGTTCTCACCAGGCCCAGCAGGTTGAGGAAGAGGTGGGTGTGCTTGCGGATCAGGTTGTACGCCTGGCAGCAGAGATCCACAAAGTCATGGAAGCGGCTGGAGGGCTTGTCACCGCCGTTAATGACATAGGCCATGTCCGAGGTGAAGACGAACGGGGCCCGGTCCCTGCACCGGAGGAAGAGAGACACATGCCCAGATCAGCAGAGGGGTCAGCCATGGGGAATGGAACCGACAGCCATTGCAGTCTGTCCTGCATCCGTCCCGACACACCCTGATCCAGCTGGGAACAGTCAGGCTCCCTGACAGCTGCACCGCAGACCTTCCGAACCGCTGTACCCACAGTACAAACTGTAGTCCCACAGAAACATGGCCATCCCCAGCATCACAGCTGCAGGGAGATGTCTGATCAAGGGAGCCAGGGCTAGGCTCTGCTCCAGCATGTAGTGCAGTGGGAGCAATCTCACCCCTCTGCCAGGCTCCCGTGGGCGACACCCACCTTTTGATGTTGCCAAACATCTGGGCATGGCCCAGGAACCTGCCGAAGTCGATGTGGAACATGTGGCCGGTGGTTTTGAGCATGATGTTGTCGTTGTGCCGGTCGCAGATCCCCAGCACATAAGTGGCTACGCAGCACCCGGCGCATGAGTAGATGAAGTTCTCCACCGCCTGGGAGAGGGAGAAGGGGTTAAAGTGGGTGAGGGGGGAATTGAGAGGAAGGGGAGAGCGCATGGGAATATTTAATCCCTCACTCTCAGGAGCAAGCTTGGTCCATGAGGCGGAGGGGGGCACTTGATGCTGCTCAGCTCCCCCACCTGCCTTCACCAGGAACTTAGTAACAAAGCATTTCAAAAACCCCTTGAACTCTTGCTGTAGGTCCTACATATAAACAAATCTGTGGGTACAGAATCACAGAAACGCAGGGCTGGAAAGGACCTCAAAAAGCCATGTTGTTCAGGCCCCTGCGCGAGTCAGGACCCAGTATTTCTAGACCACGGTTGTCCAGCTTGTCCTGAAATGCAGGCATAGCCCAGGAGCATCTGGCTTGCTTGGTTTATGCAAAAGATCAAGATCACATTCACTTACTGAAGGTCCCAAACAAAGCTGAGCGCTCAGGGTGCATCTGTTGGCCACTGTTTATCTGCAGGGCTTACAAGAAGTTAAGCATATCGGTAGGGGCGTCATCCCAAGCTGCAGAGCCCTGCTCCCTTCCCTATCGAGGGATCTGTACTGCCCCTTTCCCTTCCAAAGTCACCCCGCTGCACTCCTACTTCTCTACCTTTTCATACTCATCCTCCGTGGGGTTGTGTTTCTGCAGCCAGTCGGCCAGGGGGCGATCCTTGAAGGAGCCCGTCACCCCGTGCTCCACCTGGATCTTGCGCAGCGTCTCTGCATTGGGGATCATCTCCACCATGCCTGGAAGGTGAGGCAGCAGGTACAGGGTCAGCACCCAGAATCGCCCCTCGCTCCGTCCATTCAAACCCACCCCCTGGCGCAGAGAGATCCCCAAGGTCTCCGCAGCCCCCCGAGAGGTCACCGTTCAGGGCCAGCTGTCACCGATTTGCATGCCCCAATTTGAAAGCCTGACTTGAGGCACCTTGGGCCTGATTTTCAGAAGGGCCAAATGTCTGTGACTGCACTGATCAAAATCCGCCTCTGAAAAGCAGGCCGCGGCATCTCGTCCCTGTGGAAAGCCCAGGGTAGATCTACCAGCTCCCGTGGTGCTCTAAGGGAGATGGGACGTTTAGAGCCTGCTCGGGGGTGCGAAGCCTTGAGTCCCTGCCTCACAGGAGGCCAAGGACCTTGGCTAGGTCAGGGGGCTGCAGTGACGGTGGCTCAGTGGGCAGTGGATGTGCTAGCACTGATGCCCCGGGACTCTGCAGAAGCTGGGTTTCTAGGTGGAGTTAAATACTATCCAGTTAGCTCTGACTACTGAGGGGCAGGGAGCCATCTGTGCAGCCGTCCTGCCTTGCGGGATGCCTCGGGGCACACCCAGCAACAGATCCAGCGGGCAGAGCCACCATCTTCACCCCCTGCACCTGCTGACTGATCCTAGCCTGTGCTGCGGTTCTCTGGCCACAGCTGCACAGCAGTCTTCGAAGGACGCCAGTACAGCAGCCAGTCGATACCACCTCCAGAAAGCGCCGCTCCAAGCACCTGCATCACCTTCCTCCAAAAAAGGGGGTTTGGGCTTAAACACATGTCAGAGCCCGTATCCACACTGCAGCATAGCCACCCCCAAAGGGACAGTCACTGGGTGTGTGCGCTGTTCATCTGAGCTCTGCAGTCGCTGAATTCCCTACAGTGTCCTCAGGCCGAGAGCATCCCAGCCCCAGAGGAGCAGCAAGACCCACAGAGAAGCAGGGGACAGTCATACCCAGGCTCCGACTTACCCCGGCCCCGGCCCGTGGAGAAGCAGCGGAAGATGACCATGCGCATGTCCAACCCCTCCTGCACCCAGATCTTATTCATAATCCGGATCATCTGCAGCGTCAGCATGTCCTGCCGGAGGTCATCTCCGCACTGGCAGTGACGGGAGGGAAGCCAACAGTTAGTTCACTGTTCCCTCTCCCAGGGGCCATCTCGCACACCCTCCCCACAGAAGCTCTTCTCAGATTTAAAGAGGGCACTGGCAGCTCTGCCCAGCACAGCCTTCACAAACCCCACTATTCACGAACGCAGGACCCGTCTCATCCACAATGTGTCTGGGGCTAAAGGGGGCTCACATTTTTCGGGGACAGATGTGATTCTGTGGGAGCCGAGCAAGTGGGAACATCCGGGAGAGGTGCCAAGTCAGGCTGTGGAATAGGGAAGTGGTGGATGCCTCCTCACGTGGGACACTGAAAGCGGGACTGAGCCCTGGCCTGGGGGACTAGACTGTAGGGAACAACACGGCCCATGAACTAACATGATCCAATCGGCTTCTGTGGCAGGGACTTTGTGGGTGAAGAATGGGACTCAAGTGCCTTCTGTTGATGGCATTCAGAGGCCCCCCCCCATCTTGCTATTTAGTGGGAGCATTCCTAGGGGAACTAGGGCTTGCAGTGGAGCTGCAGTTTGGAGACCTTTGCTTACTTTTTGTTTGACCAGCGCCTGGTCTCGCAGCTGCTGCAGGGACGGGAGCAGCCGGAGACGGGGAAGTGTCCTACTGGCTAATACTCTGCAATGAACCAGAAGCCTCAGAAGTGGCTGTTTGATCAGAACCACGTGCAGGCACAGAGCCAACCAGATAAGCAGCAGCAGGACTCACCTTAAAGATAACGCGGATGTTCTCCCCAAGGGCATCCACGTTCTGGAAGGAGAGCTTCAGGGGCACCGCGTTGGAGTTGAAATAGGAGCAGTCCTGCCGCCAAGGAGGGAAGGAGGAGACTGTCAGGAAGAACCAGAGCTACCTGGGGATATGAACATCACTGCAGGCCTGAGCATCCTAGGGTTATGATCTCAGTCTGCCAGGGGACACAGCCCCCCTCTGGTCAATTCCCTGTCAGTAGGACAGCAGCAGCAATCAACCTTCCCCCTGCAGGGATCACCAGCTCTGGACCCTGGCTATTTGGGCCTGGTGGCTCTACACATCCCAACACTCAGGCCAGGGGATTTATGCACTAGCCGGTCACTAGGCTTCTCTCTGCCTAGCTTACGCAAGGCCCTTGGAGGCATTTGACTCACATCCCCAAACCCACGCCGAGGTCCAGCTGGACAGGCACGGGGGAGGCAGAGAGCTGGACGCATCGCATCAGGGCAGGTGGGGAAGATCAGGAGCCAATCTGGAGCATTGGGACTGGTGGAGAGGAGACCCGGGGCAGGTGGTCAGGAGCACACGGGTCCGAGGTACCCAGGCTGAGTACGGGTGCTCTCTGCGGGGTATAATTGGGGGAAGAGCTGATGGGCGGACGATGCAAAAGGCCTCGTTAGAATCCAGCCTCTTGGCATTCTGTGCCCCTGGAGGAATGAGCCCTACTACAGCAGGTGGGCCAGCAGCCCGGGTCCCGATTCCCCTCTCGCCCCGGCTCGGTCACTCACCCGGGGCACGATCCCCTTCACCAGCAAGCTGGGGCTCAGCGGCAGGCGGCAGGAGCCGTTGGTGCTGAAGAACTGCTTCACGTCCACCAGCCCGTCTCGGAGAATGGCCTGCCGGGGACGTGGGGGTCACAGCCTTGCACATCCCCCCCCCACAGCCCGGCCAGCAACCCACTCCGGCACCAGTGCCCCCCGGGGGGATCGACTGGCTGAGGGGGAGCTGCTGCTCTGCGATCCCTTCCCGATGGCGGCTTCTCACGCTCCAGCGGCAGGGCAGATGCGCCAGGCCTGGGATCCCTGCCTTGCTCAGTGACCCCTGAAGGAGCAGCAATAGCCAGGCCTGCCTGCTCACCCTCAGCTGGAGGGAGGTGCCCATGACCTCAAGGAATTATGGGCGAGGAGGTTGTGGGAGCCTCGGCACGTGTGTGGGGTATGGAAGGTCCCTCCATGGGGGATGGGAGTTGGGGGAGAAGGGGGAACAACGCTCCTATCCCACGGCCCTTCAGCAACTCCTGACGTGCAGCTGGCACTCCTATGTGGCTCCCAACAGCACCTCCCACTGGGTGAGGCGGGAACTGGAGCAGCTGGGCGGTCCCCTGACAGCCAGCGCACTTGGCCTGCTTCCTGCAGACAGAGGAGCTCTGAGCTCTGTGGCCTGAGTCTGACTCCCCTGCCCCTCAGATCCCACCCAGGGGTACAGGCTAAGCACCAACCTGTCGCGAGGACGGAGCGGCCTCCCGAACCTGCTGGGCCAGCTTGGCCAGGGTGTTGACCAGGCAGCACTGCCGGTCGAACTCCTCTCGCAGGCCTTTGCCACAGCAGCAAAGCAAGGCCGCCAGCAGGTACTGGTAGCGGATGCTGAACTGGGAGTCCTTGAGTCCGTCCTTCAGCAGCCTGGGGGAAAAGGGCAACATGGAGCGGTCAGGACAAGGGGACCCCCCAACCCTCATTCGTACTCTCCCCGGTGCAGGAACTCCAGGGTGGGGAGCTGGGGCTTGTATCTCCCAGGCTAAGAGGGGGACAAGTCCGGGCTGGTGATGTTAAATGGTGGGATGCCCACTCCCTAAGCACCCTCATCGCTCGGGCGGGCCCCAGCTGAGCGCAGACCCCTCCCACAGGCTGCAGCCCCCACAGCAACGTTACCAGAAGAAGTAGTGGGTGATTCTCAGGTCACAGATGGCTCGCCTCATGAGGAACCGCACCAAGGGGCTGTCCAGGTAGCACTCATACTTCAGGGCCTGGGAGGGGAGAAGCAAGGACATTTTCCCATCAGCAGGCAGGACAGACGGACAGGCCTGGCCCTAACCATAGGCCACGCTGTATATGTTGGGCTGAATGACTCAGGGACTTACCTGCACCAGCTGCGGCAGGTAATCCAGCAGCTCTGCGTCCGACATGGAGTCGATCCAGTGCACAGCGGTCCTCCTCACCTCCTGATCCGGGAACCTACAGCCGCGAGCCACGCGTCACTGGGAGGAGGTCACAGCAGGCTCCCTCCAGAGGAACCCAGCCCACCTGCCTGCAGGTGAGACCACTGGGGTCCCTGCAGAGGGTCTGCTGCTGCCATTCCAGCCTCCCGAAGCTGCAGCCTTCCAGGAAAACCCTGGCCTGTCTCCAGAAAGTCTCCCGGTCCCCTTATCCACCTTTTTTATTTTCTGTAAGGGTTCCTATTGGATCAGTTCCCCCCCCCCCCCTCCCGCCCCACTGTGCTCACTACCAGGCAGTGGGTCCTGGCTGCAATATTAAAGAGAATACTAGTAGGCAATAGCTAATCTGCATCCACCTCCCCCATGGCCAACCTGTGGGCGAAGATTCTAAACCCATGTGCCACATATGTCCCACGTCCCCCCAAGTCCCATTCCCCACCTCCGCTCCGGGCTGACACAGCACAGTTTTAGGATTGTTTGGCATTCAGATGTTTCATAGGATTTGGATGCATCTTAATGAGGCGACTGGCTGAGGGGCAGAAGCCACAGTCCGCAGTGAGTGGCTGGGGTGAGGAAAAGGGGGATCTCCGCCCACCGCACGCCCACCCCCCAGGACGGTCTCCCCAGGCAGTGGCTTACGTTGCATGCAAGAGCCCAAGGGCGTCCTGGTGGTTCATGTAAGTCCATTGCTTCAGCAGGGCGTAGATATCAGGCAGGCAGGCCCACTCCCAGCTGGGGGCACTGGTGAGCAGCAGGGGCAGCGATCCAGGCTGCTCGTGGCAGTAATAACGCTTCTCCCACAGCCTCTTCCGGTCGGCGGCTGTCAGCCTAGGGCAGCAAAGGTCACAAGGCACAGAGCTCAGTCCCCTGGGAGAGCAGTGCGTTCTGTCCCTGCTGTATGCACAGGGGCCCGGAGACAGGGAGTGACTTGCCCAGGGTCAAGGAGCCCTGAAGACAGGGCTTGACACTGGTGTTACTGGGAACAGAGTCGGACTCTAGGAATCTCAGGAGCTGGACAAGAAATAAAAGGGTCATTGCTCTGAGTGGCCACAAGAGAGCAGGAAAGTCAACTTGGGACAGCCACTTTGGCTTCTGTTACTAGGACTGGGCAGGGCTGCCTAAGAGAAGACCTCTAGCTTGTCGCTTTCACCAACAGAAACCGATCCTATAAAGATATTACCTCACCCATCTTGGCTCTCTACTATCCTGGGATCACTGTGGTAGAGTAGGTTAGGAATCAATCCCGTTTTCTGAGGAAGGTAGCTAGATCAAGTCCTGATCAAGCAGCATAAACCCTTACACCTCAAGCCTGATAGATTCAGGGGGGTCAGCTGGCTTGGCGGAGGCAAGTGGCATGGATTCCTCCGGACCCATCTCAGCTTGCATTGAAATTGAGGAAGGTGAGGCAAGGACAATTTCAAACCCCCTCTGTTCTCTCCCCCTGAAAATCCTCATCAGCCATGTAGCAACCTGGAGTCCCTGGGCTGTACACGCTTTTCCATTCCAATGACTGCAGGGAGGGACAATCCCTTGCTCCTGGGAGTGGATCGTACAGAGGCAAATGACACTAGTGCATTGTGGCCCCTGTGAAATGAGTCTGGCAGGTCTCGATTTAAGGAGTGTCTACACTACAATCAGGGGACGCGCTTGCAGCTCTCGTCGATTTCCCTGAGCTAGATTTGATCTAGCTCAGGTCCCGGAGCAGTGGAGCTGCAGCAGCGGGGGCTTTGGAACGGGCTAGCCACTGGAGTAATTTTCCACAGCTGCAGGCAGGATTGTACAGACCGTGCTGTTGTGGCTTCAGCACTCTGTTACCCAAGCTAGCTTGTAGACATAACCTTGGTGCCTAGTGGACATTTCTCCACATCACAGGCCAGGGCACAGTTCAATGATCTAAGAGCTGCAATAGTGGAGGCTGAGGGGTTGGCGCTGAGGGGCATTGGCAGAGCTGCAGGGGGGGCTCAGGGATGGAATAACAGGGCTGCAGATCGGTACGGAGGGGCGTCAGCAGAGCTGGGTGTGTGGGAAGCCGCCCCACCCAGCTCCCCGGCCTAGGTCCATTCCCAGGCACTGCCTTTCACAATCACTACAGAGCTTGCCCAAAACAAACAAAGCAAAGGAAAGCGAAAGCGCTGCCTGCGTAGGAGAAGGTGGGAACGACCCACCCTGGCAACGAACCTGACGAGCTCCGGAGCAGGCGGGCCAGGCACTGCCCTCCCAGAGCACAATGCCGGGAAGGGCTGGGTGCCTCCTGCCCGTTCCCAGCACTGCGCCCTGTTCCTCTAGGAAGTGTCACGTTTCAAGCCAACAGCTGCAGCGTGTGTGGGGCAACCGAGGTGGCCTGGACCAGCTGGCAAAGGAACAGGGACAACAAGGCCCCTTATTCCTACTCAGTCCGAGACTGGGACATACCTGGCTGGCAGCATTCTGGCCAGCAAGAATGGGCTTGAATGCCTCCCCTCCAGCCCTCCACCCATTCTCTGTGGAGCCTCTGCCTCTCTCCTCTGCCAAAGGGGGAGTTCCCACTGCCACCTGGGGTCGACTGCTTCTTTGTGCAGTGCCCCTGGGTGAGCTACAGTCCCGGGTAGGAGAGCTGGAGACTGCAACTCGGCCGAGGTCTCACTTCCCCGCGTATCATCCCTTTGGTGTGTGCATCCCCCACCCCATGCGAGCACGGCTCCTCACCAGTACAGCGATTCCTTCTGCATCACCTCCTTCAGCTTGTGCTGGTCCTCCTCACCCAAGCTGCAGAACTCGTACTTGGGGCTGAACTCGGCTGCCGGGGGGCTCGTGAACGTCACGTTGAAGGCAGAGGCTGGGAAGTCGATCTGCAGGGTGGGAGGAAGAGCGGCTCAGAGGTCACCCAGCAGGCTCTGTTAACATGCTACTGCCATCCTCAAGGAAATGTGGGGCACTTGGGATGCTCCTGCCTCATACTACTGACCCCAAGGCACCTGGTGTTCTCAGGAAACCTGCATCCCCCACCCCAGGTCACTGCTCCCCCAAGGAGGTGGGATTCTGGGAATGCCAACACCCGGGCCATCCCAGAGGGGAACGTGAAGCTGACAGGGGCGGGATTGCCCTTGCGTCCGCCTCACTGCCAGGCCCTAGGGACCCCGTGAGCCACAAACTGGGAAGTGCCGGGAAACCTCCAGGCCAGGTGCACTAAGGGCCACTAGGAACAAGGATTTGTGAGAACAGAGACTCCCAGGTCATCCCGCTCTGCGCAGTGTCCCAGCCTGGAGCCCAGCTAACCAGGCCGCCTGACTCAGCCCCTTCCCCTCCCAGCATTCCCTACAATGGAGCCAACAGAGCAACTGCTTCCTCTCCCCTGCATGTTCTGGATGCCACAGGCGGGTGAGGGGCACCCAAGGACACACAGCAGGCTGCCGCCTCTGATTGGCGTGACCAGCCAGAGAGTCCCAGCGTGATGACTAGTGACTGGCTGGTGCAGCGAGATGGAGGGTCTCTCCTCTCACCCCTCTGCTGTGCTAAGATGTTGCCCTGCATTTGAGGGGTGTGTATTCCCCAGAATGTGCTCCAGTTAATTGCAACCACACTGTGCGCATCCAGCCACCCTGAAGCAATGAAACAGAACACCACCGCGCTAAGGGTTAATTCGGAGACAAGCTTTCAGAAGCAAGGTCACAGCTAGCTGAGAGTTTCTGCTAATCAGATTGGGAGGAGGGGACAGACGAGTAAACAACCGAGACTAAAAACCTTGGTGGTTGGAAAACCTTGAGTCTAGATGCCTCTGATATGAAAAGTTTATTGAAAGTTAGAAAAGTGACGACGCAGGAGGAGTCATCATGACCTATGTGTTTTGTAGACGTTCGTTAGGGAAGATGAGCAAATAGAGTGTACTTGGGAGCAGTCCTCTGAAGCCATCTTGAGAGATGTTTTTCCTGACACCCTTTTTCCCGGCGGGTGAGCACTGCGAACCTGCTGTTAATTACTCAAGACCATTCCAGATGTTCGGTAAGAATCTGGGATGGTCTCAACTTATTGCTCATGTCTGCGTGTGCTTAAATCTAATGCACTGCAGTGTTATAGAGCATGGTGCCTTGCATGAATCTTATCAAAGGGAAGTGCTTTGTTCCTGTTGATTTATTCCTTACACCGTCTGGTGTGAAATAGGTCGGTTGCCCTTGCTGGGGGTTCTGAAAACCCCAGGGAACGCTGCCGTGGCCTGTTGGTCTCAGTCAGGGTAAGGCAAGACTCCTCCTCGGGGATCCTCTCCTTCCTGGCCTGGGAGAGTCCCGCTTTCACAGCTGGGCCATCGTCTGCCAGGGCTCTCACACACTCCCCCTCTGGCACTGAACACTGGTTCACCCCAAGACCAAGCTGGGACAAACTGGGCAAGTTTCCCTTCTGATCCTTCCTCAGGGAGGCAGAGGAGGTGGTCAAGCTTCCCCAGCCTCTCCCTGCCATTCCTCTTGCCTGCAAGAGGAGCCAACGGGGCAGAGCAGGAATATGCTACAGCCAAGGCAGGCACCTCCAGTGACAGGTCACGTGGGACCCTCTACCCACCCGCCCAGCTGAAACCGTGATGGATTTGTCAATGGCTTTGGGGAAGTCCCAGTGGCTTGGACGCGGATCAAGGGGATCAGTAGACAGCAGCAGCGCTAGGGCAAGTGAGAGAGAGGAAAGACTGAGCAGTGTGGGCAGAGAGAAGGCTGAGTGCTGTTTGCACTGCATTAAGGCCAGCCCCAGCAACCCACAGGAAGGAGATTCTCAATCCATCCCAGCGGGAATATTTGTCTTCCAAAGCTGCCTCTTTCCCTCTCTGCCCCGCTCCACAGCCGACTCCTTCTGTGCCGGGCTGGTTTTGCCGCTGAGTGCTCAGCCGAATCCTTGCCAGCACTCGCAGGAAAGAGAAAGAGAGAGGCACAGTCGAGGGCGGAGGGAATGCAGAGGAAAGGGAACAGCCCAGGGGAAAATACAGAGCATCCATGGGGCTGCCAAGAGTCTGTTGTTTTTTTAAATGGATGATGAGCTAGTGGGTTGGCGGCGCCTATCAGAGGTGACACCGTTCTGTTTTGTATCTGACTGCTGATTTTGGGAAAAGCCCATAGCAAAGCATCCCTTCCTGGCCCACCCTGGGATTCGGACATCACCTCCAGGTCCCCAATGAGACCTTTGGAGCGAGCAAAGAAGAGAGCGGCTCGCACGGCTTCTGCCCCAGGTTTCACACGGAGCCCAGCGCACGTTGGGAGATGTCCAACTCGAGACCCCCTGAGCTGAGTTTGCGGAGGAGAGTGCTGAGCCCTGCCAGCCCTACCCTGATTTCAATGCTCCCTCCGAGAACCAGGCCCAGGGCAGCGCCAGCTGAGTCCCCCAAAACCGAGGGATCCAACCCCCCGGGTCCCATTTGGAAGATTTCTGGCCCAGAGAGCCACGCACTCACCTGCAGGATAACGCTGTCGGGCTGGTTGAAGTTGGGGGCACTCGACCTGGCACTGGAGTTGTCCTGAGTCGCCGGCCACAAGCCCAGGAGCTTCCGCCCACAGGTCAAGACCCTGGAGAAAGGAAGGGGACAGGGTGTCATGCCCGTCCCTAGCAGAGAAAGGTGGAGCACGATCCAATGGCTGGAAATGGAAGCCAGGCAATGCAGATGGGCAGTCAGGTGTAAATGGTAAACAATTTACCAAGGGTTGGGGTGGATTCTCCATCACCAGCCATTTTCAAATCGCTATTGGATGTTCTTCTGAACAACGTCCTCTGGGAATTATTGGGGGGCAGGACTCCGGCTTGGGTCACCCAGGAGGTCAGACAAGGGTCCCTTCTGGCCTTTGCATCTATGAATCTAGAGCCTGGGGCATTAGGGCTTTCTTTGTTGAGGCTGAGAACAAGGAGAGGACCCAGGGGACGGTGGTTTCCTGAGTACATGTGGCTCCATAGCAGAACCTCTCAAGGATGGGAGCAGGACGTAGTGGGTTGGGTTTGGCTCGGCAACAAGCCTGACAAGGGCCCAATCAGTGGCCTTGGTGCCAGGCGCTGGCACCAAGACATCCCCTGGGTTCGGTATCCCAGGTGAGTCAGTGCATTCAGTAACCACCCTCCAGCATCTCCTTTGGGCCCAGCCCCTGGCCCAGGGGACGGGGACAGGGAGGGTGCACGTACTGCCGGAAGTTGAAGAGCGGGGTGGTGACCCAGCCCAGAGCCTCGGGGACCCGCCGCTGCTTGTTGGTCTCAGAGGAGCTCCCCGGAGGCGGGATGGGCACAGCGTAGAGCGTGGCGCTCAGCAGCGTCTCCCGCGGTAGCCGGTTCACTTGGATCGGGAAGCAGATCCTGAAAGAAATCACCCGGGGGACCAGTGGGTCAGAGCCAGGGGATCCCAGACCAGTGGGTCAGAGCCTTGGCTTCACCGCCAGAGGATCCCTCTTCTCAGAGGGAAAGGGCTCATTGTGCGTTATAGCCGCATACTGCCCCTGGTAGCGCATCCCAGCCCGGGGGCGCTCAGTGCTGTAGGGTACATCCACGCAGCAGCTGGGAGGGTGCTCCCTAGGGCAGGCAGGCAGACACCCTCGCTCCACCCCAGTGGGTCCGCGCGGCCTGGACAGCAGCTCAGGTCAGCCAGCCGAGTACAAATCCACACACACACACACACCCCGGGCACGTACTTCAGTGCGCAAGCTCAAGCAGAGCGGGTGCAGCCGTCTACCCATGCCGGGGCTCAGAGGATCTCATTTTACCTCTCCCCAACCCCTCCCCTTCCTGCCTCCCCCCTCCTGCTCCAACGCCATGGTCTGGTGGGGCCACTGCCTGCAGGACTGGACGCACCTCCCTCTGGAGTCCGCCAGTGCTGCTCCAAAACTTCCCAGCAAGTGGGATCAGGGTGGGGGGAAAGGCACAGACACTAACCTCGTCCCAGCTTGTTTGTCCAGCCCATGCAGTCACCTTAAAGGAAGGTGGCCCCCAGAGGGCCTGGAGCCAATCCCGCAGGGCTAGCAGAGCCCAGGGGTGTGCCAGACCAAAGCAGTTTCATCGCTCCCGAGAGGGCAATGCTGACTCAAGCAGCCAACTCCCATGGCTGAGGTCCCTCGTGCAGCCAGCAAAGGGGACCTAGGGTGGTGGCTCAGAACCCAGCCCATGAAACCTGGGCTTCAACTCCTCTGACCATGCAGCTTTCAGAGGGCAAAGATCCACAGAAAGGGAGTCATCTAACAACACGGCTCCATGCCGGCACGGCTGTCTCTCCCCCTGGGTCCTTCCCAGGGGATGGGCTCCTTCTAAAATTATCCCTGTCCCCTCCCCTCTGCAGGCTTAGACACATGCCCTCTCAGCTGCTAGGGCTATTTTTAGATCAGATCCCCTTTCCCTGGAGCAGCTGAAGCCCCCAGAACAAACAGCCCCTGGACCCAGGGTTAAAGGAGAAGACCCACCAGCAAGCAGTGAAGCAGGGAGCACTTGGTTCTACCAGGGGATCCGACCCCCCTCAGAAGTTATTTCACCAGGACCTCAGATGCTCCCGCTGGCTTTATCATAAAGCTCTACCTACTTCTCCTTAGTCCCTGCAGGGCTCGTCTGCTGAATCACCCTAGGTGCCAGTGCAAAAACCCGGCACTGTTTTAGGGTCATGCTTAGTCATGCTGGCAGGTGAGGCCAATTAGCTCCAACCAAGCTCTAAATTGGGGCTGGGAGTGGCTCTGGGAGAAAAGGACCCTGCAGGGGAGTCCCTGGAAAAGCCAGGCTTTGGGGGAGGGAGGGAGGAGAGTGGAAGCTCATGCTTTGAGTTTCCAGTAGAGAACACCCCAGGGAGTGGGTGGCTACTAAGGGCCAATTTCCCCCCAAAATCTTACCCTATGATTTGACCAATGGGAGCGGCTGGGTGCTGAGCCCTGGGACACCTGGCCCTGAGCTCTTTGGTCCAAGCTGGGGTCTGCACCCTGCTGAGGGTGGGGTTGGCACTTGCCACTGTTGTTCCAGAGCTGCGTTAACACCCCCCCCCCCAGCAAGGAGTTGGGTTGACTCTCATCAGCCAACAGTGACTCCTGAAGAGCCCCGGGGGCGATGACTGTATTGTGGAGATGGTGCTCGTCTACCGGTGGAACTAGGGTGGTATCATGATACTGCTGTGATTAGACCAGTGTAGCTCCTGGGGAGGACTCTTATTCTGGACTATACAGTACAACAGTAGAATTATACTGATTTGGTTTTGCTGGTACCTTCCCCCTATAGACAAGCTCACGAGACAAACCCCCTGGGCTCCTGGTTTGACAGACCAGAGTGTGGTTTGGGTCCAGGGCCCATTTCCTCAGAAGCCCCATAGCTCCTGGGGGAACAAGTGGTCGGTATAGGTCTAGGACCTGGGTTTGACCCACCCCTCGGCTATCTCCCTGGGTACTCATTGCAAACCTCCTAGTGCTGTATTACACTGGCAGCACGTCCCTCCAACTGAGGGATACCTGGGGTTTAAGCCCCAGTGCTGTTCATGTTTCCTGCTGTGAGGACACCTGAAATGCCATCGCTTCCTGGAAGGGAACTCTGAATGCAGTTCTGGTTCCCCTGCGAGATCTGGTGGAGCACCGAGCAAGATTGGAGGCAGCCGATTCTCCCTAGCTTCCCCTTCTCATTCCACGGGACCAGCTCTGCCTTTGCGCTAGTCGCCTAGCCATCTGCATTCAATCCTTGGCAGACTGCGTCCAGCCCCCTTTCAACAGGACACCCGCCCTGCTGGGAGTCCCTCTTCTCCCCTCCCCCACCCGAGGCCAAGGGATGCAAGTCAGAGCCAAGCAGGGAGCTGCCTTACTGCTGGTCCCAGATGATGAGGTGGAAGAGATACTTGTACACATGAGCCTTTCTGGTCTGCAGGGGGCTGCAGAGCTCCTTGCCGCCATGGGTGAGGGAGCAGGAGAGGTAAAAGTCTTCGTAACTGCAACAGGAGAGAATAAAATGGAGAGGTAAAGACATGCCTGCAACTTACAGCGGAGAAACGAAGGGGCCTTGTCTCCACTTTCTCCGGTTACCGTGGGTGCGTCTACACGGACAACTGGTGCACTGTAAGCTGGGTGTGAATCTACAGCGCACTAGCCTGCCGCGCACTAACAGGCCATGTGGACCCTGCAACCAACATTCCATAGTGCACACTGACCTACTCCCATTTCCACCTCCCTCTCCTTCAAATCCTCATTGCTTCCTTTGTGGCTTAGCCCCTTCTCTCCTCCCCGCCCCTTCCCCTCCTCCCACCTCATAGCGGCACACAAAGCAGGAGCAGTGTGCGAGGGAAATGGCTTGGTTTGTTCCAAATCCAGCAGGTGACAGGTAAACCGAAGCCTTTCAAATGTATCTGATATCTTTCTAGGGGCCCCAACGGGACTGGAGAAGCCATGGACTGAGCTCAGACGAAGAGGCAGAGATCTTCCTTTGCATCGGGGTAAGTGACACCACTAGTGATGAGGCAAGGGGAGAACCAGGCCTTGGATCCTTAGCTCAGCTCTGGGGCCAAATTCTCAGTTGGTGCAACGCTCCATGGAAATCAGTAGCCCCAGAATCTAGCCCGTGGGTCCAGGAAACTGGGCTCAAAGATCTGGGGAGGACAGCTTCCCCTTTGCCAGATTTCTGGAGCTTATCCCAAAGGGTCTGCGGTTCTGCCCGGGGTCCTCTGCTATGGTCTGCAGCTGAAATCCACAGGCCCGGGCACCTCCATGATATTGCAAGACACTGGGGGGCGGGAGGGGAGGGGTGACACTGAACAAACGTTGCTCAGGTTTGGGTGGCCAGCAAGGCTGGAATTTCAGGCCAAGGTTCGTGGCGATCTTCCTGTAACCCGAACTGGTTCATCTGCCCTGAGATCAGATGCCCCACTCTCCCCAGAGGGGGCAGCTGAATGTGAGCGCAGACTCCCTGTCTCCTCTTAGCCCATTCCCCTCCCCACATTTTCGCTCAGGGGGGGGGATTTATCCCCCTTTCTCCACAGTCTCTCCAGATCAGTCCTGGGATCTTTCTCCCAGGCTGTTATCCCTTTGGGAAAGTGGGGGTGGGAGCCTACGGAGAGAAGGCCCAACTTCTTCCAGACAGCCAGATCGACATATGCCACAAAATGCCATCACACGGAGGTCTCCCAGAAGAACGGGGCCATGTGACAGGTGCCGAGCCTGGATCCAGGGAGGGCCGCGGGGTAACAAAGGTCAGAGGATGCCTGGATTTCCCAGGCTACTTCCTTTGTTCGGAGTCAATCACCAACTGGAATACATTAAGGACGGGACAAAGGCGAGGGGTCCCCGGAGGGGTGGCTGTTACTACCGCGGCCACCCCCCTTCGCGGGCTCGTGTTGCTGGAGCGGCAGAGCTGTGTAAGGCAGCCAGCCATAGCCAGGAGCGTGGTTTATCAATGGGCATCCTCTCTGCATTGGGTGAAACACACGCATCCAAGCCCAGGCAGCTAACAAAGGAGCATTCCCCCCCCCATACACCCACAGCCCTCCCCCCACACCACACACGTCTCATTGTCCCCTTATCCAGCCAGGATAAAAAGCCCAGACAGCTATTGGCTGCCAGGGCACAAACCCTCGCTGAGAACAGGCCCATCTGTCACCGTCTCTAGGGCTGCAGCCGGGGGGAGCCTGCTGCAGTGAGCTCTCCCAGAGCATTCCAGCACAGGCTGCGCAAGCGCTGCACCGGGGCCCCCTCACCGGCGCCACTAGCTCTCCCCAGCCTCTGATGCCTCTCCCTGCTGCAAGAAGGAACCCTTCGCTCCCCCTCCCTCCCTGCCAGGGCTTCCTCTAGCCCCCACCAGCAGAGCACCAATGGGCTGAATTTCCGGGGGCTCTGGCAGCCCCAGCTTCGATCCTGCCTAGGCTCATCTTCCTGGCATATTCGGCATTATCAATATGGGGCACGCAGGTAGGGCGGGGAAGGCCTCCTTTTGCCTCTAGATTATGGCAGGGATGAGACAACCATTCAGTGAGCTTGCGGCAGCCTTTCCAGCTAGGAGTGAACCCCTCAGCCAGCTCCAATTCTGTCTCTGACTTGTCTATCCCCACTGGCTCTGAAACACCCCTCATCAGGGCGCTCGCTGCAGCCCTCGCACAGCAGTGAGGGATGGGCTATGAGCCTACATAGGCCTTGACCAACTCTGAATTCGAGGGTCCATTGCAGTGCCAAGGCCCAAGACACCCCACCATGTGCCCTGGCCTCCCGTCTTCCCTGCAGGAATCCAGCTGGAGCTCTGTACACATCTGAACGGAGCAACGCGGCGTGGAAGGGCCGAGGGGGTGGGGTGGGAGTAGACATACATTGTGTGTTCACTGCAGCCAGGTATCCACACGACTCAGTAATGCCTAAGCTAGAAGTGGGATGTGGAACAGAGCGTCTCAGTAACGCTTCTGATTCTTTGCCAGAAGGTCCAGAGGAAGTTGTGCTAACCTCTGGTGTGAGATACCTAGTTGTCCCATACTCTACTGCAAAGGGAGATCTCTCCCCGACCTCAGCTAGTGAGGCCCTGGAACGTGAGGGCTGAGTGTCCTCATAAAGGGTGCTAAGAGACTGTGGTGCCGCCCCAGGTCATGCCTGGTCCCCTCCCAGCCCTGTTGCAGCCTCTTCTCAATGCTGCCTGTAGGGTCCTGGCCTAGGGGATGCGAGACGGCGACGAGGACCAGGAGCAAACAGCCCCGATGCTCTTTGTCATACAAAGGCAGGGCAGAGAGCCTTAGAACAAGGGCGGGATTCCCTACACTTAACATGTCTTTGAGCTGTGCAGCTGCAGGCTTCTGGCCTCCGGGGAAAGACCACACTGGCTAGGTGGCCGCAGACAAGATGGAGTGAAGGGGTGTCCTGAGATGTAGACCCAGACAAGGAGCCAGGCGCCTGGGCAGGGATCTCCTGCAATCAACCTTCACCGCCCAGTGGGGACAGGCGGCTAAGCCCTCGTACCTTGCTGCCCAGGTGATAGGGATGCGGTGCGTGGCGTAGACAGTGAAGGAGAGGGGACAGGTGAGGAGACAGGCCTCTTGGCTCAGATGGTGCTTCCTGTTTCCATGCACGGCCGTCTGGAAGTCTGCGTTGAAGGTGTTGCAGTAAAGCTCCACCAGATCCAAGATGGCGGCCGTCAAGGCCTCCACGACCTTCTCTGTAAGGGAGCACAGATGAGGAATGAAACGGGGGGGGGGGAGGGTTCTGGAATGCTGCCCCCCCGATCTCCCCTCCCCCCCCCCCACGCTGGGCTGTGGTGGGGAGCTCTCCAGTACTGCCAGCCCATAATGGAAGCTCTGGTTGCCTCTATCTGCTACAGATGGCCATGTCCTACCCACACCCTGCATATTGACCTGCCTCGGCTCAAACACAATATGGTATGCTTTTGGGGGGCTAATTAAGTTATATCAAGCCAATGTGACTCTGCATGTGGATCTTTTTCAGGGGGAACAAGTCAGGAGGCAAAACCCCCCTGAAAACCAAATGTTTCAGTTTTTTTTATTGGAAATGGAGAAAAAAATGACAAATCCCCTCTCCCACAAGGCTATTCCCCCCACCCGCCCAAGTTGGGTTTTTTTAAAGTTTGCCCCACTCTAAATAGGGGGGAAGGAGTCTGAAGATAAAGAGCACCAAGAACTCTGCAACAGAATGAGCGGAGAAGAGAAATTACCCCGATTTTCCCTCACGGCCAGAACATTTGGATCCTGTCAAGGAAAAAGAAACCAGAAGAGCAATGTTAAGGTTATTCCAGTGCCCTCAGACACAGCTGGAAGCAATTGTCTAAGCCAGCTACTTTATATAACAGCCTCCCAGAGCTTTCCCATTCCCTGCCACTATAGCTGCAGCAAGCAAAGAAATACAGCGAAGGCCATTGCACTGTCTCAGCTGTTCAGGAATTTTACATGTGGTGGGTTGGCGAGAGGGGGATAAAAACTGATGAGAAGCGGCCAGATTCCCTTTCTTTGCACCCACTACCCTACCTAAATGTGCCTAGGCGCCCTCTCCAGTCTGGGAAGCTGGGTTCTCACATATGGGCTCTTCCCTGTTAGATTAACCAGCTCTTGGGAATCCTTAAAATGAGACCGGACCTCTGCCTAGGAGAGACAGCCCAGTTCAGTGGTGAACTCTGAGGTGTTCAGTTTTGTAGCAGGGAAGAAATATGCCTGCAGTGCAGGGAACCCCTAGGTGACATTCTCTGGCCTTGGGCTACACAAGAGGTCAGGGGGATCCTGATCACTAGCCCATGACAGCCGATCATCACCTTGCTGGCTTTGAAATCCATGGGCCCAGTGCAGTGTTCACTGAAGGACTCCTGCTGATGTTGGAACCAGCCCTACGGAGCCAGCCCACAGGGCTGCTCCTCACTGTGCTGTCTGTTAGGCTGGGCTTTGCCAGACTCAAGAGATGAGGCTCCCACCTTTCCCCTGGGAGATTATCCCATAACCTAGAAAGATCTCCCCAGCCAAAAGCCCCACCCCGGCTCACAAACACCCACTGCTAATGCTCCGCCTCAGTTTCCTTTTAATTTCACCCCTTTCCTCCAAGCTCAGCTGAGGAGCTGCTGGGCCCTGGCCTCTTACCTTCTGGATTTTGGGCTGCATGCGAGAAGGGCAGGCTGGCAGCTGGTTCAGGGCTCCAGTGATTTCTTGAGACTCCACGGCCGCCAGGGCATTGCAAAGGGCCATGACAGACTGGATCACCCGGTCGGCTTTCAGCTGGAAGTCTCCCTGGAAGGGAAGGCAGGGAGAGGCTCATGGTCTCTGACTCCACTGCACAGGGCGGCGATGCAGCCAGATGGCTCGACCTTACCACCACTGCTGGGGTACGCTGACAGGCTAGCTATCTTGTGGACTTGCAGCAGGGGCCATATGGAGATCCACTGGGACTCAGGCCCACAGGCGCCTGCATTTTAACTCCTCTGTCCCACCACAGCACATTCTATCTGACTCCATCGGTAGCATCCAGGCAATCCCAGCTCTACCCATGCTCAGGCATCCTCTCTCTCCTGAGTGCACGCAGCCATGCAGAGGTGGCAAGGAGGCTGAAGGCAGAGGGATTATGCCTGAGATAAAGCAGCAGCCCAGGAGGAAGGGAGTGGTTAGAAAGCCAAGGTATTCCCGGTCTGGACCTGCCTGGAAGAGGTGGAGAGGAGGGTCCCATGGCAAATGACTGCCCATGTTCCTGCATCCCAGCTACCAGAAACAGAGCTGGGGTGGGGGGAAATGAGACCCTTTGCGATTTCTACACTGTGCTAGACACTTGAGCTTTGCCCTGTCCTCTGTTCCTGTATCCCCTCCGCCCTCGGGAGGTAAACGTAGCCAGGAGAGAGCTGGGAGAAAGAGGAGACTCCATGGCACCTAAGGAAAGTCAGGTACAAACAGAATGCAAAAGGGGGCAGTGGGGATAATGCCCTATAGGTGCCCATCTGCACCTGCATTCTCGTGTCCCCTCCAACCAGACACAGCCACTGCTGAGCGCGTTCCCAGCCCAGTATCTGTCTCCTCGTGGTTCATCGTACATCCTTGATTCTCTGCAGACCTGGCTGGATCCTGGCACCTTTGGTGTGTGGTTTGGCGCTGGGAGAGCACACAGGGGAAGCCATCTGCTTCAGCGAATCCCACGGGAGCTTGTGGCTCTGCCCCACCCGGTCACATGCGAGAGACCCCGTGGCCATACCTCATCAGCTAAGCCAGGCTATGGCTTGTTCCCCTGGTCCCAGTGTCACAGGGATGTGGGACTCAGCACTCTTTCATCTGTTGGGCTTGAGACCTGATCCTCAGGACTGATTTTGGGCTGGGTAGGGAGCGGATACCCAGACCTATTGAAATGGAGGTGGCATGGTCTGACACTGAGGCTCCCAAGCTGAGCCGTATGGACACGCATGATGTTGCCAGTTCCACTCCCTCATATGTAACTCCAGCCAAGACACCTCAAACCTTGGAGCTGGAGTTACCACGAGGGGCTACTGCTGCCCATGCTATGAAAAAGTTTAGGAATCCCTGGTCTAGTGCACCAAGCTGGGAGCCAGGAGACCTGACTTCCCCCCATGGCCCTGCAGTGCGACTCTGAGCAGGTCACGCCACTGGTCTGTGCCTCGGTTTCCCCATCTGTAAAAATGGGGATAATGGTCTCTACCCTCCTTTGCCAAGCACTTTAGATCCACACATGAAAGATGCATACAGAGCAAGTGCCTGGTCTTCTTATTAATTAAAGACTGTAAAAATTAATGACCAAGAATAAAGGATCAGCTTTCTTTGTGGATCATAGTAATTATACACATTCTGTATCTCCTTCCGTCGTTGGATTTCAAAGCACTTGACAATCATTAATGACTTAACCCTCACAGCCATCCCAGCACGTAGGTAAGTTCTATCTTCATCTTACAGATGGGGAATCAAGGCACAGGGAGGCGAAACGACTTGCCTGAGGGGAGTCAGTGACAAAACCAGAAAAGAACCCAGGAGTCCTGACACTCAGTTCTCTGCTTTAACCCTAGGTGGGGCTCACTCTTCTAGACTTATTTCAGCCTCTTGTGTCTGTGAAGCTGGTCTGGAAAACTGATGAGCTCTGGCCCTGATGAGGGATCCCTGACTGGAACGAGGAAGCAGAGAGTCAGCATAATGTGAAATAAGGCGGAGAAGGTTCAGGTTCAGGATTAGGTCAGCAATCCTGTTACAGGCGGGGCCATGCCTAGTGAAAACAAGGGAGGTTTATTGGCCCTAGGCTGTAGCAGGAAAAACCTGCATGTGGGTGACTGGCAGACATGCACCGGGTCCCAGAGGACAGGACTGAAAATCAAGTAACTAACTAACCCGCCCACCCACCCCAAAAACAGAAAGCTCCATGGGACCGGAGAACACTGACCCACAAATGAAGGGTTCTCTGAGATCTGTGGAGGAAAGGTGCTGTGGAGTGGCAAAGTATCATTAGAAGCACTAAGACTGGCATTGGGGAGTCCAATCGCACTCACAACTCTGGCCTTCACGCACAAATTGCACTGGATTAACGAACGGTGTGGTTTTAAACTGATTTAGTGACGCTGTTGCAATGGTGTGTGTGGATACTCTGAACCCATATCTACTCTACAAACTTTTCCTGGCATCGCTGTGTTGGTCTGGGGTGTGAGAAGATGTGATCTGTGACTGACCGGCGTGGGTACAAGTACAAGGCCCATCCTGTCCCAGGCAAGCCACACTCACCTCGGCTGCTAGGAAGGTGTCAACCTCATTGTGGAAGGTGTCGAAGAGGAGACTCAGGGCCTGCCTGGATTGGAGGAGATAGGAGAGAACTCAGCATGAGAAGTAGCTATGGCGGCATCTTTGCACCACTTCTCACTGGACAGCCCATCCCTCTCATGCAGACGGCATTCAAGTGCAGCCCCAGGAAAGCAGCACAAGTGCCTTGCTGCCTGGATCCATTTATTTTCCTCCATCCTCCTGCTCAACCCTTCCAACGCCTTCCCTGCCCCAAATGGGAGTTGTACCCCTCACATCACCGCCTGTCCCCTCCTCTTTACCTGCTGATGGTCTGCTTGATTGGCCTCTCCTGCAGGTGAATGTAATGGTTGAGCGTGGAAGGGCTCTGGTCATCGTTCACCTGTGGGAGAAAGAGACCTGTTCAGGTGCATCTGATCTGCTAGCGTTAACCCCTCCTGGTCAGGGATGCTGGCTGTACCGAATAGCACTCTGCGGATACGTGAACGACTCTGGCTGACATCTGCAAAGTCACTGAAGTCATTTGAGATAGCAACCTCCCACTGAAGAGTAAGTATCTTTGAAGATCTCCACCACTAGTCCCAAGTCTGCTGAGACGCATGTAGCGACTCCTGGCTTTGGAGGGCTCACTGAGATGGGCCAACGGCTTCTAGCTGAGAGTGTTGTGACTAAATTAATATAAGGGACAACCTACACTGACAATAATCGGGGAACGTTTCCTGACACCTGCAGGGCTTTGGAGTAGTACCCCCAGAGCCCATTGGCTTGGTACATTTAGAAGTAGTGTGGACAGATGTAAGGGACAATCTCACACTCGGCAGGGGATAGACTAGGTGTATCTAATGGGTCTTTTCCATCTCTAACATTCATGGCTTCCTCTGTAGAGCCATGCCTAGCAAATCTCTCTGCATTTGGGAAGGCTTCAAGGATGAATTGCTGGAGTTTAGAAGCTGGTCTAAATGAGCACTCCCAAAGTAAGCCCTGGTTGCAATGGGAAAGGCAGGGAGTAGGGAACTTTCAGCTGGTGGTGAGCAGGGGTCGAGGCGGCAAGCAGCCGCAGAACCAAAGCTGCTGGAAGGGAGCTGATGAAACAGCGTTTTGCAGGGGGTCGCAGTCACGGGCTTGTCCCCCAAAATCAGCAACCCCGGGATAGCCGGTGACCCCCCCTCCCTGCCCTGTCAGCGGTGGAGATCAATGCACCAAGCAGTGGCGACAGCATGCATCAGTTCAGTGCGTTCTCAGTTCCCCCTTGAGCGCAGGTGCTCACCGTCCTGGCAAGGTCACTGCGCACTGCCTTCCTCTTCATCAGCTGCAGCCGGATGTCAATGTCAAACTTCCTGCAGTGCTGGATGTATTCGTGGCTGCCCAGGGCGTGTTTGCTGGAAGGATGAACCAAAAAAAGACAGCTGTGGTCCCCCTTCCAACCTGTGGCACAGGCTTCAGAGGGGAAAGGCCTGGAAATTCAAGACCTCCGCTTCGATAAGGATCTTCCGGGCCTCTAGCAGATGGAGCGAAGCACTGGGGAACAGGAGTGGCTGGGTTCTAACTCCAGCCCTGCCAATGCCTGGCTGCTTAAGTCACTCCAACCCCACCCTTTTTAAAACAGCCGTTATGGGGATTAGTTAGCAATTTATAGAGGCACTTGCCCTCTCAGCTCCTCACCCCACTGAAAAATGGGCCCTCACTCAAGAGGGCTGAAAGGGTGAAAAGAGGAGCTTCCCCGGTTAATATAAACCATGGGGATGCAGCAGGGGAGAAGCAGCACTTGCTGACCAGGGTCTCTCGGCCTCATTCTTGGTTACACATGGGTGGCCAAGGGAAGCACAGCATAAATAAGAGCCACCAAGAGCTTGTACTAACTTACAGTGGGGGCTGGGCAAAGCCCTACAATACAGGAAGCCCAAGTGGCGACTGTCACGTACAAACTCAGTAATGCCCAAACTCGGTCAAACCAGACGCCGGGTCCAGCCTGGCCTGGCTGAAGGGCCGCATCTGGAAGCAGCAGGTGCTGAAATGGTGCCCCCAAAATTAGAGTGCACAGGGAGGGGGAAACAGAGTCAAAACACCTGCAAGCCGATGGCCCGGAAATAGTAGGGTGTAGGAAGGGGTGTGGAGGAGGAGTGATTGGAGCACACAGCCTATATCTAGCATAGTGAAGGGGCGAATGGTTATAAGGCCTTTTGGTTCAGTATCACTGACTCCAATTCAGCACCGGTGAGTACTGACAGGAGTGACGTGAGTTTGCTGCGTCTCAGTCAGCTTGGTGCCTCCTTCACAAAAGCCACCACTGAAAGTGGCAAAGTTTGAACAGGCCGTGGAAAAGGAGTTCCCGTCTCATCTCTCTGGATCAGGGGCAAAGGGAGCCTGGTGAGGACAGAAGTCCCTTCTCCAGCTGATGTTATACCTGCTGGAGAAGGGACTTCAGTCCTCAGCGAGGCACCTTTCCCCCCACTGAACACTGAGTTTACACCAGTACACCTCTACTGACTTCAGTGGACTTGCTCCTGCTTTGCACTGGGCGTGAGTGAGAGAAGAATCGAGCCCGGAGATTCCACAAACCGACGTGTCAGGGTAGGATGTTTTCTGATTGCTGAGCAGCCTGGTTGGCCAAAACAGCTAGGAGAGGCTTTGAGCACTCCTGGCATCTACTGCATTTTAGAGGAAGGAGGGGGGGAGAAAAGATCAGAAACAATGTGGCTTTGTTCATGGGCCTTCCTCCAAGGTCCTTCCAGGAGACCAGTGAGATAGAGCAGAGAATTCCCACCCCAGCTCATTAGGGACCCTTCAGAGTGGGGTGGGGAGAAGGAGAGACGGGGAACATCTTTGCTCTGTCCCCAAGACATGCTGCTCCCTGCCAAGAGGGGACACAGCCCATAGCAAAGATGAGCTGCGGCATTGCCAAATGTGTGCAAAGACGCCCAGCGATGAGCAGGGCATGTTGATTAGACAGCTGAAAAAAAGGACTTCTTTGTATGATTCTAGCCTATCGGCTCCCCATGGTGCTTGATGCTGTACATACAAATAAGATACAGTCCCTGTCTTGAAGAGTTCACTCTCTAAACAGACAAAGGGTAGGAGAAAGAAAATATGATAACCTCTTTTATAGCTAGGGAACTGAAGCACGGAGAGGGATGAAGTGACTTGCCCAAGGTTACAGAGGGAGTGAGTCTGTGGCAGAGCCAGGATTGGAATTCCACTCTCCTGAGTTCCAACTCAGTGCCTTAACCACGAGCTCAGCCTTCCTCCCTCCCCGAAGGAAAGCTGACATCAGGCACCCTTTAGTGCCTGTGCTAAAGTTTTCAACATCGCCTTTCTCTGCCACCCTCTGCAATCAATTTGTGCTTTGGATGCAAGGATGAGAGAAAAAGCTGTCTCCTCTCTTTGGAACCGTACACCAGATCCTTTTGAGAAAGAGAAAAAAAGCCCAGGAGGAGCCTGTAGATGACAAGCTGGGAGCATTATTCCCTCATCTGATGTAAATTACTTTTTCAGAGGGAGGCTGCTTCTGGTTAAGGCTCATACACAAAGGAAGACGATTTTTCTGCTGACGCTGACAGCATCGGTAGAAAAGGCCCAGCGCCTAGCGAGGAGAATTTGCAGCTCGTCTTGGTCCCTTAGCTCGGAGGCTGGAATGGTCTTGCCAGTTCTCAACTGGCAGAGTTTTCCCCTCAAGGCTGGCCAGACTCCCCCCGGAGACAGACATTTCCAGCAATCCACTGCAGTTGCAATGGCAATCGTCCGAGGAGATTTTCTATATAGGTCATATATCTATTCGCTTTGGTAAATAGGGCTATTTAATATATATGGTTTGCACACGGCCCTCTCTAATACACACACACATTAATAGATATTGGGCTTATTCCACAAGTTCGGGGCAGATGGAAAACAGGGCAAAGGTGATTCTAAGAGGAAGGGGAGCTTTAAAGGGCTGGAGCAACTAGGAGCATTCTGCCCGGTGGGCAAGATTTGCTGGAGCACAGCCTCACCCCGTGCCCAATCCTAATCACGCCCTTTATGCAGAGGGTGGGGAATGGCTGGAATGGAGCCAACTAGGAGATTCCCCGGCACAAGGAGACTTCCCAACAGCCCCTTCTGGATCTAATTCTGTGGCCAGTCAAGTCAATAGCAAAGCTCTCAATGACTTTGTTGAAGCAGAGTTGGGTTCTTAGGGCAGCTTGTTCTGGTTTATTGTCTGTAATTAGCAGAACATCCTTTATTTGCCCATATAGCCACGGATGTCACATCTATGTGATTTTGCACTCAAACACCTTTCATCCTAAGGAGCTTTACAGATAGCTTATATACAGAAAAAAACCTTCCTCCGCCCATGAAATGCAGCCACCTCTGGGGTGGAGGCAAAGTCAAAAAGCAGGGAGGGGAAGTTTGTATCAGGGCAAATGGCTGCAATTGCAAAGAGCACTAGGTGATCTTTAATGCCCATGTGCAGCAGTCAAGAACCTCAGTAGTACTTGACTCCTACCTTGAAGGATGAAAGGCTGAGCTGCCCCTGCTAGGATTAAAACCTGTGGTTTCAGGAAGTATAGTGATGCCAAACCTGAGACTTCGCTCTCTAAGCCATGTACATACAGATTCTTCCCTCTATTCCTGCAGAGAAAGCCAGCCTGTGGTTAAAGCTACAGTAGAGCCTGCCAGGGCTGCAGAAGAGCAGGAAATAGCCCTGAGACTAGAAAGCTTTTATTGCTTTCCATGCTGGAAAGCAAACTGGTCTGGGCGGTTTATTCCCTTGGATCTGGTCTCCTGAACGCTCCAAGCCATCCTCTGCTGAGGACTCTATGCGGTTTAAAAGTCTGTTCACTGACAGCCCAGACAGGATAATAGGGGGGTTTCACTTGCCAGATCGCACTCTCCGGCATCATTACTGGCCCACAAGCTCTGAAGAGGCAAAACGAAAGCCACCAACTATGGTTAACTCCGTCATGGAGAGACTGACACTTAATGGTTATGAATGACAAGTGGGGTGACCTCAGTCACTGGCCAGCCACTGCTCCAGTGACCCCCTGAGCATCCTCGTTTTGCTAGGAGCTCAGAACACACAGGAGTAAAACGAGAGTTAAAAGGAAAAAGCCAAAGTGGGGGACAGCAGATGGCTCGGGGGCAAGGAGGCTTTCACCACCAGGGCATTGTTAGAGCCTGTTAGTGCCTTCAGGCTGCTTGGTGGCCCATTCGAAATCAAGAAGGTAGGTCTCAGTCTAGGTCCCCAAGGATGTGTGTCCACACCACAAAAACCAGCCACTAGCACTAACTGAGCACCCCAACAAGGACAGAACGGGCCATGTAGATGGAATGGAATCTCTTCCCTCCTAGACGTGGTCCCACCTGGGGAGACAAAGCAGGGCAGCCTGGGAAATCGTGCATTCACACTTGTCCTGTGGCTATGCAGAGGACATCGGTCACCATGGGACCTTTCCTCACAGGATTATTTATTACCGGTGTTGCTGTAGAGCCTAGGAAACCCAGTCATGGACCAGGCCCCACTGTGCTAGGAGCTGTACAAATACAGAACAGAGACGGTCCCTGCCTCAAGAATTTACAATCTCTTGGTTCCTTAATCCCCACTGGTTCCCCCTTTCGTTTACCTAGACTTTATTTGTCCATGTATTTTGCTGGCCTCTTATTTGTTTTGTGGGCCCTCCTCTCTAATGGAGATGGAGGTTTTGGGGTCATTTCAGGGGTCCCATGCCTTCCACAAAGGTTAAACAGGCTCTCACCACAGCTGGGCAAACATATTCCGGTAAAATCCCCTCTCCAGGGAGTCTTCTTTTTTAAACAAAAAGCGGCATTTTGTTTGACGTTTTTCAGCTTCCCAAATGGGAGGAAGCACCAGCACATTTGGGGGTTTTCATCATAAAAGCAAAACAGGGTCACAGCAGGAAAATTTGGCAAAACCAAGCCATTTTCAAAATCCCCTTCCCCCGCCCCCTCCCAATTGCCTTTTACCCCGTTCAGCCGGCCCCGCTGGCAGCCTTTTGCCAACCACTTAAAAATAAATACTAAAACTTAAGCTCTTGACTCGACTGCCTGCCCCAGTCACTTCGCTGAGTATCATCAGGATTTTTATTAGTCTTTCAAGAGCTTTTCTTGGCCTCTCTAATATTCTCCAAACATGAGCTCCCCATCCTATGGGGTCAATGGGAGTTACTTTTATCCTGCAGCAGGAGGATAAGGCTCCTGCCTTTCTTGGCAGGCGAGTCCCCAGTGATGCTGGGAGGCAGGAAACGGACTAATCCAGGGGGCTCCTGACTTGCGCTCCAATAAACCCAGCTGTTGCACAGCACTGACCCATTCAGGAGACGTACTGCCCTGCGGAAAGTGGGAGGGGCTGGGCCCAAGAGCGACCATAGGGCTTGCCATGTGACTGTGCAAAGGAGCACAAAAGGAAGGACAAAGGAAAGAGGAGACAGAGGAAGATGTTTGGGGGCTGGCTCCCCTTTTTCTGCACCTCGCGCAGCAAGGGTTCGACAGCTCCCCACCGCCCACGGCTCCCCCAGGCACCAGGGGTGTTCTGGGTGCACCAGGGCAGGCTGGCTGCAGTCCCTACGTGCGGCCGGCCACCGCTTGCTCACTCACTTTTGCAGGAACTCCTCCAGGCCACAGAGCTTGAGCACGAAGTCGTCCACGTCAATGCCAAGCAGCTCGTCGTACGTGTAGCACAGCGTCTGGTAGATGAGTAGGTCCACCGTGGAGGAGCCTGCAGGGGTGGGGAGGGAACAAACCCAGCAAGGAGAGAGCCTCAGGCCACGGTTTTCAGGGGCTCCCCATCCCACTCACATCTCTCCGATCAGTGACTCTGCTCCCCATAATACCACCCTGCACCCAGCTGGAGGTGGAGTCAGGCAAGAAAGTGCACGCTGCTTCCACAGTGCCCCATTCCTGCCTGGCGAGACACCGGGCAGCGTCTAAACCATGGGGTTGGCCACCGCCTAGGGCAGTGGTTCTCATCCTATTTACTACTGTGGAACGTATGCAGCTCTCCGTGTGTCACGTGGGCCACATCCACGCAATATATATACTACTCGTATGGCCCTGAAGATATTATAGCTGTGTGCTGATTGGGCCACAAGCGGCCCATGGCCCATCAAAGTCAGTGGAGACACTCCTATTAACATCAATGGGTTTTGGATCAGGCCTGTAATTTAAGACTTATCCTGCCTGAGTTGTATCCAAGCAACCACGATCACAAGAGGACCAGAGATCTTGGTGCACATGCCGTGATGGAGAACGAAAACGAGCGGACACATCTGCACCTGGATCTCAACCCCCATGTGGCCTTCTCAGATGCAGCATTTGGTGCTGCCCATCACAGGGGGACACGGAGAAATTCAGAACCCAGAGTTTAGACAGGGGGGGGGGGAAGGGGATGGCCATCTCTAGCACATATCTGCCCATGGGGGCAACACAGACACTCTCCTCTGGGTGAGGAGCCAGTGTCACCAGGATCATGTCTGTCCCATAGGAGCTGGAAGATGAATCTGCAGGAGGAGGCAGAACACGCCACCACTTGAGCTGGTGATGGTGGCCATCTTAGCCCCCCCGTTGCTGTGGAGACCAGAGGAGGTGTGGGTTTCTCCCAGCACGAGGACCCCATGTTCGCAGGTGGACACGGGGGCAGCAAAGCACCATACTTACTACCCAAGCAGGGACTTACAATCACAGGTGAAAGTGAGCGGCTCCTGCACACTCTCGCACACCACGGTCACCTTCAGGCTGATGCCGTGACCCAGGTGCTCAGGACTGAGGTTGACGGTGCTCCAGACAAAGCCCGTGAGGGAATAGTCCTCGGTGCTGTAGCCGGATCTCAAACTGCAGGCAGAAGTGGGGGGATGGGGAGAGAAGAAGAGTTAGAGATCCCTGCCCCATCCCATAAAGGGTGGGGGATGCTCCCCTTCCTCTCTCCCCGTTTCCATAGAGGCCCCAGGGGACTCTCTGCTGGCCTCTTCTCCTCTCTAGCTCCAAGTGATCTCGTCGGCTCACATGGCCAACACTAGTGACTCCCACCATCTCTCTCTCTCTCTCCCCCAACTCCCCTCCGTCCATGCAGTCCTGTCTCTGATATCTACTCGCCGGTGTCTCATGGCCAGCCTGAGTTTGACCTGGCCCAAACTGAGTTCCATCTGCTTGGGCCTATGCCAGTGGAGTCCTCCTGCTCCTCTCTTTCTCTGTCACCATCAGCACCGCCTTCCTCCTAGCAGTTCAGGCCTGTAGCTCGGGAGGGGTGTGTCCTGGACTCCACCCTCTCTCTGTAGCGGAGATACCAGCCTCCATCACCCTGTTTTGCATTTCTCCCCTGTGCCCTTGTGCATCCTTGCAAGCCACCCCTTAGGCACGGAACGCCCTGTCTGAACTAATCTGCAAAGCCGCCTCCCACGCCAGACAGGAGGCTTGCAACGCCTCTGGGAAATTGCCAGTTGGAAATGACTAAGCAGGTGGCCAGCAGGGATCACTGATATCATGCTCAATATTGACTTGAAACCAGCGGATAGTGCAGCTAGCCAGACAGCAGACCTCCCTTTGCTTGCCTTGGTGCATTCGGTTTCCTTATGTTGGGAAACCATCTGCCTAAGAGAGTCCTAACTGGTCTTAGTTCCCCCTCTTGCTTCCCCCTCCTTCCCTCACCTACGTGCAGCAATGTAGCCCTGAATATTAAGATATCTGCCGGCTCCCCCACGCGGTCCCTCTATAAAGCTCTCCCAGCCCCAAAGTGTTGAACTGAGCAGAAAGGGGCATCCTTATGCTGTCTCTCCGAATGCCTCTTCTATAGCTTTCAAACACCCACAGGGTGCCATCCCCAGCCTCCTTCCCTGCGCCGCTCTGCACAGAATCGTGCCAAAGATTCCAACCACAGCCCAGAACTCGTCTGCGCCTCGCTCGCACCCCGGGAATGACCCTTCCCCGGTGCCACTGCTTAGCCATCACGCAGCACCCCAAAAAGCACGTCTTCCTGCTCCCAAGATTAATGAAGCCACAGTCATTAAATCCCCATCAGCCGCCAGTGCGAGGACAGACCTCCGAGTTATGGCCTGCGCTGCAGGACAGGTTAACGGATGGGAGAGCCCAGAACGACGGCTTGAATGCGTCTCAGTCCCTCCCAGGTACTTACACATCGAGCATGTGGCAAAAAGCGGCCACCTCTTCATCCCTCTCTTCGGAAACCTCAAACAGCTCATAGCCATTAGCTAAGGAGTGCGGGCGGGAGGCAACCTAACAGGGAAAGAGAGCAAGAGATGAAGAGATAGTAACAACACGGCTCATGCGAACAGCAGCCAATGGAGTGGAAGGGCTCCAATTTCCCACTCTGCTGAGCTCATTTCCAAGTCACCGCGGGGATGCTGCTTACTCCCTTTCCCACCCCCTCAACCTTCGCAACATGCACAGGCCATGGTGTCTTCACTGCCGTCTATCCGGGGACTGGGCAACCAAGACATGGCTCCTCTCCCTTCTGCTGGATCCAGTTGCGCGCCCCATGGTTCATAGCACCACAGCTCCCTTGGTCGCTCTCTGGACTCGCTTTTGCTGAGCATTGTGGGACAATTTGGCCGGCCCCATGAGGGATTGGGGGCAAAAGTGGTAGAGGCCTAGGAAATTCATCTGCCAGCCACTAGAGATGGAAAAGCTCTGGCAGGTCCCATCTGGCCGGAGGAGGACAGTACCTCACGGAGCATTTTCTAGCACAATGGCTAGTCATAGATAGGGTGACCATCCGTCCCGTTTTTAAAGGGACAGCCCCGTTTTTGGGGACTTTTTCTTACATTGGCACCTATCACCCCCCACCCCCTGTCCCGATTTTTACAGTTGCTATCCGGTCACCCTAGTCATAGATTCATAGAGTCCAAGGCCAGAAGGGACCACTGTGTTCATCCAGTCCGACCTCCTGTAGAGCATCGGCCAGAGAACTGCCCCTAAATCATTCCTCTGAACCAGATCAGAGCTTTTCGTCTACTTGTAAAAGAGCCAAGCAAGGAGGCTTCCGCTCTCCTAGTGGTGACTATTCCACAGTCCCATATTAGTATTTGTACTACTGTAAAGCCTAGCAGCCCCAACTAAGATCAGAGCCCCTTTACGCTAGGGGCTGTACATTCACATAGGTCAGAGACGGTCCCTACTTTCAAGAGCTTATCATCTAAATCGACAAGATGGGAGAACAAGGCAAAGTGACTTGCCCAGGGTGATGCAGCAAGGCAGAGGCAGGAATAGACCACCCATAGCCCGGTGCCCTCCCACCTTGACTACGTGGCCTCCCCGTAGAAATAAAACGCATCCAAACATCAAAAGCGAATGAAGAAACTTCCTGGCGCTTCGAACAATGAAACAAGATGAACATCCCCCAAAGGGGTTTCGGTTCCAGTCGGAGCCCTCTTTGCCCTACCACCTGTTTAAACTCTCCCCCCTTCCCCCTTCTGAATGCCAGCTGGGCATACAGCCGCCTGCCGAGTGCCATGCTCAGTCTTGTGCCGTGCGTGCACGGGTCTCAGAACCTCACTCGCTCTTTCCGAGCAAACAATGGGCCCACTGTCAGAGCAATTAACCCACCGACTAGCTAAAGGGAGGGAGAGAACACAACCGCCGCTAAAGACTATTTTAATGCTCTTTCATGATTAGTTTCTGGCTCTGATTAAACAGAGAGCGACTTACATAACCCGCCCAAGCGGCCCCCAGCTGCATTTCACTGGCCGTGGAGAGGAGAGGGGGGTCCTTCAGGATTTAACAGGGAAGGCGACTTCACTTTTATTTATATCCCTCCAGTCCTGGAGGCATGGTCCTCTGCATCACATCCAAGAACGACAACCCCCCCATGCCCGAACACCCCACCCCACCCCCACATAAATTCCCCGATTAGCTGCTGATACCACATGCTGGCAGGGGGGGTGGGGAGGAGGGAATATCCCCAGCCACGCAGTCTTGGGAAGGAATGTGCTTCAGCCCCCTTTCCAGCAGGAATCCAGCTAGGACAGCACCGGGAAGGGCCCGGGAATACATAGATATTTAAAGAGGATGGCAGGGGAAGAAAGTGCGGTTGGAGCCAAAGGATTATTTGGGTACCCTCCTCTGCCCCTTGCAGGAAAGCCAACACACTGCCGCTTACAAGGAGACTCCAGTCTTCCTGAGGATCTTGTGCCATTTCACAAGCCGTTAGCCTCAATACCGGGAAGAGCAGAGGGAACAGTTACGGCTGGAGACGCAGATCCTGCCTGGCTGGGGAAGGCTTTTGCTGGACACTACTTTTAGCTTGGGCTTTCCCCCTGGACCTTATAAATAGCACAAAGTGTTGTAATCTCCAGTTCAAGGAAGTGCAGGGATGCCTGTGTCACCCAGGCCACGGACCAGCTGCAATGTACGGGCAGTGCCAAAGTGCCCCGCTCAGAACCTTTGTTTGTTGGGGTAGCAACCCAGATCAATAGGGATGGATTCCTGAATGATCCTGGGCAGATTTTAAAAGGCATCACAGGTCTGAGTGCTAGACACCTGCAGCGGAGTCTTAAAATCAAGGTCCTGAATGCTGGTGGTCAATGGCCCGTCAAGGCCCCATGGCAATTTTGCAACAATAAGGATCCTGGCATTTCACAATGAAGGTTTATCCTCCCCACTGGGTGTGGTGTACCTGGTGGGGGGGAAGAGCAGGTGCAGAAGGAGGAGAAGGGCTCTCAGAACTCATGAGCATCCCCTAGATCAGTGCTTGTCAAACTGTGGCGTGTGGAGCACTTTGCTCAGGGTCTGCCGAGACCCTGATCACAAGGTGCCATTCGTACAGGAACCCCTCCCCACCCCCCCATTCCTTTCTGATGCCAGCATTGGCTGTAGTTGCCCCGGGGAAGTGCGAATGGCAGGGGAAGTGGGTGATGGGAGGGGAGGGAATCCTGAGACCACCTCTTGGTTTCACTGCAGTTCACACTAGGGAAGAGTTTGAGAAGCCTTGTCTAGCCCCACGAATTCCCTCGGTGGCTGTGGCCACACCCAGAGCTGCACAGTGAGGCCCAGATGTTGCCGGAGTTGAAAGACGAGGTGCTTGGAAAGAGGGGAATGTGCACAAGGTCTCTAGCATCCGGGCGGATCCTTTCATAGCAATATCACAACCAGCTGCTGACGGGGCTGTCACAGGATCTGCATTTCTGCTCCCCTGCTGCCTCAAGAGCCTGATTTCCTCACTCTGATCTACCCTCCAGAAGGGTGAAGGCCAGCACCTCTTGGGCAATGTGTTTTCGGGAAAGGGAACTTACTGACGACCCCCTCCAGGAATGGGGCCTGAGCCAGTGAACAGACATCCTCACTAAAGATGTGTAAACACCACATTGGACAAAACAGAATGACACAGGGAGCCAGAGCCAAGCTGGTTTCCCTACCGTAGTCAGGGGAGAGAGACAGCTTATTTGCATGCAGAGAGAAGCCTGCGGAGGTCAGGCTGTCTGTGCAAGGCCATACCTTGGTTTCTCTGGAGTGCATCACTTCCCTGGCTCTTACTGCCTCGCAGTCATTACATTTGCTCCCTGGCCATCTATTCTAGTAGACCATCCTCCAGCAGCAGGCCTGACCTCGGCTGTGGCTAGTTCACAGACATGCCAAGAGCCCTGCTGAGTCAGCACCCCCTTCCCCAATTGATCCCTGCAAATGGAGCCCTATCAAATCCTTCAGGCCTTGGACTCTTCACCTCCTGCCCTGTCCCTACAGTTTTTGGGGGGGTCTAGTCGCCAGATCTCACTTCTGTTGTGCTCTCTCCAGTGAGGGCCCTCTACGGGTCTGTCTACACTGGGCACTAAGCCTGGGCTCTGATTTGCCTTCCGCCCGCACACGAATCAGTCGGACTAACCTCAGCAAGCACTCATTTTGCAATGTGAATGCAGGTCAAGCCGCAGATCCGAGTCAGAAGTGGTGCAGTATGGACGTGTTCATGCGGGCCCAGCAATTGTCAGCCCAGGTTTACAGTGCAGTGTGGACTCTCAAACATGCTTGGGAGCACCGAATGCATAGGTCCCTCAGACCCAGGTTTACAATGCAGAGAAGACAACCCTGTAAGGTCACTAATGGAGGTGTTACCCACTCCCAACTGAATCCTGCAGGTCAAGCTTAGAAAGGGCAGTTGTGAATGGGTGGGAGCAGCCTAGGACTGGGGTGGGGTTCACACCTGCATCTCAGACCAGCCTCTAAGGAGAAAGCCAAAAGCCTCTTACCGGATCCACTGAGATCCTGCGGTTCTTGTTGGGCGCCACGTTCTTCCGGTTGCCGAACTTAGAGACATAGGTCCTGGGAGGGACTTGGGGTGGCATGGTCTTGCTCCGAGCCACTGGCTTTCCAGTGGTCTCCTTCTCAAAGATGCTCCTGCCTTCCTTCCAGCCCCAGGTGGCCTCTCTCAGCAGATCCCTGTCATAGGTGGACTTCAGGTTGAGGCGGGTGATGGCATCATTGATGCCATCGTAGTCCATGGCACTATAGGGGTCTTCCTCCGAAATCCTGCGGGCCAGCAGCTTTCCATCGGACAGCTCATGGGCTGAGGAGAACATGTTGATGTCTCTGGGCTGGGGCCCTTTGTAGGACAGGGAGGAGCTTTTGAGGGAAGAGTGATTCACCTCAGAGGAGCTCCAGATGGAGAGGCGAGGGGGCAGCGGGGGAGGGGAGAGCTTCTTGGGGGAGCCATCTTGGCCCAAGGTCCCGTTGAGTGGCTCGCTGAGGAAGTCCTCCCCCGAGCCATCAAAGATGTACAGATAGTCACTGGCAAGAGGGCCCTTCCGCCAAGGCTGGCTCTCCGGCTCAGGTGGCGGGACAGATGAGGTAGTGTTGTTGGTGCCAGGAGCGATCGAGCTCCCTTGAACCGAGAGGGAGTTGTAGTTGAGGGTGGGGTCCGAGCCAGAGAGACCTCTCATTATTTTGATGCCGTGGCAGTCGTTCCTGACAGCCGGCTTGTAATCCAGATCCGGGTCATCCCAGGAAATGAGGGAGCGGTCGGCGTTTTGCTTGGCCTGACTCTCCTCCTTGTCCTGCCTCAAGCGGGACAGAGCATCATACTCCATCTGCAGGGCTTCAGCCAGAGCCAGCTCCTTTGGGCTGATCCCCACGGACTCCAAGGACTTCCAGTGCTCTCCATTGCCTCTGGTCGCAGACATCTCTCAAGGGAACAAGCGCCAGGGACCAGCTGCTACTTCCGGCTGGGCTCAGGGGTTAGGAACAAAGACATACTGCACCACCAGTGACCTGCAGGGGAGAAAGACAAAGACAGGGTCAGCGTACCAGCACACTGGCGACTGCTTCACCGAAGGCTTAGCTATAATAAGGATGTTACATTTCTACAGAGCCTGACTTTTAGAAGTACTGCGCACCCACAATGCTGATTAGAGACCATGGGACAGCCAGGTCTCCAGAACTTCTGGAAATCAAGCCCCTGCAGTCTTGGAACCTATAGCATTCACCTGCCCTGTGGCAGTGAGGGGATGGAGCCGAACCCCGGGGTATTCAATGGCACTCACTCCCCCTTGCCTCCCAAAGTGCCAGCCAAATTAACTGATCCCACAACCCGTCACAGTGATTTTAGAGGGAGGCATTGCTGAGTGGAGGAGAGGCTAATGCATTCTAACCTTCGAACACTGGGACTCAGAGAGAAGAATTATTGGTTATCCACTGCCAATGGGTTTCCATCTCCACTGCAAGTTCCTTGGGGCAGGATCGGTCTGCGACTCTGCACAGTGCCCAGCACTGATCTCAGGAGGTGTGTTACCACATTGTGATACCTCTCGCGATCTAAAAACCTAGCGGGGGGACAGGTAGCTTTTCCCTCACCGAAGGTAGCGGAAGCCAACTCCAGATGGAGGGTACAGGGGTGACCTCAACCACCGAAGTAAGACTGCCAGAGCCCTGGTCTCCATTACCTTGATGTAAAAACACACCTGTTGTGCAGTGAGACTAGGCCCCCAACACTCCCTCCATACAAATAATGATGAGGAGAAGACTACCTGAGCATCTCAGATCTCCCACCATTACAGAAAACCGCGGCCATGGAGGGGAAACGTAACAAGCCCACAGGAGATTCTGGGTTGGCAGGGTTTCTATTATAATCGATGTAAAACGTGCGCCTGATTTCCCCTGCTTCATCCTGTACACTGCTACCAAGTCACAATGGCCACTCAGGGAATCCTGTCCTGTAACTTTAGACTTAACCTAAACCCTTCGCCCTGGGGGAAATCTCATGGCTGAGATTGTTCAAAACCACTGCTGGGATTTGGACACTCAGTTCCCAGTTGTATTAATGACTCTTTTTTTTTAAAAGGGCAGGTTGAATGATCTCCGCTCGTTGGCTCCGTATTGGCTGAAATGCACCGAGCACACTTGCGTCGCTCTATGTTAACCAAGACTAATCAAAGCCAACCGCTAGTGCAGGCTGCTCCCAAGGGTGCTGAGCAGTTTGCACGAGGCACTCCTGGGATCGCACTGCCTTGAAAACACATTTTACTTTCCAAAGTTCAGATGTGAAAGGAAGAGGGGAAGGGGGGGGGGGGGGGGAGTCAGATTCAAGCCACCTTCCTCCTTCTTGGCCTCAGCCCAAAACATCTAAACCACAGTGACCACAGAACTCTATAGCACGGAGCCAGATTCCCCTTTTCCTCCAGCTGATCTGATGCCCTGGAACCGCTGAGGTCTCTGCTGGCCAACATGACACTGCTCAAAGGAAGGATATTTCACCTCCTCTTCCCTTCTTAGCAAAATAACTACATCGATGTTAAACGGCAGAATGGAGTGAGACCAAACCTCGTGAGACACAAGCGTCCAGCTTCTTTAACCCCCGGAGCTGACGGCCAGCTCAGCATTTTCACTCTCCAGTCGAGAGAGTCTAGCTCTTGATTTCCATAAGGGGAAAGGTGGAGGATCATTAACAGAGATAGACTGCTATGAAATAGAGCTGTTTGTTAGCCACTTGTTCACAGCTCTGCAAGGAACAGCATTGGTGGGTAGGTTAGTACGGTTTTGAAAAGGGAGAGTTGGATATTTTTCCCTTTATCCTGATTTCTGGGGCATGGGGAGAAGGAAGGAGAAGGAGAGAGAGACACACACACACAGAGACAGACAGACAGACACACCGCCCCCACACAACTTCTTCTGGGTGAAATCAGAGATGTTCAATTGTGGGTTATAAAGCTTATGCTGCTGCTAGCTAACAGATATTCTCCTTTTGCGGAAGCATGAGGGGCCTGTACTTTTGGAACAGGAGATCTGAGTTCTGTCCCCACTGCTTCCATGAAGGTGTACAATACATGGACAATTAGGACCTGTTACTATGTTGTCATGGATTATGTCACTGAACGCTCGGAGCCTCTGAATGAGTCATTCCAGCTAATAAAATCCATGCACATCTTATGCCCCTTTCCATGCTGGGATGCCACATGGCTAACCATCGCTTTCATGGCTGGGTGTGCCAGTGAGTCACAGGATGGTCACTTCACACTCCACCCAATGGGAACTGGCTATTTGGATGGTAACATGGGATGGGCACGTTCTGACGGGAGAGCATTCCCGTGTGTGCCACCCTGTCACCCCACCCCGGCACACTTCCAAGGACATGTCGCTGGGACCCCTGGAAGGTGCAGGTGCAAGTCATTTGGAGTCACAGTGCCAGTTTGTTTCAGGTTGACGGGGTTTCTAGGAGCAATAGAAACCCAATTCTCCTTTCACTTCCAGTAGGTGTAACTCCACTGACTTCAGGGGAGTTACTCATGATTTATGAAGATTCCGACTCAAGGGATCCAACAGTGCAGGATGCAACGAGAGGGGTCCACTCCCAAGTCTGCTCCCCAATAGTCAACCAGAGCGCCACGCACTTTAACATGAACAGCCTGTGTTGAGGGCTGGCTGCCATCTGCATCGGAAACAAAGTGACCAGCGTTCTGTGGGTGCCAAGCTCTGAGCATATGAATAGGAGGCCCTCACACCGCACCGCTCCCTCTGCCCAGAGAAACCCGGCCAGCTAGCGATTAACAGCAATGGGAAGAGGGGGCCAAACGTCAGCAGGAAACGAAACCAATGAAAAATATAAAATTAAAGCAGAGCCTGAAATGATCTCACACCCTGCTCAAACCACACGGCGGGTAGCGTCAGACAGGGAGGGCGAGGTTAGGAAAGGTCTCCCTCCGGATGCCCCAGCGCAGCAGTGAAGTCACATCTTGGAAATACTCCTCTTAAAGCTCCTGAAAAGCAACCAGAAGGGGAGGAGGGGAAATCTGGCAATGCCAGCGACCACATGTCCAAGGTATCAGGGATCATTTTGGAGCAGTCCGGGGACATGGTCTGAATTTCAGGGGCTGCAAACTCTGGCGGGGGAAACTTGGAATGAAGATTGTTGCAGCAAAGAAGGTGGAATATGGGGGGGGGAGGAGGGAGAGAAGACCTGTCCTGGATGCAATCCAGTGCAGTCTGTGCTGTCCTTTGAGGCAGGCGAGTGCACCGAGATGAGAGAAGGAGAGAGAGAGAGAAGAGCTATAAAGAGAGGGAGAAAGAAAAGAAAGAGCGTGTGCACACTCACAGGTAAAATACACACACACGCTCATTCCCCTTCTTGAATCCTGCTTCTCAGTGCCCTGGGACTGACGCGGACAGAGCAAAGCAGCTTCCCGGGCACATGCTTAAGCCTTCCCTGGGTGGCAGACACGCCTGCCCTGTCCCCACAAGATCCCTTGCTGTGGTTAGTGACGCTTTGGCAGGATTTCCACCGAGTTAGTGGTGACCGGCCGGCACCGTGCCGAGGGCTGGGCTGACCTTGGATGGCCAGGCTTCCCTGTGGCCTAATGGGGCCTGTCCTCTGCAGCTCAGGCCTGAGCCGGGAGGACCCCCGCAGGGTGTCAGAGAGAAGTTCAGTCTCCACAGCCTGCCCAGGCTTTGGTGCCTCTGCTGAGGGGATGAGGCTGGCTTTTCTTATGTGGATGCCTGTCTTCTAAGACCTGGACCAAGACCTGCCATTCTCATTCCATACACAACCACCAGAAGGGAATGACTTTTGGTCACCACCCACCAGAGCTTGATTGAGACCAGTGACAGAGGACTGAAGGGCTCCATATCTCCTTCCCACCCAGCCCCCACAAGCCAGACAGAATGAATTAGTCTTCAGGCAGCCATGGACAATTCTTCCAGCCTGCGTAACACTGTGCCACTCAAGAGGCATATCACAGTCAGGCAGATCATGAGAACCGATGATACTAGCGATATTGAAATCCCAACACCTTTGCCAGCGTGGGAGTGGGCTGCCCAGGCAAAGCAAGCTAGCCAGGGCCACAGAGCTAGGCACTGCCTGCTCCTGACTGAGGGCCTGTTTCTCAACACGCAGGCGTTAGATTATCCCATCGCTGCATGTGTTTCAGAGAGTCTGTTTGTTCCCTCTGCCACCCATACCCGTCCTTTCTTTCCACACCGTGCCACTGAGTGCCGAGCTGCTCAGACATTTTCTGTCATATTGTTTTCAAATGAAAAACGGCTTTTCCACAAAACAAATGTTCACTATGAAATTTTTCCATTTCTGTCGCCAAGGGGGGAGGCGGGGGTGTTGAAAAACCGAAATCACAGATTCCCTAGATGCCCAGGCCAGCAGGGACCATTGTGATCATCTAGTCTGACCTGTATAGGACACAGGCCAGAGAATTGCCCCACAATAAGCAGAACTTTTAGAAAAACCTCCAATCTTGATTTAAAAATTGCCGGGGAGGGAGAATCCACCACAACTCTTTGTAAATTGTTTCAATGGTTAATTACTCTCCCCATTAAAAATAGATGCCTTATTTCCAGCTTGAACTTGTCTAGCTTCCATTTCCCGCCACTGGCTCATGTTATACTTTCCTCTGCTAGATCGAAGATCCCATTATAAAATACTAGTGTAACAGCCTGTGTACACGGGCCAAAGTGCTTAATGCTGTTTGTCCGGGCCGTCTCTGCGGCGGCGCACGCGTGGCGGCCATTTTGTGCCATCGAACTACAACTCCCAGCATGCTGTTTGTCCCGGCCGTCTCTACTGCGCATGATGGCTTCGGACAAACATCCTCTGGCCTTTTATTATATAGGATTTGTTCCCCAGGCAGATATCTATAGGCTAATCAAGTCACTCCTTAAACCTTTTTGTTAAGCTAAACGGATTGAGTGCTCTGAGTCCACCACTATGAGGCAGGTTTTCTCATCCGCTAATCATTCTCCTAGCTCTTCCCTGACCCCTCTCCAATTGATCAGACCTCCTGCTTCAATCGTGAACACCAGAACTGGACCCAGGATTCCAGCCACGGCTGGACCACTTCCAACTCCTGAATACTGAACATTCTGGGGCTTTGGCAACTGAAACGTTTTCAATTTTAGAACAAAGAACAATTCGGCTTTTGGGGGTTTGGGTGAAAACCTGAAAAATGCAAAGAAAACTGTTGCGCCCCCCCCCCATCTGTTTTGTCCCTATTTTTCACAGGAAAAGCATCTACTTAGCCAACTGGAGCTGAACATTTCTGAAACAGTAAAGGGGACAGGGTCCAAAGGGTCAAATGAGCAGCCAGTAGTCTGGATGCTGATCTGAAAAAGAGGTGGGCAAAACTCCATCAACTTTCGCTAGCAATTGTACCCTGGGTGAGTGGGGAGGCAAAGGAACCATCGTAATTGGTGTGTGGCAGAAAGGGAGATATTACGCTATCAGCAGTGCCTCATTTGTGCCAGGGCTGAGCCCCCGGGCACCTCTGGAGCCGGCAGTTCAGAGCCCCCGGCACCTCTGGGCTGGCAGCATCAGTTCTGAATATAAAAAATGACTTGCGTTCCAGCACCTAATTGCTTGAGCCCTGGCACCTCTGTCATTAAGCACTGACAACAGGATGTCTCTTCATGCACATAGTTGCAGAGCTGTCAGGTAAGGGCTCCCAGAGGACGAGCAAGATCTCATTACGCATGCAAAGTGAGCAAGTGTTCTGCAGGGAATCAGACTAGCTGGTCACACCAGTCCCTCTGCACCCTGGAATCCATGAACAGAATGAAAAATTCCAGGCTTCTGGTTCCAAATGACTTTTTGTTTAGAAAATTATAACATCCAAATAAACATCCAAACAAAAAAACATTATGGAAACATTTCTAAGACTCAAACTGAAGGGTTTCGGTTTTGGGGTGTTTTTTTTCCCCTCTCAGATTTTTCAGTTCGTGAACATTTTCAAGATTTTGATTTGTTGTCCTGATTCGAGAAAGGACAATTTTTTGATGTCTCAGAAATTTTCACATGATGAGAAAACCATTTCCTGTCGCCTGTACTCTGGTGGCATTTTCAGAGCGCAGGCAGCAGAATGAGGTATTTGAGGGCTGCTATCAAAAGCCAGCCATGTACGGGTGAAATTCACCCCTGCACGGAGGTCAGAGTGAGGCCGAAGTACTAGTAAAGTGTTCGGCATAGTGGTGCTTCAGTCTCGTGCAGGCAAACGCCTCTCCATAGGGGTAGATCTCATCTTTAAAAGTAGGGCAACCATTAGACACGGGCGCTGGCCACTCCTCCACTCACTCCCTGGCTGCATCCCATGGAAAGCCAATGCCTAAGAGATTCAAGCAAGTTCTGCACTGCCACAGGGATGGACTAGAAAACGGAATAGGTCTTTTACCACCTCCCATTTGTTCTCCCAATTCTCAGCTCTGCTGAAAACGCCTTGCTCATTCTTTGCCAGTTAGGTAAGCATCCGTCTGCATTTCCATGAGAAACTCTCTCTCCTCCCAAAAAGCTCTTTAAAAATTACTTAGGTCTGAAATTTGGCTGGTGAGGTTTCAGCCTTGGAGTGAAAGGAGCTGGAACCTAACTGCAAAGGAACAGAGAAGAACAGGTTTTTCCTCCATAAAAAAATATAATAAAGGAATAGATTTCTGACTTTGAATTTCCTGGCATTTGTCAGGTCAGGTCAGATCTAGGAGATCCTTTAAATCAACACTTTCTGTGATCCCTCTCAAAGAATTGCTTTCCAGTGCTTGCATATTACCATGCAGTCCTGTGGCATGGCTGAGAAGGGATAGGTACTTAGGGTGAAATTCACTCCTGTGCACTGAAATCCTGGCAAGCCCCGTAGTTGAAGTTTAACCCCATTTCCTTCTCAGCATCTGGCAGCTCAGAGAGCAAAAGAGACCAAGCCCAAGACAGACATTTATATCTAATATCAGCAGCACTTACTGAGATGCCCCATGGAGTTTCTTCCTAAACGTTCACTAAACAACTACTGGGAAATAAAGACAAAATAGCCCATGCTACTATCCAGCTCTTTACATGATCAAAGCATATTGCAAATATTCCTTAAGATGGTGTGACAAACCAAATCTGTTAACGGAGCAAGGCCCTGAGCCCACAAACCAATGAGGAGTCATATTGGGCTTCAGTAGAATTACTCACATGCTTAAAGTTAAGCACATGCCCAAGTGCTTTGCAAGTTCAGCATCTTAGGACCCCGGTCTAAGGTCTCCAAATTTAGTGTTGCCAACGCTCACGATTTTATCATGACTCCTGCAATAGCTGGTGTTTCTCTTAAATCCCCTGTGTCTGGAGTCATGTGATTTAGGTGAGAATCTCAGCTATCATTTAGGGAGAAAGGGAGCTCCTAACCCTCCTGGTTGTGAGGAAGATCTTGAAAAAATGAACCCTAAAGGCTCAAATCCCAGAAGGCCAATAAAAAGAGCTCAAAATGTATAATTTAAAAACAAAACACAACACAACACCTCATAATTTTTAAGCCAATCTCATGATTTTGGACCATCCCAGGTTGGCAATAATGCAAGCCCTTTACCTTTAAAACACCAGCCAGGGCTAGACGGATAATGGCAAATACACCCTTTGTGCCCAGGAACTGGAGAAACTTTTCCACCTCACAGCCGTAGTTTTATTTTGACAAAGTTTAGGCTTTAAGCCCCATTTTCGTCTATGGTGTATATACACAATTAGCATAATTACATGTAATGGCATAATTCCTGCTAGCCCTTCCTTGTGTAACCATGTCAGAGTGGCCACGGGCGGGCATTTTTAAAGAGACCCACAGGTACATTTAACTCCTGGAAAGATACATGGTGAAACAGACAGTCTCAAGAAAAGGGAGAGGAATGGGAGACTTTAGTGTGGGGTTTCAAAACCCCATCTTTCAAGGCCTGGATTTTGGTGGTTCTCACCAAATCTATTTGGTAATAAATAAGGAATAATAGTCTCAAGTTGCAGAGGGGGAGGTTTACTTTGGATATTAGGAAAAACTTTTTCACTAAGAGGGTGGTGAAGCACTGGAATGGGTTACCTAGGGAGGTGCTGGAATCTCCTTCCCTAGAAGTTTTTAAGGTCAGGCTTGTGAAAGCCCTGGCTGGGATGATTTAGTGGGGATTGGTCCTGCTTTGAGCAGGGGGTTGGACTAGAAGATCTTCGGAGGTCCCTTCCAACCCTGAGATTCTATTCTATGATTCGATGATATTTTTCAAATACCAGAGCAACTGGAACCACCCACAACTTTCCATGGCTGAAAATAACCAACAGCAGCATTTAGTCTGAAAACATATGGGATTTTAAACAACAATAGCAATAAAACCCTTCTGAAAAATCATAAAACACGTTTACATTGATTTGTGTTTTAAACATTTTGGATCAAATCCAGTCCTGGTATGAACTGGTGCAACTCCAGGGACATCGATGGAGTTCTGTTCATTTGTAGCTAGGATGAATTTGGCCCTTCATGTTTAGAATTCTTATTGCAATTAGAATGCAATTGCTCTGGACCACAGGGATTCAGAGGGAGGGGAGGATTACTTCTTGGAGCTTTAAACTAAGTCGATCTAAGCTTTTTGGTACACAAAAGTTGTATCGATTTAACTACCCTGGTATAGTTAAACAATACAACTCGCTGAGTGCGGATGCAATTCTACTGGCATAAAAATACATATACCAGTATAGATTATTCCTGTACAGGAAGGGGAATGAGCTATGTTAGTTTGAGGCATCTTTAAAATAGTATAGCTGCATTCTCCCTAGGGGTTGTACTGATACCCATTCCAATTAAAAAAAAAAAATCATCCTCGCTAATAGTTCTACCAGTACAAAATCTGTATAGAGAGCAGGTATAAGGCTTCTATTTATGTTATAAAAGGCAATTGTTTACTAAGTACCAGCTGATTATGAAGAAGAACATGTTTACTGAGGTTTCTAAGTTACTGAACATGTATATTTATGAGAGGGTTGTTAAACTGGAATGAATTGGTGTCGCTTACAATTCCCTGATTGACTGCAATACAAAATAACACATAACAAACACCCCACTCAGCACTGGGGCACCATCACACTAGGACCAGTCAGTGCCCGGAAGAGCTTACAGCTAATTTCCCCAGTTATACAATGGGAATATTGATACTATCCTGCTTTGAGATCTATGGATGAAAAATGCTCGGTAAGCAACAGGTATTATTATTTCATATACAGTAACTGAAACACACCTAAGTGCTGGGCCAGTAACCGTATCTGGTACCCTTTGAACAAAACACACCTGCTGCCAGGCTAGAAAAATAAGAGCTTGATCCTCATCTCATTTGAGGCAGTGGGGAAAAAACAACAACCAACCCTCCCACTGATTTTAATAGAGAAGGATCAAGCCCTAAGAGTTTTAAGGTTTTTTGCCCAAGGGAAAGGAAATTTCATTTCCAGCACCAGCCTCTGCTGAACACAACAAGTTGAGAGGCAAAAGTCCTCCACCAGTGGTGTCCTGTCCATTGTCTGCGCCTCGCACATGGCATCCGCTTCAGGTCACTGCCCTCTGGCAGTGACCCCTAGTCCATCCGTACCCCCTTCCAGGGGGGAAGAGGGGGTGAGATCAGCAGTCCTTGCATTGGCCTCAGCAGCCTACTACAACCCCCAAGTCCGTCCACACCCCCTTCCAGGGTGGGGGGTTATCAACCGTTTCTCTGCACCCCAGCCGCAGTGGCCACTAAAGTCTAACCTCTCGTGTCAGGGGTCTTGTGCAGTCTGCTATCGCCACATCCAATGGCTGGGTGTACATTCAAGGGGGAAGGTGGGGACCCAGGCCCGCCCTTTACATGGGTCCCGACCCAAGGATCCTTTGGTGGCAGTCTTCCTGCCCTTCTTCTCTCCCCTTGTCCGTCTCTCTCCCTGGGCTACTCCCCCTTCAGCCTCTTTGAACCAGCTAGGCCCTTCCCTCAGGGCCTGCAGCCTGGCAGGTACAGGGCTGGAGTTCTCTCTGCTCCCCGGGGGCCTGCCCAGCACTGCACTGTCCCTGGTGCTAGTCTCTTCATGCAGGAGACAGACCTTCACCCTTTGAAGGCCTAGGAGAGACTAACTGCGCCCCTTCTTGGGCAGCCTTTATATAGGGCTGAGTCTGGCCCGAATTGGCTGCCGCTCGCTTGCCTCTGATTGGCTCCCCACAGGCCCTCTCTGATTGGCTGCCCATCTGCGCAGCCGCCGTAGCCTGCTAAAGCCTCATCTAGCATAGGAGTGGGGCAGCCGCCCCACTACAGGGACTTTTCCTTTCCAGCCCAGGGGATCCCCTAAAAATGAAAACTCTGGCTGGCAGCCAGAGAATATCAACTCAACTCTCCCATCTGGCCCATTATAGGCCTGCTACAGAATGCACAGGGCAGGGATGGGTTTATTATTACTAGCCTTTCTATTACAAGTGAACTTCCCCCAACAGGGCTGCTACATAAATAGGACCTGATTAAATGTTCCAATGCAGTCTCTCTATTAACATCAACAAGCTTGGGATGGGGCCCATGGCTCATGCACTCCAGTATCTGCCTCTGAGAGGGCCCAGCATCAGCTGCTCATGAAATCACTTCATGGAGCATTAGGGAATAGACTGCTCAGATGGGAAGTTTCTTCCTGACCCCCCTCAGTTAGTGGTCAGTTTAGCTCTGAAGCATGAGGATATATTTTTTTTATCCTATCCAGTGCAACTGGGGAGGTTGCTATTATTGGTAGAAATGTCTAATCCAGGGAGCTGAGACCATACCATGTGATTTAGGCGGCGAATAGCGACTCAGAGACTGAAACCCATCGGCATGAACCATTTGTGGCATCAAAATCAAGTGGCTAGATTTTCCAAAGAGCTCAGCCCCCATTGCTCCCGCTGTGCACGGGTCAGGGGGTGGGCAGATTCTCCATTGTTCTCAGAGGGAGCTGAGCCCTTTTGGAAATGTGGCCCTAAGTCTGTTTGTAGATAATTAGCAAATGGAGCAAGGGGCTGCTGACTTGTCTAATGAACTGTTCACAGCTCATAGTTCACCCAGATCGACAGGGAGGTTTGGCCACACCACTACCCATCACAGAGGATCATCCAGACACCACCCCCATCCCCTTGCATGAAGAGAGAGTCCTCCTAACACCCATGATACTGTAAACTAACAGACAGATACCCTCAAGGGTTGACCGCGGTCACAGGCAGAGGGGCGTGGTGGGGAGGTAGTGAGGCAGGCAGAACCATGCCGAAGGGAGGGAGCAGGGAGGGAGGCCCAGCCCCCGCCTCCTTTTCTCTTTGCTACACATGGCTGATCTGATTGCTTCGCACAGCTGGTGTGATGCACAAGGGGGCAGCCCTATGGCTTGGAGCAGCAGGCCTTTCAGACACATGGAGGGGAAAGTTCACCACCACACACACCACTCCTCTCTCTCTCTCTCTCTCTCTCTCTCTCACACACACACACACACACACACACACATGCATGCACGAGCAGGAGCATTTCCTTTCTACATCTTGGGTGTCTCAAAAGAGTCTGTTCTCTCCCACACATCGTGCAAGGAGATTCACAGAGAGATCCTTTCATGCTGATTAAAGGTCCCAGATCTGTGGCCCTGGGTACTGACATTCTCTAGATCGTGGCTCTCAACCTTTCCAGACGACTGTGCCCCTTTCTGGAGTTTAATTTGTCTTGCCGACCCCCAAGTTTCACCTCACATAACAACTATTTGCTTGCAAAACCAGACATAAAAATACAAAAGTGTCACAGCACACTAGTACTGCAAAATTGCTGGCTTGCTCAATTTTACCAGATAATTACAAAATAAATCAACTGGAATATAAATATTGTACTTACATTTCAGTGTATGGTACACAGAGAAGTATAAACAAGTCATTGTCTGCAGGAAATTTTCATTTATACTGACTTCACTAGTGCTGTTTATGTAGCCTGTTATAAAACTAGGGCAAATATCTAGATGAGGCATTAATGTTCCCTCACCCCCCCCCCCCCGAAGACCTCTGCCTACCCCTAGGGTACATTTACCCCTGGTTGAGAACCACCTCTTAGCTATCCTCAGATATAGCACAGATGGCTGCAGAGCAAACGTCCCCCAAACCGCCCTCTGCCAATACACCTGCGCCTTGCACTGCAGGGGAAAATGACCAAGAGGGACATGCCCAGTGGTGGCTTTGTTTCCATAATGTACTTATTAGAAATTTGGGGGTGGGGGGAGGGTTGTGAAGTTGAGAATTGGGCCGGCACCTGCCAAGCGCATTCCAGATGACTCCCCCCACAGTTATCCGATGCAGATAATTTTGCTTGCCACCAACATGATCCTCGATTCAAACCAGTGACCGACCGGTAAATGGCTCTAAATCCCCATCACCAAAGCCCAGAATCACCCCATTTCTTTAGACCTATGGCCTGTTCGACATTCACTTTGATTTTCCTCTCGTGCCCCCTTTCGCTAGCAATTAGCCCAACCGGGAGCCATTCCCCCCCCCCCCCCCCCCCCCCCGTAGTTGCTGTCTGTGGTCAGAATGTGGGTGGATCGTAACAAAGCATTGGGAGCGGTTATCCCACCAAAGATATTGCGTCCACTCTCTTTATTTTGGGACTTTCTATCCCCGCCCTCCACCTATAGTATCCATGTGCATGGGGCCAGGTCAATGGCAGGTACAATTTTAAAAGGACTGGAGAGACACTTTTGTTCACCCTGCTAGCTGCACCTGCTGCATTACTGATCCCATTGTATGCTATGGCATGTCTGCCTTCCAGTGGGGATTATGCTGGGAGGGGGGGGGGGCATAGCTGTGTCCCTGGAATGGCAGCAAAGCCAGAAGAGCAGAGCTGGGATCCCAACCACAGTGCCGTTATCCGGTTTGCCAAGCAACCCAGCTCCTGGTCAGACAGCACAGAACCGGGGAGGGTGAGTAATCCTGATGAGCACGAGAGGGGGGGGGGGGGAGGATGGGTGTGACCCATCTGGTACAGAGACATGCATCTGCACACGTGAAGGGTTAAACCAGCCCAAACGCGAACAGCCTGCTGTGTGCCTGCTCTTCTCCCCGCAGCTGAGGGCCACCTGCTCCCCTCTGGGGGAGGGACAAGGGAAGCCAAGCAGAAAATTGTGCAAAAGTCTGTGGGAATTCACAGCAGAGCAAACCCTCTCGTGAGTGCCCACCCCCATTGCTCAGCCCTGGAGCAGATGCGGCACATTCAGCAGAGGTAGGGACAGGCTCAGGGGTAGGGGCTGGGAGATGACGCTAATGTCAGCTTAGCTAGGAAGGGGGAGTCAAAGCAGGCACCTCTGCCTGGAGAGAGACCCTGGGTGTTTGCAGAGAGATGTGCAAGGTGGGCTTTCCCCTCCCCCCAGCTGCTTTACACCGGCAGAGAAAAACGTTTGAAGCCTCTGAGGAGGCATCAAACATCCAAGGTCCAGGAGGCAGAGCAGGCCCCGGAGGGAGCCAGGGAGATGGAGGCCATGCCCATAAAGAGGGGGCAAGTCACACCCATTTATCATCAGACAGAGGGAGGAGCAAGCCTGAGAAAGGTGAAGGCCGGTGCCTTTTGCTACAACACCCGCCTGAACCGCATCCACATTCCCAGCCAGCAGCTGGCAGCGTTCTGCCTTGACTGCTGCATCTATAAGAGTCGTTCCCAGGGCAGGCCTCTTGCAGGCAGTAATGCCCAGTGGATAGAGCACCAGGCTGGGAGGCAGGAGAGCTACATTCTAGTCCCAGCTCTACCACTTGCTCACTTTGTGACCTTGGGCAAGTCACTTCACCTCTTGGTCCCTAACCTGTGATGTCGTGTGTGTGCATTGAGGGAATGCTTCCTTGGTCTGGCTTGTCCATTGTAAGCTGTTCAGAGGGGACTGCCTCTTACTCTGTGCATGTACAGATCCTAGCACAATGGGGATCCAGTCTCTTGAGTCTCCTGTAATATGAATCACTGGAGAATGACATAGGAGCAGAACAAGCTGGTGTATGATGCCTCTCCACCAGCCACAGAACCCTGACGTGGGATGGAGACCCAGATTTAGAGACTGGTCTCTAAGCCAAAGAGCAGCTCCAAACTCCTTCCAAGATGGAGGGTGTTTGGATTCACGACCATCTGTACCCGAAGCGGAGGACACAGTTAAACCTGCAGTAATTCGCTCCTTTAGCATAGGCAGCATTTCCCATACCTGCCTACTCCTGATCTGAGTCAGCATTCCTGGGCCTCAGCAGTGCGAGATAACCTTAGGTTCATTTGGGACCGACACTAGTGCTAGGCACTGCACAAACACATAGTAAGAAGCAGTCTCTGTCCCACAGCTTGAGATCAAACTAGACAAAGGCTGGGAGAGAAGAGGGATAATTCTCCCCATTCTGCAAATGGGGAACTGAAGTATAGAAAGATGAAGTGGCCAATGTCACACAGGCAGCCCCAGGAAGCAACCACAGATTTCCTGAGTCCTAGCCCGGTGCTTTAAGCGTGGATCAAAGACAAAGCCCTGTGGGAAAAGCCAGAGGATGGGGATAGCACCTTGACAGGGGGATTGGACTTGTACAGAGCAGCCTGCTATAGCCGGAGACCGCCTGCTGGAATGTCCCCACAAGCAAGGAAATACATAAAAAACCGGCAGGAGCTTTGGCGGAAGAGACATACCCCGGCCCGCAGTTTAACACGGTTTAGCTGGGCAAGCCCCAGTGCCCAGGTGGCCTTTGCTTAGGTACTGCCTGCATGTCATCTGCAACCCAGAGCGGGAGACGTGAATTGGTACACATGCAAATGCTGCATCATTGGCTCAGCAAGAGGCGTATTGTGAGGGTGGGGTGGGAGGGAGAGACAGAGGGAGTTAGGGGGAGGAGGGAGGAAGGAGAGGGGAAATGAGGGCCTTGATCCAAAACCCATGGAAGGCAAAAGAAAATTTCCCCTTGGTGGGCTTTGGCTCGGGCCCTGAAAGGGGAGAGCAAAGAGAGGGAGTCTGGAACATCCAGCGTAAGGACTGATTTGAGCTGCATGAAGGGGCCCCCGGAGAATAACAGCAGTGGCTGGAGGACTTGGGAGTGGAGCTGGTCAACAACTCTCCACCCAAATACTGGACAGAAAACAGATTTGGCAACAAAAGGGAGAATTTCACCCTAAAAACTGTCCATCCTTGGGTTTTCAACTGCCATTTTTCAAGTTTTTGTTTAAAAAAACCCCAAATATAGAAACACTTCAGCTTCTGGGAACCAAAATTTGAAACAAAGAATACAAATCAGTTTTCAATGAAGACCCAAAAATGTGAGAGAAAAATGCCAGTGGAGAAGGAAGAATTTTCCTTTCGGTCCAGATTTCTGGCAGCAAAAAGAAATTCCGAGCAGCTCTCCTCCCAACAAATCTTACACTCCTGACCATCCCTCGGGAACAGCTACACCCCAGAACGTCTCCGTGGTAAGCCCCTCTTCAAAACTGGGTCAGAGATGGGCCTGCCTGCTGCTGGGGTTAAGTAGGATTGTTGCTAACAAGCTTTGCTGCACAGAGCTATTTTTCTGAGACGTGTGCCGTTACCCTGAAAACACACAGGGTGGCTGTTGGTACGTCCAGTAGAACTTAGATTTTACAAACCCCTATAACCAGTTGCACAAACCATGTTTCCCCAGTTGGGGCCCATGGTACTGGACAGTGCTCTGGCTCCAATTATTCTGCCTGTGTCCACTGATCAACGAATGCACAGTTGTAGATTTCTAACAGCCCTGCCCAGCACAATCCCTCCCCAACAACGAAACTAACAGGATCTGCACCAAGGCCACCTGCCTCATGTCAGTTTCTATCAGAGCTATTTAAACAGCACTGATCATTGCAGCTATCTAGATGCTAATTGCCAGGGGGCAACCTCTCTCTGCGGATGACAGGGATCGTTCTGAATTGATGAATGACGATGACATTTCAGAGGCTTATGTGAGTGTGGAACAGCTCCAGCCTTAGCCGCCGTCCCCTGACCCACCTGTGTCCCTGACACCTTTTCCCTCTGCCCTACTTTTCAAAAGTGACCAGGGCCCCACTTGCGACACTTTACAACAGACCTGATTTGCAGAGGGAAAAGGTGTCAGGGACACGGGGCATTTGGGGGCTGAGATGGAGCAGGATCAGACCTTTCCATTGGGAACAGTGCTATGCAAAAGCTATCCAGATCTCCTCCTGCACTGTGCTCTATACGCAGACTGACGGGAAGGCACCCTTGAAATAGAGAGCAGTTTGCATCCAACCTGTAGCATTATGTGTTTCTTCCTCTTTAGGGCACTGGGTTTCCTATTAACAGCAGTGCTGAGTCCAGTTGAGTCCGAGGCCCTCTGGAGCAAGCAGGCAGGATGTGGAGCCGCTGATGACACAGGCTTTTCGATCACTTCTCTGCGCATTTCCACCCCCGGTAGGAAATCCTGCTGCGGGAAGGTGAACTGGCTGGTGAGGACCGGACGGGAAACCCCTGAGCGATGGACAGACAGAGACGGGGGGCTTCCAGCACAGCTGGATTGGATTCTGCATCACCCAGAGACCTTGCAACAGAGCAGCTCCCTGCGATTAAAGCAGGACAAGCCTGAAGGCAGAGTGAGTGGGAATCGTGACTAGGCAGCTGGAGCAGGGTTTATATTCATATCTAACCCCATGTTCAGCCACTTTTTAGATGGGCCTCAAGTCTCCCACCTCCTGTTGTGATGAGGTCACATGGTTTAGGTCAGTCTCCTCAGGGAAGACCCTACTAAGTCCTGACGGTGAGGTCTCTCCATTTTGTAGCACAGATCGGGGCTTATGCCACCTACCACTGTAACTAACAGAAGATGCAACTTCAGGGCTCCATTGCTTGCTTTCTGTACTTTGGTGATCTCTCAGCTCTGTCCTCCAGTGCACTGGGGCGGCAATGCCACTTGGTGTCTGACACTCATGATAGACAGGAACCTTCTGCAGCACACCCACTTCCATTTCCTGTGCAAGGGTTTCAGTTCATATGTCAATTCATAGAGCTGGGGAAGGCCCCTTCCCTCGACCGGGCGTTCAGGCAAAGGGCACATTCAGGGGGCAGAGGCTCAAAAGAGCACCGGGCCAGATTCTCTAGGGATCAGCTCTCAAAATCAGGTTGGGCTTTTCAAAACGGCTTAGCTGCAGTTGCGATGTGGATGGAGAGCCGGTCGGAGGAGCTCAGCACATTGGCTGCTGGGTTCTGATACATCAGTAGTCACCCTTACCCCTACCTAGTCTTAATAAATCAGATCGACCTGTGGCTACCTGCACACATACAGATACCTCAATGATAGTTCCACTCTCTGCAGCCCTCAGCCATCTCATGTGACTTCTCAGAGCCCCTCTGGATTTTGACAGAGCCGAGTCCTTGAATGTTCAGGAGGTGCTTACGACAGACAGGCTATTCGCCGTTGAACTGTAAGCAGTTGCATTAGCTATCTGGGCTACACCCCCCTGTCCAGAAGCTAGTTTGCATAGCTGATCCAGCTCCACACTGCAACAGGTGACAGGAACAAGCCTCAAGGAGGAGCCAGAAGCACTCACCTGACACAAGCAGCAGCTGCAAACTGGGTGCACCTTGCAGGCCTGTTCCCTCCCCTCCAAGGGGTTTGAAATCTTGGCAGCTGTGAGCGAGACGGGACGGACTCATGCCTGGACTCGGATGCACTTGCAGTTACTGACCCTGCCAGTACCAGGCCCGGGGGACAGCGTTTACTGTCTGCTGCTGGGAATGAGGACGCTCGCTGTGGAAGGATGGATGGAACCTGCAGCCTACACAGTGAAGGCTGGTGCTTTATCCCTCTCCCTGAGTAGAAATGGGAGTGAAGTACCTCCCCTTTACAAACATAACCTCTATCTCCCTGGCTCCCCTCTGGAGCTCGCTCTGCCTCCAGGCCTTTGGCTGGCTGATCCTTTCCTACACACTTCTAGCAAGGATGATGTATCCTGCTTGCATTGGAAGTCACTATCCGCTGGATCCTCCTGGACCATGCCTATAAGGTGAATCTACAGCTGCAGGTGATGTTCTTTTCTCCCTACCTAGAGCATCCCCTATCCCTTGAAGAAAGAGGTAGCTGCAAAATCTCACCCGCTCTGCCAGTAACACAAGCCCATTGCCAATGAAATGATTGTTCTATCCTCTCTGCCTGGGTTATAGTCACAGAGCAGCCTGCGACGAATGAACTATTGCTGGGCAGCACTGAAAACGATGTAGGAGTTGGCCAGTACTCCTTCCTTCCCTCCAAATGTCTGCAAATACCACCGCCCCTCTGCAGCCCTGGGGAAAGGCCGGCAGGGTTAGGTGCCAGGCAAAGGGCCTGGGAAAGGGAATTACGAACTAGTCACGGTACCGCTACACCCAGACAGAACTAGTCACGGCAAGAGTGTGAGAAAAATCAGCTGAAGCCAAGTTTAAACCACAGCTACAGAGACAGTCCCTTCAGCTGCTCTCTGATCTCCTTCTTCGGGCACATTTCCTGCTTGTCCAGTGCCACTCAGCCGCTCCCTGGCACATTCATCCCTGCAGCTGAAATCAGCTGGGGAACTCTCAACAATTAAATCCTTCATGATTCTCTTGGGTTTGGTGGCGGCTACGGGGGCAAGGACCCTGCATGATCCCCACATGCCTTCCGACATCCCAGGCCTACGTCAGACCGAGCAACCTGGCCAAGGGCTGGACGCACGTTGTTACGCATCAGCAATGCTGCGCCAAGCGCAGGCCAAAGGGAGCTGCTAGGAACCAATGAGGGGGGGTCATTCTCCTTTCATTTACGCCAGTGACTCCATGGTTTTAATGCGGTTACACCCGATTGACCTCCAGGGTAAATGAGAGGAAAATCAGCCTCACCGTCTGTAAATGGGACCATTTCCCAACAGTTTCAGGCCCACTCGGTGGACCATAGTGTGGATTTTCATCTCCGTTTCGCACTGGTTACTCCTGATCAAGGCTGGCGTGAGTGAGAGGAGAGCAGGTCTGTGTGCGCACACGCCGGGCCAGATGCACTGATGCTGACATAGGTAAATTACAGGGGGGCTTCATCCCAAAGGAAGGCAGGACCCTACTATCCCCAGCCTATGGGCTTCTGCCAGGGAGATCCTTAGCTCACTGGTGGTGCCCCCATAGAACCCTGCATATCCCACCAGCGGAGGCTGCTGAGATGGTACATTCCTTAGCATATTTCATGCTCCCCATAAGGAGGGCGAGACCGCATGGCTATCTACTGTTATAGCCCCCACCCCTACCCGCTGCCCCAGAAACTCTGCACAACACCCTGGGAGTATCTGTCCCATGACATGTATGGAGTTGATGGGAGCACACTTTACAGTGACACACCCACAAATGTATCCATTACAGGTATCCAGATTATACCCACAAACCTGATCTATTGATCTATAAACATGTGATGGGGGTGCTGTTCTACTGGTTGCCCACCAAAGCACAAGGCCAAAAGCAAGACACTTTTAGGACCCAGAAGCTCTGCAGATGCTCTGCCTGCTCCCACTTTGCCTTTTGTTTAACATTATCCATCCACAGTAAGGTGGTTAATGAGTTCATCTGCCCAGTTATACTGGTGGGGCTAGAAAGCCTGGTTTGCCAATCACATTTTTTCCTCTCTCAAATAGCTCCACTGTGGTTGACATTACAAATCAAGGATGCCTTTATCAGATCACACTGTCAGCCTGCTGTAGCATAGATCCTGCAAACAGTTACACACATGCTTACCTTTCTGCACGTGAAAATCCGGGAGTTTACCATTAAGCATATGCATAAGAATTTGCAAAAGTAGGGCCTAGGATAGTCCATTCCAACAGCAGGAAAACATCACCATTTATTGTGACAGGGTCAATATCGTGACAAGTGCCTTCTTTTTTAAAATGCAATCTAGCACACACACATGCTAGGATGGGAGCCCTGTCGAGCAGAACGAGGAATCTGATCAGTGCTGCTTGTGAGTTACACTCTGCTCCAACCCAATGGAAATCTGGAGCAGCAGGGGAAATTTGACATCATGGAACAGAACAGAAAATCTAGAGCTGGATCTCTCTACTGCTAAGACACTGCTGACAGGCAACTTTATAATTTGATGCGGATTGTTGTATTGTCTGGCTAATAAAGACAATGCAACTTTTACAGTCTGACTGTCCACTTAATGATCAGGGATCCAATATTTTGCTTTCATTGGATTAGATTATTTACTGCACTATCCAGCTTTCCCAAAATCCTGTTCTATTTTGCTATTATTTTTAGGGTTTACAGTTCTGGGGGAAAAAAGGCTGGGTTTGACCTTTTGGACGGCACACAGGAAATGACACACACTAACTCTGTATATGATCCAATTTAGCACCAAAACTTCATCTTAGTAGGTCAGGTTTGTTTTTTTTAAGAGGAAAAAAGCAGGATTGTCTCTTTCATTTGGGATTTTGCTATGCTGATCATCATTTTAGCCAGGCTTAAGTAATACATTACAGATAAACCAGACTATACATACAATGCATATATAAGTTCCTTATGTCTCCCTTAAATGTAATATACAAACATTCCTGTCATGCAACAGGGGACCAGAATGAAAATAAACACAGAAAAGAGTCTTGTTAATCAATGGGAGACACCAATAAGGAGTCAAACTGTACAAGTTTCCTACTGGGGGCCAAATTCCCCTGGTGTTTGCACATCACCTTTTAAAAAGAATAGTCACACCCAGGAACAGATCCCAAATCCTAAAACTCTTTCAAGGCCGCAATGCATTTTCCCACTCCTTGGAGACTTCCTTGCAAATAGGAAAAAGAAAAATCTTAAGGGGGGGGGGGGGTTGGATTTTCTCAGTCCTACCAACTGGAAAAGTCACAGCAGAGAGGAAGATACCGCTGCCTGTATAAGAGGTGCAGGATCTGCTCTGCTTTGTTGTGAAATGTATTTTTTGTGAGTGCGGCCCTGCCTCTCTTCTTTCTGCTGGGAGCAAAAAGAGCCTTGGAAGAAGGCTGGAATGCAAAACAAATGTCTCCAGGGAAACCCTGGCCATTTACTCACATGTTAAATCCACTGAAAGGGGGAGATTAAAATAAAAACCGGTTTCGTTTATTTGAAATCATCATCTCACAAGGCCCTGCAGCTAGGAAAGGAGGTTGAAATAAACCATGCCTTTGCCTTCCAGCCCCATAAACATTCCCCTGCCGTTGGGATCAGTCAACACACACCCTCTTTCCAGCAACCTGCCACTGACTTCTGGCTTTTGCTGCTACGTTGTAACCAGGGCTGGGTCTGCAGTGGAAGAACCTTTTCCTCCTCCCTGTATTGCTGCACCTTCAATGTTTCCATTTTTTTGTTAACGGGAAATTCTTTCCCCTGATCAATCCCAGGCTCTCCCTAATCAATGTCAAACAGTTCCTAGTCAGTTTCACGTCCTCCCTCCTGCCCAATTCCACTCCCGAGAGCAGCTGGTCAGTTTCTTACCTGATGTTTGCAGTGCGATTTGCTGGGCTGTGAAAATATTGCAAGTGTATTATTTGGTGTCCTCTTACTCTTCCTCCCTCTGGGTCTTTCACACATACACCCCTCTTCCTCTTGTGGAGGATTCTTCCAAAAATCCTCAGGGTGAGCTTGTCCAGAATAAATGCTTGTGCGTCTGTGGGGCAGATAAAATCAAAGGGGTAAATGCAGAAAAGCCTCCCTCCTCGGATGGTAGATGGCAGGAAGGGGTGATGCGATCAGACTGCAAAATCCCCACCGAGCAAAGCGAACGAGGCACACAGCGAGAGAGAGAGAAAGCGATGCAGCTGGGGGGGGGAGACAATAGAGAAGAGGAGAAGAAAAGGGGCGTGCCATCTCCTGGAGACCTCAGGCATTGCACCGCCGAAAGCTGGCTTGGAAAGAGCACACACTGATTGCACTCTGAAGCAACCAAGGGCCAATCAGCTCCCTAAGCCCAGTGCCTCCCTGCCTCTCTTTCCCACCCCCTTCTCCAGGGCAATGAGGGTCTTCACCAGAGACTTTACACCCACCCATCCTAAAACAAGTTCTCCCCTTTGCTCCCCTAGGAAATACCTGTAAACACTTGCCCCCTCTTCTTGGCCACCTCTGCAGACCAGGCCCAGGCAAGACACTGTACTGAACAAACAGAAGGGGTCCTCCTGCCCCGGCCTGCGAGCTCCGGCTGGGGGAGCGGAGCCAGGGGTGCAGGGCAGAGCGCGGGGAGCTGCCCTGCAGCTCTCCCAGGACGGAGCGCCGGAAGAGAAAGGCAAGAAAGGAGGAGGAGGAGGAGGAGGAAGGGGGGGCTTGGTTAAGTGGTGGGGTCCTGGGGGGTGATTGGTTAGGGTGGGTGGGGGGTCTCAGGAGGGGGAAGTTGGAACAAAAAGCAGGGGGGCTTAGATAGGGATTGGGGTTCTGGGGGTCAGGTAGAGAGGGGGTCTCCAGAGGGGACTTGGGGGGGGTCGGAGGTTCTGAGTGGCCAGTCAGGGGGCAGAAAGTGGGTGGGGGGCGGGGCCAGGCTGTTTGGGGAGGCACAGCCTTCCCTACCCACCCGCCACACAATTTTGAACCCCCATGGGGCCCTTGGGCCAAAAAGTTTGCCCACCCCTGAACTCGGGCGTTAAGAAAAACACCAAATCTTGCAAGCCTCATGACAAAACAGTGAGAACTGGCAGCCCTGTGGAGTGCTCTTTCTATTGCATTCTGTACAGGTTCTTAAACTGCCCACATCACAGTAAGATCCGAGAACCTTCCCTTTCCCTTTGTTCTGTATTTCTGCAGTAACCGGGCACAGGATCCTGCCTTGACACAAATCGGTGCTTTTAACAAGGTGCATGCTGTTGCAGCATGAATAACACATTATGGACTGCTGTCGCTCAGGAACAAACTATGTGCCTGTATTTAACATGTGCTTGTCCTTCCTTTCACTGACACACGGGTGACCATCCCAGAAATAGGATAGAAGTTCTGTCTTTTCCCTTGAGGCTTGGAGAATCACAACATGCTAATTTTCAAAGTGCTGCCCATTGATGAGATGTTAGTGACTACAATTATATGAATGTAATTTCATATAATAAAAGTACTGTCCGGGTCTAGGTGAATGGTACCCATGTGGGAAAACTGCCAACCCCAGTCTCAGGAGCAAAAGGCCAAGAACAGAATGGGCAATGAGACCCAACTTGTCATTCAGAGCTAGAAAAGGTCCCCAGCTTTGGAGAGCCAAGAAGCCCATGATAGAGAAGTATGGAGAATATCTGCCTTGCAGCTGCCTGTGCCAGACATGTTGTGTGTATTACTAAGAGATGTGCCTTACTCCAGGACTGTCAATCTGGGACCTTTCTCCAGAAATTAATTAAAAAAAATATGAGGAGACCTTGTGGCACCTTAGAGACTAACAAATTTATTTGGGCATAAGCTTTCGTGGGCTAAAACCCACATCATCAGATGCTTGGAGTGGAAAATACAGTAGGAAGATAGAATCAGAGGGGCAGCCGTGCTAGCCTCTAAGGTACCACGGGACTCTTTGTCACTTTTGCAGATCAAGAGTAACAAATGTATTGGAGCATAAGCTAATACCCATGATGCATCCAACGAAGTGGGTATTAACCCATGAAAGCTTATGCTCCAATATGTTTGTTAGTCTTTAGGTACCACAGGACTCTGTCGCTTTTATAGGAAGAGAGAGAGAGAGAGAGAGAACTTCCATCTTTTCATGTTCTCTGTATATCTATATAGATATATCTATCTGTCTATCTCTATCTTCCTACTGTATTTTCCACTCAATGCATCTGATGAAGTGGGTTTTTAGCCCACAAAAGCTTATGCCCAAATAAATTTGTTAGTCTCTAAGTGCCACAAGGACTCCTCATTGTTTTTGCTGATACAGACTGACCGGCTATGACTCTGAAACCTTTAAAAAATATATTTTAAGACTCAGGAATTAAACTAACCCTATGAGCTCATAACAAATTGGACATTTATTCCACTGAGCTCACCACCAAGCCAGCTGAGGTTACTGTCACAAGCCCCTTTGATTTATGGGCTGGTTGGGGTCAGCACATCACCATCTGGTTAGTCCGAGTGCCTTGCTCCTCCGCCAGTCTCCCAAGACACCTTCCCACACTCAGCTCATCATCTGTGAAGCCTCTGTACCTCCTTGTGTTTGATTTCTTCCCCACCCGCCGCTGCCCCGAGTTGCAGTGGCCTGATTTTCAAAGGCACTGGCAGCTCCCATTGACTGCGGTGGAGTTTGTGGTGGCTCAGTACTTTTAAAACTTGGGCCACTCTCCTCGTTAGACTGTAAAATTGTTGGAACCTTGCCTCAGATTTCAAAAATGCTCAGCACCCAAAAGTAGGATCAGATTCTCCAAAGACCACAACTCTCAGTTGGGCATCCAAACAGGAAGATTCTGAAAAGGGCACAGTACCCTGCGCTGTTGTTCTCAGTGGGAGCTGCTAAGCCCCTTGGAAAATCTGCTCCCTATATTTAGGTTTCTAACTGGGAGCTGAGCCCTTTTGGAAATCTGGCCCCTTGTCTTTTTAAGCACTTGGTCGAAGACCATGTTAAACCTAAACCACTCTGGGGATTAACAATAATTACGGATTCTTCACACAAGAAAGAATCTTTCATGAACTAACAAGCCATGCGCAGCAGAGTTTTTCCTCACAAAGGCCATTTACCAACAATTCTAAAAGGTGTGGGAGAAAACCAAATTGTAGAAGCCCATGGTGAATATCATTTTAGACCCAGGACCTTGTGCCCAACACTAGGGTTTGCACATTAAGTTGTTGCCTTGGTCACATTTTAAATAAAAGGTGTTTACTTCCATGCAGCTAATAATAATAATAATCAAAAAATGCTGGTAAAATCTGCCCTCTAATGGAGAAAGGTAACCATTGTATTGGGGGAAAGAAATACAAAGATTGGAAGAGTAGCTCTTAATCTGTGCCTGACTTTAGCCGTCCCACTACACTGCACTGAAGCTGATTAATTATCACATGGGTTAGTATTCCCATAACTCCCCTTCCCTAGCAGCTAGGACCCATCCCTTCTCCTTAAAAAGAACCTATTGCTGGATTGGCGGCAGGTCTCCCATGTCATCCCAGGGAATCTTTCCAGGACTGGGTTAAAACTGGAGGAAACTTGGCTCGCCTCTGCCCATGTTGTGCTTGTGTTGTGCCTGGTTTAAAAATATTATTCAGCATTGCTCAATATTGGTTTATTTGTATGTAAAGATGTGACTTAAATGTGGTGAGTCAAAGAATTCATCAGCAGCTGTTCAGCGCACCCAAGATGGAAATCCCTCTGGGTTATATTTTCATTGTTTAATAGATGTGACAATTTTAGAGGGCCAGGAGCTATCAGAGCAATTTGCAAGACCTTGTCACAGAGATAGGTATCATCACCCCCTGTATATTGATGCCTTACACTTATATAGCACTTCTCATCCCCCAGGCTCCCAGGGTCAAGCACCAAGGACTGGGGTGGGCGGGGAGCAATGCATCGGGAAATTAAGGAAAGAGGCCAGGTGAAACAGAGGACAATGGCCAGCTATAAAAGTTAAAGCAAACAAAGGCTTCTGAGAGTGGGTTAAACCCTGAAACGTGAGGTTTTTAATCTATCTTCATACGGGATTAAGGAGATCTTTCCCTGGGATTATCCTACATCTACCTGCTTTTCACTGCACAGTCTTCCCAGACCACTTGCTGAGCAGTTTAAACATGAAACAATACCCAGAGTGGAAAAGCAGGGTTTGCTAGCAACCATGTGTACTGCAGCAAAGCCTCCTTTCTTAAGAGCGCCCGGATAGCTCAGTCGGTAGAGCATCAGACTTTTAATCTGAGGGTCCAGGGTTCAAGTCCCTGTTCGGGCGCAGAAGCTTTTTTCGTTATGGGGCCATGGGGGGGGGCAGCGTTTTAAGCTAGAGACCCCACATTTTTAAAGGGCCTTTCTTTACAAAGCACGCACCTCTGTCAAACCCCGCACGAGCCCCCCAGGGCCGGGGGATTTGCAGCGGCTGCTGCGGGAAAAACAAAACAGGCAGAAAAGCAAAAAAGAGACTGAAAAATAAGCGAAAGGGGGGAAAAAAGCAGGATTCGCCCGAACAGGGACTTGAACCCTGGACCCTCAGATTAAAAGTCTGATGCTCTGCCGACTGAGCTATCCGGGCTCCGTGGAAGACCCCGCCACAGGGACAGGTAAAAGAGCTGACCTGGAGGCGGGAGTGAATGGGAAACAAGTCACTCCTCAAATGGTGCACAGCTACTAGTGCCAGCCGTGCACCGTGCAAAGCGAGGGAGAACAGGGGCAGAGCATCAAGTGTGCAAGGGAGGTAGGGGGCACAGATCCCTGCAGCTAGTGGGGGGTGCACTGCTGTGCGGTCCTCCAGCCGCCCGGCGGCGCTAGGACTCTCTCTCTCTCTCTCTCTCTCTCTCTCTCTCTCTCTCTCTCTCTCTCTCTCTCTCTGCACACACCCCTTCGCACCATCTCTACGGCAGGCGCCTCGCGGGACGACTCCTCCTTTCTAGGCCTGGCTTCCGGTGTTCTCTATGGTCGCAAGCCAGCCCGGGGGACTCTCCCCCACGCAGGCCCTGCGGAAGTGGCGGCGCCGCCATGTTGGCTGGGAGGGGAAGTGGAGGCCTGGTCCCCCACTAACATGGAGGAGAGGAGCCAAGTGGGGGCCTAGGGGCCCCCTCAGGCCGAAGGGCGAGCTGGGGCCCATGGAGCAGCGCTAGGGTGAGCGCGGGGGCCTGCCTGGAGGGGCGGGGAGGCCCTGAGGCCTGGGCCCTGCTCCCAGCCTGCTGGGGTGGGGGTCAGAGGGCATAGCCTGGGGCGGGGGGGCAGAGGGGGTCATGACATAAGGGCAACAGGGGGGTGGAGGCAGCAGTGTAGGGGGCAGCGGGGGGGACGGGGGGGGGACAGGCGCATGCAGGGGGTGGAGGTTGTGGCGAGGCCTGGGGAGTGGGAGGCAGGGGCTGGCTTGCCTGGCTGGCTGGCGGGACCCCTTGCAAAGGGCATTGGCGGGACCAGAGCCTCGCCTAGCTGCTGCTGCTCTTGAAAAGTCTGAGTTGGGGGCTTTCGCTCTGGTGTATTTCTGCTCAACGCAGTGTGTGTGTGTTGGGGTGTGAGCGTGTGTGTGTGTTGGGGTGTGTGTGTGTGTTGGGGTGTGAGCGTGTACATCCATGAATGTCAAAGAAAAAAAAATCTCCCTTCTGCCTGGGATCACCCTTGTGCCCAGAGCGAGCACATTCCCATTGCGGCTGCCTTGGTTTCGCCTTAGCTGTGGATGGCACCGTGCTGCTGTTTGACCTTTGTTTTGCGGTGATTGTAAACTCAGTGTGACTTTGTAAAAATAGAACCCTGGCCTGACCGCTGCACTAGTGCCATTCGGAAATTAATGGGTGTTTCTGAACACTTACATTTATATGGTTAGATTCATTTCCCCGCAATCAGTTTTAGGGAGCTCTGACAGTTGTTTGACGATTTGCTATACCTGGTCCATCAATAAAAGGAGCAGTTGGCAGGTGTTTTCCGTTTTCTGTTTTTTCCTCCCTTTTTACTTTAAGCTGTCACATGCTTAACAGTCACCTAAAGCATGGCATGGTACCTTCGACAGCCTTTGGAGGAACTGCTGATGGGAGCATGTTCCTGCCTGATTAGGAGGGAAAATTAAGGCGGGGGCGCGCACAGATTTGTACGTCATCGGATGCGCCGTAGTTTTGACGTTGGATGCTGGCACGCCTGCCCAGAAATGAACGCTGGCAAAAGCCCATCTGTAGTTTAGGAACTAGCCATTCTGCTAAATGCAACTTAAAAATAAGGAAGCATTTTAGGAAGGGATTAGTACGGATTTTAAACAAACGAGACTGAAAAGCATGCAGTTTCGTAACTATCTTATAAAGTGTGTGCGTCCGTTTTTAAAGTGTGCTTTTTTGCGCTTCCTGGAATGTTGTCTATATCTTCCAAAATGATTGACAGAAACATTTACTGCCAACCTAGTGCCGAGTTTTTTTAAAAGATCATCAGGCTTATTTAAAAGCTACATTGAAATGAGGTGTATTGCAAATGTCTGGTTAGTTGTGACTTGGGATGATGAAGCAGCTTCTGAATACATTCAGTTGAGTTTAAAAGAAGAAAAATGTGGAGTCTAGATCTTTTTTGGAAAGGGAGTGGGGGCAGATGGGTGAAGGACGTAGGGAGTGTGATGTTAAATGAGGGTGAGATCTAGACAGATTTGATTCCGGGTAGTAGCTGTGTTAGTCTGTATATCTGTGAGAGTGAAGTGTTGTTACTATATTGTGTCGATTTTAGGATAATTTTGTTTGTGCTAGTATTCATTCATGTTCCACTGTTCTATTACTGGCTGTGCAGCCCCAAGATCACTGGGTGGCAGGTCAGGACCACTTATCTCTTGAGAAACCTGTGGATTAGGGTTCAAGATCTTTGGTCCCTGATACTCAACTTGTCTCTCTAATATGCTGCCTATAGTGAGTCAAGTTCATTTGTATATAAATAAGCATTTAAACTGCCCATTGGGGGTAACAGTGGTAGAAATGTTAATGCAGAGATGATTCCACTGGTATTTTAGCCTGTCTAGTCTAAACCTGGTTGGAACAAGATGAGATAGCGACTGTCCTGCAATAGAGCTGTCTCGCCACTTAAGCTGCATTGGTGGAAGTTGAACTGGGGGAATTCTTAGCAAAAAAATGCGAGTGAGCAGGTTGTGGAAGCGTGTGTGTGTGTGTGTGGAGTTAAACTGGCAGACAGATGTATAGCAGAGCCAGGTCATAATGAAAGCTGGTATTAAAACATTGTTCTAGAAGTGGAACAAAGATACCTATTTACTTCAGTGTATTGTAATATGTAAACTTCTTACGCCTGTACCTGCTTACAGTCAAGTTCTCCTTGACTTCAGTGTATGGGGATTCTCTTTACTATGTCACTGCTGCTGGGACACATGGTTCTCCGTGTCAGCTGATTTTTCAATGTCTATTAAAGGACTAGTAGAATGCATCTGGTTACAAAGCTGTAACTGCTAAGATATGTGACATGTGATACAGATGTGATCACTTTAATATGCCCACCTGACAAAGGAAAGGCCTGTTTTTAATATCTTGATTTCCTACTAATTTTAAATTTCTGTTTGGAAATCTCAGTGATGATTGAAACATTTTGTATGAAACATACTATACAAAACAGATCTCCAAATTCTTTAGAGTTATACCGTTATGGATATAAATAATAGCAAAATGAGAGAAACTAAGAGCCATAGGGCAAGGAAGAAGTGATTTTGGGGACATGTTCCTTTGTGCATCTTTTGAAAGATACTAGAAAATAACCCCAGAGCAAATAGAAATGTTAATGCCAGCCACAGAAAACCACCTCTATTTTATAGCTGCAAAAACCCTCAGCTAAATCATGACTTGTAAAAGTGAAAGAAATGGGGATAATCTTAGCATGTCTTATTTTCCGTCCCACAAAATAGGGGCAGCATGATGTAGTGTTTAAAGCACAGGACTGTAAATCAGACCACTAGTCTGTTCCTCCTTGCTCTGCCACTGACTAGCTCTGTGACCTCTGTCAAGTCAGTGGGTCAATATCCAAGGGAAGACTGATTTTTTAAAATTGATAAGAGTGGGGGAGGGAACTACCGTATTTTTCGTCATATTGGACGCTCCGGCGTATAAGACGCCCCCGACTTTTAAAGTAAAAAAGCCGGGGGGGGGAGAAAAAAAAAACCCACCACACACAAAAAGCGCCCCGGTTCCCCCCTCCCCGCCGCGGGCGGGCTGCCGGGGGCGCCCCGGTTCCCCCCTCCCCGCCGCGGGCGGGCTGCCGGCGGCGCCCCGGTTCCCGGCGCCCCGGTTCCCCTCTCCCCGCCGCGGGCGGGCTGCCGGGGGCGTCCCGGTTCCCCCCTCCCCGCCGCGGGGAGGGAGGAACCGGGGCGCCCGCGGCAGCCCGCCCGCGGCGGGGAGGGGGGAACCGGGGCGCCCCCGGCAGCCCGCCCGCGGCGGGGAGGGGGGAACCGGGGCGCCCCCGGCAGCCCGCCCGCGGCGGGGAGGGGGGAACCGGGGCGCCGCCGGCAGCCCGCCCGCGGCGGGGAGGGGGGGGAACCGGGGCGCACGCACTGTTTGTTTGTTTTTTGTTTGTTTTTTGTGATGGGGCGAATAGGTATATTCGCCCTATAAGACGCAGCAACTTTTTCCCCCCCGTTTTGGGGAAGAAAAAGTGCGTCTTATAGGGCGAAAAATACGGTATGTACTCTTCTTGCATGTATGGAGGTTGTGTGGTCTGTTGCAGTCTTTCTCAACTTTTTGATACCAGAGACTGGCTTGCTGCCTTCCTAAACGGTGTCAGGGAGATCTCAGGGGCTGGCGCTGGTCCACGGATCGGTTGTTGAGAAATACTGTCTAGTGGACGGGGCATTGAGCAGGCTAGTCAGGGCACCTGCGTTCTACTCCCAGCTTGGCCACTTATTTGCCATGTGCTGATAGCGGGCAAGTCACATTCCCTCTGTGTCTATTTCCTCCCGGCCTTGTCTATTTAGATTGAAAATAATACAGGGCAGGGACTGTCTCTGTTTTTTTTTTTTGTCTGTACAGCACCTGGTACACTGTGGTTCTGATCTCAGTTGGGGCTTTTAGAAGCTACTATAAATACGAATAATAACTTCAAAACCACGATCTTGCAACTGCTTCCTGCAGGTGAATCCCTTGCCTATACAAAAGTTCCACTGACTTCATATATTTGTACTTTGTATATATATGAAGTTGGGTGCCAAAGGTTATTTTACAGGCTGTATGTTAATCAGGGTATTCTAGGGACAATAGGGACAAGCAAAAATAAAACCAAGATGAGAAACTCATCACCAATTCATATTAAGCTACAGTAATAAATATGATCAATTTCTTCAACATATAGAAGAAGCCTTTGGTTTAGGACAGAGAAAAAAGCAGATCTTTGCTGATACTACTTGTATAAATTAAGTCCCTACAGGTCCCTGCTTGTCTTGTAGAAGGAGGTGTTACCAGAATAAAGTGGTGGCAGGGTTATACAATCAAAGATTATGATACCATGTATTTTTTTCCCCTTTGACTGTCTGAATCCAAATCAGTTTACTAGGATTTCTGTTGTTCATCAAGTAGTATAGAGGCTCAAAGGACTTATAGAAAGTAATCACTCACAGCCCTGTCCTTTCAAAGGGAAGAAAAGCCCATTAGAATAGGATTATTGCAAACATGTTTGTCTACAGTAGGTTTCTAGATGTATCACCAGTGATAAACACTGTCAGTGGTGGTTGATTTAGGAAGATTTGCAGATCGATTTGCCAGTTCTTCAGGTTTTTTTTTTAAATTGAAATAATCAACTTGAAAATAAATCTAGATTTCCCTCTTCCTCCCCGCCAAAAATCAGTTTTACAATAAAAGAATGTTGCATCATTTTTTGCAAATCTTAATTCTCAATTATCAGAGGCATAGATATGGTAGTCTGTATCCAGTAAAACAATGAGGAGTCCGGTGGCACCTTGAGCACTAACAGATTTATTTATGCCCCAAATAAATCTGTTAGTCTTTAGGGTGCCACCGGACTCCTCATTGATATATAACAATAATTAAAACAAAGATTAGCTTTGTTTGGTTCTTCATTGGCAGTCCTTCATGTGTCTTGACAAACTAAAAATTCCTATCATGTAGCAGATATATCATGACTTTAAAAAAAAAGACTTCTGCAGATGAAGCCCTGATCCCTTAAAGGAGATTTTTTTTAAAAATGGCAGATCTGTATTTACCTTACAGTATTTTTAAAAAAATCCAATCAGATTAGTCTTAAATGCAACGTCACTGCCTGTGTTACGGTAGGTAATATATTACGGAACTCTTGTGCAATAAAATCTCTCTCTTCACGTTTCCTGGGGGAATGTCATAAATCTTTGTCAAAGCAAAGAATAAAAAACATGCAACTCTAAATGAGAGTAGGACAGCAAAAATTAGCTAATTTAAAGGTTATACAGAATGAAAGATCACTTTATATTGTTGCATAATTTTATATCAGTGCTGTACCACTTGAAGCTCTTGAGGATACATTGGGGCTGGGTAGAGTAGAAAAGCTTACCCTCTCCCCTCCAGATGCCTGTAACCTGGTACCATTTTCTGCACTCATCTTACAAAGATTTGTGTACCAAAAGATGTGTGTACCTAAGAGCACCTAAAGCAGGGTTTTTAATGTGTAGTACCTTACAGCAGAAGTCCGATCTGCACTGCTAAAATCTATTAATAGAGCAGCATCTGATTCTCAATTGGCAAAAATGGTCCTTTGATATTGATAGCGAATAGCGTAGCTGAAGTTGCATAGCTTAGTTCAAACCCCTCTGCTAGTGTAGCCCAGGCCTTAGAGACTAACTAGTTTATTTCAGCATAAGCTTTCATGGGCTATAGCCCACTTCATCGGGTGCATAGCTATGGCCCACAAAAGCTTATGCTGAAATAAATTGTTTAGTCTCTAAGGTACCACAAGTATTCCTCATTTTCTTTACGGATACAGACTAATACGGCTGCTAATCTTAAACCTATCCGGGTTTAGGTCACTTTAACTACACTTGCTCAGGGTTGTGGATTTTTCACACCACCGAGCTGGGTCAAGTTAACCTTTGGCCTGGTCTACACTAAAAAGTTATGTGTCTCCAGTGCAGAGTTAGGCCGAGTCTGTACGTACAATCTTGTGAAGATGCACTATGCCCTTTGGTGTGAAAAAAACATCTCTGAGTGGCATAAGCTATGTCACTGGGAGAAGCCCTGAGTATAGATTGGGACTCAGGAGACCAGCTGTGTCTGTGACCTTGGACAATTGCTCCTTGCTTGTGTCTCCTTCTGTAAAGGATAATAATCCTAGCTATGACTACACAGAGGGCTGTCAGAGTCTAACGTCAGAGCTCCATACATGTCTGAAGGCACCAAAAAGGGAACTGTTGTTTTGATCAAAGTCTTTCCATCCCAGGTTTCTTTAGCATCTGTGCATTGTGACGAAGTCAGACCAGAAGGGTACAGGAGAGTGCTGGAAGAGAGGTATATCAGCCTCAGGATGAGCAGGTCCCTGTTCCCTGGCTAGCCAAACAAAGAAGGTTCTAGAAAGCAGCAGAAACAGCCCAATTGGGACACCTGAAGCGAATCAGGGGCTGGCTGAAACCAGTTAAAAACCCTCCCATTTAGTCAGGTGGGTGTGGGTATCAGGAATGGTGAGAGTAGGTTGTGCAGTTGGTGAGACTGAGTGGTTAGACAACATATCATATGCGAGGAAGGAGGCCCTGAGGTAAGGGTGGAGTGGAGTGTGAAGAAGCAGGGACTGCTGTGGGGAAGTAACCCAGGGAATTGTATTGTGTTTGGTGGTTAAAAGGTCATCCATCTTAGCTGATACTATTAGGGTCCCTGGGCTGGAGCCCGGAGTAGAGGGCAGGCCCGAGCTCCCCCCTTCTTACCTTCCCCAATTAATCACAGAGACTAAGGAGACGACGAGACTACCAGGAAGGATAACTTCCCCTCACTGGCTTATGATGAAAATGGCTCAATAGGCTGTGACCTTGTCTCTAGAGAGAGAAGGGCTACATGGATGGTCACAGTGAGCCTCTGAGGCTAGTGAAATCCACCAGGAAACGCAGGACCCTCAAGTATAGACTTAGCTTTGTCACAGCATATAGAACTTGGGTGTCATTTGGGGCGAGGGGGATGGGGGCTCCAATGATCTTTGTTAAGTTGATCCCATCAATTTGAAGGGTGGGCATTTAATCACTAGCATTTAGTTCTTCCACCCACTGTGTACCGCCCCTTGCTGACTCATGAAGCTACTATTGTCTGTAAGGTTTCCAGTGGGGTAAAACTGACTTAGCTGTTACTGTCCCCTCTGACTCATTAAGAACTTGCCTCAACATGTCACAGAAGACTGTGTGTCTTTGAACAGGCAAGTCACAACAGAAAGAACTGTCTGGGATTTGCAGATGAGCGTGGGAATCCTTTGTCCTAGCATTTCTCTCCCAGTGAGCAAAATTTTCTAGAGCATAGTGAAGGTGGGGGGAAGGGGTGGGAGTGTCACCAGTGCAAATCAGCCTGAGATGGTTAGTGAACAGAAATTGTAAAATTCATAAAAACAAATTGAAGACATGCTTCTTGGTTGCTGAAGGATTTCTGTCCCAGCTGCTCTTAGAAGGCTACCTGTCCAGGTAGCTGAGCAGCTAGGTTTAACTTACCTAGGGGAGAATTAGTTTTGGATTGCTGAGGTTATTGGCAAACTATAAAACAACTGCATGGGCTGATCAGTAATTTTAGATTTGTTATGGTACATTTTAGGATGTACATGCAGGGAAGATTGATTTCCTAAAGCTTCTAAGAAACGGAAGTGGTTAAACTCAGGGCCTGCTGCTTCTGACTTGCTACTAAAAAAAAGCCTTGTTATTTTAGTTTATATCGTAGACAGCTACTTCACTGCCAAAATGACATCTTCGACCTCTGAACAGTATCCAGCATCTGAGAGTGCCTGCAGAATCGCAGTTGGACAAGCTAACCAGGTAATCTCCCCTTCCCACTCAATCCCCCCTCCCCCCGACACACACAATCTTGGCTTTCCTCTCTCCTTATTAGAAATAAGGCCAGTGAAGCCCTACTAGAACATCTTTGACTTCATGGCATGTGTCCTTTCATACTGGGTGGAATGAATAGTCTTCCATCAAGTCAGTGGTTTGCAAACATTAACTAGCAGTGCCACTGGTATGGATGATAGGTAATATTGGACTGATGTTTGAAGCCGTGGGAGAAAAGTGAGGTGGGTTAAACTAGCCACACAGGAAAGTGCATAATATGTATATTTCCAGGCTTCATACCTTATATAGGCTATGCCTGCATTATCAAGCTTACAGCGGCACAACTGTACAGATACAGCTACGCTGCTGTAAGATTCCCTGCGTGGCTGCTCCGTGTCCACAGGAGAGAGTTCTCCTATCAACATAATTAATCCACCCTCAGTGAGTGGCGGTAGCTATGTCAGCAGGAGAAGCTCTCCTATGTGCACTGGTGTTTATGCTGGCATAATGAGAATAAGCGACAGGGGATGGATCACGTGATGATTACCTGTTCCCTTCATTCCCTCTGGGGCACCTGGCATTGGCCACTGTCAGGAGACAGGATACTGGGCTAGATGGACCTTTGGTCTGCCCAGTGGGGCTGTTCTTATAATTTGTTGCTCGGGGGAGTGGGCTATTTGTAGCCCTGAGCAATATAAGTTGTCCTGACATAAGTGCTAGTGTAGACATAGCCTTATATGGGACCACAAAGAATTCCTTTTTAAAAACTCAACTAACATTGAACTGTTCAATTCTGCAGTTCCTCAGAATATGAAAACACTCATCTGTGTGATCTAGTTTATAAAGCCAATAACATCTGTCTGTCTTGGATCTACCTTGAGTGAACACTGAACACGTGCTGTTCCCCATACCAATCTAGTCCCAGGGCATTGGTGGAATGAGTGCCAGGATGTCCTAGCCTGAGTGCTTTAGGAAAGCTATCCAAAGCTAGTGGGGCAATTCTTTAGCATAGAGTGTGGAAATCTGGCACTACATCAACATGTTGTCTGCCAAAGAGAAAAATCTGCAGTGTGAGCTATGGCTAGAAAAATGCACTCTACAAACTATGATGAGTGGGTTCTCCAAGACAAGAATGGGGCTGCATTTTTGAAGACTGTTTCATTGGTAAGAACATGTGTCTAGCTGGGGGTGGGGAGTGTAAATTAGCCTCTGAACGGACACGGGCTCCCCAACATACTTAATTTATAAATGGTAAAATCCATCTGAGTCCCATGCAGAATTGATTAACATGCTTCTTTATTCAGCTCATTCTACTGGAAAAATTATAAATAAATAAGCAGATTTTGATGTTAGTACAGAAATATTGGCCGCCTACACCCATTATCTTGGGGATTATGGAATGAACTAACATTCTTGTCTCCAATTTGGCTTCCCTGTGGTAGCTAAGGTGCTGTTTTAAATATTCAAATTAGTTTAGGCATTTTTTAAAAAACGCAGACAGGGGAGGGTGAGGAGGTAGTTATTTAAAATGAAGAAAAATCCATGACAGTGGTCCTTGGCTTGGAGACATAAAAATCTCTTGTACTTGCATTAATTGCGCTAATAAGAACATTGTGTTAGTACTGGCACAAGCTATACTTTCATAGAGCTTAATTCATTATGTCCGAACAAAATGGCTGGGATTGGAAAGAAGAATTGTGGCAGGAGGTTATACCTTCCTTGCTCTGTTAAAAGGTGAAAGGTTTTTTTAAGAGTGAATCTAGCCATGATAATGATGGGGGAGTAGATAGCTCAGATGAGTTTAAGGCGAAGATAAATACAGTGTTAGAATTTGAAAACTGTGTACACAATGGGATGAATTCCTGCCTGAGTATCCGCTGGCAGTTGAGTTCTTGACCAATTAGTTGGTGACAGTAACAAAACTCCTCTTGTATCAAGCAGGAGCCTGATGTTTCCAACTCTACATCTGGAGGCTAGGGTGTAGTGGGCTTGGGAATTCTGAGTTGCCCTCCTCCCCCTCCTTTCAGGAAATGAGGGCTTTTTGCAATTGCATTTATATAGGGAGAGTTCTGAGCTACCTAGACACAGCTGAGCCCACCTTTGCTAGAGAGAAGATATAAAGGGGCAAGTTACAGCAGGAAAGCGGTTCAGAGACATGCTTCAATAGAACAAGCCTTTGAAAAGTGTTCGAAGAACAGTAAAGAGTGTTGTGTACAAAAACCCTTCCCACCACACGGCCAGTGGAAGCATCTCGCTGCTTGCATTCTAACCAGTGTATGGTCTCTTACCCATCCATAATGTGGAATAGAGCATGTGTCTACAGTGAGTACGGAGAACTCACCCCTCTCCCACTGCTTCTGTATGCTGTGGAATAGCAAGATGCCACCAGTGGTGAAAGGACTGGGCTGGATCATTGGTTCTCTTAATCCATAAATCCTGTTTTCTTTCAAAAACAACATTAGCCTGACAGAATTGTTGCTTCCAGCTGATTTATTGGAGCAGAAATAATTAGGCCAGGCTAGGAAGAGCTGTTCCCTGCCACTGTTTTTCAGAACTTCTGTTTTTCCAACCTTATGAAGCCGTTTCAGACATGACAGGTAAAATTGGCCAGTCTTCTAAAGACTTCACTCGTAGTTGCTGTAGCATTATTGTAGCCCTAATTGGGGTTTGTTAACGCTGCAATGAGAAGGGGACAGGGAGAAAGCTCTGACTGACAGAGCTAAAATTGTGAAAGCTGCAGCTTACATGCGGAGGGCCAGGTTCTGAGTGCAAATAGGTTGCCACTGTCTCCCGGAACACAGATGACTTTTTCTTTTGAGATGCAGCAATATGTAGTGTTTATCCAACATCAGGATTTGATCCTAAAGTTCATCAGTGTATGCTCAGAAAAATGCCACTGTTTTTGCATATAACCCTCCGAAAACACGCCGCATTTGAAATCCAACTCCTCTGGCTTGCTGGTGTTAAGTACTGAAGGATGCAAGAGGCAAATGGGAGAAAGGTTTAATGTAACAATATTGATTGTATTTATAAAACACCATAACATTCAGCTACTAATTTGAGCAGTCAGGTTGGGGCACCTTCATGGTTTTGGGGAGAATGATCCTGGTTTATGCTGTGGCATATCTCCCCAGGATGTGTGCGAATGGACTCAAATAGGGCAGCTGGGGATTGATAACGATTTAAAACTTGCCACTGCTTTTTTTGTAACATTCATACTACAACATTAGCTGTCTCGTCTGCTGTTGAGATTTGCTTAGATGTATAGTGTGGAAGTAACCAAAGGGAAGCTACTACGAAGTTGCTTCATGTTCACACTTCTTGTGTGAGTGTGTGCCCAGGACAAGAGAGCCCCACTACACCGTAATACAAAATTCACAACTATGATGAGAGATTGGGTGGAAGTTTGGGATCCACAGAGAGTGCAGGATCAGTCCTTTAATGCTACTTAAAATAAACGTTTATACGCTGCACCCTCTTCTTGTAATTTTTTGTCTCTATTCACAAGTTTTTAATAGCCAAATATCACCTATGGGCTGTGCAGAAGGGACCTATTCTATTCTTCCCATTCAGTGAGTCAAATTTAAACCTGCTCCAATTGAAGTTAATGGTGTAGCCATTGCATTTTCCCTCACATGTCTAGCTAGTCAGCCTCTAGGATTCCCCTCACCTAGGGACTAATTCTCCAGTCCTTGCTCACATGACCAGTCCCATGCATGTTAATGGCACAGTGCAGATGACTACGGTCTTCCGGATTGGGCCTCCTACTTTGTTGGCTGCTCTCATCTTGTATTAGGATCAATATGGCAGAGAAGTGCCATTGACTGATTTCTGATTAGTGAAACATACCATTACAGATCCTCATCCTGCAGTAAGCTCTGCTTGAGTAGGCCCATATTTATTTCAGCAGGGCTCTGAACAGACAAGGGTCCATCTGCACAAAGCCATTGCCCCAGACAGGATTGTCTGCTCTTCAATCATATCTCAAATGCAGGTCTAGAAGAACATGAATGAGCCCTTGGGGAGGGTACCTCAAAGACTAGCGATGTCCCCCTTGGTCAACAACTCACTGTAGAACCACTTGTCCGGACTGGCTCTAATGATTGTATGACAGCCTTGCCACAAGGTGTGCCCCCAATGTTTATTAGCTACATAGCTGATGCCCATGGACACAGTTCTTCTCAGAAGCTTGCCACATTATGTTGCTGATCCAAAACTATGTATTCTATATTTTAGGTACAACCGAAACTGCCACTCCTGAAGATTCTGCAAGCAGCAGGTGCACAAGGTGAAACCTTCACATTGAAGGAGGTGAGCCCAGAACTCCACCTAGATGATTAAACCAAGAAAGTAGCTGTAATAATGGTCAGTTAACAGATGATTAATGTGCAACCTTGTGAATTTTACAGCCAGGACCTTGAAGATGGAAAATTATTTTATGATGACTTACTTGTGTTATGATAGTGCCTAGGGGCCCCATTGTTCTAGCACTATATAAACACAAGTGCACTGGTATAATCCCTGTTAGGTTAGAGAGAACCCTGAGGCTATGTATAAAATACGCTAGTAGCTAAAATTCAGTGGATTAGGAATTGGGAGAGCTGGGTTTTCTTAACAGTTCTGCCACAGAGTTGTGTTGTGGTCAGGATTTCCTCATTGAGTCCTCGTTCCTGCAAGCTGATTGATGGGAGTGTAGCCTCACTGAAGTCAGTGGGACTCCACTGGGACCGGAATCTTGCAGGATTGGGACGATAGGGCCTGGAAATCAGTGGGCGCAGAGTTGGGTACTTAAACTCCTGTGCTTTAGTGCCTCTATTTGTAAAATAGAGCTACTTTATACATAGGACTATGGAAACTTTTTTGAGCATAATGGCTCAGATCTTTAAAAGTGTTTAGGCTCCTAAGTCGTATTGAAATCATTGGGAGTTAGGTTCCTTAATACTTTTGTGGATCTGAGTCAAAGTGCTTTGAGATCCTGTGATGGACTCCTTATGAGAGTGCAAAATATGAATGAAAATTATTATGTATCTTGAGAATTCAGAAACCGCTTTAGGAAAGACGTACTGGATAGCTGCACTTGTGAGGTTGTCAAAAACGCTTTGCAATTGTTTTACTATCATTCATTGCTTGAAAGTTCTTAAATTGCACTTGAGTTGATGTTTTCTCTTAAGTTTCTTTTGAAAGGTCTTGTCAGCTAAACCTCAGACACGCTGTGAATTCATTTAAGATTAAAATGCAAAATGTATACAAGATTAAAAAAATGACACTGCTTGTGATTTACAGGGATATCCTGTCAGCAAAGAATTAAATGCGGCATTTTTTCATTATGAATGTGTCAGATACTCCCGCAGAGCTGTGTGACTTATTTTAAACTCTTATGCATTTAAACAACTTATTTAGAGTCTAAATTTTTTTGCATAAACAAGCTGAATGCTTTGAATGGGGGGTGGGGATGTTTCAATATTAAACTCAGGCTGCTACAGTACACAGTAGTCAGTCCTCTTGAGTGAATAAAAGTACTATTAGCACCTTCTTTGGTTGCATGTATCTTTGTTCAAGTGAGCCCTCTTTTGCTCCTAATCAGGTGTCTAGTCCTGCTTGTGTTATGCATAAACAATTAGCTGTTTATCCCTTGGATTCTAACTTTAATTGACCTATATATCTTCTTTGTAGCCAGTTCTGTGGCCTTAGTCCTTAAGGGACATTTTCTGTAGCAAAGGAATCATTTTCTCCCCACACCTCTGTGTGGTTCTAATGCAAAGCATCTTGCATCTATGCTCTTTACTCTCTGCCTGTGCCAAGCAAGTGGTCTCCTCCCAGTTAACTTCAGCCTTCTTTCATGTTGAGTCACCATATTTTCTTGCCTTCCCACTTTGGAGAGAGGACAGGTGAAGACACACTTTGGTGGTTACGGAGAAGTACCAACTGTGTAGCATGGGTCTGCTGCATTGCCACTAGAGAACAATCTTAGTCCTGGGCTATGCTGCGCGGTGGGGAATGTTCGAACGAAGATATGCAACTCGAAATATCTTAGTTCGACTTACCTGGTCGTTCCCACAGCGATGAGTCGACCGCAGTGGCTCCTTCGTCGACTCTGCTTACTCCTCTTACGGAACTGGAGTTCCGGAGTCAACGGGGAGCGCGTTTGGGGATCTATTTATCGCATCTAGATAAGACGCGATAAATCGATCCCCGATACATCAAACTCTATCCGCAGGTCCGGCGGATAGTATAGAAGTATCCTTGGGTCATTCTGAATAGCTGTTCTTACTATGTAGGACGTCAACTGAGCCTTTGACCCAGCCAGCTGGGTTCTATTTGGCTGAGAAGGAGCCTGTGCATAGATTATAAATAACTTAAACTGTGTCTTGTTCTCTGCTGTAATCTGAGACAGCAAAGAGGTTTCTGTTTTCTTTGCTGACATTTTAAGTGGCTGGGATTAATGAAGGTGTGTCAGTGGGTAAAATCTTTTCATTTAATTCAATACTGAAGTTGGAGTTATTGTAAATTGGCAAGACTGCACTTCCCTTTTTTGATGGATCACATGGAACTAGTGCTTTGATTAAATGCCAGAGCCAAATAAACAGCACTTGAAGTTACCGGAATATTGGTTCTTATATAGTGCAAAAAACCAGCATCTCAGTTTGGGAAACTCTGTGACACCATCTGGCTAAACATTTTGATGGTGCAGAGGGAAAATGAGGAATAGAATGTGATCTTTACTTGTGTTTTATAGATTCAAAAGCACCTCTTCTCAGAAGAACTTGCCAAGAGACAGGCCAAACTTTTTAAATAAAAACCCAAACTGCTTGGATCATAAATCTGGTTCAGATAATAACCAAGTACATGCTGATATAGAGAAAATGTGTAGCCTGGTTGTTTACTGGGATTTGGGAAATCTGGATTCATGTCCTGGCTCTACCACTGACTCATTGTCAGTGTCGCATTGTCCCATCACCTCTCTGTGCCTGGGTTTTCCCATTTGTAGAAGTGTCAATATCTCCAATGCTTGAGATGTATGGATGGAAGGCTCTTAGAAGGGTAACGTCTGTCCTAAGGTGGTGATTCTTCACTGACACTGTCGTATCAGCTAAAGGAAGTGTAAAGTGGAGGAAGGAAATGGAACACAAAGCCCTGGAGTCCATGCTGGTTTATCAACTGCAGATGTAACTAATACTATCTTACATACCCACAGGTCATGAATTATCTGGGACAATATATAATGGTGAGGCAGCTATATGATAAGCGGCAGCAGCACATGGTGTATTGCGGAGGGGATCAGCTGGGAGAATTGCTGGGACTGGAGAGCTTCTCTGTGAAAGAACCAAGGTAGGAAGAGATGTGGCTTTGCACTGGTCTCACTGGGGGCGGGGGCGGGGAAGGGGGGTGTTTCATCATGATTAGGCATTGCTGAGACACGGGACCAAGCTACAACATTGTTCCTTTCTGTGACGTAGATGAGACCTCGACAGTCCACTAGCTTATCATTGGTGCTCTCAAGTGTCATTTGGCATGTCTGAATTTGATTGCAAGGAACAATTCTCCACTGTCTGGGTGGTGGAGTAGTTGCTATAACAGGCCTTTCTGGCTCTAACTTTTGTAATTCCCACAGTCCCTTATTTCTCAGTTCAGCAGGCGGTTGGATTGCTGTGGAGGCAGTATCTTCCGCTTCTCTGGATGTAGGCGGGAGGGCTCAAGTATCAGCCACAATCTCGCTGGCTTATACTAAAGGGAAACTTTACCTTGCTGTGCTTGTTCATTTGCAGAGATATTTGTGTGTTTTATCAAAGGCTTTGCCTGCTCTTTGCCAGCCCAGCGACTCTGACTTTTTGAAGGCCTAATGCTAAACTTGTGGCATGAATTCATTTCTGTGACGGGATCCCTGGTGTGCAGCCCCACACCCAGCTAGATTTCATGAATGCTCCCAGAGCCTCTCATGAATCAAACAGAGAAAGTCACCAGCCAAATCTCCCAGCCTTGACCTCAAGAATATACCATCTCACACTGCTCAAGATAGGTGCAAGTTTATGAATTGGTTCACCGCTGCATCAATGGAAAGTGGATATACACTAGCCTTTGTAAATCTGAGCAGATTTAACAAACACTTTAAGCAAACTTACTGGTAAAGATAAACAGTAAACAAGTTTATTGACCACAAAAGAGAGACATAAGCGATAGGCAAAAAGTCAGTTAGTTACCAAAAGAAAAGAAAATATAAGCACGCAGTCTAAACTCTCAACCCTATTAGACTGGACAATATCTAGATCAAGCAGTTTTTCCTCACTCCACTGGATATTGCAGTTCATTCACAGGTTTCACCCTTGAAACCTGGGCCAATCTCCTCTGTTAGTCTCCTCAATCTTCTCAGTGTCCTTGTTGCTAGTTGCGGCATAGGTTGGGGGAGAGGAGTGTGAAGAGAAAAGATGAAGGGTGGTGCCACTGTGTTCTGTTTGACAACTTAGTCCATGTGCTTGGAGAACACAAGTCCAGACATGTGGGGCCATTGCTTAGTCACCAGGCAAGGTTGAGTAACTTCCCTGGTGTGGCCTTGTGCAAATGAGTCATTGCATTGTAGCTCCCTTGCTGGACAATGGCTGTTGATGGCTGTTTGAAACCCGCCCGGGAGTTGCTTTTCTTTGCTGTTGTCTCTGGGGAGCTGCTGATTCTCCAACTTACAGCATGTTTTAGTGACAACCATACAATACAGTCTCAAACTTCATATGCACTAATGATATACATATTTAGATAGAACAATGACTTTCATTCATAACCTTTCCCCCCGATACCTCACATGGCATGCTTTATATGCAGTATTACAATTTATATATAAATGAGGAAGGTGCTCCCCCAAGGTATAGTGTGTCACAATTTCTGTGCTAGCAAAATGACTGATGTAAGACAGCAGACTATTAACTGGGGTTGACAGATTACAACTGTTTAAGCGAGAACTCGAATTCAAAAGACCAATATCTAGATATGAAAACAAATGACCAAGAAGAGGTTCTCTTTCAGATAACTCTTACAGTCTCCTAAAGGGGGCAAGTGGCTAGGAGAGGGGAAAAGTCAGTGTGTTTTTCACAGTGATTATATCAGATGGTATATAATATATCCATTGAAGGCTTGCTGTACACCGGGGTGAATCTGGGCCGGTAATGTTTGTCTCACCTTGGGAGAGCTGCCAAGAGGAGCACCTTTAAATTACAGTTCATAAGAGTTACATTAGGAGAAGCTGTTTCAGTCCTTCCCTTACCATGCCTTTTCCTGGCCAGTATTGCCCAGCTAGAGAGCTGCACTGGCTACCAACAAGGAGGTTTTGGCTGCTTTCTGCTGTTGCATAATGGCTGGAATGGAGAGGATCTTAGGAGGCATAGGACAACTGGGAGAACAGAGTAACGATGAGGAAAGGCTATCTTATTTTTTGCCTTGGTTGTACTCATTAGTCCTCTTTTTCTTGCAGCCCAGTTTATGACATGCTGAAAAGGAACCTGACTTCTGTTACTATTACAGGTAGGTTTGCCCTAGTACAGCCAAGTGCATTCAGTACAATGTTAATTTAATTTGGGTAAGTAGTGATATGTAGGAAAGAGTCATGTTCCTGAAGTGGAAAACTGCTTGTGGAGGCTTCGTGGGGGCACACTGTGAGAATACATTCATGTCGTGTGTGTGTCTGCAAACAGTTCACGTGGTTGGAAACCAATTAGCCCTCTGCCTGACCTGCCAGTGCATGGCTGGAGCTACGTGTCAAAAAATAGAAGACTCAGTTTCCAGGGTGCGCTTCTGGATATAAACTGAGTTAAATGCTAGGTCTGAGTGAACTGGCTTGGCTAAAAATACCCCACGGAGACCCTTGCTCGTCTCTCAACCTTTGCTGAGCTACAAAATGTTGAATTATCTCAATCCAGCTCCCTACTATTGCTTGTGTCTATACTTTGTGATCTTAATTAGAACCCCTCAGCGGGGTATTGGAAATCTGACATGATGATCTGTTCCCTTAAATAATCCAGGCCACTGTCAGAGGTATGAATACCTGACTTACTCACTCAACATCACTGTTGTTCTGTCAGCTCAGGAGGAAAGCTGTCAAATCCATCCACATAAAAAGAAATCCAGTCACAAGTGGAAACAAATGTTGCTGTTAACTTAGTCCCTTGTGGTCATTTCCTCTATATCACAATCTACCATTCAATTACTACAGCTGTTAGCATTTACTCAGTAGAGAATTCATACTGAAATAGCAAGCATGTGAATCGTGAGCAAGGTGCATTGGTAGAATTGTGAGGTCACATGCCATAGTTCCTAGGGCTCTAAGCAGTTTAATACCAATTGCACCGTTTTCAGAAGGGCCTGGTCTATTTTTTGCACTAACAAGAAGTGGTGTATGCAAATTTAGAGGCCATTTCAGAAACCGAGGCCAAATACTGTATAGTTTTCTGCTTTTCAACCATGGTTAGCATGCATCAGTGCTTCCGGAGATCAGCCATTCCCGTCTAATGGAGAACCTGCCTGAGCACAGTCTTGTCTAATCATCTACCTGTAGTTGCAGAATAGCTGTGTGAGTGCTACTTTCTATGGTGGTGATTCCCTGGCTTAGCCACAAGCAGCATATGTGGAAAGCAAAGAACCCTAGAGAAACATTTTCTCCTACTAGCAACCTCCCCTTTGCTGGAGGTGTGTGTGTGCGTTCGCGTGGGTGAGCTTGCATTTCTTCATTCCGGGCATGGTGTAACTATTTTAAAACTTGCCAGAGGAAATGATGTTCCTTTAGAGAATCGGTCAGTGAGTTATACGTACGTGTGTGTGTGTGTGTGTGTGTGTGTGAG